>CATIUR010000001.1:396373249-397706749 GCA_949592205.1 Helichrysum umbraculigerum
TATGATAATTTGATTTGGTTAAATTACTAGAAACAAAACAATTAATTAATGCATGAATAGTAATAGTTAGTTACATCAACTTTATAAATCATTAATGTTGTAGCCATGAACTCTTACATGACACATATAATCAAATGAAAACTGAAAGTTGTTTGTGATTGCGTTTAAAGTGAATACTTGTGAATTTCATAATAATCAATATAATTTTCCTTCAAACAGATTATTCAAAAGTAACAATTTTACATCTCTTTTAAATACTTAAAAACAATAATGTAATTAGTATGATCGGGAGATAGACTATCGGCATCTATCAATTACCTTTCTTCTTAATTCAGCTTCCGCACAAAGTAAATTGAAAAAGTCTAGTTATTTATCTTCAGAGTTTAGACACGGTATCCACTTTAGCAGTTTTCAAATTCATTTTCTAAACAAATATTGGTCACGTCGACTTTGTAAGAAGGGTTTAAAGTGTATATTTGTGGAACATATTTTTACCATCGATATCATGTTAGAAATAAATTTTAGGGACTGTTCTTTGAAAATTCAGAAAAAAGGCACGTGATATCCCAGCGAAGCGGAAAGACAGGAGAGCACGTGAGATTTAAGCATCCCCTGATGAAGAGAGGGAGTTGCGTCTCTTCCTTTGTTACGCTACACCCACCCGCAGCTGATCATTCCAACTCTTCTTACAAAATCCACATGCAATGAAAAAAACTGGGAATAACACTTTCATGTGGATGCTTCCCCCTAACTGAGGGCCCACGTCACGTTTATTGTCTTTGCACGTGCTTTCCATGTGACCATTCATTCTCTATACTTCTTTACGTTTGTAAACATTGTCCTTTTTAAATGTTTTACTTCTAATGATTACAAAAAGGAAAAGGTTTATTATATACTTTCATCTGTTCTATTGTATGTAGTGAACTTGTAAAATGGTCTATTGTTTGTATTATTCCCTTTTTGGGTAATGTCAAAAAATGAAACTTTCCTATTTGAGTCTTATCCAAAAAGGAAATTTTACATACAATAGACCATATTTACAAGTTCAATACATACAATAGAAGTTTTCAAAGTTCGACTCATACAATAGTAAAAAGTGTAAAATTTAATACATAACAAAACAATAAACCCCAAAGGGAAATAAACAGCCGTTGAGATTAGCAATTTTAAATCAGTCATGTTATTTTCAACACATTCTTATGTAAAACAAGCAATTTCAGTCTTTGATTTTTAAGAACATTTTCATGAAATAATCGCATAAAATAGTTTTGTTTACTTGAAAATTGTTAGTATAAACGAATTGCTAATGCAATATATATGAAGATATAAATCATATAATTAGTAATAATCACTTGATATTGCGGTTCTAATGGAAAAAAAAAAGAAAAAAGGAAAAAGAAAAAATGGGTGTTTATATATATATATATATATATATATATATATATATATATATATATATATATTGGTCAAGTACCACAGTACCACACTACCACATGCAAACATACCCTTGTTTGTTTGTTTGTTAATATTAGACACAAATTGAATTTCATTTTATTTAATGAGCTCAGTTATCAAATATACCATATTAATTAACTTGATCAAGTTAGTGTTTATCAAACAATTTTAGTAGATAAATTGTACATTAACGTTGATTGAATTTGAGGGTTGGTTAACATCCTTCTATAGTCTATGTAGTAAGAAAATCGATAACAACATACATCGATCACCATCAAGTATTTTAGTATATAAGACATGATTAGTAGAATTTATGTTTAAATAAACAAAATGAATTACTGAGAAGATACTATACTAATCAAATAGACATGATTAGCAATTACACATAATTATGTTAATTAACTTTAACTATGCTTTTTAAATATTTGTGGAATTAATTACTCCAATTTTAGTTGTTTATTATCATATATGTTGGTTATAGTGGTATGTCAAATCCATTAATTTGTTACAATATTCTACGTCATTCTATTAAAAGTATATAGATTTTGACTTAATTAAATTATTATCACGTACATCATCATATCATAATTGACATTAAAACGAGTTTTTTAAACTTGTTTGCTCTCTTCGATCTAGTACCATTACCAACTAGAGATGATATTTTTCTTGACCCCCTTTCCATAAAAGGGAACTTTAAATTAAAGCCATAGATAAAACATGTAACTTTATACCCATTTATCCAATAGTGAAAAGTATATACAAAGTGATCATTGAAACTATAAATAGAATATATTCATAGTTACACTACCACATGTAAATATCAACATCATCTAAGAATACATTTCATGTTGATGGTGACTCTTTGGGAATCAGTATTTTATGTTTTTATCCTTTTTCATCTATAAATGTCGTTATGCACATTTTATCTTATAGCTCAAGGGTGATATTGTCATTTACTCATAATGAAACCAAAATGTGGACAAGATTTGTTGCACAACCTAAGTTTTAATTATTTTAGACAAAATTTTAAAAGCATTGATGAAATTTATTTTGTAATTAATAATCTAAACAATAACTAACCTTTCATTTTTGTTCGAATACCATCAAGTTGAGCACTACAAGTTTTAATATGTAGTTCCAACTCAAAACTACAAATATCACATATATATATATATATATATATACATATATATATATATATATATATATATATCTTGTCAAAAAAAGGTGTACGTACACGAGATGAAATTGACAAATTCAATGTATACAATAAAAGTACGCTACGTACAATAGTAAAATGTATATTGCAATACATTTTAAAACAATAAAATCATTTTACAAGTAGTAACAATTATATTTTTTTTAGAGAAAGTAAAAATTTATTATTTTGAATATATACATCCACTTACAATATTGTATATATATTGATGAGTTTGATTTTAGTGTACAATTTTTTCCTTCATTTTTCATTTCAAATATGTTCGTATGTCGTATCTATGAATCGGAAACATATTAAACTATACATGCACGAAATACTAAAACAATACTATTTTGAATCTATTGGTGTCTACAATTAAAAATAATAAAATGCAGTCAACATGTGGTCAAGGATTGTGAGACTCCCTGATTCGTACAACTATAACTCTGTAATAATATACGTATATGTCAAATATTATAAAATTTACTTTCTTCGTTGAAATCAATGTTAACTAATTATATTGCGATTGTGATGTTTAACGAATCTTATCTTATATCTTATAAGCATGATGATAACAATATACTCGTAGTAAATCAAGATCAATATAATTTTATATTAGTTAATACATTATTTATAGTATTAGTTAGTACATAACTTGGTTTATTTAGTCAAATCATAAAGTCACCTTCCTACTATAAATGTAGATGTCATATATAATACATATTGTGACATATCTAAGATGACTCTAGTATACTGAAAAGTTGAACTGCGTCACATCTGCATTTTCTTAAAAATATCAATCATTATTAATGGCAGATTGAATAACTGAATATTTATGCACCCTCAATGACCAATAATACCTTTTATTATACCAAAAAAAAAAAAAAAAAAAAAAAAAAAAAAAAAAAAAAAAAAGGTTGATCGAGGCGTGTTCCTCCATCTCCACGGAGACATTTCCTTTGAAATACGGACAAAGACCAAGTGATGTATTTCAAAGACACACTTGGAAGATAGACGAAGGCACTTGCAATGACATAATAAACATTTATAAAATATATTTACGGAGTAGTAAAAGGTTTTCCAACGGGTTCATAGTGAATGACTTAGTATAAATAATAAATCATTTTTACATAAATAATAAAAGAAATTTATATATTAATAAATCAATGATGTTATTCGATCATTATTACTTTCTAAAGTTAGAAAGTTAATTAAGTTTGCACCACTCCGTGGTACACTTAACTTATTACTTCAACCCATAAAAATTCTTTAATCGATTTTATTTACTGCTACTATATATATTTTAATAAATGTAAAAATAAAAAATCATCCAAAATTATTGAAGACAACGCCATTGGTCGGCCTGTAGGCTGTAGCATATCAGATGGATGAGATACCACTAAACTAACCTCATCTGTCACCGTCCATTTTTTTTATATATTTTATCTTATGTTTAAATTTAAATTTAAATTTAAATTATTGTATTTTTGTTTTGTATGTGACACATGGACGTGTGTAATAATAATTAATCTACAGTGAGTTCGGAGCCAGTGATGTTAAATCATCGTTAGATTCGCAAAAACTGTACTTATTTTTGGTTCACTCTGTCATTCCACGTGATAACAGACACGAATTGAGATTTTAATTTAATATTAGTATATTATTATTTGAAACTTAAAACATTTTTCTGTATTGTTAAAACTAAGTTAATACAGTTTAATGATATACTGCGGAGTATATGAAAAATGGTTGCTAATGATACATTTCAATACGGGTGTAATTGACCCGAGTCGATACATTGCCAAACTCAGACTCAACTCAATGATTAGAAAACTCGAAGCTCGACTCGAGCTTGTATCTTCAAACTCAAGTTCGACTCAACCAATTAGCCGATACTTTCGAGCTTGGCTTGATTTGACTTGATTATTAGTAATTGTATATTGATATTAAACAATTTAGAATACACATTTATCGATTCGATACTTTCAAGTTTAACGAGACTCGGCTCGATACTTTGATGTTCGATTCGACTCTAAATTTATTTAGAATTACGGTGAATATGTTATTATACATATAAATGAAGGGTAAAAATGTAATAATAATGCATCCTCGTCCCTCGATTAGGCTCGCTAGCTAGCCTATCGAGCTGATTGGTTTATTACTCAAGTTTGACTTGAAACTCCACTCGAACAGCTCAAACTTGAGCTCGAATCGATTTGAACCGAGCCGATTTTCAATATTTTTCGAGTCAATCTCGAGTAGCTCATGAGCCGTGCCGTCCCATTTACACCCCCTACTATTTAATATAACATGGAAATGGATTGATCTTGACAATCGAATAATTACGAAGCAGAAGAAGGAAAACACAATATACATTTTAAAAATTGCAACGTTTTTTAGATCTAAATCTTGTTTATAGCAAATTTGCTGATAAATTATGTGCAAAATTGTTGTTATAAAAAAGTTTTACATAGAAAAAGGTTTTGAGTTAATATCTAGGCAATAACGTAGCGAAATGTGATAACTTGTGTGTTATAAAATATACTCCGTACTAAATTAATACGGAGTATATGGTTTCCTTTACACTTGTATGTATTTATTATCAAACGTATTTTTTTTGAACAGCAAATCCATCGGGCCAGTAATGGAGTATCATCGTGCCACCACTACCAACCACATCCAGCTGCAACCAAAGAGGAAACCCTCAGGAGAGGCTCGAACCCGAGACCTCTCATTCATCAGGAAAACCCCTTTCCACCAGGCTATTACATGTTTTTCTAATTTAAGTCATTAATTAATAATTAATTGTGTGATCAACAAAAGTTAATTAGGCTTTCTCCATACGTGTCATTATGTTGTATTTCAAACTTCAAACAAATAAAATATCATACGAAAACCAAACAATCATGTGCGAGTTGGTCCGTAAATGATCCATGTATCGTATGTAATCTAAAGACGATTATCTGAAAAGAATTCGATATTACTCTTTATAGAACACCAAAAGTTACTTATGAAGAGGCATATCTTCATTGTGGGGACTCTATTGAGCAACTACAACTCATCAACGAACGCTCTTTTTAACATGATTTTTTTTTTTTTTTTTTACTTTTACAAAGTTGTTTAATTTGGACTTTAAGAATGTAGTATGAGATGAGGCATAAACATCAAGGAGTGATCTTAGGGACATGGGATACCTTGCTTCCATTTAGTGACATTGCAACTCACTTTTAGTGTACCCAAAGACAATTTTAAAACCATCAATTCATGTGATCCCATTTTTAAGCCAAAAAAGTTTGATGTTTCCATGAATCATGTGATTTGTGGCTTGCTAAATCTTTCACATCCCTAAAAGCTTTGGACCACACACAAATCATAAATACATACAGAAAAAATAATAACAATAAAATACATAAATTTTGTTATGTTTCATTGGTCCAACACGTTGAGAATGTAAATGATACTAGTGTTTTTTTATGTAAAATACTTATTATTTTTTTTCTAAAGAGGCAATTGCAACATAACCATCATTGTGTATATATATTTACTCACGAATATGTACATCTCTACCATTCCGATGCTCTTGAAAGGTCACCTTACTACTGCTAGATCAGTGTTTATTTGGCTAAGATATTTTGATAGCCAACTTTCGTTCAAATTATTTTGTGATTCTGATACATGGTCTTGATTCTTGAATAAGATTTGACTTGGTTAATTTTGACCAAATAGTATTTATGATTCTGCTAAGTTTCATGTTCTTGGTATCGTACATCAAGAAGAAAACTAATGAAATATTATTAAAAGGGCCTTTTAGCATATAGACTAGCAATATGAAGACAATTTAAAATGACAAAGGATATGGCCTGCCTTAGTACCATTTTCTACCTTCTAGCATTTTAAAGGTTATTGGAGGGAACCTTTAACCCCGGATCCGTAGATCCACGGAGCCCCACCCGCAAGAGGCAACCCGTCCGGCTAAACACCTGGCCCCAGTGACCCCACACACGGAGCATAGGATTTTTTGTGCTCTCAGAGGCTTGAACCCGGGTGGGGCGTGGGGATTTGCGGCGGCGGTACCACTGAGGCAAGGCGGCGGTACCTTCTAGCATTTTGTTACATTATATATGGAACGAGAGTCAACTGATTGAACGTTTACCAACCAACATACCGAATTCAATACGATGTTTTATATGATCTCATTCTATCAGTTGCACCATTTCATACCGTTAGTTTCCATCTTCTTGTAAGCAATATAACGTTACATGAGTTTCAGTTAACGTTTCAGAACACATAAAACTTCAGAAAAAAATGTTACATATTGTTGGCTACACGCAAATTTTCATGTAACACTATATAATTTAGAGATCACAAAGGGTTGATTATGTTTATGTGAAAAACTTGATCATAAAATTGTATAAATCTCATAATATTTCAATTTTACTAATTTTAGCTTTGGGGCTTTGGGCTAAATCTACATTCTTTTCACATGGGCTCAAGTGTAAAAGCCCACTATGTCAATATGGCTTAAAGTCTTAAACCATCAACTAACTTTTCAATCCGGTCCAAGTCTTAGACCGCGAACCGGTGTGGGATTATCATATTGAACCGCCACTAAACCTCTGTATCTCTAGGCCGCCATTGAAGTCGGTCAGAAGTAGCAGTGGATTGATCAAAGAATGGAAATTAAAATTAAGATCAAATTCGCATTTACAATCTCATGTTTAGCTGTGATTTCGATTATATTAGCGAACAGATTTCGTAAACAGCGAAAACGAAAACAGAATTTAAGCTCGTGTTACTTGAAGTCGGAAGCGAAACCGCAGCACAAATTTAAACGTGTGCTGGCAAACAATTCTTATGCTCCGTTCAAACACCTCAAGCTCGACGGTAACGTTTCATTAATCAATTTTTGTTTTTAGATTTTATAATTTTAAATATAAACCTAGCTTAAGTTGATATATATGATTCTATGTTACTTTTGAAGCTGATTTATGTAGTGCATTTGGATGTGTTTTGTGACTTGTGCTTTTGCATTTTACTTGTTATGTCATAGGTTGGATATTAGAACAAGTTGCACTTTGTATTATATGAAATGTATATCATCGTGTTATTTAGAATAGTTTTTAGGATAATTAGTTCTTAAGTTGTCATGTTGAACTTTAAAATCCTGAAAAAAGGGTAAAATTATCTTTTAGTAAAAAAACAAGCAAATCCTTCATCTGTTACGAGTAGGAAACGCGCCCTATGCGGCAGAAATAAATAGAAACCATGGTGGTTGTCCGTCACATACTCACATGTTTTCTATTTGAAGAAATATGGAGTTGATGCAACTCAATATAAATAGTCGAATATCTACACGTCTGTTCATTATTTTTCATGTTGATTTTAGGAAGATGTAGCATTGTTCTTACAAAATATTTGAGGTATTAAATAATTTGATCCTACAAGTTTTTCAAACAAAGCTTTCGTTAGTGCTTTTATAAAATAAAATAGAATTAAATAACAATATATAATCTTATTCAATGTTATTTTTTAATAAAATAAAATATAGGAAAATCTTTGCTTGATATATGTAAAATAGTTTAGAAAAGTTGCATTTAGTTGTGGAAAATTTTCCACAATTTTCCATCTCCAATTTTCTAAGAAATGAAAAGCGTTTTTGTTTTCTAGAAAAGTGTTGAAAATTTAGAAAATGTGTTCAAAAGTTGATGTATTTTCCATTTTGGAAAGATGATATTAAGAGAAGGTTTTTGGAAAATTTTAGAAAAAAGGAGGAAGTGGTATAAAGGAAAATTGTGGAAAACTTGGAATTATTGTTTTCCAACTCCTAGTTCTAGTATGGAAAAAAGAGTTTTCCATTTTCTTGGAAAACTTTTTTGGAAAATACCCATTTTGAACGCGTTTTCTAATTTTCCACTTTTCTTAAAAAAAATTTGTAGAAAAGTGCCCCATTTTTCTTCAACTAAACACACCCTAAGGATTAAGATATAGAGTGTGTTAACTAACTTTCCATTTCTATAATTTTAAGTTTAACTTTTGAGAGAGAGAGAGAGAGAGAGAGAGAGAGAGAGAGAGAGTATGAAATGTTTTATAGGTAAGTATAGATTCATTCAGATAGTTTTCGTTACTTGTTGGCATTTTATCTGTATATTGCAAACTCTTGATGTATCTATTGAGTGTTAAATTTTGATAATTAGCAGACAGTTCTTCAGATTTGCATCCGTATGAATCAGAGATCATGGCCCTGTTGGAGAAAGCGCAGGTGGGATTTGAAATTTTTAATGGAAATATGGATATGGACATGGACATGAGTGATAAGTATGTTTGGGTTGACGATGAATCGAAGTTAAAAGAACTTGTAGAGGTTTTGAGTAAAGAAAGTGTGTTTGCTGTGGATACTGAGCAGCATAGCTTACATTCTTTTTTAGGGTTTACAGCTCTTATTCAGGTGGGACATATATATCCTTTTGTAGAAGTTTTAGTAATAGTTAGTTTTGGCATTGTCAAGGAGACATTCTTCAAATGCTCGTGATTGTTTCACTTTTAGATTTCTACGAAAGAGGAGGATTATCTGGTTGACACTATTGCTCTTCATGATATTATGGGAATTCTTGGCCCTGTATTTGCTGATCCTAATATATGCAAGGTAATTTGTAGGTTTGTGGCTCAATATTTTGTTGGCTGATAGTTTGATCATGTAATGAGGTTGTCTAGCTGTCAATATTTTAGGAGTTTATTGTTCTTATATGTTTAATATCAAACGAAGGCGAAAGTAAAGAGTGAATGTGGGTGTCACAGTATGTGGATATTTAATTGGTTTGACCTTAGATTGTGCAAATGGTGGTAACTTTTTCAGTTTCTGAGTTTTCAGAATTATAAAAATGACGTGAAATGCACATGAATTTTTACTCCTTTTGTCCCAGATAGAGATACAGTTAACATCTTCTTTAAAATTCTTTACAAGTACTCCTCAAAAGTAAGACACATATTAATAATTCTTTTTTACTAAGTAACCCCTTAAGTTTTATAATTGGAATATTTGCTCAGGAGTGTGGTTATTAGTTTTTTACAGAAGTTTGAGCTTGCACTACATTGTCAAAGTTCAAAAATTACTATTTTGAATGAAAAATCGTTCAAACTCATCACCTAATTATTTGCTCTTTTTAATTAGTTCTTTTTTAAGTAATAGGTAACTTCATGTTTTACGTATATAACTTTCAGTGGTTTACTTATGTAGGTCTTCCACGGTGCAGATAATGATGTTATATGGCTACAAAGGGATTTTCATATCTATGTTGTGAGCTTATTTGACACAGCAAAGGTGAGGTTCATTGTTATTAGGTGCAATCTTACTCTGGCTCTTATCTTACATTCTTACTCTTTTATGTGACGTCTCAGGGATGACAGTTTTTACCTTCTGTGTGTTAACTTTGTATTAAATGATGTTTGTTCGACTTCTGCTGAGCAAGCGATGTGAAATAGATGCAGTCTAGTTATTATAGCTATTAAATTGTACACTCACTTTTCTAACCATAATAGTTGATTGAATAATGTGCAGGCTTGTGATGTGCTATCAAAGCCACAGAGATCATTAGCCTACTTACTTGAAACTTATTGTGGTGTCACCACTAACAAGTTTTACCAGGTACGTTCTGGTCTTTTTTCTAGACATCTTTTGGTCTGCAGTATTTATGTAGTTATAAACCATCAGTAGCTTGATGAGACAGCTTTAATGAATAATGTGCACTGTTTATGCGTTTATTTTGCAACAATCGGAACTATAGCGTGAAGATTGGCGACAACGCCCTTTACCGGTAGATATGGTTGAATATGCTCGGATGGATGCACACTACTTGCTGTATATTGCAGATTGCCTTGTTTCTGAACTCAAACTTCAGAAGAATGGTGGGCTCTTTCTCTTTCACATGCAATTATATGTAGTTTTATAATTCTTGTTACGCTTATCTGCTTTGTTGTTGACATGCTATATCACTCGATTGAGATGCTATTTTTAATAAGAAGTTAATAAAAAAACATCATATATACCAACTAGTGCATAATGAATGGCTTCATCTTCTAATAATGCATGACTACTAAACCACTGTTGATCGGTAGCATATTAAGAACAATCACATGATAAAACCGTTAGAAAATGTATCTTGTATTTTACTATCCTTTTTGTAATGTAGTTCTAAAGATAATAGTGCATCAGAAAATTCAGCCTATCTCGATGACAAATTCAATTTTGTTTTCGAGACCTACCGGCGTTCGAATGCCTTGTGTCTGCAACTCTTCACCAAAGAACTAGAAGCTTCCCCGGGGCAGTCTGCCGCATCTTCAATTATTTCCCGCCACTTGAATGATCATGGAAGTTCTACAAACAACACTCAGGTACATTCATATTCCATCATGTTGTTTCTTGGCTTTCATAAAGGTTTGTTGTTTATATAACCATCGTGGCAATATTTTTATTTACCCGTGCAGTTTCATGAGCTTGTTAGACATTTATGCTCTTGGAGAGATTTGATGGTAAGCAATTGTATGGTCTTGGCTACTTTTATAAGAGTTTGCAATTTCAACCCAAGTATATGGAAACGGGTATTTGGATTGTATTTTGCTGGTAATGGGTCAAACTAGTAAAAATGTAGAATACTGAAAATTAGATAATTACGATACAGTTAAATAATTCAAAAGCTGTATAACGTGAATTTAAATGCTTACGATCTCATAAAACATTTTATCTAAGGAGATCATGCATTTCTCTACTTTGTAAGTAGATTGCGATCATCTTTAATACTCCGTACAACTTCTTACAACGTCAAAGTGTTGGTGGGTCATACCAACCCGAACTGACCAGTTTTTACCCACACATGCTTTGACCCGTTACCAATCATGTCCATGTTTCTACCTCTTCCTTCTCTTGATGCTGGCTCAATTCTTTGTATACGTTGTTACAGGCCCGTATGCATGATGAGAGCCTTAAATACGTACTTTCTGATAATGCTGTAGTTGCTCTTGCTGAAAAAGTTCCATTAACCGCAACAGATATATGCACTACAATATCACAAGCTGATATAGACGTTGATCTTCTCAATTCTACTCCTTTCCCTCGGTTTCCATCATCTGTTGTCTTAAGTCATTTGGATGACTTTCTGTACCTTTTTCAAGATGAGATTAACACTCTTGATGAGATGTTTCAACTAGTTCTTAAGAAGCACCTTGGTCCAAATGGTTCTTGTCCTTTCTCTCTTTATAATTATGGTCTATTGTCCAAAAGCAACATTAAAATATCAAAGAGATTAGTTTCAAAGGAAAATGGGTATAAGTTTTCTAGACAAGTTGCCCGGAAGGCTTCTCGGGAGCTTTTTGTCCAGAAGTTCTCTTGCAAGTCTCCAGTCTATCACAACTGCAGGATATATGCCAATGATGGACGATTGCTATGTTATTGTGATCGAAGGAAGCTAGAATGGTTAGTAATAAAACCTCTCTCTTTGTGTGTGTGTTTTATTTTTAATTCATGCATGTGCGGATTTTGGTCTTTGGATACGCCTTTTGAGAATGGTCATTTACTTTATGCAATAATCCATTTTTTAATGTTTGGGTATACAGACTCTGCTTTTAATTGTATGATTAGTTAAGACAAACAATCAGTTACACACCCACCAATCTGATTACCCGAGGTTAAAATAGAGTTACCTGTTGCACCCTCTATAACTTATACTGCCCCTTATATTACAAATGTTTTTCTGGTCTAATTGTTTAGTATCACATTATCACTCTCAAAGTTTACATTCAATATTCAAATACTTCCAAAAATAAAGGTGGCATATTTGACCAATTTACTTATGATTGGGTCGATCTGTATTATGTTTTCAGTTTTCTTGTCTAACAGTAAAGCAAAAAAAAGCTCATAAACCATTTTATTCAAAAACCTAGATTGTTACTGAAATGTAATAGTTTTTATGATCATATTCGAGAAGTTGATTACTCATAAAAATGGGCCAAAAAGTTTTACAGGTCAATCCGACCCACATTGACCTATTACTCACCCATCCGGGCTGTTTATTTTTTCCACTTCTATGCATAACATTAAAGCTTGCAGGTATTTGCAACGGGATCTGGCAAAACTTGTTGATGAAGACCCACCAGCCATAATGCTTCTGTTTGAACCCAAAGGTCGCCCTGAAGATGAAGGGAATGATTTCTATATCCAAAGTAAGAAAAATATATGTGTAGGTTGTGGCGAAGGGAATCACTATTTACGTTACCGTATCATTCCATCTTGTTATCGAATACACTTCCCTGAACATTTGAAAAGCCACCGGTCTCATGATATTGTTCTAGTTTGTGTTGATTGTCATGAAAAAGCACATTCTTCTGCTGAGAAGTACAAGAAGCAAGTAGCTTCGGAATTTGGGATACCGCTATTTGTGCACAAAGTGGTTAATTCTAATGAGGAACAGGATGTCTCTGGATCTTCAACATCTGTTATGAAACTTGGCGATGGTGGCGTGTCTCCTTTAGAGTTGCGGACAGCAGCAATGGCTCTCATAAGGCATGGACCTACAATGCCGCCTCAGCGCCGTGAGGAATTGAAAGAGGTACGGAGCATGTTTCAAATATCAGGATCTATAATCAGACACAACTAAATGCTGCTGGAAAATAATTGTTTATTGTAGTATTGTAGTTTCTATGTGGTTCAACAGTTTCTTATCCATGGTTGTTGCCATGGTTCTTGTTCTATTACTTGAGATTTTAGTATTACACTTGGGGTGTGCAAAATCAGTCTGGACCAAGAAAATCAAAGAACCAAGCTGGGACTGGGTATTTTTAATCTGGTTCTCTGTACTAGAATATTTTGGAAAACGTTTTTCTGTTCTGAATGGTTTCAAAAACCAGTTGTCGGTCTGGTCCAGTCTGGAACCAAAACCAAACCAGCTCATTTCTATAATTTTACATTTTTTAAGCTTTGGAAGATGCCGTTTTGTATGTATATACTTTGTAATATTAAACCCTAAGCTTTGGATGGGTCTTAGTTGCCCCCATCTAGTTAAACTACTGGTTTTGTTTCTTTATCCAATTTGTGTGTTTGTGAAGACGGGACTCATGCTTTTTTTTTACAGGTTGTCAAGAAGTATTATGGAGGCAGAGATATATCAGAGGAAGACTTAGAAAAGGCGTTACTAGTTGGAATGAGTCCTCATGAGAGAAGACGATTACAGAAAAAGAGAGGCATGTCTTTTAATCGTCCTTCAAGAAACGTTGTTTCAGACAAGGAAGTTGACAGCACTAATGGCGTTCAACTTTCATCCCTTGATAAGGTGTTAATTATTGATATGGAAGATGGATCAGAATCTAACAACAATGAAACTTGTGAGCCTGAAAATGCATCAATATTGGATTCGGATGTTGTGGTTTCATCTGTAAAACTAAATGGGTCTATTCGTCAGAGTGGTGAAGAAGCTGTCTTCGCTACATGTAGTTCAAAGCTGTCTTTATTAGGTCATGGACCACATGGGAAACAAGTTGTTGATTTCCTGCTGAAGGAACATGGAGAAGATGGGATTCGCGAATTTTGTCAAAGATGGAGACAAGTGTTTGTTGAAGCCATTCATCCTCGTTTCTTACCCGCTGGTTGGGACGTGACACACAGGTACATTTTGTGTTTCTGTATCTTTGACTTTAACTATGCTTCCTGTATATTTTAGTGTATCTATGCATGATGATTCCTAAGTTTATTAACTTTAAATGGTGATATATGGGTTATTAAACAATTCTAAACTAGATCACGTTAGCATCGTAAGTTAGGCTGTTATAGACTACTTATGCTTATGAGTTATGACCAATTTTTTTGTGACCATATTTAACAATTGATAAATAAAAATTTGCAAAATGTGTTTGACGGTCAACCTGACCCAACCTGTTTCGCTTGTACAAAACAAACAAATTCCAATTTGACATGTTACACAACCTGCCCGCCCCGGCCATTTTGGCTCCAAGTGTCTTCAACATACATTGATAGTGTCGTACTAAAGTTCTGTCTTGTGGAAAAGGATATGACTGGACAGTTTTTTGCCAGTGGTAGAAGAGAATTCGGGGACTTCAGCGTGTACAATCCTGCAAACAAGGTTTTACCTGCAGTTGCTGCTGCTGCTGATGGTAAGGATTAAGGAAAGCTTCCGATCGTGTAGAAGAAGTAACTGTTGTAGTTTTGTTAGTGTATTATGTCGTTTATTTATTATTCATTTGTAAAAGAGGACCCTCTTTTATTGCCCCCTCTTGTTTGTATCTGTGTTCAAGGAGTCTGGACTGTATATTGGAGTTGAGTTTTATGGACTTTTTAGCCTCTTGTTGGTTCACACTCGTGTTTATTGATAGCCGACATCAACTCCATGTTGCTTCCAGTGGCTGCAACGCAGGTGATGCGGGGTTTGTTGATAGGATATTTGTAGTTGCGGTATAACAGTATTTCGTACATTTACATAACTATATTTTGACATGATATTTTCGATCACTGTCTAGTTCTATATGAACTTTATGATGATTCTGAAAACAAACTTCTGAGCAAGTTTTACTCTTGTACACTGGAGTCCTGATGATAACGTTGAATATTGTCTTTCATATACTATTATGTTGAGCGCCACATGTGGATTGGTAAATATTTCTTAAACTCTGGTAAATATTTCTTAAACTCTGTCTAAGACCGTTCCCAACCCACTCGTCGGTGGAGCGTCGGCTTGCAACTGACGAACCGACGGGGTTGGCACGGCTTCGTCCGTCGGTTGGCCACTTCGGTTTTCCGAAGTGTGTCGGTTTGTTCGTGGGGCCCGTTTGATTTTTTTTTTTTCTTCTTGTGGGTTAGCCGTTGTAAAAAAAAAAATAAATAAATAAATAAATAATTTTCCTAACGGGTATATAGCCGTTTGGGTTTTTTTTTTAATTTTTTTTTTAAATCCCTTTTTCACCTATAAATGCTCATATATTCTTCCAACTATTTCACACAATTCATACTACACTTTCATACAATTCATACTACACAATTTTATACACTTTCAAATTTTAAAAATGTCTTCTGATTCCGATCTTGAAGATTTGCAGGCGCTCAACGACATTTTCGATCTGGAATGGGCGATAAATGTTATCAACGCGATATCCTCCGAATCAGAAGACGAAGAAGTAATTCCGATCCCGAGAGCTCCCCGTCGATACTTTCCAAGAGATCGCGAAGCGACGAGTCAACGTTTGTTTCAAGATTACTTTGCCGACACCCCCACATTTTCGGCGGATGTATTACGGCGCCGTTTTCGGATGAGTAAGCCATTATTTATCCGTATATGCCAAAATATTATATCTTTTCCTCAAGATCCGTTACCGGATTACTTTGCATATTTTCAACAACGTATTGACGCACTCGGCAGACCAAGTTTTAATGTATTTCAAAAATGCACTTCCGTCGTACGCCAACTAGCGTATGGTTGTGCCGCGGATGCGTTTGACGAATACTTGCATATGGGTGAACAAACTTCGTACAACTGTTTGGATAATTTTTGCAAATGTGTATTTCATATGTACTCTACGGTGTATTTAAGAAAACCAACTGTACAAGATGTGCAACGTTTACATCAACGTCATTCCGAGTTGCATGGTTTTCCAGGTATGCTCGGAAGCATCGATTGCATGCATTGGCCTTGGAGAAATTGTCCTGTAGCATGGCAAGGTCAGTACACTATGGGTGATCAAGGTCATCCAACAATCATGCTCGAAGCAGTTACGTCTTATGACTTGTGGATTTGGCACGCTTTCTTTGGTCCAGCGGGCTCGAGCAACGATCTTAACGTTCTTAATCTATCGGATTTGTTCTCTGATTTGCTACAAGATAGAGCTCCCCAAGTTAACTTTACAATTGCTGGACAAAATTTCACAAAGGGGTATTATCTGGGGGATGAAATTTATCCAGAATGGGCTACAATTGTTAAGTCGTTCAGACATCCACTAACTGAAGCTGAGGCTCGCTTCAAGAGGTACCAAGAATCCGCAAGGAAAGATGTGGAACGAGCATTTGGTGTGCTTCAAGGCCGCTGACAAATCATCAAGAACTCGGCTAGACCATACAGCACCAACAGAATAAAAAGAATCATGTATGCTTGTGTTATTCTACACAACATGATAACGGAGGATAACGGGCGAAATATGTGTGACCTGGAAGAAGATTATCCAGCTGAGCCGTCAAATAGACCAAACCGTTCATGGGAAAAAAGAGTTGAAACTTCACTGCGGATGGACAGGGAATTACGGGATCGGGAAGTTCATCATCGACTACGCAATGCTCTGATTCAACACATTGCGCAACTTCCACCAAATTACCGTGTTCGTTAGGAATTGTTGGTTAATAACGTAATTGTTTGAATTTTTATTTTTAGGAATTGTTGTAATTTTTATTTTTAGGAATTGTGGTAATTTTTTTTTTTAGGAATTGTTGTAATTTTATTTTTAATGGAATGTGTTTAATTTAAATTATTGTGTTTAATTTAAATAGTTTTGTTTTAATTGATTAAAGAATTGGTCAGTGGGTCCCAGAAATATGAAGTGATGGATCAGGGATGGGAGGGGTCTGTCAGTTTGTAACGCCCCAAATTTTGTAAGTTTAAATTATATTATATGCGTTTAGTTATTTAAATTATATGTATATAATATTATGTTATGTGAAATAATTGTTATGTGTTAGAATTAGTTAGTGAAACTAACTATGTAAAGAAAATAGAGTTAAAGGGTAGAAACTGTCAAATATTAAAGTAAAGGGGAGTAATGTGTAAATTATGTAAATAAAATGCAGATTTTAGTAGTTTCTATCCCTTTCCATTTCCAGAAAGTGAGAAATACGTACATAATATTCTAGAGAGAGAGAGAGAGGCGATTTTAGAGAGAGAAGCAGAAAGAGGGGTGAAATCAAGCTAGGGTTTTGAATAATTGAGGTTTCTAAGCTTCAATTCAGCTTTGGTAAGGTAAGAATTTAACTCCCTCTTTGTTTAATTGAGTTAGGGTTTAAGAACATAAAACCCTAAGTTAGTGAAATTGATGGGTAATTGGTTGTAATTAAGTTCCATACATGTTAATAAGTTACAAAGAATGATTTAATTGTGTTAGTTATGTTGATAATCTTATAATCATGTGTTTAGTGGGTAATTGAATTATTATGAGTATGTTTGATCACTAGTTAGTGATGTTTATGATGTATGGAAGTGTTAATGATAAGAATTAGTTTTAATTACCCAAATACATGTGATTATGTAGTCATGTGTATGGAACTTATGTTAGATTATTAGGTGTTATGGGATTTAACATCTAATTTCTATGTAAGAAGTAAGAAAGAGTTAGTTAAATGTGTAATTGATAAGTGTTTATGTGATTATGTGAATAGGTGATCAAGTGTGAAAGAATTCAAGTTATTGTTTGTGCAAGTGAAAAGGTAAGTATTTGGACATGTGGAACCAAGGAATGATTTATCATTCGCTTGGTGGTATCTAAGTAATGACTTTATCATTAGCTTAGTTTGATGTCAATTCTTCGGAATTTGGCATGTTAGATGTTATGGATCCTTAACGTGTTGCAGATTTTAATTGTTAGAGTCCATTTACTTACTAAGCATTTATGCTTATATGTTGTGTTTAACATGTTTCAGGAAGTTCAAGTAAGGTAAAGGAGGAATCGGGAAAGAAGGTTATGGAAAGCTAGTGGTGGAGCTCATTGCTTGGTTGGTAATGAGTTTATATCCCTTTTTGATCATGCTTACGATACAATAACACCCCCGTTTGTAAAGTTTATGGTTTTAGACAATGTTTTGAGAAGGTTAGAATGTTCACTTATGTTATGTAGAAAGTTTGATGAAAGTTAATGTTTTGGTCAATTGTCAAATTGTGAGACTTGAAATGTTAGAGTTTTATGACAAAATGAATGAAAAGTGGATGTTTTGACTTTATAAAGTCAACTGAGTGTGAATGAGTGTTATTGGATAGTCAAAGTTGGAAACGGGTCAAATTGGTGCCCAAATGGGTCATTTGAAGTTTAAGTGTCAAAATGAGTCAAGTTCGTTGAAAGTCAAATGTTTTGGTGCTCATAAGTTCTAATGTTATGGTTATATATGTGGTGAAAAGTTGGAAGTCAAATTTGCATTAGTTTGGAATTTGACATGTTAGTATTTTTGGTTTAAAATAGCCGAAAACTCGTTTACGGGTCAAATCTTGTTAAAATATAAAAATTGAAAAAGTAGAATTGAGGTAATGTTTATATGGTCATAGTGAATGTGTGTGCAAAATTTCAAGTCCTAACTCATAACGAGTAAAAAGTTATGCACGTTTGAAGTTGGTTTAAAAAGTTGAATTTTGGCTGAATTCTGAAATACACTAAGGAACGCGATCCTGACCACTTGAGCCGGATCGCGTTCGCAAGGCAAAAATCGTCACAGAAAGTTTTTAACACATGAACGCGATCCCGACCACTTTCCCGGATCGCGTTGGTCAGTAAAAAAATGAAATTTTGTGTCTTAAAAAGCTTGTTTCAACTAGGGAAAATTATTAAAGTTAAATTATACAAAAGGGGTAGTCATGGGACATTAATGAGAGTGTAAAAAAAAAAAAAAAAAAAGTTCTAAATTTCGGGGTGTTTCACAGTTTCAGTCAGTTTTCTGAAAAAGCTGACGTGGCGCTGACGTGGCTCTGTCAGTTTCAGTCAGTTGGATTTCGGGTTGAAGTGACCTAACATGTTAGATTAAAATAATAAATCTCTTTTTTCATCTCGTACAATAATCAACACACCGGAATAAATTGACTTCCATGTCCTATGATTTAGTCATTTAGATGTTTTGCTGTTTTTTTCTAGTGTTAAAAGAAAATTTATCGTTCGATTTCTAAAACGTTGAGCAAATAGTAAAATATCTACGATAATAATGATGCGAATCATCAATCAATTATGATTATTAAAATAAATATTATTGATTATAAATATACAAATAGAAATTTTGAATATTAATTGAAGGCATAAAAATGTTGATTGGCTAAATAACATATGATGACATTATTAATCCGATTCTTATACTTATACTTATAAATAATTAATTAAACTAATAATAATATTAAGAAAATGAGATACTATTATGCTTATTTGTTTAGATATTTTAACTTACGAATTCGGTTGAAATGTCACTTTATAGTTAGAATATAACCATAACCCTTTGGTTTAAACTTTAAACCAATACTTAGCACCTTAAAAATTAAAAATTGTAAACTGCCTGCATGATCATGATCATAATTGATACAATTCTCTTAAAAAATCTTTATAGACAAATGAAAAATGCTTGGATCACAAAATATTTACAAAATTATGCTCAAAAAATGAGTTGGACCAATCAATTAAAGAGAGAGAAATATATGAGAGAGATAAAAGAAAATAATGTGATTGGTGGAATTCATGTGCCACCTCATTTAGTGAAAGTTTCTTTGTAAAATTTGTGTGAGTATGTATCACTACTCGCATTCAATGTTAAATGTATAATATATAATTTTAAAATGCAAAACCCACTTAAATGCTATAATTAAATACCACATCAATGTATTAATTTAATTTAATGGATATATATATATATATATATATATATTTCTTTTACCGGCTACTTTCTTCTTTATACTCCGTAATAATCTTTACTTTAATAAAGAGATTGATCATTCTTCAAAATAATTGTACCTTGTCGGCCATTCTTCAGAATAATTGAAACTTTAATAAAGTGGGAGTTGTTTGACCATTCTTGGATAGTCTTCAATCTTCAATAATACTTGTCGACCACATCCTGTGAATAGTAGCTTTGTCATCTTTTATTGAATATATTTTTATTTTAAATTTGCAACTGGTTCATATGGATTAAATTCTTCCTTTTTTATATATAAATTATATTATATTATTTATATATATATATATATATATATATATATATATATATATATATATATATATATATATATATAATCATTAATTCATTATACACAAGGATTTTACTTTTAATTATTTCAACTTTTTATTTGAGCAATATTTTAGTATTTATTGTTACTAGGCAAAGGACCCGCGGTAACGCGGGCTACGACATTTGACTTTACAAATTTTACAATTAAAAAGTTAAACTATTTAAGATGAAAGAGTATAAATGTGTTAAGTATTTGAAAAATATGTAATTAGATATTATTATATCGTTAAAGATTGTGAGATAAAATAAAATATAGAATTAAACTTTAACTATTTGTCAATTACTAAAAAAGTTATTATATTAAATGTGTAATCAACTTAAATGTGTAATCAACTTAATACACATTGCCGTTCAAGGAAAAGAAACGAATTTTATTCTAACTAAAAAATATATAGTTATAAGTTATAACATTGATTAGATGCTCACCCCCACACAACAACTCATTCCTCAAGGAGTAACCCTATACAAATTTGAGGGTAGTTGCTACATAGATTACCAAATGGTACCTTACATCAAACCTTGAATAGCCAATCCATTGATTTGTTGACTTGGTCTACATGTATAAGCTTTGCATATACAATTATGCCACGTTCAGCTGCAAAGTCAAGTATTTCCTGACTCTATTTAGTCATTCCAAGATCTGAATCCATGACACCAATAAATATTATTGTACCATTAACTTGGGCTGGTTTAAAAGCTAAATGCAAAATTTACATAAATATATCTTTAAAAAAAAATGGAAGCAAAGAAAAATGCATTTCAATTAGGTTGTCTGGTGCATAAAGACGAATGTGCTTTCCATGGTTTAAAATGCAATTTAATAAGACGGGAAACAAAATTTTAACAATGTAATATTATATCCCAAGTTTTAGCATGACAACATGCACTGTTGAGTTCTAACTTCACACAGACCTTTAGAATTATACTTCAACATGAATTTAATATCATTTATTTTCAAATTTCCATCGGCTTATAGGGAAAATTTGACTACGTTTCGGTTTAGGTTTTCACAAGTAATCATGCGTGATGGTTTATAAAAACATAGTATGGATTAATTGGTTATAATACATATGTGCATCATAAGTACTTACCCATGATGTTGCTAAAGGTACAGTCATAGAGAAGATCGTCGTGTAGCTGACCCATATGCTTCTATGTAGTATTGAGGGAAATTCACCATGACATTATTAGTGTCGGTAAAGTTACAGTCTAAATATTGAATCGAACTTCTGGGACTTGGATAAAGATAGTTAAAGTACTTAATGAAACTTTTATATCTTATGTATATAAACAAAACTTCGGAGATCGTAATCTGCAACAACAATCATGGCCTAAACTGGTGTATGTCCTTGCCACACATAACCCAATTAGAGATCTAGATTCAACATAGCTTTAGTTCAAACACGAAACATATTGATAATATAATAATTCAAAATGGGCTACCACAAACCTTCATCAAAAGAGTTTTCAAAAGAATACCGACTCTAATAGTATTGTTTTGTCTCATGCACTCTTTTATCTACACATGAAAGTCGAATTAAGTAGTATAGGCCGACCGTCCTCTTGTTAGTAGCCATCCACCGAAAGTGGTATTCCTGAACCTTAAGCAATCTCATCAATAAGTAATGCAAGAATGGATAAATAAATAACCTTAACTAAAAACAATTCAAATTGTTGCTGCACTTGAAAATTGTATTACGTCAACTGTTTAAAAAACATACAACTAATAGATATGGATATTAATCATAAACACATTAAGATTCAACTCATATCTTACTTAGTTACTTATACTGGAAAACAACACCCAATATATCACCATTAAGAACCATAATATGAGGGCGAGACGGCTAAGCTAACCAAATCAACGTCACAATTCGATCACTGCAAGCAAAAAATTAAAAAGTGTGATCAAACAATGAGTAACCAAGCATATGATCGGTTTAAGCAAAATACAGAAAGTGTAGAAAGACAGACCTCAAGTCCCATTTACATCAATCTTTGTCATCATCACTAAACCAATCAAAATCAAAACTTCAATAATGTTTGCATATCATCACTAAACCCATCAAAATTGGGCATGAAATCCATGAAGAATGTCTAACAAAAACAGAAACCCTGAAGTAAACCAAATCAATCAGATAATGCAAATCAAAACTTAAACTAAATCACGACAAAAAAAGAAAGAAAGATGATAATGATACTCGATGATATACATTCAAACCCCAATCGCATCGAAAAAGAAAGAAAGATGATAATGATACTCTGATGATATACATTTAAACCCCAAACGCATTGAAATTCAGTTAAAAAAGAGTTGCTACATGCCTACATATAAAAAAAATACCAGCATCGAAATTCAATTGAAAAGCTCACAATTGGCACACTCCATGAGTAGGCAACATATATGAGTCTCTATTAACAATTGTCACTTCCAAATCATTAGCTAGAGGGAACCTATCATGAAAAAATTGAACATTACACAATAAATAAGACGTACATGTTGCAATTTTCTCTGTAAAGAAGATGAAGAAGGTTGGGAAAATAAAAGATCTACAGCTAGGTGTTTTAGGTCAAATAAAAAAAGTGGATCATGCATGTAGGGGCTAATAGGCCGATATTAATTTAAAGAGTAAACTTATTTGAGTAAACTAATATAATATAATAATATAATAATAATAATATTTAAAACTGATATATGGTAACCAATTGCTAAAAGGTCGACACTGGATTTGAATTTTGGAGTTATCTATTTTGATGCAAGATTTTTGAGAACTCTTAGACGACTTTATATGATATTTAATTTAATATATAAGTTTCCGGATTTAAATTAATATGTCGAGATATTTTAAAATAAATTAAATATTATTAATTAATATATAATATTAATATTAATATTTAGAAGGTTTAGGGGTGATAAGTATAAATATCAAGATCTAATCTCGATCGTTGGATCGATTTTGGAAAAACCCAATAAAGGGTGAAGATTCATTATGGTATTTTGGTTTAAGTATATTTTATAGATTATAAAGAAAGTAAATATTCTCTCCTATTTACCTTTTGTTTTTTAAAAAACAATAATTACTGGTTTTCCCCTAAATTTCCTCTCCTTCCATTTTCCCGCTCCATCTCTTCCCTTAAAATCCCCCGCCTCTCTCTCATTTTCCCTCCCACACAAATTTCATCCATCATCTCTTTCATTATCAGTCACACACATTATTACACACTTATACTAACACACAGTTACCTAACCGTTATCTCCGTCGTGATGAACCGCCGAATCAGACGCCGATCCACCACCGCCGATAGCTACCTCCGCTACCTAAAGCCCGGCGCACTTGCTCAACTTCGTGATTCCAAAATCAACGCCAGAACTCATCATCGATCACTCGATTCCCAGATCTACTTATCTCGTGCTAATTTTTCATCATCGTCGTTGTCACCTGCTTCTGTTTCTTCTCCGTCGCGATCTCCTAACGCCGCCGTTGCCGCTCATCAACAGGAAGGTGCTGCAATTATCGCCGCCGTTGACGGCGGTTCACCGTGCTTTACCGTTAGGTTTTACGGTCCTCGGTTTCCACAGCGGAAGAAGCTTATGGCTGCTAGATCTATGTTTTTTCTAAACCCTAACCCTAGCAGTCCGACATCAGATGGTCCTGAGCCTGTTATTGATGCTTTTGCTAATGATTTCTTAGTTGCTCATTGATATGTAATAGCAAAATTAATATACTCCGGTTTATATATATATTTTTCTATTGAGGTAAACAAATCGTATTGTAGGTTAGTTGCAAGTTCTTCTGTTCAGTTGGAGGATTATGTGCAAATTATGTTCAAAAACATGATGAATAAAGTTATTAATTGCTGAATTTTGAATTCATTCTTTAGATTCTTATGCTATCTGTGTATAAGTGCTTTTAAATGATCATTTATCACGTCTAATTATGTTGTTTATAGTCGATGAGAAATGTATGGAATGTAATTAGGCCTTGATTGCAGCAGTAGTTTTGGTGTTTAATTTTGCATTTATTGACTAATAAGATGTTAATAATTATATATGAAGTTATAAATTGTTTGATTTTCACTTATGTGGGCATTAATATGTGCAGTTGCTATGTTAATTGCTTAGGTAATGTTTGATATGAGATTGTGGAACATGTTATCAAGCCAGTGTCTGCATTTCTGCAGTAATTGACTGTTTCAAATCAGTCAATGCTATAGTCCAAGCTGCTGATGAGCATTTAAGCATTCAGCACAAAGTTTTGTTTTATAACGACTGTTTCAAATCAGTTAATGTTTAGTTAATACTCTGCTCACTTATCCTTAATTTGTAACTGTTCACATGTTTAGAGAAGCACATGAGGGTCTAGAGACACGTGATTAAGTGTCTTCATCAACGGTGAGGATGTTAAGTATCTGTTGTTGCACTGTGATTAATTTATGCGAGCATTGAGGAGAGTGTGCTAGCTATAAGAAGCTTCATTGTTGGGACATTAACTGCAGTACGTTAGGCTAAAGACAGGATCTGTCATATGGGATACAGGTTCAGTGCTTTAGGACTCTAGGTAGTCATCTTGAAAAGGTTTCTAAGAGAAATTAATTCAGTTTTACTCTATGTTTATTTAACAGTTCATACACTTATTCACATTACATTATGGTGCAACTATTATAAGAGAATATCGATGCCAATGAAGGATGAATTAATGATCTGTTATTACAACTTGTTTGACAGTAAAGTATTTAATGCAGCTGGTGACAGGGTCTAGCTTGGAAACGATTGTAACATGCTTCAAATTAAACTGCAGAAGTTGAAGGTATCTATCTCTAATGCTTTTGCTAAATAGTATGCTATAACGGTCTAGTCCATTCCTTAGACATCCATGAATATTCTCTTTACGAGAATACTCATCAACAGTTCCACAACTTCAGTTAAGATATGCTGTAACCATATAAATAACATTCTCCATTTGTTCTTTTAGAATTTGAAAAAAAGAACAAAAGATCTCTTGCTAACATCAATCATCAACAAAGGAAATTCGAATGATTGGTTAATGGTAACCAAATAACTATGGCATAATTTATGCTTCTTACCAAATGATTATGGTAACTCACATGAACTGGTTTTACCGAGGGACTTCATTTATACACTTTGAATTGCTTGTTATTGTGATGCATAAATACCAGTTAATTAAGTGATCAGTTATAGATAGTCAATGGACATTTTACCATGCTAGATTGTTTGATAGTTTATGCTTTCATCCATAACAAGAGAGGACTTGTATCAAATTTATAACGAAATCTAACCCTGTTTCTAGGTTATTCCAGCTACATGTAGATTGTGGACATGTATAATGATAATTAGTTGCATGTTAACTTGTTTAACTTACTGATGATTTGTTTTCCCTCTTTGTATGTATGGTAATATTGCAAATAGGTAAATGTTCTGCTTCAAGTTTCGATGATTTTACGGAAAAAAAAAAAGACACATTCTCTGGGCAATTGATACTTTATACTAGCCTACAGGTTGTTACTTTGTGTCTTGTTTTGTTCGTTTTTTTTTCCACGAGTCACAACACTGAGTTTTATTAGTCTAGCTCATGTCACGACTTCTATTCTGCAGTGCTACTAGCAGAGAGACATATACATTGTATACACGGTTGCAAACAAGTTGACGTGAAAACTTTAAGCTAAGCTCAAACTTGTTTTAATGGTTCAATAGCTTGACAATATTGACTAGAAGCTATGCTTGATTAAGCATGTTCAATTTGAGCTCGAATAACTTGCTAGAGGCTCAACTCTTTTGCAGTATAATTGCTAAAAGTTAACACCTATACTATACATTGATATATAGGGCTCACAAAGCTTGCTGAGCATTCAAGTTGAGTCCTTAGAAGCTCGGGTTCATATATATTTTGAGCTATATTTTGTACTCGAAGGAGCTTGCGATGAGTTTGAGCTTGAATAACTCAGTTGTTTGTAGTCTTACCTCTTCATGAATACTACTAGCACTGTGAGACTTGTTCATTGACTTGGGTCCAAAGGCCTATTAACAAAGTCAAATTGAATTGAAATACTGAATGGAGTTAATTGCATGGTTGGTCCCTATATTGAACACACAATTGCTCCGTTAGTCCTTATATTTCACTTTTTGCACTGGAGGTCCCAAAAACATGAAATTTGTTGCGTGTTTGGTTCCTCCTCCAACTAAAATGACCACCATACCCTTAATGTTCTATTTTTTGTCTTGATTTAAGTGAGGGTAATTTAGTCATTTTAGTTGGAGGAGGGACTAACCACGCAACAAGTTTCATGTTTTTGGGACCTCCGGTGCAAAAAGTGAAATATAGGGACTAACGGTGCAATTGTGTGTTAAATATAGGGACCAACCATGCAATTAACTCTATTGAATGTATCGCCGTGCTTAGCTTTTCATTGGAATCCTGCTTGTCAATTCAAAAGTTGCTTCCCAAAGCCGATATCAAAAGTGTTCTTTTGTTACAAAACCTATTTGATTGCTATTCTAATTTTCTTAGTTGACCACTTGACCCTATCTTTTCGTATTTTGTTTTACGTGCATAATTTTTTATTTAGAAAGTCAAGTACTTATATATTTACCATGAATGGATACATTTTTTCCACGAATTTTATAATAGTCCAACCCCATAATTTAAACCACAATCTCGAAGTGATTAGGTTACGTTAATACCGTTAGACCAATAACATTTGGTGCAGGTAAAACACATTATGTGAAGTAAAGTCAAAATCTTCAATAAGACAAAACTTTGGTTCCCTACAAGTTTGGAGTTGATGCAATTTGAATGGATCCTAGCGGTTGTAGTCTTGTAGATGCCAATACAAATTTGTCTATGACTTCAACTGCAAATACTATACAAATTATATACGAAGTATTATACATTGACATATATTATATTTTCTGGTACATTATAAATAATTGACACTTAATAAATGAAGCCAAGCTGTGTTGACAGGGACACAATTCGTACAGCACCGAACATGCTTTATAGTGTTGTACAATATAATATTATAAAGAACGTTTAGTGATATATGAATCATCAACCATTTTGATAATGATCATTTCTTAATAAAACAAAACTAGAATAAAATGATTTATTTTTAGTATATATTATAAACACTTCAGTATTATGTAAGCAAACTTTAAAATAATAAATATCCAATCTTATAATCATATATTCTTCGAAGTTTTAGAATACGCAACTTTTAAAATAATATACGATTGTTAGCAAAAATAATATGGTGAGAACACTTCGTTTGTACAGGAAGCCTAGTGTTTATTTTATAACTTTTGTGTATTAATATTGAAAAGAGAGTGGGTGACTAATTTTATAAGGGTACAAAATGTAAATTAGGGGAGAGGGTGGCCCCACCTTTTGAGTTTTAATACGTGTTGAAGCAGACAAGCACGCTACTTTCAACGTTGCAACAGATGGCATTTCACAATGCATTAAGCGCTGACATCATCTTTTTTTTTTTTTATTGAACCTTGCCTGCATGGACCATTGTGGATGGTCTAAGGCCACTTACGCTTTTTATATTTATTTAGTATATATGCAGTACTATTTATTATATAAGTACATTATGTCAAAAAAGTGTTGATTTTAACACTATGGAATTTGATTATAGATCACCTAGTCATGTTATATGATGTATATTAACTAGGGCACAACTAAAGTCTAAAACTTTATACAATCATGGTACATACATATATATATATATATATATATATATATATATATATATATATATATATATATATATATGATCAATGATCAATGGAGAAGAGTTTTTAATGAGAGAAGATGAAGAAATGATCTTGGCCTTTCATTTTATGATTCAATGATTCAAAATCTTGATGACAATATTGTAAATTTTTATAAATTTATTGTTAACCGATTAAAGGTTAGAGGGGCATAACAGTAAATTGTTAAAAACTTGATTTAGAAACCGTTTATTGCTAGTTTAAATTTGCCAGATTTTTCGTAGTGCATTAACAATGGTCTAAAGTCATTTCCAAAAAAAAAGGAAGCTTTAATATTAATATCACTATGAATATATGTTGACTCACATTATTATTGCATGTAATCATAATATGAAATACGTGATTCAGTTATTTTTATTTTACATTACATTGTATTGTATAAATTAATGTAATAAACTTTGTAAAGAAAATTTCGAATCAGTCATTTTATGATATACGGATCAATGTGATAAACTTTATGAATAAATTCTTGAATCAATCATCAATCTTATATAATATATGAATCAATGTGATAACTTTTGTCAATCTGTGTTATGATTTTGTTGAATCAATGTGAACAAATTCACAAAATAATACTTTATTGACTTTTGGCTTCACCCACGTACGGTATATATACAAGAAGAAGAAATCTATGCCTAATTTGAAATGACACCTAAATACCTAATTACATGCTTGCTTTGTGTTTCCAGCTATACATATATCCTACCATATATACAAATATTCCCAAGATCTTTTATGCAATAGACATAACAATAATATATTTCCTATACAATGTTACTCCCTCCGTCCCATTACAAATGTCCACTTTGACTTTGCACGTAGTTTTAGAATTCTCCACTAACTACACTTTTCACCAATCAAATATTAAATCCACCCACTAAAGTCTTTTTTGATTGGTTAAATATCAAAGTGGACACTTGTAATGGGACATCCCAAAATAGTAATGTGGACATTTCAAATGGGACGGAGGGAGTATCATTTTTTGATCTATAGTAGTATAAAAATTTGGAAATCGATGTAAAAAAGAATCAATTTACTAAAACACAACTGATTTTGAAGTTCTTATATCGATTAGTATTGATACTTAAGTTACATATATTTCCAATCAATATCACATAGTAGTGATTCTATATCAAACAAGTTTCAGGAAGTATGAATTTCCATGACTACACGTTTTTAAGAAAAAATTGCACCGATCATCCCTGTGGTTTGTCTCAAATTGCACTTGTCGTCCCTCGCAGTTTTTTATTGCACTCATCATCCCTGTGGTTACCACTTCTTGCACTTGTCGTCCTTTGACCAAACGGTCGTTACATAGTCCGTTACTTTAAGTCATGTGCGTTGCACGTGAGGGCATAAAGGTAATTTCGTTTACCCTTTTACCTTTAATGCTTCCATCGTTGCACGTGAGGGCATAAATATTTGCATTTTTTGTTTGTTCCTGAGTTGAAAACCAAACACCATCTGTCTTCTTCTTTTCATTCTTTTCCTTCCTCATCTCTTTCACACACCAGATAACCGTATAACCAGTGATCCACATCAAAACAACCCTATCTTCCGTCTCCGATCGCTAACCACCGTAGTCCTTCAACAAGACACTACTCTCGAACACCCGCACCTCTCGCCACCATTAAACCGCCGCTGAATCGCTACTCCATGTCACCACCGACGTATCGGAATCGTCGGATCTAATGTCGCCGTACACCGCCATCGTCTTTTAGGGTGCTTGTATTTGAGAGTTCACCGAATCGCCCAAACTCCGGTCAGATCTGTTCTGATGAGTCACCGGATATCGCAACCATCGCGTCGTCGGAGTTGTGGTGGAGTGAATTTTAGGTGGTTTGTCTTTGATTTTGAGGGAGGCTTAATTTCCGATTGAGTGTAAAGATGAAGCAATGGGGGTGATGAGATTGTTAGGTGAATTTAATTGAGTTTATGTTGCCATTTTTTCTTTTGTTATCAATTAGATAGGATTGTGAATCTGTATTTTTTTTCTTCTGTTTTGTTTATAAGTTCATTGAAATAGATATGTTGATTTAGTGAAGTGGTATGGGTTTTGGATGATTGATTTATGATATACTCCGTATTAAACACTGAAGATCGATGATTTTTATGTTGAGATATATTGAGATTTAGTGGATTTTGAATTTATTGTATATATCTTAGATTATTTTGTGATGATTTAGATAGATAATAATGTAATGTGTTTAATTGATGTGATAATTCTGTCCTTCGGTAAACAAAATTACCTTTATGCCCTCACGTGCAACGCACATGGCTTAAAGTAACGGACATATGTAACGCCCGTTTGGTCAAAGGACGACAAGTGCAAGAAGTGGTAACCACAGGGATGACGAGTGCAATAAAAAACTGCGAGGGACGACGAGTGCAATTTGAGACAAACCACAGAGACGATCCGTGCAATTTTTTCCGTTTTTAATCATGAATATAAAAATGTGAATAATAGATTTATAAAGTGAATATAGTACCAATTTTTAAGTCCAGTGAATAATTATGAATCGAAATATTTCAAAATAGTGATACGAACATAGAGTCGTCCATATGAATGGAGAACATAGAGTCGTCCATATACTAACCAAAATGATCAGCTTTTTACTACTGTAGATCAAATAACCCTTTTTGGATAAAAGCCGGAAAATAAAATCGAATCACGGTGATCGAATGATGAGAAAACAATAATCAGGTCATATTTAAATTTTTGTTGGGTTTGGCCTTTTCTAATAACATAGCTGTTCAAAAAAAAAAAAAAAAATTAAAATTTGAGATGGTAAAGGTAATTGGTATTAGTTTCCATTGCGTATGCCACCTTAATTATTACTTCGTAAAAGATTGGTTAGAAACAAGAAAGGATACAACGAGAGGATGAAGAAGATGACTTTTGTATAACTCGTCCCCACATATCATGCATATTTTAAATTTTGGATAATGATTTATTCACTAATTAAAAGTAATTTATCAAAAATACCCTTTTAAGTGATTTTGAAATGATTGGTTCAAATTCTTTCTCTCAATTCTCCATCTAAAATTTCTTCTTTTTTGATCCCACTACTATATATATATATATATATATATATATATATATATATATATATATATATATATATATATATGGAGTGGATCAAGAGGGAACTGGAAAAATTGAGGGAAGTAGGGAAGTCCTTTAAAAATCAGTCACGTGTTGTTATAAAATAAAAAGGTTACTCATTCAATACATCTCATCTTCTGTAACACCCGTCAAATTAGGACTAGCAATTAGTGCCTAATTCACTGTTAATACATGTAATTAGTTATGTATTAGGCTAATTTATGTATCGAAATATATATTGTTGAATATATACGAAAATGCGATTTGATTAAATCGTACGCAATTTAAATCGAATGTAATTCGGTTCAATTAAATACGGACGTTGGTGAACAAATTATTAAATAATTAAATTACTATTTAACAACCCAATTATACTTAAAAACAATTCTTTGTAATATTTCAGACTCGTATTATAATTGTACGAATAAACTTTTACATAACTAAAATATTAAAACGCGCAAACTAACAAAACGAACTAAGTTAGATTTATAACTCAAATATAAAACATTTGGTAAAATACTTCAATAAAAATATCGAGTAATAATTCGTATTTTAAAACTTATATTTAAATATGTAAAATAAATATTTAACGCTTAAATAATCGGGAAAACGAACACCTTACGGAGCGCAGAGCGGTGACTGACTTTCCCCTTTCTTTTCCCCATTTCTCCATCACCTCTCTCTCCCCTCTCTTTTTTCTCTCCAAAATCACCAAACCACCACCATCCACTAAAATCGCAAAATAACAACATAAAACGCACTCGGATCATAGCACTACTTTGGAGAAAAACGTTCACCACTTCACGATCTACAACGCTATCTTTTCGGATTTTCAATCCGACACTTTGTAAGTTTCCGACAAAATGACGAAACCTCTCGTTTTAGCTTATTTTTACATATTTATGAGTTACTCAAGCGTATATATGTCCATTACAAAGAGTAGAACACGATTTTATAGCTTAAAAATGAGTTTGAATTGGGTTTTGGCCGAAAAAATCTCGACAGCCGCGGTTTTCTGGGCTGGTGTTCATCTATGCGACACAAGCCTTGTGTCGCATATTGTGTCGTACCTTATGTCCCAAATACCATGCGACACAACCTCTATGTCGCTGTTAAATCAGCATCTCGAATCTATGCGACACAACCTTTGTGTCATATAGATATTGTGTCGCATATTTATGCGACATAACCCTTGTGTCGCATGACAAACCTTGTGTCGCATGTAACATCCTCAATACCGGCCTAGAAGAAATTTGGTAATTTACTTAATGCATTGATTATTTATTTGGGTTTAGAAATAATTCGTATTATTTGGCTAATTGAAATAAATATGCTCAATGGTCAAATGACTTATTGTGATACATAAATTATTACTTGTTTCAAATAAATTTAGTTGACGGTATAATAAAATATATTTTCACGCAAACGATTTTTAGGTTCCAGACAATAGGTTTAGAGCGGGTATTAGTTGGTATCCACTTATAACCACTTTTAGTTGGTGGATCGGTTTATTGTTTTCCCCATCCCCAATTCATTATAACTCCCCAAATACAAAAAAACACACACACCTAACAACTAAGGGATCAAAGATTAACAACTAGAAATCGATTGAGGCTTTGGATTGGTGCTAACACGTGATTATCTTCATCTTTAACGGATTATCATTTCGATTGTAAGTTCAAATTACTTTGAATATATGTATGCATATGTTATTTGATGAAATTGAGTAGAAATGAGTTGATTTGATGATTGATGAGATTATTGTTGTTAGAATATGATACATGATGATAGTTACGCTTATTTGGTTGTGAAAATCATAATTAGTAGTCGAATTTGTAAATTTAAGGGTTTTGGTTCGTGGTTTGGGTTTGATGATCTGCTGCTGTACCAGATGAACAAGCCGGCGGGTTTAGGTCCCCAGCCGGCGGGTTGTTAGTATTTTAGGGGAGCCGGCGGCTTCTTTGCCAACCCGGCGGTTCCTACAGGCTTTAAAACGCATTTTATTTCTGTTAGTGAAAAACTTAATTTACCCGGCTGATTGTGGGTGGACCCGGCGGGTCATTGGGTTAAGCCGGCGGCTGATGGACCTCAGCCGACGGGTTCGTTGACTTTTTCAGCAAACCAGTTTTCATTCTAAATTCCTCCTAGTTAATACGATATATGTTTTATGATTTTATAACATGTAGTATGGTATCATGATATGTTAAATTACGAATTAATATACATGTGGAAATGTTGTAAATTGAGATATCATGTTTGATTTCAATGATGTCCTTAATTTAGCATACGGATATTTGGAATGAGTTATTGACTCGTATTATTCTGTGGTGATTACAGATAAACCGAAGACTCAATAATATTAGAACTTTGAGTAGAGGTTGTGATTGTCAAGGTGAGTGGATCATTGACTTTCAGTCTAAACTAGTTGTAACAATCTGGTTACAACGGGTAAACATGTTCTACTGCTATACTTTGTATAAGTTGCATATTGCCATGATGATTATGAAATGTGCTATCTTGTCAGGGGTCAATATGATATTGGGTTTGGATACTATTACTTTGGACGACATGATGACTTTGTACATGTGTTGTTTATTGAAGTCATGTCGTATGTAGTAATGGTACTAAACTATCGGTAAGACCACTGTTTGGCCTTCAGTGGTTATAAGTGTTACTTGGGGAACCACCGCGGCATGAGGGTACCTCAAGGACCACCGATCCTCTTTGATGTATTTGTTGTGATGCTTTGTGGTGATCAATTGCTATGATAGTTTAGAATGATAGTTGTGATCTATTCACTTAGCTTCGTGCTAATCCCTCTCCTCACTTCTTGCAGATTACTTTTGATGTGGGTGGGCAGGAAGTTAGTTTGAAGAATGTTTGACTGCCTACTCTGACTTTACGACATGTTGTCGTTTCTAAACTTATGTTTTGAATTTAAATGACACCTAACTTAATGTTTGTAATTATTGTGGTTGTTGTATCAACTTATCATGCATGCATAGATTGTGTTTTGGAACTATGTTATACGCAATCTATAATGCATGATTTGTCTTAATCGCTTCCGAAAAATATATATATATATATATATATATATATATATATATATATATATATATATATATAAAACGTCTCTTGAAATTTTGGGGTGTTATAAATTGGTACCAGAGCCTAGGTTTGGGTGAGTTGAGCATGGGTTAAGTGTTCAACCCCAAATCTATGTATGTCAGTCAAACATTCCTGTGAGTGGGATTTCGTTAGCATGAGAAGTTGGTTAGTATATAGGTACTAACAACTAACGTGTTATGAGATGTTGTTTTGATACAGATATGGCAGATAATGAAACTCCAGCCGACACACCCAATGATGCCTCTCGCACTAATGTATCCCCTATCGAAACCCAAAATGTTAGCCAGGGTCAAACTGGTACTTCTTTTTCCGCAGGGGACTTTGATCATGATGACTATATGATTCATCTTGAGACAGAAAATCTGAGACTTAAGGCAATTGAACAACAGTTTTTGCAACAACAACAAACTCGGTCTTCTCAACAAATCTTGCAATCTTTGCCGCCAAATGTTAGCACTGTACCACCACCTTTGGTGACCTCGCAGATTCCAATATCTCAACCTTATAATCATCACCCACAACACCATGGTACCTATCAGACTTCAATTCCGTTCTCTTCCGGACCTACGGTTTATCAGACTCCGATATTTCAAGCTCAGAGTCAACCTAAACTATGCTCTTTTAAGACTTTCAAGTCTTGTGGACCATCCGATTACTCGGGTAGTACAAATCCCTCGGTCACCTTGGATTGGCTGAGAGATGTGGAGAGAAAGTTTGAGGTTTGTCTGTAACATCCTCGAAATGGACCTAGTTGTTTTGTATTATTTCTAGATTTAAATAAGTATTTAAATGTGTTTGGAAATAATATTGTTTGAAATAGTTGAAATAGTTGAAATAATTGGAATAGGAGTTAAATATTCCAATGTGATAAGTGAAATATTAATTGTTGTAAATTAATATAGTTGACGGTGCAATAAAATGTTTGGACTCGCAAATGGTTTTCGGGTTCCAGACAATAAATTGAGATGGGGTATTAAATTATACCCGTATATTGAAGTCGGTTTAGAAGAGCCGACCTATATTACTTTCCTAAAAAGGAAAGTTAGTCATTTTATCCATTTTCCTTTCAAAACCTTAAATCTCTAAAATGATTAAACCATAATTACTTTTGGAATTGAAGCTGGAGCTGTGATGTTGAGTTAAACTTCATCATCACCATCATCTAATTCCTTTTCTAGTTGTAAGTTTCATTCTCTAAAATTTGAGCTTACTAAAATTGATGGGTTATGGAATTTGAGGTGAAATTGATGTTAGAAATGGTGATAGGTGATATTGGTTATGGTTAAAAATCGTTATTTATGGTTTATAATCGATTAAATACTTGAATTGTTGAGTTGGGAATATGTTTTGGTCGGAATCAGCTTGAGCAGTCGCTGGGTTGCTGGGGACGAAGGAAGTGCCCGGCGGGCAACTTCCTTACCCGGCGGGCAGGAGTGTTGGTTGAGAAGCCGGCGGCTTCTAAAGCCTAGCCGGCGGCTTGTGTTGTTTTTTAGGAACCGGCGGGCATAAAGCCTAACCGGCGGCCAGTATAAGCTTTAAAACCCGTTTTTGTTCTGTTACCTTATTTGGTAAATTACCCGGCGGTTTGGGAGGTGAAGCCGGCGGGTGGTGATCAGAAGCCGGCGGCTTCTTAGAGGAAGCCGGCGGCTTGGGTGGCTGTAATCACATTCTTTGTTTGATCGTTAATAGTAATGTGATTGTTAAATGATATATGTTAATAGATGATAATGATTATATTGTAAATCATTAGTGTATAATTAGGAACTAGTAATCTTGATGTAGATTATGTTAAGTTCCTAAATGTTAAAGATTGATATAAGTTTAGTATTGATGATCATGATTACTAACTTATATTTGATTTGTTGATTCTCAGATGTGGAGAAGGCTCAGTGATATTAGACTACTGAGTGGAGGCCTGAGGTAATCGGTGAGTGGATCTGTAACCTCAGTGTGATTTAGTTGTAATGATTTGATTTACAACGAGTAATTTATAGTATTACTTTGATATGATGCATCTGTGGAGATATCTTGCCATGATAGATTAACTAGTTGCTTACTTGGCTGATTGTGCTAGTATGTAAGATTCTGAGGTCAACTTGACTTGACAGTTGGACTTGGTTGTTATTGTAGACGACAGGAGATCTTGAAACTTGAAATGTTGGTTTGGAGATCTAGGTCGTGTGTGATTAACAACTGGTTACCGGTAATTCTGTATAGGCCAATACAGATGATTGATAAGAGTTCCTTGATTACCAAACCGGTATTAGGGTATCTCAGGAGCCACCGGTCCTCATGACGATTTATAATGTTTGATTGGTATAGCTTGACATTGATTGGATGTCGAGTGATTGATTGATTTTCTGTTTATTGTTATTTGATGTAAACAGATTGTTATGCTGAGTTGGACTGTTGTTATTGGTTCACTCACTTAGCGTTGTGCTAACCCCACCACAGTTCTTCCTGCAGGTTAAATAGATGGGACATATTGGGCAGGAGGTTGTGGGACTGGATGGAATGTTTGACAGGCTGTTACTCTGATGTTATTTTTATAACTGTAAAAGTGTTTCGAATCATATAACACCGAGTTTGTTGAAATGTCATGTGTTTGGCTTTGAAAAAGTCTAATGACATTTTGAGTACATTGATTGAAATGTTTTAAATATACGCTTCCGAGTCGCCAATATTATATGATTGTTTTTAATTAACGAGGGGTGTTATAAGTTGGTATCAGAGCAATAGTTTGGGTGAATTGGACTTGATAGAATGTTCAATCCTAAACTTTGATTGAGTTGAGTCAAACATTCCAGTGGGTGCGGGTTTAGTTGATTAGTGAATGTGTGAGAAAGTAGTTAGTTGAATATGTACTAACCTTTAACAAGTTGTGAAGTGTTGTTTGATTGCAGAGATGGAGGAACATGAGTATCTGATTAGTATATTTCATGTTTCCTCAATACTCGTGGGCTTAAGATTGCCAGGTAATCTTCGATAAGCCTATGTTAATTTACATTAACTTAAATTGTTTACTCTGTTATGTTGAGTAAGCTTTGTTGTGAAGTTAATTGAGTCAGACTGATATGATTCCCCAGTGTTGAGTCAACTATTGATTGCTATAGGTTGACATGAGGATAGAGGTATTGAATGAGATGCTCATTGTTGTTCATTGTTGTGATTATTTCTGATTGAATTGTAAATGCAGAAATATGTTTAAGTAGACAGAGAGTTGATTAAGGTTTTAGCAAGATTGATGTTAGAACCTAAGGAGTGTCTTTATTGGTGAGACGAGATAATTGATAGTATTATGTTGATGGATTAATCACAAGGTGTGATCTAAATCCTTGCTAAGGAAGGTCGTGTCATTGAATTGATAATGACTGCTATTTGAGAAAATATGTGTTTATGTGACTATATGATATGTGTTGACTATAGTTAAACACTTGATATAAACCATGACTGATAGGTTTAAGAGAAATGTAGAGTGTAATAATGTGAAATTGATTGGGAAGTGATAGATCTTTCTGGTCAATTGTGAAATTAATAAATGAAATGTTTGATAGTAACATGATTAAGTAGACTTGTTGTGACAGTGATGCTTGATATGATAGCATATGTCAAAGTGATGATAGTTGATTAAGATGTGTCCTGAATTTTGAGGAAAATAGGGACATTGATTAATGTTAAGTGTTGAAACTATGATGATAAGTTATCATATGTTTGAGGTTTCAGATAAGTGATATACTGAGTAATTCAGTTGCTGAAAATTAGAACATTGTGTGTATGTGAGATGACTTGCATATGTAAGGTTGAATATGTAAAGTAGTAAGCTGATTTTGAGTATGTATCAGCTGTTAGAAACTATTAAATAGATGTTGATTGATTTGAAATCATAAAGTATTTAATGTATATAAGATGAGAGTGGATCACATTGATAATTATAATGTAGAGTAGCCTGAGAATGGATTGTGAAGAGCATAATCTTGCAACGCCTGATCACCGTTGTTGTATTATGTTGTGTCACATGAACTTGTTGAGGCTGCTTGATATAAAAGAGATGTAATGTGATTTTGAATAATTGAGCATGAAAGTATGCTAAGTTGTGTAATAGTTGTTGTTTGATAAGAAAATAATCAGTTGATAGAACTGTGACCTTTAGACTGTAAAAGTGAGAGTGTAAATGATAGTTGTTATTGATAGAGGTTTTGATGGTAAACCTATATGATAAAATTGATTTTGTTGAATATGTGATTTTAACTGATTGTGTTAAATCAACCATAGGTGAACTTATTAGTGTTTGAATGAATCACTATTTTGTATCTGGCTTGTATGAGGCCAAGGTTGAGACATGTGAGTATTGTCTGGTTTAAGGAAATTCCTAGTATTATTGAATGTAATAATTGGAAATATATGTTTGATAGTAAACATATAATATGAAATGGCTTGTATGGAGCCAAGATTGCTGTAGGTTGATTTTGTTCTTGTGAAGGATTGATAAAATTATTGAACGTAATAATTTGAAATATATGTTTGAGAGTAAACATATAAGATGAAATGGTTTGGGAGTTAACTTGATGGTATGTTAACTTTGAAAGTCAAACCATGAATAGAGAATTGTGTATAAAATTAATTGCTTGTGATTGGTTTAAGTTTGGGTCAAACTTGAGAAAAGCAGTTAGAGAATTTTATTGATTGGTTGATTGAAACCAGAGTTTACATGTAGTTAACTGTGTGTGTGAAATAGTATAACATAGATTGTAATGTTATGATTGTGTGGAATATGATTGAATTCCTAAATTGTATTAAGTTGTGAAAACTTGAGTAATTACTTAAAGCTAGTATTAAGTAATTGAAATAGTGTTAAGTATAATTAAGTATTCAGTTAGGAAATATATGATATTTGAACTGAATATGTGTTAGAAAATTATACACATATGAAGTCATTGAATGATATGACAGTTATAAATTGTTGAATGATGTAAGTTAAATCACATTGATTAGGATTGTGATAAGAAAGTCTTACCAGTGTATGAGGCTTGTGATGATAGCTTTGATTGGGTAAGACTGTGAGATGATGAATAATTGAAGGTTATTATTATTAGTTGCCTAGGTTGATTGGTACTTCATGGTGAGTTACTTAGACATTGAAAGAATTGAATGGATTCTTTAGTTATTTGTTGATTTTATACAAATGAAGTAAGTGATGAAGTGGAAAATTAGGATTAGATCCAAGTAAGGTATGATATGAAAGTATACCTGGAGTTGGATTGTGTTAAAGGTTTAGTTGATCGTTGTTGGATAAAATGAGAGAATATGAATTGAAGGTTGTTCATGTTTTAAGAAATTTTGTATGTATAATTGTAAGTGTTAAGAAGTAAGGGAAACCTTGAAATTGGTAGGTGATGATTGTATTCACCAAACTTTCTTGTAAGTTTGGACTAAATTGTTTAAGTTATATACTAAGTGGTATGTATATAAGTGAAACATAGAATTGCTGATTGGTAATTGTTCCATGTCCTGTGGTATGGATATGTGATGATTAGTAGTAATATGAAGGCTTGGTATAGACTTTAATAGTTTGAATGGCCTAGTGTATAGAATGAAATGGAATTGATGTGTATATGTCCATTTAAGAGAGTACCTGAAGTTGTGTAGATATGTATGTGTAGTATACATGATAATAAATGGCATGATAAGTTTTAATAGAATGAATTAAAATGTGCCATAAGTTGTGTAGAAGTTAGTTAATTATGATTAGCTTGATGTAGATTTGGTTAGTAATGTGTTGGAAAGTAGCACATTGTGATATTGTGATGCTTGATCTGTAGTATCATAATATGTTGATTTAGACTGACTTAGTTGCTAGATTGATGGAATTTAGTACTAAGTGATTGTATGGTTAAAGTTATATAATTTCTAATTGCTTGTGATTAGTAGTTTAAGATTTAAAAATGTGAATTGAATTAACTGGTTGCTAAGATAAGATTATGGCTGTTTTACCAGTTTAAGCGTTATGTAAATTCTAACTTGATGGTTAGTTAGATTTGAAGATAAATTGTAAGTATGGATAGGCGTACTGGAATGTATAATCACTAGTGTTGTGATTATTGTTTGGACAGTTGTTATTGTTGACCTTGTTGTTGTCAACAATTAATAGGTTGTAATGAAAGAAGTTACAAACAGAAATAAGTAAATGTAGAGGTTGGTTGATTGTAGGTAAGATTGATTGTGGTACTTTTGTTGATTGAGCAAAGTACTTGTTGATTGTGGTTTTACCTACTGAGTTGACCTCTGCTGTACTTATTAAGGTGATATGAATCTGGATTACTTTTAAGTAAAGGATTTCATATGATTGAAATGATATGTGAATATGATAGGGTATTCAAAAGAGTATAGGTATGAAACTTTTGGATGAAAAGTTGACCTAGATTTGAATTTTAGATCTTTGATGGTAAAGATTTAAGATTGTGATCTGTATATTAGATTGATTGTTAGTCGTGAGCTGAATTATAATTCAATGTTGCTAGGCACATTGTGGTTTAATAACCACTGTTGGGATAATGTGATTGCTGTTTTATTGTTAACAGTGATGAATAGTGAGAATAGGTTAAAGATTTTAGCATGTTGCTAATTTCTGGTTGTATAGACCTATTAAGTGATGTTAGGTTTCACTTGTTGTTTAAGTGATTGTAGGATTCACTTGTTAAAGTAAGTGTTTGTTTATAAGATATATCTGATTGATGATATTAATTTGGTGCACTGTAAGTGTGCATAGGAAAAGATAGAAGCATGTACATTTGGATATGTGCATGTGGAAAGAATTCAAACAATCTAAAAATAGTTGTAAGTTGCTATTGAGGATCAACGTATGATAAGATTGTATGTGATTATATCACATTAGTCAGATTGATTGAGGTTAGATTTCGGGGACGAAATCTCTTTAAGGGGGGAAGAGTTGTAACATCCTCGAAATGGACCTAGTTGTTTTGTATTATTTCTAGATTTAAATAAGTATTTAAATGTGTTTGGAAATAATATTGTTTGAAATAGTTGAAATAGTTGAAATAATTGGAATAGGAGTTAAATATTCCAATGTGATAAGTGAAATATTAATTGTTGTAAATTAATATAGTTGACGGTGCAATAAAATGTTTGGACTCGCAAATGGTTTTCGGGTTCCAGACAATAAATTGAGATGGGGTATTAAATTATACCCGTATATTGAAGTCGGTTTAGAAGAGCCGACCTATATTACTTTCCTAAAAAGGAAAGTTAGTCATTTTATCCATTTTCCTTTCAAAACCTTAAATCTCTAAAATGATTAAACCATAATTACTTTTGGAATTGAAGCTGGAGCTGTGATGTTGAGTTAAACTTCATCATCACCATCATCTAATTCCTTTTCTAGTTGTAAGTTTCATTCTCTAAAATTTGAGCTTACTAAAATTGATGGGTTATGGAATTTGAGGTGAAATTGATGTTAGAAATGGTGATAGGTGATATTGGTTATGGTTAAAAATCGTTATTTATGGTTTATAATCGATTAAATACTTGAATTGTTGAGTTGGGAATATGTTTTGGTCGGAATCAGCTTGAGCAGTCGCTGGGTTGCTGGGGACGAAGGAAGTGCCCGGCGGGCAACTTCCTTACCCGGCGGGCAGGAGTGTTGGTTGAGAAGCCGGCGGCTTCTAAAGCCTAGCCGGCGGCTTGTGTTGTTTTTTAGGAACCGGCGGGCATAAAGCCTAACCGGCGGCCAGTATAAGCTTTAAAACCCGTTTTTGTTCTGTTACCTTATTTGGTAAATTACCCGGCGGTTTGGGAGGTGAAGCCGGCGGGTGGTGATCAGAAGTCGGCGGCTTCTTAGAGGAAGCCGGCGGCTTGGGTGGCTGTAATCACATTCTTTGTTTGATCGTTAATAGTAATGTGATTGTTAAATGATATATGTTAATAGATGATAATGATTATATTGTAAATCATTAGTGTATAATTAGGAACTAGTAATCTTGATGTAGATTATGTTAAGTTCCTAAATGTTAAAGATTGATATAAGTTTAGTATTGATGATCATGATTACTAACTTATATTTGATTTGTTGATTCTCAGATGTGGAGAAGGCTCAGTGATATTAGACTACTGAGTGGAGGCCTGAGGTAATCGGTGAGTGGATCTGTAACCTCAGTGTGATTTAGTTGTAATGATTTGATTTACAACGAGTAATTTATAGTATTACTTTGATATGATGCATCTGTGGAGATATCTTGCCATGATAGATTAACTAGTTGCTTACTTGGCTGATTGTGCTAGTATGTAAGATTCTGAGGTCAACTTGACTTGACAGTTGGACTTGGTTGTTATTGTAGACGACAGGAGATCTTGAAACTTGAAATGTTGGTTTGGAGATCTAGGTCGTGTGTGATTAACAACTGGTTACCGGTAATTCTGTATAGGCCAATACAGATGATTGATAAGAGTTCCTTGATTACCAAACCGGTATTAGGGTATCTCAGGAGCCACCGGTCCTCATGACGATTTATAATGTTTGATTGGTATAGCTTGACATTGATTGGATGTCGAGTGATTGATTGATTTTCTGTTTATTGTTATTTGATGTAAACAGATTGTTATGCTGAGTTGGACTGTTGTTATTGGTTCACTCACTTAGCGTTGTGCTAACCCCACCACAGTTCTTCCTGCAGGTTAAATAGATGGGACATATTGGGCAGGAGGTTGTGGGACTGGATGGAATGTTTGACAGGCTGTTACTCTGATGTTATTTTTATAACTGTAAAAGTGTTTCGAATCATATAACACCGAGTTTGTTGAAATGTCATGTGTTTGGCTTTGAAAAAGTCTAATGACATTTTGAGTACATTGATTGAAATGTTTTAAATATACGCTTCCGAGTCGCCAATATTATATGATTGTTTTTAATTAACGAGGGGTGTTATATTGTCGATGTGAAGAGGAAGTCAAAGTTCCTTTTGCGGTGCAACTTCTTAAGGGTCCAGCTATGGTTTGGTGGGATTCCATTACATCACATTTTACCCCACAGCAGAGAGCATCAATTTGTTGGACTGATTTTCACAATGAGGTTTGTAAGAAGTATTGCTCGGGATTTGACATGACTCGGATTCGACATGAGTTTTTGGATTTGCAATTAACGGATAAGATGACTATGGATGATCTCATTTCCCAATTCACTGACAAGCTGAGATTCGTGCAACAATGGGTACCGGATGAACGTATGAAGGTTTACCATTTTGTGGGAATGTTACCGCATACTTATCGGACGACCGTGAGACTAGCGGGTACTCTTTCTCAAGCTTTTGATCTTGCCCGTTCTGTGGATGGAGATGTTAGAGCCCAGTGCATGGAAGTTAAGGAAAAATCCCCCTTTAAACCCAAAGGTGATTCTTCGGGTAGTCCTGGAAAGAAGAAATGGCAGGGATTCCATCAATCTAAGAAGCCCAGTTCAGATAGTAAATCATTGGATAGAACCAATTGGTGCCACAGTTGTAAATCGAGGCACACGGGTCCTTGTACTCCGCAAACTGCTAGGTGTATCAATTGTGGGCAACTTGGTCATGACATCAAGGATTGTGCGTTTCCTAGGCATGTATGTTGGAATTGCCAAAAGGAAGGTCATCGTTCGGGTTTGTGTCCGGAGGTTGGAAAACCAAAGATGGGTGTGGTCGGAGGGTCTTCGTCTTCTGGCCAAAAAAGAAAGAATTCTCCAACGGCAACCGACAGGGCATTCCAAATGACTGCTGACGATGCTGTCAGGACTGAAGATGTTATAACTGGTACATTTCTCATAAACTCTGTACCAGCTACTGTTCTGTTTGATTCGGGAGCCAATTGCTCATTTATATCTATGCTTTTCTGCGATAAACTGAAATTGACTCCCACTTGTATTACAAATCCTATTGAGGTTGAGGTAGCAAATGGCAAGATAGTTCCAGTTACCACATCGGTGACTGGAGCTAGCATATTGATTGAGGATCATAGTTTCCCAATTTCTTTTCTATTAATGCCTATCCCCAGTTTTGATGCGGTTTTAGGCATGGATTGGTTAAGTAAAAATAAGGCAAGTATAGAGTGCCACAAGAAACTAATTAGGATTCCAATCTCGGATGAGTCATATGTTGTGGCTCGAGGGGAACGGGAGAGAGGTAGTATCCCTATGATTTCTATGATGAAAGCTAGTAAATCTCTAGCTAAGGGTTGTGTATCCTACCTGGCCTATATAATTGATGCAAAATTAGAAAAAAAAACTGTTTCCGATGTCCGGGTGGTTTCTGATTACCCCGACGTCTTTCCTGATGAATTGCCTGGGTTGCCTCCCATTAGAAAGGTGGAATATAAAATTGACTTGATTCCGGGTTCTACTCCTGTAGCTAAGGCTCCTTATAGACTAGCTCCCTCCGAAATTCGTGAAATGATGACCCAAATCCAGGAGCTATTAGATAAGGGTTTCGTCAGGCCTAGTTCGTCTCCTTGGGGTGCACCTGTGTTGTTTGTTAAAAAAGAAGGATGGCACCCTTCGGATGTGTATTGATTATAGAGAGTTGAATAAGCGAACCATTAAGAATAAGTACCCTTTGCCCCGAATAGACGAATTGTTTGATCAATTGCAAGGGTCTTCCTATTTTTCTAAGATTGACTTGAGGTCGGGTTATCACCAAGTGCGGGTTTGCGAGGAGGATATTCCTAAGACGGCTTTTCGCACTAGATATGGTCATTATGAATTTCTTGTTATGCCTTTTGGGTTGACTAATGCTCCGGCGGTCTTTATGGATTTGATGAATAGAGTATGTCGACCCTATCTTGATAAATTCGTTATCGTATTTATTGATGATATATTGATTTATTCTAAGACTGAGTCCGATCATGAAGTACACTTGCGTTTAGTACTTGATACTTTGAGGCAGGAGAAGTTGTATGCTAAGTTCTCCAAATGCGAGTTTTGGTTGCGTGAAGTCCAGTTTTTGGGGCACATTATTTGCGAGGATGGAGTTAAGGTAGATCCATCTAAGGTTGAGGCAGTTATGAATTGGCAAGCACCTAAGTCTGCGTCAGAGATTAAGAGTTTTCTTGGTCTGGCAGGTTATTATCGAAAGTTCATCAAGGATTTCTCTAAGCTCGCGGGTCCTTTGACAAAATTTACTCGAAAGGATGTTAAGTTTCAATGGAATGATCAGCAGGAGTCGGCTTTCCAGACTTTGAAACAGTTATTGTGTCAAGCTCCAGTTTTAGCTCTGCCTGACGGGTCCGATGATTTCATTGTGTATTGTGATGCTTCACATGCGGGTTTGGGCGGTGTTCTAATGCAACGTATTCAAGTCATAGCATATGCGTCTCGACAACTTAAGCCTCATGAAAAGAATTATCCTACCCATGACTTGGAGCTTGCAGCTGTAGTCTTTGCCTTGAAAATCTGGAGACACTATTTGTATGGTACTAAATGTGTTATTTGTACGGATCACAGGAGTCTTCAGTACATGTTTTCTCAGAAGGAACTGAATATGCGTCAGAGGCGATGGTTGGAGTTGATAAAAGATTATGATTGTGAGATTCGTTACCATCCGGGTAAGGCGAATGTGGTCGCGGATGCGTTGAGTAGAAAAGGGAAATTCGAGAAAGTTTGCTTTATGCGATTAGAAGTTTCCTCCGATTTGATTGACAAATTGAGAACGGCACAAATGGAAGCATTGTTGGATCAAAATTTGAAAGCCGAGATTCTATTGAAAAGAAAAGAACTGTTATGTGACGATACTCGTGGATTAAAGACATTCCAATCGCGTGTTTGGCTTCCTTTGCTTGGGGGACTTCGTGATGTAATATTGATGGAAGCTCATAAGTCCAGATTGTCGGTTCATCCCGGGAGCACTAAAATGTATAATGATTTGAAACCTTTGTATTGGTGGCCTACTTTGAAAATGGATGTTGCTCGATTTGTGGAATCGTGCCATATATGTTCTCAAGTGAAAGCCGAACACCAGAAACCGTATGGGTCGTTGAAACAACTTGAGATCCCAGAATGAAAATGGGAACACATTACGATGGATTTTGTAACAAAATTTCCGCGAACCATTAGAGGAAATGACATGATTTGGGTGATTGTGGACCGATTGACTAAGAGTGCTCACTTCCTTGCTACTAGTGAGACGGCTTCTTTGAGTAAATTATCCCAATTGTACGTCAATGAGATTGTTTCGCGACATGGAATTCCATTATCTATCGTATCGGATAGAGATCCACGATTCGTGTCCGGGTTTTGGCAGGGTTTGCAGAAGGAATTGGGTACCCGAATTAATTTGAGTACGGCGTATCACCCTCAGACGGACGGTCAATCCGAGCGCACCATTCAAACTCTGGAGGACATGTTGCGTGCTTGTGTGTTAGAATATGGTGGGTCTTGGGATTCACACCTGCCATTGATTGAGTTTGCGTATAATAATTCTTACCACTCGAGTATAGGTATGCCTCCGTATGAAATGCTTTATGGGCGTCGTTGTAGAACACCCACATGTTGGTTGGAAGCGGGTGAGAAACAGTTCGCGGGTCCAGACATTGTCCAGATTACTGCTGATAAGGTAGCTATAGCTCGTGAAAAGTTGAAAGCTGCTCGGGATAGACAGAAACAGTATGCCGATCCCCGGCGCCGTCCAGTTTCGTTTGTAGTGGGTGAATTGGTTTATTTAAAAGTTTCCCCTTGGAAGGGAGTGATTCGGTTTGGTAAGCGTGGTAAACTTGCTCCTAGATTTATTGGGCCATTTAGAATTCGCGAAGTAGTTAATGATCAAACAGTATCGTTAGATCTTCCTCCTGAATTAGCGGGTATTCATGACACTTTTAATGTTTGCTACTTAAGGAAGTGTAAGGTGGAGGACCAATCCCAAGTCCTTCCGTTACAAGACTTGCGTGTCGACTTAAGTCAGAAACTTGTAGAGGAACCCATAGAGCTTGTAGATAGAAAAGTAACTAGACTTCGAAAGAAGGAGATACCCATGGTTTTGGTTAAGTGGCGACATAGTTTGGGTGCTAATCTTACGTGGGAAACAGAGGAAAGCATGAGATTACGTTATCCTAATCTCTTTGAGCGTGGCAAGATTTCGGGGACGAAATCTTCTTAAGGAGGGAAGATTTGTAACATCCTCAATACCGGCCTAGAAGAAATTTGGTAATTTACTTAATGCATTGATTATTTATTTGGGTTTAGAAATAATTCGTATTATTTGGCTAATTGAAATAAATATGCTCAATGGTCAAATGACTTATTGTGATACATAAATTATTACTTGTTTCAAATAAATTTAGTTGACGGTATAATAAAATATATTTTCACGCAAACGATTTTTAGGTTCCAGACAATAGGTTTAGAGCGGGTATTAGTTGGTATCCACTTATAACCACTTTTAGTTGGTGGATCGGTTTATTGTTTTCCCCATCCCCAATTCATTATAACTCCCCAAATACAAAAAAACACACACACCTAACAACTAAGGGATCAAAGATTAACAACTAGAAATCGATTGAGGCTTTGGATTGGTGCTAACACGTGATTATCTTCATCTTTAACGGATTATCATTTCGATTGTAAGTTCAAATTACTTTGAATATATGTATGCATATGTTATTTGATGAAATTGAGTAGAAATGAGTTGATTTGATGATTGATGAGATTATTGTTGTTAGAATATGATACATGATGATAGTTACGCTTATTTGGTTGTGAAAATCATAATTAGTAGTCGAATTTGTAAATTTAAGGGTTTTGGTTCGTGGTTTGGGTTTGATGATCTGCTGCTGCTGCTGTACCAGATGAACAAGCCGGCGGGTTTAGGTCCCCAGCCGGCGGGTTGTTAGTATTTTAGGGGAGCCGGCGGCTTCTTTGCCAACCCGGCGGCTCCTACAGGCTTTAAAACGCATTTTATTTCTGTTAGTGAAAAACTTAATTTACCCGGCTGATTGTGGGTGGACCCGGCGGGTCATTGGGTTAAGCCGGCGGCTGATGGACCTCAGCCGACGGGTTCGTTGACTTTTTCAGCAAACCAGTTTTCATTCTAAATTCCTCCTAGTTAATACGATATATGTTTTATGATTTCATAACATGTAGTATGGTATCATGATATGTTAAATTACGAATTAATATACATGTGGAAATGTTGTAAATTGAGATATCATGTTTGATTTCAATGATGTCCTTAATTTAGCATACGGATATTTGGAATGAGTTATTGACTCGTATTATTCTGTGGTGATTACAGATAAACCGAAGACTCAATACTATTAGAACTTTGAGTAGAGGTTGTGATTGTCAAGGTGAGTGGATCATTGACTTTCAATCTAAACTAGTTGTAACAATCTGGTTACAACGGGTAAATATGTTCTACTGCTATACTTTGTATAAGTTGCATATTGCCATGATGATTATGGAATGTGCTATCTCGTCAGGGGTCAATATGATATTGAGTTTGGATACTATTACTTTGGACGACATGATGACTTTGTACATGTGTTGTTTATTGAAGTCATGTCGTATGTAGTAATGGTACTAAACTATCGGTAAGACCACTGTTTGGCCTTCAGTGGTTATAAGTGTTACTTGGGGAACCACCGCGGCATGAGGGTACCTCAAGGACCACCGATCCTCTTTGATGTATTTGTTGTGATGCTTTGTGGTGATCAATTGCTATGATAGTTTAGAATGATAGTTGTGATCTATTCACTTAGCTTCGTGCTAATCCCTCTCCTCACTTCTTGCAGATTACTTTTGATGTGGGTGGGCAGGAAGTTAGTTTGAAGAATGTTTGACTGCCTACTCTGACTTTACGACATGTTGTCGTTTCTAAACTTATGTTTTGAATTTAAATGACACCTAACTTAATGTTTGTAATTATTGTGGTTGTTGTATCAACTTATCATGCATGCATAGATTGTGTTTTGGAACTATGTTATACGCAATCTATAATGCATGATTTGTCTTAATCGCTTCCGAAAAATATATATATAAAAAAAAAAAAAAAAAAAACGTCTCTTGAAATTTTGGGGTGTTATATCGCAAAACACAGAAAACCAAAATTTTTAAATTCAAAGTGACTGTAGAAAAGTCAAATTTACTGTAGCAATTCACTGTAGCAAACGCAATAATAACATTTTAGAACTATCGTTGCAAACCGTCACCAACGGGCCGTACAAACTTTCAAAACTCAAACAATCCAAACAAATTATGGGAAATTGGACATATATATATAGTTGTGTAACAACTACAAAGGTAGTCCTTTGTGATACCGACTCACGTTTATAACCATCGCGTGTCGTGGACACCCTCAGGTTACACGTCTTTGGACTACATTCTCGACTAATCAACGCAAGCTTATTAAAACAAAACACTACAGACTCAGGTGAGTCTCATAGCCCCTCTTTTTACTGTTTTACTCAGGGGTGTGATACATTGCTTATTTTAACATGTGAATGCAAGTACAACTTTTACTTATACTACATGAGTTTTACACTAATCATTTGAAGCCCTCCGTCAGCATAGTTGTTAATACGTTGTAGCGTGAATATTAGTATATGGTACCATATAGGATTGACCCTCCTCGTTCGGGTTAGCAAGCACTAACCGGGTAAACGGACGTACTAATATTTGGGAAGACGAATGTTGATTAGGCATTCGTGGAGGCACCTCGCCCGGAATTCTCTTTAGGGGACCCGACCCTCAAGTTAAGCTCAACTATGTGCTCATGGCTGTATGCACGATTACTATCATTTTATTTGCTGGATGCAAATCATTATTTAATCTTGCGGTTCATACTATATTACTTGATTTCAAACCTGTGAGCTCACCAGCTTTAGCTGACCCATTTTAGCATGTATCGCAGGTACCAAGCAGTAGGTTGTTTCTGCTTCAAGACTTTTAGCTCGAGTCAGCATACAGACGTTTGAGATTTTCTTGCATTAGTATATTTTGTACAAGTACTTATGTACTGAAATCTCCTTTTATTTAAACTCGAGCTATGTAAAGCTATAAATGTTGTAAACATTTCAATGTCAATATATTTTGTTAAAACGACGCATATAGAGTCGTTTACTATATATCTTTGTGCTTTGTTATTGATTAGTAACACCCAAAAGTATGCTTCAGCAAATCATTAAATTTGGGGGTGTTACATCTTCTTTCCCAAAAAATCTTTCTCTCTATTTTATCCTTTACTTTCCCAACCAGTGAACTCTCAACTTCACCTTTAATGGAGATAACAAAAATTTTACCACAAAATTTTATCACATATTGTGGATCTAACGGCGATTTAATACGATTTCTCTGATCGAAAGACCTCACTGTTGACGGCGATGAAATAATTTATACTTAACCACTAGTTTTGAAGATCTCGTAGCAATTTGTTTTGTTAGTTTAAAATATTCACAGGTCTTCAAAGATATTTTATTGAGTTGTTTTATTAACATTAATTAATTTATTATTTTGATTCGGTTGTTTGTCTTTCATGAATATATGTTGACTTAGTATAATACTCATGATGCATATAATTTCGTTTACTGTTTACAGTTTACATTCATTAATGAATATTCATCAAAACTTTCGATTTATGAATTCTACAAGTAAATAAAAAATTATTTCTCATAATGTTAACATTAATTTGAACTGAATGTTAATTAAATCAACAACTAGTACTCTTTTAAATATACATCTCGAATGAATGTTGACCAAATTTACAACTTAGTCTTTTTTAACATTAATTTGTGATGAATAGTAGTAATGGATATTAACTTATATGGTTATACAAAAAAAAAAAAAAAAAAAAAAAAAACAAATTTTAAAATTAAACATATACAAAGCATGTTAAACAAAATTACAACTTAATATTTTTAAACATTCATTTATGATGAATATTAATATATATATATATATATATATATATATATATATATATATATATATATATATATATATATATATATGTTATTATACAATATTAAACATTCATCAATGTATAATAACATAGTGTAAGTCAATATTCATAAAAATGAATGTTTAAGAATTTCAAATTATAATTTAGATTAACATTAATCTCAAATGAATATTAACTTATATATGCTATTACACACTATTGAATGTGATAACGTGTTAAAATTTAGATTAACATTCATCTCAAATGAATATTAACTTATATATGCTATTAACATTCATCAGTGTACAATAATGTATATGAGTTAACATTCATCCCAAATGAATATTAACGTGTTGAAATTTTGATTAACATGCTTTCGAAATGCATGTTAAAGTGCTAAAAATTTGATTTTGATTAACATGCTTTTGAAATGCATGTTAACAAGTCTGGGAGGTGATTTCAAGTTATTTACAAAAATGGCACCGCGTTGACTTTTGCGTTAACCAGAATGTGTGACTGAAAATTGCTTCCCTCCTTCCCCCATTTTCTACTTCCCTCATTGTGACACCCGTCAAATTAGGACTAGTGATTAGTACCTAATCAAGTGTTTATATGTGTAATTAGTGCTTTGATAGGCTAATTACTGTATCAATTAATATATATATATATATATGTATATATTGTTTGTTGAATATATATGTACAAGTAAACGATTTGATTAAATCGCGCTCAATTCAAATCGAATGTATTTCGGTTTAATAAAATGCGGACGTTGGTGAACAATTTAATTAAATAATGTAACATTATTTGATAATGCAATTATATCAAGAATATTATTTGGAGAATATCTCAAGTCAAGTTCATAATGTACAAACGAAGTCTACGCGATTAAAGTAGTAAACGCGCAAACAAAGCAAAACAAACTAAGTTATAATTATAACTCAAGTATTAAGAAATTGGTGAAATACTTCAAGGCAAACATTAGATAAATATCCGGGTTTTTACAAATTATAATTCAATGTTCATAAAATTATTTAAACGTTTAAACAATCGGAAAAAAAAAAAAAAACGAACACCGCACGGAGCGCGGGTACAGAAATTAAAAAGATGGAGACCCACACTTTGGTGGGCCCCCACCCTCCAAAAATGCAGCCCCTATCATCATCCACCTTCCTTCCTCTTTTTCATTTCATCTAACCAAACACACACACACAACTAAAACACTCTCAACCAAATCATCACCAAATTTCGGAATCACCAAATCGACCCTCAAAAATTTCATTTTCGGAATCCTCACTACAAGTGGAACAAGATTAACAAAAGCAACAACATCATTTTCGGCCTCAAATCGCTTCAAAATTCGATTGTAAGGATTTTTATAAAAACTCTTAGATCTATCAAATGTGTGTTTGTTTTAGTGTTATAATGTTGTATTTAACTATATATGTCCAAATACATGAAAGAAACATGATTTTACAGCTGGAAAACGAGTTTAATTTGGGTTTTGAGGTTGAAAATCTCGTCAGTCGCAAGTTTCTGGGCTGATGTTCATCTATGCGACACAAGCATTGTGTCGCATACTATGTCGCATAAAACCCGTTATGTCGCATCTTGTGTCGTACCAAACCGTTAACATCGTAACCCATACGACACAATATTGTGTCGTACACTATGTCGCAAATTATGTCGTATTTCTATACGACACAACCACTATGTCGCTATTAAATTAGCATTTCGTATTCGATGCGACACAGTCCCTGTGTCGTATCCTTGTGTCGCATGACGTCTGCGACACAACCATTGTGTCGCATGTCAAATCTTTGTGTCGCATGTTGTGTCGCAAAACACAGAAAAACTAGAATTTTGAAGTCAAAGTTACTGTTCAAAAAAGTCAAATTTACTGTAGCAGTACTGTAGCAGTACTGTAGCAAAGTCAACACTTTAGAATTATTATTATTACAAACCGTCACCAACGGGCCGTACACATTTTCAAAACTTACAAAACAGATTATTCAATCAACCAAGTCGTAGTAACTTGGATAATTTAGTCAATCAAGTCGTAGTAACTTGAAACAAAACAATTAATCAACCAAATCGTAGTAATTTGGACATATATAATTAAATAACAACTACAAAGGTAGTCTTTCGAGATACCGGTACAATTAATAACAATCAAGTGTCGTGGACACATTCAGGTTTCAAGTCTTTGGACATCAACTCACAGCTAATTACTTCAAGTTTATTAACTTAAACACTCCAAGACTCAGGTGAGTTTCATAGCCCCATTTTCACTGCTTTACAACTAGGGGTGTGATATTACTACTCGATTTTGTTTTACAAGTAGAACGCAAGTGCCAAACTTCAAATACTACATGAGTTTCAAGCTAATCAATTTAAAGTCCTCCATAAGCATAGTCTCTAGTATTTTATAGCGTGAATGTTAGTATATGTGACAACCGTCAATTTAGGACTAGAATTTAGTGCATAATCAAGTTTAATACATGTAATTAGTTCTGTGTTAGGCTAATTAATGTATCAATTATTATATATATTGTTGAATATATATCTACAATTGTGCGGTTTGTTTAAATCGTACGAGCTTCCAATCGAATGAAATTCGATACAATAAATACGGACGTTGGTGAACAATTTGTTAAGTAATACAAATATTATTTACTAACTCAATTTTATTTAGAATATTATCCATGAAAGGATTGGTCCAGTAGCATATCGATTGCAGCTGCCATCCGAACTCAGCAGTGTGCATCCCACATTTCATGTTTCAAATCTGAAAAAGTGTCTGTCTGATGAGACACTTATCATTCCACTCGATGAAATTCGAGTTGACGAGAAACTTCACTTTGTTGAGGAACCTGCCGAAATCACGGACCGTGAGGTCAAACAACTTAAACAAAGTCGTATTCCCATCGTCAAAGTTAGGTGGAATTCGCGGCGTGGTCCGGAATTCACCTGGGAACGGGAGGACCAAATGCGACTCAAGTATCCTCAACTCTTCACTGATTCAACGTCAAACGCGACTTCAACATAAATTTCGGGACGAAATTCTTCTAACAGGGGGAGAATGTGACAACCGTCAATTTAGGACTAGAATTTAGTGCCTAATCAAGTTTAATACATGTAATTAGTTCTGTGTTAGGCTAATTAATGTATCAATTATTATATATATTGTTGAATATATATCTACAATTGTGCGGTTTGTTTAAATCGTACGAGCTTCCAATCGAATGAAATTCGATACAATAAATACGGACGTTGGTGAACAATTTGTTAAGTAATACAAATATTATTTACTAACTCAATTTTATTTAGAATATTATCCATTTTGATATTTCGTATCCAAATTTTACTACACAATTAATGTATATGCGATTAAACATACAAACGCGCAAACAAATAAAACGTATTTCTATTTAAGTACCCCAAATGGATGATTGATAAAACATTTTAATAAAACTTTTTATAATGGATTCGTAATTTAAAAACCTATCTTTTAATGTGTAAAAATCATTTAATGTTGAACAACGGAGGAAACGAACACCGCACGGAGCGGGAACGCGGGGCGAAAATGGGAGTTAACCTCCCATTCCCACCCTCTTTTCTTTCATTTCTCTTTTACCTCTCTCTCTTCTTTCTCTTTTTCTCTCAAATACCACCCACCACCACCATTCTCATCACCACCAAAATCATCAAATAAACACACAAAACGCACTCGGATCACCAAGCCCTTTTGGAATAAAACGTTCACCACTTCGCGATCTACAATCCTATCTTTCAGGAATTTCATTTCGGCGATTTGTAAGTTTCCGACACAACTCCGAAAACTCTCGTTTTTAAGTTTTATAACTTGTTAGTTGTTTGTATAACCTTGTAATGTCCTAAAATGGGTTGGGTAAAAATATTAGGCCGATCGATGGCCGGAAAATGCGTTTTTGAAGTTGAAATTCCGATCAGACCCCGTACGTCGCATTTGGCCTGGAGCAAATGCGACGCAGCGACCTACGTCGCACTATATCCCCAACGTCGCATATAGCGACGCAGCGACCTACGTCGCACTATCCCCAACGTCGCATATAGCGACGCAGCCTATTACGTCGCATTGACTTGCGAACGTCGCACATAGCGACGCAGACCTTAACGTCGCAAACCGAACCTACGTCGCATAAGCGACGTAGCACCCTACGTCGCATAAGCGACGTAGCACCCTACGTCGCTATTGACTTAGCACTGTTGACTTTAGCGACGCAACCCTTTTCGTCGCAAAACTCTTACGTCGCAGGCTACGTCGCACAAAACAGAATCTTCAAAACTTAAAATTTTCGAAGTCAAAGTTACTGTAGAAAAGTCAAATTTTACTGTAGCAATTCACTGTAGCGATTCACTGTAGCAACAATATAATAACATTTTAGAACTATCGATACAACCGTCACCAACGGGCCGTACACCCTTTCAAATACACGATTAAATCAACTAAGTCGTTGAAACTTAGATAATTCAATCAAACAAGTCGTCGTAACTTGTACCAACTTATTCAAACAAGTCGTTGTAACTTGTACCAATTTATTCAAACAAATCGTAGTAACTTGTAACAAAACAATCAACCAAATCGGGGTAATTTGGACATTAAGTTAGACAAACAATTCAAATGGTAGTCTTTCGGGATACCAATACAATTAATGACAATTTAAGTGTCGTGGACACATTCAGGTTTCAAGCCTTTGGACACCAACTCACAGCTAATTACTCCAAGTTCATTAAGTTAAACACTTCAAGAACCAGGTGAGTTTCATAGCCCCATTTTCACTGCTTTACAACTAGGGGTGTGATATTACTACTCAATTTTGTTTTACAAGTAGAACGCAAGTGCCAAACTTCAAATACTACATGAGTTTCAAGCTAATCAATTTAAAGTCCTCCATAAGCATAGTCTCTAGTATTTTATAGCGTGAATGTTAGTATATGTGACAACCGTCAATTTAGGACTAGAATTTAGTGCATAATCAAGTTTAATACATGTAATTAGTTCTGTGTTAGGCTAATTAATGTATCAATTATTATATATATTGTTGAATATATATCTACAATTGTGCGGTTTGTTTAAATCGTACGAGCTTCCAATCGAATGAAATTCGATACAATAAATACGGACGTTGGTGAACAATTTGTTAAGTAATACAAATATTATTTACTAACTCAATTTTATTTAGAATATTATCCATGAAAGGATTGGTCCAGTAGCATATCGATTGCAGCTGCCATCCGAACTCAGCAGTGTGCATCCCACATTTCATGTTTCAAATCTGAAAAAGTGTCTGTCTGATGAGACACTTATCATTCCACTCGATGAAATTCGAGTTGACGAGAAACTTCACTTTGTTGAGGAACCTGCCGAAATCACGGACCGTGAGGTCAAACAACTTAAACAAAGTCGTATTCCCATCGTCAAAGTTAGGTGGAATTCGCGGCGTGGTCCGGAATTCACCTGGGAACGGGAGGACCAAATGCGACTCAAGTATCCTCAACTCTTCACTGATTCAACGTCAAACGCGACTTCAACATAAATTTCGGGACGAAATTCTTCTAACAGGGGGAGAATGTGACAACCGTCAATTTAGGACTAGAATTTAGTGCCTAATCAAGTTTAATACATGTAATTAGTTCTGTGTTAGGCTAATTAATGTATCAATTATTATATATATTGTTGAATATATATCTACAATTGTGCGGTTTGTTTAAATCGTACGAGCTTCCAATCGAATGAAATTCGATACAATAAATACGGACGTTGGTGAACAATTTGTTAAGTAATACAAATATTATTTACTAACTCAATTTTATTTAGAATATTATCCATTTTGATATTTCGTATCCAAATTTTACTACACAATTAATGTATATGCGATTAAACATACAAACGCGCAAACAAATAAAACGTATTTCTATTTAAGTACCCCAAATGGATGATTGATAAAACATTTTAATAAAACTTTTTATAATGGATTCGTAATTTAAAAACCTATCTTTTAATGTGTAAAAATCATTTAATGTTGAACAACGGAGGAAACGAACACCGCACGGAGCGGGAACGCGGGGCGAAAATGGGAGTTAACCTCCCATTCCCACCCTCTTTTCTTTCATTTCTCTTTTACCTCTCTCTCTTCTTTCTCTTTTTCTCTCAAATACCACCCACCACCACCATTCTCATCACCACCAAAATCATCAAATAAACACACAAAACGCACTCGGATCACCAAGCCCTTTTGGAATAAAACGTTCACCACTTCGCGATCTACAATCCTATCTTTCCGGAATTTCATTTCGGCGATTTGTAAGTTTCCGACGCAACTCCGAAAACTCTCGTTTTTAAGTTTTATAACTTGTTAGTTGTTTGTATAACCTTGTAATGTCCTAAAATGGGTTGGGTAAAAATATTAGGCCGATCGATGGCCGGAAAATGCGTTTTTGAAGTTGAAATTCCGATCAGACCCCGTACGTCGCATTTGGCCTGGAGCAAATGCGACGCAGCGACCTACGTCGCACTATATCACCAACGTCGCATATAGCGACGCAGCGACCTACGTCGCACTATCCCCAACGTCGCATATAGCGACGCAGCCTATTACGTCGCATTGACTTGCGAACGTCGCACATAGCGACGCAGACCTTAACGTCTCAAACCGAACCTACGTCGCATAAGCGACGTAGCACCCTACGTCGCATAAGCGACGTAGCACCCTACGTCGCTATTGACTTAGCACTGTTGACTTTAGCGACGCAACCCTTTTCGTCGCAAAACTCTTACGTCGCAGGCTACGTCGCAGGCTACGTCGCACAAAACAGAATCTTCAAAACTTAAAATTTTCGAAGTCAAAGTTACTGTAGAAAAGTCAAATTTTACTGTAGCAATTCACTGTAGCGATTCACTGTAGCAACAATATAATAACATTTTAGAACTATCGATACAACCGTCACCAACGGGCCGTACACCCTTTCAAATACACGATTAAATCAACTAAGTCGTTGAAACTTAGATAATTCAATCAAACAAGTCGTCGTAACTTGTACCAACTTATTCAAACAAGTCGTTGTAACTTGTACCAATTTATTCAAACAAGTCGTAGTAACTTGTAACAAAACAATCAACCAAATCGGGGTAATTTGGACATTAAGTTAGACAAACAATTCAAATGGTAGTCTTTCGGGATACCAATACAATTAATGACAATTTAAGTGTCGTGGACACATTCAGGTTTCAAGCCTTTGGACACCAACTCACAGCTAATTACTCCAAGTTCATTAAGTTAAACACTTCAAGAACCAGGTGAGTTTCATAGCCCCATTTTCACTGCTTTACAACTAGGGGTGTGATATTACTACTCAATTTTGTTTTACAAGTAGAACGCAAGTGCCAAACTTCAAATACTACATGAGTTTCAAGCTAATCAATTTAAAGTCCTCCATAAGCATAGTCTCTAGTATTTTATAGCGTGAATGTTAGTATATGTGACAACCGTCAATTTAGGACTAGAATTTAGTGCATAATCAAGTTTAATACATGTAATTAGTTCTGTGTTAGGCTAATTAATGTATCAATTATTATATATATTGTTGAATATATATCTACAATTGTGCGGTTTGTTTAAATCGTACGAGCTTCCAATCGAATGAAATTCGATACAATAAATACGGACGTTGGTGAACAATTTGTTAAGTAATACAAATATTATTTACTAACTCAATTTTATTTAGAATATTATCCATGAAAGGATTGGTCCAGTAGCATATCGATTGCAGCTGCCATCCGAACTCAGCAGTGTGCATCCCACATTTCATGTTTCAAATCTGAAAAAGTGTCTGTCTGATGAGACACTTATCATTCCACTCGATGAAATTCGAGTTGACGAGAAACTTCACTTTGTTGAGGAACCTGCCGAAATCACGGACCGTGAGGTCAAACAACTTAAACAAAGTCGTATTCCCATCGTCAAAGTTAGGTGGAATTCGCGGCGTGGTCCGGAATTCACCTGGGAACGGGAGGACCAAATGCGACTCAAGTATCCTCAACTCTTCACTGATTCAACGTCAAACGCGACTTCAACATAAATTTCGGGACGAAATTCTTCTAACAGGGGGAGAATGTGACAACCGTCAATTTAGGACTAGAATTTAGTGCCTAATCAAGTTTAATACATGTAATTAGTTCTGTGTTAGGCTAATTAATGTATCAATTATTATATATATTGTTGAATATATATCTACAATTGTGCGGTTTGTTTAAATCGTACGAGCTTCCAATCGAATGAAATTCGATACAATAAATACGGACGTTGGTGAACAATTTGTTAAGTAATACAAATATTATTTACTAACTCAATTTTATTTAGAATATTATCCATTTTGATATTTCGTATCCAAATTTTACTACACAATTAATGTATATGCGATTAAACATACAAACGCGCAAACAAATAAAACGTATTTCTATTTAAGTACCCCAAATGGATGATTGATAAAACATTTTAATAAAACTTTTTATAATGGATTCGTAATTTAAAAACCTATCTTTTAATGTGTAAAAATCATTTAATGTTGAACAACGGAGGAAACGAACACCGCACGGAGCGGGAACGCGGGGCGAAAATGGGAGTTAACCTCCCATTCCCACCCTCTTTTCTTTCATTTCTCTTTTACCTCTCTCTCTTCTTTCTCTTTTTCTCTCAAATACCACCCACCACCACCATTCTCATCACCACCAAAATCATCAAATAAACACACAAAACGCACTCGGATCACCAAGCCCTTTTGGAATAAAACGTTCACCACTTCGCGATCTACAATCCTATCTTTCAGGAATTTCATTTCGGCGATTTGTAAGTTTCCGACACAACTCCGAAAACTCTCGTTTTTAAGTTTTATAACTTGTTAGTTGTTTGTATAACCTTGTAATGTCCTAAAATGGGTTGGGTAAAAATATTAGGCCGATCGATGGCCGGAAAATGCGTTTTTGAAGTTGAAATTCCGATCAGACCCCGTACGTCGCATTTGGCCTGGAGCAAATGCGACGCAGCGACCTACGTCGCACTATATCCCCAACGTCGCATATAGCGACGCAGCGACCTACGTCGCACTATCCCCAACGTCGCATATAGCGACGCAGCCTATTACGTCGCATTGACTTGCGAACGTCGCACATAGCGACGCAGACCTTAACGTCGCAAACCGAACCTACGTCGCATAAGCGACGTAGCACCCTACGTCGCTATTGACTTAGCACTGTTGACTTTAGCGACGCAACCCTTTTCGTCGCAAAACTCTTACGTCGCAGGCTACGTCGCACAAAACAGAATCTTCAAAACTTAAAATTTTCGAAGTCAAAGGTACTGTAGAAAAGTCAAATTTTACTGTAGCAATTCACTGTAGCGATTCACTGTAGCAACAATATAATAACATTTTAGAACTATCGATACAACCGTCACCAACGGGCCGTACACCCTTTCAAATACACGATTAAATCAACTAAGTCGTTGAAACTTAGATAATTCAATCAAACAAGTCGTCGTAACTTGTACCAACTTATTCAAACAAGTCGTTGTAACTTGTACCAATTTATTCAAACAAGTCGTAGTAACTTGTAACAAAACAATCAACCAAATCGGGGTAATTTGGACATTAAGTTAGACAAACAATTCAAATGGTAGTCTTTCGGGATACCAATACAATTAATGACAATTTAAGTGTCGTGGACACATTCAGGTTTCAAGCCTTTGGACACCAACTCACAGCTAATTACTCCAAGTTCATTAAGTTAAACACTTCAAGAATCAGGTGAGTTTCATAGCCCCATTTTCACTGCTTTACAACTAGGGGTGTGATATTACTACTCAATTTTGTTTTACAAGTAGAACGCAAGTGCCAAACTTCAAATACTACATGAGTTTCAAGCTAATCAATTTAAAGTCCTCCATAAGCATAGTCTCTAGTATTTTATAGCGTGAATGTTAGTATATGATATCATATGGGATTGACAATCCTCATCCGGGTTAGCACGCACTAACCGGTCAAACGGATGTATTAGCATTTGGGAAGACGAGTGTTGATTAGGCACTCGTAGGAGGCATTTCAAGTTAGGTTTCCTTAAGTGGGCCTGACAAATCAAGTTAAGCTCAGACTATGTGCTCATGGATAGTATAACTTTTATTTTGCTTAATTGCATTTTAAATTCAATATAAATCTTGCGGTTCTGACAACTATACATTGACATACAAACCTGTGAGCTCACCAGCGTTTTCGCTGACCCATCTTAGTATTTATCACAGGTACCCAGCAGTAGGTTGGCTGCACAAGCAGGAATTATTAGCTCGAGTCAGCATTCATACAACTAGAGATTTGATTGCATTATTATATTTTGTAAAAGTAATTATGCTATGTAATCTCTCAATTTCAGGAACCGAGCTAATGTAACTATATTTTGATGTAAACATTTACTTTATCTATACAAGTTTAAAACGACGCATATAGTGGTCGTTCATTATATCTTATGTGCTTTGTATATTGATTAGTGACACCCAAATCAAGCTTCCGCAAATCATCAAATTTGGGGGTGTCACAGATTGGTATCAGAGCCTAAGGTTATAGTGAACTAGGTTGCATTTAGTGGGCCTAGACTATGACCGTTAGGCAGTATTCCTTATTAGTTATGACTAGTTCAGGGATTACATTATACGACTTTAATTTAACATAGCCTGATCAACTATGTACAATTAGAGAAAGATGATGTGAAATCTGAAAGAGTTATGTTGAACAGGAATACATTAGTTGACTCTGACCTCGAGAGAAACGGGACTCAAAATACGTCTGTGCTAGACACTCAATAGGTTATTATGTGATATATATATATATATATATATATTTACATAATTAGACCTCATTACAACTTTAGGCTATATTATATTATATGAATATAGGCCTCTTTCTCTCTAACGCTTTGTCTCGAAATGACAAACACACCACTAGTTCATCATACTCGGACTAGTATCTTATTTCATTTCCTTGTTCTTTCTTACTCAGCATCATGCCTCCTCGTCGTCAAATTACCCTTAGCGAAGCTGAGATCGCGGGAATAATTGCCCGCAGTGTGACCGAAGCCTTGGCTACCCGAACACCACCCGGTAGCGAAGACACAGCAACCAATACTCCACCACCCAAACCATGCTCCTATAAAGACTTTCTCAGCTGTAAACCGCTATACTTCAAGGGCACGGAAGGTGCCATTGGCTTGATCCGTTGGATTGAGCGCATGGAATCTGTTTTCAGTCTCTGCGATTGCACTGAGAACAACAAGGTCAAATTCGCTGCATACACCTTTCAGGAAGGTGCACTCACGTGGTGGAAAACCCACGCAAACTCTGTAGGCCTTGAGGTTGCAAATCGACTTCCTTGGGCCGAACTGAAGAAGAAGCTGACAGAAAAGTACTGTCCTGAAGAGGAATTACACAGGCTGGAGGAAGAATTCTGGCACTTGACGGTGCAGGGAAATGATGTTGCTGAATATACCACCAAGTTTCAGCAGTTTGCCCTATTATGCCCGGGTTTGGTCGAACCAGAAAGTAAGGGCATTAAGAAATACATTTGTGGACTTCCCGAGAACATTCAGGGAAACGTCGCCTCATCCAAACCAACTACTACTGAGAGTGCCATTCGATTGGCCCACGAACTCATGGCTTTAGTTGTCAGCCGTGAGACCTCCAACACCTCATCCTCCAACAACAACAAACGCAAATCCACTGAACACCACCACAACTCAAACAAGAAAAACAACGCCATCCAAGTCTACAACACCAACTCTGAATCCAACCGCAGCTACACCGGGGACAGACCCTATTGTCCCAAGTGTAACTATCACCACTTTGGTCAGTGCGGTACTCCTTGCAACAACTGCAGGAGGTACGGGCATTCGACTAAGGATTGCCGAGCCCCCAAATCCAACAACAACCCCTCTGACAGAAATACCCGACAACCTAAGTCCTGCTACGAATGTGGAAACCCAGGACACTTCAGGGATTCTTGCCCAAAGTTGAAGAATAAGGGCAACAACAACAACCACCGCAACAACAACAACACCAAAAGTAGCGCATTCGTGATCAACTCAGGGGACGCCCGTCAGGATCCGAATGTGGTCACGGGTATGTTCCTCCTCAACAACTTAACTGCTTCCATACTGTTTGATACTGGTGCCGATAGGAGTTTTATTTCCGATGAATTTTGCCCTCTACTTGACATTACACCTGTTGCTTTAGACGTTAAGTACACCGTAGAGTTAGCAAATGGCAAACTGATAGAAACCGATAGTGTGATACCTAATTGCACTTTAAATCTAGCCGACGAAATCTTCTCCATAGATCTTATGCCTATTGAGATAGGAAGTTTCGATGTCATCGTAGGCATGGACTGGTTATCCAAGCATCGTGCCGAAATCATTTGCCATGACAAAATTGTTCGCATACCTCTCGCCGTCGGTAGAACCTTGGTCATACAGGGGGAGACCGGTGGGACGAGGCTTAACCTCATATCTTGTCTAAAAACCCGAAAATTTCTGAGAAAGGGTTATCCAGCAATCCTCGCGCACATCATGGAGAAAAAGTCGGAGGAGAAGCGACTTGAGGATGTTCCAATTGTTCGAGACTTTCCAGAAGTCTTTCCTAAAGAACTACCTGGTCTACCACCACCAAGACAGGTTGAGTTCTCAATCGATCTTGTACCAGGTGCTGCGCCTGTGGCCCGAGCACCATACCGTTTAGCTCCATCCGAACTTCAGGAGCTGTCCACCCAGTTACAGGAACTCCTGGAACGAGGGTTTATCAGGCCGAGTTCTTCACCTTGGGGAGCTCCGGTCCTATTTATTAAGAAGAAATATGGTTCTTTTCGAATGTGTATCGACTATCGAGAGTTGAACAAGTTAACTGTCAAGAACCGGTATCCACTTCCACGAATCGATGATTTGCTCGACCAACTTCAAGGGTCGAGTTGTTATTCAAAGATTGATCTCCGATCCGGTTATCACCAATTGCGTGTTCGCGATGCCGATATTCCAAAAACCGCTTTCAGAACCCGTTACGGGCATTATGAATTCCAAGTGATGCCATTCGGCCTAACCAATGCACCGGCTGTATTCATGGACCTTATGAATCGGGTGTGTAAACCTTACCTTGATAAGTTTGTCATTGTCTTCATCGATGACATCCTCATATATTCACGAAGCCAAGAAGAACACGCGCAACACCTCAAAACCATCCTTGAACTACTTAAACACGAGGAGCTCTATGCCAAGTTCTCTAAGTGTGAGTTCTGGATCAAAACCGTTCAATTCCTTGGTCACGTGATTGACAGTCAGGGGATTCACGTCGACCCGTCAAAAATCGAGGCTATCAAAGACTGGCAATCGCCAACCACTCCGACCGAAGTACGGCAGTTTCTAGGACTGGCCGGATACTATCGACGATTCATTGAAAATTTCTCCAAGATAGCCATACCACTTACGACTCTGACCCAGAAAGATAAAAAGTTTGACTGGACTGATAAACAAGAATCGGCATTCCAACTCTTAAAACAAAAGCTTTGCAGTGCTCCTATCCTCTCATTACCCGAAGGCACCGATGACTTCGTGGTATACTGCGATGCTTCACATCAAGGTCTCGGTTGTGTGCTTATGCAACGAGACAAAGTCATAGCTTATGCTTCCCGACAGCTCAAGATTCATGAAAAGAATTACACCACCCACGACCTCGAGCTAGGAGCTGTCGTTTTTGCCCTCAAAATCTGGAGACATTACCTTTACGGTACCAGATGTACAATCTTTACCGACCATAAAAGCCTTCAACACATATTCGATCAGAAGGATCTCAATATGAGGCAACGTCGATGGGTCGAGTTGCTTACCGATTACGACTGCGAACTCAAATATCATCCAGGCAAAGCAAATGTTGTTGCTGACGCCCTCAGTCGAAAAGAGCGAGTGAAACCACTTCGGGTTCGAGCCCTCAGTATGACCATTCACAACAATTATTCAAATCCTCACTGCTCAACTCGAAGCCTTAAAACCCGAAAATGTCAAAGATGAAGCCTTGCGGGGCATGGATAAACAATTCGAAATCATACCTAACGGGATTAGGTATTTCTCAAACCGAATCTGGTTGCCTAAATTTGGGAACCTACGAGACTTGGTGATGGATGAAGCTCACAAGTCCAAATATTCTATCCATCCGGGATCCGATAAAATGTACCACGGTATCAAGGACTTCTACTGGTGGCCGAACATGAAAGCTGAAATCGCCACCTATGTCAGCAAGTGCCTTACTTGCTCCAAAGTCAAAATCGAATATCAAAAACCTTCTGGTTTACTTCAACAACCCAGTCTTCCTGAATGGAAATGGGAACAAATTGCCATGGACTTCATAACCAAACTACCCAAATCCTCGAACGGTTGCGATTCCATTTGGGTAATCGTGGATCGTCTCACAAAGTCTGCTCACTTCCTGGCAATCAAGGAATCCGACAAAATGGAACGCCTCACCAGAATTTATTTGAAGGAAATCGTAACCAAACACGGTGTTCCAATCTCAATTATCTCCGATAGGGATAGTCGTTTCACTTCACAATTTTGGCAATCACTTCAAAAATCCGTGGGTACTCGACTTGATATGAGTACCGCATACCATCCTCAAACAGACGGTCAAAGTGAACGAACCATTCAAACACTAGAAGACATGCTACGGGCCTGCTTAGTAGACTTCGGTGTAAACTGGGAAAAACATCTACCATTGTGCGAGTTCTCGTACAACAACAGTTATCATACCAGCATCAAAGCTGCACCCTTCGAGGCACTGTACGGTCGTAAGTGCCGGTCACCTATCTGTTGGACTGAAGTTGGGGATAGCCAACTCACAGGTCCAGAAATCATTCACGAAACGACCGAGAGAATCGTTGAAATCCAAAACAAGCTTAAGGCCGCGCGTGATCGTCAGAAAAGTTATGCTGACGTGAGGCGCAAACCACTCGAGTTCCAGGTTGGGGATCGAGTTCTACTCAAAGTATCGCCTTGGAAAGGCGTAATCCGATTTGGCAAACGAAGGAAGTTGAATCCCAGATACATTGGACCATTCGAGATCCTTGAAAGGATTGGTCCAGTAGCATATCGATTGCAGCTGCCATCCGAACTCAGCAGTGTGCATCCCACATTTCATGTTTCAAATCTGAAAAAGTGTCTGTCTGATGAGACACTTATCATTCCACTCGATGAAATTCGAGTTGACGAGAAACTTCACTTTGTTGAGGAACCTGCCGAAATCACGGACCGTGAGGTCAAACAACTTAAACAAAGTCGTATTCCCATCGTCAAAGTTAGGTGGAATTCGCGGCGTGGTCCGGAATTCACCTGGGAACGGGAGGACCAAATGCGACTCAAGTATCCTCAACTCTTCACTGATTCAACGTCAAACGCGACTTCAACATAAATTTCGGGACGAAATTCTTCTAACAGGGGGAGAATGTGACAACCGTCAATTTAGGACTAGAATTTAGTGCCTAATCAAGTTTAATACATGTAATTAGTTCTGTGTTAGGCTAATTAATGTATCAATTATTATATATATTGTTGAATATATATCTACAATTGTGCGGTTTGTTTAAATCGTACGAGCTTCCAATCGAATGAAATTCGATACAATAAATACGGACGTTGGTGAACAATTTGTTAAGTAATACAAATATTATTTACTAACTCAATTTTATTTAGAATATTATCCATTTTGATATTTCGTATCCAAATTTTACTACACAATTAATGTATATGCGATTAAACATACAAACGCGCAAACAAATAAAACGTATTTCTATTTAAGTACCCCAAATGGATGATTGATAAAACATTTTAATAAAACTTTTTATAATGGATTCGTAATTTAAAAACCTATCTTTTAATGTGTAAAAATCATTTAATGTTGAACAACGGAGGAAACGAACACCGCACGGAGCGGGAACGCGAGGCGAAAATGGGAGTTAACCTCCCATTCCCACCCTCTTTTCTTTCATTTCTCTTTTACCTCTCTCTCTTCTTTCTCTTTTTCTCTCAAATACCACCCACCACCACCATTCTCATCACCACCAAAATCATCAAATAAACACACAAAACGCACTCGGATCACCAAGCCCTTTTGGAATAAAACGTTCACCACTTCGCGATCTACAATCCTATCTTTCCGGAATTTCATTTCGGCGATTTGTAAGTTTCCGACACAACTCCGAAAACTCTCGTTTTTAAGTTTTATAACTTGCTAGTTGTTTGTATAACCTTGTAATGTCCTAAAATGGGTTGGGTAAAAATATTAGGCCGATCGATGGCCGGAAAATGCGTTTTTGAAGTTGAAATTCCGATCAGACCCCGTACGTCGCATTTGGCCTGGAGCAAATGCGACGCAGCGACCTACGTCGCACTATATCCCCAACGTCGCATATAGCGACGCAGCGACCTACGTCGCACTATCCCCAACGTCGCATATAGCGACGCAGCCTATTACGTCGCATTGACTTGCGAACGTCGCACATAGCGACGCAGACCTTAACGTCGCAAACCGAACCTACGTCGCATAAGCGACGTAGCACCCTACGTCGCTATTGACTTAGCACTGTTGACTTTAGCGACGCAACCCTTTTCGTCGCAAAACTCTTACGTCGCAGGCTACGTCGCACAAAACAGAATCTTCAAAACTTAAAATTTTCGAAGTCAAAGGTACTGTAGAAAAGTCAAATTTTACTGTAGCAATTCACTGTAGCGATTCACTGTAGCAACAATATAATAACATTTTAGAACTATCGATACAACCGTCACCAACGGGCCGTACACCCTTTCAAATACACGATTAAATCAACTAAGTCGTTGAAACTTAGATAATTCAATCAAACAAGTCGTCGTAACTTGTACCAACTTATTCAAACAAGTCGTTGTAACTTGTACCAATTTATTCAAACAAGTCGTAGTAACTTGTAACAAAACAATCAACCAAATCGGGGTAATTTGGACATTAAGTTAGACAAACAATTCAAATGGTAGTCTTTCGGGATACCAATACAATTAATGACAATTTAAGTGTCGTGGACACATTCAGGTTTCAAGCCTTTGGACACCAACTCACAGCTAATTACTCCAAGTTCATTAAGTTAAACACTTCAAGAACCAGGTGAGTTTCATAGCCCCATTTTCACTGCTTTACAACTAGGGGTGTGATATTACTACTCAATTTTGTTTTACAAGTAGAACGCAAGTGCCAAACTTCAAATACTACATGAGTTTCAAGCTAATCAATTTAAAGTCCTCCATAAGCATAGTCTCTAGTATTTTATAGCGTGAATGTTAGTATATGATATCATATGGGATTGACAATCCTCATCCGGGTTAGCACGCACTAACCGGTCAAACGGATGTATTAGCATTTGGGAAGACGAGTGTTGATTAGGCACTCGTAGGAGGCATTTCAAGTTAGGTTTCCTTAAGTGGGCCTGACAAATCAAGTTAAGCTCAGACTATGTGCTCATGGATAGTATAACTTTTATTTTGCTTAATTGCATTTTAAATTCAATATAAATCTTGCGGTTCTGACAACTATACATTGACATACAAACCTGTGAGCTCACCAGCGTTTTCGCTGACCCATCTTAGTATTTATCACAGGTACCCAGCAGTAGGTTGGCTGCACAAGCAGGAATTATTAGCTCGAGTCAGCATTCATACAACTAGAGATTTGATTGCATTATTATATTTTGTAAAAGTAATTATGCTATGTAATCTCTCAATTTCAGGAACCGAGCTAATGTAACTATATTTTGATGTAAACATTTACTTTATCTATACAAGTTTAAAACGACGCATATAGTGGTCGTTCATTATATCTTATGTGCTTTGTATATTGATTAGTGACACCCAAATCAAGCTTCCGCAAATCATCAAATTTGGGGGTGTCACAGATTGGTATCAGAGCCTAAGGTTATAGTGAACTAGGTTGCATTTAGTGGGCCTAGACTATGACCGTTAGGCAGTATTCCTTATTAGTTATGACTAGTTCAGGGATTACATCATACGACTTTAATTTAACATAGCCTGATCAACTATGTACAATTAGAGAAAGATGATGTGAAATCTGAAAGAGTTATGTTGAACAGGAATACATTAGTTGACTCTGACCTCGAGAGAAACGGGACTCAAAATACGTCTGTGCTAGACACTCAATAGGTTATTATGTGATATATATATATATATATATATTTACATAATTAGACCTCATTACAACTTTAGGCTATATTATATTATATGAATATAGGCCTCTTTCTCTCTAACGCTTTGTCTCGAAATGACAAACACACCACTAGTTCATCATACTCGGACTAGTATCTTATTTCATTTCCTTGTTCTTTCTTACTCAGCATCATGCCTCCTCGTCGTCAAATTACCCTTAGCGAAGCTGAGATCGCGGGAATAATTGCCCGCAGTGTGACCGAAGCCTTGGCTACCCGAACACCACTCGGTAGCGAAGACACAGCAACCAATACTCCACCACCCAAACCCTGCTCCTATAAAGACTTTCTCAGCTGTAAACCGCTATACTTCAAGGGCACGGAAGGTGCCATTGGCTTGATCCGTTGGATTGAGCGCATGGAATCTGTTTTCAGTATCTGCGATTGCACTGAGAACAACAAGGTCAAATTCGCTGCATACACCTTTCAGGAAGGTGCACTCACGTGGTGGAAAACCCACGCAAACTCTGTAGGCCTTGAGGTTGCAAATCGACTTCCTTGGGCCGAAATGAAGAAGAAGCTGACAGAAAAGTACTGTCCTGAAGAGGAATTACACAGGCTGGAGGAAGAATTCTGGCACTTGACGGTGCAGGGAAATGATGTTGCTGAATATACCACCAAGTTTCAGCAGTTTGCCCTATTATGCCCGGGTTTGGTCGAACCAGAAAGTAAGGGCATTAAGAAATACATTCGTGGACTTCCCGAGAACATTCAGGGAAACGTCGCCTCATCCAAACCAACTACTACTGAGAGTGCCATTCGATTGGCCCACGAACTCATGGCTTTAGTTGTCAGCCGTGAGACCTCCAACACCTCATCCTCCAACAACAACAAACGCAAATCCACTGAACACCACCACAACTCAAACAAGAAAAACAACGCCATCCAAGTCTACAACACCAACTCTGAATCCAACCGCAGCTACACCGGGGACAGACCCTATTGTCCCAAGTGTAACTATCACCACTTTGGTCAGTGCGGTACTCCTTGCAACAACTGCAGGAGGTACGGGCATTCGACTAAGGATTGCCGAGCCCCCAAATCCAACAACAACCCCTCTGACAGAAATACCCGACAACCTAAGTCCTGCTACGAATGTGGAAACCCAGGACACTTCAGGGATTCTTGCCCAAAGTTGAAGAATAAGGGCAACAACAACAACCACCGCAACAACAACAACACCAAAAGTAGCGCATTCGTGATCAACTCAGGGGACGCCCGTCAGGATCCGAATGTGGTCACGGGTATGTTCCTCCTCAACAACTTAACTGCTTCCATACTGTTTGATACTGGTGCCGATAGGAGTTTTATTTCCGATGAATTTTGCCCTCTACTTGACATTACACCTGTTGCTTTAGACGTTAAGTACACCGTAGAGTTAGCAAATGGCAAACTGATAGAAACCGATAGTGTGATACCTAATTGCACTTTAAATCTAGCCGACGAAATCTTCTCCATAGATCTTATGCCTATTGAGATAGGAAGTTTCGATGTCATCGTAGGCATGGACTGGTTATCCAAGCATCGTGCCGAAATCATTTGCCATGACAAAATTGTTCGCATACCTCTCGCCGTCGGTAGAACCTTGGTCATACAGGGGGAGACCGGTGGGACGAGGCTTAACCTCATATCTTGTCTAAAAACCCGAAAATTTCTGAGAAAGGGTTATCCAGCAATCCTCGCGCACATCATGGAGAAAAAGTCGGAGGAGAAGCGACTTGAGGATGTTCCAATTGTTCGAGACTTTCCAGAAGTCTTTCCTGAAGAACTACCTGGTCTACCACCACCAAGACAGGTTGAGTTCTCAATCGATCTTGTACCAGGTGCTGCGCCTGTGGCCCGAGCACCATACCGTTTAGCTCCATCCGAACTTCAGGAGCTGTCCACCCAGTTACAGGAACTCCTGGAACGAGGGTTTATCAGGCCGAGTTCTTCACCTTGGGGAGCTCCGGTCCTATTTATTAAGAAGAAATATGGTTCTTTTCGAATGTGTATCGACTATCGAGAGTTGAACAAGTTAACTGTCAAGAACCGGTATCCACTTCCACGAATCGATGATTTGCTCGACCAACTTCAAGGGTCGAGTTGTTATTCAAAGATTGATCTCCGATCCGGTTATCACCAATTGCGTGTTCGCGATGCCGATATTCCAAAAACCGCTTTCAGAACCCGTTACGGGCATTACGAATTCCAAGTGATGCCATTCGGCCTAACCAATGCACCGGCTGTATTCATGGACCTTATGAATCGGGTGTGTAAACCTTACCTTGATAAGTTTGTCATTGTCTTCATCGATGACATCCTCATATATTCACGAAGCCAAGAAGAACACGCGCAACACCTCAAAACCATCCTTGAACTACTTAAACACGAGGAGCTCTATGCCAAGTTCTCTAAGTGTGAGTTCTGGATCAAAACCGTTCAATTCCTTGGTCACGTGATTGACAGTCAGGGGATTCACGTCGACCCGTCAAAAATCGAGGCTATCAAAGACTGGCAATCGCCAACCACTCCGACCGAAGTACGGCAGTTTCTAGGACTGGCCGGATACTATCGACGATTCATTGAAAATTTCTCCAAGATAGCCATACCACTTACGACTCTGACCCAGAAAGATAAAAAGTTTGACTGGACTGATAAACAAGAATCGGCATTCCAACTCTTAAAACAAAAGCTTTGCAGTGCTCCTATCCTCTCATTACCCGAAGGCACCGATGACTTCGTGGTATACTGCGATGCTTCACATCAAGGTCTCGGTTGTGTGCTTATGCAACGAGACAAAGTCATAGCTTATGCTTCCCGACAGCTCAAGATTCATGAAAAGAATTACACCACCCACGACCTCGAGCTAGGAGCTGTCGTTTTTGCCCTCAAAATCTGGAGACATTACCTTTACGGTACCAGATGTACAATCTTTACCGACCATAAAAGCCTTCAACACATATTCGATCAGAAGGATCTCAATATGAGGCAACGTCGATGGGTCGAGTTGCTTACCGATTACGACTGCGAACTCAAATATCATCCAGGCAAAGCAAATGTTGTTGCTGACGCCCTCAGTCGAAAAGAGCGAGTGAAACCACTTCGGGTTCGAGCCCTCAGTATGACCATTCACAACAATTTAAACATTCAAATCCTCACTGCTCAACTCGAAGCCTTAAAACCCGAAAATGTCAAAGATGAAGCCTTGCGGGGCATGGATAAACAATTCGAAATCATACCTAACGGGATTAGGTATTTCTCAAACCGAATCTGGTTGCCTAAATTTGGGAACCTACGAGACTTGGTGATGGATGAAGCTCACAAGTGCAAATATTCTATCCATCCGGGATTCGATAAAATGTACCACGGTATCAAGGACTTCTACTGGTGGCCGAACATGAAAGCTGAAATCGCCACCTATGTCAGCAAGTGCCTTACTTGCTCCAAAGTCAAAATCGAATATCAAAAACCTTCTGGTTTACTTCAACAACCCAGTCTTCCTGAATGGAAATGGGAACAAATTGCCATGGACTTCATAACCAAACTACCCAAATCCTCGAACGGTTGCGATTCCATTTGGGTAATCGTGGATCGTCTCACAAAGTCTGCTCACTTCCTGGCAATCAAGGAATCCGACAAAATGGAACGCCTCACCAGAATTTATTTGAAGGAAATCGTAACCAAACACGGTGTTCCAATCTCAATTATCTCCGATAGGGATAGTCGTTTCACTTCACAATTTTGGCAATAACTTCAAAAATCCGTGGGTACTCGACTTGATATGAGTACCGCATACCATCCTCAAACAGACGGTCAAAGTGAACGAACCATTCAAACACTAGAAGACATGCTACGGGCCTGCGTAGTAGACTTCGGTGTAAACTGGGAAAAACATCTACAATTGTGCGAGTTCTCGTACAACAACAGTTATCATACCAGCATCAAAGCTGCACCCTTCAAGGCACTGTACGGTCGTAAGTGCCGGTCACCTATCTGTTGGATTGAAGTTGGGGATAGCCAACTCACAGGTCCAGAAATCATTCACGAAACGACCGAGAGAATCGTTGAAATCCAAAACAAGCTTAAGGCCGCGCGTGATCGTCAGAAAAGTTATGCTGACGTGAGGCGCAAACCACTCGAGTTCCAGGTTGGGGATCGAGTTCTACTCAAAGTATCGCCTTGGAAAGGCGTAATCCGATTTGGCAAACGAGGGAAGTTGAATCCCAGATACATTGGACCATTCGAGATCCTTGAAAGGATTGGTCCAGTAGCATATCGATTGCAGCTGCCATCCGAACTCAGCAGTGTGCATCCCACATTTCATGTTTCAAATCTGAAAAAGTGTCTGTCTGATGAGACACTTATCATTCCACTCGATGAAATTCGAGTTGACGAGAAACTTCACTTTGTTGAGGAACCTGCCGAAATCACGGACCGTGAGGTCAAACAACTTAAACAAAGTCGTATTCCCATCGTCAAAGTTAGGTGGAATTCGCGGCGTGGTCCGGAATTCACCTGGGAACGGGAGGACCAAATGCGACTCAAGTATCCTCAACTCTTCACTGATTCAACGTCAAACGCGACTTCAACATAAATTTCGGGACGAAATTCTTCTAACAGGGGGAGAATGTGACAACCGTCAATTTAGGACTAGAATTTAGTGCCTAATCAAGTTTAATACATGTAATTAGTTCTGTGTTAGGCTAATTAATGTATCAATTATTATATATATTGTTGAATATATATCTACAATTGTGCGGTTTGTTTAAATCGTACGAGCTTCCAATCGAATGAAATTCGATACAATAAATACGGACGTTGGTGAACAATTTGTTAAGTAATACAAATATTATTTACTAACTCAATTTTATTTAGAATATTATCCATTTTGATATTTCGTATCCAAATTTTACTACACAATTAATGTATATGCGATTAAACATACAAACGCGCAAACAAATAAAACGTATTTCTATTTAAGTACCCCAAATGGATGATTGATAAAACATTTTAATAAAACTTTTTATAATGGATTCGTAATTTAAAAACCTATCTTTTAATGTGTAAAAATCATTTAATGTTGAACAACGGAGGAAACGAACACCGCACGGAGCGGGAACGCGGGGCGAAAATGGGAGTTAACCTCCCATTCCCACCCTCTTTTCTTTCATTTCTCTTTAACTCTCTCTCTTCTTTCTCTTTTTCTCTCAAATACCACCCACCACCACCATTCTCATCACCACCAAAATCATCAAATAAACACACAAAACGCACTCGGATCACCAAGCCCTTTTGGAATAAAACGTTCACCACTTCGCGATCTACAATCCTATCTTTCAGGAATTTCATTTCGGCGATTTGTAAGTTTCCGACACAACTCCGAAAACTCTCGTTTTTAAGTTTTATAACTTGCTAGTTGTTTGTATAACCTTGTAATGTCCTAAAATGGGTTGGGTAAAAATATTAGGCCGATCGATGGCCGAAAAATGCGTTTTTGAAGTTGAAATTCCGATCAGACCCCGTACGTCGCATTTGGCCTGGAGCAAATGCGACGCAGCGACCTACGTCGCACTATATCCCCAACGTCGCATATAGCGACGCAGCGACCTACGTCGCACTATCCCCAACGTCGCATATAGCGACGCAGCCTATTACGTCGCATTGACTTGCGAACGTCGCACATAGCGACGCAGACCTTAACGTCGCAAACCGAACCTACGTCGCATAAGCGACGTAGCACCCTACGTCGCTATTGACTTAGCACTGTTGACTTTAGCGACGCAACCCTTTTCGTCGCAAAACTCTTACGTCGCAGGCTACGTCGCACAAAACAGAATCTTCAAAACTTAAAATTTTCGAAGTCAAAGGTACTGTAGAAAAGTCAAATTTTACTGTAGCAATTCACTGTAGCGATTCACTGTAGCAACAATATAATAACATTTTAGAACTATCGATACAACCGTCACCAACGGGCCGTACACCCTTTCAAATACACGATTAAATCAACTAAGTCGTTGAAACTTAGATAATTCAATCAAACAAGTCGTCGTAACTTGTACCAACTTATTCAAACAAGTCGTTGTAACTTGTACCAATTTATTCAAACAAGTCGTAGTAACTTGTAACAAAACAATCAACCAAATCGGGGTAATTTGGACATTAAGTTAGACAAACAATTCAAATGGTAGTCTTTCGGGATACCAATACAATTAATGACAATTTAAGTGTCGTGGACACATTCAGGTTTCAAGCCTTTGGACACCAACTCACAGCTAATTACTCCAAGTTCATTAAGTTAAACACTTCAAGAACCAGGTGAGTTTCATAGCCCCATTTTCACTGCTTTACAACTAGGGGTGTGATATTACTACTCAATTTTGTTTTACAAGTAGAACGCAAGTGCCAAACTTCAAATACTACATGAGTTTCAAGCTAATCAATTTAAAGTCCTCCATAATCATAGTCTCTAGTATTTTATAGCGTGAATGTTAGTATATGATATCATATGGGATTGACAATCCTCATCCGGGTTAGCACGCACTAACCGGTCAAACGGATGTATTAGCATTTGGGAAGACGAGTGTTGATTAGGCACTCGTAGGAGGCATTTCAAGTTAGGTTTCCTTAAGTGGGCCTGACAAATCAAGTTAAGCTCAGACTATGTGCTCATGGATAGTATAACTTTTATTTTGCTTAATTGCATTTTAAATTCAATATAAATCTTGCGGTTCTGACAACTATACATTGACATACAAACCTGTGAGCTCACCAGCGTTTTCGCTGACCCATCTTAGTATTTATCACAGGTACCCAGCAGTAGGTTGGCTGCACAAGCAGGAATTATTAGCTCGAGTCAGCATTCATACAACTAGAGATTTGATTGCATTATTATATTTTGTAAAAGTAATTATGCTATGTAATCTCTCAATTTCAGGAACCGAGCTAATGTAACTATATTTTGATGTAAACATTTACTTTATCTATACAAGTTTAAAACGACGCATATAGTGGTCGTTCATTATATCTTATGTGCTTTGTATATTGATTAGTGACACCCAAATCAAGCTTCCGCAAATCATCAAATTTGGGGGTGTCACAGATTGGTATCAGAGCCTAAGGTTATAGTGAACTAGGTTGCATTTAGTGGGCCTAGACTATGACCGTTAGGCAGTATTCCTTATTAGTTATGACTAGTTCAGGGATTACATCATACGACTTTAATTTAACATAGCCTGATCAACTATGTACAATTAGAGAAAGATGATGTGAAATCTGAAAGAGTTATGTTGAACAGGAATACATTAGTTGACTCTGACCTCGAGAGAAACGGGACTCAAAATACGTCTGTGCTAGACACTCAATAGGTTATTATGTGATATATATATATATATATATATATTTACATAATTAGACCTCATTACAACTTTAGGCTATATTATATTATATGAATATAGGCCTCTTTCTCTCTAACGCTTTGTCTCGAAATGACAAACACACCACTAGTTCATCATACTCGGACTAGTATCTTATTTCATTTCCTTGTTCTTTCTTACTCAGCATCATGCCTCCTCGTCGTCAAATTACCCTTAGCGAAGCTGAGATCGCGGGAATAATTGCCCGCAGTGTGACCGAAGCCTTGGCTACCCGAACACCACTCGGTAGCGAAGACACAGCAACCAATACTCCACCACCCAAACCCTGCTCCTATAAAGACTTTCTCAGCTGTAAACCGCTATACTTCAAGGGCACGGAAGGTGCCATTGGCTTGATCCGTTGGATTGAGCGCATGGAATCTGTTTTCAGTATCTGCGATTGCACTGAGAACAACAAGGTCAAATTCGCTGCATACACCTTTCAGGAAGGTGCACTCACGTGGTGGAAAACCCACGCAAACTCTGTAGGCCTTGAGGTTGCAAATCGACTTCCTTGGGCCGAAATGAAGAAGAAGCTGACAGAAAAGTACTGTCCTGAAGAGGAATTACACAGGCTGGAGGAAGAATTCTGGCACTTGACGGTGCAGGGAAATGATGTTGCTGAATATACCACCAAGTTTCAGCAGTTTGCCCTATTATGCCCGGGTTTGGTCGAACCAGAAAGTAAGGGCATTAAGAAATACATTCGTGGACTTCCCGAGAACATTCAGGGAAACGTCGCCTCATCCAAACCAACTACTACTGAGAGTGCCATTCGATTGGCCCACGAACTCATGGCTTTAGTTGTCAGCCGTGAGACCTCCAACACCTCATCCTCCAACAACAACAAACGCAAATCCACTGAACACCACCACAACTCAAACAAGAAAAACAACGCCATCCAAGTCTACAACACCAACTCTGAATCCAACCGCAGCTACACCGGGGACAGACCCTATTGTCCCAAGTGTAACTATCACCACTTTGGTCAGTGCGGTACTCCTTGCAACAACTGCAGGAGGTACGGGCATTCGACTAAGGATTGCCGAGCCCCCAAATCCAACAACAACCCCTCTGACAGAAATACCCGACAACCTAAGTCCTGCTACGAATGTGGAAACCCAGGACACTTCAGGGATTCTTGCCCAAAGTTGAAGAATAAGGGCAACAACAACAACCACCGCAACAACAACAACACCAAAAGTAGCGCATTCGTGATCAACTCAGGGGACGCCCGTCAGGATCCGAATGTGGTCACGGGTATGTTCCTCCTCAACAACTTAACTGCTTCCATACTGTTTGATACTGGTGCCGATAGGAGTTTTATTTCCGATGAATTTTGCCCTCTACTTGACATTACACCTGTTGCTTTAGACGTTAAGTACACCGTAGAGTTAGCAAATGGCAAACTGATAGAAACCGATAGTGTGATACCTAATTGCACTTTAAATCTAGCCGACGAAATCTTCTCCATAGATCTTATGCCTATTGAGATAGGAAGTTTCGATGTCATCGTAGGCATGGACTGGTTATCCAAGCATCGTGCCGAAATCATTTGCCATGACAAAATTGTTCGCATACCTCTCGCCGTCGGTAGAACCTTGGTCATACAGGGGGAGACCGGTGGGACGAGGCTTAACCTCATATCTTGTCTAAAAACCCGAAAATTTCTGAGAAAGGGTTATCCAGCAATCCTCGCGCACATCATGGAGAAAAAGTCGGAGGAGAAGCGACTTGAGGATGTTCCAATTGTTCGAGACTTTCCAGAAGTCTTTCCTGAAGAACTACCTGGTCTACCACCACCAAGACAGGTTGAGTTCTCAATCGATCTTGTACCAGGTGCTGCGCCTGTGGCCCGAGCACCATACCGTTTAGCTCCATCCGAACTTCAGGAGCTGTCCACCCAGTTACAGGAACTCCTGGAACGAGGGTTTATCAGGCCGAGTTCTTCACCTTGGGGAGCTCCGGTCCTATTTATTAAGAAGAAATATGGTTCTTTTCGAATGTGTATCGACTATCGAGAGTTGAACAAGTTAACTGTCAAGAACCGGTATCCACTTCCACGAATCGATGATTTGCTCGACCAACTTCAAGGGTCGAGTTGTTATTCAAAGATTGATCTCCGATCCGGTTATCACCAATTGCGTGTTCGCGATGCCGATATTCCAAAAACCGCTTTCAGAACCCGTTACGGGCATTACGAATTCCAAGTGATGCCATTCGGCCTAACCAATGCACCGGCTGTATTCATGGACCTTATGAATCGGGTGTGTAAACCTTACCTTGATAAGTTTGTCATTGTCTTCATCGATGACATCCTCATATATTCACGAAGCCAAGAAGAACACGCGCAACACCTCAAAACCATCCTTGAACTACTTAAACACGAGGAGCTCTATGCCAAGTTCTCTAAGTGTGAGTTCTGGATCAAAACCGTTCAATTCCTTGGTCACGTGATTGACAGTCAGGGGATTCACGTCGACCCGTCAAAAATCGAGGCTATCAAAGACTGGCAATCGCCAACCACTCCGACCGAAGTACGGCAGTTTCTAGGACTGGCCGGATACTATCGACGATTCATTGAAAATTTCTCCAAGATAGCCATACCACTTACGACTCTGACCCAGAAAGATAAAAAGTTTGACTGGACTGATAAACAAGAATCGGCATTCCAACTCTTAAAACAAAAGCTTTGCAGTGCTCCTATCCTCTCATTACCCGAAGGCACCGATGACTTCGTGGTATACTGCGATGCTTCACATCAAGGTCTCGGTTGTGTGCTTATGCAACGAGACAAAGTCATAGCTTATGCTTCCCGACAGCTCAAGATTCATGAAAAGAATTACACCACCCACGACCTCGAGCTAGGAGCTGTCGTTTTTGCCCTCAAAATCTGGAGACATTACCTTTACGGTACCAGATGTACAATCTTTACCGACCATAAAAGCCTTCAACACATATTCGATCAGAAGGATCTCAATATGAGGCAACGTCGATGGGTCGAGTTGCTTACCGATTACGACTGCGAACTCAAATATCATCCAGGCAAAGCAAATGTTGTTGCTGACGCCCTCAGTCGAAAAGAGCGAGTGAAACCACTTCGGGTTCGAGCCCTCAGTATGACCATTCACAACAATTTAAACATTCAAATCCTCACTGCTCAACTCGAAGCCTTAAAACCCGAAAATGTCAAAGATGAAGCCTTGCGGGGCATGGATAAACAATTCGAAATCATACCTAACGGGATTAGGTATTTCTCAAACCGAATCTGGTTGCCTAAATTTGGGAACCTACGAGACTTGGTGATGGATGAAGCTCACAAGTGCAAATATTCTATCCATCCGGGATTCGATAAAATGTACCACGGTATCAAGGACTTCTACTGGTGGCCGAACATGAAAGCTGAAATCGCCACCTATGTCAGCAAGTGCCTTACTTGCTCCAAAGTCAAAATCGAATATCAAAAACCTTCTGGTTTACTTCAACAACCCAGTCTTCCTGAATGGAAATGGGAACAAATTGCCATGGACTTCATAACCAAACTACCCAAATCCTCGAACGGTTGCGATTCCATTTGGGTAATCGTGGATCGTCTCACAAAGTCTGCTCACTTCCTGGCAATCAAGGAATCCGACAAAATGGAACGCCTCACCAGAATTTATTTGAAGGAAATCGTAACCAAACACGGTGTTCCAATCTCAATTATCTCCGATAGGGATAGTCGTTTCACTTCACAATTTTGGCAATAACTTCAAAAATCCGTGGGTACTCGACTTGATATGAGTACCGCATACCATCCTCAAACAGACGGTCAAAGTGAACGAACCATTCAAACACTAGAAGACATGCTACGGGCCTGCGTAGTAGACTTCGGTGTAAACTGGGAAAAACATCTACAATTGTGCGAGTTCTCGTACAACAACAGTTATCATACCAGCATCAAAGCTGCACCCTTCGAGGCACTGTACGGTCGTAAGTGCCGGTCACCTATCTGTTGGATTGAAGTTGGGGATAGCCAACTCACAGGTCCAGAAATCATTCACGAAACGACCGAGAGAATCGTTGAAATCCAAAACAAGCTTAAGGCCGCGCGTGATCGTCAGAAAAGTTATGCTGACGTGAGGCGCAAACCACTCGAGTTCCAGGTTGGGGATCGAGTTCTACTCAAAGTATCGCCTTGGAAAGGCGTAATCCGATTTGGCAAACGAGGGAAGTTGAATCCCAGATACATTGGACCATTCGAGATCCTTGAAAGGATTGGTCCAGTAGCATATCGATTGCAGCTGCCATCCGAACTCAGCAGTGTGCATCCCACATTTCATGTTTCAAATCTGAAAAAGTGTCTGTCTGATGAGACACTTATCATTCCACTCGATGAAATTCGAGTTGACGAGAAACTTCACTTTGTTGAGGAACCTGCCGAAATCACGGACCGTGAGGTCAAACAACTTAAACAAAGTCGTATTCCCATCGTCAAAGTTAGGTGGAATTCGCGGCGTGGTCCGGAATTCACCTGGGAACGGGAGGACCAAATGCGACTCAAGTATCCTCAACTCTTCACTGATTCAACGTCAAACGCGACTTCAACATAAATTTCGGGACGAAATTCTTCTAACAGGGGGAGAATGTGACAACCGTCAATTTAGGACTAGAATTTAGTGCCTAATCAAGTTTAATACATGTAATTAGTTCTGTGTTAGGCTAATTAATGTATCAATTATTATATATATTGTTGAATATATATCTACAATTGTGCGGTTTGTTTAAATCGTACGAGCTTCCAATCGAATGAAATTCGATACAATAAATACGGACGTTGGTGAACAATTTGTTAAGTAATACAAATATTATTTACTAACTCAATTTTATTTAGAATATTATCCATTTTGATATTTCGTATCCAAATTTTACTACACAATTAATGTATATGCGATTAAACATACAAACGCGCAAACAAATAAAACGTATTTCTATTTAAGTACCCCAAATGGATGATTGATAAAACATTTTAATAAAACTTTTTATAATGGATTCGTAATTTAAAAACCTATCTTTTAATGTGTAAAAATCATTTAATGTTGAACAACGGAGGAAACGAACACCGCACGGAGCGGGAACGCGGGGCGAAAATGGGAGTTAACCTCCCATTCCCACCCTCTTTTCTTTCATTTCTCTTTAACTCTCTCTCTTCTTTCTCTTTTTCTCTCAAATACCACCCACCACCACCATTCTCATCACCACCAAAATCATCAAATAAACACACAAAACGCACTCGGATCACCAAGCCCTTTTGGAATAAAATGTTCACCACTTCGCGATCTACAATCCTATCTTTCAGGAATTTCATTTCGGCGATTTGTAAGTTTCCGACACAACTCCGAAAACTCTCGTTTTTAAGTTTTATAACTTGCTAGTTGTTTGTATAACCTTGTAATGTCCTAAAATGGGTTGGGTAAAAATATTAGGCCGATCGATGGCCGAAAAATGCGTTTTTGAAGTTGAAATTCCGATCAGACCCCGTACGTCGCATTTGGCCTGGAGCAAATGCGACGCAGCGACCTACGTCGCACTATATCCCCAACGTCGCATATAGCGACGCAGCGACCTACGTCGCACTATCTCCAACGTCGCATATAGCGACGCAGCCTATTACGTCGCATTGACTTGCGAACGTCGCACATAGCGACGCAGACCTTAACGTCGCAAACCGAACCTACGTCGCATAAGCGACGTAGCACCCTACGTCGCTATTGACTTAGCACTGTTGACTTTAGCGACGCAACCCTTTTCGTCGCAAAACTCTTACGTCGCAGGCTACGTCGCACAAAACAGAATCTTCAAAACTTAAAATTTTCGAAGTCAAAGGTACTGTAGAAAAGTCAAATTTTACTGTAGCAATTCACTGTAGCGATTCACTGTAGCAACAATATAATAACATTTTAGAACTATCGATACAACCGTCACCAACGGGCCGTACACCCTTTCAAATACACGATTAAATCAACTAAGTCGTTGAAACTTAGATAATTCAATCAAACAAGTCGTCGTAACTTGTACCAACTTATTCAAACAAGTCGTTGTAACTTGTACCAATTTATTCAAACAAGTCGTAGTAACTTGTAACAAAACAATCAACCAAATCGGGGTAATTTGGACATTAAGTTAGACAAACAATTCAAATGGTAGTCTTTCGGGATACCAATACAATTAATGACAATTTAAGTGTCGTGGACACATTCAGGTTTCAAGCCTTTGGACACCAACTCACAGCTAATTACTCCAAGTTCATTAAGTTAAACACTTCAAGAACCAGGTGAGTTTCATAGCCCCATTTTCACTGCTTTACAACTAGGGGTGTGATATTACTACTCAATTTTGTTTTACAAGTAGAACGCAAGTGCCAAACTTCAAATACTACATGAGTTTCAAGCTAATCAATTTAAAGTCCTCCATAATCATAGTCTCTAGTATTTTATAGCGTGAATGTTAGTATATGATATCATATGGGATTGACAATCCTCATCCGGGTTAGCACGCACTAACCGGTCAAACGGATGTATTAGCATTTGGGAAGACGAGTGTTGATTAGGCACTCGTAGGAGGCATTTCAAGTTAGGTTTCCTTAAGTGGGCCTGACAAATCAAGTTAAGCTCAGACTATGTGCTCATGGATAGTATAACTTTTATTTTGCTTAATTGCATTTTAAATTCAATATAAATCTTGCGGTTCTGACAACTATACATTGACATACAAACCTGTGAGCTCACCAGCGTTTTCGCTGACCCATCTTAGTATTTATCACAGGTACCCAGCAGTAGGTTGGCTGCACAAGCAGGAATTATTAGCTCGAGTCAGCATTCATACAACTAGAGATTTGATTGCATTATTATATTTTGTAAAAGTAATTATGCTATGTAATCTCTCAATTTCAGGAACCGAGCTAATGTAACTATATTTTGATGTAAACATTTACTTTATCTATACAAGTTTAAAACGACGCATATAGTGGTCGTTCATTATATCTTATGTGCTTTGTATATTGATTAGTGACACCCAAATCAAGCTTCCGCAAATCATCAAATTTGGGGGTGTCACAGTATATGATATCATATGGGATTGACAATTCTCATCCGGGTTAGCACGCACTAACCGGTCAAACGGATGTATTAGCATTTGGGAAGACGAGTGTTGATTAGGCACTCGTAGGAGGCATTTCAAGTTAGGTTTCCTTAAGTGGGCCTGACAAATCAAGTTAAGCTCAGACTATGTGCTCATGGACAGTATAACTTTTATTTTGCTTAATTGCATTTTAAATTCAATATAAATCTTGCGGTTCTGACAACTATACATTGACATACAAACCTGTGAGCTCACCAGCGTTTTCGCTGACCCATTTTAGTATTTATCACAGGTACCCAGCAGTAGGTTGGCTGCACAAGCAAGAAATATTAGCTCGAGTCAGCATACATACAACTAGAGATTGGACTGCATTATTATATTTTGTAAAAGTAATTATGCTATGTAATCTCTCAATTTCAGGAATCGAGCTAATGTAACTATATTTTGATGTAAACATTTACTTTATCTATACAAGTTTAAAACGACGCATATAGTGGTCGTTCATTATATCTTATGTGCTTTGTATATTGATTAGTGACACCCAAATCAAGCTTCCGCAAATCATTAAATTTGGGGGTGTCACACTCATGATCTCCCCCTATATATATATATATGAGGTGAGTTCTTTTAAGAATACAAAAAAAAGTAGAGAATGGAAGAACCGATAGGATTGCTCCATTTGTCTACAAAACCCAATTATATTTTTACCCTCATGGTTAATTATCTCATAAACCGTAAGTCCATAAATTATAAAAATTATATATTCGGAACCAACGTCTTTTTCTCTTCGATTAGAGATGTCATAAGCTATACTTTCGACGATTTTTTATTCGTTTTTTTACCCAATTCTACAATATAATCACATGTGATTTATGATGAAAAATAAAAAATTTGTTCACAATTATTTATTCATGGTATATGTTATTTAACACGTGATTACAACTTAATATTCATCCACATTAATAGTTATAAATAAAAAATTGAAAATTGCATTAGTTTTCATTAAAAATCACATGTGATTGTTGTTTGTACATTTAAGCACATGTGATTTGTTATATAATCACATATGATTTTTATCTAAAAACTGATATTTGATGAGAAATTTACTGATATATGATAATTCATATATGATTTCAACTTGATTTTTACTTAATTATATAACTATAGTCAATGATTTGAAAATTCGTATTTTATTACTCTTTTATCACATGTGATTGATACTTTGATATTCCATCGCATGTGATTACAACGTAGTTTTTCAGTTTTAATCTCCTTAAATCATCAATGATTTGAATTTAAAGTTTAATCGGAGATATAAGAGGGTGTGATTTTTTTTTAGTGTTAAATCACATGTGATTTCACATTAAAACCCAATAAAAATGAAAAAAAAAACTTTGTCGAAAGTATATCTTGTTAGATCTAGAATCGAAGAGAAAAAGACGCTGATTCCGAATATGTAATTTTTATAATTTATAGACATATATTTAACTTTGAAAAAAAAAGGTGAAAATGGGTTTTTGAAATGGAGCAATCCTATTAGTTCCTACATTTTTCATTTTTTACCATTTCTTTTTGAATTTTCCTCATATATATATATATATATATATATATATATATATATATATATATATATATATAAAATCAAAAAATGAATATATTTAATAATTTGATTTGATACGTGTGAGATGTCCTTTACTTGTTTTTATATTTCTTTTCTGGATATTGATTGTGGCTCACGAAGAAGACCAAAAGGTGTAAAAGGGTTTGAAGTCTTTTAACATTGTTAATAGATAGATAGCGAAAATTGGCACTTCCAAAAGGGAAAATTATTTCACTTTAAATATTGGTCGTTGACCTATAGCTAGGGACATTATGGAGTATATAATTTAAAGTAGTTGTAATATCCTTGTTTTTTATTTCTTCTAAAAAAAGAAGTTGCAATAGCATTTTTTTTCCTGAACCCCACCCAAAAATCATTAAGCAACTTTTTTAGTATAACTTATGATATTTCAGGCAATTATTTTGTAAAATCCAAAAAATCATTTAGAAATGATTTCCTGAATATACAATAAAATAAGTTAATCTATCGAAAAATAGAAAATTCATACCAAACATACTACTATAATTAGATGAAAACTATTTTTTAACCAAACAACTAAAAAGTCGAAACTATTATAAAACATTATCTCGCGTAACGCTTTTAATAAAACAAAAGTAAACTCTATAAAATTGTGTTAACAAAACAACTAAAAAGTCGAAACTATTATAAAACGTTATCTCACGTAACGCTTTTAATAAAACAAAAGTATAAACCCTATAAAATTGTGTTAGGGTTTGTCTTTATAATTTTACCTTTTCTAATATAAGAAAAAAACGTTGTGTTATTCAATTTGATTTTCTGTATGAAATTAAAAATTAAAAAACAGTATTTAAAATGGAATCATCCACCACAACATTACTGTAATTCCCCGCAGCTTCTGCAACTTGCCCTTTCCACACGCCCCTTCCGAATATTATTCTCATCTTTCTTCTTCAAAATCACCTTCAATTTCATTATATATATATGCATCTGTAATTCTATCACTATTTCATCATCATCTTCATCATGCATATAACCGGACCTCATTCTTCGTCTCTTCTCCGACGAGCTTCTAGGTCTTCTTCTTCATCAGCCACCAGGTTTCACTCTTCTCTGTCCAATAAATCAACGTCGCCGTCACCATCACCGGCACCGTCACCGTCGTCACAGCTCCGATCTCATACTTCTGCATCGGCGGCTTTCCGTACCGTACGATCTCGATGGAGTCACGGTGTTGATTGGAAGTCACCGGCGTCGTTGTCTTCGCAGATCAGGACTACTGCATCTCCTTTGTTAGATCGTTTTCACCGTAGTCTCGCTACTAAAGGTCATTCGTTTGATTTTTATTTATTATCTATGTATATATGGTTAATAATTTGAATATTATGTTTATTTTTTTGGTCATTATAGTAGTGTGTCAACGGCTGCGTGTGTGATACGTATTTACTGGAGGTGATGTAATATTGTTTAACCTAAAAGTTGATTATGAAATTCTGAAATTAGAATAAAGGATTATTATGATGATTTGTAGTAGCTTACAAGTGACGCAGGAATATAAGTCTGAACTCTGAAGTTGATGTTGTTTTAGGCATACTTGTATTACTGTAAGCTATTAGTAACACTTTAGTTAATGAAAGTATTGTATTAATGATATACTTGTGTGATTGTTCTAAACTGTTTAAATATCATAACATATTGTCATATATATATATATATATACGTTTATTTATCTATTTATTGTGATGATTTTGAATCTGATTTGTTTATTAAAATGTATCTACAGCCTCTGAGAATGCTTTCAGTGGGATTTTGACTGGTCTTCCTAAGCCTGGAGGTGGAGAGTTTGGAAAGTTCTACAGTTTGCCTGCTCTGAATGATCCAAGAGTTGGTAATGTTCATATAACATTTGTATTCACCGCTTTCCTGCTTGATTTGATTCCGAAGTTATAACTTATAAGCTGATATTTCTATTGAAGTACTCTATAAGTTGATGTCACTTCATTGTGCTTGTCATTTTGATACTGATTAATTTTGCGTTTAATACGTGGATCAGACAAGCTGCCATATTCAATTAGGATTCTTCTCGAATCAGCTATCCGTAATTGCGACAATTTCCAAGTCACAAAGGAAGATGTCGAGAAGATCATTGATTGGGAGAAGAGTGCACCACAGCAGGTTGAGATTCCATTCAAGCCGGCTCGTGTTCTGTTGCAGGTATCTATTTTTTGTTTTTTGGTTTCAATCTCACATGGTGACTATAAACGCATGCATTTCGTTTTTCTATTAAAGAAGTTGTGTTGTAATATTTCTTTATTGTTCAGGATTTTACTGGTGTACCAGCTGTGGTAGATCTTGCATGTATGCGTGATGCCATGAATAATCTTGGTGGTGACTCCAACAAAATTAATCCTTTGGTATGCATTTTGTCATACCTTATGTCAGTGAACTATGTGATGACATTGCCTACATTTGCTAGAACTGTTGCATTTGTTAAAACAAGTTAATGCATGCAGACTGTGCTCATTATGCAAATTTTTATATGTGGTCATACGTAGACATGTAGTTAATCAAGATCTTTCTTCAAATGGGTTAATTAGAATGCAATACATTCTGAGTTTTTCTCATTTTGATATTGTGGTTCAGGTTCCGGTGGATCTTGTGGTTGATCATTCGGTTCAAGTTGATGTTGCTAGATCTGAAAATGCAGTGAAAGCAAATATGGAACTTGAATTTCAGAGAAACAAGGAGAGATTTGCTTTTCTTAAGTGGGGATCCAAAGCTTTCCAAAACATGCTTGTTGTTCCACCAGGATCTGGTATTGTGCATCAGGTATAGAACTTTATTGGTCAATCAGAATTGCTCTGGGAAATGCCATTACATTGTTTATTTTAATTTACCTGGTTTTAGCATCTATCTATTAAATTCCATTCCCTCGGTTTTTCATCATATTCTAGTTTCATAAGGAGTAATTTGTTCCATGATTTCAGGTTAACCTTGAATATCTAGGAAGAGTTGTTTTTAACACTGATGGAATGCTATACCCTGATAGTGTTGTTGGGACGGATTCCCACACTACTATGATTGACGGGTTAGGTGTTGCTGGTTGGGGAGTTGGAGGAATTGAAGCAGAGGCCGCAATGCTTGGGCAGGTAAGAACACGCATAGATTAATAAACATAATTTCTACCATGATGAATTCTGGAGTAATCTTGAACTTAAACATTCTTTCAAGATTCTTCTGCAAATTTTCTAACAGTGACTCTTTTGTCCACATTGATAGCCAATGAGCATGGTTTTGCCTGGTGTTGTTGGGTTCAAGTTATCAGGGAAACTGCGCAATGGTGTAACAGCTACTGATTTGGTTTTGACCGTCACCCAAATGTTAAGGAAGCACGGTGTTGTTGGGAAATTTGTTGAATTCCATGGTCGGTAAACTTAGTTACGGTTTGCAGATGCCGGATAAAGAAAAGATTATTTACTTACTGGTATTTTCATTTTATTTTGTTAGGGGATGGTGTGGGTAAAATATCACTTGCAGACAGGGCTACTATAGCCAACATGTCTCCTGAGTATGGTGCAACAATGGGCTTCTTCCCAGTTGATCATGTTACTCTTCAGTATCTCAAGTTAACTGGTCGAAGTGATGATACGGTATGCTCATTACCATTTATGTGTGTGGGGAATGTGAGGTGGATTTGTGTACTAGTTTATTTCAAACAGTTAAACTGAAAAAATCACTTAGAATGGAACTGCTCAAATAAGTTGAAACTAAGACCAGTGGTATGTAAAGTGCATAAAAACGTATTATTAAATTACTTTATTCAAAGAAATTAGATTATTATGTGATACTGCATTTTACTAATCATATTTAGCATATTACACATTACAATAATAAATTAGGAAGACGTAAGTAAAAAAAAATCTTTTAGTGGTCAACCTGACTCACCATGTTTTGGCTCACATTAATTTTACCTGGTTTGACCAATTACGCAAACCGTCCGGCCCACCTATTGTTCCACCTCTACGTTTTATCATATTCTGTCTGCTGCTCTTGCTTTTAATCTTTAAGGATATGTTTTTCCTTTGTAAATTCCAGGTTGCTATGATAGAAGCATACTTGCGTGCAAACAATATGTTTGTCGACTATAATGAGGTAAGGTGTCTTTTGGTTCCTTATTGCCACTTGGGCTGGTGGATTTTAGTATAATGTAAATATGTTATTTGTAATTTCAGCCACAACAAGAAAGAGTCTACTCATCTTATTTGAATCTAGACCTTTCAGAAGTAGAACCCTGTATTTCAGGTCCAAAGAGGTATGTCTCTGTATATTCAGTGGGTCCTGCATTACTGCATTACTGTTCATCTCTGGAATTTTTTCTTTAACAAATTATTCACTCTTTCTTTTGGCAGACCTCATGACCGGGTCCCTTTGAAAGACATGAAAGTAGATTGGCATTCTTGCCTTGACAATCAAGTGGGATTCAAGGTGAGTCTCACTTCATGAACACCCTCTAAACATCTTGTGCATAAGCATCTTATAAATACTGACACATCGATGGCTGCAATGTCACATTTTTACAAAGTATCGTAGCATTTGCTAACCTGTGTCTTAAAAAAAACGCATTGTAGGGTTTTGCAGTACCAAAAGATGCACAAGACAAAGTTGCAAAGTTCGATTTTCATGGACAGCCAGCAGAACTAAGGCATGGCAGTGTTGTGATTGCTGCTATCACAAGTTGCACAAATACATCAAACCCTAGTGTTATGCTCGGGGCAGGTCTTGTTGCCAAAAAGGCCTGTGAATTGGGTCTACAGGTTAGTCATGTGTTTTGCGATATCTGGTCATAACCGAATTTCCCGAATCCTTTATAGTGGCATTTAATCAGATTTCATCATGTAATGGTCGATGACCAGGTCAAACCATGGGTTAAAACCAGTCTTGCTCCTGGATCTGGAGTTGTGACAAAGTATTTGCTTCAAAGGTAATTGCTTGTCCTTGTTGAAGACTTGAAGAACATGATTACTATAAGAAAATTTATTAGTCTGTTTCCCACAAACATATATAAAAGTAAAAAACTAACATCACTATGATATTTTGTATTAATACAGTGGGTTGCAGAAGTATTTGAATGAGCAAGGGTTTAACATTGTTGGATATGGCTGCACGACATGCATTGGCAATTCAGGGGAGTTGGATGAATCTGTTGGTACTGCGATAACTGATAATGGTATATAAGTCTCGTGTTCACTTTTTATTATGAGCTTATTAAGATAGTTTTAGCTAGAGGTGACATTTCAGACCCATTTACTGATGAATGAGTCAATTTGGATTATGTTGGCTGAAATTAGAATAATAATTGGTGAAAGATTTAAAGGGTAACATGAGTTGAAATATGCCCAAGTTGTATTCTGAATGTATTTAATGTCAAAACTATTTTATTGAAAAAATAAGTTTTATATGAAAATGGTAATGTTTTTGTAGTTATATTTGACACTGTTCATACAAAATTATATATTTGCTTCAAACTTATTATGGTCAACCCGATCTGGTTCTATCTGCACAGAAGTTATCGATTTTGACCTGAACCTGTTTTAAAGGATCAACCCTATACTCGGTTAACCCCCCCACCCTTTTTGCCATCTCTAGTTGTAACCTCCACTTCCTTCTCATAGTTGTGCTTTGCATATAGTGAATGTGTATATGACCTTCTGGTGATGTTTGCAGATATCATTGCATCAGCTGTTCTATCTGGGAACCGAAACTTTGAGGGGCGTGTTCATGCATTGACAAGAGCAAACTATCTTGCATCGCCTCCTTTGGTTGTTGCCTATGCCCTTGCTGGCACGGTAACTATTTCACGTGATTTAACGTTAACAGTCCATTTGATTCCATAATATTGCATGAAAAGATTTTTAGAGTAGAGAAATGCGCCCCTTAATAAGGATTATATGATTGTTCCAGCTTAGTGAATGTCCATTTTTGTTTCCCAGGTCGATATTGATTTTGAGAAAGAACCAATTGGAGTTGGAAAAGATGGAAAGAGTGTTTATTTCAGGGATATCTGGCCCTCTACCGAAGAAATTGCTGAGGTGAGTAATTGTGTGGTACTGTTAATGTGGTATATATGTTTGCCAAAACTTTGTTACAAAAATGATCTAATATTTTCTAATAAAATGATTTAGAAGATTTTATACATTTGAATACACTTCGTATGTCTTCCTACTTGTTTGACCCACTTACCTGTTAGTTAAATCCTTTAGCTCAATCGATATGAACCTTTTATGAATAAAAATTCAATTTGACCCATTTATAGGTGAATGGATCAAAACTGCTTCATCTATCAAATGCTAATTGTCTAATGACATGTTAAAACTTATAACCTGTAAATGTGATTGGTGCAGGCTGTTCAATCAAGTGTTCTGCCTGAGATGTTTAAGAGTACTTATAAATCCATCACCGAAGGAAATCCCATGTGGAATGATCTATCAGTCCCAGAATCCCAGCTATACACATGGGATCCAAACTCTACATACATTCATGAGCCACCATATTTCAAAAACATGACAATGGACCCCCCTGGGGCCCATGGTGTGAAGGATGCGTATTGCTTGCTTAACTTCGGTGACAGTATCACAACCGATCACATTTCCCCTGCAGGAAGTATTCACAAGGACAGTCCAGCTGCGAAGTTTCTTCTTGAACGTGGTGTTGACCGCAAAGATTTCAATTCTTATGGCAGTCGACGAGGTAATGATGAAATTATGGCCAGGGGTACTTTTGCCAATATCCGCATTGTCAACAAGCTTTTAAAGGGTGAAGTTGGCCCAAAGACGGTACATATCCCTACAGGAGAGAAACTCTCAGTGTTTGATGCAGCATCAGTAAGTTTCTGGACATAATCGTTATTAGTAATGGATCATTGTCACCATAAAAACTTCTTTTGACAAATCAGTATGTTACTGTGTTTTTTACTAGATATAGCAATTTCAACTGATTTTCTTCATGAGGCGATTCAGGTTATGTCGGATTTCTAATGGGTCAAACGGGTGAAAAATTGGCCATTTAATTCAATATTCAGAAAACTTCTAATTATTTTATTTTACTTGTGAAGTTAAATTATCAGTGAAAAGATATAATTTTTGTAATCATTCCTGACATTCTAGTTATTCTGAATAATCTAATATCATGGAAAATAAGTGTTTTGGCTCATCCTAACCTGTCGTAACCATTTCGAGCCTTACAAAAAATGCATGTTTCGACTGGTTACCCAAGCTGTGGGACCAGCCCATTTCGCCAACTGTATGTTTAACACAAACCACCGTTAATTCCCATTTTCAGAGGTACAAGGCTGCTGGTCAGGATACAATCGTGTTGGCAGGAGCAGAGTATGGAAGTGGAAGTTCCAGAGATTGGGCTGCCAAGGGCCCTATGTTACTGGTAAGTTGGGATACTTACATTTTTACTCTTCAGAGCTTTTTGCTTGACTATTCTTTCTAATGATTACAAAAAAATATACCACAGGGGGTTAAAGCGGTGATTGCAAAAAGTTTTGAGAGGATCCATCGCAGTAACTTGGTAGGTATGGGAATTATACCACTTTGTTTCAAAGCCGGTGAAGATGCTGATACACTACAGTTGACTGGTCATGAGCGATATACCATTGACCTTCCAAGCAACATCAGTGAGATTCGACCTGGCCAGGATGTCACCGTCAAAACCGATACCGGAAAATCATTCACGTGTGTCGCCCGATTTGACACTGAGGTACATCTCCACTTCATACCATTCAGTTCCATTTCAGATTTCATGAGATAGATACTGTCGACTAGAGGTGGAATATCAATCCGTTCATATGAAAGCTGGTCATTACGCACTGTTCCTCATTTGAATGGGTCAAATGGGTATGTTTTAAAAAAGTTAGCTATAGAGGAAATGGTCAAGTGTCTTGAAAGTTACCAAGTATATATCCATATTTAGCACACTAATTATTTTACTTTAATATCTAAAAACTGGAACAAGTTGGTGGGTAAATTATCTATATTTACCCTTACCAACCAGCCTGTTTTCCATCTCTTGTGTTGGCTGTTAATACGAGGATTACATTATAAATTTATAATCCTAGTAAGTCACTATATTAGAGGTGGATATTTAGTTTCTTTAGGATTAAATAGTAAGGTCAAATGATCTATACAAAATACAAGTACCATAAGGTTGGAAATGATGGTTACTATATGTGATGCAATTCATGGATAGCTTTAAGGACTGCAAAAGAATAAGTCAAGGTGAAGCAGAGTAGGGCTTTTCCTGTGGGCATAACATAGAATATTTAGCTCTAGATATACATTGTTACACTAAAACCAGAGATGAAGATTTTGATTAATCTAATCTAAAAAAGGGTCGATGGGGTTTATTATATCCCCAACTGTTCAAATGGGTGAAATTAAAAAACTTGACGAAAACTTCGAAGGTTCAAACAACCAAAGGTCATGTCAAATGTGCAGTTGTACATAATAGGTTGGGTAGAATGTGTCTGTTTCCCATTCTAAAAACAAGTCTGTAATTTAATACTCCGTATGTTATATAGCTACAAAGTTAGGTAAGTGTTGGCGGGTCAACACAATTCAACCATGCTGGTGTTGAAAATCACCAGTTTTGACCCATTATCCAACCTGGCCGATCCAACAGTTTTTCTTTATTCGTAAGTTTTGTATAGAAAAAGCTACACTAGACTTTTCCATGGATATATATTTTGTCTCACGATGCCTGTAACCTTTGATTTGTATTTTGCTTAATGCAGGTGGAATTGGAGTATTTCAATCATGGCGGCATTCTTCCATATGTTATCCGACAACTATCAGCACAAAAATGATCTCGTATTGGAGAGCTTTATTAAATTGTACAATTTGAGCAAAAGAAAAATAAAATGTTTTTTCTCCATATGTATGATTTGTTTTATCAAAGGGTATGGAATTTTCAGAATAGTCTTTTTGCAGATGGCCAATTTGGTCTGCAATTGTGGCAGCCATTTTTGTAATAATACTCTAATCCTGCTACCGAGATCAGGCAGATATATTTCCATTAATTTTATAGACATGTATCTGAACTTCTGATTGATACGAGGATTTTTGTAATAATACTCTAATCCTGCTACTGAGATCAGGCTGATATATTTCCATTAATTTATAGATGTGTATCTGTACTTCTGATTGATGGAGGAAACTCGAGATAATTCAGATGAACTTGTTGAGCTTAGTTTGTGCCATCAATATGTCCTACTGAATTTCTATAAGATAATGCCATGAAAATCAACTTTTATCAGCCTAATTAGTTTGCAATGTCTTGGCAGACATATCAGATGTTGAACTTACAGATTTTGAGTCTCCTTTCATCTCTAGCTTATGCAGTTTTGCAATTGATACACACATATATGAATATATTAATTACCCATCAAAGCCATTACTCTATTGCTTAACGTAATTGCCACATAAATCTAACACAAATGAGCCTTAAGCATGATTTGCGTGTAAGTTTTCATAGTTATTAGTTTTTTTTTTTCTTTTTTAAATTGCTACTCCGTATTAGACTTGCTAAAAAAAAGTACTCCGTACTAGATAGTTAAAAAGTCACAACAACTTGCGTAAAGTAGTTGAAGATGATATTTATTTTATCATTTTTTAAATCAGTTGGTAACCATGTGGCAATTTTAGATCTATACTCAAAAAGTCAAACATGGGTGACAACTGACAAGTATTGATTTAATCTCAAATTATATCACACCAAGACGTCCACCAATTTACAAATACGGAGTATGATTTTTCATCAAGTTTTATTGAGGTTGGTAGCCATGGAAGGCAAGGTTCTTACGATGTTACTGATATTTTTGTTGTCAATATTTCTTTATGTTTACTTTCTTTCTCGGGGTAAGAGGTATTCGCGTTAACTGACTCAACTCCCACCTGGTTCTTTGGGACTTCCATTGATAGGTCAAAGCTTTGACCTTCTCAAGGCCTTAAAGGCCGACAAGGTCGACGAATGGTTCAAGAAAAGAATAGCTAGACACGGTCCTATATGGAAAGTTAATCTTTTCGGAAACCCAACAGTTGTGTTACATGGTACAAGTGCAAATAAGTTTGTATACACTAGCCATGGGGACGTACTAACCAACTCACAACCACCATCGATTAGCAAGATATTAGGTAAGAACAATATATTTGAGTTGAGTGGTAATGATCATAAACGAGTTAGAGCAGCCTTGGTTTCGTTCTTGAAGCTTGAAGTTTTGAAGCAATATATGTTCCGAAAGTTGACGAAGAAATTCAAAATCATCTTGAGACGCAGTGGCATGGTAAAAATGAGATCAAGGTAAATATATTGCTAATGTTCTAAAATAGATATATGATTAAAGTTTTATTATATTCATGAAAATCGAAAAGGCATGTTGATACGTCATAGGAGTTAATCGAACATGAACAGGGTTGACATCAAACAATCTATCCAATTGAATTATTCATTAATCATGTTCTAATATGTCTACATTTTATTTGGATAATTAACATTCCTTTTTTCAACAACGCTAGGTTCAACCCCTAATGAAGACCTTAACCTTTAATGTAATTTGCTCGCTTCTCTTTGGAATCGAGAGAGGACCCAAAAGAGAGAACTTGCTACCACTTTTCCAAGATATGATTGAAAGTGTGCTAGCAATTCCAATCAACTTGCCCTTCACTCAATTCAATTGCGGGCTAAAAGCAAGAAAGAAACTAGTAAAGTTGCTTGTTGATCTCCTACGTGAGAAAAGGAAAGTACTTGAAGAACAAAAACATCGACCTAATCCTCATAAAGATTTAATCACTACGTTACTTAACATTGGTGATGATGATAGCACAACAATGATGTCTGATGAAGAGATTGTTGACAACATCATCACTGTGATGGTTGCAGGATATGACACAACGTCCGTTCTTCTTACATTCTTGGTGAGGCTTTTGGCTAACAACAAATTTATATACTCCAATATAGTTCAAGGTATGATATCTTTCAATCAATTTGTTTCTTATACACCTAATATATATCATATGTTAACATATCGTAAGTGTGGTAGTTTTGGTCCATTTGGAGTCCAAGATGCACCCTTTTGCAACAATATAAATCAGTTAAGCATTAGATAGTTAATCAAAGACATTCTTTTGTGCACATGTAAGCTTTATACCATGAGGTAGTATAATGCTAGTCACACACTCACACCCCACCTAAATCAATAATTTGTTTATTGGTTATAGAACATGAAGAAATTTCCAAAAGTAAAGCACCTGGGGAAGCTTTGACATGGGAAGACTTAAACAAGATGAAGTATACATGGCGAGTAGCGTCTGAGACGCTTAGAATAACTCCTCCCATTAATTTATCATTTCGACGAGCTGCAAAAGATATCGAGTATGGAGGATACTTGATTCCTAAAGGATGGCAAGTATGTCAAACTATCAAAGAACCTAGCTATTACCTAGTTATACACCCTCTGTCCCACAATATGTGTTCATTTTGAAAATGTATATAGCAATTAGCCAATAATATTCCACCTTTACCTCATAAAAACCAGTTTGATTGGTTAAAATAAGGAAGTGAACATTTATTTTTCTACAATCTTATATAGTAATGCCGACACTTGAAATGGGACAGAGGGTAAACAAAATTTTCTATTAAACAATCGGTTCTTCACTTTCACATGATCTGTTTGTAGGTGATGATCTCATCCTCCATGACACATATGAATGATGACATTTTTCAAAACCCGACCATGTTTGAGCCAGCCCGTTTTGAGAAACAAGCACCGCCGCCACCACCTTTCAGTTTAGTAGCATTTGGAGCATGGCCAAGGATGTGTCCTGGTATGGAGCTTGCAAAAATGGAAACTTTAGTCACGGTTCACCGTTTGGTGACATTGTTCAAGTGGGAGCTTCTTAAAAACGACGAATCCTTCAAAAGAATCTCGATGCCAGAATTTGATCAGGGATTGCTGGTTCGAATAAAGCCAATAGAAAGAGATATATGTTAGTGTCAAATAAATGCTATAAGCAAAGCAACCTCTAATGTTAAATTGTTAATGACTTGTATAGCCTAATCTTTGTTTCTTGCTGTAACAAGAATTTGTAATAAGTAAAATAAGATTGGATAAAATAAACTCGCAAGCTATTTTATTTGGTGGTGGCGTGGTGGGTAGCCACAGGTAGGTACTATGTAGTAGGTGGGTGTCAAAGATACTTCCAAAAGTCAAACCATACGACAAATTAACTACTGATTAACTCACAAGCAAGGTGATACTACCAAATTTTAAGACTTGGATCTCGTTTACTACATCTTTTATTCTTTTATAAATATTAAAAGAGGATCTTATTGTCAATCTCACAGTAACACAAAGACAACAACGAGTTTATATACATAAATTTTTCTTAGCCAAATCTATGAAGTTTGTAAATATGAAGCTAAAGGTTCTTACTATATATGTTAAGGTTATTGTTATTGTCGTTTTTACTTCACATTTATTTTCTTTGTAGAGGTAAAAGATATTCGAATCGACTCCCACCAGGTCCTGTAGGACTTCCATGGATAGGGCAGAGCTTTGACTTTCTCAAGGCCTTAAAATCTAACAAGATAGAAGAATGGATCCAAGAAAGAATAGCTAACACGGTCCTATATGGAAAATCAATCTTGTGGGATACCCAACAGTTGTGTTACATGGTACAAGTGCAAATAAATTTGCATACACTGGTGAGGGGAAGGTACTCACCAACACACAACCACCATCGGTCAGCAGGATCTTGGGTGCGAAAAATTTACTCGAGTTGATAGGTGATGATCACAAACGAGTCAGAGCAGCCTTGGTTTCGTTCTTGAAGCTTGAAGTGTTGAAGCAATATGTTGTGAAAGTAGATGAAGAAATCCAAAACGACCTTGAGACACATTGGCATGGTAAAAATGAGCTCAAGGTAAAATGAAAAACTAGCTTATGTTCTAAAGTAAATGGTATGATTATAACTTATATTCAGAAAAATGTCAACCTATATGTCATTGGAGTGGAACATGAGCATTTTGGTTGAATTGGAATATAATGTGACTCTTACAGTTTGTATCTTACAATGATCAGGTTCACTACATATATTAACATTTTGTTTTAAATTTGCTTTTTGTACAATAATATAGCCATATAGGTACAATCCCTGATTAAGACCTTAACCTTCAATGTAATTTACTCGCTTCTTTTTGGGATTGAAGGAGGACCGAGCTATTAACCACTTTTCAGTCAAAAATGAAATCATCGCTAAAATGCAATCTCTTTATCCCGAAGATGAATGGGAATTTAAACAAGTCATTCGAGAGAAATTCTTTCAAGGACGGCAAACGAGATGAATTGCACAGCCAAAAGATAGTTGCACAGCCAAAAGATAAATCACCATGGGAGATCTCCAAGTTTCAACTATGAAAAAATACTTCATTACTCTGTGTAATAGAATCATTATGAAACCACACAGATTTTACTAATTATAAGGTTCAAATAGAAATTGGATAATGATTCTTACATCATGAATCCTAACAGCTTTGCCCACCAAGGTACTTTTGAAGTGCGCACAATATGGCCCATGTGATAAGGAATGTTACTTGTGAAAGGATGACAAGCCATAGCATCGTTCTGGAGGAGTGAATAGAATAAGTAGAGATGCTAGCAAACTGCCAAGCGAGATCAAACTTCAATTGAGTAAGGCGGTTGAAAAGGCAGAAAGGATGAGGATCTCACCAGGCAATAACTAATCAAACTGACTAATGGAATACTCAAGTGCATAATATCTCATCTTCATAAACATTTGAAGTGACGATAAATGTATATTAACACTAAGAGTGTCATAATTATTATCATCATAAATCTCGAAAAGTGAATATAAGCAGGGCCACTACCTCCTACTTTAGGCAACACAATAGGCTCAGTCCTCTCTTCATCGGGCCAACAAAGTAAGTATGCACCTAATGTCTAATAGTAATCGTCTGTGCTTCTGAAACCTTCAGGATCAAATGCTCCAAACTTGAATGAGTTATTTGTGTAGCCGATAATCACACATGAGCCTTTACAGTCGCTGCATTCGTGAAGTGATGTTGCAGGGAAACCATCTAACGTGGCCTTGTAAAGCGTTTTAGTTCCTTCTGTGTTCATGATCATGCAGAACTAATGTAGGATAGTGTTTTCGTGTGATTTTATATCAGTTTTTATAATTTTTTAAGCAAAAACCATATTTTAGGTTTTTTCTGGACCACTTGACATACCAGTATTGGACTGTTGAGTATGATTGACTGTTATTGTGGTCTTTGGCTCGATGGGCGGCCATCTATAGAACGTGGATACATCATATCCTTCTGTGGTAGTTGAGTAGCCAAGACAATTTACATCAGTGGTGAAGTTATGTTCCCTCTCTTCATCTTCACCACGGTTCTCTTGCAAGTTTAGACTCAATCTCGGCCCTTGATCGCGGTAGAGGGTCTGGATACATTTCAATAACCAAACCCTCATGTTCACGAAGAGTCTTAGTAATAAGCGTTTTCAACACCATAAATCAATGCAGTCAAAGGATCCACCATCTCTACAAAGAACGCCAACCAATTAGTACTTCTTTAGTTTTCGTCACTAAATTTTTTTGAAAACATACATACTCTGTCACATATTTGGGGCGAAACCATTGAAATATTGTGTGAATTCATCTTCTTGAAATATTCATGTTTGACAACATCATCAATCAAGTTGATGGCCCAATCAAGCAGGGTGGTTTCTGTTGGCGGCAGCTGGTAGCAAAGGGTGATCAGTGACACTGGATTACCTGCTCAGGTGAAAGCGGATCCAAGACCCCAGTTGGTAGTTATCAGAACCAAGCCTGTAAATTATGAACCAATAATTGAGGACCAAACAGGATTTCATTTTCATAATGATACAATGAAAGTTGCAAGTACTTTCATGAGACTGGCTAAGCAGTGTACATCAGTATCGTCTGGAATGACTCCACTATTCAACGGTTTCCTCTCTAAATATGAAATTTTGGGTAAAGATGGGAATTGTGATATAGTAGTTGGTTGAAGTTTCCGACTAAGGTAGTTCAACACTCTCCACTCCTCACTCATGGACCAAATTTTCATCAACATATTATTCAATCTGATTTTCTGGCACCTGCAACTTTTGACTAATTTGTTGATTGGCAACGGGGTATTTTCATCAAGGAAGATAATGATTAAGGATTACCAACAATTAAACATGTCTTTCATATCGTTAAAGTAAAAATTCCTTTCAAGTCGTAAGCACATAACAATTCATTGGTGATATTCCTATATAATTGAGTTATCACTCGATCCAAATGACATACTACGATGAGTGCAAGTTTGTTTAGTATATATAAAAATAAAAAAAATAAAACCAGGGTCAATCTCCTTTATTTAAATATGAGATGAGAAACATTGCAGAATAAACTTTTAAACAGCTTCAACAATATCAATCCATTTACGAGGGAGTCTTGATTCTTTCTTGCTTCTGGTTCCACCTTCCGCAACAGGAGGGAGGAATGGAGGATTGAAGAGCGTAATAGTTGGTCAGAGATGGAGCCGTCATCCTCTGGAAAAAGAACATATCTGCTGTCTTGATTCTCATTATTCTTGTTCAGAGCATTAACCAACGCCTTAAGATTTTGCGACTTATACTCCTCCTCGCCTGGGATCGGGGTACCAAAGTCAACAACATCAACATGAAAACCTCTCTCATTTAACAGCTTAGCAATATTTTCCATGTCATCGTCATTATAATCAAGAGGACTGAACAAAAATAACAATAATAATTATTATCAGAGAGAGTAATTAAAAATAAATAATCAGGTAGGAGAAGAGAAGATATATCTTCTCTTCTCCTACCTGATTATTTATTTTTAATTACTCTCTCTAATAATAATTATTATTGTTATTTCATATCTTTGTTATGTAACCAACCAAGCTCAGACAACAAGAGGGACATAATTAAGTCTGTGTATTGCCAGTGTGGATGTATAACTGAGTAACAAATAAACAAACAAATTTACTTGATGGTTATTGTTCTTATTATACATATATTATAAAATTTATATATATATATATATATATATATGAAAATTAAAATGAAAATTTAAAAAATTGTATATAAATAAATACTTCTCACTAACGTACCACCGAGTACACGCATGATCTCACCAAGATCGTCGATAGGATAGAGGGAAACACTGTTATCTATTTCACCCATTCTAATTATGCCAACAAGATTATTAGGATCAGCCTATAGTAACACCCAACAAACAACAATAATACTCTTAAAATTATTTATTTTATTATTTTACGCATAATAATAAAATTCTCAACAGCAAATAGATAATACTACATGAATAATGATAAACAATACGTACTTCGACTTTTCTTCAACAATACAACATAATAGCATTGGCTTGCTCACGAAACCAACACGAGTTTTCCGGGTACATCATCCATTGAGATGTGTCCATATAGATCATTGTAACCTCCCCCCCATCCTTCAATTCAATATCGTTCGATCGAAATAGATGACCGTGGAGATCGATGAGGATCAATCGATTGACACCCTAAATTGATTTTTTCAAGATCGATTGAGACGACCGTGGTGATTGATCGAGACCTAAATCTATTTTTTCTGTGTTTTAATTTTGCCCACGTTCATTTAAATGTGTTTGTGAGTCGATTACATACGTGGGATTTTCTATTTGGGCCACTAACGTAATGAGCCTCTTATGTATTGGGCTTATTGAATTGTTGTTACCCTCATGCTTTTTTTAATATGTCTCTTGAAAGTATGGGCTTGAGACTTAATTAGTGAAATTGGATTTTAAAACTCGTTATTGGGCTTGAAACATAATTTTCAAAATCATCAATCAAAAACTAATAAAATTGTGTTTCCTGTTTATGAGATTTTGTTAATATGGCTGGCTATCTAAACTCTAAAATAATTCTATGTCTTAATTAATATATAACCATATACGTATTGCATGAAAAATGGAAAGTTAACATCTATTAATTCAAGACTCTCATGCATGAAATTTTTTACTATTCATTACGTTCCTCTAAGCAGCAACTTTCCCGGGTTTTCTTCTCTTTTCCTTTGCTGGGTTTTACGTTTCTTTTTGTTGCATAAAGATATGTTTATCATGTTATACGTACAATAATTTATGATCAATATGTTTGTATAGCTTTTGAGGTATGAGATTTTGTTAGTTGTTTAGCACGCACCCTTGAACTTATAATGAGACAGTTTAACTGTTAATTTCATTACTACGACAGAGAGTACACTACTAGTATAATTATGATTATAGATAGATAATTTTTAAACTTTAAGTTACAGTTTCCATTATATATATACACTGTTTATGGCTTGCGTAGTAGACATATACATACATATGATTAATAACTTTTCTTATTAAGATAATTACTCAATATTATCTTTTTTTATCGATAGTAAAACCACTTAGAATGGCTTTTTAAGTACTTGCTAATCTTGTTATTTTAATATAGTTGATCTTTGTCAAATAGAGTTATCTTAAGAAGAGCAAGCTTAGCAACATTTGCCATGTCATCGTCTTTATAATCAAGAGGACCGAAGAGAAATAACATAACATAACAATAATTATAATAAGAGAGAGTAATTAAAAATAAATAGTTATTGCTAGTGTGGATGGATAGCTGAGTAACAAATAAACTTACTTGATGATTATTGTCTTATTATACATAAATTATATATAAATGGAAATTAAAATTAAAAAATGTATATATATAAATACTTCTTATATAATTAGTTAAAGAAACTAACGTACCACCGAGTACACGCCTGACCTCACCAAAATCATCAGTAGGATAGAGTGAAACACTGTTATCTTTTTCACCCATTCTAATATGTGTTTTAAAAACCGGACCGAACTGGTTCAGTGTCCGGTCCGATTTTTAAAACATTGATTTTAATTATGCCAACAAGATTATTAGAATGAGCATGAAACACTCAACCCAACAAACAAGAATAATACTCTTATAATTATTTATTTTATTTTACGCATAATAATAAAATTCAAGAGCAAATAATAATGAATGAATAATGATAAACAATATGTACTTCGACTTTTCTTCGACAATATAACATAATAGTATTGGCTTGCTCACGAAACCAACGCGAGTTTTCCTGGTACATCATCCATTTCGAGTTTTCCGGGTACATCATCCATTTAGATGTGTACATACATATCATTGTAACCTCGCCCCCATCCTCCAATTTCAATTCAAGATCAATTGACAGAGATGACCGTGGAGATTACCTAAATCGATTTTGATTTCGCCCTAAAATCACGTTACTTCACCATTTAAACGTGTTTGTGAGTCGGTTACATACGTGGGATTTTCTATTTGGGCCTCTAAAGTAATGAGCCTCTTATGTATTGGGATTATTGAATTGTTGTTAGCCATGGGCTTGAGACTTAATTGGTAAAATTGGATTTTTATATTCTATGACCGAGGGGTGTAGTCAGGTCGAGTCAACACAGTACCAAGCTCGAGACCTAAATTGATTTTTTCAAGATCGATCGAGAGGATTGTGAAGATTCAGATTGATCGAGACCTACATCGATTTTTTTATGTGTTTTAATTTTTCCCTAAAATCACGTTCCTTCACCATTTAAACGTGTTTGCGAGTCGGTTACATACCTAGGAATTTCTAATTTGGGCCTCTAAAGTAATGAGCCTCTTATGTATTAGGATTATTGAATTGTTGTTACCCGGGCTTTTTTAATATGTCTCTTGAGAGTATGGGCTTGAGACTTAATTGGTGAAACTGGATTTTTATATTCTATGACCGAGGGGTGTAGTCGGGTCGAGTCAACACAGTACCAAGCTCGAGACCTAAATTGATTTTTTCAATATCGATCGAGACGACCGTGGGGATTCAGATTGAACGAGACCTAAATCGATTTTTTCCGTGTCTTAATTTTGCCTTAAAAGCACGTTCCTTCACTATTTAAACGTGTTTGTGAGTCGGTTACACACGTGAGATTTTCTATTTGGGCCTCTAAAGTAATGAGCCTCTTATGTTTTGGGCTTATTGAATTGTTGTTGCCCTGGCTTTATGTAATATGTCTCTTGAGAGTATGGGCTTAGAGACTTAATTGGTGAAATTTGGATTTTTAAACTCGTTATTGGGCTTGAAACATAATTTGCAAAAGCATCAATCAAAAACACTTAGAATGGCTTTTTAAGTACTTGCTAATCTTGTTATTTTGATATAGTTGATCTTTGTCAAATAGAGTTATCTTAAGAAGTGCAAGCTTATTGTTGACATAGATATCGACACGCTAGCCATACACAGATTATTATTGTTTTATATCAAAATAATAACTGGTGTTTCCATGAGGTTATATAGGTATGTCTATTAGGATGGAGAATTAGGTTTATGTGTTTGGTATTGGCTTAAACTTTGTGTTAACATTTTTATGCCGATATAGGTATTGTTATCAACGTGGATAAACTGATTTTTTTTTCTTAGTTGATATCGATGTTATTTCCTTTTTACAAAGTGTTCTTCACAAACATTTTATTTCCCTCCATGAACGATTCGCCGTATCATGTAATGAACATATATACCTTTGGTTTCTCGTGTATGCAAGTATATATCGATATATCTACACTGGTTAAATAAGTTCACTTACTTCATATTGATATCTTAGGACAAGTTTTTTACATTTTAGGTTGGATACTTAACTTAATTCATCTCGAAATTGATTCTCACTTGTGATATAATGTGTTTCAAACCTTTGTTAGTGACAGTATCATTTCAACATTAGGCTCAATTGTGATACTCATGATTTTCAAACTTTATGGTCATTGTTTTTATTGAGCTAAAACGGATTGTCGATATCTATATCATCAGACTTTTAAATTATGAGTATCGATATCCTATAACCAACTTTGGAGCATCGATATCCTTTTTAAACTCAGAGTTTCAGAAACTGTCAACCTTTGTTCAACTACTTGAGTATTAATATCGCCAATAACGTTCAACTGATCAAATAATTCCTGTTAACATAGGATTCCTTGAACGAGACCTAAATCGATTTTTTCAACTAGCACAAATATCGATATCCATATCAATTTTTCAGCCCACCACTTGCATATATCGATATATGTAACTGCCTTCCAACTAATGATATATAGACCAAGAATTCCTTAATCCATAATTTGATGAAATTCAAAGCGATTTTGATTCAAATTCATTTCAACCATCAATTCGAAGCTTTTAATCCATCGATTTCAACAAATGAATGGTGACTTTGTACAATCTATAAAATATTTCCTAACAATAACTATATATTGTGTTCATGAGCTTAATTTGTTGTTTCGCAGCTATATACGATTCTTCATTTGTTGTTGAGCAACTTGGGTTTCTTTGCTTAATAAAATATAAATATTGGAAGTAGTGGAATATAAGATTTAATATGCATATTCTTCAAGTCACATATACGCCTGAATTAATAGTAGGGATATATAAAATCATGTTCCTTCACCAAATTTAATCTAATAAACGTAAGTTGTGAAAAGTAAACTTATGTTTTCATAAACTAACGTTTTAATGAAATCGCACTATTTTCTATCTTTATATATAATGAAGCCATGTTTAAATGTTAAAGGATAATCACTTCATCCACACAACACTTTAAGTTTAATACTACACTTTTAATTATATATATTTAATATGATTCAGAAAAGACAAAAGTTCAAAGAAGACAAAATGTAACTGTTCATAAACTTCAATGCTTAATTTATAAGGAGAATGACATATTTAAAACGTTTGACCCTTCAAAGCTATAAAAAATGAAGAAATAAAATTAAAAATTTGCGTTTTCTATTTTGAATTTTGTAGCTCCGCCTCCGCGTATATAATAACATAAATTGTACTAAAAAGGAGGGTTTAATAATCTTGAATGTGTAACATGTAAACACATTTATACTTTCTTCAAAGTGGTCCAAGCAGCTTCAACCATGGACTGCCGACAATGAAATAAATCCTCCTTTAACTTTGACCTTTCGTCGAGCTGCCAAAGATATCGAGTATGGTGGTTACATAATTCCTAAAGGATGGCAGGTATGTCATCAAAGAAATGATATAGTAACCAAAAACACTTAGATGCAAAAGATAATACAGCATAATCATTAAATGTGTTTTCAGGTGATGTTCTCTCCATCCATCCATGACACATGGATGATAACATTTTCCATAACCCAAACATGTTTGATCCGGCCTGTTTTGAGAAAGAAACACCCCCACCCCCACCTTTTAGTTTAGTGACATATGGGGCCGGCCAAGAATGTGTCCTGGTATGGAGCTTGCGAGAATGGAAACTTTAGTCATGATTCATCGTTTGGTGACTACGTTCAAGTTGGAGCTTATTAACAAAGACGAATCCTTCAAAAGACTCCCAATGCCCGAATTTAATCAAGGGTTGTTGGTTCGAATCAAGCCAATAAATAGAGACATTATTTAGTGTCATTTAAAGCAAATGTATGCATGATATGGAGTCAATGAGTTATTTTATCACGTTAAATTGTGTACACTAATAAGCGTATGTATATTCTACGAGAAAATAAAAATGTACACTCAATTAAAAAAAAATGAAAAATGAGAGAATATTTACCTTATACAATGAGACTTGTAGCCAGTGATACTTTATTCAGGTTTTTTTTTTTGTGATCCAATGAGAGAAGTAAATTTTATACAACCTCCTTCCCAAAATTATAGTTCAGTTTTAACTTTCTGAAGTCTTTTTTTTTTCCTTCAACTTTGACCTTAAATATTATTGTTTGTGTTATATAATACTCCCTCCGTCCCAATTAAGTGTCCTGAATCAGATTTGAAAGTCTTTCCTTTTCAACTTTGACCTTAAATATTTTTTGTTTGTGTTATATATTACTTTATGAAAATTATAATAATGAAAATACATTTAAAACCCAATTTATTCATATATTTTGCATCAAGTATTATATAACACAAATAAAAATATTTAAAGTCAAAGTTTAAGAAGAAAGACCCAAAAAGTCAAAACAGGACACTTAATTTGGGACGGATGGAGTACTTAATGAAAATTATACCAATGAAAATACATTTAAAACTCAGTCCATTCATATATCTTGCATCAAGTATTATATAACACAAATAAAAATATTCAAGGTCAAAGTTGAAAAAGAAAAAATTTAGAAAGTAAAAAGTGGACAATAATTTTGAGACGGAGGGAGTAGTGTTAAGAGAATAAGAGAGGAGAGCTGGCAGTTGGGCCCCTTTAATTGGCCCAAATAATACGTGTTATAAGCTTACAAAGACACCAGCCCATCAAGTTGGGCCCCCCTCCATCAGCCCTCTTTATTCTGTTTTCCCAAATCTGGTTGTTGTTGACTGGTTGTTGCCCATCAAACCGATCTTATGGTATTCTTGTAGTGTTTGGCCGCAAATCCGCAATGGTTTTTCTTCAATAGCATTAGGTAAACCCAAACTTCAAATCATAAGGTTGCTTTTGTTTCGCAAAATTATTTGAAATGCGAAAATCTCAATTCCATTTCGTAATGTTGGTCGGTTCAACCATGAAATAAATTGTAATTCACAAAATTTCATTACTTAAAGAAAATTCCAATTTCTTGTCAAACTTCTTTCTTTTCTTTAGATCTCGACAAGTTGTCGTAGTGCTAATGATCATCGATTGATTGGGCTGGTAATACAAATTCATCTAGCTTCAATATTTTGTAATGTTGCTCGTGGCTTATTGCTAATTTTTTTTATATCAATCTCACCGTTAAAAAAATAATAAAAAAATCTTAATTTATGGTACAATGTTTTGGGATTGTTTTGTTATTTGGGTATGCTTCCATGAAGGAAGATAAATGTTTTTTTGAGTATGGGCTGTATTTTTTGTGACTAGTTTGATGGCTCTCAAGTTTCAAGTTTGTGCTGTAATATACAAATCATCACTTAGATAAATAAAGTTGCTTTCATATATATCTCCTTCCGAAAAGTCAAACCGCAAACTATTTTGATTGATTTAGTGTCCCATTTGATTTGATTATCTCTAATCTCTAACTACTTATAATACACTTAACCCTTTGGCTTAAAATTCTATTAAGGTGTGAGAATTGTCTACTTTGCCCTTCCTTATCATTAATTAAATAAAATAAATATACAAAGCAAAATTCAATAATCACCAAATTTGAAATTGAAAATTAATATAACACGCCACAATTTACATGACAATTTTTTTTTTTAAACTCGGAAGCGAAATCCCATTCATATTAACACATATGACATTATGTCATTAACCAAAACATATTACAAGTTATAAGTATTAACTGCTCATTTACAAACCATTAGTTTTATCATAATCATTATATAACAAAACATGAACACTGTATCTAACAAAATCAGAGTAATCATGGTCAAACAACTCCCAGTCACTCCTTGCCCAGTCCCAGTCACATCAAAACCTGCAAGGAGTAAACAACGGGATTAGCACGAAGCTAAGTGAATAAACCTGTTACAAACAGTTTGACTTAGCTATAACAATATCAATTATCAACAATATCACTTTGACACTACATCACCAAGAGGATCGGTGGTCCTTGTGGAGCCCTCAGACCGCGGTGGCCCACCAAGCAACACTTACAATCACTGCAGGCCAATACAGTGATTTTACCGATAACTGTTTGCTACCTTTAGTCAATATGTGTTCCATTCTCAACACATGATTACAAATCTCACATTGACTAACCTGTAGCAATCAGTCCAACAATTGTTGACCTCCGATTCACCAAAATGCACAAAGGCAACACATCACAGTTATATATATATATATTTTTCAGCAATATAATCAACAATCACTATGTTTATATCGTTGTAACCAATATGTCACAACCAAATCACACTGAAGTTCCAAGTCAATTCACCTGTCAACTTCAATCCACTTACTCAGCTGACTAACTCACTGAGTCTTCGGTGTATCTGTAAACACCACAAAGCAATTTAGTTAGTAACCAAATTCAATTCTCGCTTCAATTAAGTTAACACAATCGCATAGTAGCAATAAAACACATTTACATAATCTAAATATATTATCAACACAAACCTATGATCATATTAAAAGAAACCATCTATGGCTTACATTTCTGTTTAACATCTATTCATTATGCCACTTCACTCACTAATCGCAGTTAATACATGAAGAAAACGTTTAAAATAAGGTTTAAAATGAAAAAGTCATTCTTTCTGCGTTGGGGCCATTTAGCCGCCGGCTAAACGGTTTGACCGCCTGCCACAGGGCACAGGTCTAACAGTTTCACTTCACTTCAACCCTGTGACGAACTAATCTTCTAAAATCCTTAGGAATCTATATACTAACTTATAAATCAGCAAGCATCATCATATATATCAAGCAACCATCAATCAAACTTCAATTTCAAAAATTATTCTCTAACTCTAACATGTTCTTCAATTTCCCAATTAACACATATGAATGGATACTTACACTTTTGAAGATTATGAGTTTGATGATGATGATGAGTTCAAGAGCTAGAATCAATTAACCACAGCTTGTAGTTTTCTTTTGTTTTCAAGTTTAGGTTCTAGGTTTTAGTTTAGGGTTTGTATCTTTAAAATGGAAATAGAAACTTTCCATATAAGGAAATAATAAATAGGTCGGCTAAGGTTTTTAAACCGACTCCGTACTCACTTAAAACTAGCCCCCTTTAAATATATTGTCTGGAACCTAAATACCAATTGCGAGAAAACTATTTTATTTTACCGTGAACTACAATTATTTAAAACAAATAACTTTTCACTAGTCACAATTAATCCTTCGGCCAAATTTCCTAAAATTTCAAATTAAACACATAATTACACAATATTTAAAATGTAACGATAATAATATTAATTTAGAGGAAATTACCGAATTATCCTCAAGTCACAGAAGCGGGTATTACAAATCTCCCCCCCTTAGGAAAATTTCGTCCCCGAAATCTCACTAGACTCAAACAAATGAGGATATCGTGAGCGCATATTAGACTCAGTCTCCCAGGTAAGGTTCGCCCCCAAACTATGTCTCCACTTCACTAAAACCATCGGAATCTCTTTCTTACGTAATTTAGTCACCTTTCTATCAACTAACTCAATGGGTTCCTCAACTAACTTCTGACTATAATCAACTCTAAGGTCCTGTAATGGAAGGATTTGGGATTGATCCTCCACATTACATTTCCTCAGATAACAAATATCAAAAGTGTCATGAATACCAGATAACTCAGGAGGAAGATTCAAGGCGACTGTCTGATCATTAACCACCTGTCTGATTCTGAATGGGCCAATATACCTTGGGGCGAGTTTTCCACGCTTTCCAAATATGATCACACCTTTCCACAGAAAAACCTTTAAATAAACAAGTTCACCCTCAACAAAAGTAACAGGACGACGGCGTGGATCAGCATACTGTTTCTGTCGGTCTCTGGCAGCTTTCAGTTTCTCACGAGCTATAGCAACTTTATCGGTTGTAATCTGTACAATATCAGGACCTGCAAACTGTTGGAAATAGTGTCCAATGTCATAACTAATTGGTAAGACTATTCTAAAGGTAGAGCCTTTTTGGGTTGCCCTCGATGAACAGTAAGAGAAACAATAAGAGAGATAATATTAATTGGAATTAATATTATAAGTTAATTATTTAGTTTGTTAATTTATCATAGTTGATAAATTAATTAGAAGCTAAAAGTAATTAACAGAAACTATAAAGAAAGTTTAGTTAGTTTATTAGTTGAATATTAATTAGAAACCAAAAGGAACATTCTGGAAACGAGTTCCAACCGGCGGTTGGAAGGTTCAACCAACGGTTGGAGGATTAGGGTTTTAAGGCGGTGCGACGCGTGTTGGAGTTGAATAAGGATTAATCCCAACCGCCGGGTGAAGGCTTCAACCGGCGGTTGGAGGCCGTCTGAAGTTGTCCCACATCGGCCAGGGATTAAAACCCCAAGGTATCCTCTACCCTATAAATAATCCATGGTTTCCAATCATCCCAGTTTCGAATAGAATTCGTTACTTTCTCTCTTTCTCATTCCGAATCCTTCTAAGAGTTTACACGACGTAGAGTCGGGACCCTAGGATTTGGAGTTTCTCTTGGTTCACGGGTATGACGCATTAGAGGTATTCTATTTTGGGTACTCGTCATCCAAAGCATGGAAGGTCGAGCAAGGAGTCTGCGTGAAGGTTCTGCGAAGTGGTCTGCGCATGAGAAATTGGTTTTCTCAAATGTTAGTATTTTCTCGTTTATCTATTTATTTTGTTATTGTTAATAGCTTTATTAAGTAGCGGTCCTTTAGGGTTTAGTTTCCTAGTTGATCTAGATCAATTGTTATTTTCCGCTGCGTATGTTAATCTAGTTAGGGAATAGAAAACCCAACAGTGGTATCAGAGCGTAGACTTAATAAGGTTAGCAATACAAAATATAGATAAAATGTATTTTGGAAATAAAATTGTTTTTTTATTCTCTCTAAATAATTAAATTAAGTATATTTGTATAATAGATTTATATATGTATACAGTTAATTTATTTACTAATCAGACCTTAGTATTTTAATGGTTTAAAATATATGCTTAATTTTAAATGTTTTAAAATAGAACCCTGAACCTTAAATGTTTAAGAGAGACCTTATATAATATGATTTATGTATATGTATCATTTAAGTCTAAATACATCGTCAGTCAATTGACAAATTGGCTCACCCATAGAGAACAAACTATAAGAGAGGTATAAGGCGGGTCGCTTTGCTTCCCTAAAGAAGTAGGTTTTTAATAAGCTTCGCGCTGACCTGCTTCTCCGCTTCTTTGTGCGTTCAATGGAGTTACCGAAGACTTTTGATAGGATGATGTCAAGATTAAAAGTAGGCTTAAAATAGTAAAACAAAAAAAATCCCGTTTTAGCTATAGAAAAATGTGAATAGTATGCTAACCCATGAGAACCGCACATTTCTCGTATTGACTGTTAATGGAGCGTGTGTGGTTAACCGGCACATTAATATGAGGACATATTGAGAGGTGATGTGGACTCGCGATTCTCGAGCGTACTCGAGCCGGGCACCACGTGGGGTTTGCATGGTTGGTTCACCATCTAGTTCATGATTCTCGGCATACCAGTCATGAATGGTAGATGAGCATAACCGAGATTAACATGCCATTGATAGGTGTCAATGAATCTCAAAGATCTAGGAGTTTCATAGAAATGAAATAGACAAAATTATTTTGTTATATGATTACGGCGACCCTTTTCATAAAACTGAAAATATAGATCCTAGTCTTAATTAGAAATTGGGTAATTAATTAAGGAATAGTCAGACTAACTAAAATAGTTTTTATCTCAAAATATCTGTTGAAAATGGTAATAATCCTGTCGTTCCCAATTCCGCAAATAACCTAAACTTCTCACTACTCTCAGTTCTTGGGAGGGAAAGACTTACCAGTTCAATCTGTATGGACGGGTGATGTAACCCTAGGTTCACTCTAAGGAACAAGAGTATGTTCTCGATGAGCTGTGAAATGGTAGGTACGAGAACAAGGAATATGTTCCCGACAAGAATAAGGAGTATATTCTTAAGATAAGTAAATTCCCACTAATGATAATGATTCAACCCAAGAGGAGATTGAAGCTCACCGGAAATATTATGTTGGTTGATACTAAGTTTTGATCAACATAATTCTATCCGGTCAGCCATATGTCTACAAACAGTTTGTAACCTCATGTCAAATGGTTTTGAATGAGAAAGAGACCTGAATAATGGAACTCCAAAATTACTGAGCAAAGGATCAAGAAGATTGATGTGCCTTTTTGGCTCAGCAGCTCCTGTGTTGTCAATTGGTCATGATGCAAAGGAAAAGAAGAGATCTGGAATAGCTACGAATGGAAAGTCCAATCGTGGGGCTAAGAGAAAGATTGATTCTGAAATTGCACCAGCAATGATCCAAAGGAATCGGTGTGTGATACTGCAACACAGAGGAACAATAGAAGCGTTGCTACCCAAAATATCTGAAGGACCTTAAAGACAGTAAGGTTGAAAAGGATTCAGGTATATATAAATAATCGAACTCCACGATACTACGACTTCTACTTCGTAGGTCTTGAATACAGAGTGTGGTATTCACATATGCACTGTATTGCAAAGCCTAAAGGAAAGAAGAAGTTTAAAGTATGGAGAGCTCAACTTAGTCATGGGAGACAAGAGAGTCACGCCCATTGGAAAGTTTGAGCTCATGCTAGAATCTGGGGTTAGGATGCATTTAAATAATTGCTGTTATTCGTCAGAAATGACAAGTAACATAGATTCATTTCATGCTTGTTTAAAGCGAGTTATCAGTTTTCATTTGATAATGAGAATGGCGATAAAAGCTTCTCCTTGCAAAGGCATATATGAAAATGTTGAATATGTCAGCAAATAAATTTAAATGTTGGTTCGTCTAAAGAGCTTGATCCAAATTATGGCAATATCGTCTAATGCACGTAGACAAGAAAGAATATCGCCCAAACTCCAAAAGTATGGAGTGTTAGAATCATTCGACCTTAAATCGGATGATGTATGCGAATTTTGTTTATTGAGCAGGATGACTAAATCACTATTCACATGTTATATGAAAGAAGTGATGGATTGTTCGACTTGGTATACATGGATGTATGTCGACCATTCCAATAAGCCATAAAAGATGGAAATAGCTACTATGTTGCTGATTACTTCAGTAGACATGGATATGTTTATTAAACATAGGTCAGACACTTTTGAAAGTTCAAAAGGTGTTAGGACGAAATAGAGAACCAAACGGGCAGAAAGATAAAGGTACTCCGATCCGAAAGGGGAAGAGAAGACCTTAGTATCGAGTTTCTTGATCATCATAGATATTGTGGAATAGTTTCACAAAAAATTGACTCCTCCTAGAACATCATAGTTTAATGGAGTTACTAAGAGGAAGGATAGAATCCTGTTGGACATGGTTCAATCAATGATGAGTCAGGTAACACTTCTAATAAGCTTATGGGGTTAGGCATTATAGACAGTCGCACATATCTTAAATCTAATACACCAAGAAAGTTTCAAAGATGACTTATGAGATGTGGAAGAGAAAAGGTTCTTCTCTTGGACACATCCAGATCTGAGGTTGTGAAGCTATCGTTAGACGAGAAACTTAGCACAGACTAGAAGCTAGATCTGAAAGGTATCTTTTCATCGGTTATCCACAGAAGTCGTTTAGATATTTGTTGCTCAAAAGGGAGTGTTTCTTGAGAGAGAAATAATATCTAAAGAGGACAGTGGGAGTACAATTGATCTTGAAAGGATTCAAGGATCGACCGATGACGAAACTATGGTAAACACTGACACTCAACAAGAGGTGGTAACACTTGTTGAACTTGATGACATATTATTTCCCGCTCGCAGTTGTAGAGTTAGCAAACCTCCTCGGTTCTATTATGGTTACCATAAAGAAGAACAGGATAAGATTAGTGACAGTGCACTAAATGAGTCTGCTAACTACAAGGAAGCGATGGCAGGCCCTAAGGCTGCTAAGTGGGAGGAAATTGTGAAGTAAAATTCAGTCTATGTCTGACAACCAAGTTTGGAATTTTATTGGCACTACACTCAGTCTCAATACAGTGAGTTGTAGGTGTATCTTCAAGAGGAAGATAGACATGGATGGGAAGTACATACTTATAAAGCTAGGATGGTAGCGAAGGGCTATACTCAAACCTTCAGGATTGATTATGAGGAAACCTTCTCACCAATAGCTGAAATAAAGTCAATTAGGATATTGCTTACAATAGCTGCATTTCATGGTCATGAAATTTGGCAGATGAATGTCAAAACCACTTTCCTTAACAGGAAACAGACAGAGGATGTGTTCAATGCACAACCAGAAGGTTTTGAAAATACAAAGTATCCTAATAGAGTGTGTAAGCTTAAGAAAGCCATTTATAGACTTAAACAGGCTTCTTGTAGCTGGAATCTCTGCTTCCATGAAAAAGTCAAACAGTTTAGACTTTCTAGAAGCAAAGATGAGTCCAGCAGATGTGTCAAAGTCAGTGGGAGCATTGCAGTCTTCCTGGTATTATATAAAAGATATAATACTCATAGGAAATGTAATCCCAACATTACAAGGTGTAAAGAGTTGATTGGGAGAATATTTCGCTGTGAAAGATTTGGAAGATACAATATATTCTTGGTACAAAGATTTACAGAGATATGTTGAAAACGTCTCAAAGGACTTAACCAGGACATGTACTTATAATGAGATTTTGAAAAGGTTTTAAAATGGAGAATTCTAAGAAAGGGAATCTACCCTTACATCATGGCATAGAAATTACTAAAGGATTAGTGTCCAAAGACTGCATAAGATTGGACTAAATGAGTCGAGTCCCATATGCTTCGGCTATAGGATCGATCATACATGCCATGAAGTATACAAGACCCGATGTCTCATTTGCTTGGAGCATAGTGAGTCGACATCAGCAGTATCCTGGTAAAGGTCATAAAATAGCTGTAAAGAATATTCTTAAGTATTTGAGAAATACCAAAGACGGGTTCTTATATTATGATGGAGAAGAGAAACTTAAAGTAACGGTTTATATGGATGTAAGTTTACGAACAGACAGAGATGATAGTTGTTCACAGTCTGGTTGGGTATTCTTACTGAATGGGAGAACAATAACTTTGAAAGGTTCAAAGCAAGATACAATAACAGATTGGAATCTGAGTATATTGAAACTTGCGAGACTTAAAAGAAGTCATAAGGATGAGGAATTTCATTGGTGATCTTGGAGGTGTTCCAATAGTATGAATCCCAATGAAATGTTATGTGATTATGGAGAGTCCAAAGCACATTGAAGTAAAATACCATTTTGTTCAAAGGAAGGTAAGGGACACATGATTGTGATGGACACACGATCAGTAAACGTGCTAGGAGCATAGGTTTACGAGATAAAGTTTTAGTCGTTTGATTTTGAAACATTACAAACAATGATGGGAACTAGAATAGACTTGGTGATAAATAATGGAGATTATTTATGTGACACCCGTCAATTTAGGAATATAATTTATTGCCTAATCAAGTTTTAATGCATGTAATTAGTTCTGTGTTAGGCTAATTAATGTATCAATTATTATATATATTGTTGAATGTATATATCTACACAATTATGCGGTTTGTTTAAATCGTACGAGTTTCGACTCGAATGTAATTCGGTTCAATTAAATACGGACGTTGGTGAAAAATTTAACTAAATAACATAACGTTATTTAATGGAACTATTATATCTCAAGAATATTATTTTGCAATATTTCAGTTTAAACAGTATCGTTTAAATAACAATTTACTTAGTTAAATTATAAACACGCGCGACAAAACAAAACGAGTTTAAGTTATAATTTATAACTACAACCTAAAGTACTTTAATAAAAATACTTCAACCAAAACCATCGGGAATTTATTCGCATTTTAAAACGTATATCTAAAAGTAACTAATATTAACTAAACGTTTAAATAATCGGGAGAACGAATACCGCACGGAGCACATTGCGTGGACTGAAAAAGGGAAACTTCCACCAAAACCACCTCCATCTTTCTTCTTTCCTCATTTCTCAATTCTTTTCTCTCTCTTTCTTTTCTTTCTCTCCAAACACACCAAAACACCACCACCACCATAATCATCAAAATAAGAACACGAAACGACCTCGAATCATCAAAATAATTACGGAAAAGGAACCACCTCGACACGATCTACATTTCTATCTTTTCGGATTTTCAATCCGACACCGCGTAAGTTTCCGACAAATTCCCGAAACTTCTCGTTTTAGCTTGTTTTTACATATTTATGAGTTATATAACATGTATATGTCCAAATATATGAAGAAAACACGGATTTATAGCTTAAAAACGGGTTTGAATTGGGTTTTTGGCCGGAAAAATCTCGACAGTCGGACTTTCTGGGCTGGTGTTCTTCAATGCGACACAAGTCTTGTGTCGCATGTTGTGTCGTATTTTGCCTATTATGTCGTATCCTGTGTCGTATAAATCCTTTTGTGTCGTACCCTTTACGACACAACGTTGTGTCGCATCTTATGTCGTATTTTTCATACGACACAATCACTATATCGCTGTTGAATCAGCATCTCGAATCTATACGACACAACCCTTGTGTCGTATAGGTATTGTGTCGCATTTCTATGCGACACAACCCTTGTGTCGCATGACAAACTTTTGTGTCGCATATTGTGTCGCAAAACACAGAAAACTCAGATTTTTACTAAGTGTCGAGACCAAAATTTTATCACTTGATTTCACCCAAATTCAAGTCCAGATGATTTCACCTAAATTCGACCCCAGCCAGGGGCTCTGCCCCTTGGACCCCGCCAGGGGCTGCCGCCCCTTGGACCCCGCTACCAGGGGCGCTGCCCCCGGACCCCCGTACTTAGATTCTGTAAGCACATTTCTCACCAAGTGTTGAACTTGCACAATTTCAAATACTCGTGCGATACGACTTCTAAAACACATTGAAACATACTATTCAAGTATAATGTTTCGAGACCAAAAATTTAATGATGAGATTATTATTACAAACAATCACCAACGGGCCGTACGTGTTTTCAAAACATACTTCAAAACCAAACAAGTCGTTGTAACTTGTATCAATTCAATCAAACAAGTCGTAGTAACTTGTAACAATACAATCAAAAAGATCGTAGTAATTTGGACATATATAGTTGTATAACAACTACAAGGGTAGTCTTTCGAGATACCGGTACAATTAATAACAATCAAGTGTCGTGAACACATTCAGGTTTTAAGTCCTTGGACATCAATTCACCGCTAATTACTTCAAGTTTATTAAATTAAACACTTCAAGACTCAGGTGAGTTTCATAGCCCCATTTTCACTATTTTACAACTAGGGGTGTGATATTACTGCTCTGTTTTGTTTTACGAGTAGAACGCAAGTACCAACCTTCAAATACTACATGAGTTTCAAGCTAATCAATTTAAAGTCCTCTGTAGCATAGTCTCTAATATTTTAGCGTGAATGTTAGTATATGATATCATATGGGATTGACAATCCTCATCCGGGTTAGCACGCACTAACCGGTCAAACGGATGTATTAGCATTTGGGAAGACGAGTGTGGATTAGACACTCGTAAGAGGCAAACCAGTTAGGTTTCCTTAATTGGACCTAGCGCTCAAGTTAAGCTCAGACTATGTGCTCATGGATTGTATAACTTTTATTTTGCTTAATTGCATTTTAAATTCAATATAAATCTTGCGGTTCTTACAACTATACATTGACATATAAACCTGTGAGCTCACCAGCGTTTTCGCTGACCCATTTTAGTATGTATCACAGGTGCCCAGCAATAGATTGGCTGCACAGGCAGGGACTATTAGCTCGAGTCAGCATACATACAACTAGAGATTTGATTGCATTATTATATTGGGTTAATACACACGGAGGGGATTAAAGTATCCCAAAATGTTCGCTTGGGGTACTAAAGTTTATGATTCGACAAAACTATAACCCAACTTTTAAAACCTCCCCCAAGTGGAAAATGAGCTGATAAAGATTCATCAATTTGAACAATTTTATAAACTTTGTTTATCATTGTAAACATTTTAATAAACTTTAGTTATCCTTGTAAACATATTAATAAATTTTAGTTACCCTTAAACACAATACGTATAGTTAATTCATAGTTTTGTCAAATTATAAACTTTAGTACCCCAAGCGAACATTTTGGGATACTTTAATCCCCTCCGTATGTATTAACCCTATTATATTTTGTAAAAGTAATTATGCTATGTAATCTCTCAATTTCAGGAACCGAGCTAATGTAACATTATTTTGATGTAAACGTTTACTTTATTAATACAAGTTTAAAATGACGCATATAGTGGTCGTTCATTATATCTTATGTGCTTTGTTTATTGATTAGTGACACCCAATTCGAGCTTCCGCAAATCATTTAATTTGGGGGTGTCACAATTTATGGGAAGGAGTTCTACCATTTACTATTGTTTATCATTGTGTTTCAGTTTAGCATGTTTAGACACCACTTCCAGAGTAATAAGTTCTTACTCAAACCTCCTCAGTCGATCACACTATAGGAAGTATGTGGTGAATTAAGACTGTCATGGAGTGTTAGTAGATGTCTATGGAGATAGACATGGCATGGAGATTGCTGCAACACTCATGGGTACTTAATGGGGATTTAAGTATAGGAGAAACCCTCACTCATGGAAGTTACTTCATGGATTGAAATCACGAGTAACTCTGAGATGATAATATCTTATATTCTTAAAATGGAGATACATTTGAGTTCCTAGTTTTCAAGTCAGATGCACTTTAGCTTATTCAAATGTTGTGCGTAAATGCCAGCCATAAAGGATACGCTAGGTATGATATGATGAGTTGACTAGTGCTATGTATGCGAAATTTATTTGTTCCTTTTGCCTAAGAGGAAAAGCGATATCCATGGGCCCTCTGATGATTAAATGTTGACTCATAAAATTCTTGGCCAAGCTAGAACTAAATTGATTGTAAAATTCAGTAGTCCCATATAGTCAAATTGATCGGAAATCAGAAAACATAATCTTGAATCTGAAGATCGATTAAATCCATGTCCTAGTTTCATACGATATCAGAAACAAAGGAATATATGATCACTTATCTAAAAGGATTGTCACTGGATATGATCAGAGTTCGGCAGATGCATTGGATGACACCTCTACTTAGGATAGAGACGGATCAATAGTAGTTGATGACTTGTCCAAGTGGGAGACTGTTGGAAATAGTGTCCAATGTCATAACTAATTGGTAAGACTATTCTAAAGGTAGAGCCTTTTTGGGTTGCCCTCGATGAACTGTAAGAGAAACAATAAGAGAGATAATATTAATTGGAATTAATATTATAAGTTAATTATTTAGTTTGTTAATTTATCATAGTTGATAAATTAATTAGAAGCTAAAAGTAATTAACAGAAACTATAAAGAAAGTTTAGTTAGTTTATTAGTTGAATATTAATTAGAAACCAAACGGAACATTCTGGAAACGAGTTCCAACCGGCGGTTGGAAGGTTCAACCGGCGGTTGGAGGATTAGGGTTTTAAGGCGGTGCGACGCGTGTTGGAGTTGAATAAGGATTAATCCCAACCGCCGGGTGAAGGCTTCAACCGGCGGTTGGAGGCCGTCTGAAGTTGTCCCACATCGGCCAGGGATTAAAACCCCAAGGTATCCTCTACCCTATAAATAGGGGCCTAATCCATGGTTTCCAATCATCCCAGTTTCGAATAGAATTCGTTACTTTCTCTCTTTCTCATTCCGAATCCTTCTAAGAGTTTACACGACGTAGAGTCGGGACCCTAGGATTTGGAGTTTCTCTTGGTTCACGGGTATGATGCATTAGAGGTATTCTATTTTGGGTACTCGTCATCCAAAGCATGGAAGGTCGAGCAAGGAGTCTGCGTGAAGGTTCTGCGAAGTGGTCTGCGCATGAGAAATTGGTTTTCTCAAAGGTTAGTATTTTCTCGTTTATCTATTTATTTTGTTATTGTTAATAGCTTTATTAAGTAGCGGTCCTTTAGGGTTTAGTTTCCTAGTTGATCTAGATCAATTGTTATTTTCCGCTGCGTATGTTAATCTAGTTAGGGAATAGAAAACCCAACACAAACTGCTTTTCTCCAGCCTCTAACTAGCAAGTAGGCGTTCTGCAGCGACGTCCATATAACATCTCGTATGGTGGCATACCAATACTGGAATGATAAGAGTTATTATAAGCAAACTCTACCGAAGGCAAATGAGAATCCCAAGAACCATCATACTCTAATACACAAGCCCGCAGCATATCTTCCAGAGTCTGAATGGTACGCTCTGTCTGACCATCTGTCTGTAGGTGATAAGCTGTACTGAGGTTAACTCTGGTACCCAATTCTCGCTGTAAACTCTGCCAAAACCCAGAAATAAACCTGGAATCCCTGTCTGAGACAATCGATAACGGTATCCCATGCCTCAAAACTATCTCATGAATATACAACTGAGACAACCGAGTCAAAGAAGCAGTCTCACTGGTAGCCAGAAAATGAGCACTTTTTGTCAGTCTATCAACAATTACCCAAATCATATCATTACCTTTCTGCGTTCTGGGAAGTTTGGTGACAAAATCCATAGTAATATGCTCCCATTTCCACTCGGAAATATCCAGCTGTTTCAATGAACCATACGGTTTCTGATGCTCTGCTTTCACCTGGGAACAAATATGACAAGTTTCTACAACACGTGCAACATCGGTTTTCATCGTAGGCCACCAATAAAGAGGTTTCAGGTCATTATATATCTTTGTACTTCCAGGATGAACAGATAATCTAGATTTATGTGCCTCAAATAATATCAAATCCCGAAGTCCCCCGACCAATGGAACCCAAACCCGAGACTGAAAGGTTTTCAAACCCCGAGAATCATCAACTAATAGATCCTTTCGTTTCAACAAAATTTCAGATTTCAAATTAACATCATGTAAAGCCTCAGACTGTGCAGCTTTTAACTGAGAAATCAAATCAGAATGAATTTCTAAACGCATAAAACATACCCGATCAGAAGGCATCTTTCTGCTCAACGCATCTGCCACCACATTAGCTTTACCTGGGTGATATCGGATTTCACAGTCATAATCCTTAATCAGCTCCAACCACCGCCTCTGTCTCATATTCAAATCTTTCTGAGTAAACATATACTGCAAACTTTTGTGGTCAGTACAAATCACACATTTAGTGCCATATAAGTAATGTCTCCAAATCTTTAATGCAAATACCACTGCAGCAAGCTCTAAATCGTGTGTAGGGTAATTATTTTCATGAGTTTTCAACTGAAAAGAAGCATAAGCAATTACCCTATCCCTTTGCATTAAAACACATCCCAACCCAGCATGAGAAGCATCACAATAAACAGTAAAATCATCAGAACCATCTGGCAGAGCTAACGCTGGGGCCTGACATAATAACCGTCTCAGAGTCTGAAAAGCTGTTTCCTACTGATCATCCCACTGAAATCTAACATTCTTACGTGTCAATTTGGTCAACGGGCTTGCAATCTTAGAAAAGTCTTTAATGAACTTTCTATAATAACCCGCCAACCCTAGAAAACTTTTAATTTCAAAAGGAGATTTATGTGTATTCCAATTCATCACATCCTCCACCTTAGACGGATCAACATTTATTCCATTATCACAAATAACGTGCCCCAAAAACTGTACCTCCCGTAACCAGAATTCACAGTTTGAAAACTTAGCATACAAATGTTTCCTTTTTAAAGTTTCCAAAACCAATCTCAAATGCTGTTCGTGCTCAGACTCAGACTTTGAATAAATCAGAATATCATCGATAAATACAATCACAAACTTATCAAGGAACGGTCGACAAACCCGATTCATTAGATCCATAAACACAGCAGGAGCATTAGTCAGTCCAAATGGCATAACTAAAAACTCATAATGACCGTACCTGGTGCGAAAAGCAGTCTTAGGAATATCTTCTTCACGAACTCGCACCTGATGATAACCTGATCTCAAATCAATCTTAGAAAAATATGAAGATCCCTGCAACTGATCAAATAACTCGTCAATTCTGGGCAAAGGATACTTATTCTTCACAGTCCTCTTATTCAGCTCCCTATAATCAATACACATATGAAGAGTGCCAGCTTTCTTTTTCACAAATAAAACAGGAGCACCCCAGGGAGAAGAACTAGGTCGTACAAAACCCTTATCTAACAGTTCCTGAATATGAGTCATCATCTCACGAATTTCAGAAGGTGCTAATCTGTAAGGAGACTTAGCTACAGGGGAGGAACCAGGAATCAAATCAATCTGATACTTAACTTCCCTAACAGGAGGTAAACCAGGCAACTCATCGGGGAAGACTTTCGGGTATTCAGAAACCACCCGGACATCAGACACAGACTTCTTTTCTAACTTTGTATTCACAACATAGGCCAAATAAAATTCACACCCTTTAGCTAGAGATTTTCTAGCTTTCAACACAGAAATCAATGGAATACTGCCTTTTTCCCTTTCTCCTCGAGCTACTACACATGACTCCTCGGAAATTGGGATTTTAATCAACTTTTTGTGACACTCGATATTGGCTTTGTTTCGACTCAGCCAATTCATACCTAACACCACATCAAAACTTGGAATAGGCAACAGAAGAAATGAAACATGAAAGTCATGACTCTCTATCGTAATACTAGCCCCCTTTTACCGAGGTGGTAACAGGAACCATTTTGCCATTGGCCACTTCTAATTCAATAGGATTTACAATCAACGAGGGAGTCAACTTTAACTTTTCACAGAAATTCACAGATATAAATGAACAGTTTGCTCCAGAATCAAAAAGTACACGTGCTGGTACAGAATTAACAAGAAAAGTACCAGTAATAATGTCATCAGTGACAACAGCCTCATCAACTGTCATCTGGAATGCACGACCAGTAGCAGAGGGCGGATTCTTCCGCTTTTGGCTCGAAGAAGAGGAACCACCACCCATACCCGATCCCTGTCTCCTAGCCTTAGGGCAATCACCAGCTCTATGAACCTCCTTATGACAGTTCCAGCATACCTGATTAGGATAAGTACAATCTCTAGCTGCATGTCCCAATACCCCACATTTGATGCACCTAGATGTCTAAGGAGTACAAGGCCCAGTGTGTCTAGCTTTACACCTAGTGCAATAAGAACCGTCAGAAGTATTACCACCAAAACTAACTCTCCTGCTCGGCTGTGTACTATGTCCTTTCTGTTTACCCCGATCAGAAGAATCACCCTTTTGCCTCTGTTGAAACCTTTCCTTATTTCGTAGCCTCTTTATAACACCCCTCATTTATACTAATTTAGATATAGTAAATCGGAAGCGTAAGTCCAAATAACTAATAATAGTTTACACCATTTTAACCAACATATAAAATTCAACCTTTTAAAATATAACTTCTCGACAGAGGTGTTATATAAAAACATGTTAAAGCATTATTTTATACAATTTCAATATCAGAGTCACGCTAGCATGTCAACCATTCCTTTCCGTTCCACTCCTTGCCAACCCATATCATATCTATAACCTGCAAGGAGGGTTAATGTGGGGGATTAGCATAACGCTAAGTGAGAAGGTCAATAAACAACAGTTTAAATCAGCATAACAACTTTGTGTACAACAACAACCATGTACACTTAAAACAACATCAATTAAGCACATACAACTGGCGTCAAAGAGGACCGGTGGTTCTTGAGATCACAACCACTCAAAGAACACTTTAAAACCAACTGCAGGCCTTTACAGCGGTTTAACCGAATACTTGGTGCTATAACCCAAATAACACAGGCTACGACAATAACGCTTGTACTAAGACCCTGTGTTATCCAACACTATAGCGAACCCAAGCCCAGCTTCGACAACTGCTGGCCTCTGAATCAACAATTCAACAAGTGATCACATATTCAACTACACAACATAGCAACATATCGGTACCACAATCTATCAACAATAGTAATACTACAATTACCCGTTGTAACAAACTTGTTACAACTAAATTAAACTGAGGGTTATTGATCCACTCACCGACCACCTCAGGCATCCACTCAGTAGTCTAATATCACTGAGTCTTCTGCTCAACTGGAATTACAACAAAGTAGAACAAGTTAGTTACTTGTTTTAAAATGTATATAACATCATATTAATATATATTCATCAAACAACATATTTAATATCAAATATAATACAATCATTTTCTACCACAATTCACATAAATTGTTACCTATTTACAACAATTCAATATACTTCATTCATAGATTATGAATAACCCATTTACATCATTAATTCATACTCATTTAACAAGTTCATGATCATTATGATTATCTTATCATATTAATCCATCTTAATCATCTTTAACTAACATCATTGGGCCAATAACAAGATTATTAGTCTTCAACACCAACAATTTATCAAAATCCTCAAGAACACTAATTCAATTTACCCATGATAACTTCACTAATTTCAATTATCTTCATTAATCAACCAAATTATAATCACTAACAACTCTTATCAACTTGTATATCATTACTCTTAAGCTTTTAAGCCATGATTTTATCACTAACAACTAAACCCATAAACTTTCTTCATATCCATCATGCAAGTTTATCATTTCTAGCTTAGGGTTTAATTACGAATCATAAATTAGCTAGTAACTAATTATTATAACATAAATACAAGTTTAACTTTATGGGATTTCACTAAACCCACACTTAATTTATGATCATCATTCAATTATATCATAACTAACATAGGGTTTAACTTATAATCATGAAATAATCATCAACTAACAACTCTATCATGATTACAAGTCTTGATTTCACCTTAATCAAACAACTTTTACCCTAATCATTATCAATATCAAGAACACTCAATCCATTCATAAACCCTAGCTTCATTGATGTTAATCATCATCATTAATAAGTTCTAATAACATCATTTATGATTTTAATACACATCAATTTCACCAATCTAAACCCTTAATTCGAATTATAATCAAGAACAACAAAGAACCCAAATTCTAGGGTTCATAAATTTCAAGAAATTGAGACTTACATGTTGTTTAGAATGATTAGAGGATGATAACCTTTGATCTTGAAGCTTGAATTCGAATTAGAAAGCTCCAATTTGTGATATGAATTGATTTAGGTTTTAGAGGGAGTAATATGTACGTACGTATGTATATAGATGGAGATAAATATCAAGTAAACAACCGGCTCAACATATGGATATATTACCCAACTAGTTAACTTTTATTCCCCGTATTTATCATTGTCTGGAACTTAAAAACCATTTGCGGGGAAACATTATTTTATTTTACCGTCAACTAAATAAAATTAAAACAACCAATAATTTATTAGTCACAATAAATTACTCGACTATTATCACTATTTATTTCAAATAATACAACACACCTATTTTCTGACACACTTAATAATAATTCACAGTTAGAAAATATTAAATAATACTAGACCCGAGGACTGGGTGTTACAAATCTCTCCCCCTTAAAGAGATTTCGTCCTCGAAATCTGATCACACTTAATCAACCTAGTGAAATAGAATCACACATTGCATTTCACTAATACCATACTTTTAATACAACTTATACATCCCTTGAACACAAAATGTATATATATCAACCTATATTTATATAGATTTATATATTATTTATCAACCAACACATTACCAGTGTGTATTTCAACTGAATTCATATAAACACACAAGTTGTGTTTTATACATTTTCAAGTCTTTCTATATGCACATATTCATATGTACATGTCTCTATTTGTTCTACTGCACAACTACTGTGCGTATACTCTGCCTCTAATAAATTAATCAACCACTTACATAATCATGAGAAGTGTTATTTTTATCTCACAGCAACTACATCAACAAACACAACAATGACAACCACAACAACATCCACAACAACAACTAGTGTACTGGACACTACAACAACTTGTAGTTCGATTCGTTATTAGCAAATTTTTTTTTTTTTTTTTTTTTTTTTTTTTTTTTTTTTTTTTTTTTAACTAATAATCATATACTTCTTTAGCTATCATCTTGCTAAATTTTCAAATTTTAGCGCAACTATTTAATTACTACTTTTTCAACTTGTAATTATAAACACAACCTGATTATATGGAATCCACAACCATATAATCTTCAACATATAAGAATAATCAATAAACCTTATGTAGAGGTCAAATCCTATAGTTAAAATTATTATCATGTAATCAACTAGCATCACGTCACACCAATTTGGATGCTAAACAACACCTGTTAATACCATGTATCATCATCAATGGTACCTCAACAACACAAGGTGCTGACATTAGTCATCTATTCAACAATATTATTCATATTCAACTTACCTCTACTTTGCTTAATCAACCTTTAACTCTTACTATGGACAATGCATCACACATACCCATCAAATGTGCCATAGATATCACATTAGCAACAACAACTTAGTGGTTTATTACTCTTTTATATTAGTCCATCATTGACTATTTATCAATTACAGATTAACATATCTTACCTGATATTTTTTTTTTAAAAACCACTTAACTTTATCCGGTACTTAGTAACCTCAACAACTCCATGTGAAATGGCATAATATAAATACGTTGGCCAGACGTCGTCATATTATGTCAGTCACACTTTATTCTCAGGTCACTTCATACCATTTATCTCATAAATAATTATCTTTACTCTCATAGTTCACAACCATGTTATCAACATTTTACACCTATATATAGCCACATCGTGCAACAGGTATACAACTATGTATTAAATCTCTACTATTCTCAACTTATCACTTTAAAGGTAAACTACTCATATCAATCAGGTAGATATTAACAATATAAGTATACTACACCAATGTCTGACACGAATACATTAATCAACTTCTTTATTACCCGATTCAATATCCAGTATTATTTATACCACTTAATACTTATAGTACATTTAGTACTAAACAATTCATCAATGCTAAGTGCATTATTCAACCTACATTCATCAATTTTATACACCTTTAGTCGAATTACAATTAAGCATTCCATGTTTTACTATCACATAAATATAAGCTTATCTTCTTGTTTCGCAATTTCTTAAGATACTCAATTCAACACCTGTTTATACCCTACATGATTCAATTACTTCATCATATTCAATTTAGTCCACATAATATAGTCCACCCAATTCCACAATCAATGTTTACTAATTCTTGCTAGTAGCAATCAACAATACCATTTACTGGTATATTTTGCAGTTAAATAAACTGCCTACAATCAACGCATACACCATAAAATATGTGGACCTCTTAAATCAACTTTTAATATTACATATAGTCACAGGAATGATCTCTGGGCTCAATAAAACAAAAGCCCAATACAAAACGTAAGCTAAAAGTTCAAAATAAGGTCCGAAAAACAATAAAATGCGATTTTCGGGCCCCAAACGACCCCGAAGTGCCGAAAACTGACAGGGCTCATGGCAAAGCGATGAGCTTTGACCGTTGAGCCGTTTCCAAGTGACCCTGTAAATTTCGTCTTAATCGGACACCGAAATTTTCAAAAATTTTCTACGTCAAGTATTACGTCGAACGTCGCAAGATTTTTTTTTTTTTTTTTTTTTTTTTTACTAACTAACGCGATCCGGGAAAACGGGTCAGGATCGCGTTCCTCAGTTAAAAATGTTCTGTAACCAATTTAGGCATACAAACGCGATCCGGAGAAGTGAGCGGGATCGCGTTCCCAAGAGAAAACGCGTCTTAACCCGAAATACACACACAAACGCGATCCTGGAAAATGGCTGGGATCGCGTTCCCAAGCATAAAAATTCTGTGACAAAATAACACATACGAACGCGATCTAGAAAGATTGTTGGGATCGCGTTCCCAAGTAGAAATCTGAGTTTCAGTAAAATTCAAATTTTTTTAGCCAATTTCAATCGCGCATAACTTTTTACTCGTTTAGAGTTAGACTCTAAAATTTTGCAGGCACGTCCACTATGCCAAAATGAAACTTTCCCTTTTTACACTTTTTCAATTTACACGTTTTACGATAAAACGGACGTACGACTCATTTTTTTGACCATTTTCGACCATTTTGGTTGACACGCCATATTCCAAATGGCTTACTTTCTGATTTCAACCTTTTGCCAACATGTTTCTATATACATTTGGGACGTGTGGGCATATTCATCACCTACAAACACTCATTCTACATTGTTTTGATACGTTGACCCGTTTAGGGGTCCAAATGGGCACTTTTAAGAAAATAATCACATTGACTACCCAAATCATTATCATCACCTTTTACTACTATCTTTAGGACTTAAAGTCACTTTAACATTCTTTTTAATCAGACCACTACTCATTTTAACCTTTTAACCATCAAGTGACCCATTGGGCACTTTTAACGACCCGTTTGGTTTTCAACACATATGATTACTATACCAACACACAATTTACACTTCTTTGACTAATCTAAGTCAAACAAGACCATTTTCACTATTGGCATCATATTATACCCTCAAAACACTAATTTCACATTAACACTATTATATTTAGACCAATTACAACAAGTCGTCACATTGACTTTTCACACCCTTGTCAACACACCTATAAAATTGGTTGACCACTTTGACTTCCTGATTTTACCACGTTCAATACATAGATCATAATTCAACCAAAAATCATGATCAATGCTACACATAATTATCTAGCCACCTTTATCACTTTATGACATGGTTATTATCCAATTTGGCTTGACCACCTCCACTTTGACTTTTCTAAGTTAACAACACACATTGTAACAACTAAACACTTTCACATTTAATCAACCACATGACTCCAAACCTATTATTTGAGATATTCCAACAATCTCATTTCACTACATGGAGTCATATTAACTTTGCTAATCATATTACTTCCAAAATTATTATTTCACATAACAATTCATACAACCGATTTCATATTTTAGTTTCATATTGTAGACACAATTAAATCCACATAATACAACTATTACACCTTATTCAACAATGTATCTACTCAATGCAACAATATATTACACCTTCATATGATGTTAAACATCTTATTTAATATCTCATCATCATATTTACAAGCAACAATCATCAAGGACTCATCACTGAGAAGTCATAGCAGTTTAATTCCAATTTACTCTACTAATAATCATATCATGGCAAATCAAACAATTCAAGCTTATTAAATACACTAAGCTTATCGAAAAGTACCTGATACATCTAGGCCCACGAGTATTGAGGAATCATTGAGAATACCATTCGGTTCCTCATATTCCTCCTTCTCTGCAACCAAAACAACAATCTTGCAACTGATTATAGGTTAGTTACATTCAATAACAACTTTCTCATACAACCACTAATCCCCACCCCTGGAATGTTTGACTTGACACTACCATAGATTTGGGATTGAACACATTGCAATGTTCAATTCACCCAAACCTATGCTCTGATACCAACTTATAACACCCCTCATTTATACTAATTTAGATATAGTAAATCGGAAGCGTAAGTCCAAATAACTAATAATAGTTTACACCATTTTAACCAACATATAAAATTCAACCTTTTAAAATATAACTTCTCGACAGAGGTGTTATATAAAAACATGTTAAAGCATTATTTTATACAATTTCAATATCAGAGTCACGCTAGCATGTCAACCATTCCTTTCCGTTCCACTCCTTGCCAACCCATATCATATCTATAACCTGCAAGGAGGGTTAATGTGGGGGATTAGCATAACGCTAAGTGAGAAGGTCAATAAACAACAGTTTAAATCAGCATAACAACTTTGTGTACAACAACAACCATGTACACTTAAAACAACATCAATTAAGCACATACAACTGGCGTCAAAGAGGACCGGTGGTTCTTGAGATCACAACCACTCAAAGAACACTTTAAAACCAACTGCAGGCCTTTACAGCGGTTTAACCGAATACTTGGTGCTATAACCCAAATAACACAGGCTACGACAATAACGCTTGTACTAAGACCCTGTGTTATCCAACACTATAGCGAACCCAAGCCCAGCTTCGACAACTGCTGGCCTCTGAATCAACAATTCAACAAGTGATCACATATTCAACTACACAACATAGCAACATATCGGTACCACAATCTATCAACAATAGTAATACTACAATTACCCGTTGTAACAAACTTGTTACAACTAAATTAAACTGAGGGTTATTGATCCACTCACCGACCACCTCAGGCATCCACTCAGTAGTCTAATATCACTGAGTCTTCTGCTCAACTGGAATTACAACAAAGTAGAACAAGTTAGTTACTTGTTTTAAAATGTATATAACATCATATTAATATATATTCATCAAACAACATATTTAATATCAAATATAATACAATCATTTTCTACCACAATTCACATAAATTGTTACCTATTTACAACAATTCAATATACTTCATTCATAGATTATGAATAACCCATTTACATCATTAATTCATACTCATTTAACAAGTTCATGATCATTATGATTATCTTATCATATTAATCCATCTTAATCATCTTTAACTAACATCATTGGGCCAATAACAAGATTATTAGTCTTCAACACCAACAAGTCATTCTTTCTGCGTTGGGGCCATTTAGCCGCCGGCTAAACTGTTTGACCGCCGACCACAAGGCACAGGTCTAACAGTTTCACTTCACTTCAACCCTGTGACGAACTAATCTTCTAAAATCCTTAGGAATCTATATACTAACTTATAAATCAGCAAACATCATCATATATATCAAGCAACCATCAATCAAACTTCAATTTCAAAAATTATTCTCTAACTCTAACATGTTCTTCAATTTCCCAATTAACACATATGAATGGATACTTACACTTTTGAAGATTATGAGTTTGATGATGATGATGAGTTCAAGAGCTAGAATCAATTAACCACAGCTTGTAGTTTTCTTTTGTTTTCAAGTTTAGGTTCTAGGTTTTAGTTTAGGGTTTGTATCTTTAAAATGGAAATAGAAACTTTCCATATAAGGAAATAATAAATAGGTCGGCTAAGGTTTTTAAACCGACTCCGTACTCACTTAAAACTAGCCCCCTTTAAATCTATTGTCTGGAACCTAAATACCAATTGCGAGAAAACTATTTTATTTTACCGTGAACTACAATTATTTAAAACAAATAACTTTTCACTAGTCACAATTAATCCTTCGGCCAAATTTCCTAAAATTTCAAATTAAACACATAATTACACAATATTTAAAATGTAACGATAATAATATTAATTTAGAGGAAATTACCGAATTATCCTCAAGTCACAGAAGCGGGTGTTACAATTAACATATGCATACGAAACACTGTCACATTCTCATTTCCTATTCATTTTTGGAAAGTTTGACCATGGCGTATGAAATACATTTAGAAAGTATACTCCATTGTAACTAGCTAATTTAAGTAGGAAGTTTAGTAAATTTTAACATGATTCAATCAATTTATAAATGTCTGACATGTAATACAATCAATTTAGTAAATTTTACGATAATAAAATCAATTTATAAATGTCTCTACATGTAATACGATCAATTTATTTATGTCAAACATATTTAAAATCAATTTAAATTATTTCCGCACAATACAATTCCATACCCTTAACTAATTGTTACCAATGTTTTTTGTGTCATTGCGAATACGATATATTAGGCTTTTAAATGTAAGCCCCGCCACTTAACGCGGGTATTGTACTAGTATAATTAAACCATGTGATAATTAAAGGGAACACGTTGAGTTACAATTGCTATTTTCAAAGCACGACAACAAATATGTTAATTGTTCACATAATTTTCTTCACGTTTTTTAAAAAATGTGAAATATAAAATCAAGTTTTTCACACTTATTAATATGTATAAAATATTTACAATAATAAGCGTGAAGAAATATACAATCTTGACATTTATAATTGTGGGAAAAAAATGTTCACAGTTTAATTCAAACTTGTTCATACTTATAAATGTGAAAATCATTTGCACACCTAATTTCTTCACACAAGAGGAAACGTGAAGAAATTGAGTGTCACAAAATAATTTCTACTCTTTTAAGTGTGAAATTATTTTATCTTTGTGCACACTTACAAGTGTGAATATATTTTGTCCAGTATTATAAGTATGAACAATAGTATGATTTATTCAATTTCTTCACACTTAATAATATAGATATTTTCTACAAATATATAAGAGTGAAAAACATAATACAAAAGTTCACATTTTTTAAAAATGTGAAGAAAAATATATGAATAATGAATATTTTTTTTTTATAATGAAGGCTAATGAACAATATATAATTCAAGGACAAAATGATCCTTGCTCTCGGCTGTTTTGTTGACAACTTGACATTTCATAATTTCAAGGATAAAATGATCCTTGCTCTCGGGCTGTCTTTGTTGACATTTCATTATTGTCTCTTTTCTAGATGGGAATTGGGAAGTGATTATAATTATAAATGGGTCCTCATAAAGATACCCCTTATTGTACTTTTTTCCATCTCCTACCCCCTTCACCCATTTAATCAATCACATCGTACTCTTTTTTATTTATTTTCTGGGTATACCCTCTCTATTTTTAATTCTTACCCCCTGTTTAATTTAAAACTGGACCTGATTCTGTACTGAACTGGACCGATCTTAGATAAAACTGGATTGAAAAAGGAGTGGACGGGGACTGGAGGTGGGCCACGGGGTATCCCCTGTAATTTGAGGGGTGTTTTTATAATTTCCCTTATAAAATATATACTACAACTTCTAATATATATATATATATATATATATATATATATATATATATATATATATATATAAATTATAATATAAATATGCATTAGGGTGTTGTACGACATGCTTAAAAGTGTCAAAACTTTGAGTTTGATGTTACATTGATCATCATCATCAGTGTATAGTAGAAATAGAAAGCATGTAAACGGAGATGAAATCTTTTTTTTTTTTTAATATTATTTTTCTCTTAAATAGTTAAATCTAGGAAGGTGATAAATACACCAAACAATTTGATTCAAATACCAAAATTATGCTATAATAAGTTATACTGTAAGCTGTAACTGTTGTACAATGTGTTGTAGTAAACACTTTTTTTGTTCCATCTATCAACTCCCTTAAATCTACCATACCCATATGGCGATATTTAAATGGGTGGTGATTTGTACACCATCAACTTTTAGCTATACATCATCAATGTGCATCAGTCTGTTATATAGTATATCAGTTTAAAACATAACTAGTGGTGTGTGGCTAAAAATTGGCGGTGTATAAATAACTACCCTATTTAAATCGACACAATATTAATGCATCTCAAACCGTGTGAGGACTATATTAATTTCAAATTTAAAATCATGTAGTGACGTTAGGTGTACGAATAAATAATCATGAATTTGTGGCTTCAAAAACGTTGATTTAGTCGTCTTTACTAAACATTACTATTATAATTCCGACTTCCAACACCAATATGTAAACGGATGATGTCATTATTTGAACAAGTTTATACATATATAACTTTTTCTGTCAAGTGCTCATTTTGAGTTTCTAGTCATGGAAGCCAAGGTTCATACAATGTTATTTTTATTTTTGCTGTCAATATTTCTTTATGTATACTTTATATCTCGAGGTAAGAGGTATTTGGGCCGCCTCCCACCCGGTTCATTGGGACTTCCCTTGATAGGCCAAAGTTTTGACCTTCTAAAGGCCATGAAAACCGACACGGTTGAAGAATGGTTCAAGAAAAGAATAGCTAAACACGGTCCTGTATGGAAGTCCGGTCTTTTTGGATACCCGACAGTTGTGTTACATGGTACAGCTGCAAATAAGTTTGTATACACTTACGATGGGAGCATACTCACTAGCAAGCAACCACCATCTGTTAGTAGGATATGGGGTGCTAAAAATATAGTGGAGTTAACTGGAAATGATCACAAACGAGTTAGAGCGGCCATGGTTTCGTTCTTGAAGGTTGAAGTTTTGAAACAATATGTTGCCAAAGTAGATGAAGAAATCCAAATTCACTTGGAGTCGCATTGGCATGGTAAAAATGAGGTTCAGGTAAATATATTCTTCTCTTATGTTTCTAATTTTTGGTGAATCAAATCAAATATCCTTTACTGTATTATATTCCAATATGACTTTCTTTATTTGTTTTCCTCATTAATCATATTCATACATACAAGTCTTAGTTGTTGGCTGTAGATTGTGTGCGGTAGAATATGGGCTGGGTAAGAGGGAAAATCATGACGCGGCATGACATGAGCGAGCATATGGACCTTGTGATTTCCATTGCATCCTCTTAAATAGTTTTTATTTTGATGCACGTAACTTCAACTTAATTAATGTTTACTACATATATGTCATCTCAATTAGGATATCTTTACATGATCTTTGATTGACCTTTATTTATCTTCTACAATGCTATATATATAGGTGCAACCCTTAATGAAGACATTAACCTTTGACGTAATTTGTTCACTTCTCTTTGGGATCGAAAGAGGACCCAAAAGAGAGCAAATGGTACTGCTTTTCCAAGATATGATCGAAAGTATATTAGCAATTCCAATGAACTTGCCCTTCACCCAATTTAATCGCGGGCTAAAAGCAAGAAAAAAATTAGTAAAATTGCTTGAAGATCTCCTACGTGAGAAAAGGGAGGCACTCAAAGAACCAAAACAAGCTAATTCTCAAAAAGATCTCATCATTTCGCTTCTTAACATTAGCGACGATAATAGCTCAGCAATGATGACTGATGAAGAGATCATTGATAACATCATCCTTGTGATGGCTGCAGGATACGATACAACTTCCGTTCTGCTTACGGTCTTGGTGAAGGTTTTGGCCAACAATAAATCTATCTACTCTAATATATCCCAAGGTACGTCATGTTTATCTCAACTTGTGTTGTAACCACTACTAAACTCACAGTGTATAATAAAACACAAAATTATATGTAGTTAGTTCCACTGAACACGCCTGAGTCATATTTAATTAATTGGATTGAGTATTAACATAATTGATATTGTAGAACAAGAAGAAATCTCCAAAAGTAAAACATTAGGAGAAGCTCTAACATGGGAAGACCTTAACAAGATGAAGTATACATGGAGAGTAGCATCCGAGACACTTAGATTAAATCCTCCTCTGAATTTAACCTTTCGTCGAGCTGCCAAAGATATCGAGTATGGAGGATACATAATTCCTAAGGGATGGCAGGTATGTCATTAAAGAAACGATTAACCTTAAAAACTTTAGATACAAATAAAAAATCATATAAAATAATCGACATGAGGTGTTTTCAGGTGATGTTCTCTGCATCTATGACACATATGGATGATAGCATTTTCCACAATCCGGCCATGTTTGATCCAACCCGTTTTGAGAAACAAGCACCGTCACCACCACCTTTCAGTTTAGTGGCATTTGGGGCCGGGCCAAGGATGTGTCCTGGTATGGAGCTTGCTAAAATGGAAACTTTAGTCATGCTTCATCGCTTGGTGACCACGTTCAAGTGGGAGCTTCTCAACAAAGACGAATCCTTCAAAAGACTCCCAATGCCCGAATTTGATCAAGGGTTGATGGCTCGAATCAGCCCACTGGAAAGAGAGATAAGTGTTAGTTAAAGCATGAATGCAAATATGATTTTTAGTCACAAATAACTATTACTAGAATCAATGTGTTTACTTATCATATCTACTATATCTACACCGCAATGGTAGACAAGTACCTTCATTTGATTCTGTACACTAAATAAGAATATATAAGTTTGATTCCTAATCTGACTAATCTCATAGTTCCTTGGAATAGATTTGGTAAGATGTTTAGTTATATTGAAAACAAGTAGGTTTAGATAATTTGTGTTTGAGAGTTAAGTTTGGTTGGGATATCCATTAAATTCCCTTTAGATATGCTTAAAGATCGTATGTAATTTGTTTTTTAGTTTAGATAAATGAAAGTTTGATAAGGTACTACTGTCCCTTATAAGAAAAAATTAGTAGAAAAAGTAGGTATACACTTTTTTAAGAAGGAATAATAAAGAAATGTATGATAAACCTTATACAATGAGAGTTGTAGTTAGTGACGATTCAGTACAGAATTAAATATATATAGATTCAGATTAAAAGATATTTAGATTATCATCATCACAACAAAACAACAACAACCACCAAAAAAAAAAAAAAAAAAAAAAAAACTGGTTGGTGAGTACATCAAATTAACCCCAAAATGAGGAAGTAGCAAGTCCAAAAGTAAGAAGCAAATTAAGCAACCTTTTTTGCTGGAAACTTTGGAATATATATGATTATATATGGTGTATTTCTTTAATCAATCTTTATATTTGGTTATATTCAGGGCAGCGGATCAAACGGGTCATGATCCTACCTTGGGGCACCCTTTTATCAACTTCTCTAAGCAAAATTGTGACTTGTTTTCTAAGAATACTCACTAGTAATGACATATTAGCTTTTCCATGATCATTAATGCATGTAATGTTAACATATTTTAAACTAGCATCTATCATCCCATATTTTGATAAGATGGTCATCACCGATTCCCCTTCAAATTGAAGTAATGAATTTTATCACCTATAACCATTCCAAAGTATAACATATATGGTAACCCGTCAACCCGTTTAGTTTTACGGGTTGAACTCCGGTCTAGATTTGAGTTAAGGGGTCAGCCCACCAACCAGAAGTAACCCTTTAAATTCGACTCATTTGTTTCAAATCAATTCTTGCCAACCCGTTAACCATTTACTTAAGTGGGTTATGACTTATGAAGATCGTGTCCAGATTGGATAGGTTCGACCTTCCGATTTATCAAATAAGGCAGGGTTCGGCCTAATTACTCCGTACCCATCAACTTGACCCGTTTCAATTTATCATCATTACTCGTGATATGATTTTAGTTATATGATCGAACACTATAATTGTCAAAGTTATCTACTAAGGAATGCTCATTGCATATGGTATTCCATTTCACATTTTCATGTTTCATTTTTGACCAAACGAATTATGATCTAACGGTTAAATCGCAATAGTGTCACTAAACGTTCGTTAAATTCTATTTTGAATTTATAAAACCTTCTTATTAATTACCATATTGTTTAAGCAATTGTTTATCACGTTTACAATAGGGTTAATATTGATTTAATACTCAAACTTTCATAAATTTTTCGTTTTAACCACTCGATCAACCCTTTTTTCTAATGATATAACCCTTTAACTTTAGTTAAGTTGATGTTTAAATCTCAAAACTTTTGTTAACTTTAACATTTTAGCCATTTTGTTTACCTACAACTGGTTTGACCTGTCATTCTTTACTTGGTGGCATCTGTTAAATATAAAATTGATGACGTGGCTAGATTATATTCCTATTAATTTACTACTTTGGTTTTGTATGTGTTATAGGTTACAATAGAACACATCTGATCAACTTATTATCTGTGAAAGGAAAGAAAACATACGTGGTAAACATCAAATGTGCACTTTAGTCCCGATGTGCATAAAGAGTTTGAGTTGAATTTCATTAAAATACTTAGTTTCATATTAATGAGTATGATATGATAATAAGGATATTAGTAATAATACAAAAGCCTAGTGTTTGTGCAGTCAATATTATAAAGTCTTGGTTGTGTGACTGTTTTGAATCCTTCTCCTTTGTGATTAAATTATTGGAGATTTACGTGAATATTGATAGAGTCGATAGTGTTTTATATGTTATTGTGTATATTTTCATATGAACTTAGATATCTATGCAATTGTTTAGTTTTTAGGCACATTCAGTAAGAGTAATGAAAATGACATACACTTTACAAGTTTAAGTATTGCAGACAAAGAGGTTATGCAGGAATCGAAAACAGATTTATGCTCTATATATACCTAGAGTAATTCATTGAAGGTCATGATTTTGTACAGATAATTAATAATATATTCAAAAGGATATCATGTGAAGTCTTGATTTATCATTGTAGCTGCTTGAGAAAATACATTGAGCTATAAAGTTAATTGCATGAAACGGAAAAACATATTAGAGCACGGGGTGTGGTAACACTGTTTTCACAGTATTCAGGACAGTGTTCTCGAGAATATTGTGAGTCAGAATTCTGTGGTGTGGTGACAGTATTGTGGAAAGTGTTCTGAAATATTTTATTATTTGTTTTATTTGTTTTTTAATGTAATTAAATGTATAAGTTAATATTTAAAAACACACAAATTAAATAAAACGCCATTTAATTCATTAAATACAAATAATAAAAATTACAATTCCTAAAAATTTAATTGCATAATTTAAACAAACGATTTATAAAGTCCTAAAAATTAAAATGCATAATTTAAACACACGATTTAAAAAGTCCTAACAAATTAAAAATACAATACGAAATAAAATCAATCATATCCAGCCCCCGATCCCAAACCCAAAGCACCACCTCCCGCTCCCGCATCGTATGGCTATCCCATTGACTCGCAAACCTTCCGTTTCTCCATTTCCAAGATGAACCTCGCCTGCGCCGATAAATTCTCAATCGGCAACGACAAGATTCGAAGTTTGGCCTCGAGATCCTTCGTCTTGTAGTAGCCTTGCTTGTCCATTCAGATGCCTTCGAATGTTGTTGCGAGTGATTCATCAAACGAAGAACGGGCTGAACCGGCAGTCGAACCAGAAGACGTTTTCTGGGACTTTGGTTTTATGGACTTTCCTTGCAGTCGTGGATACGGATCGTCACCAAATAAACCCTCAAACGGTGACACAAAAACGCCGTCGGGAACGCTGTTCCGGGGCGGTTGAACGGCGTCCGACGGCGTTCTCGGCCTTGAACGCCGACGCCAACGATTCCATACCGTATGGTCTTATATGTGATACTAATACATGTTATTGTTATGGATGCGATAATTATTTATTATGCTATATGCTTTTATATGGTGAAAAGTTATATATACATATCACTTACTCTAATAAATATATTTTAAGTGATGATGATGATAATAATGCATGCATCGAGGAAAGAATAGCATAAAGTAATGATGTATGCAATAACATTAAACAGACAAGTGCAATTGAAGCACGTATGGTCATAAATTTAGCATTTTATGGACCTGTATTATTATATCAATTGGCATGACCGGTTAGACCATCCCGAGTCAATGATAATGCGAAATGTATATAAGAACTAAGAAGTTCTTAACAGTGGTGATTTTGACATGAGTTGAATGCTCTCAAATAAAGTTAATATTATCGACTAAAGTTGAAATTTGATCTCTTGAAATTCTGGCTTTGATAAAAGGGGATATATGTAGGCCTATATATCCGCTTAGTGGAACATTTAGATTTTTAAATCGATGCATCGTTCAAATGGTCAAGAAAATTGCAACCTTAAGTTTCCATGATTAAGTGACTCAAAAAAATGAGATTTGAGCACATATTTCAAAATATCATATTTGTTTTGATAATGTCAGTGAATGTAAACTTTATTGAATAACATATTAAGAGTCTTCGGTTGATTGTAATAAGTGTTGAACATTTATTAGTTCATACACCGATTACTTTTGTCAAAATGCTAACAAGTGTATTTGTCACACCCCGCCAAACGGTAATTACAATTACGTAGAGTGGTTTGCGGAAGCTTAGTGACGTGGCGGGGCTGCGAGCAGTAATAACAACCAACAATTACATACATACTCAGAGCATATGATTATCGCAGAACGAAATAGATTAAGATGCCATTAGTTAAAGTTTTACAAATGATTACCACTTGAGAAGTGATAACAGTAATAGTAGTAGTTGAAATCAATATTTCATAAAATACATAATATCAAAAGTAGATTTCATAGGTATGACTGCAATAATTGCAGTTATACAGAGGAAATCCAAGTGTCCCAAAAGTAGTGGCATCCTAACAAGTCCAGGGTAGTCCGTCCTGATAATGCATGCAGATCTTACTTACGCTGCTAATTCCCTGAAAAACATAGAGTAAAACGTCAACAAAATTGTTGAGTGAATTCACAAGTTTGTTCGTTATGTAGGAAACACAAGTTAAACATTTAAGAATAACATTTCCAATAAGTGTTGTTTGTCAGGTAGGAAACACAAGTTATTAACAAATAACATTTCCCAAATCAGTTGTAGTTGTAATAGGAAACACATGTTATTTCAATCAAGAGATAACATTTCCTAATTCAGTCATTAGTAGGAAACACAGGTTAACCTAGATAAAGATTAACATTTCCAAATCAGTGTACGTAGGAAATCACTTCCTAAACAATAGTTTTGTGGGAATATTTAGACGATGATCCCTTGAAAGGTGAGCTAAACCTGTCAAGTAAGGTAACCCGATCTAACCCTATAACCAAACCACGACCCTAATCTGTTGTTGTTGTTGTGCCAAGTAGGACATTTAAGTATACGCTCCCAAATCCGTAGGAGGGTCGTCACGGCGATAGTACTATCCGTATACTCAGTGGCTAGAGTCACCTAGCTAATGATTATAGTCTGTAGCCATAAGGTCTTTTATGCACTACATCGTTCAGCCTAGATCTGTACCAAGATTCGTTGTCTAAATTCCCAAAATAGTATGAAAACATTTCATAAATCATAGTTCAAGTAGTTGTGTGAAATACCCTTTCACAAACAGTTCAAGTATGAAGTACCCTTTCATAAACAGTTCAAGCAAATACATACAGTATTTAAAGCAGTTGTCGCATGCGGTTATACATACGATTTCTATGTTTTCCACCCCGAGTTATAAAAGTATTAAAACAGTGAAAAGGGGTTTGTGAACTCACTGTGAGTGCTCGGATGTGAATGCTAGCGAGATAAGATAGCGTAACCCAAACGTAGTCAACCTATACACAATAATGTATTAACCATAAGTACTTTATTCACTTATGTTAATAATTTGTTTGTTTGAAGAATTTATCTATTTCTTAAGTTTGTATAGGTCGTTGATGATTGTTGTTGAAAATAAATAATATTTTCCAAGTTGTGTTCATTTGTCGAATCAGTCGAATGTGTAAGTATATATACATATATACTTATATAGTTGCTTATATATATATATATATATATTCTCGCATATATATATTATTGTTCGTTATTTCGTTCACATATATCTCATATATATATGAATCATTTATGTTTATTGTTTGCCGTTTAAGTTTCAAAATCACTAGTCTTATTTGTCCCATATAATATACGTCTCGTCCCAAATGTGTATATATACCAATAGGTTCGTTCTACATTCGTAGGTATACATATATGTTCGTTACCTTTCAATTGTCGTATACATATTTATATACTCATTTTGTATGTCATGTTACATATACATACCTATCGTTTGTTTTCTATTCACTCGATCCATTTAAGTTTAACATGAGATCTATTAACTATTCAGTCCAACCCAACAGCAGGCCCAGACCGTGATCCGGCCCAGTTCAGCACACGGCCCAACCGTTCGGCTTGGGCCAGCCGTTCGGCTTGGCCAGCCGTTCGGCTCACCGCCCAGCCGATCGGCTTCATTTCCTCGGCCCAGTCCATTTGTTTGGCCCAATTGTTTAGTCCGTTATCTAGTACGGCCCAAGTCCACACAGCCCAGAAGTCCCGCATCCCAGCCGATCGGTTTTGGGCTCTCAGCCGTTCGGCTTTCGCTTAGCCGTTCGGCTTTAGCTAAGCCGATCGGCTACATGCTCCAGTCCAGTCCCCTGCTCCGTTTTCAAGTTTTGAAGTCCGATTTCGTGGTGTTTTTATGTAAGAGTTTGAATGGGTTTCGTGTTTAAATGTTCCATAACAACAATCTACATCATTATAACATTTAACAACAAGTTTTTACATGTTAATTTGTGATTTCAAGTTTTTGGTTTCAAAAATCATTTTCAAAATTTAAGCTTCAATCCTTCAAATTTGTTGTTTATATACATATATTGTGATGTTTAAACATGTTATATAACGATTTTAAGCAAGAAAATCAAAGTTAGAGAGTTTTCTTACCAAATGAAAATGAGGAGGATGATGATGAAGTGAACGATGATGGTGATGATGATGATAAAGCTTTCTGATCTTGTTGTTTTACTGTCTTTTGCTGCTCCTGATCTTGTTAAAACTTTAGAGAGAAAAGAAAATTTTGTGAATTATGTGTGTGTGTGTATTCTGCCGATTGATCACAGAAATATGGGAGGGAGTATGGTTTTAAAACCATCTGTCTCTGCATTATTGTAGGTTGGTGGGATTTTTGTCCCACCAATCTCGAGTACGGGTATAATTATAGCAATATAAAATTTAACATTTTATATTTTTATTTTGTAGATGCTCTCCTGTTTCGTAATATATTTTCAGAATAATGAGGTTTCCATTATTTTTGGTAGTTGTACATTTTTGTACATTTTACTGCGCGCAGTTAATTGAGCCCAATTTTCAGTAAATTTAGGATTTCATATTTTGAAGTAATGTTCTAACTTCTTCCAAATGAACGAGAAAATTTGCATTTTTATGATTTGACGTCGTATGCGCGTTTTAGAATTGTTTCTGTTCGTGTTATAATACGTTTTATGTTAAACGTATATTTGAACCACTTTATCTATATGTTATAGATATATAAATACTCGTAATTAATAATTGAATTATTAATTATATATTTTGTCACCAACTTTCGTTATATATTTTGTCGCATTTATTCGGACGCGTATTCGGTAACTTTTCAGCTAAAAATCGCGAAATTTTATAAATTACAATTTATGTAATACTTCATGTATTATTGTTTTGGGCTCGCTAGACTCACATCACATCAAAAGTTTATGTTAACACAATCGTAGGGAATTAGCGTAAGAAATGCATGTAATTAAGTATAATTATATACCTAATTTGGAGGAGTGTCACAGTATTTAGTATACCGCAAAGATTGCGGTCATGATGAGAGCATAAGTATTACTTATAATATGGTGCCATGTTAGTAAACGTGAAATATTATGAATTCGTATCGGCCAACTAGATTATGATTTCTCCCCATGATAATTGATTTTTGGTCGTGGAAAAGATATATCACATCTTCAGAGTTTTATTTGTTTGTGCAATATAGTATATTTTAGTTGCTCCACCACAAATGCACAAAGTCTAGATATGAAAGAATGTTGCGAATATGTATGGAGAGGGGACAAGCAGCTTAAATTGGAATTATTACAATACGATATTGATCCTCATAGTGAAGAATAAGAACTTAAAGTTCAAATGATAATTCAAATTTATTAGTTTCCAGACATATTCGATGACCAAAATTGAATGACTAGATCACCTATATAAGATGCTCATGCTCCGATTAATAATGGTAATAAGTCCATGGCTGTCGCACCCCCAAATTAACAGCAGCTGAAGTCGGGTCGGGGCGTGGCTAATCATGGATCATTACACAAGTTACAACAAACGACCTCTAAATGATACGTTTTAAATTACATTTCATAAAATGTATTGTTTACAAAATACCGTTACAATAATCTGCGAGTTCACATGAAAGCCTAGAGATTCTAGTACATAACTACCGTTACAAAAATAGTAATGCATGAAAATCTCTTGTTTGTTTGTAAAGCATGAGACTCGAGCTAGAGTTCCTTGTAGGCCATCCTACTGTGTCTGCGAACCTGAGATTACATACTAAAACGGTCAACATATTGTTGTTGAGTTCATAGGTTTGAAACAGTTATCAAAAGTTGGTATAAATCACAAGATTTATCAGTGTTGTACGAAAGCAAAATAAGTATATACAATTGCCATGAGTCTCACAGTTCGACGCTTAACCTGGTTTGTGCCTCGGGTAGGTGTATAATCCAGTATACCCGTAACAATCAAATATTAAAGCGTCCGTGGGTTGGCTAGAGCGACTAGCCCGGACGGGGATGTCAATCCCCGATAGATCTATCCAATAATACTCGCGCTTATACAATTAACGAACTATGATAAAGTGAGGACTTTTAGTGGATTATGGTCTCATGCAATCAGTATAAAAGTTGTTTTAGTTACTTGTGATTATAAAACAGTTGTATAAACAGTTGTATGTAATCTCACCCCATAGTATAAAATAGTAAAAGTGAGGCTATGAGACTCACCTGAGTCTTGTAAGCTAGTTATCAAACAGTGGGTGTCGGTGTCCCAAATTGCAACCTTCTAGCACCCTAAACGCATAAGGTTGGGTGTAAGTGGGGGTTAATATCCACTTATGTAATCATGTGTAAGTGGAGGGTTAATGTCCACTTATATAATCATGTGTAAGTAGACGGTTAATATTCACTTATGCTAGTTGTCCACTCAACTAGCTATGTCCAAATGTTTGTTTATAGTTTGCGTTTAGAAAATGTGTACGGTCCGTTGGTGACGTTTCGTAATAATAATTCTCAAAGTATTATTACTTTGTGTTTCGTTGTGTACTTATAAAAGTATATCCGTATGTTCCCGAATTGTATAGTATAAGATGAGTTGCTGTTACGCGAAGTCGGTACATAATGAAAATGAGTGTTTTCAAGTTTATATGAATAGCAATACTAGATGGTGACACTGGAGTGCGACATTGAGATCAGTGTCGCTAGTTATGAAAATCAGAGATGTTGCGACACTAGGCTTAGTGTCGCAGGTGGTAAGAATTCAATTTGTGGCGACACAGAGGTTAGTGTCGCTATATGCAACATTCGAGAATAGTAGCGACACAAGGCTTAGTGTCGCTACCTGCGTCATTTGGTTGGTTATAGCGACACACGGTCAGTGTCGCAATTTGCGACACTCAAATGATTTGGCGACACAGGGTTAGTGTCGCTATCGGATTGGGCCCGGAGCAACACTAGAACTGTTAAGTTTTTCCAACTTTGTGAAAATGGTCAAACGTGCTCGGTTTGACCCGAAACTTTTAGACAAGTCTTAAATATGTTTATAGAGCTTATAAAAATTATAATTGCGTTTTGTGGTTAACCAAAAGTGTCGTTTTATAAAATTACAAAAACAGTCCCTGGGGTTATGTTTGGCAGATTTTCACTAGTTTTCAAGGCTCGTTTTCGCTAAATATATATCTGTAGTAAATTCCGAGGAAAAATCACAGCCATTCTTCTATGTCTTAACTATTTTATCAAATTTTTCCATGATTTTTAAGCAAAGTCTAGTTGGTCAAATAAATTGGCAAATCCCATGACGTCCAAATATGAAAAATCCGGACACAGTTGTACATAATAAATCATAGAAAAATATCTACGTATTTTCACGAGGTGTGGTTATTCTACTCGGAAAGCTAATAAAATTTGAGAGATTTAGGCGAAAACCTCATATAGTTTTGAGTTGTACAACTCGAGTTATGGTGTCGAGAAGTAGGTGCAATTTTCTGTCAATCGAAGACAGAAAGTATATGTCATTTTATATTTCCGTTTTCGAGTAGTAAACGAAGTCGAAAAATTATGAAACTAATTTTGTTGGAAAGTTAACTTCTTGAACTTCATTTTAGACTAAGATTCGTCCATTCTAGTTAAGTTTTGATTACAAAATAATTATTTGAAACTCGTTATATATTCTGTCCAGCAGACTGTGATGGTTTTTAAGTTTCGAAAATGTGTTTTGACTTGGTTTTTGAACATGATCTTGTTAAATGGACCTTAAAACATGTTTATAAGCATCATTCAAAGAAAACTAGCAAAATAGAAGGATTCTTACAAAGAGTTTCAATGATCTAATGACGGAAATAGAATGAGAGTGCGATGAGCTTCGTTTCCTTGCTTTTCTCTTCAAAAACCGATGGTGGATGATGATGGTGGTTAATGGTGGAAGTGTGGTGGCTGTGGAAAGGGGTTTGGAACCGGCTTCAAGAGAGAGAGAGGGAAAAAGGGAGATGGTGAAAGAGTGTGGAGGAAGTGAATGAAGTATGGGGTGTGTATGGTGTAATGTTTAAGTAAAAGGGGATGGGTGTGTTGTATAATGTTTTAGTCAACAAAAAGGGGTGTGGGAACCCATCCTTGGGCTGCAGATTTCGTAGGTGGGTCCCACTTTGTGGGTGTGTTAATTTGTTTCCCCAATTTATGTTGACCAGCCCATTTCGCCAACTGTATGTTTAACACAAACCACCGTTAATTCCTATTTTCAGAGGTACAAGGCTGCTGGTCAGGATACAATCGTGTTGGCAGGAGCAGAGTATGGAAGTGGAAGTTCTAGAGATTGGGCTGCCAAGGGCCCTATGTTACTGGTAAGTTGGGATACTTACATTTTTTACTCTTCAGAGCTTTTTGCTTGACTATTCTTTCTAATGATTACAAAAAAATATACCACAGGGGGTTAAAGCGGTGATTGCAAAAAGTTTTGAGAGGATCCATTGCAGTAACTTGGTAGGTATGGGAATTATACCACTTTGTTTCAAAGCCGGTGAAGATGCTGATACACTACAGTTGACTGGTCATGAGCGATATACCATTGACCTTCCAAGCAACATCAGTGAGATTCGACCTGGCCAGGATGTCACCGTCAAAACCGATACCGGAAAATCATTCACGTGTGTCGCCGGATTTGACACTGAGGTACATCTCCACTTCATACCATTCAGTTCCATTTCAGATTTCATGAGATAGATAGTGTCGACTAGAGGTGGAATATCAATCCGTTCATATGAAAGCTGGTCATTACGCACTGTTCCTTATTTGAATGGGTCAAATGGGTATGTTTTAAAAAAGTCAGCTATAGAGGAAATGGTCAAGTGTCTTGAAAGTTGCCAAGTATATATCCATATTTAGCACACTAATTATTTTTACTTTAATATCTAAAAACTGGAAAAAGTTGGTGGGTAAATTATCTATATTTACCCTTACCAACCAGCCTGTTTTCCATCTCTTGTGTTGGCTGTTAATACGAGGATTACATTATAAATTTATAATCCTAGTAAGTCAAATGATTTATACAAAATACAAGTACCATAAGGTTGGAAATGATGGTTACTATATGTGATGCAATTCATGGATAGCTTTAAGGACCGCAAAAGAATAAGTCAAGGTGAAGCAGAGTAGGGCTTTTCCTATACTCGTTTAACCCCCCCACCCTTTTTGCCATCTCTAGTTGTAACCTCCACTTCCTTCTCATAGTTGTGCTATGCATATAGTGAATGTGTATATGACCTTCTGGTGATGTTTGCAGATATCATTGCATCAGCTGTTCTATCTGGGAACCGAAACTTTGAGGGGCGTGTTCATGCATTGACAAGAGCAAACTATCTTGCATCGCCTCCTTTGGTTGTTGCCTATGCCCTTGCTGGCACGGTAACTATTTCACGTGATTTAACGTTAACAGTCCATTTGATTCCATAATATTGCATGAAAAGATTTTTAGAGTAGAGAAATGCGCCACGAAACAAAAAACTAAACTATAATTAAAAATGAAATCATGAATTTACTACAGTAGACATGAATGTACGTAAAGCGTTGTGGTGGTGATCTCTTAATTAAAAATGACCAGAAGTAAAGGATAGAGATAGGAGTGATATTTTGTTTCCACAAATTACGTACATTCAGGTTTAATGCTTACAGTTTCTTATGTTAGTGGTTTTGATAAAATTACTAGTTTGTCCTTTTCCCCTTGAAAGATGTTAACTGAAATCAATTTAATTACTAGATAGCCGTTAGCAATTTCAATCGTAGATTACAAAATCAATGGTCCATATTTGGTTCTCTAAGTTCTCATTATTAAATTGGTTCTCATTTGAACCTCTCACTATATATATATATATATATATATATATATATATATATATATATGCATTTCATTTGTGTGACCAGGCTTCCACGTAAGCTAAACTTGTACATGTATGGTTAATTCTTCTTCTCCTATCGAATAACATGTAATTTTTGATTGCTTTACGATAATCACTACTTTTCCAGTGAATCTAAACGCAATTACTATTACTAGTATATAATTCATTACTACGACGGACTACACCATATGTATTACTAGTATAATTATGATAGATAGATAGATTATAAACTTTAAGTTACAGTTTCTATTATATATACACTGTTTGCGGTTTGCGTACGTAGTAGATATATACATATGATTAACTTCTCTTATTAAGATAATTACTCAATATAATTTTTTTTTTATCGATAGTAAAAATACGTAGAATGGCGTTTAACAGATTATTGTTTTATATCAAGACTAATGGGTGGTGTGTATTTGCTTTATATCAAGAGCTAAATATCGAAGGCTATTAAGCAACCTATTTTAGCTTTAAGGCGTCTTCGTGGACATGTTAGTGGCGTGTATTTGCTAGTTAGGTGTCTTCTAAAAATTTAGTGTTTGGTTTTAGAGGTGCTAGGTGTCCTTTTGGTTTGTTTGTTGGTTTTGTTTTGTCTCGCTGTTTTGTTCTAGCTTCTTGCTAGGTTTTTTTTTTTTTTTATTGAATTTCTATTGCCGTTCAAAAAAAACTAATGGGTGTTTCCATGAGGTTATATAGGTATGGATGTGTATATATTAGGATGGAGAATTAGGTTTATGTGTTTGGTATTGGCTTATTTTTTTCGTGTTAACATTTTTATGTCCATATAGGTATAGTTATGAACGTGGATAAACTGATTTTTTTTTCTTAGTTGATATCGATATTATTTCCTTCTTACAAAGTGTTCTTCGCAAACATTTTTTTCTCCCTTTATGAACGATTCACCGTATCATGTAATGAACATATACCTTTGGTTTCTTGTGTACGCAAATATATATCGATATATCTACACTGGTTAGATAAGTTCACTTACTTCATATTGATATCTTAGGACAAGTTTTATACATTTTAAGTTGGATACTTAACTTAATTCATCTCGATATCGATACTCACTTGTGATATAATGTTTTTCAAACCTTTGTTAGTAGCGATATCTTTTCAACATTAGGCTCAATTGTGATGCTCATGTTTTTCAAACTTTATGGTTATTGTTTTCTATTGAGCTAAAACGGATTGGCGAGATCTATATTGATCAGACTTTCATATTTTGAGTATCGATATCCTATAACCAGCTCTGGAGTATCGATATCCTTTTATAACTCAGAGTTTCAGAAACTGTCAACCTTTGTTCAACTACTTGAGTATCGATATCACCAATAACGTTACAACTGATCAAAACATTCCTGTTAACCTAGGATTCCTTGTATCGAATTCACAGTGTTCGTTCAACCAGCACAAATATCGATATCTATATCAATTTTTTTAAGCCCACCGCTTGCATATCGATATATGTAACTGCCTAGCTTCCAACTAATGATATATAGACCAAGAATTCCTTAATCCATAATTTGATGAAATTCAAAGCGATTTTGATTCAAATTCATTTCAACCATCAATTCGAAGCTTTCAATCCATCGATTTCAACAAATGAATGGTGACTTTGTCAAATTCTGATCACGAGCAGCCGCAAAATAACCGAACACTCTTCGGACTAAAATTCGATCACAGTCGGTTGATTCAGATCAATTTAACCGTGACATTTGATCAATTGTGTTATTACTCGATCAAATGTAGCTTTTTAATGGATCAATTTCAAAAGTTTGATGATCAACTGAACGTATTGATCATCACAATAAGTCACGTACTACAAAGACCCCGATTCCTCAAATTGATCAAATTCAACGATTTTGATCAATTCCGTGATCTTCCGATTCTTTTATGCTTTGATGAACTTCAAATCTTCAATCTTACTTGGTCTGAAACAAATTTCTGTTACAAAACAATCGATGTATGAATATATTTGAATGTACGCGCGAGACTGTATTTCGTTATAATGTTTTCTATTATGTTGAAGTGTTAAAACATAACTTAGAAGGCCTAACCTTATACGAAGTACTACTTTAAGTAGTCACGTGCTTGGTAAATAAACTATGTTGTACAATCTATAAAATTGAGCTTATAATTTGTTGTTTTTCGCAGCTACGATTCTTCATTTGTTGTTGAGCAGCTTAATTTTCTTTGCTTAACGCACGCGCATAGATTCGGAGGTCACTTTTGCTATTATTTCAATGTACGTACCTTATGCGCGCTTTTATATAAGTCAGGACTAATGTTCTAATTAAACATTAAAAAACATTATTGTACTAACATATTAAACAACATTGTTGTACTAACATTTATTAATTTATTTAGGTCTGAACGAAGAGTAGTTGTTGCGCATGACAGTAAAATTTACAGCTTTGATATTGATACCGATACCAAGAAAGCTATCGGTGTTAGTTTTGGCTAAAATAAAAATGTGGTTTTGTCCCACATTGGTGAGAGGAACAAAATGGGAGGTGCTTCCTTGGCTATAAAAGGAGGGCTAGGCCTTGGTTCCAAAATGTACCAAATCAACATACATCTTAAGTATTTGGTTTCTTTCTTTCTCCCTTTGTTTTAGATACTTGTGTAGAGTGTCTAAGACGTGAGTCAAATCTTTGGAGGGTGCGAGTGTTGGTTGGGTGGTGGCTTAAGAGATTAGTCTATGTGATTGTAACAATTTTTCATATAGTGGAATCTTTTCTCTTTGGAGGCCTGTGGTTTTTCTCCTGTTTTGGAGTTTCCACGTATATTCTTGTGTTCTTATTTCTTTACTGTTTTCATTGGGTTGGGTTGTTGGGGAATATTTGAGACCGTTTTTCCCAACAAGTGGTATCAGAGCCAAAGTTTTGGTGGAGGTCTCGATTTTAGAATTTCATAGTATGCTCTGTGGTTGCAGTTTTGTCTGAACTTCCACATCAGAAACGAATTCTATTTATCGTATTGGGGTATCTTGGTTATATTAATTGTCTTGTATACGATAGAATTATATGTGAGCTCGGTGGAGTATTTACACGTGTAGAAAAGGTTCTGGCTAAGGAAAGACTTGGTAATTAAGCGTGTCCATTGTGACCCACCTCTCTTTCCTGGGATCCTTTTTCTCCTGCGTGTATTACTAACTGGCTGGAAACATATTTTTCTAGTATACAATACTGGTAATTTTTAAAGATACAGGTACGATGTCAAAGTTTAGTCCAATGAGGTTTGATGTAGAGAAATTTGATGGAAGGATCAATTTTGGCTTGTGGCAAGTTCAGGTCAAGGATGTGTTGATTCAGTCCGGGTTACACAAGGCATTGAGGGGGAAACCAACCCCTGTTCTGGCGGTGATTCTAGCACCAGTAAGATCGATGATGAAGAATGGGATGATATGGATTTGAGAGCGGCAAGTGCTATTCGTTTGTGTCTTTCAAAGAATGTTCTTGCAAACGTGCATGGGTTATCAACGGCAAAGGAGCTTTGGGAGAAGCTTGAACAGTTGTACCAAGGCAAGGGCATCTCAAATCGGTTGTATCTCAAGGAACAGTTTCATACTCTACGTATGGAAGGAGGTACAAAAATTTCAGATCATCTGAGTATTCTAAATGGTATCGTTTCAGAACTGGAGGCTATTGGAGTTAAGGTTGATGATGAAGATAAATCATTGAGACTTATATTATCTTTACCATCGTCCTATGAGCACATGAAACCTATTCTGCTGTATGGGAAAGAGACCCTGAAGTTTGAAGATGTTACTGGCAAACTCTTGTCTGAGGAGAAAAGGCTGGATAGTAACGGTGGGACTTCATCAGAAGGTACGATTTTGGTAAGTGAAGATAGGAAGAAGAACAACTCCAGAAAAAATCTAAAATGCTGGAAGTGCGGGAGGTCTGGACATGTCAGGATGAATTGTCCAGGTGGAGCGGATACGGCAAAGGGCTCCAAGTCAGCTGACAGTGTCTCCGTTCTCACGGGGAATGATGAATTCTATTGAAACATGACATCCTCATGGTGTGTCCGCGCCACCATGGAAAAGGGATGATTGTCAGCGGTTCCACAGGTATTTACACATGGGCATTGGTTTGGCTAAAATGCAAGGTGTGTGGTGGAAATTGATGTCGATGGCTGATGGAAACTTCCAGGTGAGCCAAACAGTGGAAGTTGCACCATAAACAGTTTCAGCAAGTGTTTTTCGACATGTGCCGAGGTGAAATGCTTAGAATGGGTTATTCTGAGTGGAGATACTCTTTTATGGTGGAGTATGATAATTCTCTTCGAATTATGATTGTCGGTCGAGACAATGGTTCTGATGTTGGAGCAAAGTTATTTTTATTTTATCCAAGGTGGAGATTGTTAGTTTTGGCTAAAATAAAAATGTGGTTTTGTCCCACATTGGTGAGAGGAACAAAATGGGAGGTGCTTCCTTGGCTATAAAAGGAGGGCTAGGCCTTGGTTCCAAAATGTACCAAATCAACATACATCTTAAGTATTTGATTTCTTTCTTTCTCCCTTTGTTTTAGATACTTGTGTAGAGTGTCTAAGACGTGAGTCAAATCTTTGGAGGGTGCGAGTGTTGGTTGGGTGGTGGCTTAAGAGATTAGTCTATGTGATTGTAACAATTTTTCATATAGTGGAATCTTTTCTCTTTGGAGGCCCGTGGTTTTTCTCCTGTTTTGGAGTTTCCACGTATATTCTTGTGTTCTTATTTCTTTACCGTTTTCATTGGGTTGGGTTGTTGGGGAATATTTGAGACCGTTTTTCCCAACAATCGGAATGGTCTATTTGGTGCATGATCCAAAGAAAACAGACCCGCCGATCTACTATGCATCACAGAATAATAAACTAGATGACCACTTGGATTTAGATTTGGCAACCGATATAGATACAAGGGTTCCGTTTCTTCGCAAGAAAAATGTATTAAAGAACTTCAAAATAGAGGAGTTCAAAAAATTTTACGGTGACACAGCCACTCACACTATCAAGGAAACGTGTATCGGTGTCGACTTTACTTGGGGCCGTACGGATATAACTAGAAGAGACCATGTATTTTTGAGCAATAACAATGATTGGGAACTACGCATTGCTAACTTCACAGGTTTCCCTGAGGATGTAACGGTCGAGCATGCTCCCACCGCAGATTCCTTCATAAGCATTTGCCGTAAGTATCTATTACATCAACTTCGTTGGGGTGATAGATTTTTGGAGATATTTGACGACATACCTGTTTCCGTTTCTGGAAAGGCACGATTATTTAAGGGAAAGTATGATGGTATTCACGTTGTAGTGAAACAGGTCGCTGCAAATACTTCTCATTCAGATTATTTTTTATCAATCATCAACCAAAGATTGTGTAATGAACAAGATAATATAGTTAGAGTCTACGGGATGATATTTGACGGAAACCATTATAATATTGCAATGGAAAAATGCGATTGCAACTTCGAAGATTTAGCGAATAGTGTATTTGCAATCCCTAGAAACCAAGATACTAGCAATTTAAAGATATTTTTGAGGTACCAAGATGTTAGTTTATAATAGTATTTGTTTTTCTTTGCTTATTTGTTTAAAATCGTTATATATACATCTTTTGTCAACAGGGGCATAGTTCGGGGGATAATAAATCTTCATGAGCATCAAATCATACATGGTAGCATACGACCATCTAACATCCTGATAAAAGATTATCAAAAAACTGGTCCAGTAATAAAGTTAGGTGGAATGAGTAGAAGCAAATACGTTTTGGAGCAATGATCCCCCAATGGACCAAAAGGTACTATTTCCAACATCTATCCTTATTTGTTAAATATTTAAATATTGCATTTCTCAAATTATTACCCTTATTCAACTTGTTTAGGTGAGAAGAAGAATTCGGGACTCTACACTTGGGACTCTACAATTTGAGACGTCTTATTTTGTTTTGTGAGACTAAAGGCGCACACAAATTCCCTGACGATGACAATGAAGATGACTTGTATTATGAAAATCAAGAAGAATTCAAGACCGATGTGGCAATGGTCAAGAATGGGGTTGCTCGTGCTCTCATAGACAAACTTCTAAGTTGCCAATCAAACAACAAGTACGTCGTTACTTAATATGATAGTTTATATTAAAACATTAGAATGATGAAAAGTATATACCACATCCTTAACACAATTATAACTTACATATGCGTTTGTTACTGTTGTCTAGCATATCAGCCATCGAGGTATACAAAGACACTTATTTTTGGGAGCCTGGGGAGTATCTCAAGTTTATACAAGATGCAAGTAATCAAATTACAGGAGAAAATCCTGATCGTCAACTGCTGGGTGATATCGAAAACCACAAAGTTGATGTGTTTTCTGTAACACCCCCAAATTTCACTGTTGGCGGAAGCAAGCTTTGGGGTGCTACTAATCAAATATCACAGCACAAAAGTAAAGCAAACGACATCTATATGCAACGTTTGTAAAATAGTTACATTTCAATATATAAAATGTTTGAAAACATAGTGTTTTCGGTTACAAAAGTATAGTTCCCTAGAGCCCACGCGTATGGCGGGAGATTCTATTACATAATCATAATATACAAAAGATAATGCTAAGAATCTCCGTTAAATGCAAAGTAGAAATCATGCGACTCTAGCTAGTGTCCAGGGGTGATCCTACTCCGTCGGTGTACCTGAGATACAAAGCTAAAAAGTGTCAACCAAAACGGTTGGTGAATCTTACAAGTTTAGTAGTAAAGTAATCGTTTATGAACCACAAATATGTACCAGTATTGCTATCAAGCAAAGTAAGTAAGTCAGTAAGTCATCATAAGTGTCATGAGCTCATAAGTTGAAGCTTAACTGTGTAGTGTGAATATATCACGTACCCCCGTGAGTGCTATCCGCACACTCATATGTAACAAATACTAATATGCCTGTTTCTACGTGTAAATCAGTACGTGGTGGCGCTACCACCCCAGGCAGGGATTGTCAGTCCCAAATGGATCCATCTATTAGTAATCGCGCTTAAGTCTATAACTAACAACTTATGAAAGGAGGCTTTCAGTGGATAAACAGTAACTCATGCGTTGTGTGTAAAAAGTAATGTAATCAGTTCAGTACATTGTGTTCATACGTAAAACGGTTGCTAAGTATCTCACCCCAAAGTATAAAAGCAGTAAAAGTGGGGCCGTAAGACTCACCTGAGTCTAGTATGTATGTAGGGAAATCAAGCAAGTAACTCAGATGTAAGTCCGTAAATATGTCGGTTCTCAGAACCCTGCAACCTTCTGGCGTCCGAAACGCACAAGGTTGTAAGTAATTAAGTAAATAAGTCGGTGTCTTAAAAGACCACCCATGCTAGTTATCCACCCAACTAGGAAATGTCCAAGTGTTTGTTTAGTAATCCGTTTGTAGTTTGAAAACAAGTATGGCCCGTTGGTGACGGTTTTGTAATAATAATCCAGAAGTGTTATTATTATATGTATTGTTATATGTGAGTATTCGACACTTAGTGTAAAAAGTATTTATAAGTTCCTGGATGACGGGGGTCCGGGGGCAGCGCCCCTGGTAGCGGGGTCCAAGGGGCGGCAGCCCCTGGCGGGGTCCAAGGGGCAGAGCCCCTGGTTGGGGTCGAGCTGCCAAGTCAGCTTGGAAAATTTTTATTTCTACTATATTGCTTTATCGAAAACGCATTTGAAATCAAATTTTGGTGTAAAATCAAGTGATAAATCTTGGTTCATATTAGTGCTTTTATTACTGAATTTGGGTTCGAAAGACAAAGTGGGCTGCGAACCGAGTTGGGTTCGCAGCATAGAACTCGACTCGCAGGCCAACTCGACTCGCAAGTCAACTCGACTCGCGGGTCAGTTCGGTTCACAGGGCAACTCGACTCGCAAGTCAACTCGACTCGCAGGTCAACTCGCAGGTCAGTTCGGTTCGTAGGAGACTCCGATTCGCGAGATGGCTTCGCGAGTCGAGATCTCGGTTCGACTAATTGGACGAACATATCTCGGCTCGCGAAACGGGCTGTTCGCATCTAAACCTTAAAAATCGGATTTTTAAGTCGGTTTTTGGACATAAACTCGTTGAGGAAACGTTCTAGCATGTAAATAAAAGTGTTACAACTAATTTAAAAGAGTTTTAACGTTTTATACATCGAAATTGAAAACGAAGAAGATGAAGATGGAGTTCGTGAAGTGGTGGTCGTTTCCCTTGAATCAACTCTGCAAGATTATGAGTTTTTGGATGGCGTTTTTGGGTGGTTTAGGGCTGCCGAAAATGAGGGAAAAGAGAGAGAGTTGGGTGAAGTGTTGGTGGTGAAATGAGAATGAAAGGAATAAAGGGTTTTTTATAGGAGCGGGTCGCGGGTCGGTTTGGAGTTGGGTCCGCGGGTTTGAGCCGACCCAACTTGGGTCTCGGGGACTCGCGGGTTTTTATTTCCCAAAATTTGTGTTACGATACGTAGTCGGTTTTACCCCCAAGCCGTTTGCCCGGTCGTTTAATCGCGTAATATTTTTAAGATATAAAAAATATGTTAAGGTGTATTCGAAATATTTTCAACTAAAGTATTTTATCAAAATACTTAGTAATGAGTTATGAAAATATAACTTGAAATATTTCCTTTTGTTGGGCGCGTTTCGTGCGGTTTCGTCGTGTAGGATATGTTTTAATGATACATATTACTTGTAATAAATTTTCTTAATATATTAATGCAAATAAAGTTCATTTGGGTAATTTCACATTATTTATAAGTTTTGTCACCAACGTCCATATTAAATAAAGTCGGACCTTGTCCGGATCGTAAGTGTACGATTCAATAAATCGCGTAAGCGTGTATGTAATTACACCAAAACGTTACATATACTTAGAATATTACAAAACTAAATACACGTAATTACAAGTAGTTTAGGCACTAATTAAAGTCCTAAATTGGCGGGTGTTACATTTTCTAACACTTGGAACCAAGAGGTTGATGTCGCGTGGCTTGGTGACATGACAATGAAAACAATAAATTACCCGATGGGACATTTTTACGACTTTAAAACAATGGAAGGCCCCTTAAGAATCATCAGAAATACTATGCATCATCCTACAACAGCTACAAAGACAACCTGGAAAAACATTGGGGTGACTTCTGTAGGATTCGAGGATTATATCAACAAAACATTTCCACTACTATTCACTAAGGTGCATGATGCGGTGAAAAATCAAAATCCTAGGAATCCATTTTTTGATGACTATTTTAGGAAACGTATTTTGTAACTTATGCAACCATGATGTTTTTTTTTTTATTTCTTTTTAAGTTCCTTACTAATTTAAATATTGCTACTCTTATATTATTGTACTAGATTTTAAAACCATGTATGCACATGGGACATTAATTTTTAATATTAAATTTCGCATTTAATATCTCGTTTCTAATAATAAAGTGTCTAAATTAATATGTAAATTAAGCATTTATGTTGGATTCATGATAATATTACTTTATTTAAATTGATTTATATGAGTAAAGATTAAAAAATTACAGTAAAAGTATATTAAACCAAATTAGTGAAAAAATTTAATTATTTTAAATCTATATTAACATTTTCAAGTAATTTTATTCCTACTCGATAATTTAATAATAAAAACATTACAGACCAATTTAGATACTATTTTAATTATGGAATTAAATTTCTTCTTATACGTAAGTGAATACTCAATTAAAAAAAATTAGTTTTTAATAAGTTGCGGATCTTATTTTAAAATATATTAAAATTAAAGAGCTTAATTGATATATTAAAACTTAATTAGAATCATAAAGGTGATTTTTATATATTAATTCCGACACTCATAAAATGGACATGGACCTCGCCATACAGAAAAAAAATTCAACCCATTTATATGAAAACGGGCCAATTTTGGGCAATACGTATTGGTCTAGCAAAATGGCGGGCAGGTATTGAACATAACATTGAACATAAATTTATATTGATTCGAGGAAACAAAATGGCGTGCGGGTATTAGCAACCAGGTCATACGGGTTCGTATTTTAACGGTTAGGTCATTACAGATTCAAGTGTAACACCCGCCAAATTAGGACTAGTATTTAGTGCCTAATCATATGTTAATACATGTAATTAGTTCTGTGTTAGGCTAATTAATGTATCGAATTATATATATTGTTGAATATATACGAAAATGCGATTTGATTAAATCGTACGCAATTTAAATCGAATGTATTTCGGTTCCATAAAATGCGGACGTTGGTGACCAATCTTATTAAGTAACACTGTTATGTTAAAAATATCATTTTTATAATGCTCGAATTACAATTCGTATCGTACAAACAGAACTTGCACAATTTAAAATAAAACGCGCAAACTAAATAAACAAACTTACATTTTATAAAAGTAAAATATAAATTGATTTGTAAAATATTTAAATAAAGTATCGCGTAATAATTCGTATTTTAAAACTTACCATTTAATATGTAAAATATTTATTGAAACGTTAAATGACGGAGAAAACGAACACCACGCGGAGCGCGGGGCGAAGCCGAAAAGTGGAGGATAACCTCCACCTTTCTTCCTCTTTTTCTCATTTCTCAATCATTTCTCTCTCTCCTCTTTTCTTTTTTCTCCAAAATCACCAAATCACCACAAACTCACAAAATCGCAAAATAATTCCATTATACGCACTCGGATCACCAATATTTTTAGAGATTCACGACCACCTCGCAACGATCTACATTTCTATCTTTCCGGATTTCCATTTCGGCAATTTGTAAGTTTCCGAAAAAATATCGAAATCTCTCGATTCTTAGTATTTTTCACTTGTAGTTGTTATTATAACTTGTATATGTCCTTTACTAAGTATAGAACACGATTTCATAGCTTAAAAACGGGTTTGAATTGGGTTTTTGGTCGGAAAAATCTTGACAGTCGGACTTTCTGGGCTGATGTTCTTCCATGCGACATAAGCCTTGTGTCGCATGTTGTGTCGTATTTTGCCCCTTGTGTCGTATAAGATCCACTATGTCGCACTTTGTGTCGTACTAAATAATTAGTGTCGCAAGTTTTGCGACACAACCATTATGTCGCATACTATGTCGCAAACTTCATACGACACAATCACTATGTCGCTGTTAAATCAGCATCTCGCATCTATGCGACACAACCCTTGTGTCGTATAGATCTTGTGTCGCATTTCTATGCGACACAACCCTTGTGTCGCATAACCACTTTTGTGTCGCATATTGTGTCGCAAAACACAGAAAACTCAGATTTTTACTAAGTGTCGAGACTCAAAATTTATCACTCGATTTTACCCGAATTCAGATCCCATATGCGTTTTTCACCAAAGCAATATAGTAGAAATAAAAATTTTTCGAGCTGACCTGGCATCTCGACCCCAGCCAGGGGCCAGCCCCTTGGACCCCGCCAGGGGCGCTGCCCCCGGACCCCCGTACTTAGATTCCGTAAGCACATTTCTCACCAAGTGTCAAACTTGTATGACTTCAACACGCTTATACGATACAACTTTTCAAACATAATGGAATATACTTTTCGAGTATAACACTTCGAAATCAATGTGATAACATCAGGACTATTATTACAACTAATCACCAACGGGCCGTACACGTTGCAAACACTTCCAAGATTTGTGGAAACGTAAGTATACTCTTTTATGTTTCGTAGATGCATCTTAATGATACTACTAAGTGGATTGATTTATTTAGAGCTTTCTTTACAAATGTTTTGATAATGCATATTAATCACTACAACGATAAATGTAATATTAAAACTTTGAATGATTTATTTATAGATTTCTAAATAAAATTAGTGTTCACAGATTGGAATCTTATAATGACTGTGATTCTTTATTATGTTACAAATCTGTAGTAACACTTTTCTTTATTATTATATTAACTTAATTAAAATAAATAGTTATAGTTAATTAGAATTAAGAGAAGAGGATAAGTAAAATATCTTGCTTTTTAGCCGTCCATGGCCTCTATGATGCATCTTATAAAAAAAAAAAAAATCTTGCGTTTTAACATGTAACTTTGGTTTATGGAAACTTAAGAATTGATAGTGCAGTAGTTGACAGAATAGTTGTTAGTAGACTTATGTCCTTTGTTGAAGTAGTGCAAGCTCACCATCTTTGTTCATTTTGATTTTTCTCCTGCGCAAAGACAATTGTAAGGAAATGTTGATTATGCTGACAATGGTAAGTAAAGGTTCAACAAGTTAACAATGGGAGTACTTTTTAGTTAATTCACTGTTTAAACCCGACCAAATTTGACCATCACTAAAATGTCGGGAACTATGATATGTACTAATAGGTAATATGTATATATTTTGCTACAAAATACCCGACCCACTCAATTTGACACCTGGACTTGAATTGAGCTGTAAGTAAACTACCCCTAAGGTAAATTATTATAATATTATTAGAAGATGGACCTTTTGTGAGTGCAAGCAATTGTCAACAAATGAGAATGGTTTTCAAGTATTAGAAACAAACAGGTGAGATGGTAACATAGAAATAGGCTAAAAAGGAACACTTGAAATGGGTTGAACGAATTGAAAGCTAACCAAAAGAAAACCCAGAAAACAGAAAAATTTGTGATCTTGAAAATACTACCAGCAATCTATTCAACAAAAGACTTGATCACACTCATGAATTGCTTGCAAGCTACACAAGCATGTATGTTTCCAGCTCTTATCTGGAATGCAAGTACTATAAATGGATATGCATAATATGTACAGTCGTACACACACTCTGACAACCACACACCATACCTAATCAAACTAACCTGTAAAGTTTTATGGACCATTCAATACCTGTAAAGTTTTATGGACCATTCAATACCGGCAGTAGCACTCACACCTGCACCAACGAATAAAGATACATTTGATGTGTTGATAGAATCGATAATTCTGAGCACGTTTATGAGACCATTAGGCTTCCCGCCAACATGTTTATATACCAAAAAGGCACAACCTGGCCATGAGGGTTAAAATATATCAAATTGTAGTTTAGTACAAACAACTTCTGATGTGTAGATAGCTAAAGCATAATTTTAACTAATGCAAACACAAGGTAGAGGTGGAAGTTTGGACTCACCATCATGCCAAATTTTTGCAGCAACAGTAATCACAGGGCCTTTTCCTTGTTGCAACACGAAAAACTTGTTAATTTTCCTTTATGTATCGTTCGAAATTTGTATATAACCTATTATATATCAATTTAGTTCTCGAAAAAAATATTACACAAAGAAAGTTAGTGTTAGGATGAACCTATTGACAGAGTCGTGGAAGGATTAACATGTCATTCTACTTGCAAGGTATTGTTTTATTGAAATTGACATAAACTATTAACAAAAAAAATTCTAATATATTCCAGATATGTAAGTCAGAATAAGAAAAAGAGTGACATTGATAAGATATATGTAAGTCAGAATAAGGGTCAGGCTCATAAATTGCAATAACCTCGTCATCCGAGACTTCTACGTCATCCCATTTCCAGTTTTCTAAGTGTTGTTTACGCTCTTGTCGCTTTACGAAATCATCAATCTGAAAAGAAAATAAAAAACGGCAATGCATATATCAGTTACTAGACTAAACGGACAAATTGAAATGCCGAAAAAGTAAGCAGCAAACCACATTTTCATCAAGATCCCAGTCATAATCCCGATAATCAACATCAATCCTTACATTACCGGCCACTGAACTTGATGCACCAGTTTCAGCCGTATCACCATTGGACACTTCCTTAGTCCAGTCCCACTTGCCACTCTAAAAAAAATTAAAAAAAGATCAGACGTTTTACAACGATTGTAGATATACATATGGTCTAAATACCATTTAGTGAACTGTTTTACCACCGTATCTTTGCATGAAGTATCATATACAGCAACAACTGTGGCTTTAGCATCCAGCTTGATTTCCTGTTGTGTTGTTGCATCACAGATCAGAGTCACGTTTGATGTGACAATAGCCTTGTTTTACTGAAACTTACAAGATAGGAGTCAATTTGTATACCATAGTCAAGGCATTGATTACCATTAAACATTATCAATCGACAGACAATGTAAAGAAGAGAACCCAATATCAACCTCCATAGTGACAGCGGATGTTTGAGATTGAGGAAGTCTGCAATATATAGTATCATGGTGTTGTGATCGGAAGTTATTTGCACCCAATGGAGGAATCTACGGTTATAACAAAATCAAAGTTTAATCCAGTTTGCCTCCTGTTTATGAAGCATTTCAATCCACAATGAGGAGGGTTATTTTTATTGGATGTTTGCAGCAGGTAAGGAGGTTCATCACCACCAAATGCCAAATAGAAAAGCATCCATTCGGGTTGAAGTTCCCATGAGTATACAGAGACTTTCAAGCACCTGCTCGTTCTATAAAAGAAGAACACATTTAAAAATGAACTATTCTGCAAAACAAGTATGTATAAAAATATTGAATTGATTTCTGTGACGGATCAGTAATCTTCAAATAGATAGACCTACTTATAAGAATATTATTCACAAAAATCATGTATACTGAAAGGCAAAAGGAAAGACTGAAAGTAGATTAATAAAGATTATCCACCGTAAAATCAATTAGTTTGTAAAATTAAAACGTACTAATAAATACCCACTTACAATCTATCTATCTATAAAAATACTAACATTCGAATCCAAGCATCGACACATGAAGAAGGAAGCCGACAACGCACCTAAATTAAAATCAACATCTATAATGAAACACAGTTTACATACATAAAACACAGTTTGATGAGTGATACGATGATTGACATTGAATCGGATATGTAATCAGAATCTTGAAACCCTAAATATTAAATTAAAAAATAGTTATATCCAAATTGTTCATTGAACTATAACTACCTGTAATTCGGATTAAGGAATGGTACCTGATAATTGATTCACATCGCAGATACGTATAGGTAGGTGAAAGCAGCCAGGTTGTTCGATTGTTATTATTAGGATGAGCAAGTAGCATCGCTGTTTGAAGACAACGGAATCTTCTCTTTTTAACATTATATTATATTATATTATATTTTATACCAGTATAAAAACCCGCGCAATGCAGCGGAAATCAATAATAAAGTTATGTGATTCGATAATTTTCTTTTTTTTTTTTTTCCGAAAAAACATCGTGGAATCGTTTTGAACGCATTTTTTTTATTAGCATCCTAGGTTAGTATATGTCAATGTAATAAAAAAATATGAATATATAATTGGTAAAAATACATTATATAGAAATTAATTTGAAAGATATTAATGGTATGTATTAATGTACATTAGTGTTATAATTGACAAATTAGAAGTAGGGGCAATATTGGTATGCAGGGGCAATATTGGTATTTCCCATATGACTTAAGGTCAACATAGTGAAATGCTTAATAAGGGGTATATATATATATATATATATATATATATATATATATATATATATATATATATATATATATATATATTAGTGTACTAGATTATAACCCGTAAAATTTGTGGGGCTAAATCATAGTTTCAAGTATATAATCTATTATTCATAAATATTTTTGTCATGCTAAATATTATCTAAACATTATTTTATAAATATGAATACATATGTTATACATTTGAAGGCAATCAGACTTAGCCCAATTTAACCCAGATTAATAAATAATTAATTCTAACTTGAGCCTATTTTGTTACTCAACGCACCAATTTTACTACTTAATAGAAAAAGCCGACTTAATGCATCAACTTATGACAACTTTATTTTATTTGTCTCCTCATTATTAACCTCTTCACGAAATTGAACCTAAATAATCCTGATAATGTACATGAGCCAATCAAAATGCCAGATAGCAGATAAAGATTTATCAGTTTGAACAATTTTATAAACTTTGATCATCCTTGTAAACATTTTAATAAACTTTAGTTATCCTTGTAAACATATTAATAAACTTTAGTTACCCTTAAACACAATACATATAGTTAACTCATAGTTTTGTTAAATCATAAACTTTAGTACCTCGAGCAAACATTTTGGGATACTTTAATCCCCTCCGTGTGTATTAACCCGTTAAAATTAAGGATAAATAAGAATGATACCTAAACTTGCAATTTGTCAACGTGGGGACACTATCTTCGATGAGTTATAAACAACATATAGTTTGATAATTTCAATAAAAATTATCGTGCAATAATATAAGATTAAATATTCTCAGAAATAATGGAGATAAACACTAAAACTCTTACGGTACACATGTGAAGTGTATTTAATAAAATATACAATAAAGAATTCAAATTCTAACATATATGTTGAAGACATCAATCCTCAATGTAGCAACAAAAGGACACTGGTGGACACAAATTACAATATGTGAGACTTCTTTAAACTAATTTTATGATCTTGAAGAAGAAACTGATAACAGTTGCCTTTCCAAATGAAGCAGTAATGCAGCAGGCTAAACGACTTAGCCTTTATAGACCCAAACAAACTCTGGCCAAATCTGATCAAAAGCCTTCGATTGACCTGATCCAAATATGCAACAACATCATTTAAAAAAATTAATTTAGCATACATGAACCCAAGAAAGCCAAAATATAGATTACGACTTCCTATTGATCCCAACCATACCCAAAAAGACAGCAACTGATGTTTATCAATTGAAACCGCTGCTCCATTCCTATTTGCATCATTTGAGAATTTATCAATTGTTCAATAAAAAGTCAACAGAAATCATTAGATAGGAGCCAAGATGAAGTTTAAAATCGCAAGGCAGCCATGGTTGTTCAATATACCGCTGACACTAAGATGTCATGAGTAACTTATAAGTACTAAAGCATCTCAAAAATCATAAAGAGAATCTTAATTTTTTAATTAAATGAAAAAGCATAACGTTTCCCATTCCCATGTATAAATACATTATTAGCTTTTTAGGGAAAAAATGTCATAAAAATAGATGGACAACTGATGCTCCAATGCAGATTCTATTGACACCACTGATATTAAGATGTCATTATTTTCATTTGAACACATGTTAGGTGAATTTCGCCTATCACCAATAAACATAACCCAAACTGGCGACCCAGATAAATGGGTTAAAATTGTCACTCATTGCTCAGTAATGTCATGTGTGATGAGTCTTACAGGAAATAGCCATCTATGTAATAAGGTAAAACATAATTGAAAATAGAGTATTATACCAACCTGGTAGGCGAATGTGTTTCTTCTGTACCATGTTTCTGAAAGTAAATTCTTTGATCTTCTCAAGGCTCAGAAATGTGTAGAAGAAACAGACGTGCAATCTCATTGAAGAATAGTTTTGTATCAAGTAGTAGACTTAAGTACTTAACATACACAGATTTACAGTCAAAACTATTGTGTGCATAGTCCAAGTGGATTGGAAAACAAAAGTCAAAGGTGTAGACCATACTCCCAGAGTCACTAATGAAATAGATACAAAATTAAGTTAAGCTACAGCCTCCAACCATGCTATAAATGACGATCCTTTCCTCACCAAATGTTGCACCAAATCACTTAGCGTGTTACAGAGGTGCTCCTTACACAAAGAAAATGAAGTTTTGGCTACTTGATCAATGTCTCTAGAAAATAGGTAACCAACTTATTATCCTACCAAGATATTAATGATAACTAAAATATGAAATAAAATCTTAAAAATTCAATGTTAGAAAAGGCCTTAGACAATTCCAATTTAGACAATGGAAACTTTGAAAAGATAGATTTATCATCATATGAAGAATATGAAATATTTATAAAGTTGAAGAAGATACAAGAAGTAAGTTCTGATGGATTAGACCGGCTGACCCGTTTGACCGACACCTTAAAAAAATTCCATGTTACCCATAACTTGAACCACTCACGTATAAAAAAAATGGATATGTACCGGTGTCGAAACCGATCTCTCATTCACCCAACAATACCCTATTCGAGAGTTTCAAAAATGCCAATAGAGGTGAACACTGTTTGTGAATGTGTAAGAAGCTTATCCTGCACATATACATCGATAGACAGATTAACAAAGTAATCGGATAAATAAGATATAAACAAAAGTGCTATGTAACAATCAAGCACCTATATATGTTAATCATCAATAAGAAAACGTGCATTTAGTGTCATTAACAGCTTCTATTGATGCTAAACATAATAAGTAAATTGAATTAATAAATAATACGAACGCATATGTGATTGATCTTGATTTAGCAGGCTTAGACATATATAGCATGCAATAAAATATAAGATAACGTAGTAAAGCTTATGTCATTATAAAAAGGGGGCAATGCAACTTAAAAACTTATTAAAGAAAATGTAGCATGTTTTCAAGTAATCTACCAAATAGATAAAACTAAATTCATAAACTTGTAGTGTAATGAGATGGTTAGATTCATAGTCATTTACCTCGTAAAAGGGTCATAGATGCTGCATTTGTATCATAAGAAATTAGGATCCCAATTCAGTATAGCTGCTAGAAATTTTTATATATCCAAAAGATCATATGATCCTTGTTTCTGCAGTATCGTAATTTAAGAACAAAATCAAGTCCCCACCATTTGTGACTTCCCAAAATCTGACCATAACACAATCCAGTTATAAACCATAAAACATAACTCTTCAAGTTCCATAGAGATACATCATGTTTTGTTTTTAAACATACACCACCACCATCACTATCCTAATCTAAAACAAATGTGCCCAAAGACGCCACTATCATGCACAGTTTGCACCTGTTTAGCAATATTAGAAAATGGATTAGATCCAAGGTTTGATTAATCTGAACTCATTCATAAAATATAATATTTTCTATTAACTACTAAAAGGATACACACAACTAAGTTAATTCATATAAATCAAGTAGAAAAACACCAAATTAAAGTTAATACGTATACCATACCAAACAAAAACTAAACAAGTAAATCAAAGGAATAAGCAGCAAATACTAAACACATAAATCATGAGAAAACACCATAACAACCAATACACATACCACACATAATGAAATTGTTAAAGGGAGAGCTGTTAAAGTCAAGTTACAAAAAATTACCTAATTGAAATGAGATTGCTATTAGTGGATGCATTGATGGAACATGTGTGATATCTAATTTTATGTAACATATTATAAACTATATTTTTTTTTATAATAAACTAAAAGGGTTGCAAGTGTCCACACAAAATAATAATTATGGTGAAAGAGAAGCTACCCGGTTCGGATTTGAGAGTGAGAATCTATGGTGAAAAAAGAAACGGATACCTTTGAGTACGTAACAACTTTAAACAATCAAGATTGCAGTTGGACATCCAATTTTATACTGTAAGTAGCAGTTGGCCGCTGCATAAACATATAAATTCAGATGACAGCAAGAAAAGAGGATCCAAATAATTACAAACATGAAGATTAGAATTAACAAATTAAAATGCTTTGAAACACGTAATTGATAGGTGAACCTTGAATAGAATTAATGGAAAATTTTAGTAGCGTATGAAAGTACAGAGAAAGTAGGTATTAGCGAATAATAAACAACCAAAATCGTGCCATTCATAAGTTGATGGGTCAAAACTACCTTGTCCACCTCTACTATTGTTTGTAATGTTGACAAAAGCATTGTTGGTTAAAACATAATTCTTTATCTGCAAGGACCAAACATTGTTGATTAGGCCTGACAGTATATTCAGTTCAATTAAATGACTAAAAGAGAATAGAACCAACTTTTATTTTGTAGCATTTATAATATTCGAATTCTTTAATAATTGAATGTTACTTACTCTACATGTAATTATAGCTCTCTCACACAAACGCAAACTAAAGAAAACAAATAAGGGATCAATGGTTGAACAATGGACCTACTATTAACCTGTCTAACCTACTAATTTACAAAAGAACGTCCAAGTGAATGTATCGTGCTAGTTGTTATTGTTATCTAGTTTTTTATGGTTATGGTGGAACCATGGTCCCGGGTTCCAACTAATTCACAAAAGATGAACATAATTGTGACACCCGACGATTTAGGGTTACTGATAATCCTACTAGAAACCCTAATTACGTGTGTTTAGTTTAGTATTAGGCTAAATACTTGCAATTACTTGTAACTATTTGTACATTATTGTGAATATATACACATACGTAATTGTTTTATATTACGCTTACGCAATTTGATGAAATTGTGCGAAATAACCGGACGGAGTCCGACAAACTATACGACGTTGGTGAAAACATTTCTATAAATAACTTTAATCTATTTTTAGAAGTTATTTATCACTATTTATTATTTTGTTAAAATAATACGCGAAAAACTTTGACGTTTTGCTTAAAACGTCTCAAACTCAAAGAGAACGCACGAATCACATTCGACAACGAAACGAAACCCGATAAATATTTCACTAACTTAAAATAAAGTATATTAACAATACTTCAATGAAAAATAATCCCAAATATATCGTGAATTAAAACGACGAAAGAAAACGTTACGAGATTTAACGAAATAACGAGTAAACGACCACAAAACGTAACACAGTCTGGAATTAAATTTGAAACACTCCACCCCCAAATGGGACCCCCCAAAAATCTGCCATGTGCCCCTCCCCCTCTTCCCCATACATGCAAATCCTCATGATCACCCTTTCTTCACTTAAACACTCTAAACACATGCAATCTCTCATTTGAAACCTCTCACTCACTCACAAACACTCTCATATTCTCTCTACTCTTATCTCTCCCTCAAAAACTGAAGTAAAATAAGTTGTAGAACCACCCTAACACCACCATAAATCACCACCATTTTGAAGATCAAGAAGAAGAAGAACAAGAATCAAGCATCATCATCATCACCTCCTCTCTTGTTCTTCATCATTTCTTTGTGAGAATCATCAAAACCCTTCACTTATTTTACTTATTTGCTACTGATTATGATGTTATATAGCTCATCTAACACTAATATTTCCAAATATAAGCTTGAAAATCGTTTTTATATAACATATGTTAACATGCAAAAAGCTGTCCAGAAAAGTCAGTTTAGTATAAAAATCATATAAAATCATATACTAAGAGTTAGACGATGAATTTTTTTTTTAAAATTTGCGTATTGAAAAGATCTGCAACTTTCGTGTTTTACACTTTTTCCATATCTGTACGTATTTTTGTGAATAACCTAATCTTTGAGTCTGGTCTGGAAGTTTTTAAAAACCGAGTTCGGTTCCTTCGCGAATTTATTTAAATATGTAAATGGACACTATAGTTTCTGTAAAAATTATATGTTAGACCAGAAACCTTGATAATCAGTGGGTAAAATTTGTGAGACTTGATTTGGATTAGAAGTGGTAGAAATTAAATGGCGAACCAAACCGACAAAACCGAAACAACCCCTTTTTGGACTGATTTTGTACCAAGTGTAAAACCGACACTTCGGACCGACTATAAAGTGTAACAACAGTTTTCTAAGGCTTAATAAACTATTTTAAGACTTGGGTAAAAATTTTGGGTCAAACCGAGCAGGTTTGACCAAGTCAACAAAAGCGGCTCGTTATCTAAAAACCGACAAACTTATGATTTTTGGAAAGTGGTAACAAAAATAGGTTTGGGTGACTTAGTTAGTAACTTGGACCAAAAACTAAATTTAGAAAGTTTCCCGAATTAGAAACCGACACATAAAATTGGTAAGTGACACATGAAATTGGAAGTGACTCTGTAAATAGAGAAGTGACTCATAGGTTGACCAGGTTTGACCAACCTTGACCAGTTTGACCAACTTGACCAACTTTGACCAAATTTGACCTACGGTTTTAAGACTTATACAAACTAAAATAATCGGTTTGTAACACATGATATGTACTAATGAAAAGTATACAACAAAACAAACTTAATAATAATGTCTAAATGAATTATTATTACAAACTTTCACCAACGCGTCGTACATGTTTTTAATAAACGAACTTGAACAACTTATTTGGACATACTAGCTGATGAACTAGCCTTAGGTGGACATTAACCTTCCATCTACACGATTGGCTTAAGTGGACATTGACCCCCACTTATACAATCGCCAGAGATGGTCTTATGAGACATCTACTTACACAACCTTATACGTTTAGGACGTTAGAAGGATTGCCCGCCGGCTTGCTTGCTTAATTGATATTTGCTTACTACTTGCAATCCTAAGGTGAGTTTCATAGCCCCTTTTTACTTGTTTTAACTATTTTGGGGTGAGAATACATACACACATGTTTTATACAACTGCCTTTATACATGCTTTATACAACTGTCTATACACATGTTTCATGCAACTATCTTTATACATGCTTTATAAACTGTTTTATATACACTGAATAACAACTGAAACAAAGGAAAACAAGGATAAGCAAAGGATAACGTATGAGCTCATTACGCAAGGGATAACAAAGGAAAACAAGGATAAGCAAGGATAACAAAGGAAAACAAAGGAGAGCAAATGATAACATGACACTTTTATAACTGTTTTTGCATACGTGCAGCACAACGGAAATCTCGTGTTTCTTACTTTTGTTTACAACTGCTTACAAACCTATGAACTCACCAACTTTATGTTGACCCTTTTAGTATGTATTCTCAGGTTTACAGACGCAGTAGGACTACCCACAGGAATCAAGAAAGTAGGATGCTTTTGAAAAGCATAGCTCGAGCCGCATATTTTCAAACAGAAGATTTAATTGATTACGATATTTTGTATCAACAATTATGTATTAGAAATCTCTAGACTATTTTAGCGAACTCCAAATATTATGTAAACATTTTATTTATGGAATGTAATATTTTTCAAACGTCTCATATAGAGGTCGTTTGCTTTAATCTTTGTGTTGTGATATTTGATTTGGTCGGCGCCCCCGTGACACCTCATGCTTTCCGCTGCCACGTGTTTTGGGGGTGCGACAATAATGCCTTGAGCCACTCCTCAAGAGATGATGATTTCTACATGGAGGGAACTTATATCATAAGACTTATAACCGAGTTACAACTAAAATCTTATCCTATCAAGCAATCCAAATGTAAGAAACCAAACTACCTTATCATCTAGAAGCAAGGTACGACATACAGAATGCTCTTTCTCTAGCAATTGACTGCTATATCCAACCAACAATTAGTTGACCTCATAAAAGTTAGAACTCACTGCTGCTTGATCTTGTTCATCCCTATTCATACCAACATGTTTTGATACATTTTTTGGATGTGATCCCCGTAGGCATGAGACAGTCTTCAGTTTGTGCAATGTCCACCTGTTAACGTTGTAGCTAGTTACAGATTAACCCTCAAAACCAGCGGATAAGTTTTGAAAAACACAGACTCTATAACTGATACTAACTTCAGGTTTGTTCAATTGGAAATAGGTCCGATTTGGTCCATGGTCATTGATTCCACTCCAGCACCAATACCTACATGAAGAACATGAACATTGACAACGATGTTGCAAATACTATAAAATTTTTAATCGAAAATGATCATACACTAAATCATGAAACAAATACATCTAAAAGGGGTACATTGAGCCCCATCCCACCTAAAAACAATTTATAGAAAGGTTCTGGTTCCTTAACCTGTGTCATTGGTTGCTTTCATTAATTTGGACAAGTAGAAGATGCAACAGTTTATATAAGCTACCCCTGTATTAAATAAATCAAGGCATCATGAAACAAAGTATTATACTTTCATTTTATTGTAGGTGTGAGAATTAAACAACAATATCATCGTAAATCAAAAGCACATCAAACTTCAGATTTTTAAACATCGATGATTCAAACCATAACAAACATAACACATATAAACATATTATATACACACAAATCTGAGTAGAAAACAAGCCTAAATACATGATATGAAAGGAGTAGAATTCTTCAGGATTAACAGAACCTCAATCCAAATCCAATGATTTACTTCCATCCAGCCATAACACATGAACTTACAGCCGCCATGGTGAGTTAAAACCCTAATTTTAACTGAAATTAAAAGAGATTAGGATTTGTGTAGAAGAGGAGATGCACGAGAGAGAATTCTCAAAATAAGATTATCGTGGGAATTTGTTGGAAGAAGAAGAAGAAAGTGATGAGCACGGACAATTTGCTTTCTGATTCGTCTTCTCCTAACAAGGATTCTTACTTTTTATTTTAATTTTTAATCAAGAACTTACGGGTTTAATTTTTTTTGTACGTATTTTTTGTAAATATACTTAAATTAAATGTAATAAGTTTTTAATATTTAAGGAGGGACAATTATGACTTTTAAGGAATACACATTTACTATTCAGGTTATCATTTATACCAACGGGTTTAGACGGGTCTAGCGGGTAATTTTTTTTTTTCACCTCATTTTATTTTTTTCATTTTTCACTCAAATTTAAAAAAAAGTTTGGTGAACCCGATAACCCGACCCGACCCAAGACCCATTTGACCCGGACCCGACCCATTCATTTTGCCACCTCGGCCATACATACACTAATAATATAATATAATCTACCTATCTAAGTAATAGATGATAGAAGATGTCCTATTTGGCATGCTTCTCTGATTGCACCTAAGCTTTTTTCCAACATGTCATTCTAATATTCTCCTAAAAAATCCTACATGGCTACAAAATATAGATTGCCCTAAAAAATCTCACATGTACGTATAAATTGGAGTATTAGAGTTTGATCTAATCTAAAACATCTATAATTACGATATCTAGGAGTCCCTCATTGAACGTTTGGACTAAAATGGAATTGCAATCAATGTCTAATTCCTAGCAATGTTAGTTAAAGTGATAAGATCAAATTCCTAAATTAAAATTTATTCTTTAGCTAATAAATTTCTTCTCCCCCAATACCAATTCACATGTAACGTTTCTTCACTTGCAAAAACCTTTTGATTATATAATTTCATTCTAAACTCCTTATGGTTTTTATGAGATTTTGTTGTTGTTTTTTAAATTTGCTGATATTGGTTTATATATTTGACAGAGAACGGATGGGTTTGAGCAATTGAAAGTATTTTCTGAATACATCCGCTTGCAATATATAAGATCTATAGATTTTAAAATATTTATTCTTGGAAGTTGGAACTCTTTCACCTTCAAAGGTATGTATAATTATATTGGGTCTAAATCTAAATGTTACGTAGTATATATTACCATGTCATATAGAAAGTTTCATTTGATGTGAATTATTGTTCTCTGAAACATGTTGACCATGACTATTAGACTATTAGTTATGAGCAAACATGTCACCACTTACATTTATTTCGATTTTTAGATCCTATTAATATTTTAGACATTGTTTTTGGTTGTATGTATATTCTCCTAAATATGATGAAGAAGGATATTATGAATTCATCATTATACGTTTTTCATATAAAATGTTTCCGTGCATCGCACGGGTATATAAACTAGTTATAATATAATGTTAAAAAGAGAAGATTCCGTTGTCTTCAAACAGCGATGCTACTTGCTCATTCTAATAATAACAATCGAACAACCTGGCTGCTTTCACCTACCTATACGTATCTGCGATGTGAATCAATTATCAGGTACCATTCCTTAATCCGAATTACAGGTAGTTATTGTTAGATATGGACTAGATTCTCATGTATCTTCAAGTTGGTTTTAGATACATTGTATTTGGCAAAACATCAAATGGCATCTTGGTCCTACATGTTTTCTTGTCCATCATCAACTTGACAAGGAATCTATCTAAGCATCAACTTGCTCATTCCATTGGGAATTCTTTGTCTATAAAAGGGAGGTTTTTGGTTGAAGTTCAAGCACACCAACACAACAATTCTCTTGTGTTCTCCTACTACCTCTTCTTCTCATCTTTAGGAAAGAGTTACATTAGTATTGTATGTGTTATACACATACTTGTAACCTTTTAGCCTTTGTACTTTTCTTTTCATGTACTTTCCTTCACCTATTAATAAAAGTTGTTTAAACCTTCGACGTAATTCTTGTGTCTATCATTTCATTATACTTTCTAGCTTCTCTACGTTACTATTATCCGCTTTGTGACTAATAGTTAACTTGGGGGTTCATTTTATCCTAATAGTTATAGTTCAATGAACAATTTGGATATAACTATTTTTTAATTTAATATTTAGGGTTTCAAGATTCTGATTACATATCCGATTCAATGGCAATCATCGTATCACTCATCAAACTGTGTTTTATGTATGTAAACTGTGTTTCATTATAGATGTTGATTTTAATTTAGTTGCGTTGTCGGCTTCCTTCTTCATGTGTCGATGCTTGGATTCGAATGTTAGTATTTTTATAGATAGATAGGTTGTAAGTGGGTATTTATTAGTACGTTTTAATTTTACAAACTAATTGATTTTACGGTGGATAATCTTTATTAATCTACTTTCAGTCTTTCCTTTTGCCTTTCAGTATACATGATTTTTGTGAATAATATTCTTATAAGTAGGTCTATCTATTTGAAGATTACTGATCCGTCACAGAAATCAATTCAATATTTTTATACATACTTGTTTTGCAGAATAGTTCATTTTTAAATGTGTTCTTATTTTATAGAACGAGCAGGTGCTTGAAAGTCTCTGTATACTCATGGGAACTTCAACCCGAATGGATGCTTTTCTATTTGGCATTTGGTGGTGATGAACCTCCTTACCTGCTGCAAACATCCAATAAAAATAACCCTCCTCATTGTGGATTGAAATGCTTCATAAACAGGAGGCAAACTGGATTAAACTTTGATTTTGTTATAACCGTAGATTCCTCCATTGGGTGCAAATAACTTCCGATCACAACACCATGATACTATATATTGCAGACTTCCTCAATCTCAAACATCCGCTGTCACTATGGAGGTTGATATTCGGTTCTCTTCTTTACATTGTCTGTCGATTGATAATGTTTAATGGTAATCAATGCCTTGACTATGGTATACAAATTGACTCCTATCTTGTAAGTTTCAGTAAAACAAGGCTATTGTCACATCAAACGTGACTCTGATCTGTGATGCAACAACACAACAGGAAATCAAGCTGGATGCTAAAGCCACAGTTGTTGCTGTATATGATACTTCATGCAAAGATACGGTGGTAAAACAGTTCACTAAATGGTATTTAGACCATATGTATATCTACAATCGTTGTAAAACGTCTGATCTTTTTTTAATTTTTTTTAGAGTGGCAAGTGGGACTGGACTAAGGAAGTGTCCAATGGTGATACGGCTGAAACTGGTGCATCAAGTTCAGTGGCCGGTAATGTAAGGATTGATGTTGATTATCGGGATTATGACTGGGATCTTGATGGAAATGTGGTTTGCTGCTTACTTTTTCGGCATTTCAATTTGTCCGTTTAGTCTAGTAACTGATATATGCATTGCCGTTTTTTATTTTCTTTTCAGATTGATGATTTCATAAAGCGACAAGAGCGTAAACAACACTTAGAAAACTGGAAATGGGATGACGTAGAAGTCTCGGATGACGAGGTTATTGCAATTTATGAGCCTGACCCTTATTCTGACTTACATATATCTTATCAATGTCACTCTTTTTCTTATTCTGACTTACATATCTGGAATATATTAGAATTTTTTTTGTTAATAGTTTATGTCAATTTCAATAAAACAATACCTTGCAAGTAGAATGACATGTTAGTCCTTCCACGACTCTGTCAATAGGTTCATCCTAACACTAACTTTCTTTGTGTAATATTTTTTTCGAGAACTAAATTGATATATAATAGGTTATATACAAATTTCGAACGATACATAAAGGAAAATTAACAAGTTTTTCGTGTTGCAACAAGGAAAAGGCCCTGTGATTACTGTTGCTGCAAAAATTTGGCATGATGGTGAGTCCAAACTTCCACCTCTACCTTGTGTTTGCATTAGTTAAAATTATGCTTTAGCTATCTACACATCAGAAGTTGTTTGTACTAAACTACAATTTGATATATTTTAACCCTCATGGCCAGGTTGTGCCTTTTTGGTATATAAACATGTTGGCGGGAAGCCTAATGGTCTCATAAACGTGCTCAGAATTATCAATTCTATCAACACATCAAATGTATCTTTATTCGTTGGTGCAGGTGTGAGTGCTACTGCCGGTATTGAATGGTCCATAAAACTTTACAGGTATTGAATGGTCCATAAAACTTTACAGGTTAGTTTGATTAGGTATGGTGTGTGGTTGTCAGAGTGTGTGTACGACTGTACATATTATGCATATCCATTTATAGTACTTGCATTCCAGATAAGAGCTGGAAACATACATGCTTGTGTAGCTTGCAAGCAATTCATGAGTGTGATCAAGTCTTTTGTTGAATAGATTGCTGGTAGTATTTTCAAGATCACAAATTTTTCTGTTTTCTGGGTTTTCTTTTGGTTAGCTTTCAATTCGTTCAACCCATTTCAAGTGTTCCTTTTTAGCCTATTTCTATGTTACCATCTCACCTGTTTGTTTCTAATACTTGAAAACCATTCTCATTTGTTGACAATTGCTTGCACTCACAAAAGGTCCATCTTCTAATAATATTATAATAATTTACCTTAGGGGTAGTTTACTTACAGCTCAATTCAAGTCCAGGTGTCAAATTGAGTGGGTCGGGTATTTTGTAGCAAAATATATACATATTACCTATTAGTACATATCATAGTTCCCGACATTTTAGTGATGGTCAAATTTGGTCGGGTTTAAACAGTGAATTAACTAAAAAGTACTCCCATTGTTAACTTGTTGAACCTTTACTTACCATTGTCAGCATAATCAACATTTCCTTACAATTGTCTTTGCGCAGGAGAAAAATCAAAATGAACAAAGATGGTGAGCTTGCACTACTTCAACAAAGGACATAAGTCTACTAACAACTATTCTGTCAACTACTGCACTATCAATTCTTAAGTTTCCATAAACCAAAGTTACATGTTAAAACGCAAGATTTTTTTTTTTTTATAAGATGCATCATAGAGGCCATGGACGGCTAAAAAGCAAGATATTTTACTTATCCTCTTCTCTTAATTCTAATTAACTATAACTATTTATTTTAATTAAGTTAATATAATAATAAAGAAAAGTGTTACTACAGATTTGTAACATAATAAAGAATCACAGTCATTATAAGATTCCAATCTGTGAACCCTAATTTTATTTAGAAATCTATAAATAAATCATTCAAAGTTTTAATATTACATTTATCGTTGTAGTGATTAATATGCATTATCAAAACATTTGTAAAGAAAGCTCTAAATAAATCAATCCACTTAGTAGTATCATTAAGATGCATCTACGAAACATAAAAGAGTATACTTACGTTTCCACAAATCTTGGAAGTCTTATATTTTTCAACCAAACCAGCCCCATTTTGACCTATATTAAAAGTATCTGCTTCAGCATCTCATTCATAATCGTTGCCCACTAGAACTATTAAAAAGGGAAAAAAAGTCAATCACTCAATCACTATGCTTTAGATCATAGATCGTAAATTATGTCTCTTACCAACAACACAAATCCAACGACCTGCAGCAATGAGGGCACTATTAATTGGTGGTACAGCAACATCGCCAGCCCATCTTCGTAGCACCAGGTACAAATTCGTGATCTATATCGGATTTGGAAAAAGTATGATGGTGATTTTTAAGGGTTTCTGATTGGATTGGATGCCTATTGGATTGGAGTAGGGTTTCAGATTAAATTGGAATGGTTGAAGGAGTGTGGTTACAATGAATGATCAGATTAGGGCTGTGAATGGGAGATGCAGTGTGTTTAAATTAAGAAGGGTAATATTGTAATTATATAATAAACCTAATGATTTATTGACTAATCACATGGAGGCTAAGTTATATAATTAGGGCAAAGCTAACACATAAGTGATTAGATAATCAAGTTCTCTTTTAATATTAAAGAGAGAGAGAGAGAGAGATTAGATAGCAAGACGCCATCCATAATTAACAAAATCGAAACACGATTTCATTGTTTTTGATGGACGGTTTTGCAAATTAAAAAAGGCTCGGGTAACAACAATTCAATAAGTCATAAGAGGCTCATTACTTTAGAGGCCCAAATAGAAAATCCCACTTATGTAACCGACTCACAAACACGTTTAAATGGTGAAGGAACGTGAGTTTAGAGCAAAATCAAAACACTGAAAAAAAAATCGATTTAGGTCTCGATCAATCTGAATCTCCATCATCTTCTAAATCAATCTTTAAAAAATCGATTTAGGTCTCAAGCTTGGCACTGTGTTAATTCGACCCGACTACAATCTTCGGTTGTAAAATACGTTTATAAATATAGATGTTCTAGAATATATTAGTTTATTCGAAAAGAAAAAGACAAATTAATGTTGTAAGATATATATTTAAATTAAAGTCATTGCATAGTCACTTAGTCCGTGTTAAAGGTACTATATAGAAATATTAATTTTACTTTTTGAGTGTTCAAACTCTAATTTCAATATGAGTGGAAAAATATCATCAGGATAAAAAGGTCATGTATTAAATGAAAATATATAATGTGTAATGTTCACATCAGCTGAAATCGACTGAAAATGTAAGAGAAAAATAAACGCTCCAATATTGTAACACCCCCAAATTTCGGGTTGCGGAAGCGGTCGGGTCGGGGTGTTACCAATCAAATATCACAAGCACAAAGCTACATAATGAACGACTCTAAATGAGACGTTTGAAAATAGTTGTTACATTTCCAAAATAAAAGTTTACATTGTTGCGAGTTCGCGACGTTAATGAGTGCGAGTATCAACTCGTATGTTTATGATTTGTATCGCTTTACCACGATATTGAAACACCCCGACACTTAACGTATATTAAATTTAAGTTTTAAAAAAATTTTAGTGTTCTGTGACAAAATCGCGTCGCTATAGCAAACAATCGCGCCGCGATTCACTTATCAATCCCGCCGTAACTTCCAACAATCGCGTCGCAATTAAAGTTCTTAATCGCGTCGCAACCATTTGAAATCGCGTCGCAATTTGATAAGGATCGCGTCGCAATCTGAGAAGATCGCGCCGCGACTGATACCTGCACAGACCCAAAACAGACAGCATAACAATCTGTCCAAAAAATGACCAAATCAAATTTCCGCGACATCTTTGAACTATAACCTGTACACAATCAAATTTCCGCAACACCAATACATGGTTTTACCAACAATCTTCATCAAATTCTCTTACTTAATCTCTTGACCCATTTAAATACTTGGATCAAAAACAAACCAAACTATTTATTACCATATCAATATTGAAACCAAAATTTTGACATGGTATCACATTTACATACTATTATATCAACAACTTACTACAACAAACTTTAAGTGTCAAAAACAACTTATAACATAGTTTTACAAAAGGATGGGGTAAATAGCATCATAAGCATGATTTAACGGAAACGAACAATTTACCCAAAACAAGTACTCCACCTTTAGCTACCAACCGGTTTCTTGCCCATATCACTTCTCGAACCACTAGCTTCACCTAAAACATTAGGATTATACAACCGTAAGCAAAACGCTTAGTAAGTAATAAAATACAATCACATGTAATAATGATAATTTAGCTAAGGATCCTTAACCGCCCATGCTAGTTGTATACTACTAGCAATCACACGAGCCTATGGTCGCAACCATTACTCGCACACAAAACCGTTAGCAAATGACCGAAGCCATTCCTAACCCATGTTCATGTAAATCAAAACTTACCTTGCGATTGCACAATTAAATCACTAGCAATTCTTCCAACTTCTTTATTACCTAATCAATTAAACACACAACACACATAAGCACATAATAATACACTTTGCACATATACTAGTACACTTTTACTAAATTAATTCAATATCCTTAACTTTGATCATAATCTCATTTGTATATATTTGTGCATATAAATTTCTATATACACTTGAAAATGGTTCTTTTCACCAATAATCATAATTCCTTTATCAACAATTTCCTTTATCATTTTTAGAACCATTATCCAAAAGTGTATATATATATTTCTAACATCATGCTCAATTCTTCTTTCATTACATAATTCATAACCATAATCTGGTTATTAACATGTTTATACTACCAATTTAACATTAACTCAATCATTTACCAATTTATATAAACTTAGGGTTTACTAACTTCAAACCCTAACTTGACTTTATCATACAAGAGTCATAATAGGAGTTACTAGCTTTATAATATGAATTACTAACATATAAACATTTATATATCAATAATCAACTCAAATAACCAATATCATTACTTAGGGTTTATAATTTAACCAAACCCTAATTCAAAGATTACATCAAATGGATTGTAATTATACCTTAAAATCACTTAGAAAGTGATTAGTAACTTGATAAATGATGATTTAAGGTGTAGATGATGTATAGAAGGAACCCTATCTTCAAAATCGCCCTCCTCAAGCTCTGGTCGAATTTTTCAATATTTGGGGGTAAATGACGAACTGGAAGTCGCTGGAACTGTTTATTCTGTTTCTGAAAATGCTCGAGTCGCGCCGCGACCCTAAGGGATCGCGCCGCGATCTATGTTCAAACAGGCCCAGAACTTTTCTTTTATTACACATTTAACCCAAAACTTTTATATTAATACTAACACATTTTCCATGTATAATATATGTATTTTTCCACTATACACAAACCAAATAATAATATATATACATATATCATACACATAACCAATTTATATAACACATATATATGTATACTTTTAAAATTTTATATTATTTAGAACTTACAAATTTGGGACGTTACAACTATCCTCCACCAATTTAGGATTGTGTCCTCACAATCCAATCCTGATAAAGCGAGGGATAGAAATGAATGACTTCTTCTTCCGGTTCCCACGTAATTTCAGAACCTTTGCGATGTCTCCATTGGACTTTAAACATTCTAAGATCTTTATTTCTTAATTTGGTAACTTTTTCACCGAGAATAGAGACAGGTTGCTCAACATAATTCAATTGATCATTAACCTCAATTTCTTCCAATGGAACATAAGCGGATTCATCAACTAAACATTTTCGGAGAAAAGATACATGGAAAGTATTATGAATTCCGGCTAGTTTGTCGGGTAGCTCAAGGCGATAAGCTACATTACCCACTCTAGCCAAAATAGTGAAAGGACCAATGTATCGAGGACCCAATTTACCTCGCTTTCTGAATCGAATTATTCCCTTCCATGGAGACACTTTTAACATAACTTTATCACCAACCTGAAACTCAATCGGACGCCTTCTATTATCAGCATATGATTTTTGTCGATCTTGGGCAGCTTTTAACCGTTCTCTGACTTGATTAATCTTTTTAGTGGTCAACAGCACAATGTCAGTGCTTCCCAATTCTTTCTGTCCGATCTCTCCCCAACAAATAGGAGTTCTACATTCTCTTCCATAGAGCATCTCGTAAGGTGACATTTTAATACTCGAGTGATAGCTGTTATTATAAGAAAATTCTACCAAAGGTAAATGTGAATCCCAGCTACCACCAAAATCAATAGCACACGCCCTTAACATATCTTCCAGAGTCTGAATAGTTCTTTCACTCTGGCCGTCTATTTGAGGGTGATAGGCGGTGCTAAAATTTACACGAGTACCCATAGATTCCTGAAATTTCGTCCAGAAACGTGAAGTAAATCTAGTATCTCTATCAGAGACAATAGATACAGGAGTACCATGACGAGCAACAACTTCACGTATGAATAATTCTGCAAGTGCTTCAGAAGAGAAAGTTTCTTTAATTGGTAAGAATAAAGCACTTTTGGTTAACCGATCCACAATCACCCAAATTGCATCATGCTGGCGTAGCGTTTTAGGCAACTTGGTGATAAAGTCCATTGTGATATGCTCCCACTTCCAAACAGGTATTTCTAAAGGTTGCAATTTACCATATGGTTTCTGATGTTCTGCTTTTACCTGTAAGCAAGTTAAGCATTTTTCAACATACTTCACAATTTCTCTTTTCATACCTGGCCACCAGAAGTTAGATTTTAAATTATGATACATCTTTGTAGCTCCAGGATGAATCGAATATCGAGACTTATGAGATTCGTCAAGCAATATCTTCTTTAACTCGAGTGAGTTAGGAATCCAGATTCTACCATATCGTGTCTTTAACCCGCGAGAATCATCAACGAAGTTTTGAACTTGACCTTTAATACGCTCAGAATTGAAATCGCCTTTTTGCCAAGCTTCCAATTGTGCACTTTTTATTTGATCAAGTAAATCTGAAACAACGGTGATTCTAAAAGATTTAACCACCAAAGGTGGCTGAATAGCTTTCCGGCTAAGTGCATCAGCAACAACATTAGCTTTTCCAGGATGATAAAGAATTTCACAGTCATAATCTTTTACCAAATCAAGCCAACGCCGTTGCCTCATATTTAAATCCCGCTGATCGAAAAAGTATTTGAGACTTTTATGATCAGTGTAAATGGTACACTTTACGCCATAAAGATAGTGTCTCAAAAGCTTTAAAGCAAAAACAACCGCCGCCAACTCAAGATCATGAGTTGGATAATTCTTTTCATGATCCTTAAGCTGTCTAGATGCATAGGCAATTACTTTACCACATTGCATCAAAACACAGCCTAAGCCATTATAAGAAGCATCACAGAATACAACCATATCTTCAGTACCATCAGGAAGTACTAAGATAGGCGCTTGACTAAGCTGTTGTTTAAGAATATGAAACGCTTGATCAGCTTGCTCATTCCACTCAAACTTAATATTCTTTCTGGTGAGTCTAGTGAGAGGAGTAGCAATCTTTGAAAAATCCTGGATAAAACGTCTGTAATACCCAGCTAATCCCAAGAAACTTCTAACTTCAGTTGGAGTAGTTGGAGGTTCCCATTTCAGAACTGCTTCAATCTTAGCAGGATCAACTTTAATTCCTTGATCATTAATCACGTGACCCAGAAATTGAACCTCTCGCAACCAGAATTCACATTTTGAGAATTTAGCATAAAGCCTTTCAGTTCTCAAAATTTGCAACATCTGCCTTAGATGAATTTCATGCTCACCAGCTGACTTAGAATAGATAAGAATATCGTCAATAAATACAATTACAGACTTATCGAGCAAAGGTCGACATACCCGATTCATAAGGTCCATAAAAGCGGCTGGAGCATTAGTCAGACCAAAGGGCATCACCACGAATTCATAGTGCCCATATCGAGTTCTGAAAGCAGTTTTAGGCACATCATCATCACGAACTTTCAATTGGTGATATCCTGAACGTAAGTCAATTTTGGAAAAATAACTGGCACCCTGCAACTGATCGAACAAGTCATCAATCCTAGGTAAAGGATACCTATTCTTGATGGTTACCTTGTTCAATTCTCTGTAATCGATACACATTCTCATGGTGCCGTCTTTCTTTTTAACAAATAGTACCGGAGCTCCCCACGGTGAACTACTAGGGCGAATGAAACCTTTGTCTAGTAATTCTTGCAATTGTTTCATCAACTCTTGCATTTCCGATGGGGCAAGTCTATAAGGAGTTTTAGCGATAGGAGTGGCTCCAGGTACCAAATCAATACGGAACTCGACTTGCCTATCGGGTGGAATACCCGGTAGCTCGTCGGGAAATACATCAGGAAATTCATTTACTACAGGAATATCTTCCAGTTTAGGAACAACTTTCTGAATGTCTACCACATGTGCCAAGAAGGCATGACAACCATGTAGCAGATGGCGTTTAGCACGAGCATATGTACAAATGGATAAAGAAGACTTCCGTTTTTCACCATATATATCAACTGTTTTACCACTAGGTGAGCTGACTCGAATTATCTTTTTCTCACACTGGATAATAGCATTATGCTGTCCTAACCAATCCATACCTTTCACAACGTCAAACTCACCCATTTTCATAGGAATCAGATTTATCATAAACATTTCATTATCGATTTCAAGTTGACACCCTCGGTAAACATTTACCACATATATATATATATCTATTATCCGCTACTTCAACACCTAAAGGAGTATCTAACTTTGTAAGGGGAATCGATAAGTTTTGACTGAATCGTTCAGATATAAATGATCTTGAAGCACCAGAATCAAATAATATATAAGCCGGTTTCCAATTCACAAGAAAAGTACCTGTCAATACATCTGAAGCTTTTTGAGCTTCATCAGCAGTGATCTGAAAAGAACGAGGTCTGGATCTTTGAGGTTCATTTGATTTTCTCTCCACATTAGGCCGAGGAACAACAGGAGCAGATTGAGTCCTTAAGTCAGGACACTCAGCTTTAATATGACCCGGCTTATAACAGTTATAACAAACACGAAGTGGATTAGGGCAATTGGTACTCAGATGACCTTCCTGTTTACATTTATAACATGTAGGTGGTTTATAACGACAGATTCCAGAATGTCTTTTGTGACAGATTTTACACTCAGGAGGCGGTGGTCCCCGTCTTTCATCAGATTTTGAGCTATCACCGGTTCTTGGTTTCTTGGAAGGAGTAGTAGTGGTTTCAGCTTTTCTTTTGGAAACATCACGAAGTAATTCTAATTCATGAAATCTAGCCTCGTCAACCATTTCTTCAAAACTAGCACATCTTTTAGGAATGATAAATTGCCGAATTTCTTTCTTCAGAACATTATGGAAATGACCCATAAGCATCCTTGGATTTGACATATATTCAGGGCAGAAACGAGCTCGATCAAGAAAAACACCAACCAATTCATTCACAGACTCGGTAGTTTGTTCCATAGAAAGGAATTCCCTACGAATCCGGTTCAGCTCAGACTCTTGAGAATAAGCAGTTTGAAACATATGTCTAAAATCATTCCAAGATAATTGTTTAATAGCATCGTCGCCCAAAGTACTACACTGTACCTCCCACCAGCCTTTAGCACCAGATCGTAAAAGATTTGCAGCAAAACGAACCTTTAATCTTTCAGGACATTCAGTGGTAGCGAACGCCCCTTCCACCTCAGAAAGCCAACGATAACACTTTATTGGATCCATTTCACCATGGTACTCAGGAGGATTACAAACAGAGAAATCTTTATAGCTGAATCTGCGGTTCTCATCGAGAGGAATAACATGTGGTATAACAGGAGGAGGTTCTTCCTCTCTAGCTAGATCTCTCTTTTGGAATTCAGACATAACAACTTCCTGGACAGTTTCAAAAATTTGGTTTAACATAGAAGAAAGATTCGCTTCTTGAACACGTCCCACTTCTTCAGAAACAATAGCTCGTAGATCAGATAGTGATATTTTAGCTTCCCGTGCAGGAGAATCAACTCTTTCGTGTCGTTCTCCCGTTTGGTCAGTTTCACGTTCCTCAGTCATTATTATACTGAAATAGATATCAATATTTAATATAACAGTTTATATGTTTACCAATCTACTTTAATTATAATATACACAATTAACAGTTAACAATCACTATAACTTCCTTATCATAACATCTAGTGGTTTCAAAGATTCCATACAATGTCAGATGATAATTACTGCGTTGGCCAGGCGCATTAATTACCATATCACATTCATATGTATACTAAGTCCCCACGTGACATCCTGATTTCAGAAATCTAAGCAATATGTTAACCGGATCACATATCAAATAATAACAAACACTTATTATGCTCAAATGTAACTAAAGTGGTCTAAGTTCAAGTACCCTCCTAATGGTGGATACTCGAATCCCTTAAACCGATGCTCTGATACCAACTTGAAACACCCCGACACTTAACGTATATTAAATTTAAGTTTTAAAAATTTTTTAGTGTTCTGTGACAAAATCGCGTCGCTATAGCAAACAATCGCGCCGCGATTCACTTATCAATCGCGCCGTAACTTCCAACAATCGCGTCGCAATTAAAGTTCTTAATCGCGTCGCAACCATTTGAAATCGCGTCGCAATTTGATAAGGATCGCGTCGCAATCTGAGAAGATCGCGCCGCGACTGATACCTGCACAGACCCAAAACAGACAGCATAACAATCTGTCCAAAAAATGACCAAATCAAATTTCCGCGACATCTTTGAATTATAACCTGTACACAATCAAATTTCCGCAACACCAATACATGGTTTTACCAACAATCTTCATCAAATTCTCTTACTTAATCTCTTGACCCATTTAAATACTTGGATCAAAAACAAACCAAACTATTTATTACCATATCAATATTGAAACCAAAATTTTGACATGGTATCACATTTACATACTATTATATCAACAACTTACTACAACAAACTTTAAGTGTCAAAAACAACTTATAACATAGTTTTACAAAAGGATGGGGTAAATAGCATCATAAGCATGATTTAACGGAAACGAACAATTTACCCAAAACAAGTACTCCACCTTTAGCTACCAACCGGTTTCTTGCCCATATCACTTCTCGAACCACTAGCTTCACCTAAAACATTAGGATTATACAACCGTAAGCAAAACGCTTAGTAAGTAATAAAATACAATCACATGTAATAATGATAATTTAGCTAAGGATCCTTAACCGCCCATGCTAGTTGTATACTACTAGCAATCACACGAGCCTATGGTCGCAACCATTACTCGCACACAAAACCGTTAGCAAATGACCGAAGCCATTCCTAACCCATGTTCATGTAAATCAAAACTTACCTTGCGATTGCACAATTAAATCACTAGCAATTCTTCCAACTTCTTTATTACCTAATCAATTAAACACACAACACACATAAGCACATAATAATACACTTTGCACATATACTAGTACACTTTTACTAAATTAATTCAATATCCTTAACTTTGATCATAATCTCATTTGTATATATTTGTGCATATAAATTTCTATATACACTTGAAAATGGTTCTTTTCACCAATAATCATAATTCCTTTATCAACAATTTCCTTTATCATTTTTAGAACCATTATCCAAAAGTGTATATATATTTCTAACATCATGCTCAATTCTTCTTTCATTACATAATTCATAACCATAATCTGGTTATTAACATGTTTATACTACCAATTTAACATTAACTCAATCATTTACCAATTTATATAAACTTAGGGTTTACTAACTTCAAACCCTAACTTGACTTTATCATACAAGAGTCATAATAGGAGTTACTAGCTTTATAATATGAATTACTAACATATAAGCATTTATATATCAATAATCAACTCAAATAACCAATATCATTACTTAGGGTTTATAATTTAACCAAACCCTAATTCAAAGATTACATCAAATGGATTGTAATTATACCTTAAAATCACTTAGAAAGTGATTAGTAACTTGATAAATGATGATTTAAGGTGTAGATGATGTATAGAAGGAACCCTATCTTCAAAATCGCCCTCCCTCAAGCTCTGGTCGAATTTTTCAATATTTGGGGGTAAATGACGAACTGGAAGTCGCTGGAACTGTTTATTCTGTTTCTGAAAATGCTCGAGTCGCGCCGCGACCCTAAGGGATCGCGCCGCGATCTATGTTCAAACAGGCCCAGAACTTTTCTTTTATTACACATTTAACCCAAAACTTTTATATTAATACTAACACATTTTCCATGTATAATATATGTATTTTTCCACTATACACAAACCAAATAATAATATATATACATATATCATACACATAACCAATTTATATAACACATATATATGTATACTTTTAAAATTTTATATTATTTAGAACTTACAAATTTGGGACGTTACAACTATCCTCCACCAATTTAGGATTGTGTCCTCACAATCCAATCCTGATAAAGCGAGGGATAGAAATGAATGACTTCTTCTTCCGGTTCCCACGTAATTTCAGAACCTTTGCGATGTCTCCATTGGACTTTAAACATTCTAAGATCTTTATTTCTTAATTTGGTAACTTTTTCACCGAGAATAGAGACAGGTTGCTCAACATAATTCAATTGATCATTAACCTCAATTTCTTCCAATGGAACATAAGCGGATTCATCAACTAAACATTTTCGGAGAAAAGATACATGGAAAGTATTATGAATTCCGGCTAGTTTGTCGGGTAGCTCAAGGCGATAAGCTACATTACCCACTCTAGCCAAAATAGTGAAAGGACCAATGTATCGAGGACCCAATTTACCTCGCTTTCTGAATCGAATTATTCCCTTCCATGGAGACACTTTTAACATAACTTTATCACCAACCTGAAACTCAATCGGACGCCTTCTATTATCAGCATATGATTTTTGTCGATCTTGGGCAGCTTTTAACCGTTCTCTGACTTGATTAATCTTTTTAGTGGTCAACAGCACAATGTCAGTGCTTCCCAATTCTTTCTGTCCGATCTCTCCCCAACAAATAGGAGTTCTACATTCTCTTCCATAGAGCATCTCGTAAGGTGACATTTTAATACTCGAGTGATAGCTGTTATTATAAGAAAATTCTACCAAAGGTAAATGTGAATCCCAGCTACCACCAAAATCAATAGCACACGCCCTTAACATATCTTCCAGAGTCTGAATAGTTCTTTCACTCTGGCCGTCTATTTGAGGGTGATAGGCGGTGCTAAAATTTACACGAGTACCCATAGATTCCTGAAATTTCGTCCAGAAACGTGAAGTAAATCTAGTATCTCTATCAGAGACAATAGATACAGGAGTACCATGACGAGCAACAACTTCACGTATGAATAATTCTGCAAGTGCTTCAGAAGAGAAAGTTTCTTTAATTGGTAAGAATAAAGCACTTTTGGTTAACCGATCCACAATCACCCAAATTGCATCATGCTGGCGTAGCGTTTTAGGCAACTTGGTGATAAAGTCCATTGTGATATGCTCCCACTTCCAAACAGGTATTTCTAAAGGTTGCAATTTACCATATGGTTTCTGATGTTCTGCTTTTACCTGTAAGCAAGTTAAGCATTTTTCAACATACTTCACAATTTCTCTTTTCATACCTGGCCACCAGAAGTTAGATTTTAAATTATGATACATCTTTGTAGCTCCAGGATGAATCGAATATCGAGACTTATGAGATTCGTCAAGCAATATCTTCTTTAACTCGAGTGAGTTAGGAATCCAGATTCTACCATATCGTGTCTTTAACCCGCGAGAATCATCAACGAAGTTTTGAACTTGACCTTTAATACGCTCAGAATTGAAATCGCCTTTTTGCCAAGCTTCCAATTGTGCACTTTTTATTTGATCAAGTAAATCTGGAACAACGGTGATTCTAAAAGATTTAACCACCAAAGGTGGCTGAATAGCTTTCCGGCTAAGTGCATCAGCAACAACATTAGCTTTTCCAGGATGATAAAGAATTTCACAGTCATAATCTTTTACCAAATCAAGCCAACGCCGTTGCCTCATATTTAAATCCCGCTGATCGAAAAAGTATTTGAGACTTTTATGATCAGTGTAAATGGTACACTTTACGCCATAAAGATAGTGTCTCAAAAGCTTTAAAGCAAAAACAACCGCCGCCAACTCAAGATCATGAGTTGGATAATTCTTTTCATGATCCTTAAGCTGTCTAGATGCATAGGCAATTACTTTACCACGTTGCATCAAAACACAGCCTAAGCCATTATAAGAAGCATCACAGAATACAACCATATCTTCAGTACCATCAGGAAGTACTAAGATAGGCGCTTGACTAAGCTGTTGTTTAAGAATATGAAACGCTTGATCAGCTTGCTCATTCCACTCAAACTTAATATTCTTTCTGGTGAGTCTAGTGAGAGGAGTAGCAATCTTTGAAAAATCCTGGATAAAACGTCTGTAATACCCAGCTAATCCCAAGAAACTTCTAACTTCAGTTGGAGTAGTTGGAGGTTCCCATTTCAGAACTGCTTCAATCTTAGCAGGATCAACTTTAATTCCTTGATCATTAATCACGTGACCCAGAAATTGAACCTCTCGCAACCAGAATTCACATTTTGAGAATTTAGCATAAAGCCTTTCAGTTCTCAAAATTTGCAACATCTGCCTTAGATGAATTTCATGCTCACCAGCTGACTTAGAATAGATAAGAATATCGTCAATAAATACAATTACAGACTTATCGAGCAAAGGTCGACATACCCGATTCATAAGGTCCATAAAAGCGGCTGGAGCATTAGTCAGACCAAAGGGCATCACCACGAATTCATAGTGTCCATATCGAGTTCTGAAAGCAGTTTTAGGCACATCATCATCACGAACTTTCAATTGGTGATATCCTGAACGTAAGTCAATTTTGGAAAAATAACTGGCACCCTGCAACTGATCGAACAAGTCATCAATCCTAGGTAAAGGATACCTATTCTTGATGGTTACCTTGTTCAATTCTCTGTAATCGATACACATTCTCATGGTGCCGTCTTTCTTTTTAACAAATAGTACCGGAGCTCCCCACGGTGAACTACTAGGGCGAATGAAACCTTTGTCTAGTAATTCTTGCAATTGTTTCATCAACTCTTGCATTTCCGATGGGGCAAGTCTATAAGGAGTTTTAGCGATAGGAGTGGCTCCAGGTACCAAATCAATACGGAACTCGACTTGCCTATCGGGTGGAATACCCGGTAGCTCGTCGGGAAATACATCAGGAAATTCATTTACTACAGGAATATCTTCCAGTTTAGGAACAACTTTCTGAATGTCTACCACATGTGCCAAGAAGGCATGACAACCATGTAGCAGATGGCGTTTAGCACGAGCATATGTACAAATGGATAAAGAAGACTTCCGTTTTTCACCATATATATCAACTGTTTTACCACTAGGTGAGCTGACTCGAATTATCTTTTTCTCACACTGGATAATAGCATTATGCTGTCCTAACCAATCCATACCTATCACAACGTCAAACTCACCCATTTTCATAGGAATCAGATTTATCATAAACATTTCATTATCGATTTCAAGTTGACACCCTCGGTAAACATTTACCACATATATATATATCTATTATCCGCTACTTCAACACCTAAAGGAGTATCTAACTTTGTAAGGGGAATCGATAAGTTTTGACTGAATCGTTCAGATATAAATGATCTTGAAGCACCAGAATCAAATAATATATAAGCCGGTTTCCAATTCACAAGAAAAGTACCTGTCAATACATCTGAAGCTTTTTGAGCTTCATCAGCAGTGATCTGAAAAGAACGAGGTCTGGATCTTTGAGGTTCATTTGATTTTCTCTCCACATTAGGCCGAGGAACAACAGGAGCAGATTGAGTCCTTAAGTCAGGACACTCAGCTTTAATATGACCCGGCTTATAACAGTTATAACAAACACGAAGTGGATTAGGGCAATTGGTACTCAGATGACCTTCCTGTTTACATTTATAACATGTAGGTGGTTTATAACGACAGATTCCAGAATGTCTTTTGTGACAGATTTTACACTCAGGAGGCGGTGGTCCCCGTCTTTCATCAGATTTTGAGCTATCACCGGTTCTTGGTTTCTTGGAAGGAGTAGAAGTGGTTTCAGCTTTTCTTTTGGAAACATCACGAAGTAATTCTAATTCATGAAATCTAGCCTCGTCAACCATTTCTTCAAAACTAGCACATCTTTTAGGAATGATAAATTGCCGAATTTCTTTCTTCAGAACATTATGGAAATGACCCATAAGCATCCTTGGATTTGACATATATTCAGGGCAGAAACGAGCTCGATCAAGAAAAACACCAACCAATTCATTCACAGACTCGGTAGTTTGTTCCATAGAAAGGAATTCCCTACGAATCCGGTTCAGCTCAGACTCTTGAGAATAAGCAGTTTGAAACATATGTCTAAAATCATTCCAAGATAATTGTTTAATAGCATCGTCGCCCAAAGTACTACACTGTACCTCCCACCAGCCTTTAGCACCAGATCGTAAAAGATTTGCAGCAAAACGAACCTTTAATCTTTCAGGACATTCAGTGGTAGCGAACGCCCCTTCCACCTCAGAAAGCCAACGATAACACTTTATTGGATCCATTTCACCATGGTACTCAGGAGGATTACAAACAGAGAAATCTTTATAGCTGAATCTGCGGTTCTCATCGAGAGGAATAACATGTGGTATAACAGGAGGAGGTTCTTCCTCTCTAGCTAGATCTCTCTTTTGGAATTCAGACATAACAACTTCCTGGGCAGTTTCAGAAATTTGGTTTAACATAGAAGAAAGATTCGCTTCTTGAACACGTCCCACTTCTTCAGAAACAATAGCTCGTAGATCAGATAGTGATATTTTAGCTTCCCGTGCAGGAGAATCAACTCTTTCGTGTTGTTCTCCCGTTTGGTCAGTTTCACGTTCCTCAGTCATTATTATACTGAAATAGATATCAATATTTAATATAACAGTTTATATGTTTACCAATCTACTTTAATTATAATATACACAATTAACAGTTAACAATCACTATAACTTCCTTATCATAACATCTAGTGGTTTCAAAGATTCCATACAATGTCAGATGATAATTACTGCGTTGGCCAGGCGCATTAATTACCATATCACATTCATATGTATACTAAGTCCCCACGTGACATCCTGATTTCAGAAATCTAAGCAATATGTTAACCGGATCACATATCAAATAATAAGAAACACTTATTATGCTCAAATGTAACTAAAGTGGTCTAAGTTCAAGTACCCTCCTAATGGTGGATACTCGAATCCCTTAAACCGATGCTCTGATACCAACTTGAAACACCCCGACACTTAACGTATATTAAATTTAAGTTTTAAAAAAATTTTAGTGTTCTGTGACAAAATCGCGTCGCTATAGCAAACAATCGCGCCGCGATTCACTTATCAATCGCGTCGTAACTTCCAACAATCGCGTCGCAATTAAAGTTCTTAATCGCGTCGCAACCATTTGAAATCGCGTCGCAATTTGATAAGGATCGCGTCGCAATCTGAGAAGATCGCGCCGCGACTGATACCTGCACAGACCCAAAACAGACAGCATAACAATCTGTCCAAAAAATGACCAAATCAAATTTCCGCGACATCTTTGAACTATAACCTGTACACAATCAAATTTCCGCAACACCAATACATGGTTTTACCAACAATCTTCATCAAATTCTCTTACTTAATCTCTTGACCCATTTAAATACTTGGATCAAAAACAAACCAAACTATTTATTACCATATCAATATTGAAACCAAAATTTTGACATGGTATCACATTTACATACTATTATATCAACAACTTACTACAACAAACTTTAAGTGTCAAAAACAACTTATAACATAGTTTTACAAAAGGATGGGGTAAATAGCATCATAAGCATGATTTAACGGAAACGAGCAATTTACCCAAAACAAGTACTCCACCTTTAGCTACCAACCGGTTTCTTGCCCATATCACTTCTCGAACCACTAGCTTCACCTAAAACATTAGGATTATACAACCGTAAGCAAAACGCTTAGTAAGTAATGAAATACAATCACATGTAATAATGATAATTTAGCTAAGGATCCTTAACCGCCCATGCTAGTTGTATACTACTAGCAATCACACGAGCCTATGGTCGCAACCATTACTCGCACACAAAACCGTTAGCAAATGACCGAAGCCATTCCTAACCCATGTTCATGTAAATCAAAACTTACCTTGCGATTGCACAATTAAATCACTAGCAATTCTTCCAACTTCTTTATTACCTAATCAATTAAACACACAACACACATAAGCACATAATAATACACTTTGCACATATACTAGTACACTTTTACTAAATTAATTCAATATCCTTAACTTTGATCATAATCTCATTTGTATATATTTGTGCATATAAATTTCTATATACACTTGAAAATGGTTCTTTTCACCAATAATCATAATTCCTTTATCAACAATTTCCTTTATCATTTTTAGAACCATTATCCAAAAGTGTATATATATATATTTCTAACATCATGCTCAATTCTTCTTTCATTACATAATTCATAACCATAATCTGGTTATTAACATGTTTATACTACCAATTTAACATTAACTCAATCATTTACCAATTTATATAAACTTAGGGTTTACTAACTTCAAACCCTAACTTGACTTTATCATACAAGAGTCATAATAGGAGTTACTAGCTTTATAATATGAATTACTAACATATAAACATTTATATATCAATAATCAACTCAAATAACCAATATCATTACTTAGGGTTTATAATTTAACCAAACCCTAATTCAAAGATTACATCAAATGGATTGTAATTATACCTTAAAATCACTTAGAAAGTGATTAGTAACTTGATAAATGACGATTTAAGGTGTAGATGATGTATAGAAGGAAGCCTATCTTCAAAATCGCCCTCCCTCAAGCTCTGGTCGAATTTTTCAATATTTGGGGGTAAATGACGAACTGGAAGTCGCTGGAACTGTTTATTCTGTTTCTGAAATTGCTCGAGTCGCGCCGCGACCCTAAGGGATCGCGCCGCGATCTATGTTCAAACAGGCCCAGAACTTTTCTTTTATTACACATTTAACCCAAAACTTTTATATTAATACTAACACATTTTCCATGTATAATATATGTATTTTTCCACTATACACAAACCAAATAATAATATATATACATATATCATACACATAACCAATTTATATAACACATATATATGTATACTTTTAAATTTTTATATTATTTAGAACTTACAAATTTGGGACGTTACAGATATCGTTTTGAATCACTTTACCGTGATCTCGTTTTGTGCCCACTTTACCGTTACATCATTTTGTGCCCACTTTACCGTGGCATCGTACAGCGTTGCTCGCAAGCAATGTTTGTAATTGAGCCGGCAGTACTACGACATGCCCGACTTGAGTAATTGAGAGCCGAAAGTACTACGACATGTCCGACTGGTGTAAATGAGTGTCGGCAGTACTACGACATGCCCGACTTGAGTAATTGTGTTTGTATAAGTGTATGTATATCTATATACATAAGTAAGTTGTAGGTAGCACCAAGTGCTCGAGATGGGGTACGAGTATGTATATATATATATATATATATATATATATATATATATATGTATCAAATCAGCAAACACATCTAATAGGGTATCATGTAACACATGAAAATGATTTATTGTATCTAAATATGTATATACAATATTGAGATATTAGTTGTAACACAATGAGCCTAGGTATGAATAATCATCACCGAGTGGTTTTGTATTAGTATAAGGAACTATACTAACGTACGATACTAACGTATACTCCTAGCCTCAGCCTAGCAAGTATATTGAGGTCCGTGGTTAATGTTTACTTACGTACAATCCAATATAGAAGTCCTGAAATGTATAGGCAGTCTTAGTTCCTAAAAGGAAAACTAATCCTGTAACAAATCTAGCCATTGTCCAACGTAGGTAGAACTAACCAGTTCTAGTACATCTGATAGTATTGTCCCACGATAATATGATCAATGTTTTAGTGATAACTTAAGAAAGTTATGAAATGGTAATAGTTTTTCAACAATCTAACAGTGTACAATTATAACTTATCCAGGTTAAGTCGTGATATTGTTCTATAGCAATATGATGGGTGTAATTCCTAAGTATTACACATTTTGTATTACATACCAGTAATATAGTTAAGTGTGAATTATAAAAGTTTATGATTATAATTCGAAAACAGTAATTGTGCATGCGTCTCACCCCGAAAACAGTAAAACAGTTGAAAGAGCGGGGCTATGAACTCACCTGAGTCTTGAAGTGTTTAACTTAATAAACTTGATTTGATTTGCCGAGTATTGTTGTCCGAAGACTTATAACCTGAGGGCGTCCAATACGCGCGATGGTTATTGATTATATATAGGTTATACAAGCTCGACACTTAGTATAAAAATAGTTTGTAAACATTCTGTTTTTAGCGTCACTTATAGCGACACTAGGGGTTTAGGCGACACTCAAGAAGTGTCGCGAAAAATGGTAATTTCTGAATTATGGGCGTCACTTGGGGAAGTGACGCATAAGGGGCGACACTTAGACAAGTGTCGAGTATGAGTGTCGGTGTAAGTGTCGGGTACAAGTGCCGGTATTGAATTTGCGACACTTAGGCAAGTGACGCAAAAAGAGGGTTTTTAGCGGCACTTAGGCAAGTGACACAAGATTAGAGTTTTTGGCGACACTTAATGCGTCACTTAAGGAAGTGACACTATACTGTTTTTTGTCCGTGCGACACTCCCGACTGTCCGACGATTTCAAGTTTCAAATCGAGTTTTGGTTCGATTTTTGGGCGTTTTGATGTTATAGAAAGCTTCTAACATGTATAAACATAAAATTTAAGTAATCTCTAGTGAGAGAAACGGATTCTAAAGAGAGAGAAAGCATAAAACCTTAATTTTTGAAAATGAGAATGGATGGAGGTGATGATGGAGAAGATGATGGTGATGAAGCTTGTTGCTCTCGTTGATGATGACGATGATGATGTCCGATGATGATGGTGGCGGCGGCGGTGGTGGATCCGTGAGGTAGAGAGGGAGAGAGTGAGAGGGAGTTAGATGGGTGGTGAAGATGACGATAAAAAAGAAAATGAAAGTGAAAAATGAGGTGGGGATGGGTTTTATCAAAACTCAGATCCCCATTTTGGGGACTGTGGTCTGCAACCACAGTACAAAATGCCCGTGTTTTTGTACCCGATCGTAAAATAAATAATATGTTCAATATATAAAATTCATTTATATGATTTCAAAATATTTTTGAGTCGAAACATTTTCTAAAAATAAAATGTTTGGGTTAAAGTTTTATAACTAACTTTTCGCGCGGTTTCAGATAACTAGGATGCGTTTTTAATTAAAACGACTTACATTTTCGAACGTTTAATATTTTTCCTTCAATGTATAATGTGGAATCTATACAATGAAACATTATTTATAAAATTTCTTTTATATGTTTTCGAAGGCTTTGTTATAATTGCGTACTAAGTACGATTAATTGAAGTTAAAATTAGGCGCGAAAATTGACCTTTTTGACCAGGTGTTACATTCTCCCCCCGTTAAGAAAATTTCGTCCCAAAATTTCGAGCGAGGTAGTGATTGCGTGGGGTTTGGGGAGAAGTGTATATGTGAGAAGTTCGTCGAGTGAATAGTAGACATACAATGTCTATGTTAGGTTTGAAAACAGTCAATCCATGCCTGTGTCGTGGTTCGTCATAGTAGTCAGATCACGAAGTATTTCGTTTGTTCATATCGTCGTTAAGTCGTGGTTACAAAGTAACCATTTACGTGGTAGTCCATCCAGGACTGGATAGTTGTCACAAGGTGACTGTTTACAGAGTTGTCCTATCAGGACTAAGTGGTTGGTGAACGTTCAGTTGACCAGTTAGCTGAAAGCAAACCTTGAGTTTTACGTTGGCCTAGATTAACTAGTCCCATGATGCACTCGGCATTAAGTCAATAAGAGTGATATCGATGAGTAAAAAGTACACGCTTAGTGTAAACCAAAATCGAAGGGTTATGTTTTCGAGGAAGGATGTACCTACATCATTGCCGAAGATTTGTTCGGTTCATTCAGAGCCGATCAGGTGAATTTTGCGTTTCATTTTTGGGCAATCCTTCTTGTAATGTCCGGGTTCGCCACATTTGAAGCATACCCTTTGTGAGTCGGGATTCGCGGGAACTCTGCAATCCCAGATTTGGTGTCCGAATCGTTGGCATCTTTCATAGGGTAAACCACATGTACCATCATGATGACGTTTACAGCTGTGACAAAATGGTTTATTTCCCGCATAGCCTCGTTTTTCTTTAGGTTCGGTGGCGTAGGTCCTCAAGGGTTCGGGTTGATTAGTTGGATTATGACTAGTGCTGGAACTTCCATCCCATTTTTCTTGATGGTTTTCGGTTGTAGGTGTTCCGCGTCGAACCACCTGTGCCATTAGTTTGTGGGCCATGCGAACAGCATCGTGAATAGTGACGGGTTTGGAGGCTGTGACAATTCCCTCAATTTGCATCGGGAGTCCTCCGATGTACCTTTCGATTCGTTTGTATTCAAGGTTCACCATGGTTGGACAAAGAAGTGCCAGTTGGTGAAAGCGGTTGGTTTAGGTCATGATATCGTTGTCTCTTACGGTGAGGTGCCCGAATTCGTCCTCGAGTTTGTGTAGTTCCTCACTGGGACAATACTCGTCCCTCATTAATTGTTTCAGTTCCTCCCAAGGAAGTTTGTGAGCAGTGTCTATCCCTACAGTTTGGGCGTAGGAATTCCACCAGGTAAGGGCATTATCTTGGAGGGTGTAGGTGGAGTACTTAACTTTGTAGTCATCAGGGCAGTTGCAAATGTGGAACACATATTCCATTCTCTCGATCCATCGGATTAATCCGACAGCCCCTTCAGTTCCAACGAAGTTTGGTGGGTTACAGTTCAGGAATTCCTTATAGGTGCATGGTCGCGCTCGGTTTCGAGTAGCTAAAGCATCAGCCACTCTTTGTTCAGCGATTTGGTCAAGCTCCGCTTGAGTGTACGATTGTCGTCTAGGCGGCATGATTCTTAAATAAGAATGAAACGACAATTATGAGATCTTTATTCAAAGATTATGATTATTATAGTTGTATACGTAAGTCGGTATTACACCGTTGCCCCACGTGGCAAACACGGATGTAAAAGTGATAATGATCTAGAAACCACTTAAGGTATCTGTTTGAAAGTCCTCGGACTTTGGAATTTCTAAATGTGTAGTCGTACTAACGACCTAGTTGTATTTTATATGTAGTTCAACCAAAACTATGATATTGTAGGTAGTCCAACGGACAATAGTGCAGTACTAGCGTACAGTAGGTGTAATCCTAATAAATCAAAGTGTAGTACCCTAAGTACTAAAATGCAGTAACCACGTACTGTAATGCAATGCTAAAAGCACAGTAATGTAATACTAATGTATTATGAATGTAGTACCAAAGTACTATGAAATGCAGCACCACGTGCCGTAATTGCAGTGCCCGAAGCACCGTAACGCAGTACCCATGTACTGTGAGGGTAGCACTAAAGTGCCAAATTGCAGTATCAACATACTGTGAGTGTAGCACTAACGTGCCAAATTACAGTATCAACATACTGTGAGTGTAGCACCACGTGCTGTGTGTTGTGCCCGAAGCACGATGTAACCAGATGTGTTGGTATGTAGGACACCCACGGTGTCTTGTGTAGTGCCGAAGCAGAGTTGTGCCTAAAGCACGACGTAGCACCACGTGCCATGTGTTGTTCAAGTGTAGCCCTAAGGCCAAAATGTGTTGAAGTTTCGTAGTTTCCCAAATGTAGCGCAAAGGCTAAAATGTAAGTGCTAAGGTAACGAACCGGGTAGGCACTGAAGTATTGAATCATGTGAGTACCGAGGTACTGTGATGATCAATATGATCGGAATGTGATCGAGATGATTTTTGTGGACTTAGTCATTACGAGTGTCCTTCGCAATACTAATCCAGTGGTAACCAGTATGGTCAATGTTGAAATCGAGGCGCGCGTAAGTCGTTGAGTTTTAGTTTAACTGTTGGAAAAACATTCCAAGATGCTAGTGTTGCAGTTGACCAATTCAATTGGTGGTCGCCTGCCCGACAATGAGAGCGAGTGCAAATAATATGAGAGAAGTAGATGCGACGCGCCTTGGTAATGATTTCTCATAAGATGAGAAATTCGTTGGTTTGTCCTCAAGATTAAACTCCTCAAGTAGATCTCTTCGAATAAATTGTTTGTAGTAACGTAGTTGTTCGTTTTAATTTTGTGAACGATTAGCGTGTGTGGGTCTCTATTTCCATAGATAACGTTTATGCCTCCTTTCCGAGGTTCAGCGATAAGTATGATATTCTCCTATGCATACACATGGAGAATGTGTCGAGCCGTGATGGTGAGGAAGCCGGTGATGTGCCTTTTCGCGAGTGTGCAACAGTACAGCGAAATGTGTTATAAGCGGTTACACGATTATGAATAGATAGGCGGTAATAGGTGAGAACAAGTCATGTTCTTTGTATTGAGTAATGTTATAATGGCCGTACTTGGCGTTTCCAGTGGCACGTGTGTTAGTGAGTGTATTATCGATTGATGCTCATATATATACTTACATATATAATAGCATAGAAGTAGTACACATGTAGGGCCTATTCATATATACCTACAGTACATATAATAGCCTAGGGTGTCTAGCACAAAACAATCAGAGTCAACTAGTGCATTCCTGATCCAGTATAACCCCTTACAGATATCACATCATCTTTATTTAATGGTACATAGTTAGCTACGCTATGTTAAATTAAACTCGTATGACGTGATCCCTGAACCAGTTATACCTAATGAGGAATACTTCCTAACGGTCATAGTCTAGGTCCACTAAATGCAACCTAGTTCACTATAACCTTAGGCTCTGATACCAATCTGTAACACCCCCAAATTTCGGGTTGCGGAAGCGGTCGGGTCGGGGTGTTACCAATCAAATATCACAAGCACAAAGGTACATAATGAACGACTCTAAATGAGACGTTTGAAAATAGTTGTTACATTTCCAAAATAAAACTTTACATTGTTGCGAGTTCGCGAAAGTAATTCCAATACATAAATTATAGTACAAAAGTTATGCAAGGAAAATTCAAGTGTTTGAAATCATGCGACTCGAGCTAGCATATCTTGTAGCAATCCTAATCCTGCTGGGCACCTGAGAACGCATGCTAAAACGAGTCAGCTATAAAGCTGGTGAGTTCATAGGATTGTTAGTTGAAACATAAAGTATAAACTTTGTATGTTTGAAAAGTAGTTCAAAAACTATGATTTTGATTTGTATTGTTATAGTGATGTAACATCAATGTGTATACATCTAACGAGGTATCTCATACCTAAGTATTTGGGGTGTGTACCTAAGTACATAGAGAAAGAGGCATTCCATGCCTAGACACCTATCAGGTATAAGTAAGTCTACAAGCGTGAGGCAATACATGCCTAAGAATTATCGAGTAAGTGTATGACCACGTCATATCGAGGGTGTGGCAATCCATGCCTAGATACCTATCAGGTATGAGTAAAACTATCAATGTGAGGCAATACTTGCCTGAGTATGAATCTGAGTAACTGTATGACCACGTCATATGATAACAAGTAATAACTTGTATGCCACCTGGCATAGTGTGTTGCCTCCAGCAACATGAATGTGTAGTCCCGCAGAACTATGATTGAGTATTTAACCAAATACTGAGTTAACGATCTCGAGTGTCAGCTCGACGATCCGTTAATGAGTGCGAGTATCAACTCGTATGTTTATGATTTGTATCGCTTTACCACGATATCGTTTTGAATCACTTCACCGTGATCTCGTTTTGTGCCCACTTTACCGTGACATCGTTTTGTGCCCACTTTACTGTGGCATCGTACAGCGTTGCTCGCAAGCAATGTTTGTAATTGAGCCGGCAGTACTACGACATGCCCGACTTGAGTAATTGAGAGCCGACAGTACTACGACATGTCCGACTGGTGTAAATGAGAGTCGGCAGTACTACGACATGCCCGACTTGAGTAATTGTGTTTGTATAAGTGTATGTATATCTATATACATAAGTAAGTTGTAGGTAGCACCAAGTGCTCGAGATGGGGTACGAGTATGTATATATATATATATATATATATATATATATATATATATATATATATATATGTATCAAATCAGCAAACACATCTAATAGGGTATCATGTAACACATGAAAATGACTTATTGTATCTAAATATGTATATACAATATTGAGATATTAGTTGTAACACAATGAGCCTAGGTATGAATAATCATCACCTAGTGGTTTTGTATTATTATAAGGAACTATACTAACGTATACTCCTAGCCTCAGTCTAGCAAGTATATTGAGGTCCGTGGTTAATGTTTACTTACGTACAATCCAATATAGAAGTCCTGAAATGTATAGACAGTCTTAGTTCCTAAAAGGAAAACTAATCCTGTAACAAATCTAGTCATTGTCCAGTGTAGGTAGAACTAACCAGTTCTAGTACATCTGATAGTATTGTCCCACGACAATATGATCAATGTTTTAGTGATAACTTAAGCAAGTTATGAAATGGTAATAGTTTTTCAACAATCTAACAGTGTACAATTATAACCTATCCAGGTTAAGTCGTGATATTGTTCTATAGCAATATGATGGGTGTAATTCCTAAGTATTACACATTTTGTATTACATACCAGTAATATAGTTAAGTGTGAATTATAAAAGTTTATGATTATAATTCGAAAACAGTAATTGTGCATGCGTCTCACCCCGAAAACAGTAAAACAGTTGAAAGAGCGGGGCTATGAACTCACATGAGTCTTGAAGTGTTTAACTTAATAAACTTGATTTGATTTGCCGAGTATTGTTGTCCGAAGACTTGTAACCTGAGGGCGTCCAATACGCGTGATGGTTATTGATTATATATAGGTTATACAAGCTCGACACTTAGTATAAAAATAGTTTGTAAACATTCTGTTTTTACCGTCACTTATAGCGACACTAGGGGTTTAGGCGACACTCAAGAAGTGTCGCAAAAAATGGTAATTTCTGAATTATGGGCGTCACTTGGGGAAGTGACGCATAAGGGGAGACACTTAGACAAGTGTCGGGTATGAGTGTCGGTGTAAGTGTCGGGTACAAGTGCCGGTATTGAATTTGCGACACTTAGGCAAGTGAAGCAAAAAAAGGGTTTTTAGCGGCACTTAGGCAAGTGACGCAAGATTAGGGTTTTTGGCGACACTTAATGCGTCACTTAAGGAAGTGACGCTATACTGTTTTTGGTCCATGCGACACTCCCGACTGTCCGACGATTTCAAGTTTCAAATCGAGTTTTGGTTCGATTTTTGGGCGTTTTGATGTTATAGAAAGCTTATAACATGTATAAACATAAAATCTAAGTAATCTCTAGTGAGAGAAACGGATTCTAGAGAGAGAGAGAGAGAGCATAAAACCTTACTTTTTAAAAATGAGAATGGATGGAGGTGATGATGGTGATAAAGCTTGTTGCTCTCGTTGATGATGACGATGATGATGTCCGATGATGATGGTGGCGGCGGCGGTGTTGGATCCGTGAGGTAGAGAGGGAGAGAGTGAGAGGGAGTTAGATGGGTGGTGAAGATGATGATAAAAAAGAAAATGAAAGTGAAAAATGAGGTGGGGATGGGTTTTATCAAAACTCAGATCTGCATTTTGGGGACTGTGGTCTGCACCCACAGTACAAAATGCCCGGGTTAAAGTTTTATAACTAACTTTTTGCGCGGTTTCAGATAACTAGAATGCGTTTTTAATTAAAATGATCTACATTTTCGAACGTTTAATATTTATAATGTGGAATCTATACAATGAAACATTATTTATAAAATTTCTTTTATATGTTTTCGAAGGCTTTGTTATAATTGCGTACTAAGTACGATTAATTGAAGTTAAAATTGGGCGCGGAAATTGACCTTTTTGACCAGGTGTTACAAATATTATCTTTAATTTTGCTTTTTGAGTGTTCAACCTCTAATCTCAATATGAGTGGAAAAATATTTTTAGGTTATATATAATGTGAAATGTTCATTAACTGAAATCGACTGAAAATGTTGAGGAAAATATACGCCCCAATATTGCCTTTAATGAATAGGGTTCAAATGAGTACAATAACTTTCGATGAGAATGAGGGAACCAATAGTCCAATAGGAATGCCCCACTTGTCACTTTACTGACTCTCGTTTTTAAATATATAAATATCTCTCAAATGGTAAGTCGAAAAATTGCAAAAGTTGTACCATAAAAATTAGCGTCTGATTCTTTTCGATTGGAGATGTGACAAGGTATACTTTCGACGAAATTTTTTTTTTCAATTTTTGGTTGGTTTTGAAAACGAGAGTAATACATGTGTTAGAATATTAATATGTTTTGATTATTCAACATCCAATTTTTACCAATGTCGAAATATATGATGCATTTAAAAAGTTACAAGTAAAACTGTGTTATTATTTATTTTCATTTTCAATGATAATTGAACATTTTAAGTTAACAAACTCTAATTCAATAGGCAACTTATAAATAAATATATAATATAATTTTACTTTATAACGGGTCGTGCATCATACCGGCTCAATACCTGTTAGAAATATAAAATGTATGTCGGTGTTGATAGAAGATTTTGCCCAATAAAAATGGGAAACACCGTCTTCACTCTTCGATAGAAGATTTTGCCCAATAACAAAATAGAAACAATTCCATAACCCAACCCATATTGGAGGCTCAATACTTGACAGGCCCAAATAGAAAGCCCTGAGTCCCTGACCGACTAAGAAACCACCGTTACGTTTAAATAGGGAGAAGGAACTCGATTTTTAGGGGAAAAAATTAAAACCATTACAATAAAAAACAAAACGGGTGTCGATCGGTTAATCCTCATCAATCTTTCAATCGATCTCGAATTGAAGAATGGGAGGCGATATTACAATGATTTGTATGGATACATCTAAATGGATGATGTATCCGGAAAACTCACGTTGGTTTCGTGAGCAAGTCAATGCTATCATGTTATATTGTCGAAGAAAAATTGAAGTACATTATATTTGCTCTTGAAACTTATTATTATTATTTTTATTGTTATTATTATTATGCAAAACTTATTGTTGTTTGTTGCCTGTTACTACAGGCCCATCCAGATAATCTTGTTGGCATAATTAGAATGGGTGAAATAGATAACTGGGTTTCCCTCTTTCCTACCGATGATCTTGATGAAATCAGCCGCGTACTTGGTGGTATGTTACTTTCTTTAACTAATTATATAAGAAGTATTTATTTATATATATATAATTCATGAATATTAATCATCAAGTTGGTTTCGTTGTTACTTACCCATCTATAGATCCAGACTGGCAATACACGGACTTAATTCAATCCCTTTTGTTGTCTGAGCTTGGTTGGTTACGTAAAAAGGATGTGAAAAAAAGGATTGTCGTGTTTGCTGGAGGGTATTTCTCTTCTCCTACCTGATTATTTATTTTTAATTATACTCTCTGATAATAATTATCTTTATATTATTTCTATTCAGTCCTCTTGATTATAACGACGAAGACATGGCAAATGTTGCTAAGCTGTTAAACCAGAGAGGTGTTCCTGTCGATGTTGTTGACTTTGGTACCCCCGGTTCCAGGCGAGGAGATGTATAAGTCGCAAAATCTTAAGGCGTTCGTTGAGGCTCTGAATAAGAACAATGAGAATCAAAACAGCAGCTATACGTTTGTTCCGGAGGATGATGACTCCGTCTCTGACCACCTATTAAGCTCTTCAATCCTCCCGCCTGTTGCGGAAGGTGGAACCAGTCGCAAGAAAGAATCAAGACTCCCGCGTAAAGGGGTTTTTATCGTTGAAGCTGTTTAATGCCTGTGAAATGAAATGTTCGATGGTTTATTCTGCAATGTTTCTCATCTCATATTAAAATAAAGCAGATTGACCCTGTTTTTTTTTTTTTTTTTTTTTTTTTTAATATATATACTAAACAAACTTGCACCAATGAATATTTTATGTGCTTACGGATTTTTACTTTAACGATCTAAAAGACATGTTTAATTGTCGATAATCTTTAATCATCATCCTTGATGAGAATATCTCGTTGCCTATCAACAAATCTGTTAAGATGCCAGAAAATCAGGTTGAATAAATATGTTGATGAAAGTTTGATCCATGAGTGAGGATTGGAGAGTGTTGAACTACCTTAGCTGGAAACTTCATATTTAAGGTACTTGCTACCCGAAAATTCATATTTAGAGAGGAAACCGTTGAATAGTGGAGTCATTCCAGACGATACTGATGTACACTGCTTAGCCGGTCTCATTAAGGTACTTGCCACTTTTGAATTTTTAGGCTCACACAAGGTTGCTTTCTACATGATATTGCCTACTGTTCAGTACTTCAGTGGTTATCAGTTATTCTTCTTGGGTTTCTTTGCCATTTTTCATCAGTCGTGTGGGTCTTGTGGATTGGTCCTTAACAAAGAAACTTTCATGGCCTCTTCATGTGAAACTGAATTAATTTTTTGTCAGTATTGTTAGAGTGAATCTGATTATAGTTCTATCATTGGATGTTTGGATATGATTTTTAAGATCAAGGTGTCTTGCATCATTTTCCTAGTTCTGTTGATCGTAGTCCTCAACATATTGAAGATGCCATAATAAACACCATGCCAGGACATCCTAGGTTCGTATCTGTTTCTAAGGTACTGCTATAGTTGCTCACAAGTGTAAAAAGACCGAAATAAAAAATTAAGTTTTTATAGTTGCTCACATGCTTTGATAAAGCTGATGTTAACATCACGTATCAAGGTTGTGTTTGAAGTAATAAGACCATAGGCATGACATTCTCAACTAGATGTGGCATGATGGGTGGGTTAGGTAGTGGGTTTAAAAAAATGGGCTAATTTATAAACAGGTTCAGGTCCGGGTAAGGCTACTAATTAATTTAGAACACAATCTCTGTTACATCCCAGAAAAGATTATTATTGTTATGGCATAGTTTTGTAAATGTAATTATCACTCGTGCTTTTGATACTTTTAGCCCCTAGCTGATATGCTATATCTCTCCCATACCAAAGCAAAATGTTAACAAAGAAAGCCAAATTGACCTGTTGTATCCATGTGGGTCAAAATTGCCCCTTCTACTTTTAACCTAGAGTATGACATTTAGGACCGATGTTTTCTATAGCCAAATTATGATCCTAACAAACTACTGGCAGTATTTTAGCTATAGAAAAAGAGGCCACTATTTTTGACATGAACAGAACAGAAGTTAGTGCGATCTAAACAGAACAGAGGTCCTAAAAACTTTTGATGCAAATGAGATGGGACTTATAGCCCATTAGGCGTAATGCGATGTCAATTAATGTGATTTGCAACCCACCGACATTTCTCTATCGTTTATGTTCTTTCCAGAACCCAAAAAACTGAAAGGTGGTGCTGACGGTGTGTGATTCTCAAAACGAGCCGGAATAAACATGTTTGGGTTTTGAAATATGCTAGTGTCCATATGCGTCAAGGATGCACATTTTTTTTCTTTTTTTTTTTTTTTTAACAGTAGAAAAGGAAAATCACATCGTTACTACTGCTACTAAGATATCTACTCCAAATCACATCGTTACGATGCCTCCAAAGGGACCAACAACTAACTCTGAATGCTGCATTAAGAACTTGACAATTTGGTTTAGGAATTTGAAGTATGCTAACCCTCGCCAACAGATCAGCGAAGAAGAAATCGACCCGGACCCAATATCAACATTCCACCAGACTTCATAGTCAGCCCATAGATCTTTTGCACTCTTGCAATTCACGAAAAGATGATCCACGTCTTCCTGGAAATCATGACATAAAGAACACAGAACTGTGTCTAAAACCACACCTCTAACATCAAGATTTTTCTTGGTAGGAAGCCTACTGAGACAACGCCTTCAGAAAAAGACGTTAACTTTCCTGGGAACCCACTTATTCCAATATGTTTTTGTGCCATTCGACCCCAAAATCTTGCTGTCCACCAAACCTCTCATTGATGAAACCGAGAATTGACCTAAATTGTCGAGGGTCCATCACCACTTATCAGAACCCTCATGAAGAAAAACACCATTAATCAAATCCATTAAATTTTTAAGCTAATCCTCCTCTCTACCGGGTCGAATATCCCGACGCCAATTCCATCTCCACCCAAACTCTCCAGAAGGCAGTTGGTCACTGACAACACAATTTTTATCCATCTCCAATGCAAAAAGTCTAGGGAACTCACTACCTAGACAAGAAGAACCAATCCAATGCGCCTTCCAAAAAACTGTAGAATCACCAGAAACAATTTTCCTACAAAATGAAGAACTGAAAGGGATATTAAGCTTGTTATTAGGACCCACCCCAACCCTTATAATATTCTCCCATGGGCTGATACCTTTCACCTCATTAATTTCTCGCCATAAACCCCCATCATCACCATATAAGGATGAGATCACTTTATTCCATAAGGCGTCTTTTTCCGTAAGAAATCTCCACCACCATTTAGACAATAGACCCACGTTCGAAGCGTCAAGGATGCACATAACTTCCATTTAGTTCAAGTCTTCCCATGTCAAAGCTTCCCCTTGTGCTTTACTTTTGGTAATCACTTCATGTTCCGTAACCAATAAACAAATTATTGATTTAGGTGAATTGCATTCTGAAAACTTTGATATAATATCAATACTTCTATGTCTTTCATTCAGCCAACTAATTGGGTATTTATACAGGAGTTTATTATCTATACTAGGAAGGTACTTAATTACTACAACTAATTACAGCTCACATATGCTGTTTACTTATGCTTTACAGCTGTACAATGTCTATCTCTAGCAAACTAAGCATCATAACACTTAACACTCCTCCTCAAGTTGGAGCATATATATCGATCATGCCCAACTTCACATATAGGAATTATCTGAGATCCTCGTAGAGATTTAGTCAACATATCTGCAAGCTGGTCTCCTGAACAAACCCAAACTGGTTCAATAGATGGAGGTTCGTGAGAAGTTCCTGCTATCTTTTCTCGAACATAGTGGCAATCGATTTCAACGTGTTTTGTCCGTTCATGGAAAATTTGATTCTTTGATATGTGCATCGATGCCTCGTTATCACAATACATTTTCATTCGCTCATCACAGAAATCTCCTAATTCTTGTATCAGCCGTCGAATCCATGTTAGCTCGCATGCAGTTCGAGCCATTGCACGATATTCTGCTTCTGCACTAGATAAAGAAACAACATCTTGTTTCTTGCTTTTCCAGGATACAAGATTTCCACCAAAGAGAACACAATACCCGGTAGTAGATCGCCTACTATGGGGACATGCAGCATGACTCGCATCAGAATAACCAACAATCCGAGTGTGCCCATGATCTGAGTATAAAATTCCTTTTCCTGGTGCTCGTTTTAAATATCTTAGTATGTGAATTACAGCATCCCAATGACTTGTTCGAGGGGCTGACATGAATTGACTGACAACACTCACCGAGAAGGCAATGTCTGGTCGTGTGACTGTGAGGTAATTTAACTTCCCCACAAGCCTTCTATATTTACCAGAATCTTCCAGCAGCTCTCCATCATCAGGGTATAGTTTGACATTAGGAACCATGGGGGAATCTGCCCCTTTGCAATCAAGCATTCCCACTTCAGCAAGAATATCAAGGATATATTTTCTCTGACATAAAAAGATGCCTTTTCTTGATCTAGCAACTTCAATCCCTAGAAAATATTTAAGGCTTCCAAGGTCTTTCGTTTGAAACTCCTTTTGAATGAAAACCTTGAGTGCATCAATTCCTTCTATATCATCACCAGTGATAACTATATCATCAACATAAAATACCAAGATAATCCTTTTCCCATTTTTTTTCCGAAAGAATACGGAGTAGTCATGTGCACTTCGAGTCATCCCAAAGATTTCTAAGGCTTGAGAAAACCGAGAAAACCAAACCCGGGGAGCCTACTTCAGGCCATAAAGAGATCGTCGTAGACGACAAACCTTGGAGGACTCCTCCTGAACTACAAATCCAGGAGGTTGCTGCATATATACCTCCTCCTCAAGGACAGCATTAAGAAATGCGTTCTTGATATCTAGTTGATGTAGTGGCCAGTGATGTACGGCAGCCTGAGCGATAATGAGATGGACAGATGTCATTTTAGCGACTGGACTAAATGTTTCATCATAATCCTCGCCATAGGTTTGAGAATATCCTTTCGCTACCAATCGGGCCTTTAATCTAGCTAGTGAACCATCTGGATTTAGTTTGACATTGTATACCCACTTACAACCAATTCTATCCTTGCCAACAGGAAGATCAACTAATTCCCAAGTTTCATTCTTTTTTAGAGCAGACATTTCCTCAAACATTGCATCTCTCCATCCTGGATGAGCAAGAGCCTCAGAAACAGTCCGGGGTAGACGATAATTGTCCATTGCTGAGATATAGGCAAAATGACTCGGAGAAAGATTACTGTAACAAAGATTAGAAGAAACTGAATATGTAAGTCTATCAACCGGCTTGCCAACACATGAGCGAGTTTCTTTTCGACGAGCAATGGGAACATCAGAATGATCAGAAGGAGGCGGGTCCTCCTCGTCATTTGAGGAAGGAGTTGGAACAACATCAGCAACTGGATCCTTATCGACTACTGGATCGGGCGTTGTGTTATGGGAATCTATATCAGGTTGTTTCTGTTTCCGCTGATATACCTGAAGAGGAGGTTTATCTGGTTGCTCAATAGTAACACGAGACTGTTTGGATCCATCGGAAGAGATGTGTACCTCAATATTAGGATATTCAAATGCGGACACATCATTATCAAATGACATGTTAGTTGATTTAGGAAAAAAGAAGCCCAATTCAAGAAAAGAAACATCAGCTGAGACATAGTAGCGTTTTAGTTGAGGATCATAACAACGATATCCTTTTTGAGACCTAGAATAACCCAAGAAAATACATCGATGAGCCCTTGGGTGTAGCTTATTCAGATTTGGTTGAAAGTTATGCACATAGCAAACACAACCAAATATTTTTGGAGGAACAACGAACAACGGAGCATTAGGAAATAATACCTCATAAGGAATTTGCCCTTTCAAGACAGTTGAGGGCATTCGATTAATAAGGTAACATGCTGTCAAAACTGCATCACCCCAAAAACGATGTGGAACATTTCGATGGATCAACATAGTGCGAGTAACTTCAAGTAAATGTCTATTTTTACGTTCGGCCACCCCATTTTGCTGAGGGGTGTACGCACAAGATGTCTCATGTAAAATTCCAGACTGATCCATGAAACTAGAAAACTCTTTGGAGCAATATTCTTTTGCATTATCACTGCGAAGTGTTTTGATTTGGACACCAAACTGATTTTGAACATAGGCACAAAACTTGACGAAGACAGAAAAGACTTCAGCACGTGAACGAAGTAAATAAATCCAAGTTACTCTAGAGTGATCATCAATAAATGAAACAAAATACTTAAAATCTCCAATGGTATTAACAGAACAGGGACCCCAAACATCAGAGTGCACAAGCGCGAAGGGTGATTTAGCCCGAGAGTTACTAGATGGATATGTTGTACGAATATGTTTGCCAATCTGACATGACTCACAATGAAAGCTAGGCATGGAGTTTATTTCTGGTTTCAATTTCTTCATATGTTCGAATGAAGGATGACCCAAACGACTATGAATATCATGAATACCCCCTTCACTCAAGTATGCTTTAGGAGGTTCTATATCTAACCGATATAGCCCATGATGTTCACGACCGATCCCAATGATACGAGAAGTTCCAAGCTCTCGAAAGACACAATGATCGGGAAAAAAGGTCACAGAACAATTTTTTTCACGAGTAATTTTACTAACAGATAATAGACTTTCAGGGAAGGTAGGCATATAAAAAACATTCGAAAGATTGAGATCTGAGTTAACATTGACAAAACATGTGCCTCCTACAGGTATACTAGTACCATTTGCTAGTTTGACCGAAGGATGAGTAGGTGAAGAAATACCGGTCAATGTATCTTTGTTCCCGTCATGTGATCACTAGCACCAGAGTCTATAATCCAAGATGAAGTAGATGCGTGAAGACAAGAATGATTACCTGATTGTGCAAATGATGCACGAGGAACAATGTTATCTCGAGAAGCCCGAAGTGACTGTATTAAATTAAATTCATCCATGCTAAGCTTCATAACACATTGAGAATGTGTACTGTGATAATATTGTCGAAACCAGCTAATACTTGTCAAATCAGAATGAAACAAGAAGTCAAAGGCGAGCGACAACAGATATATTAATGAAATCAGATCCAGTAGCAGAAACAGAAGCCATAAGGTGTCCATCGTGACAGCCAATCACAATAAAATTCAACAGCAGTAAAGAAATCAAAATCGAACGTGATCGATACTAATATCTGAATATCAGATGCCACTCTTAGTAAGGGGAAGACAAAGTCGAGCCAGTAAGAACGTATTATGAATATTTCAAGTAACAGAAAGCAAGCAGATTACAGCAGTGGTTACTAGGGTTTCGAATCAGTAACCACTTCAGAAATCAAAATGATAGGAGCAGTGTGGTACCAACCAAAAGACAAACAAGATTCCCAATCTGTTGAAGGCAGACCCGGAGAATTAAAGTTTTCTTTGCAAAGACCCAAAGAGCCGTAGCTCTGATACCATGAAAACTTTGATATAATATCAATACTTCTATGTCTTTCATTCAGCCAACTAATTGGGTATTTATACAGGAGTTTATTATCTATACTAGGAAGGTACTTAATTACTACAACTAATTACAGCTCACATATGCTGTTTACTTATGCTTTACAGCTGTACAATGTCTATGTCTATCTCTAGCAAACTAAGCATCATAACACTTAACACATTCTATTTTAGCAGATTATTTGTAGGTTTTAGGACAGCATGCATCTGTAAATGCATCTATTTTAGCATACTGAATGTTTGTTTTATTTCGAAATTTGTAATAGGTGTTTATGTCCCCAAGAGGTATACAGTTGGTGTTGAGACTGTTTGTTCTTCTGGTAATCGTTTTTGGTCACCTACAGTTGATGAGCCATTTAGACCTGCTATTGGCATGTTATTTGACTCTATTGATGAGGCATATATGTTTTATAAAGATTATGCTACAAAAGGCGGATTTGAAGCTAGAAAGTCATAAGAGAAAACATTATTAGATCATAATGGTGAGAAGTATGTTACTCATAAGTATTTTGTATGTAGTAGAGAAGGTCATAGAGTGGATAAGAAACCTAAAAACATTACTGAAAACTCTACTGCAACTGCTGCAACTGATGTTCATACTGAGTTGGTATCACCGAGATTATGAATGCAGAAGGTAGGTATTGGAGAAGTTGAGAATACTAAGAATGTGTATGAAGAAGTTACAACTATTGTTGATGATGAGAATTCTGTCATTATTAAAGAAGAACGTAGTAATGTTGATGATAAGACATCTAAGATAGAAAAGAAGAAAACAACCAAGAGGAAAAGGCCTTCCCAAAGAATTGGATGTGAAGCTGCTGTTGGTATTGTTTTGACACATGAGAATAAGTACTTTGTGTATAAATTGGAAGAAAAGCACAATCATGTTTTGGTGCATTCAGATCATATTAAGCATCTTAAATCTCAAAGGAAGCTTAGTAATTGTCAAAAAGCTTTCTTATTTCAATTAGGTCAAGCTGGAATTGGACCGAATGTGGGTTACCGAGTCTTAACAAAAATTCATGGTGGGCATGAACTTGTTGGTGCATCTAAAGTTGACTGTAAAAATTTTAAGAGAGATGTCAATAAATATATTGGAGCTGCAGATGCACAGATGGTTATTAATTTGTTGAAGAAAAAGAAGCAATTTTCATCAAATTTTTCGTTTGATTATTTTACTAGAGAGCGCGGTGAGCTTGGTGGTTTGTTTTGGGCAGATGAGGAATCGAAACAGAATTATAATGTCTTTGGAGATGTAGTGTCATTTGACGCTACGTATCGTACTAACAAGTAAGTTTTATTTATATATGATTTATGTTAATATATTGTAATACTCAGTATACTCTTATGTTAGATAATAGGACATTACAAATGAACATATGTATTTTAGAGATGCATTTATAGAGATGCATGTAGAGACCATTTGAGAAGTTACTAATCAATATACTGCTTACATACTCAGTACACTACACACTAACTGTAATACTAAGTATAAAATGATTATACTCTGTATATTGCACAATCATACAGTAACTTAACATTTAAATTTAACATATCTGAATTTAATTTGTACCTAACTCGAAATTATAATATTTTTTGCAGGTATGATATGGTGTTCATACCTTTTACTGGTATTGACCACCATAATAGATGTGTCACTTTTGGTGCTGGTCTTTTAGCAAAGGAAGATGCCCCCTCATATAAATGGCTATTGAATGCTTTTAAAGAAGCTTTTCCAAAAGAACCTCAAATTGTAATGACCGACCAAGACCCGTCAATGAAGGTTGCTGTGGATTTTCATTTCCATACAGCAAGACATCGACTTTGCATGTGGCATATTATAGAAAAAATATCCACAAAGGTATTTTTTTTCTTCAAAATTTTACAAATATTGTACAATTTTAATAGAATCATTGTCTTATTATATATGAGTATTCATTATGAATTGATTTTCTTTATTATTTTTGTTTCGAGGTTGGTCATGCAATATCAAGTGATGGTTTTATAGCTTCTATTTCAAAGATAGTTTGGACAGATAAGTTAGAACCTGATGATTTTGAGAGACGTTGGTGCTCAATTCTTGCTCGTCCCGAAACCCCAAACTCCCAACCCTAAACCCTAAACCCTAACCCCTAAACCCCAAACCCTAAACGCAACACTGTAACACACGTGTTAGTAATGTGAAACCCACTAAAAATAATGAAAAAAAAACTCGTCGAAAATATGCCTTAATGGACGGAAAATCGAAGAGGATTAAACGCTGAATCTAATGGTGCAATTTTCATAATTTTTTGATTTGTCGTTTGTGAGATATTTAACTTAAGGGGTAAATGGGTTTTGTATTCTCTTTGTACACATGACACCATATCATTGGTTCCTCTATTCTCACACAAATTTTTAGTCTCATTTTAACCTTACCCTAACATTCATAATATATATACTGAATTCGCAGTTATAAAATTATAAACCCAGTAAAGCCTATAATAGAGTTTAAAGTATCTTATTAAAGTAAGAAAAAATCGTAACAGAAGTCTTCATCGTTACAAATTAAAACTAAAATGAATCCCATACAAAAGTTATCTATAAAAAAAGTAGTCTTCATAAAGACAAACATGTGGTAATTATGCAAATTTTGCCGGCCTCTCTTGGATAATCTTGAATTGATAATCTTTCAATTTCTTTTTACACTCATCTGAAAGAGCTTCATAAACTTCAACTTCATCATTAATCTTCCATGACATTATGTTGTGTTGAGACGGCAACATTTTGTTAAGATACCTGTATCTTAGTGTATTGAGTTGCTCCTTCTGTTGATAACCTTCTTTCTTAAATCCACATTTCCAGGCTTGAACACCGGTCCCCATGAAACTTTCCATATGTCTCATCAAGAAAATACCGCAACCCACAGAGTTTTCAACTGTTCTCCGTGACATCCTTAATCTTTCAACAGTTTTAAAATGCAGCATTTTGCCTCTTGGATGTTTGTAACGAACACAGTAGTCAACAAATATTTCTTTCTGTATAAAATTAAAAAAAAAATAATTGAATTAACATTTCAAATATATTAAACATGTTATTTCTTAAATATTTAACTTACCAACAAAGATGTAATGTCTTATGAAGTATCCCCGTATGCAAGGTTGTCTATGACATAACATTTGTTTCTTTGAAGATTGTAGCATATCAACAAGAAATGCCCTTTAGAGAAGTAAGGCTCTTTCATTAATATTAGGAAGAACACTTGATATTATCAATTATTTTATCAACAATTATATAAAGAATCTTTTGCACATGCTTTTTGTCTTAATAAAATATAATTACACTTACCAGACCTGTTTTAAACTTGTCATACATAACTTCATATGGAATGTGTGTGGACAATGTGTGTGGACAACTGTTTCATTGTATCTAAAGTCTGAAATTAAAGATCACAAATAAGTATAAGTCAAAATAATTTTATACAATATAAGAATGATTTTTGTTTTATACTTACAATAAGTCTTGTATGACAGAATATTCTACATAAAGATTCTTGACTACTGTTTCGTTTTGCTTCATAGTTTAAAAGTGACGACCAGGCTTCAATTACTACAACATGCACATCCGAATTTGGTATCATGCTCTCCATTACTACCCTTGGCGTTTCAATTCCACTTTTCGTCATGAATATAATATCACTGAACAACAAAGATCGTAGTAAATTTTAACACTAAATTTTCGTAATCATGTAGACATTATTTTAATTTGTATTAAAAACTTACTTCACTGATCCCATATCATAGAATATTGCATTTGCCACTTTAACCTCAGTAGATGTAAGATGTGTATTCATTTCAACACTTATATTATTGAAAGGCGATTTTGTTGTAGCTGTTGGCTTTATCTCGCGTTTTTCTTTTGCAACCGCTCTTTTAATAATAGCATCTTCAGCTTTTTCTGCTATTGCTTTCTCAAAATTCACTTTCAACTTCTTATATGTTGTTGGTTCAGAGTAAACTTGAACTTCCTTACCAGATGAAGCCAACAATGTGTTTACATCAGCCACTTTTTCAATCAACCTCTGGTGTTGGGACGATTTCAAAACTACAGGAGTTCGATATTCTTGGCTTTCTTGCGATAAATTCAACCCCAAACTAAAAGATGGTGCGTCATCGTTTTCATTTGATTTATGTTTCAAAGCTCTCTGTATACTTCTCAATTGTTCCTCATCTGATAGCTTTCCATAAATTTCTATCTCACTGTCTGTAGGGGATGAATTAGTTACAATCTCAATTCCCAGTGGCTCTTTCATGTTTCCAAACTTCACATTTTCCTGTTCAATTTGTACCTCAAACAAATTCACCGGGTTTCCAACTTCTTTAGCAGTTCCTTCCGGTTCCATTTGAAGATTTTCAACATCTTTTGATTAACAAAAATAAAAATTAAAAAAAGATATACAATTAGTTTTATAAGTGAAAAATGTAGAGATGCATGTACAGATGCATGTAGAGATCATATTCATTCATAATGTCCAGATCATTTAAGTATAGATGAATTTTCATATACTGCAAGGAAGTATACTGAACATTTAAGTGTATACCACACACACACACACACACACACACACACACACACACACACACACACACACACACACACTAATCAATAGTTACACATATGCTAGATTTTTGTACTTATTACAACATATGTATTTCTATATGTAATTCTATAATTCTGAAAGTCAGTATACTAAACAAGTATACTAAATATTTTAGGATATAGAACATTTTAACTATACTTTATTGGTTAATAATTATATGTAATCACAATTTAAAATGATGATTTACCTTTACAAACGAAATCATTAGAAGGATTTTTTAATAGTTTAGACCCTTCAGCTTGTGCCTTCAACACTTCTTTTGTTGGTTCCACAACATCACTAGGAGGCCGCTTCTTTCTCAATATCTTTCTCTGTTTCTCCCATATTTACATTTATTGGTACCTCTTGTTTATTAACACCACTTTCCAATACTGCCATCTTTTCCAATATGTTTTTCTCCTCATGCACATCAATTATCATCTCCGATATAATTAACTCAACCACGCCAATCAATACCTGATCTTTCTGATTTCCATTAAAAATATTTTCCATTTTGTGAAGTAGATCATTCTTTGAGTCATGAACCATTTTGTACAAACTCTTCAACATCACACATTGATACTGCATTTGAAATTTAATTTTTTGGTTACATGTAACGAATATCTAAATTTAAAATATAAATTAAATTAGTATACAGAATAAGAATAATCAACATATCAGTCCGGTTACCTCTAACGTGTCAGTACGGTTACCATCTTCATCTAAGTGTGTACCCGTATCATAATTTTGATACTGATCGTCTCCATCATTAAAGACTTCATTTGCAACTTAATTGTATTTTTCATTATAATAAAAAAAACTATCAAAATACATACAAACTTTTTTAAAAATATATATACCTTGAGATGCATCTGGATGTTCATTTCCTATATCTTGATCAATTTCTTGATCACTTTCTTCAACCTCTGCATTTCCAACATCTCCATGTTTCTCTAAATCTTCATCATGGGGTGTTGAGTTTAATGGAGTTGCATCACTAAATTCCACAATTTGGGATGAGCTACTTCTTAGGTTGTTTATGATTGTTTCATTTCCGAATCCACCACTATTCAACCCATCTTCTTCTCTTTCAATCAACAGCTCAGTGGTCCAATGTAGAACCGCAGGTTTTGAGCTATCCACATACTGACTTTTGTCTGCTGTTTTATGAACATACCAAACCTGAAATGTTTTCAAGTCAATAATTTTTATTTAGATGGCTTTTTTATCATATACAAAACTATATGAAAACATGATATAATAATTTAACTTACCACCAAATATGTAAGTGGTCCTGTGTACCAGCATTTTTTGTCATACTTACTCCACTTGTCTTTACTCTTTTTCAAACAATCAATTACATAACCACACTAGTCTATTTCACTAATTTCTTCCAAGCACCTAAATCTGTTAAAAATCCGTGGTAATTTCCCACGGATTTTCAACGACATTTTCAATTTCTTGTTATTTGTAGCATTCTAAAATAAGATTACACATATATACATATAAAATGCATTAACTATAGGTAATACATGTTAATTGTATGTGCATACCTTGATCATTTAACTTGATACGTACCAACATATAAAAGTATACTATCTCAAAGACAAACACTTATATATATATATATATATATATATATATATATATATATATATATATATATACTCATCCTGGAGCTTATGCTCTCCTCCCGATTGAAGCGTAATGATCCTACGTCTGTAATTCATTGTCTGTCCCATAATGGGTCTCATTCTTCTAGCCATTCTGCATGCAGTATTATAATATTAATCGGTCTTGGGTCTAGGAAATGCCAACAAGCGAAATCCTTTTTATCTGGCACTAACTTGGAACCACGTGCATCTAACGCACCTTTTACTAAGATCTGCTATTTTCTCGACTGTGCTACTGGAAGTTTCTGTAAAAGAAAAAGATTGTGCCAAAATCCACTAGGGTCACACTTAACAACAGCTGGAAACGGCTGCTAATACCCCGTATTATCACACGTTCATCCGGTCTGATTGATTCACCTTCGATTATTCAATCAAGGAAGCAGAGTCAACAACCTTTGAAGAAAGATGACTTTTATTTTAAGATATTGAGCCGAATTGCCTACATACCTACAAAAGGGTCATAGGTATTCAGAATGTCAATAAAGTAACTACTGTTTATACCATGACTAATGAGATCTAAATAGATTTTGTTTAGTCCGAGAATTTGTTCTTGCAAGGACTCTTCTCCCGACACCGTGGTTCGTAGCCACGTGCTCTAATCCTCTGAGCTACAGGCCCCATTCCGTCATCCTTCCATATTGAAATTGAAACGCTCCCTCTCCTTACAATCGAGGTATATACTATATTTTAGTGTGTGATTTGCAAACATCGATATGACTTTCCTACGGATTTTCAACGAAACATCTAAATTCGTTGAAAATTCATGGGAATTTCCCACGGCTTTTTAACGAGGCACCACAATCCGTGGAAATTCCGTGGAAATTTCCCACGAATTTTCATTGACATTTTTTTTTATTTGTAAGATTGAAAATAAGAATACACATATATACATATATAATATATAGTTATACAAAATAACCATTAATATATGTATATATGTACTTTTAATTGTATCTACATACACATGTTTATATCTCCCTCTCTATATTATATATATATATATATATATATATATATATATATATATATATATATATATATATATATATATATATATATATATATATATATATACCAACTTAAGTATTTAAAATATATAATATTTGGAGCATACATAAATATTTAGCTACATATTAACATAAATACTTATATATACATTATTAATATCTTAAATACGTATGAATTGTATGTATATGTGCATAACTACATCATTTACCTTGACACATATCAATATGTAGAAGTATACTATCTCAAATGCATCTATATAAATATACATATATGTGTATGTAAATAATTACAAACATCATGTTTAAAAATATAGGCCGATGATTTGTACGCCATTGTAAAATCACCATATACCACTAATCGTGCTTTAAAATATTGTAAATTATAACATAATGAGGAATAATTTGTGGTGTACGGCTAAATTTAATGGTGTACAAATCCTCACCCACAAATATATACATCTATGTGTGTGTGGACGTGCCCTTGTGTGCACATGTATGCGAACATTATATGAAGAGATCTCATGTATCCACGAATTCCCAACGAAACATCCAAACTTGTTGAAAATATGTGGGAATTTCCCATTGATTTTCAACAAAGAACCTAAATCCGTAGAAAATCCGTTGAAAGTTCCCACGGATTTTCAACACCTAGTCAATTTTTTTTATTATTTTATTTATTTTGTATTACTTCCCACAAATTATCAACCGAACCTCTAAAATGGTTGAGATTCCGTTGAAAGTTCTCACGGATTTTCAGCGACATGTCTTGAATGGTTTTCCACGGATTTTCAACAACAATTCAATTTTTATTAATTTGTTTACTATGTAATCCTTCCCACGGCTTTTCAACTGAACCTCTAAAATGGTCAAAATTTCGTTGAAAGCTTTCCCAAGGATTTTCAACACGTAGTAAATTATTAAAAATTTATTTATTTTGCAACACTTCCCACAGATTTTTAACCGACCCTTTAAAATAGTTGAAATTACATTGAAAGTACCCATAGATATTCAGCGACATGTCTTGAATGGTTTCCCACGGATTTTCAAGAGCTAAACAATTACTAATTTGAAATATTCCCACGAATTTTCAACGAAATGAAATTTTGTGTTACTAATCCGATGAAACTATTTGAGCGTTCCCACGAATTATCAATGGATATTATGTACTAACATCAATTTGTTTACTTTTGAAAATTATTGAATTTTTTGACAGAAATTCGTTGGAAAATGGTGGGAATTCAAATTTGTATCGTCGGATTTCCCATGGATTTTGTATCGTCACAAATTCGTTGTAAATCCGTCATTATAGTTGCCTGAATTTCCGATCCCATATTCCGGATCATAATTTGACGAAAATCCGTGGGAAATTACCCACGGAAAAACTTGTCGTGGGAAATCCGTAAGTATAATCAGATTTTCTAGTAGCGCTGTATGAATGCATCTATGCACGTGCATCTCTACATGCATCCGGTATTTATGTAGAGATGCATAAACGGATGCATGTAGAGATGCACGTGCACAGGTATTCATACATGTATTCATCGTTATGTGATGTATGCATCTCTAATCTATCTCACATGCTATATGATTTTCTAAATGCATCTCTAGATAAATCTGCTAATGCATTTGTAATTTCATCTGTTTATGTTTTACAAATAAGAGTGTTAATTTTAATGATTTTTTAATTTTGAATTCTCTGTATGAGAGATTGTTGAAACTGAAACTGATACATATGAAGATTTCATGAAGAAGAAAAGTAAAACGATTAAGAAAAGTAGGGAAGTAGAACTGAATGTTAAAATAAAAGTTAATGATGGATCTGAAAAAAAAGAAAAAGAGGAGTCTATTTAAGCCAAAGATAAAAAAAGTCGTTAAGAATGCAGCTCATCATGAAGAAATGTTTAGAACAAGGCAAAGTCCAAGGCCACTTGTTAACATTCTAAAAGGTTTAACATATGAGCAAAAAGTAGATGTAATATCTATGGGATTCGGAAGTTTGATTACTTTTAGTATAAACAGTCTTCCCTATAGATTATCTTTGTGGCTTGTAGACAAGTTAGACGCGAAGAATTGTTAACTTGTGATTTGAGATCAAGTGATGAACAAAAGAGGATGTACATGACATTTTGGGTTTCCCTATGGGACCTAAACTTGTTAGAGCAGTTGAAAGAGCTGGAGTAGGGAGTACCAGATATATATCTGATTTTAGGAAATTATACCTAAAGCCAATTAAGGGGACACGGAGAATATATCTTGGTGATTTACAAAATGCGTGTCGACTTGAGAAAAATGATGGTTACAAATTTAAGCTTCACATGATTGTTTTGATACTAACAATAATGGCTGAAAGAGTCTCGTGTTCAACTGCAAAGCAGAAGTTTCTTCCTTCTATAAAAAGCTTGGAAGAAATTAGTGAAATGGACTGGTGTGGTTATGTAATTGATTGTTTGAAAAAGAGTAAAGACAAGTGGAGTAAGTATGACAAAAAAATGCTGGTACACAGGACCACTTACATTTTTGGTGGTAAGTTAAATTATTATATCATGTTTTTATATAGTTTTGTATATGATAAAAAAGCCATCTAAATACAAATTATTAACTTGAAAACATTTCAGGTTTGGTATGTTCATAAAACAGCGGACAAAAGTCAGTATGTGGATAGCTCAAAACCTGCGATTCTACATTGGACCACTAAGCTGTTGATTGAAAGAGAAGAAGATGAGTTTGTGACACCCCGTCTAAAGCGGAATCAACGGGGCCAACCATGATAGGATCACAACACATCAATATATAGAATTACTAAATGTAAATAACACTAATGTGTTGTGAAGTCAACCGACACGAATGGCGATTCGTGACAATGACATCCACATCAATAATGTAACAACGTAAAATGAATCACAAACAATAAGTTTAATTAGCACACATTTTCCAATCCAATAAGTCCAAAATGTAAAGTCTTCAATTCTCTTGTTCGATCACTTAAATGCAACCTAAAGGTCCACTAAGCTCTCTTGATCTCAGCCTTTGTACCACTATGATTTCCTGAAAAGATATGCTTAAAAACGTCAACACGTATGTTGGTGAGTTTCACAGGTTTAAATATGACACAAAGTAATAGTTTGCTGTGATAATACATATGTTTGGACAATGAATAGAAAATGCACACATAAATGAAATTGATGGAAATAAGTTTCCATGATACTTGATATAACTAGTCAACACTCTCAAAAGAGTATTACCATTGATATCAGTTGATCCCAATGTGTTATAATCACTCCCCAAAGGAGTATGACCAAATGTAAATCCAATGTGTTATCATCACTCCCTGAAGGAGTATGACCAAATGTAAATCCAATGTGTTATCATCACTCCCCAAAGGAGTATGACTAAATGTACATCCAATGTATGTAGTAGCTACTCAATGTGGTTTCAATGTATACATAGTGTATAATATTAGGTACATTACCCTTGAAAGGGTAAGACCTGTGATGAAAAATGAATCCAATGTTCCAATATACATACTTTCACATAATGTCACACATTTCGTTCAAATGTCCAAAAGGTAAATAATCAAGTTCACAGCATGAAAACAGTTGAAAACATGTTAAGCAATCTTTTCCCCCAAAGGAAAATAAGTAATAAAAATGGGGCCACGAAAACTCACCAATGAAATCCTCACGACAAATCAATTGACGGGCGCGTCTCCATAGATAATTTATACGAACACTTCAAGCAATATCCAAAACTTGCTAGATTAAATCACCAATAACCAAAACTCCAAGCTTTGATTTAGGATTATTTTTGCTTTAGTAAACATTTTGGATTTTGACAATACAACTTGTGCAGATTGAGAATCACGTTTGACTGACTCAAAATAAAACTAGGAGCATTTTAATCTTTCTATTTTTAATCAAACATGAATGAACCAACCCTCTCCACCAAGTGATCAACAAATATGATTCTTTATAGATGCACCAAGTTTCATTTTAAATAAATCCAAAGAAATCTATTTTAAGTAATCAAGAATCGGTGGAAGTATCTATTATTGTGAGATAGAGTAGTAGTTGCTATTATAAACTATTTATTGGAGCCAACGCTCACTCTTTATATAATGCAAATGATGAGTATTAGTATGTCCTCATCATGCCTACTTAAAATGTATATTTATCAAAGTTTTAGTCTGCCACTTTCAGAAGCACAAACACGACTTTACCTAATTTTAGGTATGGTTTAAAATATTGATTAAATATATATTGGCAATTTAATCTTTTTTTATTTGGTAATTATAAATATGTATATACAATCTATCTATATAACTAAGAGAGGAGACCCCAAATTATTTGTCAACTATTCATCCATGTCACATCACCTATATCTTATGTGTCATCATTATATTAAACACTTTGATGAGGTGGATTCTCCTACACTTAAAAGGTAAATAAGGTAATATTTTATTAAAAAATCAAATTATAATTAATTTAATTTTAATGTGTCATTATTTTTTAATGATAAATAATGCAATAGATAATTAAATTATAACCAATTTAATCCAAACTAATGTGTGTGATAGCTTATGTAATATAATTTTAGTTGTAGCCGAAAAATCATGAATGTATTTATCTATTTTTTCACTCTAATTTGGAGTTATATAATTTGTTTATTCTTCTTTATCTTAATTATCGTCATTTTTTCCCTAACTCTATAAATTAAATCACGATAACTTACTTTTGATATCATTATAGCTTTCATCGGAATTTGTCAATTTGACAATATTTTTATCATCTTGCGAACTCGGGGATCACAATTTCATTTATTTGTAATTTCAATACAACCTTCATGAATAGGTAAATCAAGTTCATCGTCTCCTTTTAAAAAAAAATGGTTTATTAGTTATAATCACAAAGTAAGTTTAATTTTCTATGCGACTGGTGAGAGATGTAATTTTATAATTTCTATATTAATTTTCAATTCTATATAATGTCTTATTTAATATTTATGTATTTGTATATATTTGATCGCAATAGTAGAATCATTTTTGTTTTGTACATTTGGATGCACATTAGTTGTTCAATAAAATATCGAAATAATTATATTTTCAAAAGGTTGTTTCAATGGTCAACCTTAACCCGGTATCATTTGGATCCGATGCGACCCTTCCTCATGGACTACACCTCAGGCAATATTCAGCTATTTATGTTTGCTAAAACTATGAACACACACATTGTTATTGCAACTTTAGCAATGAAAAAGGTTACTATGCTCAAATAATTGTTTTTAGCTAGAAAATGTCACTTTACATTTTAACTTTTTAATTTATTGATATATTGTTGGGGGGGGGGGGGGGGGGGGGGGGGGGGGGGAATGTTGTTCTTATTTAAATTTTTAATGGGTCAAAATTTATGAAGTATTATTAATATCAGTAAAAAGGTTATATTATGTTACACAATTTGAAAGTTTTTAAAAGGTTAGCTGTCATCCATCTCCCGATATTTACTCAATATTTTTAACTTTTAAATGTTATAGAAAAGGATTATATAAAGGGAAGTGATTTGTACACCATATTTTTTAGCCATATACCACAAAATATATTTTACATCGTTGTAATAGGAAAATGATAATGTATTAACCATCACCCTTGTATAAAGTGTATACAATACCAGATTAAATATAATCATTAAAATATTTGATATACCATTTTAGATTATGGTCGATGTATATAACGTTATCTTTGCTAGCCGTGCATCACACGGGGTTAACACTAGTATATACATATAACTGGATATATAAAAGCTCATGGTGTATGACCCTATAGGTCCATGTTCGCTCAATTAATTGTTACTTCATTTTAAAATTAACTAAACATGAGTTTTGTTTGAGTCGTTTGACGTTGATACGAAGATTATATTTCTTGAGTTGAGAACGCGAAACATCCCACTTCCAAATTAGATTAATTATATATATATATTTGCTATATATAAAAAGATTTCATCACATACCTCACTTGTTATTGCGTGGACATTAAAACTTTAAATAGAGAACTACACTAACTTTCTTTTGTTGTACCCATTAACAGAGACTTTAATATATTTATATTTAAAATATTTATCATGAATGTAGTGAACCCTTTGGAATCCAATCATAAAAAAAAAAATGTCTACTTTTCTCATCAAAATTTCATGATCGAATGTCAGCTTGATCTCATTATTATATTACTATTATTGTATTATTATTAATTGATTGTTATTATTATTATTGTTGTTGTTGTTATTTTTAAATTAGTTCCGTACTAATGATATTTGGGACATTTGGTACTATATGACAATTAAATTTCTCACAATTATTGCGAATACAATATATTTGAAAAATTCTTCATTGAATTTAAGAACTTGAATACAAACATGAAATGATAACGAATCTACGAATTGTATTTTGGTGACGGTTGTCACAGAGTTGAATAGTGGTGGATTCGGAAATGAAACAATCATAAACAACCTAAGAAGTAGCTCATCCCAAATTGTGGAATTTAGTGATGCAACTCCATTAAACTCAACACCCCATGATGAATATTTAGAGAAACATGGAGATGTTGGAAATTCAGAGGTTGAAGAAAGTGATCAAGAAATTGATCAAGATATAGGAAATGAACATCCAGATGCATCTCAAGGTATATATATTTTTAAAAAAGTTTGTATGTATTTTTATAGTTTTTTTTTATTATAATGAAAAATACAATTAAGTTGCAGATGAAGTCTTTAATGATGGAGACGATCAGTATCAAAATTATGATACGGGTACACACTTAGATGAAGATGGTAACCGTACTGACACGTTAGAGGTAACCGGATTGACATGTTGATTATGCTTATTCTGTATACTAATTTAATTTATATTTTAAATTTAGATATTCGTTACATGTAACCAAAAAATTAAATTTCAAATGCAGTATCAATGTGTGATGTTGAAGAGTTTGTACAAAATGGTTCATGACTCAAAGAATGATCTACTTCACAAAATGGAAAATATTTTTAATGGAAATCAGAAAGATCAGGTATTGATTGACGTGGTTGAGTTAATTATATCGGAGATGATAATTGATGTGCATGAGGAGAAAAACAGATTGGAAAAGATGGCAGTATTGGAAAGTGGTGTTAATAAACAAGAGGTACCAATAAATGTAAATCTGGGAGAAACAGAGAAAGATATTGAGAAAGAAGCGCCTCCTAGTGATGTTGTGGAACCAACAGAAGAAGTGTTGAAGGCACAAGCCGAAGGGTCTAAACTATTAAAAAGTCCTTCGAATGATTTCGTTTGTAAAGGTAAATCATCATTTTAAATTGTGATTACATATAATTATTAACCAATAAAGTATAGTTAAAATGTTCTATATCCTAAAATGTTTAGTATACTTGTTTAGTATACTGACTTTCAGAATTATAGAAATACATATAGAAATACATATGTTGTAATAAGTACAAAAATCTAGCATATGTGTAACTATTGATTAGTGTGTGTGTGTGTGTGTGTGTGTGTGTGTGTGTGTGTGTGTGTGTGTGTGGTATACACTTAAATGTTCAGTATACTTCCTTGCAGTATATGAAAATTCATCTATACTTAAATGATCTGGACATTATGAATGAATATGATCTCTACATGCATCTGTACATGCATCTCTACATTTTTCACTTATAAAACTAATTGTATATCTTTTTTTAATTTTTATTTTTGTTAATCAAAAGATGCTGAAAATCTTCAAATGGAACTGGAAGGAACTGCTAAAGAAGTTGGAAACCCAGTGAATTTGTTTGAGGTACAAATTGAACATGAAAATGTGAAGTTTGGAAACATGAAAGAGCCACAGGGAATTGAGATTGTAACTAATTCATCCCCTACAGACAGTGAGATAGAAATTTATGGAAAGCTATCAGATGAGGAACAATTGAGAAGTATACAGAGAGCTTTGAAACAGAAATCAAATGAAAACGATGATGCACCATCTTTTAGTTTGGGGTTGAATTTATCGCAAGAAAGCCAAGAATATCGAACTCCTGTAGTTTTGAAATCGTCCCAACACCAGAGGTTGATTGAAAAAGTGGCTGATGTAAACACATTGTTGGCTTCATATGGTAAGGAAGTTCAAGTTTACTCAGAACCAACAACATATAAGAAGTTGAAAGTGAATTTTGAGAAAGCAATAGCAGAAAAAGCTGAAGATGCTATTATTAAAAGAGTGGTTGCAAAAGAAAAACACGAGATAAAGCCAACAGCTGCAACAAAATCGCCTTTCAATAATATAAGTGTTGAATTGAATACACATCTTACATCTACTGAGGTTAAAGTGGAAAATGCAATATTCTATGCTATGGGATTAGTGAAGTAAGTTTTTAATACAAATTAAAATAATGTTTACATGATTACGAAAATTTAGTGTTAAAATTTACTTCGATCTTTGTTGTTCAGTGATATTATATTCATGACGAAAAGTGGAATTGAAACGCCAAGGGTAGTAATGGAGAGCATGATACCAAATTCGGATGTGCATGTTGGAGTAATTGAAGCCTGGTCGTCACTTTTAAACTATGAAGCAAAATGAAACAGTAGTCAAGAATCTTTATGTAGAATATTCTGTCATACAAGACTTATTGTAAGTATAAAACAAAAATCATTCTTATATTGTATAAAATTATTTTGACTTATACTAATTTGTGATCTTTAATTTCAGACTTCAGATACAATGAAATAGTTGTCCACACACATTCCATATGAAGTTATGTATAACAAAGTTTAAAACAGATATGGATGAGTGGTTGAACAGAATAGATACTCCAATTCAAAAAGCTGATCTGGTAAGTGTAATTATATTTTATTAAGACAAAAAGCATGCGCAAAAGATTCTTTATATAATTGTTGATAAAATAATTGATAATATCATTAGAAATTTACAAAGACATTACATCTTTGTTGGTAAGTTAAATATTAATGAAAGACCCTTACTTCTCTAAAGGGCATTTCTTGTTGATATGCTACAATCTTCAAAGAAACAAATGTTATGTCATAGACAACCTTGCATACGGGGATACTTCATTAGAAATTTACAAAGACATTACATCTTTGTTGGTAAGTTAAATATTTAAGAAATAACATGTTTAATATATTGAAATGTTAATTCAATTTTTTTTTTTATACAGACAGAAATATTTGTTGACTACTGTGTTCGTTACAAACATCCTAGAGGCAAAAAGCTGCATTTTAAAACTGTTGAAAGATTAAGGATGTCATGGAGAACAGTTGAAAACTCTGTGGATTGCGGTATTTTCTTGATGAGACATATGGAAAGTTTCATGGGGACCGGTGTTCAATCCTGGAAATGTGGATTTAAGAAAGAAGGTTATCAACAGAAGGAGCAACTCAATACACTAAGATACAGGTATCTTAACAAAATGTTGTCGTCTCAACACAACATGATGTCATGGAAGATTAATGATGAAGTTGAAGTTTATGAAGCTCTTTCAGATGAGTGTAAAAAGAAATTGAAAGATTATCAATTCAAGATTATCCAAGAGAGGCCGGCAAAATTTGCATGAAGACTACTTTTTTTATAGATAACTTTTGTATGGGATTCATTTTAGTTTTAATTTGTAACGATGAAGACTTCTGTTATGATATTTTCTTACTTTAATAAGATACTTTAAACTCTATTATATGCTTTACTGGGTTTATAATTTTATAACTGCGAGTTCAGTATATATTAGGAATGTTATGTATGCAGAAATGAAGTTAACTTGTGCATCTATGATCTCTCTCTGCAAGTCCTGCAATCATTTTGTTAGGAGCAGATGTTACTATTTGGACTCATTAACCTATAAATTGGTCGGTTTGGGTTTTCTGACTGTATCATAAATGATATATCTAATAGCACAACCGGGTAATATATAAAACTTAGTTAACTTGTAAACGGGTCAAATGGTTAAAGTTTTTAAATGTCTAAACCTCCTAAATAATTGTAGAGTTTTAGCTTATTGCTTTAAAAATATAGATTTGTAAATGTACTTAAGTAAATACTCCCTCCGTCCCGATTCAATAGTCCATTATTTCCATTTTGGGTTGTCCCAGATTAATTGTCCATTACCAAATATAGAAAGGTACTATGATTCTTTTTACTATATTGTCCCTACTTCATAAATTAAATTACAAAAGTCAAAGGAAGTTCAAATTAATTGGTTAGGGGTAAGAATGTCATTGTGCAAAAAGTAAGTATAATTATTGTTTTTATCTTAAACTGCGTGTAGTTTTGTCGGGGGACAATTAAATTGGGACGGAGGGAGTATATAATAAATTAAGAGGAGTAAAAAGGTGTTTGCGAGTCAACCCAACCCGGCCCATTTTAACCCATCCCTATTTTTGACCTGTTACCCAACCAACCTACCCTGCCCATTATTCCACCTCTTGTCGCCCTCACCAGGAAAAACAAGGAGGTTCAATTGGGATATCATTAGATATCAAATGGTATGAACCTTACCCTAAATCTGATGAGGATCAAGAAGCTGCAACTCGAGCAATGGATTTTGAACTTGGCTGTTAATACTTTGACTATAGTAACTTGAGGTGGCAACTTCAGCCCGATTCTGGGTAGTATTTTCAATTATTCAATTTGACTGTTAATGAGTCAACTTGGTTACACTTTATCCCTAATGGGTCAAAAGGTACAATACAAAACCCACAATGTTGGGGAAAATATGTGACATGAATTTTATGTCACACTATAGATTTGATGAGACAAAATGTAAACTGATTAAGGAAACACGAGTTGGAAATCTTGTATAATGAAAATGGAAGAATGGAACTAGAAATGGGAGAATGAAAAAAGAATAAAAAAATAAATAAATTAGTACTGCTCAATTGGTATCAGAGCCATAAGCCGGATCTTCCCAGATTCGCACAGATCCGCTCCGAGCAAAAGATGTGTTATTTAAGAAGATTGAAGAAAACAAGTTTCACAAGAACTCTGACCCAAAAGAAGGTCACTTCCTTATCAGATTCAAAGGTTAGCTCATGTTTAAATCAACATTTATGAAGCTTGAAGATAAAGTGTTCAACCGATATGTTCATACATTTATACGTTTAGAATGGTGGATTGACATTCTATGACGGGTTAGCATTCTTATGTTCATGTAAGTTGAAGATTTTTCTTTTTGGTTTATAAGTGTTGTTGAAGATATTGGCTAGAAATCTGTTCAAACCAAATCATACAAACCTTCTTTATTTTTGCGGAAAGAAATAAAGAAGAATGATGCAAAATAGGGGGAGAACTATTCAACATTGAGTAGCTGATTTTTATGGGGAGGTAAAAGCTTCAAAGTTTACAACTTGAACATGCACAAACTGTTCATGTTTAACTTTTAAAGAGAAGAGTTCTGAAGTTATTAAAGAAACTTGTATATAAGGGGAGATTGTAATCAGTTTACAAAAAGTATTTTGTCATCATCAAATAAGGGGAGATTGTTGGGGAAAATATGTGACATGAATTTTATGTCACACTATAGATTTGATGAGACAAAATGTAAACTGATTAAAGAAACACGAGTTGAAAATCTTGTATAATGAAAATGGGAGAATGAAAAAAAAAAAAAAAAAATTAGCACTGCTAGTGCATTTCGTTAGTACTGCTAGTGCATTTCGTTTCCACCCCTAGTGTATTTGAGATAGAAAATTCCAAAGTTAACACCCCTAGTGTATTTTGAGATGATTAACACTACAAGTGGAGCAAGTGGGGTAGACAAGATTTCCATAAAAGTATGGCACACCTACTGATCATGCCTTATATTTTAGACAACTTTAAATATTATAATAGAGTTGTTTACTTTATAGGCATGCATGCACATGGAAAGTATGGTGGTACATGTACTATGTTTGACTTTAAAAACAATTATGTTTCCAATGTAAGTCTTGTGGGTTTTTATAAATAAAGAAACCCATAGACATTTTAGAGTGTGTGTTTTGCTTGATGTATCTTTAGGCACACCCGATCTCATAATTTGAGATCGTTCCCATGTATACGCGTATAATAGTTTAGTTAGCTCTCTAAGGTTGTGCACAACCCGGATACAAATTTAAGTGTATTCGTCTTGTTAATTCTTTGACAAGATTAGGGAGTTGTAGTGTCTTACATCGATAGAGTTGTAAGTTTTAGCTCCAAGGTTTACTTGTAAGTCCAAATACTAGATAGAGTATTTGTATTATTATTTCTGTAATGATAATATTGGAGCTTTGGGTATTAAAATCTTCTTCGTGTTCTTATGTTCTCGATTAAATTCTTTTGCCTGGGGTTCTAAAGGGGACTGCTCACACAAAACAAAGCAAAATTACAAGCAGTAATTTGGAAACCAAACCTCAATACCTAATAACAGAAACCAAAAACAACCAAGACCCCTAGCAGCTAACCAAAACAAAATGGATTCTTTTAACATATTGAGACAACAAGAATAAAGTATATCTTTTAACCACAACCAAGCCAAACGCATTTCTAAAGTTTGAAATCCAAGACCATTTCTTCGAGACATTGTTGGGACCACCTGCATCTTGTATCCACAAAACTCCTCCACTAAACCCCTGGATCCCACCCAACAACCAATAGCAGAATTATATGTGTGACCAATTCGACAGTAACCTTGACCACCACCTGCAGTATACTAAAATGAACAGATGCCTGTGCAGATGCATGTTCAGATGCATTCAAAAAATACTCATAACCAAAATATGCATACTCAACAGTTTATTCAGTAAAAATCAAAGCATGATGATATGTAATTAGATGTCTTTATTTAACTACTATATAACTGTAGATAGAGATAATATCTATACTGAATAAACAGTTCAACAATTATTATTGTATTAAAAAAAATCAATTTTTCTAATGAATATGAGCAGCATTGTTAGCATTTTCAGCCTCCTTCCTTGCATTCTCCTCAGCAATTTTCTCCTCAGCAATCAATGCTTTTCTGGTAGGACATGTTACAATATTATGCTTTTCTTGTCCACAAAAACTGCAAGGCTTATGCTTTCCAGATCCTGCTGATGCTTTTTCAATACCTTCTTCACGCGCACTTTTCTTTCTGTTTGTGTATCCACAACCTTTATTACGAATATCAATGGGTGCATGAACAGATATGTTATCTGGTTGTGGGATTCCTACCGGTGCTGCTATAAATTCTTTAGCACCAGCAGAAGGAATATCACCCATTTCATTATCAGCTTTATCTTTCAATTCTTTTTGTGTGTCTCTGTATATACTCAGTTTAGCAGCATCAATGATTAGTCGATTTATACAATAATCAACATGACCGTAAATGTCTTTCACCATATCACCAATCTGAGGATTAGATTCCAATTGAGATTTGAAGACATGACAGTTAGGATCTCTAATATGCATAGCATCTATACACCAACGTTTGGAGATATAATTCTTTGGATAGTCTTCGAAATTTGTCATTCTTAGAACATACTCCCTCCGTCCCAATTTAATTGTCCCCAGACAAAAAACACGCATTTTAAGAAAACATTAACTTCTCTCTTACTTTTTGATAAGATTACAGTTTTACCCTTTACTTTTTACCTACTTTTTTGTCCTACATATATAAAGTAAGGGTGAAAAAGGATTTTATCTCATCATTTTTATCCATTTATGGAAGTGGACAATTAATTTGGGACAGCCCAAAATGGAATACTGGACTATTAATATGGGACGGAGGGAGTAATAAACATGGCGACAAAGATATCCAAATCTTTTAAACTGATTGCAATTGCAAGATACTTCTTCAGCATTCGGAAATAACACAACTTCACTTATTGGTGGAATATACTCATCGAAATAGAAGGGATTCTCATCCCTATCTATGCTTTCATCAATACCTGGATGTTTTACACTTCTGTCCACAATTATGTATTTCGTAAAACCTTGATCTTTTTCAACAGTATAGCACATACAATACCGTGCCGCCGCTTTCAAATTATCCTGAACCTTAAAGAAAATTGTCCTTGTAAACAACTTCACAACATGCTTCTCAATAGGATATCCAGTAATCGCCTCAGGGGTAGTGTACACAGATTCATGATCATTCTTTGACTGCTCGAAACGTTGACCGAGCATGCAAGTATCAAAATGTGAAAAAAATTCAACCAAGGTATCACTCCGACTCATCAACTGTTGAAACATATGATTCTCACTTTCAGACCGAGAAGATGCACGCATAACTTTCAGACCGAGAAGATGTACGCATAAGACCTGACATGTTCCAGTCCCTAAAATAGGCTGGAACCCACTTATCTCTGAGACTATACATGTCATTTAACCACTTATGCCCTAGAAGGTCATAACGAGCAAGAATTGAGCACCAACGTCTCTCAAAATCATCAGGTTCTAACTTATCTGTCCAAACTATCTTTGAAATAGAAGCTTTAAAACCATCACTTGATATTGCATGACCAACCTCGAATCAAAAATAATAAAGAAAATCAATTGATAATGAATACTCATATATAATAAGACAATGATACTTATAAAATTGTACAATATTTGTAAAAATTTGAAGAAAAAAAATACCTTCGTGGATATTTTTTCTGTAATATGCCACATGCAAAGTCGATGTCTTGCTGTATGGAAATGAAAATCCACAGCAACCTTCCTTGACGGGTCTTGGTCGGTCATTACAATTTGAGGTTCTTTTGGAAAAGCTTCTTTAAAAGCATTCAATAGCCATTTATATGAGGGGGCATCTTCCTTTGCTAAAAAACCAGCACCAAAAGTGACACATCTATTATGGTGGTCAATACCAGTAAAAGGTATGAACACCATATCATACCTGCAAAAAATATTATAATTTCGAGTTAGGTACAAATTTAATGCAGATATGTTAAATTTAAATGTTAAGTAATTCACTTTTACTGTATGATTGTGCAATATAAAGAGTATAATCATTTTATACTTAGTATTACAGTTAGTGTGTAGTGTACTGAGTATGTAAGCAGTATATTGATTAGTAACTTCTCAAATGGTCTCTACATGCATCTGTAAATGCATCTCTAAAATACATCTGTTCATTTGTAATGTCCTATTATCTAACATAAGAGTATACTGAGTATTACAATATATTAACATAAATCATATATAAATAAAACTTACTTGTTAGTACGATACGTAGCGTCAAATGACACTACATCTCCAAAGACATTATAATTCCATTTCGATTCCTCGTCTGCCCAAAACAAACCACCAAGCTTACCGCGCTCTCTAGTAAAATAATCAAACGAAAAATTTGATGAAAATTGCTTCTTTTTCTTCAACAAATCAATAACCATCTGTGCATCTGCAGCTCCAATATATTTATTGACATCTCTCTTAAAATTTTCACAGACAACTTTAGATGCACCAACAAGTTCATGCCCACCATGAATTTTTGTTAAGACTCGGTAACCCACATTCAGTCCAATTCTAGCTTGACCTAATTGAAATAAGAAAGCTTTTTGACAATTACTAAGCTTCCTTTGAGATTTAAGATGCTTAATATGATCTGGATGCACCAAAACATGATTGTGCTTTTCTTCCAATTTATACACAGAGTACCTATTCTCATGTGTCAAAACAATACCAACAGCAGCTTCACATCCAGTTCTTTGGGAAGGCCTTTTCCTCTTTGTTGTTTTCTTCTTTTCTATCTTAGATGTCTTATCATCCACATTACTACGTTCTACATTAATAATGACAGAATTCTCATCATCAACAATAGTTGTAACTTCTTCATACATTCTTAGTATTCTCAACTTCTCCAACACCTGTACCTTCTGCATTCATAATCTCAGTGATGACCAACTCAGTATGAACATTAGTTGCAGTAGAGTTTTCAGTAATGTTTTTAGGTTTCTTATCCACTCTATGACCTTCTCTACTACATACAAAATACTTATCAATAACATACTTCTCACCATTATGATCTAATAATGTTTTCTCTGATGACTTTCTAGCTTCAAATCCGCCTTTTGTAGCATAATCTTTATAAAACATATATGCCTCATCAATAGAGTCAAATAACATGCCAATAGCAGGTCTAAATGGCTCATCAACTGTAGGTGACCAAAAACGATTACCAGAAGAACAAACAGTCTCAATACCTACTGTATACCTCTTGGGGACATAAACACCTATTACAAATTTCGAAATAAAACAAACATTCAGTACGCTAAAATAGATGCATTTACAGATGCATGCTGTCCTAAAACCTACAAATAATCTGCTAAAATAGAATGCAATTCACCTAAATCAATAATTTGTTTATTGGTTACGGAACATGAAGTGATTACCAAAAGTAAAGCACAAGGGGAAGCTTTGACATGGGAAGACTTGAACTAAATGGAAGTTATGTGCATCCTTGACGCTTCGAACGTGGGTCTATTGTCTAAATGGTGGTGGAGATTTCTTACGGAAAAAGACGCCTTATGGAATAAAGTGATCTCATCCTTATATGGTGATGATGGGGGTTTATGGCGAGAAATTAATGAGGTGAAAGGTATCAGCCCATGGGAGAATATTATAAGGGTTGGGGTGTATCACACCCCCTATTTTGGGTTGCGGAAGCGAATCGGGTCGGGGCGTGACTAATCAATAACCAAAGCACCAAAAGTATACAGTGAACGACTCTACATGAGACGTTGGAAAAATAGTACGTTACATTAGTATATCAAAATACATAACCATTAATACAAAAGTAATGTCGTAATATCTTCAAGTAGTTACATGCATGCGACTCGAGCTAATAAGTAGATCCTGCTGGGCCATCCTACTATAGCTGCGTACCTGAGAATGCATTACTAAAAACGTCAACCAAAAGGTTGGTGAATCTCACAGGTTTATAGTAAGTAAATCAATTGAACACAATTCAGTATAACAGTTCACAAAAAGCAGTATCGTAGTAAAAGTGTTTGCACAATTTGAGTAAACAGTAAGGAAGTTTACACGTGTAATCATTTGGTAATCAGTCATTGTTTCAGTGCCATCGGGTAGTAACCCATGGTAGCAAGTAGGTAGTAGTCCAGTAATCAATCATTGCACCTTTGCAATAGGGTAGTAACCCTTGGTAGTAGTCCGGTAGTTTATTATGGTATTAGTGCCATCGGGTGGTAACCCATGGTAGTAATCTAGTAAAGTAGGTAGTAATCATTTCACGAGTGGAATAGGGTTTGATATACATGCTGTGAGCATCATAGTCGAAGCTTAACAATCAGTGATTTTGCCCCCGTGAGTGCTAATCCAAAAACACTCATATGTAACGAGTAGAAAACACCTGTTTATACGAGTAACGGTTCGTGGTGGCGCTACCACCCCAGGTGGGGATTGTCAGTCCCATATGGATCCATATACTAAAACTCGCGCTTATCCGATAACTGACGACTATGATTCAGAGGCCTTCATTGGATTAAACGTAACTCAAGCAGTACCGTATATCAGTAAGTCCGTACATTTGTAAATCAGTAAATCAGTGAGTCGGTAAGTCGATGAGACTGTAAGTGTATTAAGTCTGTAAGGTCTGTAAGACCGTAAGTCAGGTAAACGGTAATTCATTAACACAGTGAGTCGGTTAAGTACACAGTGAATCAGCAAGGTACAACGGTTTGTAAAGTTTGTAAAATAATGGTTCGATGAGTACAAGTCAACTAGTAATTTAGTAAAAATAGCAATTTCAGGTATTCAAGTAAAATCAAGTAATGCATCTCCCCAAAACAGTAAAACAGTAAAAAGGGGCCGTGAGACTCACCTTCGGGTGCTAGCGTTCCTAAACGCGCGTGATGTTCCAATAGAAACTCCTAGTACCCTAAACACGCAATATCATATAAGTAATCGGATGTTCTAATTAAACCATCCCTGTTAATGTTTACTCGTTTAATTTATGCCCAAAGCATTCCAATTGTATTTGTGTTTGGTTTGTAAAAGTGTACGTATAGGTCCGTTAATGGTTTAAAATAATAATTCCAAATTATTATTACAAACTTTGATTTGTCGTATATCTTTGAAAACATTGTTGTTTCAAGTATAAATCGTATTTGTTGCTAGTTAACAAGTTTTTAAACCATGTAAGTTAAATTAGAAATCGATAAGTTTGTAAATTATGTACGGCTTGTCGGTTGCGAATTGAAATTATATTCTAAAAATATAATTTTGTTTGTTTCGTATAAAATTAAAATGTCGTTGTTTGTTTTCGTAAAAAAAATACTTTGTATTTTTCGTATATAAATAGTTTGTTCCATTTCGTATAAATATACATCGTATTGTTATCGTATTGTATTGTAAAAATATATTCGCGAATGGTTGTTTTCGTTACTGTGTTTAAAAGTATTTATTATATATATATTTTATTTATGAAGAATCCTATTTTTAGCGACACTGAAATGGCGTCACTAGACAATTTAGCGACACTTAATATTGAGTACTTTCAGTTTTTAGCAACACTTGATGTCGTCACTAGACAACTTAGTGACACTTATCAATTTACCCATGATGTGTCCTGTTCCGGGTTAGCCCCCGGGTCCGGGTCGACCCGCCAGTTTCTTCTGTGTTTTCCGGCATCAAAATCACACCAAATCAAACCGCAAACAATTTCTAATCTTAATTCTTGGGCATAATAATCGATTAAATCACTAATACATAATGATTACGAGCTTTCTAATTTGGAAAAAAATTAAAGAAAATGGAAAGATCGCTCACGATGGGGTGAAGCCGAGAGGGTGGTGATGCCGAGAGTGATGAACACCATGGTGAAGACGACGGTGGTGATGGCGGTCTACTGCTGCTGTCCGTTTTTGATTCCCGAAGTGGTGCCCGGTAGTGGTGGTTCGGGTGTGGTGGTGGTCTCGGTGGTAGTGGTGGTGTCCGGTCGGTGGTGGTGCCGAGAATGGGAAAGCGACAGTGATCGATTGATGATGATATGGATTATTGTTGTTACCTTTCCTTGCTCCCTCCGATTTTGATGATTTCTGAGTGGTGAGGGTGGTTTCGATGGTGGTGGTCGGCGGTGGTAGTTCAACCGAGAGGTAGAGAGAGATGAGTTTGATGATGATTGTGATACAATGATGATGATGTTGTTACTTGTGTTGTTATTGTTAGTGGAGATGATTTTAAAGAGAAAGAGAGATCGAGAGATATAGATACATATATGATGATGATGATAAAAAAAATGAAGATAAGGAAAATGAAATAACAAAGATGGGTGTTGGGTTTTTGGTCAACAAGAACGTCCAGACCAGATCCACAATTCGTGGATGCTGGCTCTACTCAATTGACTACAAACGCAGTATAATTTACCCGTGTTTTGGTACCCGATCGTAATATAGTATAATGTTTTTAAACGATAAATTTCTAAATATAAAATCGTATAAGTTTTTAATCGAAGTATTTCATAAAAATACTTTTAAATAGATATAAAAATATATATTTGTTTCAACTCGTGTTGACGGATAGTTTTCTGTATTCAAAAATGTTTTGAATAATTTTCTGAGTAAAGTAATATTGTTTCTAACAATAATATTTTAGTTGGAAATGTTTTGTACTAACTTTTATTTTAAAGTTTCTGAGTGCTTTCAGATTGAACATTCGCGATTATTAAATAATCTTTTTAAGTTATATATATACATTTATATATATAATACTTGTATACTTTGGTATTGAGCGTATGTGATACACGAAATAAAAGTTTAAATTCGGCGCGAAATTTGGGTCATTTTTGACCGGGTGTCACATTCTCCCCTTGTTAGGAGAATTTCGTCTCGAAATTTGTTCGTAGTAATTATGGGTGTGTCGCAGTATTAGTCTGTTCATATCCTAAGTAAGTTTGTGAAATCATTGTGAGTGACACACTCGTCTATATAAGATTGTCTACCTCCCCTTGTTGAACTATTGCCCTACTGGCGACTAAAGAAATAGAGGAGTGAGTTTCGATGTAGTTAACCATTTTATTTGTGAAGGCAAGTTTAGTCAGTCAGCCAGTCGCTAGGGTGTAGCTACTCCTTGCACTAGTAGCCTAAAGTAAAGCAGTAACTTCCACTACGTTCGTACAGTTTGTAACAGTTAATGGTATCGTAGCATAACTTAGACTCTATCAGTCTCATATAGAAACTAAATGGTTTAGCACAAATTAGTTTTACGGGGATGTTACCCACAATATAAAAATTAACCGGTATGTTTTCCGGTATAAGGCAGTGTAGGATCTGTTATTCCTATTTATATGAGCTAAACCTCGTCTCGTATATAGAAACTATAGAAACTAAACTGTCATTTTTCCCTAACCCTATCGTGCACTTAGAATCTAGGGAAAACATAAAAGATATCAAGTAGTAAGTAAGTTTTATCAAAGTAAATAGTGCAAGGGCAGTCAGGTTATTAGTGAGTGACCATACCTGTGTTTAGTAAGTCAAGTTGTTTTCTAATCCTAACACATTTTTAGGATTTAAAGCACAAAATGTAACAGTAAGTAACAATTAAGATTCAATAAGGCAACTAATCACAAAATAGTTAGACTGTCTAAGAATGAGAACACCCACGCCCTCATTCGAGATTTGACAAATTTTCTTATAGGGGCAAGGATGTCATTGTATACTGTGAAGTTTTTGCTGACCATCAAAAATTTGAAATTTATATAAAGTTGGGTACAATTAATAAGTTTACACGGTTTTGAATTTTGAGATTTTGTAAAACCTTTCATGAGAATTTTTGCAAAATGTTTGCTAGAAATACCTTTGTTAGAAAACTATAATTGAGAAAATCTGTCGAAAACTTGAAGTCCGTTGAAAACTTGAGTCGATAAATAGTTTGGTTGAAACTCTTGTCAGCGACGAGGCTTTGAAAATTTTGTTTAACAAAATCCGTAGAAAAACAGGAGTTATGAAAAATTGCAGGGTAAGAGCCTGCTGAAATTTGTTGAAACAATTTTCCTAGGATACATCTAACGGTATAATGAAATGCGTTACAAAATGTGATATGCGTATAATTAGGTAGGCGGTAGTAAGCAAATACAAAGTCCCGTTCTTCATATTAAGGGATGCTGGAGTAGCCATATTTGTCGGTTATAGTAGTGTAGGTAGTAACAAGAGTATCGTCGTATAAGGCCTATTCGCATATCCTCAATATATAATAGCCTGGAGCGTAGTATGTAATCGAGGCTTATGTATGTATATATCCCTATATCACATAATAGCCTAATCATATATGTATATATCTTATATACCTATATACCCGCCTAGTCGTGTCTAGCACAAAACAATTAGAAGTCCAGGCTCTCTCGTGGTCAGAGTCAGCTAATGCATTCCTGTTCAATATAACCCCTTTCAGCTCTTACATCATCTTTGTTTAATTATACATAGTTAGCTACGCTATGTTAAATTAAATTCGTATGATGTAATCCCTGAACCAGTCATACCTAATGAGGAATACGGCCTAACGGTCATAGTCTAGGCCCACTACATGCAACCTATTTCACTATAACCTTAGGCTCTGATACCAATCTATCACACCCCCTATTTTGGGTTGCGGAAGCGAATCGGGTCGGGGCGTGACTAATCAATAACCAAAGCACCAAAAGTATACAGTGAACGACTCTACATGAGACGTTGGAAAAATAGTACGTTACATTAGTATATCAAAATACATAACCATTAATACAAAAGTAATGTCGTAATATCTTCAAGTAGTTACATGCATGCGACTTGAGCTAATAAGTAGATCCTGCTGGGCCATCCTACTATAGCTGCGTACCTGAGAATGCATTACTAAAAACGTCAACCAAAAGGTTGGTGAATCTCACAGGTTTATAGTAAGTAAATCAATTGAACACAATTCAGTATAACAGTTCACAAAAAGCAGTATCGTAGTAAAAGTGTTTGCACAATTTGAGTAAACAGTAAGGAAGTTTACACGTGTAATCATTTGGTAATCAGTCATTGTTTCAGTGCCATCGGGTAGTAACCCATGGTAGCAAGTAGGTAGTAGTCCAGTAATCAATCATTGCTCCTTTGCAATAGGGTAGTAACCCTTGGTAGTAGTCCGGTAGTTTATTATGGTATTAGTGCCATCGGGTGGTAACCCATGGTAGTAATCCAGTAAAGTAGGTAGTAATCATTTCACGAGTGGAATAGGGTTTGATATACATGCTGTGAGCATCATAGTCGAAGCTTAACAATCAGTGATTTTGCCCCCGTGAGTGCTAATCCAAAAACACTCATATGTAACGAGTAGAAAACACCTGTTTATACGAGTAACGGTTCGTGGTGGCGCTACCACCCCAGGTGGGGATTGTCAGTCCCATATGGATCCATATACTAAAACTCGCGCTTATCCAATAACTGACGACTATGATTCAGAGGCCTTCATTGGATTAAACGTAACTCAAGCAGTACCGTATATCAGTAAGTCCGTACATTTGTAAATCAGTAAATCAGTGAGTCGGTAAGTCGATGAGACTGTAAGTGTATTAAGTCTGTAAGGTCTGTAAGACCGTAAGTCGGTAAACGGTAATTCAGTAACACAGTGAGTCGGTTAAGTACACAGTGAATCAGCAAGGTACAACGTTTTGTAAAGTTTGTAAAATAATGGTTCGATGAGTACAAGTCAACTAGTAATTTAGTAAAAATAGCAATTTCAGGTATTCAAGTAAAATCAAGTAATGCATCTCCCCAAAACAGTAAAACAGTAAAAAGGGGCCGTGAGACTCACCTTCGGGTGCTAGCGTTCCTAAACGCGCGTGATGTTCCAATAGAAACTCCTAGTACCCTAAACACGCAATATCATATAAGTAATCGGATGTTCTAATTAAACCATCCCTGTTAATGTTTACTCGTTTAATTTATGCCCATAGCATTCCAATTGTATTTGTGTTTAGTTTGTAAAAGTGTACGTATAGGTCCGTTAATGGTTTAAAATAATAATTCCAAATTATTATTACAAACTTTGATTTGTCGTATATCTTTGAAAACATTGTTGTTTCAAGTATAAATCGTATTTGTTGCTAGTTAACAAGTTTTTAAACCATGTAAGTTAAATTAGAAATCGATAAGTTTGTAAATTATGTACGGCTTGTCGGTTGCGAATTGAAATTATATTCTAAAAATATAATTTTGTTTGTTTCGTATAAAATTAAAATGTCGTTGTTTGTTTTCGTAAAAAAAATACTTTGTATTTTTCGTATATAAATAGTTTGTTCCATTTCGTATAAATATACATCGTATTGTTATCGTATTGTATTGTAAAAATATATTCGCGAATGGTTGTTTTCGTTACTGTGTTTAAAAGTATTTATTATATATATATATTTTATTTATGAAGAATCCTATTTTTAGCGACGCTGAAATGGCGTCACTAGACAATTTAGCGACACTTAATATTGAGTACTTTCAGTTTTTAGCAACACTTGATGTCGTCACTAGACAACTTAGTGACACTTATCAATTTACCCATGATGTGTCCTGTTCCGGGTTAGCCCCCGGGTCCGGGTCGACCCGCCAGTTTCTTCTGTGTTTTCCGGCATCAAAATCACACCAAATCAAACCGCAAACAATTTCTAATCTTAATTCTTGGGCATAATAATCGATTAAATCACTAATACATAATGATTACGAGCTTTCTAATTTGGAAAAAATTAAAGAAAATGGAAAGATCGCTCACGATGGGGTGAAGCCGAGAGGGTGGTGATGCCGAGAGTGATGAACACCATGGTGAAGACGATGGTGGTGATGGCGGTCTACTGCTGCTGTCCGTTTTTGATTCCCGAAGTGGTGCCCGGTAGTGGTGGTTCGGGTGTGGTGGTGGTCTCGGTGGTAGTGGTGGTGTCCGGTCGGTGGTGGTGCCGAGAATGGGAAAGCGACAGTGATCGATTGATGATGATATGGATTATTGTTGTTACCTTTCCTTGCTCCCTCCGATTTTGATGATTTCCGAGTGGTGAGGGTGGTTTCGATGGTGGTGGTCGGCGGTGGTAGTTCAACCGAGAGGTAGAGAGAGAGATGAGTTTGATGATGATTGTGATACAATGATGATGATGTTGTTACTTGTGTTGTTATTGTTAGTGGAGATGATTTTAAAGAGAAAGAGAGATCGAGAGATATAGATACATATATGATGATGATGATAAAAAAAAATGAAGATAAGGAAAATGAAATAACAAAGATGGGTGTTGGGTTTTTGGTCAACAAGAACGTCCAGACCAGATCCACAATTCGTGGATGCTGGCTCTACTCAATTGACTACAAACGCAGTATAATTTACCCGTGTTTTGGTACCCGATAGTAATATAGTATAATGTTTTTAAACGATAAATTTCTAAATATAAAATCGTATAAGTTTTTAATCGAAGTATTTCATAAAAATACTTTTAAATAGATATAAAAATATATATTTGTTTCAACTCGTGTTGACGGATAGTTTTCTGTATTCAAAAATGTTTTGAATAATTTTCTAAGTAAAGTAATATCGTTTCTAACAATAATATTTTAGTTGGAGATGTTTTGTACTAACTTTTATTTTAAAGTTTCTGAGTGCTTTCAGATTGAACATTTGCGATTATTAAATAATCTTTTTAAGTTATATATATACATTTATATATATAATACTTGTATACTTTGGTATTGAGCGTATGTGATACACGAAATAAAAGTTTAAATTCGGCGTGAAATTTGGGTCATTTTTGACCGGGTGTCACAGGGTGGGTCCTAATAACAAGCTTAATATCCCTTTCAGTTCTTCATTTTGTAGGAAAATTGTTTCTGGTGATTCTACAGTTTTTTGGAAGGCGCATTGGATTGGTTCTTCTTGTCTAGGTAGTGAGTTCCCAAGACTTTTTGCATTGGAGATGGATAAAAATTGTGTTGTCAGTGACCAACTGCCTTCTGGAGAGTTTGGGTGGAGATGGAATTGGCGTAGGGATATTCGACCCGGTAGAGAGGAGGATGAGCTTAAAAATTTAATGGATTTGATTAATGGTGTTTTTCTTCATGAGGGTTCTGATAAGTGGTGATGGACCCTCGACAATTCAGGTCAATTCTCAGTTTCATCAATGAGAGGTTTGGTGGACAGCAAGATTTTGGGGTCGAATGGCACAAAAACATATTGGAATAAGTGGGTTCCCAGGAAAGTTAACGTCTTTTTCTGAAGGCGTTGTCTCAGTAGGCTTCCTACCAAGAAAAATCTTGAAGTTAGAGGTGTGGTTTTAGACACAGTTCTGTGTTCTTTATGTCATGATTTCCAGGAAGATGTGGATCATGTTTTCGTGAATTGCAAGAGTGCAAAAGATCTATGGGCTGACTATGAAGTCTGGTGGAATGTTGATATTAGGTCTGGGTCGATTTCTTCTTCGCTGATCTGTTGGCGAGGGTTAGCATACTTCAAATTCCTAAACCAAATTGTCACGTTCTTAATGCAGCATTCAGAGTTAGTTGTTAGTCCCTTTGGAGGCATCGTAACGATGTGATTTGGAGTAGATATCTTAGTAGCAGTAGTAACGATGTGATTTTCCTTTTCTGCTGTTAAAAAAAAAAGAAAAGAAAAAAGAAAAAAAATGTGCATCCTTGACGCATATGGACACTAGCATATTTCAAAACCCAAACATGTTTATTCCGGCTCGTTTTGAGAATCACACACCGTCAGCACCACCTTTCAGTTTTTTGGGTTCTGGAAAGAACATAAACGAAAGAGAAATGTCGGTGGGTTGCAAATCACATTAATTGACATCGCATTACGCCTAATGGGCTATAAGTCCCATCTCATTTGCATCAAAAGTTTTTAGGACCTCTGTTCTGTTTAGATCGCACTAACTTCTGTTCTGTTCATGTCAAAAATATTGGCCTCTTTTTCTATAGCTAGAATACTGCCAGTAGTTTGTTAGGATCATAATTTGGCTATAGAAAACATCGGTCCTAAATGTCATACTCTAGGTTAAAAGTAGAAGGGGCAATTTTGACCCACATGGATACAACAGGTCAATTTGGCTTTCTTTGTTAACATTTTGCTTTGGTATGGGAGAGATATAGCATATCAGCTAGGGGCTAAAAGTATCAAAAGCACGAGTGATAATTACATTTACAAAACTATGCCATAACAATAATAATCTTTTCTGGGATGTAACAGAGATTGTGTTCTAAATTAATTAGTAGCCTTACCCCGACCTGAACCTGTGTGAATCCCAGACTTGAACAATGTCAAGATTTAACTAACTAAAAGCTTTGAAGTATTAACAAGAAGTTTGCGGAATAACACTTGTTAACAAGGAAGATTTTAATCGAATGAACAACAAGAAATAATTTAATAGCCAAAGCTTCAATATTATTATTGATGATAATAATACGGATACACTTACACTTGTATCAGGGTTTTTACAAAGAGAAAACCTTGAAGCTAGTCTACTTACAATGAAGATGATAACCCGTACATATAGACAAAACAAAGTACACCAACTAATATGCATGTCATGCCTTTGAAAATAAGAAAACTCAATTTAATTATTAGAGTTTTCTTTTACAAGTTATCCTCATTAAAGTTTGGAAACTAATCTAACTCTGTATCTGCATTTCTGCTAAGCATGGTCTGAAATTACTGTTCACTGCACGTGCAAGTCTGACGGATCCACTAGGCATTGTTTCCGCTGCTATCTGTACCAGCGGTGTAAACCAAGTGAACTACACTAGCGGTATAAACTTCTGATGACTTGATGGTGGAAACTGAGAATAGTCCACCGGTTGTAATAACTGCAGCAGCGTAAACTTCAACCAACGGTGCAAACCAAGACTAGCATTACTAACAAATAGCTCCAGCGGTATTAACTATACTTAGATCAATTTCAATCTTGTATCAGCAGACAATCTGACCCAACAATCTCCCCCTAAACTTGATCTTTCCATGAACAGATTCAAGTTTTCTATTTCAGATTCTTCTTGAACCCCTTTTTGATTTCTTCTTCCCTTTTCTTTCTATATTCTTCACTTTCAACAGCAAACTTTGCAAGTGCCTTCTTATAATAGTTCTGAACTTCATGAACTAAAGAAGCAGCTGTATCTAGATCATCACATTTGATATTCAGCTTGAGCATAGAAGCTAACTGACCTAGACTCCATGGATACTCAGTGCCAATAAAGAAATATGCAAATACACTACTTTGAAGCTGCACCACATGAACTCCATTGTGAGAGTGACAAAGCCATACTTTTGCACGAGTCATATCTTTGTAGAATTCATTTTCAGCATCCGTTTCATACAAGATAGAAAGATAGTTGTATACCCTCTCTTCATCACTGTATTTCTTAGAATTCTGATATTTTCTCATTGCAATCTCCCACATATCATCCAGATCATCTCTGGATAGCTTTTGAACACATCCGTAGAAGGATCGAAATCTTTCTTCTGAATGACCTGCTCTCACAATTTTGAGCCATTTATTAATCTTTTCATCAGATACAAAGTACCAATCAATGATAGGGAATTGTACAGCAATTGGCACTTTAGGTTCTTCAACTTCTACCATCGCTTTGATCTTGTCCCAATCAACTATTTCCTCTTCAGTGGACTATGCAGACTTGGATGTAGAATCCTTCTCAGAATGAATTTCTGGTTCAGCTTCAGATTCATTTGTATTCTTTGACTTCTCTTCAGATTTAGTCTGAGCATCCATCTTCTTTACTCTTCTTCTAAATTGAATTGTTTCCTTTGGAATGTTCCTTTTCAAAGCATCCAACTCTTCCTTTTCTTTCCTTTCCAATTTAGCCTTTGCCCTGTTGATTTCTGCAGTCCTTTGATTTCTTTCTATTTCTTCTGCAGTCAACTCTCTTTTATGTGCATCTTTTACTTCTTCTTCTTCTCTTTTCTTGGCCTCTTCTTCCTTCTCTTTCTGAATCCTTAAGTATTTCTTTTCAAGATCATAGAAGTCCATAGCCATCAGGGTTTTCAAAGTCTGACTAGTATAATTTCTCACCACTCTTGCATATCTATCCTTTAGCTGCCTCATACTGGGGGCTTTCTTTCTTTTCTCCTCCATTTTCTTCTTTGACATATGCTTTCTTCTTTGCTCCAGCATATCCAGATACCACATTAACCTTTGATCAGGAGTCAATGCTTCCATTTCAGCATTCCTAGATCCATCGGCTAATAGATGATCAAAGTGAACTTGTTCTTCTGAGTTCATCAGAACCTTCACATCATCTCCTACATCCACCTCAATGTATTCACCTGCTCTTTCCAAGTCAAATTGAGATTGAAGTTGTATAGCCACATTTTCACTTATAGCTTCAAGATCTTTACTTTTCATTGGCTTTACTGGCTCCACTAAAATACCTTTGCCTTTATCTTTTGATGCTGACTTTTCCTTTTCTTTTAAATTTGTTTTGACATTTTCTTGCCTTTTGTCAACATCAGGCTCTCTCAGTGTTATACCCACATTTCTTGTTTGGGTAGATTGAGCCACTTCAACTAAAGCTTCAGCAACAGTGTGCTCATCACTTGCTGTAGCAACTGGTTCATCTTTTCCACCAGTGCTAATTGGATCAGGTTGCTCAGAGATGGTAGTATTTGTTGCAGCGGTAGAAACTGATTGAGTTTCAATAGCAGTACTAGTGCCAGCGGTGGAAACTACTGGAATTTCACTAGCGGTACTATCTTTATCTCCAGCGGTAGAAACTGGTTTCTCAACATCAGAAGTAGAAGTAGGCAACTCCAAATCTAATGCATCATTTATCACATTCATTATGGTAGCATCTACCACTTCTGGTTCAACATCTTCAAACAAACCTGTTCCAAGAACTGTTCTTTCACCATCACCCACCTCTTCATTATCATCGGGCTTATCATCATTGGTCTCAAGAGTTGAAAACAGAGGAGGCATCTCATTTTCTGCTTCAAGCTCTTTTCTTTGATCATCTTCTTTTGATACAGCAGATGAAGGCATAGCTCCAGTGAAGCACCATTGATCTTCATCATTTTTGTCACTGCTCTCAGAAGAACTAGATGAATCAGAGGTTGATTCAACTACATTCTTTTTACTCCCTCTAACTAGCCTTCTTAAACTCTCAGACTTCTTCTCTGCCTTTTCTTTTCTCATGTTTCTTTCATCTACCAGCTCATCTACTAAATCTCTCAATTCTTTCAATTGCTTTCTTTGATCAGCAATTTCCTCACCCTGCTTTTTCACCACATCACACAGCTTGGTACAAGTATTCGTCAATTCATTTAGTAAAGAACTGTCCTCACCATCTTTGGAAGTGTTAACCTCCTTTGATGGATCACTGGAACCACCAGCTGCATCATGCCTAGCATGACTAGCAGAGGCCCCTTTGTTCTTGGTACTGGGACCACTAGATGCAATGATATCCATTGGATCCTCTGCATTAGAGGAATCCATTGGAATCTCTGCATCTTGTGTTGCCATGGATTGGGTCCTATTTCCATTACCACTGTCCTGTACTCCTTCTGAGGTAGATACAGTAGTGGCAGCCCTTTCCATATGGTCATCACCCTCTGCATTGACCACCTCATTTTTGTTTAATTCAGACTGAGACATCTGAGAAAGAGGAGCCTCAGATGCCTATTTCTTAGCCTTTTTGGCTTTATGTTTGGGTGGTTTAGGGTCCCTTGTTCTCTTTGATAATTTCTCTGCAGTTTTGGGATGAGAGGAAGGGGGTGTATCTTCCTCCTGAACTGCAGGTGCAGAAGTGGTTGATGGACCAGCTTCTGCTCTCAACATATGTGAAGTTAAAGGTGTATCTTTCCCAGAGAAGGCAGTACCTTTAACAGTACCTTTTCTCTTCATATTTGCAAAAACCTTTTTAGAATGAGAAGGGATAACAATTTTGCCACCAGTAGTTGGCAAACCTTTCAAATCTTTGTTGAAAATATGTTGCAAAAATCTTGGATACATTAAAAATTTATCTTTGGGATGCTCCAGATTATACAACATGCAAGTAAAATTTAATTTTGAAAAATTGAACTTCTCTCCATTAGCTAAGCAGATTATTGCAGTTGCAATATTACTGCTAAACTGATCTTAAGAAGTCCTTTTTTGAGAAATGCATTGCTGTAGGGTATGAATTAAATATTTCCATTGGGGGCAAAACATTGATTTGAAAAATGTTAACTTGCCATCATTCTCCCCCTCATACCCTAACAATTTTAATTTATCAAAAATTTCAAGAATAGGATAACAATCCATACCATCTGCATCTTGTAGCAACAAATGAGCACGGATTGATGCCTCAGAAATTTTGATCACTTTCCCAGCAACTTTTCCCGCAATAGTAGTGACCCCTTCGATTTCTGTTCTTTTTGCCGATGTCCAGAAATCATTAAGATGAGAAATATAGATAATGGGGTTTACAGTAAGAGCTTCTTTAAGGTTGCTTTGTAACAGAAAATCAATCATCTCATGATAATCATCTGATCCTTGAACTTTATTCAGAAATGCGAGAATATTGTGTTTCTCTGCGATTGCAAGAGTTTCAGATGAAGAAGACGAAGCCATGATCGATTTAAACTTGAAATTGAGTGCTAAGATTTGATGATTTTGTTCGAGGATTTCAAGTTTTTGAGAGCGAGTAAGAATTATATGTGAAAATGAAATATTTTCACCATCTTTTTCCTGTTATAAACTAGCGGTAGTTACAAGCCCTAATTTAAAACAGTATCAATGACACCAGCAGTGCTAACTGTAACAATATTACTGGCAGTACAAAACAGATAGTTAGACTGACGGTGTTAACAGAATAACTAGTATAGTTAGCGGTTGTAACTATAACTAGCGGGTTTTTTTTTTTTTTAACAATTCAAGATCTTGGAGATCCGGAAATTCCAAGTCTTGAGCATAATGACGATTCATCAGATGATCTCGATGGGAGTGTAAGGAGGAATATAATTATATCTGGCTTCATTGGATGGATCCAGTTTACACTTGATCCATATCTTGGCTTTGGTTTTTGCCCTTTTTGCCAAGTATTTCCAATGAAGTAATCTATCCTTTATTTTCCGTGGAAGAGATCGTTTAGCAATGTGTCTCCTAGTCTCAGTTTCTTGACATTGATGCATTAATTCCCAGTTGTAGTTATCCAGTTGCTGAACCTGCTCCTGTAGTGTTTCAACTACATGATCATGCTCATACTCTTGGATAATCTCCATTTGACGGTATTCGTCCAAACTGATTAGCTCCGGATTTGGTTCTTCTTGAATCTCATTGTCAGAGGTTCCAGAAGTGGTATTTCCCGAGGTTTCAACAGAAAAGTATTCTCTTGGAGAATAATAATTGTCAAACAAATAGGAAGTTGGAATTTCATTAACAATCACAGCTTGCTCTGGAGTTGGGTTCATTTTTGCCTTGAAAGATTTGAGTTTCTTGAAAAACTTTAAGATAATGAATGACATTTTTGTTTGATAAACACGAAGTTATAGAACCCAGAGCTATGATTAGAATCTTGAAAATGAGAAAGATTGAAAGACTAAAAATATTACTATTCTCCTAAAAAGATGTGAACAAGCTGTACTTAAACACATTGGAATCTTTCTTTTAAAAAATATGTGGTGATAAAACTTTTGGATTTTAGTTTGACAAAAATTAGCCACACATTTAAAGCTAAACCTGCAACCTGCACACAAAATGTATATACACACGAAACAAAAGTTCCAAAAATATGACAAGTACCGGTTATAACTGGTGATGACAACTTAGAACTGGCAGTGTTAACATAACAACTAAACTGGCAGTAGTTATATTTACACTGGCGGTGTTAACTTGTGTACTGGCAGTATTAACATGAATGCCTGCAGTGTTAACATCTCAGATAAAACAATTAACCCGTTTTAAACACGTTATCAGATATATACAAAAATGATATTAATGAAAAAGATTTATGTTAAGTTGATCATTCCAATACTTGTGATCAAATATGTAAATCTACCCACATCAAACGCTTTAGTGAATAGATCTGCAAATTGATTGTCAGTATGGACTTTGAAAATCTGAATCAATCTTTTCTCATTGCAATCTCTAATAAAATGATATCTGATCTCAATGTGTTTAGTTTTTGAGTGTTTAACAGGGTTATTGATGATACTGATAGCAGAATTGTTATCGATATACATGGGAGTATTTAAAAATTGCAAACCATAATCCAGCAATTGATTTTGAATCCACAGGATCTGAGCACAACAACTTGCTGCAGCAACATACTCTGCTTCTGCTGTTGAAGTGGACACAGTGGTTTGCTTTTTGCATTGCCATGAGACTAGCCTATCTCCCAAGAATTGACATCCTCCTGATGTGGACTTCCTATCCACATTTGCACCTCCATAATCACTATCAGTATAAGCAATAAGCTCAAATGCAGAATCTTTTGAATACCATAGGCCCAATTTTGATTGACCTTTGAGATATCTAAAGATCATTTTGACAGCATAAAGATGTGATTGCTTGGGATTTGCTTGGAATCTTGCACATACACATACTGCAAACATGATGTCTGGTCTGCTTGATGTAAGATACATAAGAAATCCAATCATGGACCTGTATAAGTGCTCATCAACACTCTCTCCCTCAAGATCTGCCACCAGTGGTTTATGTGTTTCCATTGGAGTGCTAGCAGACTTCACATCCCTGTAACCAAATCTTTCTAGAATGTCATTCACATATTTCCCTTGATGGATGAAGATACCATCAGACTGTTGATTTACTTGTAATCCCAGAAAGAATGTTAGCTCACCCATTGAGCTCATCTTGAATTTCTGATGCATTAGAGATTCAATATCTTTGTACAAACAATCTTTTGTAGAGCCAAAAATGATGTCATCAACATATATTTGAACAAGTAGAATATCACTTTTGATTCTTTTTGTGAACAAAGTTTTATCAATGGAACCTCTTTTGAATCCATTTTCCAAAAGATACACAGATAAGGTATCATACCAGGCTCTTGGAGCTTGATGCAAACCATACAATGCTTTATCCAATCTGTATACCTTATCAGGATGCATAGGATCCTCAAATCCTGGAGGTTGACACACATACACTTCTTCCTCAATTTTACCATAAAGAAATGTACTTTTTACATCCATTTGATACACTTAGAAGTTCTTGAAGGATGCATAGGCAAAGAATAATCTGATTGCTTCAATTCTTGCCACAGGAGCAAAAACTTCATCATAATCAATACCTTCTTCTTGAGAATAACCTTGAGCAACCAATCTTGCTTTGTTTTTTATGACAATCTGATGTGACGCAAAAAGTCATGTTTTCAAAGCCATTATTCCACACTTTTTGGGCACATCTTTAGTGAAAACATTCCAAAACAATCATTATTTACTAAAATTCACTAAAGTGCTCAAAATATAGACGTTGCTACAAAAATAGTAAAAAAATCCGAATAACGAACAAAACGGAGCATATAAGCAGCAACCAATTCTCGCACCCTCATTTATCCTATGATAAACATATTCTAACCTTATGATATGATGTAATAGCTAAAATCGAGACGAGAAAATCAAGAATCATGCAAATCGGACAAAGGACGGAAAAGACTGGACGATTACAAACTCCTATAAAGTGATTTCAGCTATGCTAAAGTTGTACACATCCAATTTCAGTGAGATTGGCACCATTAGAATCGTAACGGAATTACGAAGATACAGGCGAAATAATCAGGTCAAACGGACGCATAACGAAGGAGATACGGACGTTTTAAGCAACGAATGAAATCAGACAAAAGCTGTATACGGCCTTGGCCACCGTATACGGCCCTTCATAGACCGTATACGGCCCATAAAACACCGTATACGGCCCTATGAAGGTCGTATAGGGCCCTTGGTACCCCGTATGCTGACCGTTTGTTCTTCGTTTGCTTGTACGTGCGTGCTTCGCGAGTTGTACGACTGACTTCAAGCTTTGCCTATAAATAGGAGGCCACCCCTCCATCATTCCACACACTTCAACATTTCATTCATTTCTCCATTTTCACTTTCTCTCTCACACACTCTCTCTCTCTAAACTCTCTTTCTTTCTTTCTCTCTCTAGAAATTAGGGTTATGTCTAGTTAGTTCTCAGTTAATATTTAACTGAAACTAACGGAGGGACTACTTTTGTAATAGCGTAGGGAATAGTCCAGGGGCTTTTATTGTAATATTTTCAAGGATATTGCGGAAGTTCTGCTTGTACTCTCTCTCTAAACGCTTATTCAATCTACGCTTTATTAACGGTTACTTCTTTCCTTATCTGTTATAATGATAATTGCTATTGTTATTATGCTAGATTTAGGATCTGTTATTATGCATAGAGTAGTTTCCTTGTGTGTTTGTTATGATGTAGTTAGTTTATATATGTGTGGGGTGATGCTGCTTTAAACATATAATTGGATAACATCATGAAATAACGGAGGTAACGTTATACGGCTTTCATTTGTATAGCGCCGGAATCATCACTTATGTGTGTAGTACGGAACGTGGAAGCTATGAAAGTCGTGGGCACAATCCGTTGTGGAAATAATGTTTCCAGTTATATTATATAAATGAAAACCGGTGACCTATTAATTTTGTATTTATGAATTTCTAAACCCAATCGCCTTTCCTCCAATCAAACGTGGTTAGAACCTTTATGACAAGGAGTCGCGAACCTTGATCAAACGGTCACTACCTATCTATGTTTTCTGAAACTGTAAACATGGTCTGAATTGCGTAGCTGTGGAAATACTGTTTAAAACCTTTCGTATAGTACACCGTGAATCAATCAGGGATTTATTGGGAAATAGTGAGGGCTAGTTTATATCATAGATAGTTGGGCTTTAATACAAACTTAGTTTAAACTAGTCTAGAGTGACCATAAAGTATGTGACCCCGGAAAGACCACGGTAAACGGCACTGTACTTCGTGTAACATTGGAAACACCTTCGGTGGAGTACAAATACGTAGAAGCTAAGGAAATGTCGGTGGTTGAAGACTGTGTCACATCCTGGTTTGACTTCAAAGCTGTGGAAATGCTTGATCGCACTGTACACCGTTAGTACACCTAAAAGATCAGGAACACCATGGAAATGCTTAGATGCACTGTACACCGTTAGTACATCTTGGGTCTGGAAAACTGTGAAAATGCATAATCGCATGGTACACCGTGATGAAAGCTCTAGACTAAAATATAACCATTAATATAAAGCTAATAGTCACCAAACCAAGTCTTAATCTTAAATGCCTTGTCTGACTTCGTTGTCCCAGTAGTGTTAAGAAAGGTCGGAACTTTAGTGGGTATGTTACTCTATCTCATGCACCCAGGAACTAACATTCCAAGAAGGGTCGTTACTCCGTCACTGGATAACGTTGAAGAGTTGAGCATCCTCCTCCGATCAGACTCAATTTGGCCTAGTACTCAGTGACATATTGATTGGTTTCCCCAATCAGTAGGGTACTAGTGTTTACACTACGAACAATTAAGCTCAGATAAGACACAAACCTTTAAAAGACGTTTTCATATCAAAACCCTAGCATCACCCCCGCATAAACTAACGAAGTCATAACAAACACATCTCCTCCATACTGATTTCATCCCTATTTCTATTTTTTATTTATTTACTTCTTATTTAATTGTTTTAAATTACGGACCTAAGTAACAAAAAAACCCACTCAAACTCTGTTTTAAAAATCCCATCACTAAATTAAACAACTTGTCTTGATACTCCCGTTTCACAATACGATTAGCTTGAAGAACGACCCTAGGTCATACTGCTGCTATACAGCCGTAGTAAAACTTAGGTCCCCAGCTCTTATAAATTTAAAAGTCCACTGCCGTGTCCTCCTTCCGTTGCGTTGACGACCGTGACCGATCGAGGGACGACAAGTTTTTGGCGCCGCTGCCGGGAGTTAATCGTAAGACTCTGAAGCATCCAGAAGAGTTTTCTATTTAGTGATACTTCTTTCCCATTCTTATTTTCTTTTCCTTGTTCCAACCGACAATATCTTCCCATATCCCACAACGATATTCGACCAGATCATCCGGATCTGAATCTCTCATTTTCGTACCCGATCCTGAGTCGATTATCCGTACTATCCGCAAAGAAAGACGTTCCCCGTTTTCCACAAATGGCCACTCGTGTTACTCTCGCCGACAACACCAAACCATCCATCGAAGGACGAGGAGGACCGATTAGCTATCCAGTGATTAACGGAGCTTCTTTTGAGCTTAAACACCACATCGTATAACTCATAAAAGATAACTGCCAATTCCACGGTCTACCCCGTGATGATCCCAACGCTCATATCGACAAATTCATTCAGGTTTCAAACTCCTATAAGCAGAATGGGGTTGAGCAGGATATCATCCGCTTATACTTGTTCCCCTATTCTCTCGCTTTACATGCTTCTACCTAGTTTGAGGGACTTGAGACCGGCTCAATCACCTCATGGACCGACATGGGTAATAAGTTTCTCGTTAGATACTTTCCTCCGACCAAACAAACTCAGGCAAAGAATGACATCGCAAACTTCCAACAAGCCCACGATGAATCTATCTACTCAGCATGGGAGCGATTCAAGAGTTTACTGAGGAAGTGTCCAAACCACCAAATGACAAAGACTGACAAGGTGTACACCTTCTACCGAGGTCTTGATCCTAACCATCGCATCAATCTTGACGCAGCAGCTCAAGGAAACTTCATGAAACTTACTGATGATGAAGCATGGAGCTTGATTGAGGATATGACGATGCATCACCACGATTGGAAATCTGATGAGCAATCCTCATCTTTACCCCTCTCCGCAAATAACACCCGCCAAACTGAAGCCATTAAGTCTCTGAGCGAACAAATTGAGACTCTGACAAAACAAATAGCATATCTAAAGAAACCACCACAGCAGATCCACCAAGTTCAGGCTTGCCAGAATTATACCAACCATCCCGCTGAAGAATACGAAGTTGAGTACGAGGATCCTACTGACGGTTCAGTCTACTATGCCCAGTTTCCTGTCAGACCTCAAAATCCGCCTGGCTTCGCTAGAACTTCACCACCACGAACTCGAGGAAACCAATATCCTCCACGGAACAACCAACCCCCTTTCCAGCCCAGGTTTCAGCCACGATATCCGACGTACCCACAACAACCACAACTTCCATACAATCAACCACTTCCATTAACCGCCACTGAGGATACCCAGCCTGCTGAGCCTGCAAAGACCATCATTCCAGTCACGAGTACTGATGACAACCTCAACAAATTTATCCAAGGTCAAACCGCTTTCAACCAAAAGACTACGGCTCGACAAGACCAAACTGATCTATTCCTTCGAAATCAACTCTCAGTCCTGAAAAGCCTTGAGAACCAGATCGGTCAGTTAGCCCAACGTCTCGATACCCGACCGCAAGGGACCTTACCAAGCAATACTATTCAGAACCCCCACGTCGAGGAAGCCAAGACCTTAAACTCTGATAAACCAACTCCTTCTATGACTGCTTCTCCAAGGGAACATTCTCCTGTCTCGCCGACAGTGGAGACCAAATCAATGCCCACGCCAAATCGTGAGGTTGAGATTCCTTTCCCTAACCGCCTGCACAAGAAGTACAATGCCAAGTCATTCAAACTTGATGGAAAATTCTTAGACACCGTGTCTAGAATCCCTTCTAGTACAAAGTACATCCGACGAATGCTGGCAACTAAGGACAAGATTCCTACCATTCCTAAAGTCTCCCTGAACGCCGAGTGTTCAGCCGTCATCCAGAATGCCTTACCGGAAAAACTAGGAGACACGGGTCGATTCACTTTGCCCTGTTCCATCTATCACTCAGGCACAATACGTTCCTTGGCCGATCTTGGAGCTAGCATCAATCTGATGCCTTACTCGCTCTACTCCAGATTAGAATTAGGACCTCTCCAGCCCACTAAAATGAGCGTCCAGCTTGCCGATCAATCAGTCCGATACCCGAAAGGCATTGCTGAGAACGTCATGGTAAAAGTTGACAGGTTTTATTTCCCCACTGACTTTGTAGTGATGGATATACAGGAAGACATTAACATACCCATTATCCTAGGTAGGCCATTCATGAATACTGCACGTGCTATTATTGATGTATATTCTCAGGTTATCAGTCTACGAGCACATGGACAAACAATATCATACAAGATTGATCAGACCGACTGTTCAATAATGGAGCATGCAGAGATATACGCAATATCCATGGGCAGAGTTACTTCGGATGATGACACTTCTGATTCAGAGCCAGAACCATACAGGCCATACGAGAATACTTGTCTTATCTCAGCTACTGAAGAGTCAGAATCAGAAGACGAGGAAATGGAAGAATATGAACCAGAAGAAGAAATAGAAGAAGAGGAAAATTCAGAGCAGGATGAAGAAGAAGAGGAACAACCTGAAACAGAACCAGAGGAAGAGGATATGGAAGAAACGGAACCAGAAGAAATGGAAGAATCTGAGGAAGAACATGAAGAATCAGAGCCCGAGGAAGTATATCAGTCCACACAACCTCATCAATACCCTCCTGACTCATATTTACCGACAGCAGAGATTATGCAAATCGAGAACCTCGAGAACTTCATCCCTCTGTCACAAGATGAATCAGATGAAGATACACCGACTGATTACTCTTACGATGCAGAATTTGGTCTCACCATGGAGAAACTCATTGCATCAGCTATTGATCCCACCAAACCTCTCGTGTCTCCCCGACTTGACGCTCTGCTGAATATTGAGAAGACTATAGCTTTATCCACACAGCACCCGGAGCTTCGAGACAAACTCTTGAGAAAGATTGCAGCATATAAAGCATCTCGACTTCCCCAAAGGATTCAAACCTTTGACACATCTGCACCTCGAAGTCAGTTCGAGAAGGGAAGTACGTCCGGATCTAGCCGTAATTCTGATTCTCAGGAGGAAAAAGACATCGAGATGGATTCCTCTCAGCCGATATCTCAGATTACTGATGACTCCCTTCCACCATCCGATAGTGTTGAGTTCCCTGATTTCCAGGCTAGGGATACTCCAGCTAAGGAGAGTGATGACGATGACATCATCTATACTGATGTTCCAATAGATATTCGGTATGTCCGACTTCTTTCATCTTCGACTGTTCCCGCTTCTCCCCAAATCCCGACTATCTCCAACCATGAGGAAATGATAAGTGCTGTTGAAGAATTCGAAAACGACATACCTATGATGACAAGCATTATCATTAACTCCACCAATGATTACACTCCACACCAAAGGGACCTGATTGAGGAAATCATAGCCGAATCTGAGGTCAACCAAGCCGAGAATTCCCAAGATTACAGATTCTTCCACAACCGCCTAAATGCCTTTGCCGAAGAGCTTGCTGCTCAGCTGCTACAAGAGCACCACACTGCTGGACCAACACCTGAGGAGCTAGAGTTCTTTGAAGACCAGAGACGCATGTACAGGAAGATCTATGACACACTGTTCAGATCCGCATTTCCATATTCTGCTGAGCAACACGAGTTCTTAAATTCTTATCGCAGCAATATGTACAATGCTACTGGGAATCCCGACGCAGACATAGACATCCGGTTGATGAATGATCTTAGGGGACTTCTAGATTCTATGGCTAGGAATGATCATATCGACGAGACTTCTCCTCATCGGTTCTACATTGACTGCACCATCGAGTACCATGCTCACAAGATTGCCGAAGATCTCGAGTACGAGAGTTCTGACGAAAGGACGCGTGTCATCCCTTCTTCTATACCAGAAGGTTCGATGGTTAACATCGCGAACTTCCTCACTGATCGAATCAAGGAAATCTTTGCTGAAATACCTGATGAAGAGCACAGCCAAATATTCAACTACGGATTACGTGAGGTTTACGACATGATGAATAATACCTTTAAGAACTCCGACCTCACGTTTTCCCACTACCAGACCAGTCTCATCCAAGGTATTCATGAATCTATCCGAGAACTTGGAGTAAACTCCAGTATTGCAGATCACGAGACTTTACACCTGCAGTTCTTTGGATTTATGGACTCGTTCAGACAATACCATCCTGAACGAGAGATGATTGAAGCTGATGGATTCTCTTTTTTGAATTCCCGCGGAATTATCTCCAGCACAGTAAAGGAGATTACTTGGGACCTGCTGCACATAAAAAAGATTACAGAGCAGCATCTGCAGAGCTTCCCCAGATTTTCATATGAGATTCCAAACATCGTCGACATCATCGCTCACCATTTTCTGAGAATATACCCACGCAACCCCAGGATTCCACTACTGAGCACTTCCGGCCCTGGTGGTTCCAGCACCAACTAAATCTGAAGGAAGGGCAAAGTCGAGCTCTCGACTCTAAAAACAGTGCTTCTCGGGAGGCAACCCGTGCAATAAGACGTGTAGAGAGAACAGTGTCAATAAGTGAAGATATATCTCTGACTATCCTTCACACTTGGTCATCACCAAAACACTTTTCTGATATTACAACTCATTTGCAAACAAACCACTCGTCTCAGAAATAAAGAAATCAATTTGAAAAATGATAATTCATGTGTTTCGAGCATTTGAGGTACTTGCATACTACTTTTATGCATTACGCTCGAACTCGTTTAAAAACACATATTTTATAAAAATGATTTGTAGTAGAAAATATCTTTTCAAGTTCTGAGATGGTGATTTATCTTTTCATTTGCAAATACTTTGAGTTTGTAAAACTGGTACGTCCAACGTGTTCACACTTACGAGATTGATTCACAAAGGGAATAATGGATGGAGAAGAAAACCAAATAGCAAGACGCTTGAAGCTGTGCCGCTCTTCATGAATGCAGAAAAAGATCTTGGCAACATCTCTTTTCAGCAAATTCAGATTCTCAACTTCTTTGCTGCTCGCTATCTGGGGAGTGTCTTAACCTTTACTCTCTCTTGTTTATGATTCTGTTTATTATTTTCTTTGTTAGTTTGTTAAAGTAGTCTATACTCTATCCTAAGCTTATCACTAAGTGTGGGATTCCAGCCCAAAACAAACACTTGAGAAACATTTTCTTACATGTTCAAACTCTAAGTGTGGGATTTTACTTCCAGTAAATCTCAACTCAAGAGAACATTAGGGACAATGTTCCCCTAAGTGTGAGATAGCAGGTATAGAATACCTTGGTTAGTTTTCTTTAATTTTTAATGTCCGAAATAGTAAACTCAGAAAATGTTCCTCAAATTTTTTCAAAATTTTTCAAGAAAATCGAAAGTATGAGCTAAATCTATTGATTAACTCTACTAATTTTGAGCCGAAATATCTTTTGAGAGGAGCTATTTTCAGATGTGAGTAATATATTTCGGAGTCTAGGGAAAATAAGGTAGAAATTGCTTAAACAAGAAATAATAATCTGATGGAAGCATGACGAAGCACATACAACCCTATTTGCAGTGAGGTATCTTGAGCCTAATAGCATTCATCTTTAATGCTTCACTAATCATTTCTTGTGTGTGCCGATGCATGCATCTCTGAATTAGAACTTGCTCTTGACATACGCTTCAAGACCACATTGGTGTGTACCGTACGCGGTATAGGTGCAATTAGATGACCTTGACATTCCCTAGGATTTAAAACCCCTTTTCACATATCTTTTCAAGCCCAAAACCCTTTCCGATACTCATTTTTAGTATCGATGATCCACCTAGTAAACCATGTTGAGCCTAAACCTTTCGTTTCATAAAACCCTAAATAAACCCTACTTCCCAAAATACCCCCAAACTTATCTTAGAATTTCTGAGGTTATGAGGAACATCTTTTAGAATATCTTATCCTACCCCTTTCGTGCTCTCAAAAAAAGATTGAAGAATCCTTGGTGTGCAAAATTGACACCGCGAAAAGACTCGAGACGTTCAAGATAAGGGATTTCTGGAAGAATCAAAAGAAGAAAAATATCCTTGGAAATTCTCTGGCAAAGAAATTCTGAAGAAGAAAAGAAAAATAGAAAAATATAAAAGCAGAAAAAGAAAATAAAAAGAAGAAAAAGAAGAAAAGAAAGAAAAATAGTTCCGCAAGAATAAAGCTTAAAGTCCTTTGAAGTATCATCCTCACAAGAAGATTCTGATAGAAGACCAAAAGCTGCCTCTCTCTCCGTTCTGAAATAAAATTGTTCATGATCTAAGTTGTTTTAAGATAAGCAACCCTTACAACTCAAAAATACCACTATACATACCCTTTACCCCTCATCAAACACTACAACCCTCATGAATGTCTTGGGATAATTAGCACCGTCCTCACCTAAGTGGTGGAGATCCGATTCTCGACCAAGCCTATGACGATGAGTGCTGCATGACTGGCTATCTGAGAGATTTCTTTTGTTCTAGACTGATAGGAAACCCGATACACTTTGAGTGAATTGAGTGACCACCTTTTGTGAGATCGCCTAGTCATGTGTACTCCAAGATCATGAGATTTGGATGTATGCCTAAGAGAATCTTTTCTTGTTTAAGGAAGGATCATCTTATCTTCCCCTAAATTCCTGAAACCATCTTATTTGCATTTGACAGTGGTAACTCTTAAGAATATTGAAGCTCTCTCTAAAAATGTTTTAAAATGTTTTCAAAAACTGAGTGTTGCTTGAGGACAAGCAACGTCTAAGTGTGGGATAACTTGATGTGACGCAAAAAGTCATGTTTTCAAAGCCATTATTCCACACTTTTTGGGCACATCTTTAGTGAAAACATTCCAAAACAATCATTATTTACTAAAATTCACTAAAGTGCTCAAAATATAGACGTTGCTACAAAAATCAGTAAAAACATCCGAATAACGAACAAAACGGAGCAAATAAGCAGCAACCAATTCTCGCACCCTCATTTATCCTATGATAAACATATTCTAACCTTATGATATGATGTAATAGGTAAAATCGAGACGAGAAAATCAAGAATCATGCAAATCGGACAAAGGACGGAAAAGACTGGACGATTACAAACTCCTATAAAGTGATTTCGGCTATGCTAAAGTTGTACACATCCAATTTCAGTGAGATTGGCACCATTATAAGCGTAACGGAATTACGAAGACACGGGCGAAAGAATCAGGTCAAACGGACGCGTAACGAAGGAGATACGGACGTTTTAAGCAACGAACGAATTCAGACAAAAGCCGTATACGGCCTTGGCCACCGTATACGTCCCTTCATAGACCGTAGACGGCCCATAACACACCGTATACGGCCCTATGAAGGCCGTATAGGGCCCTTGGTACCCCGTATGCTGCCCGTTTGTGCTTCGTTTGCTTGTACGTGCGTGCTTCGCGAGTTGTACGACTGACTTCAAGCTTTGCCTATAAATAGGAGGCCACCCCTCCATCATTCCACACACTTCAACATTTCATTCATTTCTCCATTTTCACTTTCTCTCTCACACACTCTCTCTCTCTCTCTCTAAACTCTCTTTCTTTCTTTCTCTCTCTAGAAATTAGGGTTAGGTCTAGTTAGTTCTTAGTTAATATTTAACTGAAACTAACGGAGGGACTACTTTCGTAATAGCGTAGGGAATAGTCCAGAGGCTTTTATTGTAATATTTTCAAGGATATTGCGGAAGTTCTGCTTGTACTCTCTCTCTAAACGCTTATTCAATCTACGCTTTATTAACGGTTACTTCTTTTCTTATCTGTTATAATGATAATTGCTATTGTTATTATGCTAGATTTAGGATCTGTTATTATGCGTATAGTAGTTTCCTTGTGTGTTTGTTATGATGTAGTTAGTTTATATATGTGTGGGGTGATGCTGCTTTAAACATATAATTGGATAACATCATGAAATAACGGAGGTAACGTTATACGGCTTTCATTTGTATAGCGCCGGAATCATCACTTATGTGTGTAGTACGGAACGTGGAAGCTATGAAAGTCGTGGGCACAATCCGTTGTGGAAATAATGTTTCCAGTTATATTATATAAATGAAAACCGGTGACCTATTAATTTTGTATTTATGAATTTCTAAACCCAATCGCCTTTCCTCCAATCAAACGTGGTTAGAACCTTTATGACAAGGAGTCGCGAACCTTGATCAAACGGTCACTACCTATCTACGTTTTCTGAAACTGTAAACATGGTCTGAATTGCGTAGCTGTGGAAATACTGTTTAAAACCTTTCGTATAGTACACCGTGAATCAATCAGGGATTTATTGGGAAATAGTGAGGGCTGGTTTATATCATAGATGGTTGGGCTTTAATACAAACTTAGTTTAAACTAGTCTAAAGTGACCATAAAGTATGTGACCCCGGAAAGACAACGGTAACGGCACAGTACTTCGTGTAACGTTGGAAACACCTTCGGTGGAGTACAAATACGTAGAAGCTAAGGAAATGTCGGTGGTTGAAGACTGTGTCACATCCTGGTTTGACTTCAAAGCTGTGGAAATGCTTGATCGCACTGTACACCGTTAGTACACCTAAAAGATCAGGAACACCATGGAAATGCTTAGATGCACCGTACACCGTTAGTACATCTTGGGTCTGGAAAACTGTGGAAATGCATAATCGCATGGTACACCGTGATGAAAGCTCTAGACTAAAATATAACCATTAATATAAAGCTAATAGTCACCAAACCAAGTCTTAATCTTAAATGCCTTGTCTGACTTCGTTGTCCCCGTAGTGTTAAGAAAGGTCGGAACTTTAGTGGGTATGTTACTCTATCTCATGCACCCAAGAACTAACATTCCAAGAAGGGTCGTTACTCCGTCACTGGATAACGTTGAAGAGTTGAGCATCCTCCTCCGATCAGACTCAATTTGGCCTAGTACTCAATGACATATTGATTGGTTTCCCCAATCAGTAGGGTACTAGTGTTTACATTACGAACAATTAAGCTCAGATAAGACACAAACCTTTAAAAGACGTTTTCATATCAAAACCCTAGCATCACCCCCGCATAAACTAACGAAGTCATAACAAACACATCTCCTCCATACTGATTTCATCCCTATTTCTATTTTTCATTTATTTACTTCTTATTTAATTGTTTTAAATTACGGACCTAAGTAACAAAAAAACCCACTCAAACTCTGTTTTAAAAATCCCATCACTAAATTAAACAACTTGTCTTGATACTCCCATTTCACAATACGATTAGCTTGAAGAACGACCCTAGGTCATACTGCTGCTATACAGCCGTAGTAAAACTTAGGTCCCCAGCTCTTATAAATTTAAAACTCCACTGCCGTGTCCTCCTTCCGTTGCGTTGACGACCGTGACCGATCGAGTCCACGACACAATCCCGCTCTCATCCTTCTTGTTTCTGAACACCCACTTAGCGCCAATGGGCCACTTACCTTTAGGAAGATCCATTAGAGTCCACACCTCTTGGATCTTAAATTGAAGCAGTTCTTCCTGCATTGCTTCAACCCAACTAAAATCCTTTAAAGATTCAATTGCTTTCTTAGGCTCTATCTGAGATAAGAAACATGCATACAATGAAGTGTTGATATCTTCTTCATTATCTCTTGATTGCCTTCTGGTTTGCATGGGTGCATCTATGGGACCAATCACATTATCCAAAGGAATATAGCTTTTGTGAGCTTGATAGTGTGATGAAGATGATTCAGGAATACTGGTCTCAAGATTTGTCATGTTCCGATCCAAATCAGTGGGATCAGGCACATTGTGACATGGTGTACTTTGATCTTCATCTACATAATCCGATGCATTTTCAGCATTTCCTTGATTCTCTTCTCTTTGTTGTAGATCAGAATCTGATGATGTATTTTCATCATCATCAATGGTTGTGATTTGTTCTGGAGTTTGTTGTTGTTGAGATTCAAAAACTTCTGGAGGATCAGGAGTCCAGATGGGAAAGAGAACATATTCAGGTGCATTTCCCTTTTTCTTATCTGCATCAACCTGCACAGTTGCATTTGTACCTGCATTTGATGTCTCATACAAGTGGCTAAATGATTTGGTTAGAGCATCTAAGTCAAACAAGTGTGCTGGTCCTGTTCCTACAACATTTGGAGTGTGTTCATTGAAAGTCAGATTCATTGTTTCCTCCACAATTCTAGTTCTACCTCTCTCATCCTTCTTGTTCATTGAAAGTCAGATTCATCCTTCATCAACTTTGCTTTGAAATTTGCCTAAGTGATCCTTGGTATTTAGGATGGTAACAGGACAGCCAAATGGTTTCAAAAAGCTAACTAAAGGTTTTCTATTGAAAATTAGCTCATAAGGTGTTTTGTTGTGAGGCTTAATGACTAAGGTTCTGTTTTGAACATAGCAGGCAGTGCTAATTGCTTCAGCCCAGAAAGTCATTGGTAATTTGGCATCTGCTAACATTGTTCTAGCAGCCTCAATTAGTGTCCTATTCTTTCTTTCAGCAACCCCATTTTGTTGTGGAGTTCTAGGAGCACTAAACTGTCTTTCAATACCTTTTGAATCACAGAATTTATCCGTCAATTGATTTTTAAATTATGTACCATTGTCACTTCTAATGACTTTAACTTTCAGATTCATTTGTGATGATCCCAGCTAGAGATCTTAGTATGTATTACTTTGATTGATTATTAATAAGCTTGCGAAATAGTTTATTAATAACTTGAAGAACAAACTTGAATATAACAGAATATCTAACCAAAAGCTTCAATATTATTATCAATAATACGAACACACAATTGTGTTAGGGTTTACAACCTTGAAGCTAATAACTAGAATGAATCGTATCTATCTAGGTTTTTACAGGATCTCTATTTATAACATATAGAGTCCTTTACAGAATCAAACTATTATGGAATCATATCTATTCCATAATTCTCTCTAACTGACTATATCTAACCAACAGTGGTTGTTAATATATCTAACAAAGGTAGTACTAGTATATTAACAGTGGTTGAGTACTTGATACAAAATACAAATTACACATTAACAGTGGCACTGTTAGACTAAAACTAGTTGACAGTGGCAACTACTAACAGTGGTAAACTTCTAACAGCGGCAGCATACTTGTACTCTGAGCAGATTCGACAGTGGCTCAGGTCTCAACAATCTCCCCCTAAACTTGATCATTCTCAGTAATGAATCAAGTTTCATCATCTTTCTTTTCATCTTTCTGAGTTTGATTCTGTTTTCTTCTTCTCTCCTCCTCTTTCATTCTTTCCAACTCCATTCTTTTATGGAACTGATTGAGCACCATATACAAAGCATTAAATGCTCCTTCAGAAATCACTGTAGTTTTCAATTGAGATGCAAGCACATTTCTTAGAATCTGAGTTCCCAGAACATATCTCCTTTCATCAAGCATGAAAATTGACATTCCACTTCTGAATAGAATCATATGAACTCCAGCTCTAACAAAATGTCTCCAAGTATTCACAGCATCAATACAATGTAAGAACAAATTGATGAATGGCTCAGGCTCAAACAGCATATTCAGACATCTTCCCAATTCTCTTTCCATAATCACCAATGAAGCCTGTCTATCTCATTTACTGTTTAACTCAACCAGATCTAGAATGTCCAATCTATTCACATTCTTAAGCACATCAGCAACAGATGCCAAGTATTGCTTATCTCCATTCTCTCTAACAATCTTGATCTGTTCTTTATCACCATCAGCAACTTTTGATTTAATTCCTTCCCATTCAATTATCCTTGATGATCTATCATGATTGATGTGAATATTTTCTTTATAATCCTTCACTTCTTTGATATATTTCTTCAGCTCTTCTGCATCTCTTTCCAAATCAGAAACTACATTATCAGAAGCAAGAACTCCATTCCATCTGTTCTGCATATTTTGATCAGAAAGCCTTTTGATTTCTCTTTCCTTGGCTTCTATTTCCTCTTGCTCTTTCTTTTCAATCCTCTCTTGCTCTTCTCTTCTCACTTGCTCTGCAATCTTCTTTCTATCCTCAGCCAACTTTTTCTTAATGAATTTATCTTTCTGAATCCTTTTCTCAAAATCTTCTTTTTCCTCATTCTGATATTTCTCATGAGCTCTTTCCAGTTTCTCCACATTCCATCCTTCCAGCACACTTTTTGGTGCATACCTATCACCAAGAATTTTGATTAAATCCTTTTTCCTTTGAGCAGCAGTTGGTGGTTTGTTCCTTTTCTTTTCAAGCTCAGCTTGTCTTTTCAACTTTGCCTTTTCTTCATTAGCTTGTTTAAGCTTTGCAAACCCTGGATCCAAACCATCTTTATCATCCTTTCTGTTGATCATATCATGAATCTGTTGAGCTGACAAACCTTGACCTCTTGCAGCCATATCATTCAACATCTGTGCAGCCTTCTGTGATAAGGTCACCACACTTGAATCTTCTAGTATAACATCAACATATGCACCTTCCTTTCTCTTAGACTCAGCTGCCATTCTTAACATTCTTTCATCATGCTCCTCCTGAATTCTCCTTGCCTCATTCAAATCAATTGAAGGCTCTACAACCTTCTTAATCTTTCTCTCTTCTTTCAATTTTTCCTTACCTTTGTCCTTTGAATCAATCTTTGGCAAATCAGACTTAGGTTTGGTTGGTTGTGTAGGCTCTCTGATTGTAACAGGCACTTCTAGAGTCCTGGCAGTGGTCATTGCTGTAGCAGTGGTGTAAACTGGAGTAACATTAGGTGTTCCAACAGTTGTAGAAATATTTGAAATACTAATAGAGGTTAATACAACAGTGGTTGGTTTTGTGCTAACAGAGGTAGGTGTTGTAGTAACAGGGGTTGTGATGACAGGGGTTGAAATTGTAGTAGCAGGGGTTGCTGTTGAAGTACCAACAGTGGTAGATACCTCAACAGGGGTAGATACCAAACTACTAGCAGATGTAGAAACACTACTAGCAGTGGTCAAAGATTGAGTTTCAACAGAGGTTTGTACCTTAGCAGAGGTAGACCTTCTCTTTGGAATTGATTTCTTTCTGTTATAAATCTTCACTCTTTCTTCCTCTTTAGCTTCAGGCTTTGACTCTATCAACTCCCCCTTACCCTCTACATCATCAGTTTCCATCTTCTCAACAGTTTTATCATCATTCATCTCTTCATACACCAACCTATCACTAAAACTTACTCTTTTGCACATGTCAAGATTTGCTCCCATAATATCCCAGATATACAGATTAGCCACAGCCTTAAAAGGTAATCCTTTGTTCAATGGAAAAACATTTAGAGCTGGACCACTCTGTGTACTATCATCTGCAACATTTTCACCTGTTTGAACATTTTCTCCTACATACACCACCATCCTCCTATCATTCTCAGCATCAACCATCTCATCAACCATCTCATCAACCATCTGTTCATCCATGTCTTCATTAACCACATAATCTGAGACATTTAATTCATCTTCACTAACTCTATCATTCATCTCTACATCAGCAGGTATATCCATGAAACTGAAATCATCTGCACCTCCAGTATTACCATCATTGTTATCATCTTGACCATCATGATCATTCTTATCTTCAGGCATATCATTCTGCTCATGATCATCATCTTTATTCTCCCCCTTGCCTGAAGATTCCTTAGCAGGCAACAAAACTTTATCAACTACATCTTCAACAATTGACAACCTGGTTTGTAAATCAATGATTTCTTCCCTCTGCTTCTTTATCAACTCATCCTGGGCAGCCAACATAACTTGTTGCTCCCTTCTCAAAGCTCTTTCCTTTTCAAACTTAGTCCAAATCAGATTGACATCATGTACCAAATCAGCAATAGTCAATTCCCTAGTTTTATTACTAGCCTCATCAACATTGGAGTGTGACCTCCTAGATGAATCATCGACTACATCTGCCACTGCAGATGTCCCTTGATTATTGGTACTGGGACCTACATTTGAATCATCACCCATAGGTTCATCAAACATAGTTGCCTCTGGTTGGGTCTGATTGATGTTACCACTATCCTGCCCTGCCAGTGGGCTAGAAACAGTAGTGGCAGCCCTTCCAGAATGAACATTTTCATCAAGTATGTTCACCTGTTGTGGTGGATCATTTGACTGAGACTGTGGAGAAACAGGAATCTCCATAGCCTGTTTAGCCTTCTTGGATCTCTTGGCTTTACTTTGGGTAGGCTGTTTGTTCCCTTGTTTTCTTTTGGTGCCACCTCCTGATGTATGTTCAGAACCAACTTGTGTTGTTGGCCTGTCATCATTTGGTCCAGGTGGTGTTGGTAATACACCACCAGTGGCAGAAGGAGCAACTGACATTGTAGAAAATAATGCAGTTTCCTTCTTTGAAAAAGTATTCTGATACTGATTCATAGCTTTAATAGTCCTCAAGGATAGAGTAGAACTAACTATTACACTATCCTCTGCTGGCAAATTTGACAATTGATTATTCAATAAAAGCTGAACAAATCTAGGGTACATAATGAATGTATCACCCTTCACATTCCTAATCATGTTATCTAAGATAAACCTAGACATATTAAATTTGATACCCTGTGCCAAGCAGATAATAGGATATGCAATACTAGAACTAAATTCATTAAAACTAGTTCTCTTTTGAGACAAACATACCAGAAAAGTATGAATGTAGAACTTCCATTGAGGACAGAACCATGACTTCAAGAAAGTATATTCTGATCTTGCTTTTCCAGAACCTTCATACCCCATATCCATTATGCCTTTAAACAAATCATCTCTTGACAATTCCAGAATTCCTCCTTCATCATCAAACTGCAGAAGTTCTCTAAGAACAATCTCAGTCACCATTACCTTCTTTCCTTTAACAGTGGAATGAATGTGAGTAATTCCATTAACATTCCCTTCCTTTGCATTCTGCCAAAATTCTTGAATATGTGATCGAATCAATCGTGGAGCGACAGTAAGGGCATAAGTAACTGGACAATTACTCAAGAAATCGATAATAGGGTGAAAATACTCATCGGCTAGTTCTTTATTCAAGAAAGCCCTCATGTTGTGTTCAGAATGAACACTTAGCGTAGAAGTACCAGAATCAGAAGAAGATGACGATGCCATTGATGTAATTGATGAAGAACGAAGAGCGATTGACAATAAACAAATCAAAACGAGAGCGATTATTGAAGGGTTTTGAAAATTTTGAAAGTTTAATTGAAAAAGTGAAGTATTTGAGTATTTATATGATGACAGTGCCAAGCCCTAAAAATAGAACTAACAGTGGCACTGCTGGTTATACCCAGTAGGGGCACAACTTACAAATAAGCCCAACAGGGGTACCTCACTTGGTCAATTATAGTCAACCCTTGTTAACCATCTAACAAAACTAACAGCGGCTGATAGTCTAGCAGGGGCATCCGACCAGGGAAACTCCAGCTTAGAACTAACAGGGGCATAAACTTAGCTTTATTAGAAAACGAAATTTTTTTTTTTTTTTTTTTAATCAAATAAGAAGCAACACAAAAAAAAAAAAAAAAAAACATCAATGATTACAAGACAATATGATTTCTTCCCTATAATACTCACATTCGTTGGTCCAAACAAATCCATGTGCAGTAAATGTAAGGGAATGCAGTTTGAATTCATGATTTTGGACTTATAAGAGGATTTATGTTGCTTGCCTTTTTGACAGGCAACACAGTGATCATTACATGAATATGTTTTCTCAGGTAAACCTCTGACAAGTTTACTTTTAACAAGTTTGTTAATGGTTTTGAAATTCATGTGACACATCCTTCTATGCCAAAGATCAGATTCATCAACAGTAGCTTTTGAAATAAGACAATTTATCTCCTTTTGAGGTATGAAATTTGCTAAGTCACAACAGTACATGTTATTCTTTCTTGGAATTTTCATTAAGATCATATTTGGATCAAGCTTAAATTTGTCAGAAAGAATAAAACATTATGTGTATGTGAAGTGAACTGGATTCTTTTTCTCAGTAATTTGGCTCACACTTAGCAAATTATACTTCAATTGTTCAACAAAATATACATCAGTAAAGCTTATCTTATCACTGTTGACAATTCCTTTTTCCTGTAATCCTTCCACCATTTGGACTACTTCCAAAAGCTACAGGGCCTCCATCAAATTTCTTGAAGTTCTGCAACTTGCTTTTATCCCCTGTCATGTGCCTAGAGCAACCACTATCAATGTGCCATGTACTCCTTGACTTGCTCTGCACATATAATTTAAACATAAATTAGTTTCTCTTGGGAACCCAAACCAATTTGATTTTGGGTATCCCTTGTGCATTCACACAGTCAAACCTTTTGAAGGTCATTGATTGTGATGCACTGTTGTTTTTGGAAATTTTTTATTTGTCATTATCTCTTAATTTCCAAGTCCAACTTATATTAGACATAACAGCAGATACTGGTAAAAAAGATTTTGAAGTTGAACCAGTATTCAAAGGCCTGGCAGTCTTAAGATTGGTAGCGGCATTAATACTACTAGAAGTGTTAACTGCTTTAACGGTTTTAACTTGACGAGCGGTCTTAACTTTGTTAGCAGTGGTAACTTGCTTACCGGTATTAACATTGCTGGCAGTCTTAATCTGCTTGGCGGTTTTAAGTTTTGTTGCTGCAAACGTCTTCTGATTTTCATTTTTGGCTATTTGTCTAGTTAACACTGCTTTCTGTTTTGAAGCCACAGTGTCAACTATAGAAGCCTTGCTCTTCTTAACCATGTTAATAGAATTAATTGTTGATTTAAAATTTTGATGGTTAATTCTATCAACAGATGTCCATGAATGTTTCGTAATCCTTTGAAACCTTGGATTATGAAAACAATCATGTTGAAGATGATTGGTTCGTCCGCATATGTAACAAGCCTTCTCATCAATCCTTTGAAAATTTGATCCCAATTTTTGTGAGACCATTTGATTCCAGTTTCTTTGATTTCCTCTGGAATAAGTTTTTGGTTTTGACAAGGATGATGAGCTACTTGTTTTGCACATACATTTTGAACACTTTACAGACTCAAGATTTTTTGACACAGATTTGTTAACAGATTCACACATTGACTTGTCCTTATTGTTAACTAAACCTAGACCTGTTTTGAGTTTGTTTTCTGTGTTGCTCATCTTTTCCAAATTAAGCTTTGCTCTTTCCTGAAACATTCTCTTTCCTTCTACAATTTTTTCTTTCTTCAGATCAGAGACTAATCCAATGAGAGATTTCATTTCCTTTTCATATGATGTTTCAGTCTTACTGCACTCAGGTTTTGATTCATTTTCATCATCAGAGTTCCAATCTGTTATCTCTACATTTTCAACAGACAAATTTTCTTCTAAAACTTTAACTGGATCTACCTTTTTAACTTCTTCTACCATACACTCCTTAAGCTTATTTATGTCTAAATCAGTTTTAGGAGGAAAGTAGTTTTGATTATAAGGTGGGGGTACACTATTTAAGCTGTATCCTAATCCAGTTTTAATTTTATTATGAATCTGTGAGTCAATTATGTTTTGAACACTCTTTGATGCATTTTCAAGATCCCATACAGTCAATTTCATGCTTTCCTTTTCACTGGAAACTTGAGCTAACAATTTTTGAAGATCTTCAACTTTATCTTTTTAAACATCTTTTTCATATTTGACATACTCAACATCATAAACAAATTGAGTCTCATTTTGTTGATATGCTTTAATTCTATTTTCTAGATCTTCAATTGAAGCAACATAGTGTCTATTTTTTATGTCTCATTCTTTTAGCTCATTACATATTTTAGCATTATGATCTTTGTAATGTTTGACAGTTTTCTTGCATACATTAGAACATAATTTAGCTTGTACCTCATATGGAACCTCATCTGAATCTTCAGCTTCTGTTTGAGGCATTAGTGCAAGATTTTGCACTTCTTCAACTTGATCTTGATCACTCCAATCCACTCCTAGTCCATCCAAAGATACTAGAGCATTTGTGGAAGTATCTTGAATTTGGATGTTTCTTCTTTGATTTCCATTGTACCCACCAGTTCTTTGACCTGATCTTTGATCATTTCCTTCTTGCTTTGGAGATCTGCATTCTCTAGCAAAATGACCCATTTTGTGACAGTTGTAGCATTCTACCTTACTTTTATCAAACCCATCATTGTCTTCTCTTCTCAAAGCAAAATTACTCTTTCCTGTCCTTTGTAAGTATCTCTTTACTCTCATGGAAATCATAGCCATCTGCCATTTCAGATCCATGTCTTCAAGATCATCAGGATTGACTTGCTCCAATTCTTCATGAATAAGTGATGAGTTTACATGAGCTGCAAAGAAAGCTTCCATAACCTGATCATAAGATCTGTCCTGTGGTAGTGAACCAGATCCAGATCCATATCCAACTGATGTTCCACCATAAGACTTTGACTCAGTTTGTCTTTTACCAGTAGATATGAATGCAGCATTTTGTGCACTTTGAGAGTAACCATCTTCTTGCTTTTTGCTTTCAACTTCTGATTCAAATGATCTGAGATCATTATACAAGTCACTTAGCTCCTTATCATCTAAATCACTTTTCTGTCTTAACCCAACTGTATACATTGTCCATTCATCTCCCAATGATCTTAAGAATTTTCTATTAAGATCATCCTTATCTATATTGACCTTGTGATTTTCCAGATCACCTACTAACTTTGAGAATCTATCAAAGACTTGGGTTAAAGTTTCAAACTTTGTAGCTCTAAAGTTTTCAAACTGTTGCTTGAGCAATGATCTTTTGTTCTTTTTGGTGCTAGCATTTTCACCAAATCTTTTGTCCAGTGCTTCCATTAGAACCTTTGCATCTGCACACTGATCAAAATTACTTTGATATTCATTTGGAATGGCTATCAAGAGAGTACTGAGAGTTTTCATCTCTGTAGCTCTCTCCTTTCTTTCAATATCAGAGGTTGGTGCTGCTCTTGGTAGTCTAACACCATTTGCATCAGTTTTGTACTTTGGACCATTTTCAACAATATCCCACATTTGATAGTCTGTAAGCAACATGTATTGCCTAACTCTGTTTCTCCACATCTCATACTCATCAAGTCTGAGTATTGGGATCTTTGTTGCTTGAATCCCATCCGAAGTTTCTGCAGACATTCTTAAATCACCTTCTAAAATCAACCTCAAATGTACCCTAAACTCTAAAGCTTAACTTCTTCAAGCACTTCCTGTATTCAAAGCTAACGACTGCTCTGATACCAATTGTGAATCCCAGACTTGAACAATGTCAAGATTTAACTAACTAAAAGCTTTGAAGTATTAACAAGAAGTTTGCGGAATAACACTTGTTAACAAGGAAGATTTTAATCGAATGAACAACAAGAAATAATTTAATAGCCAAAGCTTCAATATTATTATTGATGATAATAATACGGATACACTTACACTTGTATCAGGGTTTTTACAAAGAGAAAACCTTGAAGCTAGTCTACTTACAATGAAGATGATAACCCATACATATAGACAAAACAAAGTACACCAACTAATATGCATGCCATGCCATTGAAAATAAGAAAACTCAATTTAATTATTAGAGTTTTCTTTTACAAGTTATCCTCATTAAAGTTTGGAAACTAATCTAACTCTGTATCTGCATTTCTGCTAAGCATGATCTGAAATTACTGTTCACTGCACGTGCAAGTCTAACGGATCCACTAGGCATTGTTTCCGCTGCTATCTGTACCAGCGGTGTAAACCAAGTGAACTACACTAGCGGTATAAACTTCTGATGACTTGACGGTGGAAACTGAGAATAGTCCACCGGTTGTAATAACTGCAGCAGCGTAAACTTCAACCAACGGTGTAAACCAAGACTAGCAGTACTAACAAATAGCTCCAGCGGTATTAACTATACTTAGATCAATTTCCAATCTTGTATCAGCAGACAATCTGACCCAACAACCTGTTTATAAATTAGCCCATTTTTTTATACCCGCTACCTAACCCACCCATCATGCCACATCTAGTTGAGTATGTCATGCCTATGGTCTTATTACTTCAAACACAACCTTGATACGTGATGTTAACATCAGCTTTATCAAAGCATGTGAGCAACTATAAAAACTTAATTTTTTATTTCAGTCTTTTTACACATGTGAGCAACTATAGCAGTACCTTAGAAACAGATACGAACCTAAGATGTCCTGGCACGGTGTTTATTATGGCATCTTCAATATGTTGAGGACTACGATCAACAGAACTAGGAAAATGATGCAAGACACCTTGATCTTAAAAATCATATCCAAACATCCAATGATAGAACTATAATCAGATTCACTCTAACAATACTGACAAAAAATTAATTCAGTTTCACATGAAGAGGCTATGAAAGTTTCTTTGTTAAGGACCAATCCACAAGACCCACACGACTGATGAAAAATGGCAAAGAAACCCAAGAAGAATAACTGATAACCACTGAAGTACTGAACAGTAGGCAATAACATGTAGAAAGCAACCTTGTGTGAGCTTAAAAATTCAAAAGTGGCAAGTACCTTAATGAGACCGGCTAAGCAGTGTACATCAGTATCGTCTGGAATGACTCCACTATTCAACGGTTTCCTCTCTAAATATGAATTTTCGGGTAGCAAGTACCTTAAATATGAAGTTTCCAGCTAAGGTAGTTCAACACTCTCCAATCCTCACTCATGGATCAAACTTTCATCAACATATTTATTCAACCTGATTTTCTGGCTTCTTAACAGATTTGTTGATAGGCAACGAGATATTCTCATCAAGGATGATGATTAAAGATTATCAACAATTAAACATGTCTTTTAGATCGTTAAAGAAAAATTCGTAAGCACATAAAATATTCATTGGTGCAAGTTTGTTTAGTATATATATAAAAAAATAAATAAAAAACAGGATCAATCTTCTTTATTTTAATATGAGATGAGAAACATTGCAGAATAAACCATCGAACATTTCACAGGCATTAAACAGCTTCAACGATAAAAAACCCTTTACGCGGGAGTCTTGATTCTTTCTTGCGAGTGGTTCCACCTTCCGCAACAGGCGGGAGGATTGAAGAGCTTAATAGGTGGTCAGAGACGGAGTCATCATCCTCCGGAACAAGCGTATAGCTACTTTTTTGATTCTCAATATTCTTATTCAGAGCCTCAACAAACGCCTTAAGATTTTGCGACTTATACATCTCCTCGCCTGGGACCGGGGTACCAAAGTCAACAACATCTAGAATGTTTAAATGACTACGATTTGGTTGATTAACTTGTCCAAATTACTACGATTTGGTTGATTGATTTGAGTTTTTGAAAATGTGTACGGCCCGCTGGTGATTGTTTGAAATAATAATCTTAACATTATTATTTTGATTCCGACGTGTTATACTTTAAAAGTATGTCCCAATGTGTTTTAGAAGTCGTATCGTATAAGTGTATGAAGTTTTACAAGTTCGACACTTAGTGTGAAAATAGTTTGTAAACTTTCTATTTTTAGCGTCACTTATAGCGACACTTAGGGTTTAGGCGACACTCAGGGAGTGCCAAATAAAATGGGAAATTCTGAAGTATCAGCGTCACTTATGGAAGTGACGCATAAAGGGCGACACTTAAAGAAGTGTCGGGTGTAAGTGTCGGTGTCAGGGTCATGAGTCACTAAGGTTAGTGACGGATGAAATCAGTTTTCGATTATAGGCGACACTTAAACAAGTGTCGCTAGAAGTGTCGGTTATTGAATTTGCGACACTTAGGCAAGTGTCGGGAAAAGGGGTTTTATGCGGCACTCAAGCCAGTGACGCAAAATTAGGGTTTTTAGCGACACTCAGTGCGTCACTTAAGTGACGCATTAAGTGACGCTACGCTGCACGGGTCTATGCGACACTTACGTCTGTTGGCCGGAATTTGAGACGAAAACGAGTTTTCCAGCCACCGTTCGGTCCAAATCTTTTACCCAACCCATATTTGGACATTTTAAGTTTATATAAACAACTAACTAGTAAAAATGTATAAAATCAAAGAGTTTCGTGATTTGTCGAAAATCTTACAAGTTAACGCCGGCGAAATCCAAAAAGATGGAATGGTAGATCGTGACGCCGTAAATCTTTTTCTCTAAATGAGCTAGATGATTTAACGAGGTTTAAGGGTTATTTGCGGTTTGATTGTGGTGGTGGTGGGGTGGTGTTTTGAAAGAGAAAAGAGAGAAAGAAGAAGAGAGAGATGAGAGTGAGGATGATAATGAGGAAAATGGGTGGGATCCCCCCCCCCCCCCCCCCCAATTTTGCCTGATTTTCGATGGGGGCCCACCGAGGTGTGGTTCTCCATCTTTAATCCCGTGTACCAATCTGTCGCACCCCCAAATTATGATGCGGAAGCGGGTCGGTTCGGGGCGCGACTAATCAATATATAAAGCACACAAGATTACATAATGAACGACCACTACATGCGTCGTTTACAAATACATTGATATTATAAAAGTTTTACACTGTTATAACATAGTTTACAAAAGCTCCTGAGTTCGATTGATAGAGATTCTATGGCATAACTAAATTATACAAAATATAGTAATGCATGACAATCTCTTGATGTCTGAATGTGACTCGAGCTAATGGGCATCTTGAGTGGCAGACCTACTGCTGCTGATCACCTGTGATACATGCTAAAATGGGTCAGCGAAAACGCTGGTGAGCTCACAGGTTTGTATGTCAACACATATTTGTATGAACCGCAAGATTTAATGATAATTGAATTTAAAATGCAATTAAGCAAAATAAAAGTTATACAGCCATGAGCACATAGTTTGAGCTTAACACGAGATGTCAGGTCCACATTTAAGGTATCCTGATCGAGTTGCCTCCTACGAGTGTCTAATCATCACTCGTCTTCCCAAATATTAATACATCCGTTTGACAGGTTAGTGCGTGCTAACCCGGATGAGGCTGGTCAGACCTATATGATATCATATACTAATATTCACGCTACTAGGTATTACCAAACTATGCTGATGGAGGGCTTTAAAATGATTAGAGAAAATAACTCATGTAGTATTTGATTTAATGATACTTGCGTTCATATTGTAAAACAAAACAAGCAATGGATCACACCCCTGAGAAAACATATTTAAAAAGGGGCTATGAGACTCACCTGAGCCTATGAGATGCTACTAAGCACAATTGATGATTCACAATGATTTGATGTCGTTACAACGACTGAACCTGCAGGGCGTCTTAGACGCGCAAGGTTTTGATAAATGATTAGATTATTGAAACCTGCCGGGCGTATTGAACGCGCAAGGTTTAATTGATTAGATGACTCTACGGACCATCTATGCTAGTTATCCCATTAACTAGTTATGACCAAACACTTTGGTTAATGATTATGTTTGAGTTTGTGAAAATGTTTACGGCCCATTGGTGATTGATTGAAATAATAATTCTTCAATTATTATTACTACTTTCATTTGTTGTGAACTTATAAAAGCATATTTGAAGTGTTTAAATGTTGTATCGTATAAGTATGAAATATGTCGCAATGTCAGACACTTAGTGTAAACCTTTAGTTTTAAGTTTATGGAAAAACGGAGGTCCGAAAACTAAAATATGCCATTTTGGACCCCTAGATGACTCCGGATGGCCTAAAACTGACTAGGCTAAGGTACTTAGCCTTGTCCATTGGGTTGTTTTTGAATGACCGAGCGAATTTGAGCCCAATCCGTTACAATAAATTTTTCATCGAGAAGCTACCCTGTTTTAAGTTGTTAAATCGTCGACGTTTTCGAAAATTTACATGTTCTGTTTTAGCTAGAATTCGCAGGGCTAGTTTATTGATCCGTTGGATCATGAAATATATAGGGGGAATCCGCCGTATTCATTTGAATACGCCGTATTGGTGGCTTTTGTGGGAATACGCCGTATTCATTTGAATACGACCGTATTCATGAAAAATAGAGGGAATACGCCGGATTCCCATGAATCCGACCGTATTCATGGCAAACAACGGGAATACGCCGTATTCCATTGAATACGCCGTGTTCATGTTTTCTGGGCGGGAATACGCCGGATTCCCGTGAATCCGACCGTATTCCGAGGTCTGGTTCGAGTCTGTCTTGGCCAAAATTACCCAAACCCATATCTAATCCGAAATCAACAATCAATCATCTAATCTAACATCACTACATGATAATATATGCTATTTACAAACGAAATTACAAAGTTTAAGTTAACAATTTCCTTACAATTAATTTGACGAACGGATGATGATGATAATGGTGATGAAGAACACGAAGATGATGATGGTTTGATGTTGTTGCTGCAGATTGTTGTTGTTGTTGTTAGATTGTTGTTGTTGTTTGAAAATGAGAACCGAGAGAGAGCCGAGAGAGTTTGAGAATTTGAAGAAGAAAATGAAATGAAAACAAAGGGTGAGTTGGGTTTGTTCATCCGGCTCCAATTATTGGAGTCGGTTGGGCTCCCATTCGTGGTACAAAATACCCGTGTTTTTGTACCCGATCGAAAAGTAGTAAAATGTTTTAATTCGATAAATTCCTATAATTGATATCGTACGTATTTTAATCGAAGTATTTTAATAAAAATACTTTTAATGAGATATAAAAATATATCTTTGCTTTATCTTTCTGAGACGGACACGATTTAATTGATTTCGTCGCGTTTGAGTAAAAAGGTATAAAACGAAATATGTTTTGTTTTATCTAATGTAAATAATAATTAATATCTCCGATAATAATACATTATTTATATGTTTTGTTGCGAATGTTTTACATTAGTACGATACGAATACTTTATATATTATCAAAATAATATATAATAAATATGTAGATATTAAATAATCATTCGGTATTACTTAATATTTGATTTTCACCAATGCCGTATAAATGAATCGGAAATTTGGCCGATTTGAAAATGAACGATTAAATATAATCGTGAACTGATATATATTCAACAATATATACATTGATACATACAATTAGCCTAATACATAGCACTAATTACATGTATTTCTAAATGATTAGGAACTACAAACTAGTCCTAATTTGACGGGTGTCACATTCTCCCCTTGTTAAGAGAATTTCGTCCCGAAATTCAGCTTTGAGTTGATGCGTGAGTGGAGTCTGAAAATAGATGTGGATATTTGAGTCGCATCTGGTCTTCCCGTTCCCAGGTGAATTCCGGACCACGCCGCGAATTCCACCTAACCTTGACGATGGGGATACGACTTTGCTTAAGCTGTTTGACCTCACGGTCCATGATCTCCACTGGTGTTTCGACAAAATGAAGTTTGTCGTCGATTTGAATTTCCTCGAGCGGGATGATGAGTGTCTCGTCGGACAGGCATTTCTTCAGATTAGAAATGTGAAATGTGGGATGCACGCTACTAAGCTCTGGAGGTAGCTGCAATCGATAAGCGACTGGACCAATCCTTTCAAGGATCTTAAAAGGTCCGATGTATCTAGGGTTTAACTTCCCACGCTTGCCGAAGCGGATGACACCTTTCCAAGGTGATACTTTGAGCAATACTCGATCCCCAACTTGGAACTCGAGATGCTTGCGTCTCACGTCAGCATAACTCTTCTGACGATCACGTGCGGCCTTCAGCCTTTGTTGGATACCAACGATCTTCTCAGTGGTTTCATGAATGATTTCAGGACCAGTGAGTTGACTGTCTCCAACTTCGGTCCAACAAATAGGTGATCGGCACTTACGACCGTACAACGCCTCGAACGGTACAACTCCAATGCTGGTATGATAGCTGTTGTTGTAGGAGAATTCACACAATGGCAAGTGATGTTCCCAATTTGCACCGAAATCAATTACGCAGGCGCGTAACATATCTTCCAGTGTTTGAATAGTCCTTTCACTTTGGCCATCGGTTTGTGGATGATAGGCTGTACTCATATCTAAACGAGTACCCAACGACTTTTGCAATGATTGCCAAAAGTTAGATGTGAATCGGCTGTCTCTATCAGAGATAATTGAGATCGGAACGCCGTGTCGGGATACGATCTCCTTCAAATAGATTCGTGTGAGACGTTCCATTTTGTCGGTTTCCTTCATGGCAAGGAAGTGAGCAGATTTGGTTAGACGATCAACTATTACCCATATAGTATCGCAACCACTTGATGTTTTCGGGAGTTTAGTGATGAAATCCATAGAAATTTGCTCCCATTTCCACTGAGGAATGTCCGGCTGTTGAAGTAAGCCGGTGGGTTTCTGATATTCTGCTTTGACTTTTGAACATGTGAGGCACTTGCTGACATACGTGGCAATCTCTGCTTTCATGTTTGGCCACCAGTATGATCCCTTGATGCCATGATACATCTTGTCAGATCCAGGATGTATAGAATATTTGGACTTGTGAGCTTCATCCATCACAAAGTCTCGAAGATTCCCAAACTTGGGTAACCAGATTCGGTTTGCGAAGTATTTGACCCCATTGGGTTTGGTTTCAAATTGATTCTCCATATTTCGCAAGGCCTCTTCCTTGATGTTTTCAGGTTTCAATGCTTCGAGTTGAGCAGCAAGGATTTGAATGATGAGATCATTATGGATGGTTATGCTAAGGGCTCGGACTCGAAGTGGTTTTGTGCGCTCTTTGCGACTTAGGGCATCGGCAACTACATTAGCCTTCCCTGGATGATACTTGATCTCGCAATCATAGTCGGTGAGTAACTCGACCCAGCGACGTTGCCTCATATTGAGATCCTTCTGATCGAATATATGCTGGAGGCTTTTGTGATCGGTGAAGATGGTACATTTTGTGCCATACAGATAGTGTCTCCAGATCTTGAGAGCGAACACTACGGCTCCTAATTCGAGATCATGAGTTGTGTAGTTCTTCTCGTGAACTTTGAGTTGTCGGGAGGCGTAGGCAATAACCTTGTCTCGTTGCATCAACACGCAACCAAGACCTTGGTGTGAGGCATCGCAGTATACCACGAAGTCTTCATTGCCTTCGGGTAATGATAGAATTGGTGCACTGCAAAGCTTTTGCTTCAATAGCTGAAATGCTGACTCTTGTTTATCAGTCCAATCGAACTTCTTTTCCTTCTGAGTCAGTATTGTGAGAGGTTGAGCTATTTTGGAGAAATCCTCAATGAAACGCCGATAATAACCTGCCAGTCCTAAGAATTGGCGTACTTCGGTCGGCGTCGTCGGTGCTTGCCAGCACTTGATAGCCTCAATCTTTGATGGATCTACGTGAATTCCTTGTCTATCAATCACATGACCAAGGAACTGAACGGTTTTCATCCAGAACTCACACTTGGAGAATTTTGCATATAACTCTTCGTGTCTAAGAAGTTCTATAATGACTTTGAGATGTTGCGCGTGCTCTTGCTCATTGCGCGAGTAAATGAGAATGTCATCGATGAAAACAATGACAAACTTGTCGAGATATGGTTTGCACACTCGGTTCATAAGATCCATGAATACTGCCGGTGCGTTAGTCAAACCAAAGGCCATAACCTGAAACTCGTAATGACCATAGCGAGTTCGGAAAGCGGTTTTCGGAATGTCTTCATCGCAAACTCGTAACTGATGATAACCTGATCTTAGATCTATCTTGGAATAGAGACTTGACCCCTGAAGTTGGTCGAATAGGTCATCAATACGAGGAAGTGGGTAACGGTTCCTGACGGTCAATTTGTTCAACTCTCTATAGTCGATACACATTCTGAATGAACCGTCTTTCTTTTTCACAAACAGAACCGGAGCTCCCCATGGTGAAGAACTCGGTCTGATGAATCCCTTATCCAGGAGTTCCTGCAACTGAGTAGACAACTCCTGAAGTTCTGAAGGGGCTAAAAGATATGGTGCTCGTGCAACAGGTGCTGCCCCCGGCACGAGATCGATCGAGAACTCAACTTGTCTCGGTGGTGGAAGGCCAGGTAAGTCTTCGGGAAAGACTTCTGGATAATCTCTAACAATGGGCACATCCTCAAGTCGTTTCTCTTCCGACTTTTTCTCCAAGACATGTGCGAGAATCGCCTGGTACCCTTTCCTAAGGTACTTGCGAGTTTTCATGCAGGATATGATATTCAGTCTCGTCCTACCGGTCTCCCCTTGTATGATTAGAGTACTACCGGTGACAAGAGGTATACGGACGATTTTGTCATAGCAGATAATTTCAGCTCGGTGCTTGGATAACCAATCCATTCCAATAATGACGTCGAAACTTCCAATCTCAACGGGTATAAGGTCAATAGAGAAGATTTCATCAGATAGATATAAAGTGCAATTTGGTATCACACTGTCAGCCTCAATTAACTTGCCATTAGCTAATTCTACAATGTACTTAGCATCTAAGGCAATAGGGGCAATGTTAAGCAATTTACTAAACTCATCAGATATGAAGCTCCTATCAGCACCAGAATCAAATAGAACAGAAGCAGTAAGATTGTTGAGAAGAAACGTACCCGAGACCACATTCGGGTCTTGACGGGCCTCTCCTGAGTTCAGAACGAAAGCTCTTCCCTTCGCAGTGTTGTTACCCTTGTTCTTCAGCTTTGGGCAATCATTCCTAAAGTGCCCAGTTTCTCCACACTCATAGCAGGATTTTGGTTGGCTGGTGGTGTTGGTATTGGCAGTGGTAGACCTACAGTCTTTGGTCAAATGTCCATACCTTTGACATTTTCCACAAGGTGTGCTGCAAGGACCATCATGATGACGGCGACACTTTGAACAGTAGGGTTTATTTCCAGTGTAACCCTTGTTGAAACCAGATCCAGTGTTGAGGGTCTTATCAGACTCAGACCTCTTTGATGATGATTGGTTTTGAGTGGTGTTCCCAGACCACTTTCTCTTGTTGTTGTTACCAGAAGATGGAGCAGATGTCTCACGGCTGACAATCATGGCCATGAGTTCATGAGCAATTTCGATAGCTCTATCAAGGGTGGTTGGTTGCGCTGAGGCGACATTTCCCTGGATATTCTCTGGAAGTCCACGGATGTACTTCTTGATACTTTTTCCTTCCGTATCAACTAAACCTGGGCACAATAGAGCGAATTGCTGGAACTTGGTGGTGTACCCAGCAATGTCGTTCCCTTGTACCTCCAGATGCCAGAACTCGACTTCCAGTCGGTGTAGTTCTTCCTCGCGACAGTACTTCTCCCTTAGCTTTTTCTTCAATTCAGGCCAAGGAAGTCGGTTTGCGATCTCGACGCCAATAGAGTTTGCATGGGTGTTCCACCACGTTAGTGCACCTTCTTGAAAGGTGTAAGCAGCAAACTTGACCTTACTATCTTCAGCACAGTTACAGAGACTGAAGACAGATTCAATTCTTTCAATCCATCTGATCAAGCCAATGGCACCTTCTGTGCCCTTGAAATACAATGGTTTGCAGCTAAGAAAATCCTTGTAGGAACAAGGTTTGATAACAGGAGTAGGAGTAGCATTGACTGTCTCTGCATTCCTTAAAGCTTCTTGAGCAGCCATGGCTTCGGCTACAGCTCGGGTAACCGCAGCATTGAGTTCAGCTTGACTGAAACCAGTCTTCTTTGGCGGCATGATTCTGATAAAAGCAAAGAGAGTGGATGAGTTGTTTGCACCAAAACATGATACATCACATATGCATATATATATTTATGGGGTAATATACAATTACACAAGTGATAATCACATTTGACAAACAACAGAGTTGCATACTAGATGCGAGTTTGCGAGTAGGTGGGGTATGGTTTTACGTATGGAGCCTATAGTCCTTCAAACAATAAGTTCCATTTGTGATTCTAAGAAAATAGAATGATGGAGGAAATACAAAATGATATATTCCTCGCGAATATGTGATTGTACAGTGGAATGTGTTGTGAGATGTTATGTGCGTATAAAAAGGATAGACTATAGTAATTCATACTCATCGTCTTTGGTAGTGAAGATGTTAACGAGTGTATTATCGTGTGTGATCTATATATATTCGATATATATAATAGCTTAGAAGATAATACGCGAGTGGGGCTTAATCATATACCTTCAATATATAATAGCCTATAAGGTAGCACATAAATGAGGCCTATGTATGTATATACGCCTATATCACATAATAGCCTAATGTGTGTCTAACACTAATCAAGTATTAGTCATGGTTTCTCTCGTGGTCAGAGTCAACTATCGCATTTCTGTTCAACATAACCCCTTTCAGATTTCACATCATACTCATTTAATTGTACATAGTTAGCTAAGCTATGTTAAATTAAACTCATATGGTGCAATCACTGAACCAGTTATATTTAATAAGGAATACTGCCTAACGGTCATAGTCTAGGCCCACTAAATGCAACCTAGTTCACTATAACCTTAGGCTCTGATACCAATCTGTCGCACCCCCAAATTATGATGCGGAAGCGGGTCGGTTCGGGGCGCGACTAATCAATATATAAAGCACACAAGATTACATAATGAACGACCACTACATGCGTCGTTTACAAATACATTGATATTATAAAAGTTTTACACTGTTATAACATAGTTTACAAAAGCTCCTGAGTTCGATTGATAGAGATTCTATGGCATAACTAAATTATACAAAATATAGTAATGCATGACAATCTCTTGATGTCTGAATGTGACTCGAGCTAATGGGCATCTTGAGTGGCAGACCTACTGCTGCTGATCACCTGTGATACATGCTAAAATGGGTCAGCGAAAACGCTGGTGAGCTCACAGGTTTGTATGTCAACACATATTTGTATGAACCGCAAGATTTAATGATAATTGAATTTAAAATGCAATTAAGCAAAATAAAAGTTATACAGCCATGAGCACATAGTTTGAGCTTAACACGAGATGTCAGGTCCACATTTAAGGTATCCTGATCGAGTTGCCTCCTACGAGTGTCTAATCATCACTCGTCTTCCCAAATATTAATACATCCGTTTGACAGGTTAGTGCGTGCTAACCCGGATGAGGCTGGTCAGACCTATATGATATCATATACTAATATTCACGCTACTAGGTATTACCAAACTATGCTGATGGAGGGCTTTAAAATGATTAGAGAAAATAACTCATGTAGTATTTGATTTAATGATACTTGCGTTCATATTGTAAAACAAAACAAGCAATGGATCACACCCCTGAGAAAACATATTTAAAAAGGGGCTATGAGACTCACCTGAGCCTATGAGATGCTACTAAGCACAATTGATGATTCACAATGATTTGATGTCGTTACAACGACTGAACCTGCAGGGCGTCTTAGACGCGCAAGGTTTTGATAAATGATTAGATTATTGAAACCTGCCGGGCGTATTGAACGCGCAAGGTTTAATTGATTAGATGACTCTACGGACCATCTATGCTAGTTATCCCATTAACTAGTTATGACCAAACACTTTGGTTAATGATTATGTTTGAGTTTGTGAAAATGTTTACGGCCCATTGGTGATTGATTGAAATAATAATTCTTCAATTATTATTACTACTTTCATTTGTTGTGAACTTATAAAAGCATATTTGAAGTGTTTAAATGTTGTATCGTATAAGTATGAAATATGTCGCAATGTCAGACACTTAGTGTAAACCTTTAGTTTTAAGTTTATGGAAAAACGGAGGTCCGAAAACTAAAATATGCCATTTTGGACCCCTAGATGACTCCGGATGGCCTAAAACTGACTAGGCTAAGGTACTTAGCCTTGTCCATTGGGTTGTTTTTGAATGACCGAGCGAATTTGAGCCCAATCCGTTACAATAAATTTTTCATCGAGAAGCTACCCTGTTTTAAGTTGTTAAATCGTCGACGTTTTCGAAAATTTACATGTTCTGTTTTAGCTAGAATTCGCAGGGCTAGTTTATTGATCCGTTGGATCATGAAATATATAGGGGGAATCCGCCGTATTCATTTGAATACGCCGTATTGGTGGCTTTTGTGGGAATACGCCGTATTCATTTGAATACGACCGTATTCATGAAAAATAGAGGGAATACGCCGGATTCCCATGAATCCGACCGTATTCATGGCAAACAACGGGAATACGCCGTATTCCATTGAATACGCCGTGTTCATGTTTTCTGGGCGGGAATACGCCGGATTCCCGTGAATCCGACCGTATTCCGAGGTCTGGTTCGAGTCTGTCTTGGCCAAAATCACCCAAACCCATATCTAATCCGAAATCAACAATCAATCATCTAATCTAACATCACTACATGATAATATATGCTATTTACAAACGAAATTACAAAGTTTAAGTTAACAATTTCCTTACAATTAATTTGACGAACGGATGATGATGATAATGGTGATGAAGAACACGAAGATGATGATGGTTTGATGTTGTTGCTGCAGATTGTTGTTGTTGTTGTTAGATTGTTGTTGTTGTTTGAAAATGAGAAACGAGAGAGAGCCGAGAGAGTTTGAGAATTTGAAGAAGAAAATGAAATGAAAACAAAGGGTGAGTTGGGTTTGTTCATCCGGCTCCAATTATTGGAGTCGGTTGGGCTCCCATTCGTGGTACAAAATACCCGTGTTTTTGTACCCGATCGAAAAGTAGTAAAATGTTTTAATTCGATAAATTCCTATAATTGATATCGTACGTATTTTAATCGAAGTATTTTAATAAAAATACTTTTAATGAGATATAAAAATATATCTTTGCTTTATCTTTCTGAGACGGACACGATTTAATTGATTTCGTCGCGTTTGAGTAAAAAGGTATAAAACGAAATATGTTTTGTTTTATCTAATGTAAATAATAATTAATATCTCCGATAATAATACATTATTTATATGTTTTGTTGCGAATGTTTTACATTAGTACGATACGAATACTTTATATATTATCAAAATAATATATAATAAATATGTAGATATTAAATAATCATTCGGTATTACTTAATATTTGATTTTCACCAATGCCGTATAAATGAATCGGAAATTTGGCCGATTTGAAAATGAACGATTAAATATAATCGTGAACTGATATATATTCAACAATATATACATTGATACATACAATTAGCCTAATACATAGCACTAATTACATGTATTTCTAAATGATTAGGAACTACAAACTAGTCCTAATTTGACGGGTGTCACATTCTCCCCTTGTTAAGAGAATTTCGTCCCGAAATTCAGCTTTGAGTTGATGCGTGAGTGGAGTCTGAAAATAGATGTGGATATTTGAGTCGCATCTGGTCTTCCCGTTCCCAGGTGAATTCCGGACCACGCCGCGAATTCCACCTAACCTTGACGATGGGGATACGACTTTGCTTAAGCTGTTTGACCTCACGGTCCATGATCTCCACTGGTGTTTCGACAAAATGAAGTTTGTCGTCGATTTGAATTTCCTCGAGCGGGATGATGAGTGTCTCGTCGGACAGGCATTTCTTCAGATTAGAAATGTGAAATGTGGGATGCACGCTACTAAGCTCTGGAGGTAGCTGCAATCGATAAGCGACTGGACCAATCCTTTCAAGGATCTTAAAAGGTCCGATGTATCTAGGGTTTAACTTCCCACGCTTGCCGAAGCGGATGACACCTTTCCAAGGTGATACTTTGAGCAATACTCGATCCCCAACTTGGAACTCGAGATGCTTGCGTCTCACGTCAGCATAACTCTTCTGACGATCACGTGCGGCCTTCAGCCTTTGTTGGATACCAACGATCTTCTCAGTGGTTTCATGAATGATTTCAGGACCAGTGAGTTGACTGTCTCCAACTTCGGTCCAACAAATAGGTGATCGGCACTTACGACCGTACAACGCCTCGAACGGTGCAACTCCAATGCTGGTATGATAGCTGTTGTTGTAGGAGAATTCACACAATGGCAAGTGATGTTCCCAATTTGCACCGAAATCAATTACGCAGGCGCGTAACATATCTTCCAGTGTTTGAATAGTCCTTTCACTTTGGCCATCGGTTTGTGGATGATAGGCTGTACTCATATCTAAACGAGTACCCAACGACTTTTGCAATGATTGCCAAAAGTTAGATGTGAATCGGCTGTCTCTATCAGAGATAATTGAGATCGGAACGCCGTGTCGGGATACGATCTCCTTCAAATAGATTCGTGTGAGACGTTCCATTTTGTCGGTTTCCTTCATGGCAAGGAAGTGATCAGATTTGGTTAGACGATCAACTATTACCCATATAGTATCGCAACCACTTGATGTTTTCGGGAGTTTAGTGATGAAATCCATAGAAATTTGCTCCCATTTCCACTGAGGAATGTCCGGCTGTTGAAGTAAGCCGGTGGGTTTCTGATATTCTGCTTTGACTTTTGAACATGTGAGGCACTTGCTGACATACGTGGCAATCTCTGCTTTCATGTTTGGCCACCAGTATGATCCCTTGATGCCATGATACATCTTGTCAGATCCAGGATGTATAGAATATTTGGACTTGTGAGCTTCATCCATCACAAAGTCTCGAAGATTCCCAAACTTGGGTAACCAGATTCGGTTTGCGAAGTATTTGACCCCATTGGGTTTGGTTTCAAATTGATTCTCCATATTTCGCAAGGCCTCTTCCTTGATGTTTTCAGGTTTCAATGCTTCGAGTTGAGCAGCAAGGATTTGAATGATGAGATCATTATGGATGGTTATGCTAAGGGCTCGGACTCGAAGTGGTTTTGTGCGCTCTTTGCGACTTAGGGCATCGGCAACTACATTAGCCTTCCCTGGATGATACTTGATCTCGCAATCATAGTCGGTGAGTAACTCGACCCAGCGACGTTGCCTCATATTGAGATCCTTCTGATCGAATATATGCTGGAGGCTTTTGTGATCGGTGAAGATGGTACATTTTGTGCCATACAGATAGTGTCTCCAGATCTTGAGAGCGAACACTACGGCTCCTAATTCGAGATCATGAGTTGTGTAGTTCTTCTCGTGAACTTTGAGTTGTCGGGAGGCGTAGGCAATAACCTTGTCTCGTTGCATCAACACGCAACCAAGACCTTGGTGTGAGGCATCGCAGTATACCACGAAGTCTTCATTGCCTTCGGGTAATGATAGAATTGGTGCACTGCAAAGCTTTTGCTTCAATAGCTGAAATGCTGACTCTTGTTTATCAGTCCAATCGAACTTCTTTTCCTTCTGAGTCAGTATTGTGAGAGGTTGAGCTATTTTGGAGAAATCCTCAATGAAACGCCGATAATAACCTGCCAGTCCTAAGAATTGGCGTACTTCGGTCGGCGTCGTCGGTGCTTGCCAGCACTTGATAGCCTCAATCTTTGATGGATCTACGTGAATTCCTTGTCTATCAATCACATGACCAAGGAACTGAACGGTTTTCATCCAGAACTCACACTTGGAGAATTTTGCATATAACTCTTCGTGTCTAAGAAGTTCTATAATGACTTTGAGATGTTGCGCGTGCTCTTGCTCATTGCGCGAGTAAATGAGAATGTCATCGATGAAAACAATGACAAACTTGTCGAGATATGGTTTGCACACTCGGTTCATAAGATCCATGAATACTGCCGGTGCGTTAGTCAAACCAAAGGCCATAACCTGAAACTCGTAATGACCATAGCGAGTTCGGAAAGCGGTTTTCGGAATGTCTTCATCGCAAACTCGTAACTGATGATAACCTGATCTTAGATCTATCTTGGAATAGAGACTTGACCCCTGAAGTTGGTCGAATAGGTCATCAATACGAGGAAGTGGGTAACGGTTCCTGACGGTCAATTTGTTCAACTCTCTATAGTCGATACACATTCTGAATGAACCGTCTTTCTTTTTCACAAACAGAACCGGAGCTCCCCATGGTGAAGAACTCGGTCTGATGAATCCCTTATCCAGGAGTTCCTGCAACTGAGTAGACAACTCCTGAAGTTCTGAAGGGGCTAAAAGATATGGTGCTCGTGCAACAGGTGCTGCCCCCGGCACGAGATCGATCGAGAACTCAACTTGTCTCGGTGGTGGAAGGCCAGGTAAGTCTTCGGGAAAGACTTCTGGATAATCTCTAACAATGGGCACATCCTCAAGTCGTTTCTCTTCCGACTTTTTCTCCAAGACATGTGCGAGAATCGCCTGGTACCCTTTCCTAAGGTACTTGCGAGTTTTCATGCAGGATATGATATTCAGTCTCGTCCTACCGGTCTCCCCTTGTATGATTAGAGTACTACCGGTGACAAGAGGTATACGGACGATTTTGTCATAGCAGATAATTTCAGCTCGGTGCTTGGATAACCAATCCATTCCAATAATGACGTCGAAACTTCCAATCTCAACGGGTATAAGGTCAATAGAGAAGATTTCATCAGATAGATATAAAGTGCAATTTGGTATCACACTGTCAGCCTCAATTAACTTGCCATTAGCTAATTCTACAATGTACTTAGCATCTAAGGCAATAGGGGCAATGTTAAGCAATTTACTAAACTCATCAGATATGAAGCTCCTATCAGCACCAGAATCAAATAGAACAGAAGCAGTAAGATTGTTGAGAAGAAACGTACCCGAGACCACATTCGGGTCTTGACGGGCCTCTCCTGAGTTCAGAACGAAAGCTCTTCCCTTCGCAGTGTTGTTACCCTTGTTCTTCAGCTTTGGGCAATCATTCCTAAAGTGCCCAGTTTCTCCACACTCATAGCAGGATTTTGGTTGGCTGGTGGTGTTGGTATTGGCAGTGGTAGACCTACAGTCTTTGGTCAAATGTCCATACCTTTGACATTTTCCACAAGGTGTGCTGCAAGGACCATCATGATGACGGCGACACTTTGAACAGTAGGGTTTATTTCCAGTGTAACCCTTGTTGAAACCAGATCCAGTGTTGAGGGTCTTATCAGACTCAGACCTCTTTGATGATGATTGGTTTTGAGTGGTGTTCCCAGACCACTTTCTCTTGTTGTTGTTACCAGAAGATGGAGCAGATGTCTCACGGCTGACAATCATGGCCATGAGTTCATGAGCAATTTCGATAGCTCTATCAAGGGTGGTTGGTTGCGCTGAGGCGACATTTCCCTGGATATTCTCTGGAAGTCCACGGATGTACTTCTTGATACTTTTTCCTTCCGTATCAACTAAACCTGGGCACAATAGAGCGAATTGCTGGAACTTGGTGGTGTACCCAGCAATGTCGTTCCCTTGTACCTCCAGATGCCAGAACTCGACTTCCAGTCGGTGTAGTTCTTCCTCGCGACAGTACTTCTCCCTTAGCTTTTTCTTCAATTCAGGCCAAGGAAGTCGGTTTGCGATCTCGACGCCAATAGAGTTTGCATGGGTGTTCCACCACGTTAGTGCACCTTCTTGAAAGGTGTAAGCAGCAAACTTGACCTTACTATCTTCAGCACAGTTACAGAGACTGAAGACAGATTCAATTCTTTCAATCCATCTGATCAAGCCAATGGCACCTTCTGTGCCCTTGAAATACAATGGTTTGCAGCTAAGAAAATCCTTGTAGGAACAAGGTTTGATAACAGGAGTAGGAGTAGCATTGACTGTCTCTGCATTCCTTAAAGCTTCTTGAGCAGCCATGGCTTCGGCTACAGCTCGGGTAACCGCAGCATTGAGTTCAGCTTGACTGAAACCAGTCTTCTTTGGCGGCATGATTCTGATAAAAGCAAAGAGATTGGATGAGTTGTTTGCACCAAAACATGATACATCACATATGCATATATATATTTATGGGGTAATATACAATTACACAAGTGATAATCACATTTGACAAACAACAGAGTTGCATACTAGATGCGAGTTTGCGAGTAGGTGGGGTATGGTTTTACGTATGGAGCCTATAGTCCTTCAAACAATAAGTTCCATTTGTGATTCTAAGAAAATAGAATGATGGAGGAAATACAAAATGATATATTCCTCGCGAATATGTGATTGTACAGTGGAATGTGTTGTGAGATGTTATGTGCGTATAAAAAGGATAGACTATAGTAATTCATACTCATCGTCTTTGGTAGTGAAGATGTTAACGAGTGTATTATCGTGTGTGATCTATATATATTCGATATATATAATAGCTTAGAAGATAATACGCGAGTGGGGCTTAATCATATACCTTCAATATATAATAGCCTATAAGGTAGCACATAAATGAGGCCTATGTATGTATATACGCCTATATCACATAATAGCCTAATGTGTGTCTAACACTAATCAAGTATTAGTCATGGTTTCTCTCGTGGTCAGAGTCAACTATCGCATTTCTGTTCAACATAACCCCTTTCAGATTTCACATCATACTCATTTAATTGTACATAGTTAGCTAAGCTATGTTAAATTAAACTCATATGGTGCAATCACTGAACCAGTTATATTTAATAAGGAATACTGCCTAACGGTCATAGTCTAGGCCCACTAAATGCAACCTAGTTCACTATAACCTTAGGCTCTGATACCAATCTGTCGCACCCCCAAATTATGATGCGGAAGCGGGTCGGTTCGGGGCGCGACTAATCAATATATAAAGCACACAAGATTACATAATGAACGACCACTACATGCGTCGTTTACAAATACATTGATATTATAAAAGTTTTACACTGTTATAACATAGTTTACAAAAGCTCCTGAGTTCGATTGATAGAGATTCTATGGCATAACTAAATTATACAAAATATAGTAATGCATGACAATCTCTTGATGTCTGAATGTGACTCGAGCTAATGGGCATCTTGAGTGGCAGACCTACTGCTGCTGATCACCTGTGATACATGCTAAAATGGGTCAGCGAAAACGCTGGTGAGCTCACAGGTTTGTATGTCAACACATATTTGTATGAACCGCAAGATTTAATGATAATTGAATTTAAAATGCAATTAAGCAAAATAAAAGTTATACAGCCATGAGCACATAGTTTGAGCTTAACACGAGATGTCAGGTCCACATTTAAGGTATCCTGATCGAGTTGCCTCCTACGAGTGTCTAATCATCACTCGTCTTCCCAAATATTAATACATCCGTTTGACAGGTTAGTGCGTGCTAACCCGGATGAGGCTGGTCAGACCTATATGATATCATATACTAATATTCACGCTACTAGGTATTACCAAACTATGCTGATGGAGGGCTTTAAAATGATTAGAGAAAATAACTCATGTAGTATTTGATTTAATGATACTTGCGTTCATATTGTAAAACAAAACAAGCAATGGATCACACCCCTGAGAAAACATATTTAAAAATGGGCTATGAGACTCACCTGAGCCTATGAGATGCTACTAAGCACAATTGATGATTCACAATGATTTGATGTCGTTACAACGACTGAACCTGCAGGGCGTCTTAGACGCGCAAGGTTTTGATAAATGATTAGATTATTGAAACCTGCCGGGCGTATTGAACGCGCAAGGTTTAATTGATTAGATGACTCTACGGACCATCTATGCTATTTATCCCATTAACTAGTTATGACCAAACACTTTGGTTAATGATTATGTTTGAGTTTGTGAAAATGTTTACGGCCCATTGGTGATTGATTGAAATAATAATTCTTCAATTATTATTACTACTTTCATTTGTTGTGAACTTATAAAAGCATATTTGAAGTGTTTAAATGTTGTATCGTATAAGTATGAAATATGTCGCAATGTCAGACACTTAGTGTAAACCTTTAGTTTTAAGTTTATGGAAAAACGGAGGTCCGAAAACTAAAATATGCCATTTTGGACCCCTAGATGACTCCGGATGGCCTAAAACTGACTAGGCTAAGGTACTTAGCCTTGTCCATTGGGTTGTTTTTGAATGAACGAGCGAATTTGAGCCCAATCCGTTACAATAAATTTTTCATCGAGAAGCTACCCTGTTTTAAGTTGTTAAATCGTCGACGTTTTCGAAAATTTACATGTTCTGTTTTAGCTAGAATTCGCAGGGCTAGTTTATTGATCCGTTGGATCATGAAATATATAGGGGGAATCCGCCGTATTCATTTGAATACGCCGTATTGGTGGCTTTTGTGGGAATACGCCGTATTCATTTGAATACGACCGTATTCATGAAAAATAGAGGGAATACGCCGGATTCCCATGAATCCGACCGTATTCATGGCAAACAACGGGAATACGCCGTATTCCATTGAATACGCCGTGTTCATGTTTTCTGGGCGGGAATACGCCGGATTCCCGTGAATCCGACCGTATTCCGAGGTCTGGTTCGAGTCTGTCTTGGCCAAAATCACCCAAACCCATATCTAATCCGAAATCAACAATCAATCATCTAATCTAACATCACTACATGATAATATATGCTATTTACAAACGAAATTACAAAGTTTAAGTTAACAATTTCCTTACAATTAATTTGACGAACGGATGATGATGATAATGGTGATGAAGAACACGAAGATGATGATGGTTTGATGTTGTTGCTGCAGATTGTTGTTGTTGTTGTTAGATTGTTGTTGTTGTTTGAAAATGAGAACCGAGAGAGAGCCGAGAGAGTTTGAGAATTTGAAGAAGAAAATGAAATGAAAACAAAGGGTGAGTTGGGTTTGTTCATCCGGCTCCAATTATTGGAGTCGGTTGGGCTCCCATTCGTGGTACAAAATACCCGTGTTTTTGTACCCGATCGAAAAGTAGTAAAATGTTTTAATTCGATAAATTCCTATAATTGATATCGTACGTATTTTAATCGAAGTATTTTAATAAAAATACTTTTAATGAGATATAAAAATATATCTTTGCTTTATCTTTCTGAGACGGACACGATTTAATTGATTTCGTCGCGTTTGAGTAAAAAGGTATAAAACGAAATATGTTTTGTTTTATCTAATGTAAATAATAATTAATATCTCCGATAATAATACATTATTTATATGTTTTGTTGCGAATGTTTTACATTAGTACGATACGAATACTTTATATATTATCAAAATAATATATAATAAATATGTAGATATTAAATAATCATTCGGTATTACTTAATATTTGATTTTCACCAATGCCGTATAAATGAATCGGAAATTTGGCCGATTTGAAAATGAACGATTAAATATAATCGTGAACTGATATATATTCAACAATATATACATTGATACATACAATTAGCCTAATACATAGCACTAATTACATGTATTTCTAAATGATTAGGAACTACAAACTAGTCCTAATTTGACGGGTGTCACATTCTCCCCTTGTTAAGAGAATTTCGTCCCGAAATTCAGCTTTGAGTTGATGCGTGAGTGGAGTCTGAAAATAGATGTGGATATTTGAGTCGCATCTGGTCTTCCCGTTCCCAGGTGAATTCCGGACCACGCCGCGAATTCCACCTAACCTTGACGATGGGGATACGACTTTGCTTAAGCTGTTTGACCTCACGGTCCATGATCTCCACTGGTGTTTCGACAAAATGAAGTTTGTCGTCGATTTGAATTTCCTCGAGCGGGATGATGAGTGTCTCGTCGGACAGGCATTTCTTCAGATTAGAAATGTGAAATGTGGGATGCACGCTACTAAGCTCTGGAGGTAGCTGCAATCGATAAGCGACTGGACCAATCCTTTCAAGGATCTTAAAAGGTCCGATGTATCTAGGGTTTAACTTCCCACGCTTGCCGAAGCGGATGACACCTTTCCAAGGTGATACTTTGAGCAATACTCGATCCCCAACTTGGAACTCGAGATGCTTGCGTCTCACGTCAGCATAACTCTTCTGACGATCACGTGCGGCCTTCAGCCTTTGTTGGATACCAACGATCTTCTCAGTGGTTTCATGAATGATTTCAGGACCAGTGAGTTGACTGTCTCCAACTTCGGTCCAACAAATAGGTGATCGGCACTTACGACCGTACAACGCCTCGAACGGTGCAACTCCAATGCTGGTATGATAGCTGTTGTTGTAGGAGAATTCACACAATGGCAAGTGATGTTCCCAATTTGCACCGAAATCAATTACGCAGGCGCGTAACATATCTTCCAGTGTTTGAATAGTCCTTTCACTTTGGCCATCGGTTTGTGGATGATAGGCTGTACTCATATCTAAACGAGTACCCAACGACTTTTGCAATGATTGCCAAAAGTTAGATGTGAATCGGCTGTCTCTATCAGAGATAATTGAGATCGGAACGCCGTGTCGGGATACGATCTCCTTCAAATAGATTCGTGTGAGACGTTCCATTTTGTCGGTTTCCTTCATGGCAAGGAAGTGATCAGATTTGGTTAGACGATCAACTATTACCCATATAGTATCGCAACCACTTGATGTTTTCGGGAGTTTAGTGATGAAATCCATAGAAATTTGCTCCCATTTCCACTGAGGAATGTCCGGCTGTTGAAGTAAGCCGGTGGGTTTCTGATATTCTGCTTTGACTTTTGAACATGTGAGGCACTTGCTGACATACGTGGCAATCTCTGCTTTCATGTTTGGCCACCAGTATGATCCCTTGATGCCATGATACATCTTGTCAGATCCAGGATGTATAGAATATTTGGACTTGTGAGCTTCATCCATCACAAAGTCTCGAAGATTCCCAAACTTGGGTAACCAGATTCGGTTTGCGAAGTATTTGACCCCATTGGGTTTGGTTTCAAATTGATTCTCCATATTTCGCAAGGCCTCTTCCTTGATGTTTTCAGGTTTCAATGCTTCGAGTTGAGCAGCAAGGATTTGAATGATGAGATCATTATGGATGGTTATGCTAAGGGCTCGGACTCGAAGTGGTTTTGTGCGCTCTTTGCGACTTAGGGCATCGGCAACTACATTAGCCTTCCCTGGATGATACTTGATCTCGCAATCATAGTCGGTGAGTAACTCGACCCAGCGACGTTGCCTCATATTGAGATCCTTCTGATCGAATATATGCTGGAGGCTTTTGTGATCGGTGAAGATGGTACATTTTGTGCCATACAGATAGTGTCTCCAGATCTTGAGAGCGAACACTACGGCTCCTAATTCGAGATCATGAGTTGTGTAGTTCTTCTCGTGAACTTTGAGTTGTCGGGAGGCGTAGGCAATAACCTTGTCTCGTTGCATCAACACGCAACCAAGACCTTGGTGTGAGGCATCGCAGTATACCACGAAGTCTTCATTGCCTTCGGGTAATGATAGAATTGGTGCACTGCAAAGCTTTTGCTTCAATAGCTGAAATGCTGACTCTTGTTTATCAGTCCAATCGAACTTCTTTTCCTTCTGAGTCAGTATTGTGAGAGGTTGAGCTATTTTGGAGAAATCCTCAATGAAACGCCGATAATAACCTGCCAGTCCTAAGAATTGGCGTACTTCGGTCGGCGTCGTCGGTGCTTGCCAGCACTTGATAGCCTCAATCTTTGATGGATCTACGTGAATTCCTTGTCTATCAATCACATGACCAAGGAACTGAACGGTTTTCATCCAGAACTCACACTTGGAGAATTTTGCATATAACTCTTCGTGTCTAAGAAGTTCTAGAATGACTTTGAGATGTTGCGCGTGCTCTTGCTCATTGCGCGAGTAAATGAGAATGTCATCGATGAAAACAATGACAAACTTGTCGAGATATGGTTTGCACACTCGGTTCATAAGATCCATAAATACTGCCGGTGCGTTAGTCAAACCAAAGGCCATAACCTGAAACTCGTAATGACCATAGCGAGTTCGGAAAGCGGTTTTCGGAATGTCTTCATCGCAAACTCGTAACTGATGATAACCTGATCTTAGATCTATCTTGGAATAGAGACTTGACCCCTGAAGTTGGTCGAATAGGTCATCAATACGAGGAAGTGGGTAACGGTTCTTGACGGTCAATTTGTTCAACTCTCTATAGTCGATACACATTCTGAATGAACCGTCTTTCTTTTTCACAAACAGAACCGGAGCTCCCCATGGTGAAGAACTCGGTCTGATGAATCCCTTATCCAGGAGTTCCTGCAACTGAGTAGACAACTCCTGAAGTTCTGAAGGGGCTAAACGATATGGTGCTCGTGCAACAGGTGCTGCCCCCGGCACGAGATCGATCGAGAACTCAACTTGTCTCGGTGGTGGAAGGCCAGGTAAGTCTTCGGGAAAGACTTCTGGATAATCTCTAACAATGGGCACATCCTCAAGTCGTTTCTCTTCCGACTTTTTCTCCAAGACATGTGCGAGAATCGCCTGGTACCCTTTCCTAAGGTACTTGCGAGTTTTCATGCAGGATATGATATTCAGTCTCGTCCTACCGGTCTCCCCTTGTATGATTAGAGTACTACCGGTGACAAGAGGTATACGGACGATTTTGTCATAGCAGATAATTTCAGCTCGGTGCTTGGATAACCAATCCATTCCAATAATGACGTCGAAACTTCCAATCTCAACGGGTATAAGGTCAATAGAGAAGATTTCATCAGATAGATATAAAGTGCAATTTGGTATCACACTGTCAGCCTCAATTAACTTGCCATTAGCTAATTCTACAATGTACTTAGCATCTAAGGCAATAGGGGCAATGTTAAGCAATTTACTAAACTCATCAGATATGAAGCTCCTATCAGCACCAGAATCAAATAGAACAGAAGCAGTAAGATTGTTGAGAAGAAACGTACCCGAGACCACATTCGGGTCTTGACGGGCCTCTCCTGAGTTCAGAACGAAAGCTCTTCCCTTCGCAGTGTTGTTACCCTTGTTCTTCAGCTTTGGGCAATCATTCCTAAAGTGCCCAGTTTCTCCACACTCATAGCAGGATTTTGGTTGGCTGGTGGTGTTGGTATTGGCAGTGGTAGACCTACAGTCTTTGGTCAAATGTCCATACCTTTGACATTTTCCACAAGGTGTGCTGCAAGGACCATCATGATGACGGCGACACTTTGAACAGTAGGGTTTATTTCCAGTGTAACCCTTGTTGAAACCAGATCCAGTGTTGAGGGTCTTATCAGACTCAGACCTCTTTGATGATGATTGGTTTTGAGTGGTGTTCCCAGACCACTTTCTCTTGTTGTTGTTACCAGAAGATGGAGCAGATGTCTCACGGCTGACAATCATGGCCATGAGTTCATGAGCAATTTCGATAGCTCTATCAAGGGTGGTTGGTTGCGCTGAGGCGACATTTCCCTGGATATTCTCTGGAAGTCCACGGATGTACTTCTTGATACTTTTTCCTTCCGTATCAACTAAACCTGGGCACAATAGAGCGAATTGCTGGAACTTGGTGGTGTACCCAGCAATGTCGTTCCCTTGTACCTCCAGATGCCAGAACTCGACTTCCAGTCGGTGTAGTTCTTCCTCGCGACAGTACTTCTCCCTTAGCTTTTTCTTCAATTCAGGCCAAGGAAGTCGGTTTGCGATCTCGACGCCAATAGAGTTTGCATGGGTGTTCCACCACGTTAGTGCACCTTCTTGAAAGGTGTAAGCAGCAAACTTGACCTTACTATCTTCAGCACAGTTACAGAGACTGAAGACAGATTCAATTCTTTCAATCCATCTGATCAAGCCAATGGCACCTTCTGTGCCCTTGAAATACAATGGTTTGCAGCTAAGAAAATCCTTGTAGGAACAAGGTTTGATAACAGGAGTAGGAGTAGCATTGACTGTCTCTGCATTCCTTAAAGCTTCTTGAGCAGCCATGGCTTCGGCTACAGCTCGGGTAACCGCAGCATTGAGTTCAGCTTGACTGAAACCAGTCTTCTTTGGCGGCATGATTCTGATAAAAGCAAAGAGATTGGATGAGTTGTTTGCACCAAAACATGATACATCACATATGCATATATATATTTATGGGGTAATATACAATTACACAAGTGATAATCACATTTGACAAACAACAGAGTTGCATACTAGATGCGAGTTTGCGAGTAGGTGGGGTATGGTTTTACGTATGGAGCCTATAGTCCTTCAAACAATAAGTTCCATTTGTGATTCTAAGAAAATAGAATGATGGAGGAAATACAAAATGATATATTCCTCGCGAATATGTGATTGTACAGTGGAATGTGTTGTGAGATGTTATGTGCGTATAAAAAGGATAGACTATAGTAATTCATACTCATCGTCTTTGGTAGTGAAGATGTTAACGAGTGTATTATCGTGTGTGATCTATATATATTCGATATATATAATAGCTTAGAAGATAATACGCGAGTGGGGCTTAATCATATACCTTCAATATATAATAGCCTATAAGGTAGCACATAAATGAGGCCTATGTATGTATATACGCCTATATCACATAATAGCCTAATGTGTGTCTAACACTAATCAAGTATTAGTCATGGTTTCTCTCGTGGTCAGAGTCAACTATCGCATTTCTGTTCAACATAACCCCTTTCAGATTTCACATCATACTCATTTAATTGTACATAGTTAGCTAAGCTATGTTAAATTAAACTCATATGGTGCAATCACTGAACCAGTTATATTTAATAAGGAATACTGCCTAACGGTCATAGTCTAGGCCCACTAAATGCAACCTAGTTCACTATAACCTTAGGCTCTGATACCAATCTGTCGCACCCCCAAATTATGATGCGGAAGCGGGTCGGTTCGGGGCGCGACTAATCAATATATAAAGCACACAAGATTACATAATGAACGACCACTACATGCGTCGTTTACAAATACATTGATATTATAAAAGTTTTACACTGTTATAACATAGTTTACAAAAGCTCCTGAGTTCGATTGATAGAGATTCTATGGCATAACTAAATTATACAAAATATAGTAATGCATGACAATCTCTTGATGTCTGAATGTGACTCGAGCTAATGGGCATCTTGAGTGGCAGACCTACTGCTGCTGATCACCTGTGATACATGCTAAAATGGGTCAGCGAAAACGCTGGTGAGCTCACAGGTTTGTATGTCAACACATATTTGTATGAACCGCAAGATTTAATGATAATTGAATTTAAAATGCAATTAAGCAAAATAAAAGTTATACAGCCATGAGCACATAGTTTGAGCTTAACACGAGATGTCAGGTCCACATTTAAGGTATCCTGATCGAGTTGCCTCCTACGAGTGTCTAATCATCACTCGTCTTCCCAAATATTAATACATCCGTTTGACAGGTTAGTGCGTGCTAACCCGGATGAGGCTGGTCAGACCTATATGATATCATATACTAATATTCACGCTACTAGGTATTACCAAACTATGCTGATGGAGGGCTTTAAAATGATTAGAGAAAATAACTCATGTAGTATTTGATTTAATGATACTTGCGTTCATATTGTAAAACAAAACAAGCAATGGATCACACCCCTGAGAAAACATATTTAAAAATGGGCTATGAGACTCACCTGAGCCTATGAGATGCTACTAAGCACAATTGATGATTCACAATGATTTGATGTCGTTACAACAACTGAACCTGCAGGGCGTCTTAGACGCGCAAGGTTTTGATAAATGATTAGATTATTGAAACCTGCCGGGCGTATTGAACGCGCAAGGTTTAATTGATTAGATGACTCTACGGACCATCTATGCTATTTATCCCATTAACTAGTTATGACCAAACACTTTGGTTAATGATTATGTTTGAGTTTGTGAAAATGTTTACGGCCCATTGGTGATTGATTGAAATAATAATTCTTCAATTATTATTACTACTTTCATTTGTTGTGAACTTATAAAAGCATATTTGAAGTGTTTAAATGTTGTATCGTATAAGTATGAAATATGTCGCAATGTCAGACACTTAGTGTAAACCTTTAGTTTTAAGTTTATGGAAAAACGGAGGTCCGAAAACTAAAATATGCCATTTTGGACCCCTAGATGACTCCGGATGGCCTAAAACTGACTAGGCTAAGGTACTTAGCCTTGTCCATTGGGTTGTTTTTGAATGAACGAGCGAATTTGAGCCCAATCCGTTACAATAAATTTTTCATCGAGAAGCTACCCTGTTTTAAGTTGTTAAATCGTCGACGTTTTCGAAAATTTACATGTTCTGTTTTAGCTAGAATTCGCAGGGCTAGTTTATTGATCCGTTGGATCATGAAATATATAGGGGGAATCCGCCGTATTCATTTGAATACGCCGTATTGGTGGCTTTTGTGGGAATACGCCGTATTCATTTGAATACGACCGTATTCATGAAAAATAGAGGGAATACGCCGGATTCCCATGAATCCGACCGTATTCATGGCAAACAACGGGAATACGCCGTATTCCATTGAATACGCCGTGTTCATGTTTTCTGGGCGGGAATACGCCGGATTCCCGTGAATCCGACCGTATTCCGAGGTCTGGTTCGAGTCTGTCTTGGCCAAAATCACCCAAACCCATATCTAATCCGAAATCAACAATCAATCATCTAATCTAACATCACTACATGATAATATATGCTATTTACAAACGAAATTACAAAGTTTAAGTTAACAATTTCCTTACAATTAATTTGACGAACGGATGATGATGATAATGGTGATGAAGAACACGAAGATGATGATGGTTTGATGTTGTTGCTGCAGATTGTTGTTGTTGTTGTTAGATTGTTGTTGTTGTTTGAAAATGAGAACCGAGAGAGAGCCGAGAGAGTTTGAGAATTTGAAGAAGAAAATGAAATGAAAACAAAGGGTGAGTTGGGTTTGTTCATCCGGCTCCAATTATTGGAGTCGGTTGGGCTCCCATTCGTGGTACAAAATACCCGTGTTTTTGTACCCGATCGAAAAGTAGTAAAATGTTTTAATTCGATAAATTCCTATAATTGATATCGTACGTATTTTAATCGAAGTATTTTAATAAAAATACTTTTAATGAGATATAAAAATATATCTTTGCTTTATCTTTCTGAGACGGACACGATTTAATTGATTTCGTCGCGTTTGAGTAAAAAGGTATAAAACGAAATATGTTTTGTTTTATCTAATGTAAATAATAATTAATATCTCCGATAATAATACATTATTTATATGTTTTGTTGCGAATGTTTTACATTAGTACGATACGAATACTTTATATATTATCAAAATAATATATAATAAATATGTAGATATTAAATAATCATTCGGTATTACTTAATATTTGATTTTCACCAATGCCGTATAAATGAATCGGAAATTTGGCCGATTTGAAAATGAACGATTAAATATAATCGTGAACTGATATATATTCAACAATATATACATTGATACATACAATTAGCCTAATACATAGCACTAATTACATGTATTTCTAAATGATTAGGAACTACAAACTAGTCCTAATTTGACGGGTGTCACAACTCGCGCTCCGTGCGGTGTTCGTTTTTCGATTGTTTTAAAAGTTAAATAATTATTTTATACTTTTAAATATACGTTTTAAAATACGAATAATTATTCGATATTTTTATTGAAGGATTTCACTAAATACTTTATATTCGAGTTATAAAATATAACTTAACTTTATTTTGATTGTTTGCGCGTGTAATATCTTTGTCGCGTAGTCATTGGTTGTGCGATACGAAATAGAATGGAAATATTATCAAAATAATATTTTGAATATATTAGCGTTATTAAATAATGTTATATTATTTAATAAAATTGTTCACCAACGTCCGTATTAACTGGATCGAATTACATTCGATTTGGATTTCGTACAATTTAATCAAATCGCATAATTGTATATATTCATCAATATATATTTCGATACATTAATTAGCCTAACACAGAACTAATTACATGTATTAACAGTTAATTAGGCACTAATCACTAGTCCTAATTTGACGGGTGTCACACTCTTTAGACTCTCAGAACTAGAATCACTCTCATCATCTTCGGTCCAATCACTAACCTCTACCTTATCATAATTCACATCTTTTGATAAACTTTGGATTGGATCAGCCTTTTTAACCTCATCTGTCATTCCTACCTTAAGTGAATTGATATCAATATCACTTTTGGGAGGAAAGTAGTTTTGGTTATAAGGATGAGATGCAGTATTGTACCCTAATCCAGTCTTAAGTTTACCATAAATTTGTGAATCAATGATCTTATCCACACTTTTAGAAGCATACTCTAAAGAACCTACATTCAGTTTTATGCTATCTCTCTCACATGTAACTTCAGCAAGTTTTTTAGTTAATACTTCAATTTTAGCTTTTAGATTATCTTTTTCCCAGTTAGCATATTGAATGTCATATTTAAACTGTGTTTCATTGACCTCATATGCTTTAATCTATTTCTCAAGATTTTCTATAGCTACAGTGGTGTGTTTACCCCTAATTTCCCATTGTTTTAGTTCCTCACACACTTTAGGATTATGATCTCTATAATGTTTAACAGTTTGTTTACACACAGAAGAACATAATTTAACTTGTACCTCATAAGGAACTTCTGACTTGTTGTCAGACTCAGCAATGGCCATCTGAGCTTCATTCTTCACCTCATGTTCTTCTTGATCACTCCAATCAAAATTAAGTCCATCTTGACACACCATAGCTCTTGATGTACCACCCTGAATTGGTACAGTTCTTCTTTGAGTCCCATTAAAGTTCCCAGATCGTTGTCCATTCTGCTCCTGTCTTGGACTTCTACACTCCCTTGCAAAGTGACCCAACTTGTGACAGTTAAAGCATTCCACTTTGCTTTTATCAAACCAATTAGCATCATTCCTCTTATATGCAAAGTTATTTCTCTCAGTCCTCTGCATAAACCTCTTTGCCCTTTGAGTAATCAAGGCAATCTGCCACTTAATATCCATCTCCTCCAGATCATCAGAGTTGATCTGCTCCAGATCCTCATTAGTAAGTAAAGAGTTCACATTACTAGCAAAGAATGATTCCAAGATCTCATCATCAGACCTGGTATGTGATGTACTTGCTCCTCCAGACCCACAAGTAGATCCTTGATTTGGATTTACCTTTAATGGTCCAACAGACATGAAGGCAGCATTATTTGTAAGCCCAGATAATTGTTTTCTGCTCTCTACTTCAGGTTCAAAATTTCTCAGATCATTATAGATGTCTTCCAGTTCCTTCTCTTCAAGATCATCTTTCTGTCTTAACCCTACAGTGTACATTGTCCATTCCTCACCTAATGATCTCAAGAATTTACTGTTAAGATCATCCTTATCAATCTTAACTTTATGGTTTTCCAACTCACCAACAAGTTTGGCATATCTATTAAAAGTCTGAGTCAGTGTCTCAGTCTTTGCAGATTTAAAATTCTCAAACTGTTGTTTGAGAAGAGATCTTTTGTTCTTTCTTGTATTAGCATTCCCACCAAACCTCTTCTCTATTTCTTCCATCAAGACTTTAGCATCCTCACAGTTTTCGAACCTTCTCTGATACTCATTGAGAATTGAAAGCAGAATGGTACTAAGAGCTTTGAACTCTATAGCTCTTTCTTTCATCTCAGTATCTGTTGTTGGAGGAGGTCTCACAGTTAACCTATTGCCATCTGCATCTACACCATATCTTGGACCATTAACAACAATTTTCCACATCTGATAGTCTGTGAGAAGCATATATTGCTTGATCCTGTTCTTCCAGAGATCAAACTCATCTGGAACAAGCATTGAAATCTTTGTAACCTGTATTCCATCATTACCCACTGCAACCATTATGATCAAACTTAATGATTAACTAAACCTCAATAAACAAGCTTTCTTGTTCTTCTACTAATTCAAAGCTTTTCCAAAGCTCTGATACCACTTTGTTAATCCCAATTCGAATCTTCAGTAAAGCTTTGACAATTTGTTAAACAATTGCGGAATAATTATTCAACAATAAAGTAAAAGAATATAAACTTGCAAACACGTAAAAATCACAAGCTTCAATCTTATTAATGATAACAAGACGAATACACTTTGTATCAGGGTTTTCATCTTGAAGCTAATAATATTTCGTTAACCTATTCTAGGTTCTAAGGATCTCTATTTATACAATATAGAGTCCTGTGTACAAGTTATCCTACGTATATGGAAACAAATCGAGTCCATATATAACTCAAACACTTATGACCATCTTATAAACATAAACAGTAATAACTATCAACTACAACTACCAGTTATAACTATAAACAATACAGACCGTAATAACTACTTGATTCGGTAATAACTTCAGCAATAATCTTCAAGCAGTCATAATCACTTCTAGTCTTTAACCAGTCATAATATCAGTAATAATCACTTACAAGCTTCATCCAGTTATAACCTCGTTCTTCTCACAGTCATAATCTTCTGGCTGTCATAACCTTCTCTGCTTCACAGTCAAAACACTTTCCTTCAGGCAGTCATAATCTTAAGTGGTAATTTTAACCCACACAGATTTAGACTTTACAAGTTAGGACAGTGAGGACTAGGTATGGTATTTGAGATATGTAATTTACTAGACGTATGTATATTAGCTGATATACAAGGATCAGGAAAAGGAAATTGGGACGGATGAAAAGCAAAAAGCGTATGCATGTCAAAAACCTCGATTATTTGTTCGTCCATGTCGCAATATAATTGCTCACACCCAGGAGCTTCAACTACATTTAGCGATTGGTCTGATCCAACTACGCCACCTTCTTCCCCATCATTGGCACCAGCAGCATCTTTAAATTTCTTATCAGCATCTTTGTTTCCTTCACCATCACCACCTTTGTCATCTCTACCATCATCTTCTCCATCATCTCCACCATTGTCTCCGTCATCTTTATCATCAAAATCTTGACGATGAACACGCTTTTTAAAAATTTCATCTAAAATAACACCAATATCCACAAAACGTGAATCATTGGGATATTTTTGAATTCCAGCAATCATCTTTTCTTCAATAAGCAATTGGCTCTTCTTAATAGAAACGATCAGCTCACAAATAGAAGCTATCACAGCCTGTACATTTAAATTTTCAAAAATAATAAAAAAATAACCACATGTGATATTAAAAGGTACAACATGTGATATCAAATATACCCATACACATGTGATATCACAACAAATAAAACAAAAAAGTGTTAAGAGCCTAGCAACAGATGTGCTACTTCTTAGTATCGGTTTAATCAATAAAATGAGTTGAAAGAAACTCTAAATGACAAATAAATTACAAAACAAGTAAACTACTTACATCTGGACCTTGGTCCTAATCTCCGGATAAATTTATGAAACCTTCTTCTGCTAGAGCAGCAGCTGGATCATACGTACCAGCAAATTCCAACAAGTCAAATGATCCATTCGCAAGTTCTTCATTCTGAACTGCTTTCATCATACTGCTGGTCCAATTGGATATGATCGGACTGCTGCGTACAACTTGACATCTCTTAGATTTAACATGATCCAAATACCATAGCTGTAGGTTTAAAAAATAATAATAAGATATTAAAGATCAATAACAAAAAACAGTTTTACATATAGATAAACATTCATTTAAAAAAAACCAAAAGGAGAAATAACGCACAATGAGGAATGTAATTGAACCATGATAATGTTGCTTCTTGTCCTTCTTCCATGACTCTGTATATTTCTTCAAACATTCGATGATGAAGCCACACCAATCCAGATCCTCCATGTGTACACGTTCATCAAGTTTAAACAAAAAATGTGGCAAAAAGGTACCAATGCTGACACAACTTCTCATTGTATTTGCAAACAGCATTAGGAATTTTTGTTTAAAATGGAAGTTGTCAGCTTTTGAGTTTGAAATTTTGGTAGCTAGATCTCCACCACGGACCGGCTTCTTTGGAAAATTAGGGTAGTCTTTCAACCACACAGCCAAACACGGGTCATCATGGTTAATGTCCGGTAAAGACATAACCGGAGTACCACCAAGAGGTATTCCAAAAACTTCATGACCTGATTGCGGTGTCACTTTCAAGCACACATCAGAAAACTTCAGCTCCATCGAATCAATATCTAAGTTATCAACGAGAAAATAACCCAGGTAACCTGACAATATAATCATTACCACATGTGTTAAAGATCAGTATCACATGTGGTAAGTAAAGTACCACAAGTGGTCTTCACAAAAGTACAACATATTTAAAGAAATCAAACAACTATAAACAATAACAATTTAGGATAAAAAGTACCTGGAAGACTATCAAGAGGAAACTTGATAAAGCTGCCAAAACCCATTTGTGTAAGTCGCGTCTCTTGTGCTACACTAAGACGAAAAGTAGCTTTAAAAAGCGGTTATGTAGTAGTGCGAACACGAAGAACTGGAAGCTTGGAAGATTCTTCAGATTCAACATCCATAGAATCATCAACCATATAATCTTTATCTTCATCATCTTTGACAGGCTTCAAACCGCCTTTTCCCTTCACAGCCTTTAACTTCTGTTTCTTTGGTGGCTTAACATCTTCTTCATCATCAGTAAACTTGTGGAGTTTTTTTTTTTTTAAAGGCTTCACTGAAGAAGGCTGCTCAATTTGTTCACTGTCAGCATACTCCTCCTTGTTCTGTTTTACACCTACTGAACCCTTGTTTCCCTCGTTCTTTTTCTTTTCATTTACGAAACGATGAGTTCTCTGTCCATCTTTTAACCTCCGAATCCTTTCCTGTTCAAACACTTTTTTACGATCATCCTTCTTCACTTTATCCTCTGCATCATGCTTCCTTTTTTTATCGGCATCTTCCTTCATCTTCTCCTCATTAACTAAGTCATCATCATTCTTCTTTTGCTCTTCTTTGGCAGCTTTCTTCTTTTGCTCTTCTTCGGCAGCTTTCTTCTTTTGATTTTCTTTGACAGCCTTCTTCCTCTCCTCTTCTTCAGCAGCTTTCTTCTTTTGTTCTTCTTCGGCAGCCTTCTTCCTCTCCTCATCTTCGGTAGCCTTCTTTTTCCTCTCCTCTTCTTCGGCAGCCTTCTTCTTCTCCTTCTCTTCAGCCATCTTCTTTCTCTTGTCCTCTTCATCAGCATTCTTCTTTCTCTTACCTTTTTCTCTGCTTCAGCAGCCATTTCCTTTTTCTTTGTCTCTTCTTCAGCAAGCTTTTTCTTTTTAACCTCCTCCTCATCATTGCTTTTCTTATCCTCTTCTTCAGAAATGTTATTCTTATTTTCATCTTCGCCCATTTGTTGTCGTGTTACAATTTTTTTTTACTTGTCACCTTTGGCTTCACAACAGGTGGAGAAGCTCTGGAAGCAGCAACTTTAGTATAACCCACCTTACGAGGTGACTGAGGTGCGATGGGTGGATTCATTGTAGTACCAGCTTTCCGAGATTGTCTCGCTTCTCTATGTTTCTCAACTAAAAACTCTGCAATAGTAAGTTGATCTGGAACACCCTCTTTCGCTGGAAAAAAAATGATAAGTGAACACAAAACATAAGCATCTACAGGCAAAAATAACAAATAAAATACAATATAATTAAAAAAAAGGTGGGGAAAACAATACAATATCAGAGATGGTAATATAAGGTACCACATGTGATACTATAAGGTACCACATGGGATACTATAAGATACCACAACAGAAAATACATGAAGGTGAATAATAAGCAACAACCAACAAAACCAACCAACAAAAAATTAAAACAAGCAACAACACAATTAGCAAAATACAAAAACAACAACAAAACAAACGTCAACAAAATATAAAACAATAACATAGTCACATATCATAAGATAGTATTCACGTTAAGTAAAAACATGAACAATTACCTTCACCAACAACATCAGTGTTATTTATGGTTTTACCCCTTTTTTTATAAACCTTTAACTGAGTTGCATCCAAAAATGGCAACGAACCGATAACTGAAAATAAAATTAAAACTTAACAAATCATTATCACAAAAGTAACCAAATGAATAAAACACAAATGAAATGACAAAGTGAAAACCTTCTAGCAACCGAACAACATCCGGATCTGATTCTGAAAAAGAACTACCCTCAACAGCTATGAAAAAGACATACAAATAACACGTTCAAACAGTCAAATAAGCATAATTAACAAACCTATCTCATTAAGTTCTTACAAACCTATCTCAAAATCATAACATAAAAAAATCAGATACATGTGCAATACTTATAACTATCATCATCAGCATTATTAACATGCAAATCACTCATGGTATCACATATTCAGCCAAAAAAAAAAAAAAAAGTGGTTACATGTATTCTACTTAAATTCACCATCATCATTGACAAAAATACAACTATCTACAAAACATTCAAGTGACATTAAGCATTAATTCAAACAATACATAACAGAAAATCGATATAAGTAAATTAACAACACATGAACATAAAAAATTTAAAAACGTACCAGGTGGATGAACATTGACTGGAATAGCTTTAATAGGAGGATTTTCAGACTTAGATAATGCTATTTCCTGCCGAATATCCATCTAAAAATCAAAACAATCGAAGTTAAATTAATCACTTTGCATCTATCCGCCGTTTTGAAACCTAGGGTTTTGATAATAACTAAATCGACAAGAAACGATGGTACAAACATGTATTCGAACAATCATAATCAAATACAAGTTCGATTTAAAGAAGAAACTCCAATTATAGTTGATAATTCCACAATTTATAGGGTTTTATGCGGTAGGGTTTGTAAAAAACGAAATCGAACGAAAAAACGGTTGAAACGATGATTCAAACAAACATAATTGAAGAAAAGTATAATTTAGATATGAAAAAGAACTTTGATTTTGCTTACCTGATCGTTGTATGTGCGAAGTTCGTACGAGAGAAAACAAAAACCCTAGAAAATGACGGTTACAGGAGGGAAAGAGTGAGAGAGAAAATTATTTTGTGTTTGAAAAAGGAAAATAGAAGAAATGAATTGAATGGTAAATTTACTAAAATACCCCTCCGCCCAAAATTCATATCAGCCTGTTTAATAAAAAAAAAATTGGATGGCTAAATATAGACCCTTGATTTCATTGATCCAATAGCTGATATTAATTCCTCCATACTCATCAAATATACCCATACTCATTTGAACTTAAGTCTATTTTTTTTATATGAGTCATATTGATGAATATTATTCTATAGATTTTATATTGATCCAATTTCTAAATCGATCCACAAATATTGATCAACTCTGATCAAGACTAGTCATATGAGAATTATTGATCCAATTTCAAATTACGTGGATGCACGACTATCAATTATTTCGATTAGACCAATAGAAAGTAACCTCTCAAAAATACCAATAAAAAGGGTACATAGTGTCCTATTTCATTGATTCCATTTAATTGAGTTTCTATCCATGGAAGCCAAGTTGCATACAATTTTATTGTTATTTTTGTTGTCAATTTTTCTTTATGTATACTTTCTATCTCGAGGTAAGAGGTATTATGGTCGACTCCCGCCCGGTTCATTGGGACTTCCCTTGATAGGTCAAAGCTTTGACCTTCTCAAGGCCTTAAAAGCCGACAAGGTCGACGAATGGCTAAAAGTAGGAATAGCTAAACACGGTCCTATGTGGAAAGCCAATCTTTTCGGGTACTCGACAGTTGTGTTACATGGTACAACTGCAAATAAGTTTGTTTACACTTGTGATGGAAATCTACTCACCAGTACACAACCACCATCCATCAGCAAGATCATGGGTGCCAAAACTTTATTCGAGTTGAGTGGTAATGATCATAAACGAGTTAGAGCAGCCTTGGTTTCGTTCTTGAAGTGTTGAAGCAATATGTTGCGAAAGTTGATGAAGAAATCCAAAACCATCTAAAGACGCATTGGCATGGTAAAAATGAGATCCAGGTAGAATATATATATTGCATATGTTCTATCTACATTACATATAAAGCATCTCCACCCTTCCACTATTCTTACTTTGGTACTTCTACACAGCAAAAAGACTATACTACCCTTATCCCATTATTTATTATCTATTACTATTTATTCTCCACTAACTATACTTTCATTAATACCCCTATCACATTATCTATTATTTTTAATTACTACTTATTCTTCATTAACTACACTTTTCATCTATCAAATATTAAATCTACCAACTAAAGTCTTTTTTTTATTAGTTAAATATCAAAGTGAACACTTACAATGGGACATCCCAAAATAGTAATGTGGACATTTTAAATGGGACGAACGGAGTACAGTATGTTTTTATTTTAAAACATTCACTCGTACCTTCATCCACCATCACCACTTTTACCGCTGCATTGCGCGGGTATTGTGCTAGTTATAATTAAATATGTGTTTATGTTTTAGTTATTGGTCTTCCAAAATTTATTTTTATTGTTACGTTTACGTTATATTTATATAACTTTCATTCTTTATATCTATACTAGCCTCTATACCCGTGTATTACACGGGGTTGGACGAAAACAAATATATTTTGAAGGTTGTTAATATGAAGGATTAAATTTCATCAACGCATGTGATATGATAATAGTCCTAATGTATTACGAATACCTATTGTAATATGATAATAGTCCTAATGTATTACGAATACCTATTTGGATAAAGTTATCATAATTAATTTTCTTTATATAATATATAATTAATGATTTATGATGTCATTAAATCCTATAATTTAGCTAATTGGACAAAATTGAGTAATTTTATTGGTTGATTAAATTTTTGATGACATCATCAACTGTTTCTTATATATAATTTAAGATAACTTTCATTCTTATCTACAACGGTATAAGTGCAACCCCTGATGAAGAGCTTAACCTTCGACGTAATTTGTTCGCTTCTCTTTGGGATCGAAAGAGGATCCAAAAGAGAGCAACTTTTACCACTTTTTCGAGATATGATCAAAAGTCTACTAGCAACTCCAGTCAACTTGCCCTTCACTCAATTTAATCGCGGGCTAAAAGCAAGAAAGAAGCTAGTAAACGTGCTTGAAGATCTCCTACATGAGAAAAGGAGGGCACTCAAAGAACAAAAGCAAGCTAATTCTCAAAAAGATCTTATAACTTCGTTTCTTAATATTGGTGATAATGATAGCTCAGTAGCGATGTCCGATGAAGAGATCGTTGACAATATCATCCTTGTGATGGTTGCAGGATACGATACAACCTCTGCTGCCCTTACGTTCTTGATTAGGCTTTTGGCTAACAATGAATCTACATACTTTAATGTAGCCCAAGGTATGACATCTTTATCTTTGCTTGTGTAAGCATTTCTAAAACCGTATGTTAAGATATTGGGACAACGTTGTATATCATGTAAATTATTGAGCACAACGTACGTACATGGTATAATAACACACAAATTCAGATGTGGTGTGCGAAGTAGTTGTGTGTTATACGAATCACTTTCCTAATATTATTCAACATGTTACTCCTACATCCTTGAACCAATAATTCGTTCATCGAATAGAGTTAACATAATCGATATTGTAGAACAACAAGAAATCGCCAAAAGTAAAGGATCGGGGGAAGCTTTATCATGGGAGGACCTTAACAAGATGAAGTACACATGGAGAGTAGCATCCGAGACACTCAGAATAAATCCTCCTTTAACTTTGACCTTTCGTCGAGCTGCCAAAGATATCGAGTATGGTGGTTACATAATTCCTAAAGGATGGCAGGTATGTCATCAAAGAAATGATATAGTAACCAAAAACACTAATTAGATGCAAAAGATAATATAGCATAATCATTTAATGTGTTTTCAGGTGATGTTCTCTGCATCCATGACACATATGGATGATAACATTGTTGAGAAAGTGAAAATCGAACAATATATATAATCAAATGGAAATTAAATGGCTGCATATGAAGGCTTACCTCATGTCACGTGAGTTCCAAAGAATTGTTTTGGTATTTTAGTGGAATATCATGTGAGATTTAATTGGTTTGGTAACAGTGTGCGCCGCAAGAAACAAAAGTCACGCTACAACAATTTTTTGAGGCGGCAGCTATTTGTTTTCGGTTATTTTGTTTGTGGGGTTTAATATATATATTAAACCTATTATTGTATAAACCCTAAGCTACAAAATAATATAGAAGAAAACTCTCTAGTTGGCCGTGGACTAAAGCGATCACCCCAATCGCATATAACCACGTTATATCCTCGTGTCGATTTACTTTTACGCATTACTTTTATCCGTTTGTTGATTTGTGTGGTTACAATTGTTCAATTGTTTGTGTTGTTTGGGCTCGTAATACTTAACAACTGGTATCAAAGCTTCAAGGTTTGAAGTTTTGGGATCAATGGCGGACGAAGGTAAGTTTAAGATCGACAGATTTGATGGGAAGGATTTTGGGTTTTGGAAGATGCAAATAGAGGATTATTTGTATCAGAAGAAACTACATCAACCCTTGTTAGAGCATAAGCCAGAAAGTGTCAAAGCTGAGGATTAGGCACTTTTAGATCGTCAGGCTTTAGGCGTGATTCGATTGTCACTCACAAAAAACGTTGCATACAACGTTGTGAATGAGAAGACAACTTTTAATTGTCTTAAGGCTCTCTCTAACATGTATGAGAAACCTAATGCTGCAAATAAGGTTTATTTGATTCGTCAGTTAGTTAATACGAAGATGAAGGAAGGGGCAGATGCAACTGATCATATTAATGAATTCAACAATATTTTGTCGAGACTGGTTTCGGTAAATATTGAGTTTGAGGATGAGGTGCAAGCACTTCTATTGTTATCTTCATTGCCTGAAAGTTGGTCGGGTACAATTACAGCATTTAGTAGTTCATCTGGGACTACTGCACTCACGTTTGATGGAATTCGAGACTTGATTCTAGGGGAGGATATCCGAAGGCGGAATTCTGGTGAATCGTCGAGTTCTTTATTGAGTACAGACAACCGGGGCAGGAAAACTGAAAGAGGGTCTAATCATAAGGGTAGATCAAGATCCAAGAAGAGGAATAACTCTAAGAATAGGAAGAATGTCACTTGTTGGAATTGTAATCAGAAGGGTCACTATCAATCTCAGTGTAAGAACCCTACTGTTGAGAAGGCTAAGGACGTGAATTTGGCTACTGATGAGACGGATGACGCATTAGTTTGTTCTGTTGAGAATGCGGCTGAGTCTTGGATTATGGATTCAGGAGCTTCGTTTTCATGCCAACCCATATAAGGATACGATGAAGAATTTCAGGCCGTATCGTAGTAAGGTCCGATTAGCTGATGACAAGAGACTGGATATTAGAGGCATTGGAGATGTGGTATTAAGGACTTCCCTTGGTACTAACTGGACTTTGAAGGATGTGAGATACATTCCGGATCTTAGACGGAAGCTTATCTCTATTGGTCAGTTAGATGAAGAAGGTAGTGATGTTACCTTTGGAAATCGCCAATGGCGTGTGGTTAAGGGAAATCGTGTGATAGCTCGTGGACATGAGAGAGGAACACTTTATATGGTTGAGGAACCTAATGATGAGAATGGGGTAAATGCTATAGTTGATGTAGGGGCCGAATCTACTCTATGGCACCGACGGCTCGGGCATATGAGTGAGAAAGGTATGAAGATGCTTGTTTCTAGTGGGAGGATTCCAGATCTGAAAAGAGTTGAAGTTGGCTTTTGCGAACCATGTGTCTATGGTAAGCAAAAGAAGGTTACTTTTGGGAAATTGGGATCTACACCGAAGATGGAGAAGCTTGAGCTAGTTCATACGGATGTTTATGGACCTACATCGGTTGAGTCTATTGGTGGTTCTCGGTATTATGTCACCTTCATTGATGATTCCACTAGAAAGGTATGGGTTTATTTTCTTAAATATAAATCTGATGTTTTTGCTACCTTTAAGAAGTGGAAAGCTGCTGTTGAGAATGAAACTAACCTGAAGGTTAAGTGTTTGAAATCTGACAATGGAGGTGAATACAGCAGTAAGGAGTTTATTGACTATTGTGCTGAGATTGGTATTAGGATGTTGAAAACAGTTCCTGAAACACCTCAGCAAAATGGTGTTGCTGAACGCATGAACAGGACTTTGAATGAGAGGGCAAAGAGTATGAGGTTGCATGCAGGTTTGCCTAAGATGTTCTGGGCCGATGCGGTTAATAGAGCAGCATATTTGATTAACAGGGGACCCTCAACACCGTTGGGTTTTAGAATTCCGGAGGAGTTATGGCTTGGTAAGAAGGTAATCTACACACACCTTAGAGTTTTCGGTTGTAATGTTTATGTGAAAACTAAGGATGTGAACAGGGATAAGCTTGATGCAAAATCAAGGAAGTGCACATTTATTGGGTATGGTTCGGATGATATGGGTTACAGGTGTTGGGATGATGAGTCTAAGAAGATTATCCGCAGCAGAGATGTCACTTTTGATGAGAGTACGGTTTATAGTGGCAAGGTAACGGTAGATCCGAAACATGATTATATTGTATGTGATGATATTCCTGTTGATGATCTTGCAGGTCCTAGTGGGAGTTCAGGAGATCATGAATTGCCGAATAACGGTGAGGTGTCAGGTGATGGAGAAAGTTCAGAGACTGGAGAAAGATCTGAAGTGAGTGGGAGCTCAAGTAATGTGGATGACAGTGGCACGGATGAGCCTGTCACACCTATACTTCCTACTTTGAGACGTTCCACTAGAACACCCAAACCTGTAAAAAGATTCTCTCCATCAGCAAACTATCTACTTTTAACAGAAAATGGTGAACCGGAAAATTATTCTGAAGCAATGCGATTGAAAGAATCCATACAGTGGGAGCTTGCTATGAAAGAAGAGATGAGTTCACTTGAGAAGAACAAGACCTGGTCGTTAGTAAATCTACCTCGTGATAAAAAGGTTTTGCATAATAAATGGGTGTACAGGATCAAAGAAGAACTTGATGGTAAAAGGAGATACAAAGCAAGGTTAGTGGTCAAGGGTTTCCAACAGAAAGAGGGAGTTGACTATTAGATTGGTGCTTAGTATTGTTACTGCTGAAGACTTACATCTAGAGCAGCTAGATGTGAAGACTGCGTTCTTACATGGGGATCTTGATGAAGACATTTATATGGCTCAACCTGAGGGCTTTGAGGTAGTGGGTAAAGAGAAGATGGTTTGCAAATTGAAGAAAAGTCTGTATGGGTTGAAACAAGCGCCTCGGCAATGGTACTTGAAGTTTGATGACTTTATGAAGAGGAATGGATACATGAGATGTGACATGGATCATTGCTGCTACTTGAAGAAATTCAAGTCCTCCTATATCATATTGTTACTTTATGTTGATGACATGTTACTTGCAGGTTCAGACATGGCGGAGATCAACAGGTTAAAGAGACAACTGTCTAAGGAATTCGAGATGAAAGAATTAGGAGCTGCAAGGCAAATTCTTGGTATGAGTATCATCAGAGATAGAGTTGAAGGTTCTCTAATATTGTCTCAAGAAAAATATATTGAAAAAGTGTTAGAGAAATTCAGTATGAAAGATGCCAAGACACGTAATACGCCTTTGGGTAGCGTCCTCAAGTTATCCAAAGATCAATCACCAAAGACGGATGAAGACAAGGCAGAGATGGCTAAAGTTCTGTATGCATCGGCAGTTGGTAGTTTAATGTATGCGATGGTCTGTACGAGACCGGATATTGCTCATGCAGTGGGAGTTGTTAGCAGGTTTATGTCTAATCCGGGTAGAGAGCATTGGGAAGCGGTCAAGTGGCTTCTGCGTTACTTGAAAGGTACTTCTAATATGGCATTATGTTTCACTAAGAAGAATGTCATTTTGAGAGGTTACGCGGATGCTAATTTAGGTGGATGTGATGATTCGGGTAAGAGCACTACGGGGTATGTTTTCACAGTTGGTAAAACGGCGGTTAGTTGGATGTCTAGACTTCAGAAAAGTGTAGCTTTGTCAACCACAGAAGCTGAGTATATGGCTGTAGCGGAAGCAAGTAAAGAGCTTATTTGGTTGAAGAATTTTCTGGAAGAGTTGGGCAAGAAACAAGATGATTGTGTTTTATACTGTGATAATCAGAGTGCTGTACATCTCGGAAAGAATCCGGTGTTTCATAGTCGTACGAAACACATTAATTTAAGGTATCATTTTATTCGTGATCTTGTGAATGATGGTACACTGTTGTTGAGTAAAATCCTTGATTCGAAGAATCCTGCAGATATGTTTACTAAGGTGGTCACAACAGAAAAGTTGAAGTTTTGCATAGCTTCAACTGGCCTTCTGATGAACTGATAATAGAAGGTGTCGACTAGAGAGTTAGAGGGTTTTATTTTGGTTCCTGGTTTTCAATAGGTGTAGTTGAAGGGCCTTTTATCGAAAGTCTGTCTGATTCGTGTTTAATTAGTGTGCGTGTCCCAATTGGTATTGGTGGTATGGAGAGGCGGATTCGACTTTGTTGAAAGGGAATTATCGAGGGTTTAATAATTTGGGTTTGTCCGATCTTCAAGTGGGAGATTGTTGAGAAAGTGAAAATCAAACAATATATATATAATCAAATGGAAATTAAATGGCTGCATATGAAGGCTTACCTCATGTCACGTGAGTTCCAAAGAATTGTTTTGGTATTTTAGTGGAATATCATGTGAGATTTAATTGGTTTGGTAACAGTGTGCGCCGCAAGAAACAAAAGTCACGCTACAACAATTTTTTGAGGCAGCTATTTGTTTTCGGTTATTTTATTTGTGGGGTTTAATATATATATTAAACCTATTAATGTATAAACCCTAAGCTACAAAATAATACAGAAGAAAACTCTCTAGTTGGCCGTGGACTAAAGCGATCACCCCAATCGCATATAACCACGTTATATCCTCGTGTCGATTTACTTTTACGCATTACTTTTATCCGTTTGTTGATTTGTGTGGTTACAATTGTTCAATTGTTTGGGCTCGTAATACTTAACAAACATTTTCCATAACCCAAAAATGTTTGATCCGGCCCGTTTTGAGAAAGAAGCACCCCCACCCCCACCTTTTAGTTTAGTGACCTTTGGAGCTGGGCCAAGAATGTGTCCTGGTATGGAGCTTGCAAAAATGGAAACTTTAGTCATGATTCATCGTTTGGTGACTACGTTCAAGTGGGAGCTTTTTAACAAAGACGAATCCTTCAAAAGACTCCCAATGCCCGAATTTAATCAAGGGTTGTTGGTTCGAATCAAGTCAATAATGTAGGCATGATATGGAGTCAATGAGTTTTTTTATCGCGTTTAATTCTGTACAATAAGCGTATGTATACTCTACGAGAAAATAAGAAGGTACACTCTAATTATTTAAAAAAAAAAAAGGAAAAATGTAGCCAGTGATGATTCATTCAGTACATATAATATAACATGATTGATTTAATAACATTTGAAATTTGTAAGGGCTTTATTTAAATTTTGACGAGAGGAATTTTGTGATCGAACGAGAGAAGTAATTAATTTTACAGTCGTTAAAATTAAAAACAAATATTACTGTTGGAGGGCTGGCCGGGAGCGAGGAGAGCTGGCAGGTGCTTGGGAGTTGGGCCCTTTAATTGGCCCAATTAATAAGTGTTATAATCTTACAAAGACTCGTACGGCCCACCAATTGGGCCCCCTCCATCAGCCATCTTTATTCTGTTTTCCGTTCCCATCAAAACGATCTTACCTTGCGTTTGGTTCACGGAATACTTTTGACGGAATTGAAATTCATCAAAGGAATTTGAATTACATGGAAAGTGAATTCATTTGAATGAGGGAACTTGATGACTTACAAATCTATTCATTTGTGAAGCAAACATATATGTGGAATGGAATTGAAATTCTAATTCTTGCGAATTCTGTTGAATTCCATGAACCAAACGCAACCTTAGGGTATGGTTGTCGGTGGCCGATCGAGTACTTGGGTTGACCCGTGGTACAACCCAAACTTCAAACCATAAGAATTTTGATTTGGATTGATAAATGTTGACGTGAGTGATTCATGTTGAAATTTTTAGGGATTTTAATTGATATCTAATACTATTTGATATTTTTTTCCTAAAGCACAAACCATATATTTTGATTGGTTTAAGGCTTTAAGGTTTTGCTATTGAATTTGGAATTGATGTTTGGTACAATGTTTTGGGTATGTTTTGATATTTGGGGGTGATTCAATTCCATGAAGGAAGATAAATGTTTTTGAGTATGGGCTGTGTTTTCGTGACTAGTTTGATGGCTCTAAAGTTTCAAGTTTGTGTTGTGATTTCATCCTAATAAAAACATGTTAGGCGTGAGTTTTTTGTCCATCATCATATCATCATGTTTGACGTCATATAACAATCTAAAAAAAACTTCCACAAAATGAGTTGTCAATAAATGATAAACTCATCAAATATTTACAAACAAATATCTACAAAATGACATGGACAATTAGGTGGATGAATCAAAATTGTTTTTTTTTTTTTTATCTCTTTTGCTTCTCTATCATCAAATGATTGGTCAATATCATTGTGTGAAAATAATTCCGTAAAGTTTATGTAATCCAAACATTTCTCGAAAGAGAAAGATGAAAGAGACAAAAGTGATAATGTGATCATATGATTTTATATGATATCTCATTTTGTAAAAATTTGTTTGTAAACTTTTTGTGAATGTAGAATTCCTCTAATAGGCATCATTAGTTCATCAGTGTTTTACTCTCGGTCCGGCCCCTTTAACTGAAAATTATAACTCCACCCTATTTGTCAATCAAATATTAGGGTGATGCTTTTTACACAGAACTAACTATCTTGCCAACATCTTTGTCTCTCATCAATCATATCATTATTTCATTGTACAGGTATATGAATTGATATTTTATTTGGTGATTACTTTTTTATTAGTTTGTTATTTAAAATATGTGTTTTAGGTTGATACTTTTTTATGTATAACATATGAGGTTTTAATATCTTTTAGTCATTGGGTTCCAATTACTTTTTCTTCCGCATTTTTTTGTTACATTTAAGATAAAGAAGTAAATGTCAGTTTTAATTTGTATTTAAGGCAAGTTTGATTAGAAACAAATAAGGTTGAATAGAAAATTCAACGATTATAAATAGGTACTTTTTGTCTATTTGCAACTAGACAATTTTTTTAGAATAAAAAAAAAATAGTAAGGTGTACGATAAATATGCGTATGGATGTTGATATCAAGTTATGCTGTAACATCCTCGAAATGGACCTAGTTGTTTATATATTATTTCTTGATTTGAATTAATATTTAAATGTGTTTGGAAATAATATTGTTTGAAATAGTTGAAATAATTGGAATAAGAGTCAAATATTCCAATGTGATAAGTGAATTATTAATTGTTGTAAATTAATATAGTTGACGGTACAATAAAATGTTTGGACTCGCAAATGGTTTTCGGGTTCCAGACAATAGATTGAGATGGGGTATTAAATTATACCCGTATATTGAAGGCGGTTTGTGAACCGACTATATATTTAACTTTCCATTTTAGGAAAGTTCATTTAGAAACTTTAGAAACTCCTAGAAACTCTCTGAAAACTTCCAAATCAATCCAGAAATCAAATCAGGAAGTTGTGATTCTCGTGAATCTTCATAATCATCAGATTACCATCGTTAGATTCTTCAATCAGTAAGTATTCTTGAGTATTTAAGAATTTGATTTTGATTTAAATTTGGGTAAATTGATGATTTGAGAGAATTAGATGTTAAAAACATGTTATGAATGTTTTATAATGATTTCCTAAAGCTTTTAGTAGTATATTGATGATTGAAATCGAGTTTGAGGTGATTTGGGTAATAAATCGCGAGTTAGGGTTTTGAGCAGAACGATCTGGGCTGGAACGAAGGTCGAAGCCGGCGGCTTCGTGATGAAGCCGGCGGCTTGATATTCTGAGGAAGCCGGCGGCTTCTAAGCCAAGCCGGCGGCTTGTGTTGCCTGGTAGGACCCGGCGGGTATAAACCCGACCCGGCGGGTGGTGTAAGCTTTAAAACTTGTTTTTGTTCTGTTACCACAATTGGTAAAATACCCGGCGGCTAAGTAGTGTGACCCGACGGGTGGTTGTTTGAAGCCGGCGGCTTCATAAAGAAGCCGGCGGCTTGGTTGGCTGTTACAGCATTTCTTGTTTGATTGTTAATAAATAATGTGAATTGCTATTTGATATATGTTAATAGATGATAATGATTATATTGTAAATCATTAGTGTATAATTAGGAACTAGTAATCTTGATGTGGATTATGTTAAGTTCCTAATGTTATTGATTGATATAAGTTAAATACTGATGACCATGATTACTAACTTATATTTGAATTATTGATTCTCAGATGTGGAGAAGGCTCAGTGATATTAGACTACTGAGTGGAGGCCTGAGGTAGTCGGTGAGTGGATCTGTAACCTCAGTGTGATTTAGTTGTAATGATTTGATTTACAACAAGTAATTTATAGTATTACTTTTATATGATGCATCTGTTGATATATATATATATATTTTGCCATGTTAGTTTGGTGGTCTGCTTACTTGGCTGTTTGAGCTAGCATGTAAGATTCTGAGGTCAACTTGACTTGACAGTTAGACTTGGTTGTTATTGTAGACGACAGGAGATCTTGAAACTTGAAATGTTGGTTTGGAGATCTAGGTCGTGTGTGATTAACAACTGGTTATCGGTAATTCTGTATAGGCCAATACAGATGATTGATAAGAGTTCCTTGAGTACCAAACCGGTATTAGGGTATCTCAGGAGCCACCGGTCCTCATGACGATTGATAATGATTGATAGGTGTAGCTTGACATTGATTGGATGTCGAGTGAATGATTGATTTTCTGTTTATTGTTATTTGATGTAAACAGATTGTTATGCTAGGTTATACTGTTACTTATAGTTTCATTCACTTAGCTTTATGCTAACCCCACCACAGTTCTTCCTGCAGGTTAAATAGATGGGACATATTGGGCAGGAGGTTGTTGGACTGGATGGAATGTTTGACAGGCTGTTACTCTGATGTTATTTTGATAACTAAATATATGTTTTAAATTATATAACACCGAGTTGGTTGAAATGTCATGTGTTTGGATTTGAAAAAGTTTAGTGACATTTTAAGTAATGTAAAACATTGATAGTATGTTTTGAAATATACGCTTCCGAGTCGCAATTATTATATTATTGTTTATATTGAAACAGGGGGTGTAATAAGTTGGTATCAGAGCAATAATTTGGGTGAATTGAGCATGATAGAATGTTCAATCCTAAACTTTGATTGAGTTGAGTCAAACATTCCAGTGGGTGCGGGTTTAGTTGATTAGTGAATGTGTGAGAAAGTGATTAGTTGAGTATGTACTAACCCTTAACAAGTTGCAAAGTGTTATTTGATGCAGAGACGGAGGAACATGAGTAACTGATTGGTTTATTTCATGTTTCCTCAATGCTCGTGGGCTTAAGATTGTCAGGTAATCTTTGATAAGCCTGTGTTAATTTAAATTAACTTGAATTGTTTACTCTGATATGTTGAGTAAGCCTTGTTATGAAGTTAATTGAGTCAGACTGATATGATTCCCCAGTTTTGAGTCAACTATTGATTGCTATAGGTTGACATGAGGATAGAGGTATTGAATGAGATGCTCATTGTTGTTCATTGTTGTGGTTATTTCTGATTGAATTGTAAATGCAGAAATATGTTTAAGTAGATAGAGAGTTGATTAAGGTTTTAGCAAGATTGATGTTAGAACCTAAGGAGTGTCTTTATTGGTGAGACGAGATAATTGATAGTATTATGATAATGGATTAATCACAAGGTGTGATCTAAATCCTTGTTAAGGAAGGTTGTGTCATTGAATTGCTAATGACTGCTATTTGAGAAAATATGTGTTTATGTGACTGTATGATATGTGTTGACTATAGTTAAACACTTGATATAAACCATGACTGATAGGTTTAAGAGAAATGTAGAGTGTAATAATGTGAAATTGATTGGGAAGTGATAGATCTTTCTGGTCAATTGTGAAATTAATAAATGAAATGTTTGATAGTAACATGATTAAGTAGACTTGTTGTGACAGTGATGCTTGATATGATGGCATATGTCAAAGTGATGATAATTAATTAAGATGTGTCCTGAATTTTGAGGTAAATAGAGACATTGATTAGTGTTAAGTATTGAAACTATGATGATAAGTTATCATGTGTTTGAGGTTTCAGATAAATGATATACTGAGTAATTCAGTTATTGAAAATTAGAACATTATGTGTATGTGAGATGACTTGCATATGTAGGGTTGAATATGTAAGTAGTAAGCTGATTTTGAGTGTGTATCAGCTGATAGAAACTATTAAATGAAGTATGATTGATTTGAAATCATGAAGTATTTAATACGTATGAGGTGAGAATAGATCACATTGATAATTATAATGTAGAGTAGCCTGAGAATGGATTGTGAAGAGCATAATTTTGCAACGCCTGATCACCGTTGTTATATTATGTTGGGTCACATGAACTTGTTGAGGCTACTTGGAATAAAAGAAGTGTAATGTGATTTTAGAAATGGAACATGATGGTATGCTAAGTTGTTTAATAGTTGTTTTGATAAGAAAATAATCAGTTGATAGAACTGTGACCTTTAGACTGTAAAGGTGAGAGTGTAAATGATAGTTGTCATTGATAGAGGTTTTGATGATAAACCTAAGTGATTAATTTGATTGTGTTAAATATGTAATTGTGATTGATTGTGATAGATTACATGTAGGCGAATTTGATAGTGTTTAAATGAGTCACTATTTTGTATTTGGCTTGTATGAATCCAAAGTTGAGATAAGTTGATATTGTTTTGCTTGAGAAACTACTAGTAATTATTGAATGTAATAATTTGAAGTTTATGTTCGATAGTAAACATAAAATATGAAATGGATTGTATGGAGTCAAGATTGATGTAGGTTGACCTTGTCCTAGTAAAGGATTGATGAAATTATTGAAAGTAATAATTTGAAATATATGTTTGAAAGTGAACATATAAGATGAAATGGTTTGTTGGGAGTTAACTTGATAGTATGTTAACTTTGAAAGTCAAACCATGAATAGAGAATTGTGTATAAAATTAATTACTTGTGATTGGTTTGAGGATAGGTCAAACTTGAGAAAAGCAATTAGAGGATTTTATTGATTGGTTGATTGAAATCAAAGTTGACATGTAGTCAACTGTGTGTGTTGAAATAGTCTAACATAGATTGTAATGTTATGATTGTGAGGGATATGATTGAATTCCTTGATTAGTCAAATTATGTTGAGATGGGTCTTGTAAGATCCAAAGGAGATAGATGAATGGTCTAAGTTTGTGAGACTTGAGTTATTACTTAAAGCTAGTATTAAGTAATTGAAATAGTGTTAAGTATAATTAAGTATTCAGTTAGGAAATATATGATATTTGAACTGAATATGTGTTAGAAAATTATACAGATATGAAGTCATTGAATGATATGACAGTTATAAATTGTTGAATGATGTAAGTTAAATCACATTGATTAGGATTGTGATAAGAAAGTCTTACCAGTGTATGAGGCTTGTGATGATTGCTTTGATTGGGTAAGACTGTGAGATGATGAATAATTGAAGGTTATTATTATTAGTTGCCTAGGTTGATTGGTACCTCATGGTGAGTTACTTAGACATTGAAAGAATTGAATGGATTCTTTAGTTATTTGTTGATTTTATACAAATGAAGTAAGTGATGAAGTAGAAAATTGGGATTAGATCCAAGTAAGGTATGATATGAAAGTATACCTGGAGTTGGATTGTGTTAAAGGTTTAGTTGATCGTTGTTGGATAAAATGAGAGAATATGAATTGAAGGTTGTTCATGTTTTAAGAAATTTTGTATGTATAATTGTAAGTGTTAAGAAGTAAGGGAAACCTTGAAATTGGTAGGTGATGATTGTATTCACCAAACTTTCTTGTAAGTTTGGACTAAATTGTTTAAGTTATATACTAAGTGGTATGTATATAAGTGAAACATAGAATTGCTGATTGGTAATTGTTCCATGTCCTGTGGTATGGATATGTGATGACTAGTAGTACTGAGAAGGCTTGGTAAAGATTTTAACAGTCTGAATGGCCTAGTGTATAGGATTAAATGGAATTGATGTGTATGTGTCCATTTAAGAGAGTACCTGAAGTTGTGTAAGTATATATGTGTGATATACATGATAATAAGTGGCATGATAAATTTTAATAGAATGAATTAAAATGTGCCATAAGATATGTGGAGGTTAGTTAATTGTGATTAACTTGATGTAGATTTTGTTGAAATGTGTTGTAAAGTAGCACATTGTGATATTGTGATACTTGAATTGGGGTATCATAATGTTGATTAGGATTGACTTAGTTGCTAGATTGACGGGATCTAGTGTTGAATGATTGGGTGGTTAAAGTTGTATAATTTTCTAATGGCTTGTGATTAGTAGTTTATGATTGTAAGGTTGAGTTGAAATAACTGGTTGCTAGGAATAGATTTTGATGTCTTACCAGTTTAATAGTATATAAATTCTAACTTAATGGTTAGTTAGAGTTTGAAGACAAATATTAAAGTACTGATAGGTGTACTGGAATGTATAATCACTAGTGTTGTGATTATTGTTTGAGCAGTAGTTGTTGTCGACTTTGTTGTTGTTAACAATTGATAGGTTGTAATGAAAGGAATTACAAGTAGAAATAAGTCAATATAGAGGTTGGTTGAATGTAGGTAATATTTGATTGTGGTACTATTGTTGATTGAGCAAAGTACTTGTTGATTGTAGTTTTACCTACTGAGTGTGACCTCTGCTGTGCTTATTAAAATGATATGTGAATATGGTAGGTTATTCACAAGAGTAGGTATGAAACTTTTGGATGAAAAGTTGACCTAGATTTGGATTTCAGATCCTTGATAGTAGAGATTTGAGATTGTGATCTGTATATTAGATTGATTGTTGATCGTGAAATGAATTATATTTCAGTGTCGCTAGGTATATTGTGGTTTAATAAACACTGTTGTTGTGATATTGTTACTGCTATTTTATTGTTACCAGTGATGAACAGTGAGAGTAGGTTAAAGATTTTAGCATGTTGCTAATTTCTGGTTGTGTAGACCTAGTAAGTGATGTTAGGTTTCACTTATTGTTGTTGGTTAAAGTGATAGGGTGCTTTAAACTTTTATCTGATTGGTGATAAAGGAATTAGATAGATGATTGGTTCCTATGAGATGTTGGGATGGATGCACTGTATGTGTGCATAGGAAAAGATAGAAGCATGTACATTTGGATATGTGCATGTGGAAAGAATTCAAACAGTCTAAATATAGTTGTAAGTTGCTATTGAGGACAAATGTATATTAAGATATATGTGATTATATCACAATAGTTAGATTGATTGAGGTTAGATTTCGGGGACGAAATCTCTTTAAGGGGGGGAGAGTTGTAACATCCTCGAAATGGACCTAGTTGTTTATATATTATTTCTTGATTTGAATTAATATTTAAATGTGTTTGGAAATAATATTGTTTGAAATAGTTGAAATAATTGGAATAAGAGTCAAATATTCCAATGTGATAAGTGAATTATTAATTGTTGTAAATTAATATAGTTGACGGTACAATAAAATGTTTGGACTCGCAAATGGTTTTCGGGTTCCAGACAATAGATTGAGATGGGGTATTAAATTATACCCGTATATTGAAGGCGGTTTGTGAACCGACTATATATTTAACTTTCCATTTTAGGAAAGTTCATTTAGAAACTTTAGAAACTCCTAGAAACTCTCTGAAAACTTCCAAATCAATCCAGAAATCAAATCAGGAAGTTGTGATTCTCGTGAATCTTCATAATCATCAGATTACCATCGTTAGATTCTTCAATCAGTAAGTATTCTTGAGTATTTAAGAATTTGATTTTGATTTAAATTTGGGTAAATTGATGATTTGAGAGAATTAGATGTTAAAAACATGTTATGAATGTTTTATAATGATTTCCTAAAGCTTTTAGTAGTATATTGATGATTGAAATCGAGTTTGAGGTGATTTGGGTAATAAATCGCGAGTTAGGGTTTTGAGCAGAACGATCTGGGCTGGAACGAAGGTCGAAGCCGGCGGCTTCGTGATGAAGCCGGCGGCTTGATATTCTGAGGAAGCCGGCGGCTTCTAAGCCAAGCCGGCGGCTTGTGTTGCCTGGTAGGACCCGGCGGGTATAAACCCGACCCGGCGGGTGGTGTAAGCTTTAAAACTTGTTTTTGTTCTGTTACCACAATTGGTAAAATACCCGGCGGCTAAGTAGTGTGACCCGACGGGTGGTTGTTTGAAGCCGGCGGCTTCATAAAGAAGCCGGCGGCTTGGTTGGCTGTTATAGCATTTCTTGTTTGATTGTTAATAAATAATGTGAATTGCTATTTGATATATGTTAATAGATGATAATGATTATATTGTAAATCATTAGTGTATAATTAGGAACTAGTAATCTTGATGTGGATTATGTTAAGTTCCTAATGTTATTGATTGATATAAGTTAAATACTGATGACCATGATTACTAACTTATATTTGAATTATTGATTCTCAGATGTGGAGAAGGCTCAGTAATATTAGACTACTGAGTGGAGGCCTGAGGTAGTCGGTGAGTGGATCTGTAACCTCAGTGTGATTTAGTTGTAATGATTTGATTTACAACAAGTAATTTATAGTATTACTTTTATATGATGCATCTGTTGATATATATATATATATATTTTGCCATGTTAGTTTGGTGGTCTGCTTACTTGGCTGTTTGAGCTAGCATGTAAGATTCTGAGGTCAACTTGACTTGACAGTTGGACTTGGTTGTTATTGTAGACGACAGGAGATCTTGAAACTTTAAATGTTGGTTTGGAGATCTAGGTCGTGTGTGATTAACAACTGGTTATCGGTAATTCTGTATAGGCCAATACAGATGATTGATAAGAGTTCCTTGAGTACCAAACCGGTATTAGGGTATCTCAGGAGCCACCGGTCCTCATGACGATTGATAATGATTGATAGGTGTAGCTTGACATTGATTGGATGTCGAGTGAATGATTGATTTTCTGTTTATTGTTATTTGATGTAAACAGATTGTTATGCTAGGTTATACTGTTACTTATAGTTTCATTCACTTAGCTTTATGCTAACCCCACCACAGTTCTTCCTGCAGGTTAAATAGATGGGACATATTGGGCAGGAGGTTGTTGGACTGGATGGAATGTTTGACAGGCTGTTACTCTGATGTTATTTTGATAACTAAATATATGTTTTAAATTATATAACACCGAGTTGGTTGAAATGTCATGTGTTTGGATTTGAAAAAGTTTAGTGACATTTTAAGTAATGTAAAACATTGATAGTATGTTTTGAAATATACGCTTCCGAGTCGCAATTATTATATTATTGTTTATATTGAAACAGGGGGTGTAATATATGCAACCAGTGGTAAATATGGATAAAATAAACGGATATGAGTATGAATCTGGATATCACTACGATGCATCCATTTACCACCCGAAAAGATTTTTAAATATTTTATGAAACTATTAGAATAAATGACATTTTAGTTTTAATATTAAATTAAGGATCAGAGGAGAAGGCCTCAAATGAGGAGCATGAAGAGCAGGCCAAATTTACTGCAATTTAAGAACAAATTTGAAGGTTTAAAATGCAGTGTCGCTAAAATGCAGTAAAATTTTATAAGTGTAAAATGCAGTATTTGTTAAAATGTAGTACTCCGTTGGTAAAATGCAGTGAATCTGAGCGAAATTTTGCCCTAAAATGCAGTGAATTATGCCTGCTCCTCATGCTCCTCATTTGAGGCCTTCTCCTCTGAACCTTACCCTTAATATTATGCCGATATTTGTAGTAACTATGATTATTTTCTTTTACCAATTAATTAAGCGAAACAATTAATGATTCATTAACTCGCTTAGCTCGACCGTTATGGATATGGATTATCACAAAAATAAGTGGATATGAATCGGATGTGGATATGAATCGGATGTGGATATGGTTTCCACCCGATCCATATCCGATCTATTGTCATTTCTAATTGTGTTAGATAAGTTTTGTGAAAAACTAAATTATGAATAAATTGGAAAATATCGTATATCACTTTTACAAGTGTACACTTATTTTTTAAAAATAAAGTAAAATGAATATCTGAATATATATTTTGGGGGAAATCACAGATTTGATCCGTTTACCAACCCATTTTTAACAAAGTAATCCGTTGACTTTCATTTTTCACAAACTAATCCACCGATTGGCGCCGCCCCCGGCGCCCCTGACACAACCCACCACCCAAATAATGCCACGTGTACGAGGATTTCGAAAAAAAATGCGTTGGCGCCAAGGAACAAAGGGTGGGGCGCCGTTTTTTTTTTTTATTTTGATTGATTTGGCGCCGATCACATGCAAATCGAAGAGAGAGGGGCGCCAAAAAGGAAGGAGATGGGGCGCCAAAAAATGCAAGGGGCGTCGGTTTTGTTTTTTTTTTTGGAAATCTTCGTACACGTGGCATTATTTGGGTGGTGGGTTGTGTCAGGGGCGCCGGGGCGACGCCAATCGGTGGATTAGTTTGTGAAAAATGAAAGTCAACGGATTACTTTGTTAAAAATGGGTTGGTAAACGGATCAAATCTGTGATTTTTTTGAAACAGAGAGTAATAAAAATTTATTTTAGAATATGGATAAAAATGACACCAATCAGTAACATATAAATATACAAAAAATTTGACTTCCAAACTAATGATGATATAATATACAAAAGAATATAATATTCCAAATTTGACTTCCAAACTAATGATGATATGTGTCAAATGTCTTGTCAATCTTCTCTCCGTGTAAAAAACATTTTGAAGAGTGTAAATAGATTTTCCCCAAATATTATGGATGTAAAAGGTCGTGTCACTCCTTCATCGTGTCATGTCATCTCATCGTAGATAAATGTAACATGAATGCCCTATCTGGGTACATTTTCAAAGTTGATATTACGATGTACGTCGGAAAGAGTCGTTAGTTATGATGATTAAATTAATAAATGATATTAAAGTTTATAATGATATATAGTTTGAAAGCTCATATACACACTAATTTTTGGAGTATTATGATTAACAGAATCTAATCTATTTTCAAAGGCTAATGAACAATATATAATTCAAGGATAAAATAATGATCCTTGCTCTCGGGCTGTCTTTGTTGACATTTCATTATTGTCTCTTTTCTGGATGGCCGGCATTCGGAAGTGATAATAATATAAATATGTACTACAACTTCTAATCTAATATATGTAAAATAATATGAATATGCATTGGGGTGTTGTACGACATGCTTTAAAGTGTCAAAACTTTGAGTTTCATGTACATTGATCATCATCATCATCATCATCATCATCATCATCATGTGTTATACAGTGTATAGTAGAAACCATGCATTTTTTTTTTTCTAATACGAATAAATAATCATAAATTTGTGGCTTTAAAAACATTGATCTCCTTTAGTCTTCTTTACTAAACATTACTATTATAATTCCGACTTCCAACACCAATATACAAACGGATGATGCCATTATTTGAATAAGTTATACATATATATATAACTTTTTCTGTCAAGTAATCATTTTGAGTTTCTAGTCATGGAAGCCAAGGTTCATACAATGTTATTTTTATTTTTGCTGTCAATGTTTCTTTATGTATACTTTCTATCTCGAGGTAAGAGGTATTTGGGCCGCCTCCCGCCCGGTTCATTGGGACTTCCCTTGATAGGGCAAAGTTTTGAGCTTCTAAAGGCCATGAAAACCGACACGGTTGAAGAATGGTTCAAGAAAAGAATAGCTAAACACGGTCCTATATGGAAGTCCTGTGTTTTTGGATACCCGACAGTCGTATTACATGGTACAGCAGCAAATAAGTTTGTATACACTTATGATCGGAGCATACTCACTAGCAAGCAACCACCATCTATTAGTAGGATATGGGGCACTAAAAATATACTGGAGTTAACTGGAATTGATCACAAACGAGTTAGAGCGGCCATGGTTTCGTTCTTGAAGATTGAAGTATTGAAACAATATGTTGCCAAAGTAGATGAAGAAATCCAAATTCACTTGGAGACGCATTGGCATGATAAAAATGAGGTTAAGGTAAATATATTTTTCTCATATGTTTCTAATTTTTGGTGAAGCAAATCATATACCTTTACTGTATTATATTCCAACATGACTTTCTTTATTTGTTTTCCTCATAATCATATTCGTACATGTAAGTCTTAGTTGTCGGCTGTAGGTAAAAATTAGAAAAGGGGCTGGGTAATTAAGAGGGATAATTATGTATATATATGTGAACATAAAATATATGACAATCAACGCTTATGATCATGTTTCTTTGTTTTCGTCTATGATCATGTTTCTTCTACTTGTACATATACAGTGCATCCTTTATTTATTTATTTAGTTATTAATGTAAATTACATTAACTTCAACTTAATGTTTACAACATATATGTCATCTTAATCCGGATATCTTTACATGATCTTTGATTGACCTTTATTTTTATTTTACAACGCTATATATATAGGTGGAACCTTTCATGAAGACAGTAACCTTTGACGTAATTTGTTCACTTCTCTTTGGGATCGAAAGAGGACCCAAAAGAGAGGAAATGGTACTGCTTTTCCAAGATATGTTCGGAAGTATATTAGCAATTCCAATAAACTTGCCCTTTACCCAATATAATCGAGGGCTAAAAGCAAGAAATAAACTAGTAAAATTGCTTGAAGATCTCCTACGTGAGAAAAGGGAGGCACTTAAAGAACAAAAACAAGCTAATTCTCAAAAAGATCTCATCAGTTCGTTTCTTAACATTGGCGATGATAATAGCTCAGCAATGATGACTGATGAAGAGATCATTGATAACATCATCATTGTGATGTCTGCAGGATACGATACAACTTCCGTTCTGCTTACGGTCTTGGTGAAGGTTTTGGCTAACAATGAATCTATCTACTCTAATATAGCCCAAGGTACGCCATGTTTATCTAATTTGTGTTGTAACCACTACTAAACACACAATTTATAATAAAACACAAAATCATATGCAATGAGTGCCACACCCCTGAATCTAATTTTTTCATTGGACTGAGTATTACCATAACGAAATTGTAGAGCAAGAAGAAATCTCCAAAAGTAAAGCATTAGGGGAAGCTTTAACATGGGAAGACCTTAACAAGATGAAGTATACATGGAGAGTAGCATCCGAGACACTTAGATTAAATCCTCCTCTGAATTTAACCTTTCGTCGAGCAGCCAAAGATATCGAGTATGGAGGATACATAATTCCTAAGGGATGGCAGGTATGTCATTAAAGAAACGATTAAATATAAAATCTTTACATACAAATTAAAGATCATATAAAATAATCGACATGATGTGTTTTCAGGTGATGTTATCTGCATCCATGACACATATGGATGATAGCATTTTCCACAATCCGGCCATGTTTGATCCAGCCCGTTTTGAGAAACAAGCACAGCCACCACCACCTTTCAGTTTAGTGGCATTTGGGGCCGGGCCAAGGATGTGTCCTGGTATGGAGCTTGCTAAAATGGAAACTTTAGTCATGCTTCATCGCTTAGTGACCACATTCAAGTGGGAGCTTCTTAACATAGACGAATCCTTCAAAAGACTCCCAATGCCCAAATTTGATCAAGGGTTGTTGGCTCGAATCAGCCCACTGGAAAGAGAGATAAGTGTTAGTTAAAGCATGAATGCAAATATGATTTTTAGTCACAAATAACTATTACTAGAATCAATGTGTTTACTTATCATATCTATTATATCTACACCGCAATGGTAGACTTGTACCTGCATTTGATTCTGTACACTAAATAAGAATATATAAGTTTGATTCCTAATCTGACTAATCTCATAGTTCCTTGGAATAGATTTGGTAAGATGTTTAGTTATATTGAAAAACAAGTAGGACTAGATAATTTGTCCCTTTTTAAAAAAATTAGTAGAAAAAGTAGGTATACACTTCATTTTCAGATTAAAAGATATTTAGATTATCATCGTCACAACAAAACAACTACCACCAAAAAAACGAAAAAAAATCTGGTTGGTGAGTACATCAAATATATTAACCCCAAAATGAGGAAGTAGCAAGTCCAAAAGTAAGAAGCAAATTAAGCCACCTTTTTTGCTGGAAACTTTGGAATATATGTGACTATGGTGTATTTCTTCAATCAATCTTTATATTTGGTTATATTCAGGCCAGGCAACGGATCAAACGGGTCATGATCCTACCTTGGGGGCACCCTTTTATCAACTTCTCTAAGCAAAATTGTGACTTGTTTTCTAAGAATACTCACTAGTAATGACATATTAGCTTTTCCATGATCATTAATGCATGTAATGTTAACATTTTTTAATGCATGTAATGTTAATATAACATTTTGTAAATAAATTAACTAGTTTAATTATTATTAAACTACAAGGTTTTAATTGTAAATTAATAAGTTTTGGATTAGTTTAATAAGTGAAGGACTATAGGTGTAAAAGAGAAACTTGTTGGACAAGTTTACTAAACCTATAAATAGAGGACTAGGGGTTCATTATTTGATGTTCAATACCTTAACAATCTCCCCTCTCTCTTTGTCGACCGGCCCCCCAAGGCCCCAAGCCGACCGAAAGTCGGTCTAACCCTCCAAGGGTTTTAGTCCGTGATTCGATCGCGTACTCGTGCTAGGGTTTTAGTATACACGTAGGATACTACCGCTCGTTCAATCGTGGATCAAAGGAGGATACCTAACGTATCCGAGTAGTAGCCGAATTCAAGAAAGAAGAAGGAAGGTCAAGATAAGTCCACTCGTATTTTGGCAACGAGTAGAAGACTAGATATCTTGCCGAGCACTCAATATAAGAATGTTCATTCTCATATTTTAATTAAGTGTAATTAATTGTCTAAAATTATAGATCTTAGTTAAAGGGTTTATTTAATGTGATTAAATTGTTTTCTAAACCCTTCCGCATATTAATTGTATTTATTGTAAATAAAGATTAAATTTTATAACGTATAATTCGTATTAAAACCCTTCAAAAACAACGTATACTCGAATGGCCATTTTTATTTTTGGTAATGTATATATAAAGATAATGACGAATGTGCAACATATGGCTAAAGAGTTTTGAAGACGTTAATGCAAATTTTATAACGTGGAACCAAATGATAGAGCCTAATACTGTTAGTGATTCATGATTCGCATTATACTGTGTATATACTTAACTTAACATTACCCAATACCGACTTCCTCGGTGTATGGGGGAGGTGAGATGTAGACAGCCTTACCCCTACCATAGGTAGAGAGGCTGCTTCCAGAAATTATACTGTGTATATGATTTGACAATTATGACCAGCAGTTAAGTATTAGATGGGTTACTATGATCAAGTATGATGGATATTTGCCATGCAGTTTTAGAAATCCTACATCGTGATTTTTATATTTGTACATTTACTCATTAATTTATACATTCAAAAATATTTTATCATATGTCATGTTGCAATGTGAGGGTAAAGATACTTGTTCAATCACATTTATCATACGCACATATATCATAACGGCATAACCTCAACTTAATTTGATATAATTTTTTGTTTGTACAAATACTCAAATATATCATAGCTTAACTTAATATGACATGTATTTTTTTCAACTAACCATATATGAATAAATTGTAAATACATCCATCTACAATTAATCACATATATATTTACCATTCTATTCTCATCCTCTGTATTTTAACATCTTCAAAACATATATGTATACATGTACTTTCTAATCTCATTCACATGATCAGGGCACATACTTATCAAATTTTCAAGAGAAATGATATTGACAACTCTGCCTAAGGACTGTCATTAAGAATTATTTGAAGATAATTATTAACCTTACAGTTTCCTTTATTATCTAAAATCATAATTAATACATCACATATAAAAGGAATGTTTCAGTAAATTGAATACAAACCTTACATCATATGTATTATCTCGAGTGTATTATATCATGGGCGTGCTTAGCACGACCATGAACTTTCCTAGTATATGTTATATGTATATATATATATATATATATAGGGTAGTGATCAAGAGGGAAATGTCTTTTTGGGGGGAAGCGTTAGTACGCATCAGGAAGCATATTACAATTATCAATCAAAACGTCAACAAAAAATTATTTTTATCGGTAAATAGTAATCAAAATCGATGCTATAAAGAATATTTTAACGAATGAATTTCATTTTTAAGTCATAACATTAATTGATGAATATATATTTAATTAATTGTTAAGATGCAGTGTGATGCATATTAACTAAGATGCATCGCGATGCATCATAAAACTTCACATTATTTGAAAAATATTTTTATTGTTAAGATGCATCACAATGCAGATTAACTAATATGCACCGCGATGCATCTTAACGGATTTGGATTAAATATTCATAAATCGATACTATAACTTGAAGAAAAAATTTATCAAGGAAGCTTAACATTTATAACATCGATTCTGATTAACATTTACTAAATTTCAGTTTGCTTTTTTCGAGATTAGTATAGGTGAAGGTAATATGCTTCCTGATGCGTACTAACGCTTCCCCCTTCCCTCAAAAAATGGACTTCCCTTTGGATCATGTCACTATATATATATATATATATATATATATATATATATATATATATATATATATATATATAGGGTAGTGATCTAGGGGGAAGTGACAAAATTGGGAGAAGTGGGAAGTTAATCTGGTGCGTCCATCTCATCAAACTAATTAAAAAGGTGGAGGGGTAGTTTGGTCAATTTACAAATAAGTTAAAAAATCAAGGAATGGGATTTATTAACAAAGACGCTGAAACAACATGAGATTCATTCCATAAAACCTAAATTTCTTCTTCCAAATACGATTCTGAAGGTGAGATTCATCAAAATCATTACATAAACAAGATCTGATTCATTTCCAGTTAACTTCAAACTGGATTTATTCAACAAAAACAAGATTCATCAATGGCGAAAGATTCGAAAGAAAAGCGGAAAAAAATTGACGAACGAGGTAAACCTAATTCGTAAAATTAAATATTAGTAGCTACAAATTGCTTAAATAATGTTATTAATTGATTATATGATCTGAGATAAATCAATATTGTTGATTCAATTAAGAATTACCTGTTACTTGTAGATGATGACTGTTACAGATTACCAATTACAATTTTGATGAATAATATTCATTGTGGTGCTTGTTATATGATTAATACTAAATACTCATAAAGTTAAGATTACGATAATACTCATATATTACGGATTTAAAAACAGTTGAATATTACTGTTAATACTGATTATGTATTAGTGATTTAATGGCCATTGAACTTAATTTCAAACAAAATATATATTAGATGGTTATAATTAAAACTCATCCATATGGATGTTAATATGTATGAATATGCATCACTACAATTAGACTTATGTTAACATGCACCAGAGTTAGTATCCACATGGGTGTTAAAATGTATCAATAAACATGATTCTGACGTTAACCATATCTTATGATGCATCACAGTGCATAGTATGAGTAATCATACATTCATACACATGTGTGTTAATATGTATTGAAATAAATCACTAAGATGTAAATTCTGTTAAGATGCAACATAATGCATACTATTGTGGGCCGATATATGAACTTCCTGATGGAGAGTAAGTTTGGTCCCCCTTTTTCTGCTTGGGATTGTTGAGATGTAAGATAGTTGCAGGTATTGAGTCTATTTGATTAACGAGATGATAGAGATCAGTTCTGACATATTCAAGACTCCGGATGTTTTGTTCAATCCCTCCTAGTGGTTCGTACCAATTATCATCAGAAACGGGTTAATGCTGTGATTATGAATTTCACTGAGTAATGTGGAACTTGTTGCAGTATTTAATAATATACTCATTATCAGATGTTGCTAGGTTGTGCTCCATCGGAAACTGATTTATGGAACTTGATAATTTAAGAAGGTACCTTTCATACTATTCTATTGATATATCTTTTTTCTGAATATCATCTCAGACTATACCGGGTATGTAGCCAATTTTTTTGATTTAATCCATTTGGATCAAGTGAGTTACGAGGTTACAGTCATGATGTAATCCAACATTTATTTTGATCGTGTGTATTTTATTCTTCAAGGAATCTCCTCATGCAGCTAGAGTCAAAGTATTAGCTAGCGGCAACTCAACCAAAAGAAGGTTCAGGTAAGATTTAATGTTCTTTCTCTCCAACTTCAGAATCGCTTTTAAAGTTGCATTAGATGGTTATCACATGTACATAAAGTTTTCTGTAGCTTCCCAGTCAATTTAATGACCTTGTATAGAATATTTCTATAACTTTGTGAGAACAATAAAAGTAATTCACCTTTTTATCGTTAGATGCTCATTGATTTCAAGGACTTTAAGCTCTCACAAGAAGAGATGCACCTGCAAAATTTGATGATGGTGAAATGGTGATCCCCTGAAATTTGTCAATATTAGGAGATTAATAGATAGTAGAAGCAGGTTAATGAATTTGAATAGAGTAATAATAAACTCAGTTTCATAATAATAAGCTACTATTTTATTAAAGCAATCTAGGTTTTATTTAGCTTAACCTATGTCATCCGTTATAACACATGGGTGTTAATATGTATATCACTACAATGTAAACTTATCTTAAGATGCATCACACTGCATACTATTAGTACTATCCACATGGGTAAGTACTAATAGTATGCACCGTATACATACTTGTTTATTAGATGAATGATAGAAAATAATAGTAAAAATTAGATGCACTTGCAAATTATGTATGCTTTTATGATAACAATTGAATATTATTCACTGAGATGCATATTAATGATTTTGTAATACTACAATGTAAGATAATCTTGAGTAGTATGGTACATTGACTATGTTATTTTTGAATCTTAAGTAGATAGGTAGCTTAACTATGTTGTTTTAGAATCTTAACTAGGTTGGTACCACGACTAACTTGTTTTGGAATCTTAAGTAGGTTGTTTACAGCATGTGGTTGAAGATTATATTATATTTTCTTAATGCATACTATGTAAACTTATGTTAACATGCATCACAGTGCATACTATTAATACTTACCCACATGGGTGTTAACATGTATCAATATACATCACTTAGATGTAGACATATCTTAAGATGCATCAAAGTGCATACTATTAATACTAACCTACATGGGTGTTAAAATATTATCGATATACATCACTACGAAGTAAACTTATGTTAACATGCATCTAAGTGCATACTATTAGTATACATGGTTTTAATATGTATTGATATACATCACTACGATGCATGTAAAATTATGTTAAGATGCATTGTAGTGCATACTATTGTGGACCGAATAAAACAGACATGTGTGGGCTGCTCAACGTTTAAGGGCTGTTGAGCCTGTTAAAAGCTTCAACTTCAAGGTATCACGTTTTATATATTTGTATTCATTATTATGTTGTATAGAATAATCTTGTTGACTATATTTTTTTGTTGTTTTCATTATGTTTTTCATAATCTTTAACACAACTTATGAGTTTAAAAATGATAATACATAGATCATTTGGGTTTTTTTCAACTTGGATTCTTGAAAAAATAATACAAAAAGACAGAATTGGTTTGTGTATCAGATTGGGTGGAACCAGGAACACTGTCATTTCATATAGTCTATATCAGATCTGTTACTAGTTTTTAGATTTGTTACTAGTTTGATCTAAGTGCATACTAATAGTACACATGGGTGTTAATATGTATCAATATGCATCACTACAATGTAAAGTGATATTAAGATGCATCAAAGTGCAAACTATTAGTACTCATCCACATGGGTGAGTACTAATATTATGCACTGTTTACATACTTGTTTATTAGATGAATGATAGAAAATAATAATAAAAATTAGATGCACTTGCAAAAATTATGTATGCACTGTTTCAATTGAGTTTTGAGACGATAATCATTGTAGAAAGGTTCATTGTAAATTTGTCTACTTGAAGCAACAAATATTATTACCTGAATTATTTGTGGCTTCACATAAACTTTTAAGTTTGTTGTTGTTCTCTACTAAAGGATGAGTTAATGACTTAGGTGGTGTACTTTCATGGATGTAGGAGGCTTGCTATCTGTTAAGCCATTTGGAGTTGTAAGAAAGTATAATTAACATCTTTTATTTGTCTCCTTCAGGTTTAGTATTCCAACATACGTAAGACCGTAAGTCTTATTTTCCTTTTTAATCATCGAGCTCTACATTTGATGTATTATTCCCCAATCCTATGGCATTTGCTGCTACTAACAACCAAGAAGCCAGTCTCTCAGCTTGCTAAAAGATGGATTTTAGAGTGATGATGACCGACTTGATAACTTTCGAGGCTGTTAAGTTATTTTAGAGATCTTAACAAAAAAGTTTTTGATCCATCACAGATAAAAGAACATTCCATTTTGTGGACATTTTATGATCCATTTGACCACAATCATCATTATCGAAAATTGATGATATTAAATTCATTCTATTGTTTTGGCCCTTTTGGATTCCACTAAGTGGACTAACTTAGTAACATAGCTTGATTGTGTGATCAGGGCTGAATTGTCTCATTATAGGCTGTTAATATGATGTTTGATTTGCTGGTTATATATAAACGTTATACTCGCTTATATTGTGTATAGTATAATAGGCAGTAAATTTCATAAGGCGGAATGGATCCATTGGAAGCAGATTTTATTGTGCTGAATATATGTACATTATGGCTATGAATTCATGTGTTTAATTTCCTATATATTCACTAAGCATGTAAGCTTAATCCGTAACGATGTGGTGGTTGTAGATGCAAGCAGGTCGGATAAGAAGGATGAGCATCCGGAAAGGAAGGGCATTATGAAGGCAAGACGTGGATGAGCACTTGTAATATTGCATTATGTATTCTGGTTATAAACTGAAAGTATACAATTAAAGTATGGTCAAATGTCTTTGAAGTGGTTTAAGGTTTGCTGAAAACGAATGTGTATAAGTGATTGAAAAGTTGGGCACAAAATAGCATGTTGGTATTGATTTTTGAACTTTCAGCAGCAAGAAATAGTTTTTGTTTTAAAGGGTTATAAATACCCGTGTATGGCGTTTTATAAAAAGTTAAAAGTTTTACATTAAAGTATGTTTGAATACCTTCGTAATGGTAATATCTATAAATGTATGTTATCACTTAATATTAACCAGGATAAATAATATCACAATGCATACATCAATACAAGAAACTACAATACAATTTCAAATAGTATGCATCGCAATGCATACTATTAATACTTATCAAATTTAATACAATTTCAAATAGTATGCATCTCAAAGCATAATATTATGTAATTATAATATAATTTCAAGTAGTATGCATATTAGTTATCAAATTAAATACAATTTCAAATAGTATGCATCTCAATGCATACTATTATATAACTACAATACAAGTTCAAGTAGTATGCATCGCAATGCATACTATTAGTTCTTATCAAATTAAATACAATTTCAAGGGGTATGCACCGCAATGCATACTATTATGTAAGTACAATACAATTGATTTCAAATAGTATGCATCGCAACGCATACTATTATGTAACTACAATACAATTTCAAATAGTATGCATCGCAATGCATACTATTAGTTCTTATCAAATTAAATACAATTTCAACTAGTATGCATCTCAATGCATAATATTGTGTAACTACAATATAGCAATGCATACTATTAGTTATCAAATTAAATACAATTTCAAATAGTATGCATCACAATGCGTGAACATGAAAGTTAACCAACATCAATATATCAGAAGAATTAAAACTTAAATTAATATGCATTGTAGTGCATACTATTATTATGCATCAACATGACTGTCAACATACATCAATACAAGAATCTACAATACAATTTCAAGTAGTATGCATCGAAATGCATACTATTAGTTAGTATAAACATAAATATACTCTATTAGTATGAATGAACATGATGGTTATCATTTAATATTCATATAAATAGATGTCAAGTTATAACAACCGAATTTAAATTATAATGTTTATCAACTAATATTCATCAAAATGAATGATAATTCTAACAACTGAAATTGAATTATAAAGTTTTTCAACTGATGTCATCACATAATATTCTAGAAAGTTCTGTTTGTTGCAGCTGGAGGGATGGATGACTGGTGGGTGACAACTCTGAGAGATAACCTGCAAGCCCCTTGTGTCCACATGTAGCAGCTATAGAAGCTGGTGTTTAGCCAGTTGGGTCTTGTTGGCTGGGATCTGTAAATGCTTCAGCAGAAGCACTAGATGCTAAGAGTTCAGCTACCATCTTTTCCCTATTACGATACATCAAGAACAATCAATTTGAGTTCAATATTCTTAAACACGTGCACAAGCACACATAAATAATATTGATTGATCAATAGAAGCTTACATTTCTGTCTGAAGGGTACACAAGATTCTTTTGTTGACCATCACTTAATGTATTCCCATCATATTCGAGCACATCATCCCAAACTGAATCTTGTTGACTTGTGATAGAAAATTCACCCCCTGATGGTTGATGGTATTGATGCGCTCTTACGTAGCCACCTAAACATTATTTTCACAATTAGTTTGTATATAGCCTTATTAAAATCCATCACTTTGACAAAGAATGCAGATGATGAACCGGCATAGATCAGCGGAGAAAAGCTAGTAGCAGAGTTGATAAAACATACATGATAAAGAACGTGGAAAGAGAAAAAATATTATTGTATGGAAGATATCTCAAAATTAGAGGTGGTAATTTCAACTCATGTAATTATGGATGGGTTAAATTAGGTTGAATTTTATCATAAACTCGTCAAGTAAACTTAAAAGGGGAACAAGTCAGACAAGTTGAAAGCCTCCCCAAGTCTAGTTTAATAGCATAGAACCTCTTATATCATTTTAGTCAAATATTTTGATTGATTTCATAAAAGTAATTTGTAATCATTGTTTATGCATTCATCATTTATTGGTGCTTGCGGGTTCAAGGCTTCAAGCCAATCCGGCCTATTTCTACCCTTACTAAAAATGAACTGTGTCAACTTGAACTCACTTTGACCCTTTAGACCTTTACTCAACCCGCACTCTACTTAAAATCACTGTAAATGAGTTCAAGGCCTTACACACTGGAGCTGGTCAATTAGCTTTAAGATTGACACAAAAAGAGATAACATGGTACATTTACATGTTGTGACAGCTATGAGCACCACAAAAGGGAAATTAACCTGGATACTGCTCAGATGCATAATTGTTCAAATCCTCTTGCATCCCTCCAGATCCACCGTAATTTTGCTCGTTAGCTGAAAACCCTGATTTATTTGAGATCTCGTTCACACTATAGAAGGCACCAAGTTCTTTCAAGTTGTCCTCATCCAAACTCAACTGCTCCTCTATCCTACGCAATGCCTGGTCAATTTCAAAAATAGGTAAACCGCCAATTTCTTTTGTTCCTTCTGTAATGCTGAAAGGACTTGTTCCATTGGACCTAGTAATTACATCCGAACTAACTTCTATAGAACTAGGACTAGAGGTGTTGTCATAAGGCTCATGAAACTGACTAAAAGCAGCAGCATCAGATTGGGTAAACTAAGAAGCATAGGAGCTGGAACCCTGAATAAGAGTAGAAGATCCTGTAGACAATGTTGGAATGGATCCAGGACTATGTCCACTCTGCAAATATCGGTTACGGACACTGTTATGTATACGTGTATGTGCATACATTTACTATGTATATATTTGAGGTAAAGCAACTTTTTGCCCATATAGTTTACATAATAATTAAGGTTTGAAAATATTCACTCGGGCATGCATAATGTAATAAAGATATTGTGTGTAGAGCAACCCTAATGGGTAGGTGAAAATAAAAAGAAACACCAGATACCCTAAGTGCACCAACATGCAAGTAAATACAGTCATAATTTCTTCTTTTTATATGAGATCACAAGACTTACCATGGTTATATCTCTATAATGAACAAGTACAATGTGATCTATTCCCCCGTCAACACAAGATCAAAAAATGTAAGTCTATCAGCACATAATCAATTTAAATTTAGATATATGCTTCAGTTAACATAGAACATTGAGTTACCAAATAGTTAACTAAATTGCAAGCTATAACTTCAGGAAAATCTACGTCTATAAGAGACAATGTAACCCACAAAGAGATGAAAGATACTCACGGATCCAACATCTAATAACTATACCTCTGGAAGTTCTGATTCAGCTCACCATGTGCATAGTAACAATTCAGAGCTTCAACATTTCCAACCTATACGAAACATGGTGAGCAACACTATTACCTTATCATGAATACCCTTTTCCTACTGATTCGACCACAAGAGCTATTAGATACCACTGATCTAACTTTTGATCTTGGCTCAGCTTCGTCACCTTCTTCTGCATAAAACTTATCAACAATATATAATATTCTGTAAGTTACAATCACAGGCTACCAAATGCAAGTTGTGTTAATCGGATTACCTGATCGAGCAACTTAGTTAGAATAAGTTCAATGGCCTCAAGAACTTCATCTATTAGACACCATAATAGCCCTATCATATATTCCTGGAAAATACTCATAATTGTGTGACAACTGAATTTGAGCATTACAATGTGACTGGAAATCAGAAATTGTTGTTCCACCCTTTCCAATGATTGAACCAGCCTTAACATTTGATGCAAAAAAACCTCAGATAAGTAGTCTCTGTACCATCTAGAACATGTAATGAAATATTATTACTAGTAGATCTCAAAATAAGATGGTGATAACTCGTGTTTATAAGCATCTTAGTAGAGAGAAGAAGATTTATGGAAGAAAAAGGAAATGCAGATTTAGATCACAAACAAGTACTAAAATGGAGTCATAAACCTCAGCATTCATCAAATAATCTGAGTATAATGTACCCCATTATGTATACAATCAAGCTCCTATACTAAACACACGAGCACAAGAAAAATATGGATCCACTATTGAAGAGGGCAAATAATAGCAAAAGTAGACAGCAAAAGCAAACCTATATAAAGTTTTTCAATAACATCAAACTTTTTTTCCCTAGTTACTTAGGATCGTTGATTAGAATTAAACTAATTAGAATTCAGAATGTATAGTATAGTGAATTCCCTAGTGCTAGAAACCAAGAAATATGACACATAAGTTTTTTCTTATTAATTTAAAGATAGCAGTTAAAATTCTGTTACCCAACCCACTCGATTTACTACCTCTAACACAAACTCAGCTAAGAAAAGTCTGATGGTAAGGGTTGGTTCTCTTCTTATTGCACGGTACTACTTTTAGTAATAAACTCACAATTGTGCACACTGTGGGCTGATGACCTCACACAAGTCAAAGTGATTATAGCAAACGAAATTTGGGTGATCAAAATTCAAAACATAGAGGAGCATCCAACTGCATACTATTAGTACACATCTACATGGATCAAAACTCAAAGTAATTAACTAGTAATATTCAAAACTAGTAGACTGATAATTAAATATTGATTATGTTTTATGCATCCAACTGCATACTATTAATACCAATCCACATGGGTGTAAATATGAATCAATATAATTCACTACGAAGTAAACTTATATTAAGATGCATCACAGTGCATACTATTAGTACACATCTACATGGATGTTAACATATATCAACATATAGTAATCATCACAGAGCATACTATTAGTATTCATCATAGTGCATACTATCACAATTTAATATGTAAACTCTATTTTGGGTTTAAGAGAATATTTAAACTGAGTACTTGAATATTTAAGCACAATTTAATATTTAAACTTACTGGTAGAATCAAGAAGAGTAGGATTAGATTCAAATGGGACATTGAAACTAGAAACCATCACATGAGCTACAAAATAACATTCACCCAAATGCATATTAACACAATTACAACCTATAAACATAAAAACCTGAATTTAATAAACAATAAAATTATTAGTATACACTTACCGGTAGATTCAGCAAAAACTGAATTCGATTCACCAGGAACATTGGAACTAGAAGACATAATTTACACTGACAAATACAATTGATGTTTTAACGAATGCTATTAAGATCCAAACCCTAAGTATGAACGATGTAAAACATGATGAATTAAGAAAACAACGAGAACAGATATTGGAGAATCAAAGAAATTAACTGTATACGAATTTCAGTTCAGTGTTTATGGGAATGGATTAAGTGATTACGTGAACAAAATTTGTGTTGCAGATGAAAAAGAAGACCGAATTGAATAAAGAACGTATATGCATATGCTTAATTGAATTATGTTTTTTTAAATAAATAAAAGGAATAATATGAAATTACTGTAATAACCTTGTCCCTATAAACTCACTGAAACGCAGGAACACTGTACATATGGTGAGCGGGAGTTAAATGATGGAACTGAATGGTGAGATGGCTACTTCCCCCCTTCCCCCAAAAAACACCCCTTCCCTCTGGATCATGCCACTATATATATATATATATATATATATTACATTTTGGTCTTCCAAAATCTATATAAATGGTTACGTTTACATTAAAATAAATTGATTAGATTATTCAAAAAATAAATTAACTAAATACAATTAAAAACAATAATAAATTCAAATAAACTTGAATTTTGAAAAAAAAATTACACGGCTGGTCCTTTTAACGGAGAAAACTAACGATCAGTTAAGTTTTGGACTAACGAAATAAATAGTTTGAAAAGTAGGACTATTCAAATAGCTTTTAGAAGTCAGAGACGAACCATGAACAAAACGTGAAACCACATGGACAATTTAAATAATTTACTCTTCTTTCTACAACGATATAGGTGCAACCCCTAATGAAAACCTTAACCTTCGACGTAATTTGTTCGCTTCTCTTTGGGATCGAAAGAGGACCCAAAAGAGAGCAATTGTTACCACTTTTTCTAGATATTTTCAAAAGTCTACTAGCAACTCCAGTTAACTTGCCCTTCACTCAATTTGATTGCGGGCTAAAAGCAAGAAAGAAATTAGTAGGCGTGCTTGAAGATCTCCTACATGAGAAAAGGAAGGCACTCAAAGAACTAAAGCAAGCTAATTTTTAAAAAGATCTCATAACTTCGTTTCTTAATGTTGGTGACAATGATAGCTCAGTATAATAGTGATGTCCGATGAAGAGATCATTGACAATATCATCCTTGTGATGGTTGCAGGATACGATACAACCTCTGCTGCCCTTACGTTCTTGATTAGGCTTTTGGCTAACAATGAATCTACATATATACTTTAATGTAGCCCAAGGTATGACACCTTTATCTTTGCTTGTGTTGTAAGCACTACTAAAACCATATGTTAAGATATTGGGACAACGTTGTATATCATATAATTTATTGCGCACAACGTACATGGTATAATGACACACAAATTCAGATGTGGTGTGCGAAGTAGTTTGTGTGTTGTACGAATCACTTTCCTAATATTATTCAACAAGTTACTCCTACATCCCTGAACCTATAATTCTTTCATCGAATTGAGTTAACATAATTGATATTGTAGAAAAACAATAAATCGCCAAAAGTAAAGGATCGGGGGAAGCTTTATCATGGGAGGACCTTAACAAGATGAAGTACACATGGAGAATAGCATCCGAGACACTCAGAATAAATCCTCCTTTAACTTTGACCTTTCGTCTAGATGCCAAAGAGTGGTAGTTACATAATTCCTAAAGGATGGCAGGTATGTCATCAAAGAAATGATATAGTAACCAAAAACACTTAGATGCAAAAGATAATATAGCATAATCATTAAATGTGTTTTCAGGTGATGTTGTCTGCATCCATGACACATATGGATGATAACATTTTCCATAACCCAAACATGTTTGATCCGGCCCGTTTTGAGAAAGAAGCACCCTGACCCCCACCTTTTAGTTTGTGACATTTGGGGCCGGGCCAAGAATGTCCCTGGTATGGAGCTTGCGAAAATGGAAACTTTAGTCATGATTCATCGTTTGGTGACGACGTTCAAGTTGGAGCTTCTTAACAAAGACGAATCCTTCAAAAGACTCCCGATGCCCGAATTTAATCAAGGGTTGTTAGTTCGAATCAAGCCAATAAATAGAGACATTATTTAGTGTCATTTAAAGCAAATGTATGCATGATATGGAGTCAATGAGTTATTTTATCACGTTAAATTGTGTACACTAATAAGCGTATGTATATTCTACGAGAAAATAAAAATGTACACTTCAATTAAAAAAAATGAAAAATGAGAGAATATTTACCTTATACGATGAGACTTGTAGGCTGTAGCCAGTGATGAAGCCAGTGATGAATTTATCAGGGTTTTTTTTGTGATCCAATGAGAGAAGTAAATTTTACAGTCGTTAAGAGAGGAGAGCTGGCAGTTAGGCCCCTTTAATTGGCCCAATTAATACGTGTTATAAGCTTACAAAGACACCGGCCCATCAAGTTGCCCGCCCCCCCCCCCCCCCCCCCCCCTCCCCCCCCCCCCCCCCCCCAGCCCTCTTTATTCTGTTTTCCCAAATCTGGTAGTTTAGTTGTTGACTGGTTGTTGCTGCCCATCAAAACGATCTTATGGTATTCTTATAGTGTTTGGCCACAAGCCCACAAATCCGCAATGGTTTTTCTTCAATAGCATTAGGTAAACCCAAACTTCAAATCATAAGGTTACTTTTGTTTCGCAAAATTATTTGATATTCGAAAATCTCAATTCCATCTCATAATGTTGCTTGGTTCAACCATGAAATAAATTGTAATTCACAAAATTTCATTACTTACACAAAATTCCAATTTCTTGTCAAACTTCTTTCTTTTCTTTAGATCTTGACAAGATGTCGTAGTGCTAATGATCATCGATTGATTGGGCTTGTAATACAAATTCATCTAACTTCAATATTGTGTCCTGGCTTAAATTTTTTTTTTATATAAATCTCACCGTTAATAAAAAAATAATAAAAAAAAAGTCGTAATTTATGGTACAATGTTTTGGGATTGTTTTGATATTTGGGTATGCTTCCATGAAGGAAGACAAATGTTTTTTGAGCATGGGCTGTATTTTTTGTGACTAGTTTGATGGCTCTCAAGGTTCAAGTTTCAAGTTTGTGCTGCAATAAAGCTGCTTTCATATCTCCTTCCGAAAAGTCAAACCGCAAACTATTGTGATTGATATAGGGTCCCATTTGATTTGATTAATAACAAGGAGAAGATATACATAAATATACATTATACAATACTAATTTTTATCAGCCATTATGATATTAAACTGTTCATGACCAGATGTGAAGCAAATGACTAATAATTCAAATTGATTTTATCTAAGTAAAACAATTTGCCGGAAGATCAATCTCATAACTCAAGCCTTAAAATTCACATGGAGTATCTATAGATTAGATTGTTTTATACGGAGTAATTCAAGTCGCATTGGACTATACCATGTGCCCTTTGTTAGTCTCATTTCTTTATTCAACCTTTACAATTCGAAAAGATTTATAAGCTCAACATATAATCCATTTTTTGAGTCCGAGTAGATAATCGTGAACGACTGTCAATAATCAATTTAGCATTTCAATTATATTATTTGGCACCGAGTAATTGCGTTTGACGTTAATAACGGTAAGAACCGAACCGTAGTTTTTTAAGTGTGTTACTTATTTTTGTATATACAACCTTACAACTTTCTTGACATGTTATCTTAATCTTCCTTCACCCACCAACCACCATAAAACCACCACCACATTGGTTGGCATCGCCACCACAACCTTCCTCCGATCCATCACAACTCACCAGTCACCACCACCATCGACACTTTAAATTTGATCTTGAGCAAATAAAACTGAAAACAAAAATAAAACCGTATATTGAGACAATATGAAACAAAAAGAATAAAAGAAAATAATGATTAGGAGCAAAATCTGAAACGTAGAAAATCATAACAAAATCTTTATAGTATGAAAACCGCTGTAAAAATAAAAATCTCAAAACTAAAATCAAATATAAAACCCTGGATCAAGAAGTAGGAGAACAATAGTTGTTTAATGATAGAAATAGAAACAATTAAGGTGATACTATTAGATTAGTGAGAAATGATTATTATATTATTGTTTATTTAGTGGGAAGTATAATGGAAAAGAAAATATGATAGTGCGCTTCTATATCTCTAAAAAAAATCATTCTCATGAAATCCTTCATCTTATCATCCCTTATGAAATAATCATGACAAATTCTTTAAATTATCACGATAAATTGAAGAGTTATTTGGGTAATTGAATATAAGGGTTAATTAATTAAACCATGTGATAATAAGGGAACACGTTAAGTTACAATTACTATTATAGTATTTTTGGAGTATTATGACTGACGGAATCTAATCTATTTTCAAAGCACACCATTTTATTTACCTTTTTTAAAAAATGTGAAATATAAAATCAAGTTTTTCACACTTATTAATGTGACAACCGTCATCAACCCGTAATCGTAGTTAAGCCGTAAAAACTCATTTCCGTGTTAAGACTCATCTCATGGACTTGTTTACATCAATATATATTTTTTTTTCGAAAAATGAATCCAACGTAAAAAGAATCATCGCAATCAGACATGTAACGAAGAAGGTACGAGGCTAAACGTAAATGCGCTAATTATTGGAAACTATACGATTTATTAAAACTACATGAAATACTGTTGAGACATAGATTGTGACAACAGATCTAGCTTGAAATAGGACTGGTGTAATTATTATTACGTTTGTACATTGGTTTAGATTTGTAAATAAATATTTGTTTTGTTAGTAATATTCGTTAAACATATTATTTTTTTAAGTTAGACGAATTATTAAATACGAAATAAGTATATACGTTTTGTGCAAGGCGAGTCGAGATCTCAAGTCGCAGCGAGTTGAGCTGCAAGATGAGAACTGAACTCGCGGAACATTAGTAAGTCTTGGCGAGCCGAGTCTATAAGCAGGCTTGGGCTGCGAGTTGGGCTGGACTCGCCGGCCCATGCGAGTCGAGCCGAGACAACATATATAAACGATTTTTCTTAGAAAATCGTTAAAAACTTTTTATCACTTTTGCATTCTTTATTCCTGCGAACTCAGAATACCATAGAAAACAAAACCTACGGCTAGGCTTTGACGATTCATCGTTTAAAGTTAAGCTTAATTAAAACGCAATTCGAACATATTCGTTGTTAGTAAGATAACATCGTATTGATGGATTCCGCACCTTAATACTACATATAACGAAGTTATCGATCCTAAGAACTAGGGACTTACAAATACGAAAATAATTTAATTGGGATCCTATATTTTTAAACCGTGTGACCCGAGTTTTTCTTGTGTGTCTTTCTTGTTTGGCCCAACAATCGACCCAAACCCCTCTCTTTTGGTAGATCATTTGGCCCAACCCAATTCACATAAGCCTAGAACTATAAAAGCCATCATAATCCTAACCCTAACACTTTTTGATCACAAAAGAAAAGCTTTATGCTGACTAAATTTCGCACTCGAATTCAGAGGCCGTTTCGACCTATTTACGTTCGTTTCAAGCTTCGGTCAAAACTAGAAAGTTGTAGATCTCGATGTTTTACTTAAAATTTTGAAGTTTCGACCCCTGAAACGCAATAGATTATTTTATAAAAATTATTTCGTAAACTGCTGCTGTGGGTAACGAATTTCAGAAACTTTGGTAAGTTTTCAATCTTATAACTCTCATATACGTTTGATTAATCTACAAAAAAATGTATTATAAGGTATTATACCTTCATTATCTACAAATTTTAAGAGTGGATCATGTTCTCGATCTCGTTGTCGGTATATTCGCTATCCTATTTCGATCGTTCGTACGTCATTCGATCTATTTCGTTTATTATTGTCTTTTTGGTTCGATCCATTGTATTCCTAGTGAATGAAATCATTAGGATATGTGTGAAATCATTGTTTAAATCATTAGGATTGAAATATATTTATTAATTAAGTGTTTGGATTGATTAATACGAAGATTTAGGTTTAAACTCATAAACCCTAAATCTGGACAGATTTGAGTATTGGATTGGGAAGGTTGTAACTTGGCCATTTCACGATGATTTTTGATGAATCTTGAGTCTATAAATAAGTATTAAGAGTCTACTTTCAAATGGTGTTGGTTTCATGTCCAAATGTTGAGTATAAGTTGGTCAAAATGATTTTATAAAATGGAATGTCATTTCTGAGTTTTTCGGTTCATGATTTCGATTAACTTGTCGATTTTTGAAACGTAGGTTAAACTAATAATTAAATATTTAAATTTTTAGTGAAGTAATTTTAAAGTGTTAAAATTTTCTGTAAAAATATTATAATCTTTGTAAGTCTTCAAGTATTTTAAATAATTAGTAACTTTTGTGTACTCAGAAATCGTTGTTGTTACAGAGCAGATTACTTTGATGAATTTTTAAAAATAGTAAACTATTGAAATAAGCACTGGAAAAATTATAGGTTGTTATTAACACATTGAAGTGTCACTAGTAAAATTTGTAGAGTCAAATGATTTCATTAAGTCATGTTTAAAAATTCGTGAAGCGGTACAAAATTCTGGACAGAATCTGAATTTCACAATGTGGTTGATTTTTGTAAAGACACATGAGGTTTGGTTGTGAGGAAACTTAGTAGAGATGATTTGGACTTGGGATACAATGGAAGGACGTAGATATGTCTAGGTTGTAACCCGTATACGTATATATTCATTTGTAGATTGGCAAAGTTGTTTGGTGAATTCATTTAAGGGCGATACTTATTTTGGTGTTCAAGGTGAGTTTTCGTGGCCCCATTTTCATTACATGTTTTCAAATTGGGGGAAAAGTATGCTCACATGTTTTATCAATTGTTTTATGCTGTGAAACGTATTCATTTTCATTTTAGACATATGCTTGAAATGTGTGACACTATGTGACTTATATGCATTGGTTGTTGGATTCATTTTTATCAAATGCCTTACTCTTTTGAGGGTAAGTACCTAATGTATACTGTTGGTATACATTGAAGGTCATGATTTGGTGGTTTTTATCAAATGCCTTACTCTTTCGAGGGTAAGTACCTAATGTATGCTTAGGTGTACATTGAAGGTCATTTATGGGTAGCTACCGCATCTACAGGATTTGGTTGGGTCATATTCCTTCGTGGGGTGATGACGGTTTGTGGATTGTTCGGTTGGATTATTTCACTTGTGTGCCATTTCTATATGCATTGTCCTAACTTATTATCATCACAGCTAAATATTTATTTTCTGGTGTCTTGTTTCAAATCTACGAAACTCACCAACATATTATTGACGTTTTTGAGCATATCTTTTCAGGTAGCACTAGGGGGACTAAGGCTGAGGACAAGAAAACGTAGTGGACCGTTTAGGTTGCATTAAGTGTCACTTCAAGATACATGAAACATTTGGTTTGGCATTTTGGTTGTTTGGAAAGGCGTGTTTTGCCTTAACTGTGTTGAATACATTTATTGATTTTTTGTAAGACTTCGATTCATTGTTGGAATGTATGTTTGGCACGAACCGCTATTCGTGTTAATGACATCATGACACATTGATCTTTATATTTCATATAGAGTTCTTTATAATGATGTGTTATGATCCTGTCATAGTTGCATTCCGTTGTTTCCGCTTTAGACGGGGTGTGACAGATTGGTATCAGAGCCATTGGTTATAGAGAATTAAGCGGATTGACCTAGACTATAACCTAGGAACCTTCATATAGATGCTATGCTAGGAACTACGTGTGCATTAAACCATGTGTACTCATTCGCACTTCGATTCTCAAGCAAGACATGCTCCGTTGGTGGTTCCGCGCATGCCTGCGTACCCGAGAGGGTTATGTAGGCTTAACGGCGCAGGATCATTAATGTCATCTATCGATACTATATTTATCATAGTATCATTTCCTTATAAATTCGTGCCACTTTTAGATTTGAATACGTAGGAACAAGGTTGAACATTGTGATATAGGATTTGGTAATAAGTACATATATGAAAGGATACCCTAACAATTATGGCGGCCGACGTAATTGCGAAGGTATCACGACATATATGTGTTTATATGACCATATTCGAGTATCCAATGTGTCGCCTTCAAAGTCGCGTGACGACGTCAAAAATCTCAACTCTATTTGTTCCGAACTCATGATCTTTGGTCCTTGGTTTGGCTCATACATCTGACACTATCCAAACTGCTCATCTATTCTAAACTCGTACGTACTCGAAATCGTAGTAAACATGCCGCCAAGACGTTCTACTCGAAATGTTAAACGTGATACGTGACGGGAGTGAGACGTGATATATATAAAAGTGTAAATCGGGTAGTAAGTAAACATCCATTCTGAGACATGGAATATGTACCGTGAGACTAATAGACGTGGATAATAACTCACTAATGAACAATCATGCAACACTCTATAAATCAATACTCACTGGAACCAAAGTAATTAGCTCACTATCCTTCTAATTCTTTGGGCATAATTATATCTTAACTTTCTTTGGGAATTTCTAATTAGAACCACATATCATGCGATAGTCTTTGCTTCTTTAGTCAGTGATGCATTCACTCACTTGACCACTTTTACCCTCTCACAACGAAATTTTCTAATCCATATTTGCAAGCTAGTCCAAGATCTTGATATCTTGTGGACACACATTCAATTCTTTATATTCTTGGCAACTTCACCTCTATATGATAAGGGTTTCAATGCCTTGTGCTGCAACTGAATAAAACCATTCTTAACATGTATTCAAATCTCGATTTTTAAACTATTTGACTATAACTTCCGTAAGAATTTAAGTCAAACTAATATCACTCGTTGATGTATTGGTAATCCAAAAACTTGGCTATAATTCTCAAATTTAAACAACCCTTTGCTATTTATGCGGTTAAAATATCTAACCATCCGCGAACATTTAGATTATTATATGATGCCTCGAAATTCTTCTACTAAAATCTTTGGTACAAAAAATATATATATATAATTTATATCGTTTTGAAACTCTCTATGTCTAGGAATCCGTTGTTGTGTAGAATAAACTGTAGCAATAAATAAATAAATTTTATTACTATTCAAAATTTAAAATAAATCAAACAACATAATATAATACACTCCATTGCTTTTAACATTTTACTACTAAAATTTAGTGCTACGAACTTTGTAATGTATTTCACTTCTATATGACATACTACTGGATAAACTCTCAAGAGAAAATTCACTCATAATTTTCCTATAAAATTGAAGAAGTCCCCGGTTATAACTATTCTTCAACATGCTCAAATAACGATACATACGTTAAATTCAAGATTGACAAACGCCCAACTCCAATGATAAACCACTTCCTTGCATCATGAAATTTCACGAACTTAGTCACGGATAACTTTTGTTTCCCCTAAGTCAAAACAAAACACGAAACCAACGAGCTTTCCTAATCACCGAAAACATAATGAATTCACCGATGAAATGAGACCGTGGATCTTAACTATTGTCACAAAATGGTGCAACCCAATGATCTGGGAACCCTAATTAGGCTCAATTAAAAAGTGAAGATCAAGATATACACGATACGAATAGATCGATGGGAAATCAATAGAATAATTCACATAAGGCATTGGCCTTAAATACAAATACGGAACAAATGATATCTCCGATTGACGTTCTTTCGTTCGATTCACTGTTACACTGTATTGCGTGACCATGTTATTAGTGTTATTAAATCGATACACAGAAGGAGACTATTCCAAACCAAAGAACCAATTATGCCTTCAAATGGAACCAAACTCTAATTATATTTCGACATCAAAACATCACTAAAGGTTGAGTTAAACAATACACTTCTTTCACCAATAGTTATGACAATTTCCGAAAACACACCTCACGAGCCTAAACGGGGGGATAAACTTGGTAGAAAGATTGCTAGAAATAATACAACATGACATGGAGGAACCAGTAAAGGCAACGAAAAATGTGGTTTGGCACTAACCTGCCAACACCCATCTCTAAGATTCTTTCTCCATCTATACTCCCTTATAATTGATTTACCCATTTTCTTTTCAGTCTCATAAGCTTCAAGATGCGAAAAGACCCAACTACCTTCACTATATTAAACAACATTTACTACATTACTCTTCTCACTAATAAACATTTAAAAAGCTTCGACCAATATAGGATTTAAATTGGGTAGTTATTCATTCAACAAGTTTGGAAAGTCTTGACTCTGAGATTTAAGCGGATGACCAAATAGTTACTTCACCTTACGTTGGTATATGGAGATTTCTCATAATTAATTTAAATAATTTTTGAACTCTAAGGCGTCACTTATTAAGATAATCTTTTTGTATACTATTCCACACCGTAAACTTAACAGTATTGATGACCACCAATAACAACTATTATCATTCACTCGTTCACTCTATGGACAATTATCAATATCGATCGCTACTACATTCTTCTTATTTGTTTACCGCTGCATAGCGCGTATATTTTTTAGTCCTTAAATAATGGGATTTCGATGCGAGAGAACATACACTGTGAGATTATCCCAAATCCAAGCCCCTTAGATTTTATGATAAAATCAAAGTGCACACTTATTTACTCCTTATAGAAGCAAACTCCTATAACCTCACAAGGAAATGCCCTTGTAGGTATGAACTTTCCTTCCTTGGTGATATTGTGGATTGATCATCTTTAACGACACGACCATTGCATATATATCGATACTCTCATCTACGAAAAAAAATGGAATCAACATCTAAAACACAAAAGATTTAACAATCAACAAACTCCCTTAAAATCGTAAAGAGATCAAAAATTTAATATACAATATACGTAGGACACATTGAGAACACTATAAAAGTTTAAATGATTGAGACTCATTTTCGCATAATCTAAATTTCAAAACGTGAAATTGAACCCAACGGTAATTGTTCCGCTTTAACGAATATTACCTGAGACTTTTCAAAAAAAAAAAAATATATATATATATATATATAGTTGAAATACCAACCCCTTGATATGTAGGAAACCTATTTCGGTGAGAAGCATTACTTGTTAAAATTTTCATAACGTGCACGACGTAGAACCGATGTCTTATCTCTAGAAACGATGACTCGTTAAAACAACTTCAAGGTTGGCATAGGTGTACAGACAAATCGACCTTGAATCAAACTATAAATTCAATTGAGGAATTGCAAGGAAGCTATACCAAAGATGACGTTTAGGACTCGATGTGGTTATGTCTGTCGGTCCAACAATTGCACCGGTGGTATCCATGGGATTTGGAATCAAGAAAGAGTCTTTTAGATGTTGAGAACACACCATTTAAAAACACCAATTTCTTTTTCTTTTTTAACGGAACGAATGAATTCGTATTATACGTTTAACAAATAGGTTTGATAACCTATCAATCGAAGGAACGGATGGAGCAAACGGAGTTCGCGAAACATAATCAAATTATGAGTCTCTTATGGTGTCACAAAAACGAAACATAGTAATGTGTAGCGGAATAAAATCGAGATGGAGTTTAAAACAACACTTTGTCATATAACTGGTAAGGATACGATATAACGCTAGGCGAGTATTCGAAATCACTTAGGAATTAGAGGATCATAAGAAACTCGAAAATCATGTCTATTCCATAATAACGTTTTCAATAATATATTTGATTGAATTTCGGGACGAAATTCCCTAAACGGGGGGATACAACCGTCACCAACCCGTAATCGTAGTTCAAGCTGTAAAAACTCATTTCCATGTTAAGACTTATCTCATGGACTTCTTTACATCAATATATATTTTTTTTCGAAAAATGAATCCAACGTAAAAAGAATCATCGCAATCAGACATGTAACGAAGAAGGTACGAGGCTAAACATAAATGCGCTAATTATTGGAAACTATACGATTTATTAAAACTACATGAAATACGAAAATAATTTAATTGGGATCCTTTATTTTTAAACCGTGTGACCCGAGTTTTTCTTGTGTGTCTTTCTTGTTTGGCCCAACAATCGACCAAATCCCCTCTCTTTTGATGGATCATTTGGCCCAACCCAATTCACATAAGCCTAGAACTATAAAAGCCATCATAATCCTAACCCTAACACTTTTTGATCACAAAAGAAAAGCTTTATGCTGACTAAATTTCGCACTCGAATTCAGAGGCCGTTTCGACCTATTTACGTTCGTTTCAAGCTTCGGTCAAAACTAGAAAGTTGTAGATCTCGATGTTTTACTTAAAATTTTGAAGTTTCGACCCCTGAAACGCAATAGATTATTTTATAAAAATTATTTCGTAAACTGCTGCTGTGGGTAACGAATTTTCAGAAACTTTGGTAAGTTTTCAATCTTATAACTCTCATATATGTTTGATTAATCTACAAAAAAATGTATTATAAGGTATTATACCTTCATTATCTACAAATTTTAAGAGTGGATCATGTTCTCGATCTCGTTGTCGGTATATTCGCTATCCTATTTCGATCGTTCGTACGTCATTCGATCTATTTCGTTTATTATTGTCTTTTTGGTTCGATCCATTGTATTCCTAGTGAATGAAATCATTAGGATATGTGTGAAATCATTGTTTAAATCATTAGGATTGAAATATATTTATTAATTAAGTGTTTGGATTGATTAATACGAAGATTTAGGTTTAAACTCATAAACCCTAAATCTGAACAGATTTGAGTATTGGATTGGGAAGGTTGTAACTTGGCCATTTCACGATGATTTTTGATGAATCTTGAGTCTATAAATAAGTATTAAGAGTCTACTTTCAAATGGTGTTGGTTTCATGTCCAAATGTTGAGTATAAGTTGGTCAAAATGATTTTATAAAATGGAATGTCATTTCTGAGTTTTTCGGTTCATGATTTCGATTAACTTGTCGATTTTTGAAACGTAGGTTAAACTAATAATTAAATATTTAAATTTTTAGTGAAGTAATTTTAAAGTGTTAAAATTTTCTGTAAAAATATTATAATCTTTGTAAGTCTTCAAGTATTTTAAATAATTAGTAACTTTTGTGTACTCAGAAATCGTTGTTGTTACAGAGCAGATTACTTTGATGAATTTTTAAAAATAGTAAACTATTGAAATAAGCACTGGAAAAATTATAGGTTGTTATTAACACATTGAAGTGTCACTAGTAAAATTTGTAGAGTCAAATGATTTCATTAAGTCATGTTTAAAAATTCGTGAAGCGGTACAAAATTCTGGACAGAATCTGAATTTCACAATGTGGTTGATTTTTGTAAAGACACATGAGGTTTGGTTGTGAGGAAACTTAGTAGAGATGATTTGGACTTGGGATACAATGGAAGGACGTAGATATGTCTAGGTTGTAACCCGTATACGTATATATTCATTTGTAGATTGGCAAAGTTGTTTGGTGAATTCATTTAAGGGCGATACTTATTTTGGTGTTCAAGGTGAGTTTTCGTGGCCCCATTTTCATTACATGTTTTCAAATTGGGGGAAAAGTATGCTCACATGTTTTATCAATTGTTTTATGCTGTGAAACGTATTCATTTTCATTTTAGACATATGCTTGAAATGTGTGACACTATGTGACTTATATGCATTGGTTGTTGGATTCATTTTTATCAAATGCCTTACTCTTTTGAGGGTAAGTACCTAATGTATACTGTTGGTATACATTGAAGGTCATGATTTGGTGGTTTTTATCAAAGGCCTTACTCTTTCGATGGTAAGTACCTAATGTATGCTTAGGTGTACATTGAAGGTCATTTATGGGTAGCTACCGCATACACAGGATTTGGTTGGGTCATATTCCTTCGTGGGGTAATGACAGTTTGTGGATTGTTCGGTTGGATTATTTCACTTGTGTGCCATTTCTATATGCATTGTCCTAACTTATTATCATCACAACAGAATATTTATTTTCTGGTGTCTTGTTTCAAACCTACGAAACTCACCAACATATTGTTTACATTTTTGAGCATATCTTTTCAGGTAGCACTAGGGGGACTAAGGCTGGGGACAAGAAAACTTAGTGGACCGTTTAGGTTGCATTAAGTGTCACTTCAAGATACATGAAATATTTGGTTTGACATTTTGGTTGTTTGGAAAAGCGTGTTTTGCCTTAACTGTGTTGAATACATTTATTGATTTTTTGTAAGACTTCGATTCATTGTTGGAATGTATGTTTGTCACGAACCGCTATTCGTGTTAATGACATCATGACACATTGATCTTTATATTTCATATAGAGTTCTTTATAATGATGTGTTATGATCCTGTCATAGTTGCATTACGTTGTTTCCGCTTTAGACGGGGTGTGACAATTAATATGTATAAAGTATTCACAATAATAAGCGTGAAGAAATATACACATTTATAATTGTGGGGAAAGCATGTTCACACTTACAAGTGTAAACAAATTCAAATTTTTTCACATTTATAGGTGTAAAAATCATTTGTTACACATAATTTCTTCACATTAGAGGAAGCGTGAAGAAACTGAACGTCACAAAATAAAAACTACTCTTTTAAGTGTGAAATTATTTTACCTTTTGTGCACACTTACAAGTGTGAATATATTTTGTCCACTATTATAAGTATATATGAACAATAGTATGATTTATTCAATTTCTTCACACTTAATAATAATGTAGATATTTTCTACACATATATAAGAGTGAAAAACAAAATAAAAAATGGGTGCGTTTAGTTATAGAAAACTCCTCAATTTTCCATAAAAATTCTTTAAGAAAACAAGAAAATTAGAAAACGTGTTCAAATTCGAGTTTTCTAAGAAAAGACAAATACTTGTTTTCCTTTTTATAAGTACAAAGTTGAAAACTATTTTAGATGATTTTCTAGGTATTACATCTCTATTCTTCCTTGGAAAAGGAAAACTCTACCCCTTGCAACTAAACACGTTTTTAATGATGTAAAAACGTGTTCAAATTCGAGTGTCTTTATGTGAAGAAAAATGAATGAATATTGGACATTTTTGTTGCAGTGAAGATAATGAACAATAATTCAAGGATAAAATGATCCTTGCTCTCGGGCTGTCTTTGTTGACATTTCATTATTGTCTCTTTTCTGGATGGGAATTGGAAAGTGATTATAATAATTATAAATATATACTACAACTTCTAATATATACTCCCTCCGACCCAAATCTATTATCTCCTTGTTGACTTTGAAGTCTTTCTCTTCCAATTTTGACCCTCAATATTTTTGTTTGTGTTATATAATACTTGATGCAAATTATACCAATGAAAATACATTCAAAATCCAATCAATTCATATATTTTGCATCAAATATTATATAACACAAACAAAAATATTGAAGGTCAAAGTTGGAAGAGAAAGACTCCAAAGTCAACGAGGGGATAATAGATTTGGGATGGAGGGAGTATATTATAATATAAATATGCATTAGGTTGTTGTACGACATGCTTAAAAGTGTCAAAACTTTGAGTTTGATGTACATTGATCATCATCATGTGTATAGTAGAAACCATGTAAACGGAGATGAAATATACGGAGTATATATTTTTTTCTAAATATTATTTTTTGTCTTAAATAGTTAAATCCACCCAATAATTAATGCATCTCAAACCGTGTGAGGACTATATTATTTTAAAATTTAGATTCATGTAGTGACATTAGGTGTACCAATATAAATAATCATAAATTTGTGGCTTTAAAAACTTTGATCTCCTTTAGTCTTCTTTATACTACTAAACATTACTATTATAATTCCAACTTCCAACACCAATGTTTCATACAATGTTGTTTTTAAAAACTTTGAGTTTCTAGTCATGGAAGCCAAGGTTCATACAATGTTGTTTTTATTTTTGCTGTCAATATTTCTTTATGTATACTTTCTATCTCGAGGTAAGAGGTATTCAGGTCGCCTCCCACCCGGTTCATTGGGACTTCCCTTGATAGGGCAAAGTTTTGAGCTTCTAAAGGCCATGAAAACTGACACGGTTGAAGAATGGTTCAAGAAAAGAATAGCTAAACATGGTCCTATATGGAAGTCTGGTCTTTTTGGATACCCGACAGTTGTGTTACATGGTACAGCGGCAAATAAGTTTGTATACACTTACGATGGGAGCATACTCACTAGCAAGCAACCACCATCTGTTAGTAGGATATGGGGTGCTAAAAATATAGTGGAGTTAACTGGCAATGATCACAAACGAGTTAGAGCGGCCATGGTTTCGTTCTTGAAGATTGAAGTTTTGAAACAATATGTTGCCAAAGTAGATGAAGAAATCCAAATTCACTTGAAGACGCATTGGCATGGTAAAAATGAGGTTCAGGTAAATATATTTTTCTCATATGTTTCTAATTTTTGGTGAAGCAAATCAAATATCCTTTACGTACTGTAGTATATTCCAATGTGACTTTCATTATTTGTTGTCCTCCTAATCATATTCATACATGTAAGTCTCAGTTGTTGGCTGTAGGTAAGACTGACCTTGTGATTTCCATTGCATCCTCTTAATGTTTTTATTTTGATGCACCTATCAACTTAATGTTTATAACATATATTTCATCTTAATTCGGATATCTTTACATGATCTTTGATTGACCTTTATTTTTTTCTACAATGCTATATATATAGGTGCAACCTTTAATGAAGACATTAACCTTTGATGTAATTTGTTCACTTCTCTTTGGGATCGAAAGAGGACCCAAAAGAGAGCAAATGGTACTGCTTTTCCAAGATATGATCGAAAGTATATTAGCAATTCCAATAAACTTGCCCTTCACCCAATTTAATCGCGGGCTAAAAGCAAGAAAAAAACTAGTAAAATTGCTTGAAGATCTCCTACGTGAGAAAAGGAAGGTACTCAAAGAACAAAAACAAGCTAATTCTCAAAGAGATCTCATCATTTCGTTTCTTAACATTGGCGATGATAATAGCTCAGCAATGATGAGTGATGAAGAGATCATTGATAACATCATCCTTGTGATGGCGGCAGGATATGATACAACTTCCGTTCTGCTTACGGTCTTGATGAAGGTTTTGGCTAACAATGAATCTATCTACTCTAACATATCCCAAGGTATGCCATGTTTATCTTAATTTGTGTTGTAACCACTACTAAACAAACAATTTATAATTAAACACAAACTTATATGTAGCGAGTTCCACACCCCTGAATCATAATTAATTTACTAGATTGAGTATTAACATAATTGAAATTGTAGAACACGAAGAAATTTCCAAAAGTAAAGCATTAGGGGAAGCTCTAACATGGGAAGACCTAAATAAGATGAAGTATACATGGAGAGTAGCATCCGAGACACTTAGAATAAATCCTCCTCTAAATTTAACCTTTCGTCGAGCTGCCAAAGATATCGAGTATAGAGGATACATAATTCCTAAAGGATGGCAGGTATGTCACTAATAAAGAAACGATTAACCATAAAAACTTTATATACAAATTAAAGATATGATCATACAAAATAATCGACATGATGTGTTTTCAGGTGATGTTCTCTGCATCTATGACACATATGGATGATGGCATTTTCCACAATCCAGCCATGTTTGATCCGGCCCGTTTTGAGAAACAAGCACCGTCACCACCACCGTTCAGTTTAGTGGCATTTGGGGCCGGGCCAAGAATGTTTCCTGGTATGGAGCTTGCTAAAATGGAAACTTTAGTCATGCTTCATCGCTTGGTGACCACGTTCAAGTGGGAGCTTCTTAACAAAGACAAATCCTTCAAAAGACTCCCAATGCCCGAATTTGATCAAGGGTTGTTGGCTCAAATCCGCCCACTAAAAAGGGATTAATTTGAATATTGTTAGTTAAAGCATGAATGCATACATGATTTTTAGTCTGCTACGTACAAATAACTATTACTAGAATCAATGTGTTTACTTCTCGTATCTAATATTATATCTACACCGGCCGCAATGGTAGACTTGTACCTGCATTTGATTCTGTACGCCAAATAAGAACATGTAGATCGAAAAGTATGTATCGTAGTAATGTACACTTCAATTAAGAAGAAAAAATGAAGAAATGTAAACCTTATACAATGAGAGTTATAGTTAGTGACGATTCAGTACATAATAGAGTAGAGATTATTTATATTTATATTTTTAAAAAGGGTTGGTGAGCGCGTCTAACCCCAAAATGAGGAAGTAGCAAGTCCAGAAGTTAGAAGCAAAATAAGCAACCTTTTTTGTTGGAAACTTTGGAATATATGTGACTAATAATAACTGACTATGGTGATAAAGGTTTCTTTTTTTATTTATTATATACAGTATATTCCCTATGATTAATCTTTATTTTTGGTTATATTCACGGGCAGCGGATCAAACGGGTCATGAATTCATGATCCTACCTTGGGAGCACCCTTTTATCAACTTCTCTAAGCAAAATTGTGACTTGTTTTCTAAGAATACTCGGTAGTAATGACATATTAACTTTTCCATGATCATTAATGCATGTAATGTTAACATTTCTTTAACTAGCATCTATCCCTTATTCTGAAAAGATGGTCATCACCGATTTCCCGTCAAATTGAAGTAATGAGTTTTATCACCTATAATCATTCCTACATATAAAATTTGTACATCAATCGCAACCTGTCAACCCGTTTAGTTTTACGGGTTGGATTGTGGTCAAGGTTTGGGTTAAGGAGTTGACCCACCCACCAGAAGTAACCCTTTAAATTCGACTCATTTGTCTCAAACCACTTTGTCAACCCGTTAACCATTTACTTAAATGGGGTATGAAGATCTTGTCCAGATTGGATAGGTTTGACCCGCCAAATTATTAAATAAGGCCGATTCGGCCTAATTACTCTGTACCCATCAACTTAACCCGTCTAGTTTATCACCGTTATTCGTGATGATTAGTTATATGATCAAACAATATAGTTGCCGAAGTGGCGAAGTTATCTACTAAGGAATGTTCATTCCACATAGTATTCCATTTCACATTTTCATTTTTTATTTTTGACCAATCGCACATATTCAAACTAGTTATGATCTGACGCTTAAATCGCAATAGTGTCACTGCAGGTTGGTTAGATTCTATTCTATGTTAAATTCATAAAACCTTCTAAATAATTACAGTATATTGTTTAAACAGTTGTTTATCATGTGTAAAATACAGTTTTTGAACAATATTTTAACTTTTTCTATGAATGAAAAGATATATATAATAAATTGTTTACTAATAATCAACCAACACGTTATAAATTATTTTGTCTGCCTGTTTTGTTCCATTTTCTGTCCACTTTCACAAATATAACTCAAAATGAACCCATTTTGTAAGTTTCATTCAAGTGGCACTCAATCATAATTCCAGGCTCTGAATTTCAGCAGAAATGGCGGCATACGCGTTGCACGTGACCCGATTCTTGTATTTGAAGTCATTGACCTCTGACCCCACTTCCCTTCCGTGTGAAACAAACCAACAAACAAACAGTTGCAAAATGGACTTGATTCATAAGTCCTTTAAACACAACACCATTTCCATCAATTTCACACACATTGTTTCAGGCTATGATTTTGCATATATTATTGTAATCTCAAATTTCTCCTTATAACTCCTTGGCCAGTCGAAATGGTGAGTCGATTTCGCACCAGTTATTGTCAATGGCTAATGATCCGATTTGCATTGCTGCTGCTACTTCTCCGGAACATTACCAGTTTTGATGATCTACAATCGCCCGTTGAGTCTCCACTTGCTTTCGATCCTCAGCCTGATCTTCCATTACTCGCGCCTTCACCTCTGATGCCATACACGAATGTTGGCGTGCCAATTTTATCAGGTATCTTCCGCACTTGCCTTAATTATCTTATCTAATCCATCATCACAGGATTAGTCATATTATTAAAATCTAATCTGAAAGATTTTGATGTATAATAAGTCCGTGTAGGTTGGTTTTTCTTATCTCAAACAGGTCACATTTAAGAATTTAATTAGCAAAAACGGGAACTGGTCAAATGGTTCAAAAAGTTTGAAAAAATAAACATGTGCCAAGTTACTAATACTTAAGTGTTTAGCATTCTTTATAAAATAAACATATAAGCAGTTTCGGAGGCTGTTTAGATTTGTTTATCTGCTATACAAATCTAAAACACCCCCTAAAGTCTATTTTTTGGATGCCTAAAACCAGTTGTAGAAAAACTGACCCGTTTGGCCGGCTACCCACCCACCCATATTCCCACCGCTTTTTAAAAAAAATTCTCATATGTGTGTACTATGATTAAGCTGTTTTAACATTTCAGGGAAGTGTCCATTGAACTTTTCAAATGCCGAAACAGTGCTAACCACAACAGCAATTGATTGTTGGGGTTCGCTAGCTCCATATCTAGCAAATGCAGTATGTTGTCCTCAACTAGATGCCACAATAAAGATCCTAATAGGCCAATCTAGTTTCTCTTCTGGGACTCTTGCCATTAACGAAATTCACGTCAAAGATTGCCTCTCAGATATTGCGCAAATCTTGGAAGCTGAAGGTTCCAGTAACCAACTTCTCAAAATATGCTTGATTCACCCATCAGATGTCGCACAGGCTTCATGCCCCATTGTAGATGTTACTGAAATTGAGAAGATTATTAACATTCCTACAATTATTGAATCTTGTGAAAAGATTGATCCAGTGAAGGAGTGTCACCACAAAGTATGTCAAAGTGCAATAACGGAAGCTGCTGTGAAGATTGCTTCAAGAAATTATAGTGTGTCGAATATGGTTGAAGGTTCTATATCAGTAGCTAGTGAATCTGTGACCGATGATTGTAAGAAGATTGTGCTTAGATGGCTGGCAAGTAAGTTTGACCCGCCTTATGCAAGCAAAGTATTACGAGGAATTTCTAGTTGCAAGATCAACCAAGGTAATAGTTTCTTGAAAATATGAAATATAAATTATTTAGAGTAAATATAGATGTGATAATTTCAACTGAGCATTTACTTAATAATGCGTTGATTTGAGCTATATTATCACTCCAACACATTAAATGGGTCAAGTAAGAAATGAAACGGGTCAAAGGTTGAAAGTCACCAAGAAGTGTTAATGTGTTATTTGTATGTTTTCAGCCACCCTAAAAAGATTTATTCAGACAACTTACATACTATTCGAAGAAATTAGTTTTTGTAAGAATATTTAGACGTTGGTTATTTATAAGCGTTAGAAAAAGTAAGGGAATGAAGACACCCAACCGATTAAAACCCATTTTGACCCCTTACCCGATCTGACCATTTGCCACCAACCATTTACATGAGACACTGAGACAGATATTCATAGTCATATTTGTAACTTTACGTTTTTGTCTGTTGGTCAGATATTCATTGTCATAATTGTAACTTTACGTTTTTGTCTGTTGGTCTAGTTTGTCCGCTTGTCTTTCCTGAAGTGAAGGATGTTTCGAAAGAATGTGGAAATATAATTAGTAATCAGACAGCTTGTTGTGGTGAAATGAAGAATTATGTTACTCAATTGCAAGATCAAAGCTTCGTTACTAACTTGCAAGCCTTCAATTGTGCTTATTTGCTTGCTGCAAATTTGCAAAAGGATAATGTTTCCACCAATGTATATGACATTTGTCGTGTAAAGCTCAAAGATTTCTCCCTCCAAGGTTAGATTTCGTTATACCTCCTAAGATTTCATGTTTTCCTGTCATCTTTGAAACACTTGAACTAATTTTTAGATGATGTTATGGCATTTTGATGTTATCCGTCATGGAACTACGGACTACCTACTTGCTATACAACAGTTGGATCACAAGGTATTGATTCTTGACTTTTAATGTGTCAAAAAAGTAGAGGTCAGAATCTCAGCCCATTTACTTATGAATGGGCCAAACGGGTCAAGAGGGTAAAATTATAGTATTATTGCAATGAAATATTTTTGTGTGATCATATTCTACACATCTTTTTCGCGCAAAATGGTTTTAGGCTGACCCGTAGCAAAATTGACCCATTACCCAATTGTATGACCCATCCATTTTACCACTACTTTTCAAGTTAGTTAAATATACCAAGTATGATGCTCGTTGTGCAGTTTAATCTAAAACCTTGTAATCTTTTGCTTAGACTCTGGCTGTCTCTTTCCAAGCTTGCCTTTTGATGTGACGTATGATGAAAGTTCGGGAATTGGTTTCAAATGTGACCTTAATGATAATGTTGCAGCTCCATGGCCTTCGTCTAAGGGTTATTCTGCTTCTCCATCATCTAATATAAGTATGTCTAGTACTACGTATTTAACATATTTGATTTTCATCTAAATAGTACTCTTTATTTTCCCAGTTGACCACTAACATGGTTTATGTAAATCACAGGCACAGTGCTTCCAGCAGTTCCTAAAGCAGCATCTGATCAGAGTGGTAAGCTTACTTGTGTTTATTGAAAATCTAAGTTGTTTTTATCTCTATTACATTAATTCTTGAAATATCGATTTGAAAGGGCTGCGGAGTACTCTGTTCATTTCAAGTTTGTTGGTACTCAACTTGTTCATTTGATGTTGATGACCACGTTAAATGCGCATTTAAGGACATTCTAGCAAGCCAACATACAGTGTGTGGAACCCCGAAAGCTAATAGCGTGACAACATAGTCGATTCAGGTTGCAGTTTATTGATATCGGATCAAACGGGCCAAATAGAAGAATTTAGCTGTGAAGGAAGGCGGTCAAATGGGTCGGAAGTTGTCTCAAGTGCATTAAAAGGCCTAAACCTAGTAATTGTTAAAATTATATGGAATATTATATACGGAGTACAATATTCTTTTGTAACTATATTTGCCATGTTAATATTTATAAAGTTTAAAAATGGAACGAAAATGGATTGGTAGATCCACCCACCTTTTGACCCGCACCTCTTGTAATGAATGGAGAACTTTAGAAAGAATTAGAGTTCAAAGCGATGTGTGCAGGGGCGGAGCCAGAAAATATAAGTAGAGGGGGCGAAATAATTTTTTTTTATTAATTTTGTAGTTTAGTGGGGGCGAAATAAATTTTTTCTTATTTCCTTTGTAGTTTAGTGGGGTCGAAAATATTAAAATGTTATTAATACCTTAGAAAATTTTATTTTTTACTTAATTTGAAAATTCTAGTGGGGGCGGCTGCCTACGCTGCCCCCACCCTGTCTCCGCCCCTGGATGTGTGTACATGTGCAGAAGTATGTTGCAAAACATGACACCCTATTATTTTTGTTTTATTATGGTAAAGGATTTACAGTTGCACCAAATTCTACAGCATTTTTGTGCTCTGGTGCATAAACTGAAGATGGTTCTAAAGATGGGTCTATGAGAAGAGTCAAGACAACTCTATTGAAACAAGTAAATATGACACGATATTTCTGGAAAAAGACCAAGGACTTAGAAGAATCTGAACTATGTAAAAGGTTTATCTGACATAGCATTCCTGCAAGATTTGTAATTTCCTGTTGAAACTTAGAAATGAAACATTCAAAATTTATTTTCTCTAAACATACAAATATAGATAAGAGTATAAGACATATAACAGACCATTTGAAATATCAGTAGTCAGTGAAGCTATGATCGATAATTGTAAGAAGATTAACAAAGGTAATGGGTCCTTAAAAACTGTGAAATATTATATTATCAATATTTAGTAGAGAGTATTTGAAACTGATCATTTACTTGATAATGGGTTGATTTGAGCTATTTTATGGCTCCAACATGTTAAATGGGTCAAATTAAAAACTCCACTAGAAGTGAAATGGGTCAAAGCTGAAAGTCACCCAAAAGAGTTACTGATATGTTTTAAGCCTCCTTATTGAAGAAAATTAGATATTATTCTAATAATAGTATGGGTTAATAATGGTTTAATCCCCGAACTTTCAATTTGTTTCCGTTTTAACCACTCAACTTTTTTTTAAATGTTTTAACCACTCAACTTAGGGTTAATAATGGTTTAATCCCTAAACTTTCAATTTATTTTCGTTTTAACCACTCAACTTTGTTTTAAACGTTTTAACCACTCAACTTATGAGTTGACCATACTTTAACCACTAAAGTTCATTTGCCCATTTAAAAAAACCCTTTCGTTAACTTATTATAATGAAAGTTTAGATCGGGATATATAAACTTTAAACTGATTTTTTTATCGATCAAGGTTGTCAAGATGGAGATCTTACCTAGGATCATTTTTGTCTTCACAAGATCAAAATCGTAAGATCAAATCGGGATCGTAAGATCTTACGATTTCGATTTGAGCATAGGATCTTACGATGTCGATCCGATCCGATCTTACTTAACATTAGGGGTGTACGTGGTCCAAAAACCGCACCGAACCGGACCAGAACCGCACCGGACCGCGAATCATTAAATGAAAAATCAAGAACCATGAACCGCACCATGTAATTCGGTTCTGGTCCGGTATGGTTCCGGTTCGGTTCTTGCGGTTTTGGTTCAAAACCACGAACCAAATAATATATGCGCGTATGTTATAAAGAAGATGTGTAAAAGCATATAGTTATCAAATAAAATAAAATAATCAAGGAATCATAAACAACTTAAAATCGTCTAATAATCAATACTAAAACGTTGTTGTAATTCTAACATAATATGGATACATCTAGTTGCGAATCCAGGATTTACAGTGACCCGTAACCTTGGTATCTTACTTTTTGTGAACCCGTAGCACAAACAAAGAATGTTACAAAAAGTGGAATTTTTTTTATAAGAAATTTACACTATATCTAGCGAATGGACCCGTAGCAACTATTACCCCTACCATCTACATGGCTCAGCCCCTGGATACATCTATGTTTTTTTTCAAACAAAACATGCATGTATGTCGAATACAAAAGAATAGGGCTGATCAAGTTCCCAAAAAGATTTATTAAATGGATCAATCGTTAACAATCTATCAAAAAAACATGATCGGGGAAGTATGCAGACGACGAATAAGAGAAAGAAAATGTAAGTTGGATTTTTTTGGTACATGGAATATAGAAGATAAAAATCTTAAAAAACGTATATAATTATAATTAATATAACAATTTTATAAAATCTAATTATATAACTCAATTTCTATCGATATTAAAAGATACATATATCAAGTACATATTTTTCTTTTCCTATAAAACCGGCGGTTTGAACCATTTTTACCGGTTCTAGAACCGAACCGCACCGTGAACCATTAAGACTAAAATATGGAACCGAGAACCGGACCGTTGTGCTACGGTCCGATTCGGTTTTGGTTCGGTTTACAGGTTCTAGCGGTTCCGGACCATTTATGTACACCTCTACTTAACATGAATATAAGTTAAGAAAATATAAATTAGTTAATTTTTGTTCAATAAAAGATTAATAGGTTTATTATATAATTAATTACTACACGTAAAACTATTCAATTTTTAAACTACAATAGTTTATCACGTGAAAATCTATATCTTTAATTACAAATATAGTAATCTAAGTCGCTATGATAAGTACGAATTGATGCTATGATGTTTAAACTATAAAAGTTTAATTAATTTGTCATGCAATTAATCTTTTATATGCATTATAATACACATTTATGAGATCATAATCGAAATCGTAAGATCTTACGATCCCGATTTGATCTTACGATTTCGATCTTGTGAAGACAAAAATGATCATAGGTAAGATCTCTATCTTAACAACCTTGGTCAATAAAAAAATCAGTTCAAAGTTTATATATCCCGATCTAAACTTTCATTATAAGTTAACGAAAGGGTTTTTTTAATGGGCAAATGAACTCTAATGGTTAAAGTATGGTCAACTCATAAGTTGAGTGGTTAAAACGTTTAAAACAAAGTTGAGTGGTTAAAACGAAAACAAATTGAAAGTTCAGGGATTAAACCATTATTGACCCTAAGTTGAGTGGTTAAAACATTTAAAAAAAAGTTGAGTGGTTAAAACGAAAACAAATTGAAAGTTCAGGGATTAAACCATTATTAATATGTAACTATATATATTATACAGTAAGCGTTAACTTAGCTATAAGCTTTAATAAAATAAAAAGGTCAAGGAAAGTGGGTCAACCCAAACAGTTTCGAGCTGTCACCCGACCCAAAATGTTTGCCACTAATCAGTTGCATGACTATCCTGACATGAAGACTGTTTTGAAAGAATGTGAAAATATAATTAGTAATCCTGACACGACATGAAGAACCTTTCATTACAAAGTTGCAAGCCTTCAATTGTGCTTATTCGCTTGCCGGAAATTTGCAAAAAGCTACTGTATCCACCAATTTATATGACACTTTGTACAAGCTAATTAATATGAATTGAAGACAAATATCTGCTGTGGAGGTCTTCAATCACTGTTATAAGCTTCTGCTCGTTTAATGGTTTGGATACATGAATATCGATTCTTGCTGCAAAATAATTGTTTAGCTCTTCGCCTTCTGCATGAGCCGTTAACCCTATAATCGGGATGTGCACACCATAGTCTTTTTCTGTCCGCCGTATCTCTCTTGTTGCTTCATAACCATCCATCACCGGCATCTAAAAGACCATAAGCTTCATCAATTAACACATCTAAAGATAGAAGTTTAATAAAATATACTAGAAGTTGGAAAATGAGTGGGTTGGGCAGAATGAGTAATGTGCCAAATGAGTAATTGAGTATGGCTTGAAACGGGCCACTTTTCAGTACGGGCTGACTTGGTTGACCCGCAAAAACTTTTTTGTTCTTTTTTTAAATTTGTTGATGCATATATCATTTTAACGGTCATATAAAGTTTTGTATAACAATTAGCATTTTGTATCGATGGAATGTTTTACGAGCCCTTTGATCCTTTAACAACCTGTACCACATTCATAGAAATTAACAAGTTGAGATCTGAAGTCATTGGGCCAGACCACGACTTTGGGCTTTAAGTGTTACAGATCCGCTACCTTTTTAGCTAACTTTTTATCTGGCGTCGTCACCTATATAGAATGAAGATCAAGTCATTTATACATATGTGAATATTAAAGATTACCTGGCAATCCATTAAGATATATTCATAAGGTAAAATATGTGAAGCTCCAAGATTTCTTTGATCATGTAGCCCTTTGGAGACCAAAGTCAATGCTTCTTCACCATTCATACACGTGTCAATTACCACACCAAGCTTCAAAAGACACTTTTTAGCTATCATCTGTTGCAAACTATCATCCTCAACCAACAACATTTTTTTCCCTCTTAGAGGGCTCTTGTTACTTGGCAAAATCCTAGTGATTTCTTCTTGTCTTTTTGGTGAATGATCTTGCTGATTAGCGTGTGGTGGCGTGCAGGGGAACCTACCTCCAAACTCTGGAAGAAGATCGATCAACGAGTTTAAACGCGACCCATGAATTGGCATTGGTAGGATGACATCAAACGGTGGAAGTTGATTCTCATCCAAACCATGCACTTGCAAGCATTTGAAACCTAACCACACAACTCTAAAACATGCAAGCTTCGAGTGTTTTCTGAATTCAGCCACCACCTTACATAGCTCACGAAAATTGACCTGAGTTGTGTCAATTACAAGCATTATGAAGCTTGATCCAGATACCTGATTAGCCTGTCTGACTGCTGACTCATTGAATGCACTTAAAGGAACCGATTCTTGAGTTGTGGGCTGGCTCAGATACCCAAAACTTAAATTAATATCGGATCTTATGTTTTTTATTTCCTGTCTAAACTTCCCAAGAGTTTCTGAAAGTTGTTGTATGTTTTTCGCTGCTAAAACTTTAATGTCATGAGCCCGTAGAAATCTGTCTATCATTTTTCGCCTTTCATCACCTCTAATGAAGAGAACAACTGTAGAAAAATTATAACTTTGTTGTTTTGGACTACACAAAGGAGTGGTTGGTTTTGAGGTTAGGTTGCACTTTTCGTCTTCACTAATGCCTCGTCGATCAGATGAAGAAACCTTTAAAAATACATTAAATCGGAAACAGGTCCCCTTTTCGTGGGTTTTCTTGTCAACTATGCTTATCTCGCCACCCATCAACTGTACCTGTATGTGTTTAAAAATCAAAAGTTGTCTTCTGTGGTTAAAACAAGGCACTTGAATTTTATTATAGTATTTGAAACAAAAAGGCACTTGAAAACTACAAAGGGCCAAATTGCATAAAAATGTATCATACTTGAGTCTGGTTTCTATGCAGGGTCTTGTTCAATGGTTTTTTTTTTTCCTTTTTAAATGACTTACCTGTTTATAATGTAAACAAAGTTTATTGTTCGAAAGAGATATCTTCTAAAGTACATTTTACATTTTCATGCAATTTCAAAGATATTCAAATAATATATAGATGATATCTAACCATAGATTGGACAATCCACAGTCCTAATCCTGTGCCCTCAATTTCAGGAGCCGTTTCTTTAACTTGAACATAATGTTCAAAAACCGACGCTTGTTTCTCTTTTGGAATACGTTTTCCAGTGTCATTTACTTCAAATTCAAATTCCATGCTATAGGTATCACAGCGAATTTCATCTATCGATTCAAAGTCACCACACTTTTCATCATTTTTGAAGAAGAATCTTGAAAGACATCTTGCGGGTGAATCATGTTTAGAAGCAAATGTTGAGTTTTGTAATCTAGACTTTAATGCACGAGCTCGAACCGAAACATAACCATCTGAGGTAAATTTGATAGCGTTGCTCAGTAAGTTCGATAATATCTGTTTAAGCATGCGTTCGTCACCTATAACTTGCGAAAAATTGTTCAAAGAACCATCTTGGAGATCCAAAATCACATCAACATCCTTCTTTAAACCCACAGGATAGAATAAGTCAACCACGCCCTCGAGTACTTTAACCAAATCGAACTGTTTTTCTTCCAATGGCATCTTCCCTGCTTCCATTTTACTTGTATCAAGAATAGAATTCAGTATACCTGAAAAAATAGTCTCATGGTTGATCTTCTTACATATATATGCTTCCTTAAGGCATGTAATTTCGGCTCAATTTCTACTTAAATTAACTTATTTCCTAACACTAGAAAAAACCTTAAAAGTTAAAAAGAAAAGAAAACTATCTAAGCTGACTTTCAAGTATTCTGTTTTCACTTTTCAGGTCAGATGACCCGGTAACCCGTCACAATGATGATGTGGAAATTAATGTGTTAGCAACTACTGACCATGTTGACTGTTTATGTGACTTGGTGCCGATTCAGGTCTAAAATCTGCTTATCTTATGTAATTACCTTGAATCGATTATGTTATAAGTTTGTATAAACTCTCTTAGAAAGTTTACGTGTTACAGCACCTAAACTCCCTGCAGTTAACTGCACGGATGTTTACCCCATAAATAAACAATTAGTTACTCAAACAGATATATATTAGATTTGATTGTCTAACAATACAATTAGTCCATAACGAAAAGCTTACTGTGAAGGTATTCTGAACATGATTTTACACGCCTCAAATTTTTGGCTAACTCAGATCCTTGGTGAACCTCGTTGATCGACATTTCTAAAATACCAGTAATGCCTGCTAGTGAAGCGCGAATATCATGGCTTGCAGAAGCAAATGCAAGATTTTGATTATTACGCTTTCTTTCTGCTTGTTGTGTTGCTTCCATTTGCTTTACAAGTGCAGCTTTTAAGCACATCTCTTTTCTTTCTGCTCTCATCATTAGCACCACGAATACGAGTATAGAGATAGCAATAGTAACAACCATTACCAAAAGAAACGTGAAGACAAATATGATATCGATCTGCATTTTGCTATGTAGTCCAGCATATGGTAATGCTAATATACACACCTGAAAATATAAACCTTGTTACCATCAAGAACGTATATAAGGGTGAATTTCATAGAAAAACAACGAACACTTTGATCCTGTTTCAATATGGGTTAACGCTTTCGTATGTTACCCGAAATAGAAATGAGATCAAGTCTCAATTAACTAGAACCAAAAGGTTATGTACTTTACAGAGCATTAACTATACCAATTGCATTCCAATGATGTTGAGGGATGAATAGTACAAGATATATTTTGTTCCTGAAATGTCCAAAACATATGATTGTGTCGCTTCATAGTTGAGTTTTAATGTGATGTTACGATCATCATCAATCCGGTTTCCATTTTCTTCCAAAATCTTGAGATAAATCGTTGCATCTCCATCATAAACCATACGAGTGTTTGGGATTGTGTTACTTAGTATGTTCCCATATTTCGTAGACAAGTATAAACCTACACCCGAAAACTTAATCCCCGAGAACACATCAAATAAAGATTTGAGCTCAAACCCGAGAGAGATAACTCCATTAGTATCCACACCGGCTGTATTCAGAACAAGAAGATTATTAACATCATTCCATGACTTCCCTAGTGAAGCAATTTTATTTGTAGTGTTTAACGCTTGTTGTACCCAGCTTTCGTGAACCAAAATTTGGGGCGAAACCAAAGTAGATTCTCCATATAACTTTCCTGTATCATAATCAACCGGTTGAGCATACCACAAGTAATTGTTTACGCCTCTCGTGGCCTTAGTAAATGAAGTATTGGAATAAATAGAAAAGATTTGTTGGGGTCCTTGAGTATATAATGCAAAAAACAGACCATCTTTTCTGATATAAGAAATCTGTGATAGTCGTGGTACCGTTAATAAGGCTTCAAACATTAAAGGAGCCACCTTTGAACAAAATAAAGAAGTTTTACTTGTTAGGAATTGTTTCATGGATTTTGATACAACAAAGTAAATTTATCAAATTTACGAACCTTAGTTTCGATATGTGAGAATGTGAGGCGTGTTATACCAAGAGACTTGGCTGCAAGTTTGGCTAAATTGGTGGCTGATGAACTCACTGAAAGCAATGCACTTGTTGCATTTTGTACGAAGAAGCATAGTTGTTGATGAGTTTTATTGGTGATCAAATCAGCTTCCTTTGCTGCTTCGTTGATCCTTAAATGGTATGGGATCAATAAGGTAGGAAGCAGCAGCACAATTAACGCCTGCAAACCCGTTAACATAAATGTCACGAATCATGCAAACCGTCACAAGCCTAAAAAGCACTGCATATAGAAATCAACAACGTAGATACCTAAAACTTAAAATCTAACTGGTATCCACTGTATACGTTAAAGTGTAAAGATTTAAACAATTTCTTCCATGCTTAAAAGTGTGGATTTCTAATCAAATTTTGATAAATTCCAGATTTAATTTGTCACAAGTCACAACATACCAGTAGGATGAAGACAAAAAATGGTCTTGATGGAATCATCTTATTGATCTTGAAGCAAATTTTGGTGGGGTGACCTATGATCAGGAAATTTGAGAAACCAAAAATAAAAGAATAATAATTTGGTAAGTTGAAGATGCATGGTTTACAATCATCAGAGTTGCAGGTTTGTATAATAGATGTATCAATTAATTTGGTAAGTTGATAATTATAAAAAATAAACAAAAGTAATACTCAATATTCCATAAATAGAGGAAAAAATCGATAATGATACGGGGTACAAAGCAAAGCGCAAATTTTGGTAACTTAATAAATGCATGCGTCACCTATGACTTTATATTCTTTATTTACAGTATCTACATGTTTACATGACGCGTCGGTCAAAACCAATGCCATTGACACGGCGGTGTCAATTGAGGGTCCATCTGTTAAGCGACGAAGGAGGAGACGGAGTGTGGGGCCGGTAGCATTAAAAAAATTGTTTTTGTTTTTATTTTTTGTTTAATGTATAGAAATAAAGGTATATTTGAAAATGTTTGAAGTGGTGATGTGGTGCTGAGTTGACACAAGATCGGCATAAAAGTATTGCATACGTGTCAATTTGTGACATGTAGGATTAATATGAGTTGGCATTGGTGAGACATTCACAAACATTTCTCCCTCAAAGTTTAGTTTTTCGTTGTACCTCCTAAGGCCATTCCCAACCCAAAAACCAACTGACAGAAACTGACAGAGCCACGTCAGTTTTTTCACAAAACTGACTGAAACTGACTGAAACTGAAAGACCACTCCCATCCCTGCTCCGTCACTTCCATTTTCTGGGCCCCGCGACTTATTTTTAATTCAACAAAAATACAAAACTATTTAAATTAAACACAATATAATTTAAATAACACACATTTCATTAAAAATAAAAATTACAACAATTCCTAAAAAAATATAAATTACAACAATTCCTAAAAAAATAAAAATTACAACAATTCCGAGAAATAAAAATTACCACAATTCCTAAAAATAAAAAATACAACGATTCCTACAAATAAAAATTCAAACAAATACGTTATTATCCAACAAGTCTTAACGAACACGGTAATTTGGTGGAAGTTGCGCAATGTGTCGGATTAGAGCATTGCGAAGTCGATGATGAACTTCCCGATCCCGTAATTCCTTGTCCATCCGCAGTTGAGTTGCAACTCTTTCTTCCCATGAGCGGTTTGGTCTATTCGACGGCTCCTCCGGATAATCTTCTTCAAGGTCACACATATTTCGCCCGTTATCCTCCGTTATCATGTTGTGTAGAATAACACAAGCATACATGATTCTTTTTATTCTATTTGTGCTGTATGGTCTAGCCGGGTTCTTGATGATTTGCCAGCGGCCTTGAAGGACACCAAATGCTCGTTCCACATTTTTCCTTGCAGATTCTTGGTATCTCTTGAATCGAGCCTCAGCTTCAGTTAGTGGATGCCTGAACGACTTAACAATTGTAGCCCATTCCGGATAAATTCCATCCCCCAGATAATATCCCTTTGTGAAAGTTTGTCCAGCAATTGTAAAGTTAACTTGGGGAGCTCTATCTTGTAGCAAATCAGAGAACAAATCCGATTGATTAAGAACGTTAATATCGTTGCTCGAGCCCGCTGGACCAAAGAAAGCGTGCCAAATCCACAAGTCATAAGACGCAACTGCTTCGAGCATGATTGTTGGATGACCTTGATCACCCCTAGTGTACTGACCTTGCCATGCTACAGGACAATTTCTCCAAGGCCAATGCATGCAATCGATGCTTCCGAGCATACCCGGAAAACCATGCAACTCGGAATGACGTTGATGTAAACGTTGCACATCTTGTACAGTTGGTTTTCTTAAATACACCGTAGAGTACAAATGAAATACACATTTGCAAAAATTATCCAAACAGTCGTACGAAGTTTGTTCACCCATATGTGTAACACCCCTAAAATACGTAAGTTTTTATAGTTTAATATACGTTTAAGTTTCAGTTTTATATGTATTTTATATGTTAAATGTTTAAAGTAACGAAAAGTTTAGAATTTGGTTAGAAGGACTAACCAATTAAAAGAAAAGTCGTTAGAGGGGTTAGATATGTAAAGAAGGAAAGTGCAGGGGATTAAAGTGTAAAAATGGTAATACTTATCTCCTACATTCAGAAATGTTCCAGATTTATCATATGTACGTATGTGTGCGTGAGGTTTGGAGGGAAAACAAGAAAACAAGAGAAATCAGAAATTAACCAAGAAATTGAGTGAATTAGAGCTTATAAATTCGAATTTAACATCTCCAAGGTATGTATTGTTTCTCTAGTTGCTCAATTTAAGTTAGGGTTTAAGTTTCTATAAACCCTAGATGATGGAAAGATCATGTATGGTAATTAATTTGATGAATTAGTGTTCCATGAGTGTTAATAAGTTAGTTTCTATGTTTAGTTTATGTTAAATTAGTTAAATAAGTTATGTTTATATGTAATTGGGTTTTGATAGATTATGAGTTTATGAGAATTTAAGAATTTAGATGAATTAGTGATGATTATGATTATGAAAGTGATGTTTACCCAATTACATGTGATTATAAAGCCTAATTATGGAACACTAGTGGTGTATGATAGGTGTTAGTGAGTAACACCTAGTTATGAGATTAAGATTAAGAAAGTAAGGTGTTATGTTAATTGATCATGCTATGTATTTAATTGTATAGGTGATCAAGAGAAAGAAGTGAATTGAAGTTAGTTCAAGTATATTGCTTAGTCAAGATAAAGGTAAGTAGATGGATATGAATGTGGAATCAAGTAATGGGTGAGCCATTAGCTTGATGGTTTTCCAAGTAATGGATCATGACCATTAGCTTGGTATAAATGTTAACTAGTAGTAGTTAGCATGATGATGTTTAAGGATCCTTAATGTGATGTTATGTTTATGTTTATATAAAAGATTCCATTACTTACTAAGCATTAGCTTACGTGTTATGTTTAAACGTTTTCAGGTGAGCCAAGTGTCAATAGAGGGGACTTGGGCAAGGGACACGTTTAAAAGCTTTTGGTGGAGCTTGTTGCACGGTTTTGGTAACAAGCTAATCCCTCTTAATCATGCTCGTGATATGTACACCCCCGTTGTAAAGTTTAAAACTTGTTGTTTGATATTTTGGAAATATTATGTAGTCTCACTTATAGTATATGTGATGTTTTGAGAAAAGTCAACTCTGTGGTCAAAGTTAAAGTCAAAGTCAGAGTTGAGGTCAAGGTAGTGAGACTTGTATGTTTAAAGTTTGAATTAGTAATGAATGTATAAAAGTTTGACATAAACATGAAATGTGCCTTTTATGAGTATAATGGTTAAAGGTTGATGTTTATGAGTTAATTGGACTTAGATTAGTCAATTGAATGTGGTTTGACCAAAAGAGATGGGTCAATATGGTTAAAGACCCAATCGGGTCGTTTGGTGCCCAAATGGGCGACCAATAGTATAAAGAGTTAAAATGGGTTACCTTTGGTAAAAGTCAAATGTAATTATGCTCCTAAGTCCTAAATGTAGTATTGAAATTATGGTCAAAAGCTTGAGGTCAGATTTGATGTGGTTTGTAATATGAAGTGTTAAGATTTTTGATGAAAAAGTGTCGAAAATGAGTTAACTGGTCAAAATGAGAATTATCGCGAAATTTGAAAAAGTGCAAAAAGGGAAGTCTCCATTTTGATCATATAAAGTTGCCTGCAAAATTTCAGGTCACCAGGAGTTGTCGTTTAAAAGTTATGCAAGTTTAAAGTTCGAGTTTTTGTCATAAAATGTGCAGGCTGCTGGAACTGGATGAATCCGGTCGTATTCATAGGAATACGATCATATTCACGGGAATACGGCGTATTCCCAACCGTATTTAATAACGTATTCCTTAGTTTCAGTTCTGTCACCGAGTTGAGCTTGAATTTCTCGGGAATACGGCGTATTCGTTGGAATACGGTCGTATTCAATTGAATCCGGTCGTATTCCAGGGAATACGGCGGATTCAGCAGGATTTCAGAAAATATTTGTTTTAGCTTCTAAGTTAAATGTAACAAGGGATAGAATGAATGTGAAATAAAAGTCTGTAAGTAATAACATGAAAAGAAAGAAACAATATGTTTTAAAAAAAAAAAAAAATGGTACGTTTTCGGGGTGTTTCAAGTTGGTATCAGAGCACGGTTTAAGGGATTCAGGTATCCATCATTAGTGGGTACTTGGACTTAGACCAATTTTATTATGATGTTGAGCATGATTTAGTAATATATGTTATGGGTTAATGAATTGTTAATGATTCCTTACTCGAAGTGTGGCGTGCAGACTATGGATGTGTTTAATGTAATACGATAATTAGAGCGTCTGGCCAACGCAATGATTACTATATTACCTTATATGTATCCATGGAAATCACGAGACATTAGAGGATTGAATGTTAACAAGTTATTAACTGTTTATAGCAAAGTTTGTGATAAGGTAGATGTTAAATGTTTAAGTTATTATGTTAATGTATTATGTAAACGTTTTCAGATAAGATGAGTAAAGAAGTAGAGATTACTGATACAGGAGGCAGTCAAGATAAGTCTCAGTCTCCTGTTCAAGATATAGATCCGATAATTGAAAAGATGAAATCTTTTATTTCACAAGAAATTGGTATTGCTCAGAAAGCGTCTATTCCTCTTCTAAAGTCAACGATTATAGAGACTGTTAGAGAGGTGGTTAGTGAAGAGTTTCAGAAACAAAAAGATAAAACAGTTGGAGTTAGTAAAGAAGTACCTCCTCAAGCTTCGATCTCGGAAGAAAGTAGAAAGTTTAGTTACAAAGATTTTTCAACTTGTAACCCACCTGAGTTTGAAGGGGATTTAGATCCGATTAAATGTTATAGATGGGTTATGGAAGTTGAAGGGGCTTTTACTACTTCACGTTGCCCCGCCGATTTGAAAGTAATCTTTGCTGCTAATCTCTTGAAGGCACGTGCTAAGAATTGGTGGGAAGTTCAACGCCGTACCTTAGGGGATGAGGTTATAAATAAGATGAGTTGGGATGATTTTAAGAAGATGTTTGAGAATACTTATTCTCAAGAAGCAGATTTGAAGAGGATTCGTCGGGAGTTTCTTGCAATGGAACAAACGACTGAATCGATTAATGAGTTGGTTGGTGTATTTCTGGATAGAGCTCAATTCTGTCCGGATTATATGGAGAATCCAAAGCGGCTTATAGATCATTTTCATGAGGTGTTAAAGAAAGAAATCAGTCAGTTTATTCAACCTAGTCGTTGTAAGTCTTTTGAAGAGATTGTGAATGAAGCTCGTTTTCAAGAGTTAGAGTTAAAGAAAGGTGAGAAGACTGTGACAAAAAGAAAAGCTGAATCAAGTCACATTCCTTCAAAGAAGTTCAAAGCTAGTGATAGTTCTCGTCGAGAAGAGAAGAAGACAGAAAAGTCTGTACCTCCAGAATGTAAGAAATGTCACAAGAAGCATTTTGGAGTATGCAGATTCGGGTTAAATGTTTGTTATCAATGTGGTGAGGAAGGTCATTTCAGCAAGGACTGTCCTCATCCATTGAAGGTATGTTATGGATGCTACGAGCCTGGTCATGTGAAGTCAGAATGTCCAAAGTTAAAGTCTCAGTCAGCTTCTTCAGCATATCGTAAGCCATCCGATAAGAAGTCGACTGAAGTTCCAAAAGCCAGGCCTCGTTCATTCCAGATTACAGCAGAGGAAGCTAAAGGGACCCCAGATGTAGTGTCAGGTACCTTTTTAGTAAACCTAATACCTGCATATGTTCTTTTTGATTCGGGTGCCTCTAGATCTTTTGTTTCAGAAAAGTTTAGTAAAAGTTTCATGATTCCACTTTCTGACTTAGACACTCCCTTAGATGTTGAAATAACCGATGATAGAACAGTATATGTCACGAAAGTTTATAGAGGGTGTCGGTTAGAAATAAGTAATGAGCATTTTTCCATAAATCTAATCCCTATGCAAATGGGGGAATTCGATGTTGTAATTGGTATGGATTGGTTAGCCGCTCATGATGCAATGATTCAATGTGAGCAAAAGATTGTAAGAGTTAAGTTACCTCGTGGTGAATTGTTAGATATTTATGGAGAAAAGAAAGAAATGCCTATCCCAGTTTGTACTTTTGCTAAGGCTAAGCGATATTTGTCACATGGTTGTCAAGCCTTTTTGGCACATGTGATAGATACTCAGATTCAAATTCCAAAGATTGAAGAAATTCCGGTAGTAAAAGAGTTTATTGATGTATTTCCCGATGAGTTACCGGGCATTCCGCCCGATAGGCAAGTTGAATTTAAGATTGAATTGATGCCTGGAGCTACACCTATTGTTAAGACACCATATAGGCTTGCTCCAACCGAAATGCAGGAATTAATGAAACAGTTGCAAGAACTGTTAGATAAAGGTTTTATACGTCCAAGTAGTTCTCCGTGGGGGGCTCCTATTTTATTTGTGAAAAAGAAAGATGGTTCAATGAGAATGTGCATAGATTATCGAGAGTTAAACAAGGTGACTATCAAGAATAGGTACCCATTACCTAGGATTGATGACTTGTTTAACCAGTTGCAGGGTGCTAGTTACTTTTCAAAGATCGATTTACGCTCTGGTTACCATCAATTGAAGGTCAGAGAGGAAGATGTTTGTAAAACTGCTTTTAGGACGAGGTATGGGCATTATGAATTTGTGGTAATGCCATTTGGTTTGACGAACGCACCTGCAGCTTTTATGGATTTGATGAATAGAGTATGTCGCCCAATGCTTGATAAGTTTGTAATCGTGTTTATTGACGATATTTTAATCTATTCTAAATCCGTTAATGATCATGATTGTCATTTAAGACAAGTGCTACATATGTTAAGGAAAGAGAAGCTTTATGCTAAATTCTCGAAGTGTGAGTTTTGGCTTCGAGAAGTGCAGTTTTTAGGTCATGTTGTCAATAATGAAGGTATTATGGTTGATCCAGTGAAAGTTGAAGCAGTCATGAAATGGAGTGCTCCAACAACTCCAACGGAAGTTAGAAGTTTTCTTGGATTAGCTGGCTATTACAGACGGTTTATTCAAGACTTCTCAAAGATCGCAATGCCACTTACAAAGCTTACAAGAAAGAATATCAAGTTTGAATGGAATGATCAAGCAGAACAAGCCTTTCAGATTTTAAAGCAGAAACTCAGTCAAGCACCAGTCTTAGTACTTCCAGAAGGTACTGAAGATTTGGTGATATATTGTGATGCATCGTATAGTGGTTTGGGTTGTGTTCTTATGCAACGTGGCAAAGTGATAGCATATGCTTCTAGACAATTAAAAGAAAATGAGAAGAATTATCCAACGCATGATTTAGAACTTGCAGCAGTGGTCTTTGCCTTAAAGATATGGAGGCATTATCTCTATGGTGTGAAGATTACCATTTATACAGATCATAAAAGTTTAAAGTATTTCTTCGATCAAAGAGATTTGAATATGAGACAAAGAAGGTGGTTAGATCTTGTTAAAGATTATGATTGTGAAATATTATACCACCCGGGAAAAGCTAACATCGTAGCTGATGCTTTAAGTAGAAAGGCAGCTCATCTTGCACTAACAGTTAAATCTCTTAGAATTTCTGTTACTCTTAGCTTGTTTGATCAAATTAAAGAAGCACAGCAAAAAGCTTGGAGAGAAAAAGATATTCGATTAGAACGGATCAAAGGTCAAGTTGATAGTATTGTGGAAGATTCACGTGGGTTAAAGACACGTTATGGTAGAGTTTGGATTCCAAATTCTTGGAATTTGAAAACATTATTGTTAGATGAAGCTCATAAATCAAAATATTCCATTCATCCTGGCGCAACAAAGATGTACCACGACTTAAGATCAGAATATTGGTGGCCAGGTATGAAAAGAGATATTGTTAAATATGTTGAACAGTGTTTAACTTGCTTACAGGTGAAGGCTGAGCATCAGAAGCCATATGGAAAGATGCAGCCTTTAGACATACCTGTTTGGAAGTGGGAACACATAACGATGGATCTTATCACCAAATTGCCAAAGACTCAGCGTCAGCATGATGCGATTTGGGTGATAGTGGATAGATTGACGAAAAGTGCATTATTTCTACCGATTAAAGAAACGATGTCTATTGAAGCTTTGGCAGATTTATATGTTAAGGAAGTAGTTGCACGTCATGGTATGCCAGTATCTATTGTCTCGGATAGAGATAGTAGATTTACTTCAAGGTTTTGGGCCAAATTTCAAGATGATATTGGTACACGTATTAATCTTAGCACAGCTTACCACCCGCAGACAGATGGTCAAAGTGAAAGAACGATACAGACTTTAGAAGACATGTTACGGGCGTGTGTTATAGATTTTGGAGGTAATTGGGATATGCATTTACCGTTAGCAGAATTCTCCTATAATAACAGTTATCATGCAAGTATAGGTATGCCACCTTACGAGATGTTATATGGGAGAAAGTGTAGAACTCCAATATGTTGGGGTGAAGTCGGGCAAAGAGAAATGGGCAGTACAGATATAGTGCAACAAACGACAGAAAAGATTGATCAAATCAGAGAAAGATTAAAGATTGCTCAAGATAGACAGAAGTCGTATGCTGACAAAAGAAGACGTCCATTAGAGTTTGAGGTTGGAGATATGGTTATGTTAAAAGTATCTCCATGGAAAGGTATTATCAGATTCAGGAAACGAGGCAAGTTAAGTCCTCGGTTTATTGGTCCTTTTAAGATTATTGAAAGAGTTGGAAAGGTAGCTTATCGTCTTGAGCTACCAAGTGAATTGGCAAGTATCCATAGCACTTTCCATGTTTCGTATTTAAGGAAGTGCTTAGTGGATGAGGCATCTTATGTGCCATTGGAAGAAATAGAAATCAATGATCAGTTGAATTATGTTGAACAACCAATAGCTATTCTAGATGAGAAAGTCAAGAAGTTAAGAAATAAAGATATCCGGTTGTTTAGAATTCAATGGAAGCATAGAAAAGGTTCAGAGTTCACGTGGGAGCCGGAGGAAGAAATCATTGTTTATTATCCGGCTTTGTATCAAGAATGGATTGTGAGGACACAATCCTAAATAAGTAGGGGAGAGTTGTAACACCCCTAAAATACGTAAGTTTTTATAGTTTAATATACGTTTACGTTTCAGTTTTATATGTATTTTATATGTTAAATGTTTAAAGTAACGAAAAGTTTAGAATTTGGTTAGAAGGACTAACCAATTAAAAGAAAAGTCGTTAGAGGGGTTAGATATGTAAAGAAGGAAAGTGCAGGGGATTAAAGTGTAAAAATGGTAATACTTATCTCCTACATTCAGAAATGTTCCAGATTTATCATATGTACGTATGTGTGCGTGAGGTTTGGAGGGAAAACAAGAAAACAAGAGAAATCAGAAATTAACCAAGAAATTGAGTGAATTAGAGCTTATAAATTCGAATTTAACATCTCCAAGGTATGTATTGTTTCTCTAGTTGCTCAATTTAAGTTAGGGTTTAAGTTTCTATAAACCCTAGATGATGGAAAGATCATGTATGGTAATTAATTTGATGAATTAGTGTTCCATGAGTGTTAGTAAGTTAGTTTCTATGTTTAGTTTATGTTAAATTAGTTAAATAAGTTATGTTTATATGTAATTGGGTTTTGATAGATTATGAGTTTATGAGAATTTAAGAATTTAGATGAATTAGTGATGATTATGATTATGAAAGTGATGTTTACCCAATTACATGTGATTATAAAGCCTAATTATGGAACACTAGTGGTGTATGATAGGTGTTAGTGAGTAACACCTAGTTATGAGATTAAGATTAAGAAAGTAAGGTGTTATGTTAATTGATCATGCTATGTATTTAATTGTATAGGTGATCAAGAGAAAGAAGTGAATTGAAGTTAGTTCAAGTATATTGCTTAGTCAAGATAAAGGTAAGTAGATGGATATGAATGTGGAATCAAGTAATGGGTGAGCCATTAGCTTGATGGTTTTCCAAGTAATGGATCATGACCATTAGCTTGGTATAAATGTTAACTAGTAGTAGTTAGCATGATGATGTTTAAGGATCCTTAATGTGATGTTATGTTTATGTTTATATAAAAGATTTCATTACTTACTAATCATTAGCTTACGTGTTATGTTTAAACGTTTTCAGGTGAGCCAAGTGTCAATAGAGGGGACTTGGGCAAGGGACACGTTGTGACACCCCCAAATTTAATGATTTGCGGAAGCTTGATTTGGGTGTCACTAATCAATATACAAAGCACATAAGATATAATGAACGACCACTATATGCGTCGTTTTAAACTTGTATAAATAAAATAAATGTTTACATCAAAATATAGTTACATTAGCTCGGTTCCTGAAATTGGGAGATTACATAGCATAATTACTTTTACAAAATATAATAATGCAGTCCAATCTCTAGTTGTATGTATGCTGACTCGAGCTAATAATTCCTGCTTGTGCAGCCAAACTACTGCTGGGTACATGTGATAAATACTAAAATGGGTCAGCGAAAACGCTGGTGAGCTCACAGGTTTGTATGTCAATGTATAGTTGTAAGAACCGCAAGATTTATATTGAATTTAAAATGCAATTAAGCAAGATAAAAGTTATACTGTCCATGAGCACATAGTCTGAGCTTAACTTGATTTGTCAGGCCCACTTAAGGAAACCTAACTTGAAATGCCTCCTACGAGTGCCTAATCAACACTCGTCTTCCCAAATGCTAATACATCCGTTTGACCGGTTAGTGCGTGCTAACCCGGATGAGGATTGTCAATCCCATATGATATCATATACTAACATTCACGCTATAAAATACTAGAGACTATGCTTATGGAGGACTTTAAATTGATTAGCTTGAAACTCATGTAGTATTTGAAGTTTGGCACTTGCGTTCTACTTGTAAAACAAAATCGAGTAGTAATATCACACCCCTAGTTGTAAAGCAGTGAAAATGGGGCTATGAAACTCACCTGAGTCTTGAAGTGTTTAATTTAATAAACTCGAAATAATTAGCGGTGAATTGATGTCCAAAGACTTGAAACCTGAATGTGTTCACGACACTTGATTGTTATTAATTGTACCGGTATCCCGAAAGACTACCATTGAAATTGTTTGCTTAACTTGATGTCCAAATTACCCCGATTTGGTTGATTGTTTTGTTACAAGTTACTACGACTTGTTTGGAATAAGTTGATACAAGTTACAACGACTTGTTTGATTGAATTATCTAAGTTACTATGACTTAGTTGATTCAATTGTGTATTTGAAAATGTGTACGGCCCGTTGGTGATTTAGTTGAAATAATAATAATTCTAAAATGTTGACTTTGCTACAGTACTGCTACAGTACTGCTACAGTAAATTTGACTTTTTTTGAACAGTAACTTTGACTTCAAAATTTTGAGGTTTGAAGATTCTGTTTTGTGCGACGTAGCCTGCGACGTAGGAGTTTTGCGACGAAAAGGGTTGCGTCGCTAAAGTCAACAGTGCTAAGTCAATAGCGACGTAGGGTGCTACGTCGCTTATGCGACGTAGGTTCGTGTTGCGACGTTAAGGTCTGCGTCGCTATGTGCGACGTTCGCAAGTCAATGCGACGTAATAGGCTGCGTCGCTATATGCGACGTTGGGGATATAGTGCGACGTAGGTCGCTGCGTCGCTATATGCGACGTTGAGGATATAGTGCGACGTAGGTCGCTGCGTCGCATTTGCTCCAGGCCAAATGCGACGTACGGAGTCTGATCGGAGTTTCAACTCCAAAAACGCGTTTTCCGGCCATCGATCGGCCTAATATTTTTACCCAACCCATTTTAGGACATTACAAGGTTATACAAACAACTAGCAAGTTATAAAACTTAAAAACGAGAGTTTTCGGAGTTGTGTCGGAAACTTACAAATCGCCGAAATAAAATTCCGGAAAGGTAGGATTGTAGATCGTCGCGAGGTGGTCGTTTATTTCCAAAGGGGCTTGAAGATCCGAAGTCGTTTAGGGCGTTTATTTTGTGATTTTTGTTGATTTTGGTTGGTGGTTTTTGAGATGAAAGAAAAGGAAGAGAGAGAGAAAGTAAAATGAGAATGAAAGAAAGTGGGTGGAAGTGGGAGGTTAAATCCCCACTTTCGCCCCGCGTTCCCGCTCCGTGCGGTGTTCGTTTGCTCCGTCATTTAAACGTTAAATAATTATTTTAAATATTAATTGGTACATTTTAAAATACAAATTATCACGCTATATTTTATTTAAATATTTTACTAATCACTTTATATTTGAATTATAAAAACGTAAGTTAATTTGTTTGCGCGTTTTACATTTTAAATTTGGTAACTTTCTGATTGTACGGTACGAATGAATACGAAGTATTATAATAAGAATACTTTTGACATAAAGCGTTATTAAATAAAAGTTGGTCACCAACGTCCGTATTTATTGTATCGAAATTCGTTCGATTTAAAGCTCGTGCGATTTAAACAAACCGCATAATTGTAGATATATATTCAACAATATATATAATAGTTGATACATTAATTAGCCTAACACAGAACTAATTACATGTATTAAAACTTTATTAGGCACTAAAGTATAGTCCTAAATTGACGGTTGTCACACACGTTTAAAAGCTTTTGGTGGAGCTTGTTGCACGGTTTTGGTAACAAGCTAATCCCTCTTAATCATGCTCGTGATATGTACACCCCCGTTGTAAAGTTTAAAACTTGTTGTTTGATATTTTGGAAATATTATGTAGTCTCACTTATAGTATATGTGATGTTTTGAGAAAAGTCAACTCTGTGGTCAAAGTTAAAGTCAAAGTCAGAGTTGAGGTCAAGGTAGTGAGACTTGTATGTTTAAAGTTTGAATTAGTAATGAATGTATAAAAGTTTGACATAAACATGAAATGTGCCTTTTATGAGTATAATGGTTAAAGGTTGATGTTTATGAGTTAATTGGACTTAGATTAGTCAATTGAATGTGGTTTGACCAAAAGAGATGGGTCAATATGGTTAAAGACCCAATCGGGTCGTTTGGTGCCCAAATGGGCGACCAATAGTATAAAGAGTTAAAATGAGTTACCTTTGGTAAAAGTCAAATGTAATTATGCTCCTAAGTCCTAAATGTAGTATTGAAATTATGGTCAAAAGCTTGAGGTCAGATTTGATGTGGTTTGTAATATGAAGTGTTAAGATTTTTGATGAAAAAGTGTCGAAAATGAGTTAACTGGTCAAAATGAGAATTATCGCGAAATTTGAAAAAGTGCAAAAAGGGAAGTCTCCATTTTGATCATATAAAGTTGCCTGCAAAATTTCAGGTCACCAGGAGTTGTCGTTTAAAAGTTATGCAAGTTTAAAGTTCGAGTTTTTGTCATAAAATGTGCAGGCTGCTGGAACTGGATGAATCCGGTCGTATTCATAGGAATACGGTCGTATTCACGGGAATACGGCGTATTCCCAACCGTATTTAATAACGTATTCCTTAGTTTCAGTTCTGTCACCGAGTTGAGCTTGAATTTCTCGGGAATACGGCATATTCGTTGGAATACGGTCGTATTCAATTGAATCCGGTCGTATTCCAGGGAATACGGCGGATTCAGCAGGATTTCAGAAAATATTTGTTTTAGCTTCTAAGTTAAATGTAACAAGGGATAGAATGAATGTGAAATAAAAGTCTGTAAGTAATAACATGAAAAGAAAGAAACAATATGTTTAAAAAAAAAAAAAATGGTACGTTTTCGGGGTGTTTCAATATGCAAGTATTCGTCAAACGCATCCGCTGCACAACCATAATCTAGTTGGCGTACGGCGGAAGTGCATTTTTGAAATACATTAAAACTTTGTCTGCCGAGTGCGTCAATACGTTGTTGAAAATATGCAAAGTAATCCGGTAACGGATCTTGAGGAAAATTAATAATATTTTGGCATATACGGATAAATAATGGTTTACTCATTCGAAAACGGCGCCGGAATACATCCGCCGGAAATGTTGGGTTGTCGGCAAAGTAATCTTGAAACAAACGTTGGCTCGTCACTACGCGATCTCTTGGAAAGTATCGACGGGGAGCTCGCGGGATAGGAATTACTTCTTCGTCTTCTGATTTGGAGGATATCGCGTTGATAACATTTATCGCCCATTCCGGATTGAAAATGTTGTTGAGCGCCTCCAAATCTTCAAGATCGAAATCCGAAGACGTTTTTAAAATTTGAAAGTGTATAAAATTGTGTAGTATGAAAGTGTAGTATGAATTGTGTGAAATAGTTGGAAGAATATAGGTGTATTTATAGGAGAAAGTGAAAATTTTAAAAAAAAAAAAATTTTGTTTTTTTCCTTGCCCCGCTCCTCCCAACGTTCACTTTTTAAAAATTTTTAATTTTTTTTTATTCAAACGGTACAAAACAAAAAAAATAATAATCAAATGGGCCCCACTATGAGGCGACGAGCCTCTTCGGTAAACCGACTGACACCAAGCGACGGACGAAGCCGACGAGGCGGTGCCAACCCCGTCGGTTCGTCGGTTTGGATCCGACGCCAAGCGACGGGCTGGGTCGGGAACGGTCTAAGGTTTCTTGTTTTAAGTTCCAGCTATCTTTTAGAGCACTTTAACTAATTTTTACGTGCTGTTATGGCATTTTTAAGTCATTGGTCATGGAACCACTATACCTATTTGCTATACAACAGTTGGATCACAAGATCACAATCTCAGCCCAATTACTTATTATCAATGGGCTAAACGGGTTAAAACTTAAAAGGGAAAAACATACTAATTTCAAATTTCAACTTTTTTGTTGATTATATGTTATCAACTTTAATTAAAAAAAAAATTAATCCATTTACTTAAGATTTTACTATTTTGTAAACATTTATAATCAACTTTGGAGTAAATTGCATGAATGACCCCTGTGGTTTATACACATTCTCACCATTAATTTCCGTACTTTGTTTGTTGCATAAACAGTCAAAAAAACTCAAAACTTATTGCACGCTTAGTCCCTCATCTACCTAAAATGACTCAAAATACCCTTGGCCATACCATCTATTTTGCTCGGCCAAAGGTGGGTATTTTAGTCATTTTAGGTAGATGGGGGACTAAGTGTGCAACAACTTTTGAGTTTTTAGACTGTTCATGCAACAAACAAAGTAAAATGATTAACGGTGAGAATGTATGTAAACCACAAGGACCATTCATTCAATTCACTCTTAACTTTGAAAAAAATATGATTTGCAAGATATGTTATTACTACTTATAGGTGTATACTTTAATGTGTATGTATCTCATTATTTTAGCGAGAGTTAGTTGCATGATTGGTCCCCGTGGTTTATATATATAATTGCACCGTCAGTTCTTATACTTTACTTTTTGCATTAGCAGTCCAAAAACATAAAAGTTGTTGCGCGGTTGATCCCACAAGGATCAACTATGCAATTATCTCTTTTAGCGAGTTGAGTCACAAGACGAGTCAAGCAATAATTTTTGTAATAAATTGGTGTATGCTATAAAAATCTATGAAAAATATTAAACATGATACTACTTCCAGGTAACTTCACGTAGAGTGATATTTATTAGTTGGTTTGAATTCAATAATTTATGTCATTAAAGTCCATTTCACACATTATAAGTGGTAAATACGCATTGAAAAATATCACCCACCTCTCACTATTACTGAGTGGTGCATTTATCGTCGAATTAACGTGCTCACATTATAATAAAGGAGGCTAACTATATCAAAATATTAGGGGAGTATTACGTCTTATATTATTTTCTAAAGTATATATGTGACAACAATTAGCTTAAATATTTGTCCTTTAATTCACAAATCTTTAAATTAAATTATGATAAAAAAAAAAAAAAGGTACAAAACTGTAAATGATTACCGACCAAAAATAAAAATAAAGGAAAAGGAAATAATAAAACCCTAATGGAATTTTTTTTTTTTTCATCATAGACGAAAATAGATAAATGGTGACCACTAGGAAAACTCGATTTCAGTTCTATTTGTAAAATTGATTAATGAACTCAAAGATCACCATAAATTGTCTAATAAATCACTATTGTCTAGAAGGATGACGCTCTACAATGATGCAATATATATTTAATGATGTCATATTATCTATATAAAAATGATGATGATATCACGATAGCAACTCATTTTGCCATATTTTCGAAGTGTATGTGACAACAAAGTAGATGGAGTTAAAACTTGTAGTTGGATCTTCTAATAGTTGGAGATTTTTCTAAAATTTATTTCAAAAGACTTCTTTTTCATGAGATTCTATGAGACTTTTTCCAACAATCTCTATCTTTCACGGTTACAAACAAACATCTAACTCTTAAGGGTCGAAGATTATTAAAATTGGAATTTCAATTCCCAATAAACTCATAGACCCTTAAAAGAATCTCTGTAAAAAGAGTTTTTGAATATATGTATATTTTTTCTATCATCGAAGCATAGTTAAAAAAATGAATGATAATAAGATATTATTGGTGTGTAGGGGTGCAAACCGAAAACCGGTTTTTTCAATAACCGACCGAAAAACCGAAATCGGTTTTTATGAAAACCGGTTTTTAAAAAACCGAAACCGGTTTTGAATACCCGAACCGGTTATAGCGGTTTTCAGTTTTGGGGTCAACCGGTTTTTTACCGGTTCAATAACCGGTTTTAACCGGTTTTTTTGAAAAACCGGTTTTAACCGGTTTTTTTTCGAATTTTTTGAAAAAAACGGCTCCTAGCCGTTGGACACTTTGGAGGAGCGTTTTTTTGAATTTTTTGAGAGGTTTAGGCACCTCTAAACTCACTATAAATACCAATGTTTTGAGATCGAAAGTGCTTTTTGAACAATGAAGTAAAAAAAGAAAGTAGATGATGATAAAGAATGTGTTTTTTACTTATGATGGTTGAAGATAGAGAAGAAAACATATTAGCAGTAAACAACGAAACACCTTTTGAAGTCGATTGTGTTGGTTGTATTGTTCTTTCATTAGTGCATTGTGAGGTTGTACCTTCTGGATATATGAATCTGACATGAATTTGTGCCTGTGTTTTTTAATTTTAAGTGAGAGAGAAAAGAGGTCAAGACTTTAAAGTTGGTATATGTGTGATTGATTTGACCGATGATCTGCCTATATATGTACATATTTGTTTAATTAAATAGAAAGTAGGTGACCATAGATTATAGCTATATGTACACTTGTACATTGTATAAACGTATGGTCGTATGGACTATGGACACCTTTTCACGTTTTTTTAGAAAACCGGGTTGACCCGGACCCAATTGTCTAGCTGGGTTGATTATATAGACTTTTTAGATTCAATAATATTTTTAGGAAGATTTACAAGCCTTTTGATTATATTAATGATCAATTATGTTTTCATTACTAATGTTTTACGAATATTTACAAGCCTTTTGATTATATTACAAGCCTTTTGATTATATAGACTTTTTGGATAAAAGTTATGTTTGTATATTTTATTTTCATTTGTATTATTTAAATTTTGTTATACAATTATACCGAATTCGAATCAGAAAAAAACCGAAAAAAATAACCGATTAAAACCGGGTCAAAACCGAAAAAAACCGATTACGAACATTTAAAACCGAAAATAACCGATTTCGAAAAACCGAAACCGAAAAAAACCGAAACCGATAAAAAACCGATTTTTTTAAAACCGGTTTTTTAAAAACCGAAAACCGAAAAAAACCGATTTTTTCGCACCCCTATTGGTGTGTATGATACATATATATGAATCATATTCGCATATGATACCTTTTTTATATAAAGAATAAATATTTTGTACTTAAAGTTTTGATAACACGGTTTAAACATAGGGTTAATTTCTTATATATCCCATATAAACCTCAAAATATCAAATTTACCTACCAAAACTACAATATATTATATATACCCAATTTTAGTTCATAATCTATCATCTATTGCAAGGACAATATTACATCTTTCTAAAATCAACATGAAATATAATGAACAAACGTATTGTTATGCGATTATTCGTATTGAATTGCATTAACTTCATGCTCTTTAAAAAACGACATGTAACCGACATCCATCATATTCTGTATTTATTTTTTATATATAGCGTGGGTACCCTAATAGTATTGTTAGAAAATGAATTAAACTTTGTTAGATTGGGATTAGTATTTTGTGTTTGAGTCGAATTAGGATTAGTCATAGATCGGTTAGTTTAATCTATAAATAGAAATTAGTAGCTTTGGAATAAATGTACTTTGGAATTTGATTTGTCTTACTTTTGTTTGGTACCTTCGATTTGATTTGATTTGCAATTTGAATATTCGTTTACACTTCGTATTAATCATTGGTTTGTTATTTGCCTTTGTCTGATATATCACTAACAAGTGATATCAGAGGTTTAGGTTTTGGAATTAGTCATCCTTCGATCGTCGACTAATTGTTGGCGATCCAGAGGGATCTCGTGTGTGTTTGTACTCGTTTCGTTTTCGTGTTTTTGATTTTCTGGTTCGTAAGTTTCTGTGCAGCCATACGAGAATTGGTGATGCGTATTCGTTAACCGTTGGATCGTAGCGAAATTTGTACTGTAGGTTCTAGACATGTAGACCTACACTCTGACCGTTGAGATCTTTGATTGGTTGTTCGAGTTGAGAGATATATATTTTTGAAGTTGCTATCCGAATCTAGTTTCATATTGAATTTCGTTTCGGTTATTGTTTGGTTTTGGTGGAGCGATTTATTAGTTTGGGGATCTAATTAGAATTAGATCATTAGTTTGTGGATCGCGTTCGAATTTGGATTTGAATTTGGGAATTTAGACCGTAATCCTTATCTGGAATTTGAAGATCGATTGGTGTTTGAAGATTTGATCATTATTATGTCGTTTGAATTTTGCTCGATCGTTTGGAATTTGTTAGTTTAAAGATATTCGTTTGTCGGGTTTTTGAGATTTGTTGCCCGAATTCATTTTTTGGCATTAAAGATCGTTTGAGCCGATTTGTTTTGTTTGGTTAACCATTTTGAATTTGTCGGTTAGCGTTTGATTGTTTGGTTTGAAGTCATCGACGTTCGATTTGGATCGTTTTGGGAATCGGTCATTTAGGGGGTGTTTGGGGGAGCGTTAGTGGAGGGCTTTTTAGCTTTTGTGTTATCATAACGCAGAAAAGCTTTTTTTTAGTGTTTGGATTGAGGAGCTTTTCACTATTTTAAAGGGTTAAAAAACTAAAAAGCCATGAATTTGGAGCTTCAAGCTAACGCAGAAGCTCAAATCCAAACGCCGCCCCCAAACACCCTCTTAGTTTGTGCACAGTTCAATATGTGTTTTGAATTTGACTAGTATCTCTAGCGTTTGAAATTTGAAATTTGATATGGATAACGTTTGGTTGAAAGTTTGAAAGAGTTCAAGTCACGGTGAAAATTGTTAGAAAGTAACTTAAACTTTAGGGTTTGTTTGGTATTTTTTTTTATTTTTTTTGAGTATTTGGGTCAGTTTAAAACTTGTTAGATTAGAATTAGGATTAGTCATAGGTTGGTTAGTTTAGTCTATAAATAGATATTAATAGCATTGGAATCATTTGTACGTTTCAATTTGATTTGTCTTAGTTTTGTTTGTCATCTTTGAATTGATTGGATTTGAATTGCAATCTGAATATTCATTTCCGCTTCGTATTCGTATTTGTTTGTTCTTTGTATTGTATTCGTTCAAATATATATATCTATATCTATAACTACTTATAAAATATTTTATAATTTTATTTTTAAGACACAACATTTCCAATTTAATTATATCATTCAAAATTTACAATATAACCCGGCCTATTGTTTTCACTTTTCAGTTTGCATCAATTATATACCGAATCTTGAACTATACATACAAGCAAACTACTAATATCAACTCATTATTACGGGTAATTCTTTAGTGAATACCAAAATGGATATATGACTATTGTTTATGATAAAAGTACTAAACTCCGCTACATATCGTGGGTATTATGGTAGTAGCTAACAAGTATCAACCGATGGAAGTCACCAATGACATCTGATTAATAATATGAACGCATTTATATCATCTTTCCTTTACTCGTAACAACTTCTAGCTGTTGTAAACAACTTGGCATGTATAGGCAAGACACTAACTATAAAAGGCAATACATGTGAGGTACAAGATATATACTAATTTGTGTTGATTCTTTGAGAAGCTAATAAATTTAGAATTAAAATTTTAAAAATGGATGATGCTGTTGTTGTGTACCAACGGTTGCCAGAGGATTCTGACGTCGAAGACAAGGTGGAAGTCGGATTGCAAACCAGAAAACGTCGACAACACTCAAGTTCTGTTTTTCAAAGTATGACAAAGGTGAACGGCGGTGATGAAGAACCATCGCAGAACAACGCCTATTTAAACAAAAATGGAGGTATGTCTTCAATCAACTATTGTTTTGTAATTTTAGTAATGTCAGTTATAGTTATGAAACTACTAAGTATATGTATAAAAAAGGTTATTAGAGGGTAACTATGAACCCAGTTGAGAGTTTTTCGGACTCCCTCCCTACAATAATATGATATGCTGATGAAACATAAAAACATTTCCGGCCTTAGTAGTTTTTTTCAAGTTTCCGTTTTTGATAAATAATTTAAAATTCTAGGAGCTGTTGAGAATCTGGACATTCATAAGATTCCGAGTGTTCAAGTACAAACTCTTGCTACTAGAAGAGAAGTAATAAGACGAAGATCTGATGAAGAGATAACAGAGGAGGAAGTTGTGGAGTTAGAATTTGAGAACATAAATCCTAAACTCCACACGCATACAATGCACTGTCCTAATTGTAAGTCTGAAATCACCAAAGTAATTCTTCGTCGGAAAGTAATCACCACGAAGCCTCATTTCACTCCAGTGCCACGTCCGTCACACGAGCAACAAGAGTCACGCGAACTGTTTGGATGCTTAGCGTGTCTGAACGTGTTCACTAGACTAGGTAACATCCAACTACAACAACTTATTCGATTAATTCTACGTATTTTTTAGTTTTTAGTTCTCACCCTTAAATGCTCGTGTGAAAATATCAAACACCTAAATATTTCAGATAATTAGTAACGTCTTCACATTAATTTTCTACTAATTAGTTGTCCACTATTATATCACTTGCAACTTGCAAGAACAATAGTCTGTACTTTCGACTCCAATTCGGAATCAGAACTTTAGAACTGATCGACACATGACATCTATACAGGAGAAGGTATCTTCAAATCGGTTCATATTTTCCCAAAAAGGTCATCTTCGAATGCAGATTCGCTAAACAATGGAACCAAAGAGAAAGTCGTCTATCGTGAGGATGGTAATCCACAAACACTTTGATTTATTAATCTGCGTTACTTTCTACCGTTAACTTACATCGTATGTCATGAGCATCACATGAGGGAATATTTGTCATTTTACTTTATATATATATATATATATATAAATGGCGCAAATACCCTCGTGTGCATTTTCTTGAACCGGCGGTAAACAAACTCTTAATTTCTTCAATGATAGCAAGGCCACATGTTACCGGAGTAATCACATTTAACTCGAAAGATGGATTGCCACCGTCTCATAATTATCAATCTCAACTTGGTGTTGGATTACAAGAAGATGTAAGTATCGATATGCCATCATCACTTGAGCGACAAGATTCACCGCCTTTTGAGATATTAAAGAGCATTGTGTATGGAGGTTTAATGGAAGTGATTGCAAGTTTAAGCGTTGTAGCATCTGCTGCTGCTGGTGATGCCACCACACGTAAGTTTATTAACTTCATCTACTTCAATTCTACTAAAAAAAAAGTTTTATCTTCAATATTGAGATACTTTTAAGGTTTTATTGATATAACTTTTGTAGAGCAATTAACTACTTTATGTTCATTGTTTTATAAGCATATACATACAACTTAGTACCTAAAAGGATAAAAAGTAAGCACTACAATAAGTGTGACCCTTAAGTTTACATTTTAACTTCTTAAAACACTTCAAAATCTATTAGTTGTTAACCAAATCGATTTCGAGTTTCTGCAGCTAAAACCTTTATTTTGGTATTTTTAATATTTTCGCGCAGTAAGCATAGTAGCTCTAGCATTGGCAAATCTAATTGGTGGGGTTTTCGTCATTGGCCACAAGGTAAATAGAGTAAAATGGCTAAAACTTTCGAGCTCGTTTGACAACAAATTACTCAAACTCTGCTACTTGATTGATGATATGCAGATTTGGGACTTAAGAGACGACTGCTACAAATTCTGTAACCGACAACCAAACCAAGAAGACCATCTTACCAAGTACTCCGAGTTATTAGGATCAGTCAAGCATTTCCCAATGCACATGTGTTTTGCAATACTATCTTTCCTTGTGTTTGGGATCATACCTCCTTTGGCCTATGGATACTCAATTCAAGTCACAAATGATAAGGACTTTACCATGATAGTGGTTGCAGCTGCATCTTTTGTATGTGTTGGTTTGCTTGCAATATTCAAAGCTTACATTGATAGATGCGATGGACTCTTGGCATATGTTAAGGTTATTACATACTATTTGACTGCAGCGGTTGCAGCTTCGGGTGTTTCTTATGTGGCTGGGACTTTGGTAATACGGTTGATTAAGGAGCTCGGGTGGTTTGATACAAGTTCTACGGTATCTATGTCGCTCTTCCATGAAGTTGGATCGACAAACGCATACTTGGCATAGTTCAGGCCCGGTATATATGATTTATTTGTTTACTTTTGCTGTTAATTTGGGTGTCTTTTTAAGATTGTGTTGGTGAGGGTGAGACTGAAGGGTAGATAAATATGTGCTGTGTATTATTGGAAGCAATCATACACTAAAAAATATTGGTTTGGTTACTACTTACTAGTATTATATCAAATAATTTCATCATTTTTGTGTGCTGATTGGAAATTATTAACACCAAGTTTCACAGTACATTTTATGTTTTGGTGCATAAATTGAAGATGGTTCAATGAGAAGAGTTAAAAGACAACTCTGTTGAATCAAGTAAAATGACACAATATTTTGGAGAAATATCAAAACTTTGAAGAATCTGAAGCATGTAAAAAAGGTTTATTAGACTTGGCATTAGATGGATTGTACATTTCATGACAAAAACTTAGAAATGAAACATTCGAAATTTTAATTTTCTTTAAAAATACAAATATAGCTAAAAGTTAAAACATATAAAATAACATACTAGATAGATCCCACATATAGATGAATTTTATTGGATAGTAACATTTTTTTATCAGGAAGATGACAATAAAATGAAGACATGAAAGTATTGTGGCCTTTTTTAGTACTTATTTGACTTAATAAGTGGACTACTGCCAACAACCAAGTGACTATATTCTTATCCAGCCGCCATCAAAACACCAACTTTTTTTTTTTGTTAACACAAACCATTAACACACCCACTAATATGTGCATCATTTAATATCCTTCACTTTCTCACTTTTGTCCACCTGATCTACCCCTTAATTCCCATCTTAATTTCATATGTACTTCATCAAAACATTACAACACTTTATTAAGTTTTCCCCTTATATTTAAAAAAAAATGGAGTCTACAGTATCTTTATTATTAACTCTATCAATATCACTGTTTCTCAACACTTGTGCTTACTCAAAAAGACCTGATGTTGTTAATGTTGGAGCTTTGTTCCAATTTGATTCAGTTATTGGTAAAGCTGCAAAAGCAGCTATGGAAACTGCTGTTATTGATGTGAATAATGATGCAAGTATTCTTAATGGTACCCATATGAAGTTGTTCATGGTTGATACTAATTGCAGTGTCTTCAAGGGTTCAATTGAAGGTAAGCACTAAGCTGTTCATGTGATTACATTTATGAAGAATATTGGTACAGGTATTATCTGGTGGTTCTACACTTGCTAATTAAATAAAGTGGCTTTTTAGAATAGGTTTTAATAAAAAGGTATTTAAAGAGCATAAACTTATTATATTGTTTAGTTTGAATATTACTGTTGTTATCAGCTTAATCTTTAATCTATATTTGTAAATCTTGATTTGGGTAGAGTTAATATTGAGTATGTTTTTTGTTCATTATAAATGGATGGATTATAGATATACAGAAACTGGATATGGGGGAGAGTAAGGGAAAGGGATTTGAACATCTCATATTAGTTAATTAATTAATACAAGTTGTTGTTTACTGTATGGTAACTTTTAATTTCTTTCTCTTTGAGTCTTTGTCATAAGTCGTGTTTGATAATCATAAACATAACCAAACAATGTCAAATGAATATACATTAGGAAAACATACATGTTATATTGTTGATTTGTGTTAAAATACATTGATTAGCTTGCAGTTTCTTATACATTCATAACATAATGTTACTAAGTAAAGTTTGTTGGAACCATTTTGTCAGCATTTCAGATGCTGGAGAGAGACGTTGTGGCGATAATTGGTCCACAATCATCCACTGTAGCTCATATGATTTCTCAAATTGCAAATGGTGTACAAGTACCCATAATTTCATATGCCGCCACGGATCCTACTTTATCTTCCCTCCAGTTCCCGTACTTCTTTAGAACCACACAAAGTGACTCAAACCAAATGGCAGCCATGGCAAATTTGATAGACTTCTATGGGTGGAAAGAAGTTATTGCAATATATGTTGATGATGAATATGGAAGAAATGGAATTTTTTCTTTAGATGATGAAGTAGAAAAGAGAAAGTCACAGATTTCTTATAAGTTAGCTTTGCCTACTAATTTTGATCTTGATGATATTATTAAAGTTCTTAATGAATCGATCCCACTTGGTCCTCGTGTTTATATTGTCCATATTAATCCTGATCCTGCTCTTAAAGTCTTTGAAGTAGCGAATAAGCTAAATATGATGACGAGTGATTATGTATGGTTAACAACAGATTGGCTATGTACCACATTAGCATCGTTTAGCCCAACGAATCAGGAGTTTTTTCGAATTATCGAGGGGGTTGTTGGTATTTGTCAGCATAGTCTACAAGCATTAAAGAAGGAGAATGTTGGATCGAATATATATGGGTCGTATGCATATGATACTGTGTGGACTGTAGCACGCACGATTGATACGTTTCTTAATCAAGAAAAAAATATGACATTCTCGTTAGTCGGTTCACAGTTCGGGAAACTAAAGCTATTTGATAATGGGGAACATTTTGTCAAGATACTATCAGAGACGAAATTTGATGGTTTGACCGGCCCCATTCACTTCAATGCGGATAGAAACTTGGTTCCTCGTGGATATGAAGTTTTTAATATGGTCAAACTAGCGATTCATAATGTTGGTTATTGGTCAAAGCATTCGGGTCTCTCTATTGTGCCACCTGAATCTCTAAAAGTGAATAAAGGTAGCTCTTTGGGCTTAAACGATAAACTCGGTTTAATTACTTGGCCCGGGGGAAAAACAGATCGTCCTCGTGGATGGGTCATTGGGGATACAGAAAGACCGTTAAGAATTGGGATACCAAAACGAGCTAGTTTTGTTAAATTTGTGACTGAATCAAGTAATCATACAATTGAAGGATACTGTATTGATGTGTTTAAAGAAGCACTTAATTTAGTTCCTTATGAACTCCCATATATATTTGTGCCATTTGGAGATGGTCAGGCCAACCCAGATTATGATCAACTTGTAAGGTTCGTTACAGACGATGTAAGTACAAACTCAGTAATCTCATTTTCTTCATAATATTTTAATTAGATGTGGCAAAATGGGTGGGTTTGGTAATGGGTCAAAATGGTCGATTGTATATGGGTCGGTTGGGCTAACCTGAAAAACTCTGTTTATAATATTGCAATTATATATACATATATATATATATATATATATATATATATATATATATATATATATATATATGTGTGTGTGTGTGTGTGTGTGTGTATAGGATTAGGTTCAATGGAGAAGAAAATTTAGGTTAAGAAGAGGGAGAAGCAATATCAGTATTTTTATTACTATTATTCAACTTTTTATTACTTGAATTATATTAATAAAAAAATGAATCATAGTAATAAAAATGTTGAATCATATTGCTTCTCCCTCTTCTCCACCTAAATTTTCTTTTTTTTGATCCCGTTACTATATATATATATATATATATGTGTGTGTGTGTGTGTGTGTGTGTGTGTCAAATATGATTATGTATACCAATAATAATTTGGTTTCCTGAGTTAACTGATATTTACTTTTTAGGAGGTTTTATGCTTAAAAGTACACTTTGGGCAAATCTCAGCCCGTTTCCTTTTGAGCAAAAGATTTTATATTACTTGTTTGACCAGTTAGAAATGAAATGTAACTCGAATTAGATGGGTCGAAATTTGTGGTATTAACGTGGGAGTATCAACAGAAATTTGATGGGGCGGTTGGAGATATTGCTATTGTGACAAATAGAACGAAGATTGTTGATTACACACAGCCTTATGCCACAACTGGTCTCGTGATAGTGGTTCCTTTAAACAATCAAAGAGCGAGTAAGTGGGTATTTCTTAGACCATTTACATTAGAAATGTGGTGCGTCACTGCCGGGGCTTTTGTGTTGATTGCTCTTGTTATTTGGCTACTCGAGCATCGTGTTAATGACGACTTCAGGGGTCCACTTAAGAGACAACTTGTTACGATTTTCTTGTAAGTTCTTTCTTGCTTATGTCATATGTGTAATTCATATTAATCTTGCTCAATACTATGTCACTCGTGTACCCAAAAAAATTCATGTAATTCAAGAGGTTTAAGCTATAAGTTTTTTTGTTTTTCAGGTTCAGCTTTTCGACACTTTTCAAGAGAAACCGTAAGCACCAACATTATTTATAACTTTCTTTCCAAAATTTATTTAAGAGGGTGTTTGGATATGTGTTTTGAAAATGATGTGATTCTAAATAATCTAATTATAAAATGGGCTGTGCAAAAGTTAATAAATGGGTTTGTATGAGAGGATGTTTAGTTGTCCTTTTGCTGCTTGAAGTTGCAATATATCAAAAGTTAGTTGTTTGAGTGCTAAAAAAGAGATTAGTGCGGGGAATGCACTTAACTTTTGTCTGATATTTATAGTGTGTACTCGACTTCGTTTTGGTCTGTTGTGTGTATCAACCTTTCAATTTTGATCTATTGTGTGTATCCGACTGATGCAGCACCCGTTTTTGATGATTTATAAAGGACGTGTCATATGACATGGCACATTATACGGTTGCCACATTATTAAATTAATCATTGGATACATACAGTAGACCAAGTTGAAAAATTGATAAATAGAAGAGACCAAAACGAAGTTGGATACACACTATAGAGATATTACTAATGTTAAGTGCATTCTCCTACACTAAACCCTTTAAAAATTATAACTATCTAAGAAATTAAGGACCAAATAAGACATGCCTGTGAAACGAGAAAATACGTCTTGTGCACAATGTAAATCTACACACCCCCTAATATACTCCGTATAATTTCATGATAAATGTGCAGAGGAAGATACAATTAGCCCACTTGGGCGTATGGTGATGGTGGTATGGCTGTTCTTGTTAATGGTGATCACATCAAGCTACACTGCAAGTTTAACGTCCATTCTTACAGTACAACAACTTTCATCACCCATCACAGGGATTGATAGCTTAGTGGCTAGTCATCTGCCAATCGGATACCAACGTGGATCATTTGCACATACTTATTTGGAAGAAAGTCTTTACATACCTCGATCTAGGCTTATTTCTCTAGGTTCAGCAAATGAGTATGATAAAGCATTGCGGTTAGGGCCTCATAATGGAGGGGTGGCAGCCATTGTTGATGAACTTCCTTATATCGAGTTGTTTCTATCTGACCATGCTGATTTTGGGATCGTTGGTCAGCCATTTACTAGAAGCGGATGGGGATTTGTAAGTAACTTTGTACCCATAATCTTTCACATTCACTATAGCAACCTACTTGCACACTGCAGCCATTTCTAGTAGAACTGTCAAGATGGGCAGGTCACGTAATGGGGTCAGAACTGGTGCGTGTTAGATAGGTCATTTTCTGGTACTGATCAAATTGGGGGTGGTGGCCCACAAACACTTGATGCGTAATTATGATTGAAACTTAGAAGTACAGCGGAGTATATCATTGAAACAAATTAATATTTGAATAAAAACAATTTAATAGTTATTCAATAAAATAGACATTGATCAACTTTCAACCCATTTGGCCCAGAAACCTTGGAGCTTGTTTGTATTGTTTATTACCCATAATAAAAATAGATAGCACAAATCGACCCATTCATAAGTGGTATATGGGTAGAGTTGACCACCTCTAAGTTCCAGCGATGTAATGTACTACACGTGCCCTTTGTTCAGGAAAAAAAAAAAGTGGCAAGTTTGATAGTGTATTTGACAAAAATTATTTCTGAAATGTCAGGCTTTTAAGAGAGACTCTCCTCTTGCAACAACACTATCCTTATCAATTCTGCAACTTGCCGAAAATGGAAAGCTTCAAGAAATCCACGAAAAATGGTTCTGCGAAAAAGGCTGTTCGACTGCTGTGGGGTTCGATCCTGAGCCAAACCAGTTGCACATGAGCAGCTTTTGGGGTCTATACATAATTTGTGGAGTTTTCTCACTCACTGCATTGGTTATATTCTTGTTACAAACCATTCGTCAATATATTTTCTACAAACAAAAGCAGATATTGGATCCGCGCTCGCCCTCATTCCCAACTTCATTTTCAGCATCATCGAGAAGGGGATGTTACGGCGTCTTTCTTAACTTTTGTAAATTTATTGATGAAAAGGAAGAAGCTATCAAGAATATGTTCAAGAAAGATGATGAAACACCTCAAACTGTTTGATTTACTATTTTTAGTGGATTTGCAAGTGACTATCGGTTATTTTGTAGTGTTATAATTAGATACAGATATGCATCTGTAAATGTAAACATATACATCATATATATGTTTCTTGTATACATATGGTTAAGAAAAATGTAGAATTAGTTAAGATATGATATCTAAACATGTTGTATGCAATTGTGTCATGTGATGTGTAAACTGTAAAGTTGGTTGGCCTTCGAAAGGGATTTTTTTTTTTAAATCAAACCGAATATTGGTTTGATGTTTTTATCAGTTAGGAAATCAACATATCATCACTCATGTTATTATTCAAATGAATAAGGGAAAACAAATATCATCAAGCAATTTTTTTACTAGAAAACTAGCTAGGTACTTGAAATGAGACTTGTAAAAGTTTATGGTCAAAAATGTAAATAGAAGCAAAGAGTTGGACTAAAGTTGAAATCAAGTCAACATGTATATAATGATACGGAAAAGGACGGTAGACCTAAATTTGTAGGACTAAGAGTGTGTTTGGTAAAACTAGCTTACAGCTGGAGTTAGAAGCTTGTAGCTGGAGCTTATGTTAGGATCTGGAAGCTGGAGCTTATAATTATTTGTGTAAGGCTATGTTTGGCAACGGAGCTTATAGTAGCTTATGGGAGCTTATGGAAGCTTAAGCTTATTTTTTCAGCTTCAAGCTTTGTTTGGTAGACAAAATATTAAGAGCTTATTAAAAAAAATAAGCTCTTAAAAAAGAAGCTAGTAGAACTAGCTTTTAAATTAAGCTATGAGCTTATGTAATGAAAAATTACATAAATACCCTTTATATAATTATCTATCATATATTTGTTTGTCCTTTTATGTCAATTTACATATTTTAAGCTCAAGCTCCAGCTAGTTTTATCCAAACATTACAAAAAAGATAAGCTCAAGCTTCTAGCTTTAAATATAAGTTCCAGCTACCAGCTCCAGCTATAAGCTTTCAGCTCCAGCTACCAGCTACTTTTACCAAACACACCCTAAGTGTTTGGTAAAGTAGCTGAAGCTGAAACTTATAGAGGTAAAATGGCATAAAATGACGCAAAAAGAAACTCAAACATTTAACTAAAGGCTATTCATGTAGATTTAATGTTCACAAGCTCTATAATTTTTCTTAAGCTACTTCAATTAGCTTCTTTTTCTAGAACTTATTTTTTTAAAAAACTTTCAATAAGCTTTGACATATTTGTGTTCCAAACAAAGTTTATAACTTGAGTTTTTTTTAAAAAAAAAAAACTTAAGCTGTTATAAGCTCCTATAACCTACCCACCTAAACACACCCTAAATAAAGACTTAAAGAATGTAATAAGTAGATTTAGAAAATTGATTGGATAAAACTAAGTGGTAGAAAAAAATTTAACCAAACAAAAAATTAGTCATACTTGTAGGTCTACGTAAATAGACCTATTTTACATTACTCAATAAAAATATCCCGTATAGGTTATAAAAATTCCACGACATGATGAGTTAATATGAGAGCGACTAAAATTCAACTTAGAAAGCGATAGTTTACGTCAACGAAATAAATGTTAATAGCAAATTGTATGTGTGGTCCCTGTATTTTGTCAGTTTACTCGTATTGTCCCTCTCAAAATTTAATAGCAATGGACATCATGTATTCGCTACTTCTATCACGAATCGGCCTTTGGCTAACTCCGTTAAGTTTTCTGTTTTCGTTATTTGGTTATGATAACAACATTTATGGAAATTTAGGTTAAAACCCATCTGCAAAAACGTTGAGCCCGGATCACACTCAACTCAGTTTTGTTTTACTCAATAATTGAAACGTTGATAAAAATACGAGTAAGTCATATAAAATTTTAAATAATAATCTTTTATACTTAAAGTAAAATATCATCGAGCAATCTAGACTCTACCACAACTATTGAAAATTGACACTTTAAGTATTTCCTTAATTCTTTTCAGTCCTCATAGTTTAAGTACTATGACGTTTTAACCAATAATTTATAAATAAACCCCTAATATTTGAAAATTTCATCTATATTGATTAATAACATGACTTTTTTTTATCAAAAGCGTGACACTAAAAACTGGTCGTCCATATCACCATACAACCTTAATATATGATGAATACATTAAAGTCGTAAGTAAAATATTGATGTTTCGTAACTAATAATCCCTTAATTAATAATTAATATACATTGAGCTAAACACTACACAAACATACGTCATATTCAACCATATTAATATTGTTCTATTTTTTTTATGTTTTTCCTGTGATTCATGGGTTTTACTTTCTACAAGTTGTGTTTAAAGCATTGCTAAACAACTTTGGTTTTAATATAAAACTGATTTCTTATCCTACAACTGACTATTCAAATTTTCAAGTCAAAGACCATGTCTATAACTTTCAGTTTTGATATAAAACTGATTTTTATCTTACAACTAACTATTAAAATTTTCAAGTCAAAGACCATGTGTATTATTCATTTATCAAATTTTATAGGTGTAAATTTTTCATCAACATTAATATGTTTAATGGCGAACAACGTGAAGATCTAACGTTCCGCAATAAGTCTTTTTACATCGATTAGTCTATTTCTTTTTTCTCATATAACAAATTGTACATTATGTTTCTTTTATATTTAATTGTTAACTTTTAAGACTCAAATGTATTAGCTCGCGTTATCGCGTCTTTTATTATTATTATTTATATAATTAAACTCAAATGTATTAGCCCACTGTTTTTGTCAATGGGGTTTTTAATTTGATCTAACGATCTGGATTTGATCAAAATAATTACACTTCCCCCCTTAAAGATTAAATATTGTAAAATACATTAGTAAAAAAAATCGTCTAATAATAATAATACTAAATAAAATAACTCAAAAAAATAAAACCCACACAACTTTCACTACATATTCACAATATTAATGAATTTTTTTTCATAAATTCAAGCAAAATTAAAGTAAAATCAATAAAAATGCATTTCATTCAAATCTTTTGTTAATTATTTAATTATTCAGTTATAACCCTATATATATGATTTATCATTCTCTACGTTTTCACTCATATTGATATCAATGGACCACAAAGAGCTAAACCTATTTCAAAAAATTGTTCATCTCAAAAATTAAGTTTAGTTGAACATATCTCCGATAAAAAAAACAACACGTTGTACAAGATCCCAAAAGTACAAAAACATTGGAAGGTATTATGTATGTATTTTTAAAATTAAATTTTTATATATATGACAATTTCAATCTACAACGATGTATACACTCATATTCAACTGAATATCTATAACAATTTCAATTTAGTCACTCGCATTGTGTCACACCCCCAAAACGGTAATCGCGTTTATTAATAGTTTAGCGGAAGCTTTTAGTTAATTAGCGGAAGCATTTTGATAATAGTTAAGCATTGGGGGCGCACAGATTCGATAGTGCATTCACTGTATCAGAGTATATGATCATACAGAACATACATATATTTAAGATGCCATAAGTTTAAAGTTATTACAAAAGATACGACTTTGTAAAGTCGTACATAAGTAGGGTTGTCGAAGACAACTTAAGTATTTGAAAATACATATTTATAAAAGAGGGATTTCATAAGTATAACCAATGGAATTGATAATACAAAGGAAATTCAAGTGTCCCAAAAGTGGCATCATAAATAGTCAGGTTGCCTACGTCCTTTATGCATGCAGGAGTACCTGAGTCCTAATTCCCTGAAAAACATAGTAAACTGTCAACATTGAATGTTGAGTGAATTCACAGGTTTAGTGTGAATGTAATAAATCAGTTTTGTATAAATCATTCATGTACATAAACATAATATTTATAAGTAAGTAGGAAACACAAGTATTCTAATTAAAGAAAACATTTCCTAATTATGTAAGAATGTCATTCTTACAATAATAATAGCAGTGTAGGAAACACAAGTTTAATCATAAACATTTCCTAATAAGTAGTCTCATGATATACAGGTTTATCAATTAAGTAAACATATCCATTTTAATAGTTAAGGAAAATCAGGTTTAGCAGTCAAGCAAACATTTTCCAACAGATAATTAACAGGAATACAAGTTTAACAATAAGTAAACATTCCAAGAATAGTTGTTACAGGAAATACAGGTTTATCAATTAAGTAAACATTTCCTATAAACAGTTGTTTTGTGGGAAACCAAGTTTAACCATTTAAGGTAAACGTTTCCTAAAAATAGTTTCTCAAGGAAAACCTGTCCTATTAGTCATCACAGGGAATACCCTTCCCAAATCGAGTTGTTGTTTAGTTGTTTAGTTGAGTGTGGGAAATTTAGACTATAATCCCTCCAAGGTGAGCTAAACCTTTAGAGTTAAAGTAACAACACTAGTACTATAACCAAACCACGACTAGTTATTTTGTTGTTGCCTCAGTAACACGGTAAGTATACACTCCTCGTTACGACTGCCGTCGTGTGGTTGGAATGACCAACGAGTAATATCCTGGGAGGGTTGTCAAATCGATAGTACTATCTGTATACTCAGTGGCTAGAGTCACCTAGCTAATGGTTATAGGTTGCAAGCACTGGGGCTTATGTGCACTACAACTACCTCGCGTAAACCTAGGATCGTACCAAGATCTGCTGTCTTATTCCCAAAATGTTGTGAAAACGTTTCATATAATTAATTCAAGTTAATTCAATATGAAAACATTTTATAGAAATAGTTCAAGTTTAATAGTGTGAAAGAAATTATGTTATTCAATTTCACATAATATCATGCAGCGCAATACATTAAAGCATATAGCATGTCATATCACATTGTTCTATGTTTTCCACCCCTGGTTTTAAAAGCATTTAAAACAATAAAAGATAGGGGCTGTGAACTCACGGTTTTGCAAGTCTTCAGCACAAATAGATAGCTAGCAAATAATCCCAACGCGTCGCTCTAATACCTAGACGCAAATAATAATACTTGTATAAGTATGTGGATCATTTGTTAAGTTGAAATGTTTATAATATTTCAGTTGCTGGTGAGGTTTGCGTTTCAATTAGTCATTAAGTTCAAGTATGTATATTTATATACATTTTAGTTGAATATATATATTCTAATATATATTATTTGTCGTCATTGTTAATATCCATAGATATAATTGTAGTTGTCGTTGTTGTCGATTATGTTTTCAAAACATAATTATAATAGTTATCAACATAACTTTGTTATATTGTTTACATATGTCGTTTGTTAATTGTCTCGAATAAAACCTTGTATAACACCCCTCATTTAGTAACTATTTAATATTAATAAATCGGAAGCGCATGTCTAACAAACCATTTTACATTTGCATCATTTTTACTACTACATAAAATTCAACTTATTTTTAAAATATAGTTTAACAAAATGGGTGTTATATAAAACAAAAGATATCATTGATTTATACAAATCAAATATCAGAGTAACGCTTCACGGTCAAACATTCCTTCTAGTCCAACTTCTTGCCCACCCAAATATATCAATAACCTGCAAGAAGTGTTATGTGGGGGATTAGCATAAAGCTAAGTGAGTAGATAACTAATCAACATGCTAACTTAGCTCAACAACTTTGCATACAACAATTAACACATAACCAACAAAGTAGACAATACCACCATTTAACAAAGCAACTGGACAACTGTTCAACTGGTCAACTTATCATCAAAGCAACTATTCAACAAGCAACTGACTTCATAATGAGGCATCGGTGGCTCTGGGGATAACCATAATACCCGGGAGGCTCCCCAAGAACACTTACCCAACCATATCCGTATGGCCATAACGGACGAGACCGATAGCTAGTGGTTATTCTCAACTAACACAGGAGGTGTGTTAAACCTTGAATAACCGACTAGCCCAACCAACAGTTCAACAACTCGTTGACCTCATTAACAACTGATGCCCGAAGGCCAACAACAAGTACAGTGATCACATAATCAACAAATCACATATTCATCAGGTCAACGTTATTATCTCAACCATATTATTACTAACTATAATAATCATCATGGCAACTACAATAGTAATAATATGTTACTTGTTGTAACCAAACTCGTTACAACCAAGTTATACTGAGGATTAGAGATCCACTCACCGACCACCTCAGGCATCCACTCAGTAGTCTAATATCACTGAGTCTTCTGCTCAACTGGAATTACAACAAAATAGAACAAGTTAGTTACTTGTTTTAAAATCTATATATAACATCATATTAATTCATCTTCATCAAACAACATATTTAATATCCAATATTATACCATCATTCAATCACGATAATCACTTTCGATCACAATTCACATAAATTGTTACTTATTTACAATAATTCAACATACTTCATCTCTAGATTATGAATAACTAATTAACATCATTAATTCATAATCATTTAACAAGTTTAAGATTATTATGATCATCATATCACCTTAATTCACCTTAATCATTGTTAACCAACATCATTAGACCATTAACAAGGTTATTAATCTCCTACCTCAACAATTCATCAAAATCTAAACCTTAGGTTTAATGAACACTTAATCAACTAAGTTGCAACTTTATCCATCAATGCTCTATTAAGGGTTCTAATTAGTAAATAATATTAATTTCATCATATAACTCATCAAACTTATCAAATTCATCATAATCATCATAACCCTTATGAACCCTTAACTAATTTCTTCAATTCTAAGTTATAACTTATATTATAATCATGAATTAAGTACTAACTATCAACTATATCATCATTACAAGCTCCAATTCCATATCAATCATCTTAATTCAATCAAATACTCAAAAACCCATTTTCTAGGGTTTATAGAAATCAAAGAATTATCAATTACAACATGTTTATAATGAAGATGGATGATTAATACATGTTATTGAAGCTTAACTAACCTTAATTTACACTTTTAAAACCCTAATTTCGGATTTTGATCAATAACCCACAAAACCCCAAATTTAAGTTTATGAAAAAGCAAGGACACATCATTATACCTTGTTTATATGAAGATGAAAGCATGAATCCAAGATAAAAAGCTTCAATTTATTGTTAGAGAGTGATTTCATCAATTGATTTAGGGTTTCTAATGTTTTGGTAGATACGTACATATGTGTGTATATAGATATACGGTGGAAACAATAAACCGACTCAAATATATGAGTCTGTCATCTAATTGCCTAAATTTCCTTATCCGTACTTATCATTGTCTGGAACTTAAAAATCATTTGCGAGGGAACACTATTTTATTTTACCGTCAACTAAATAAAATTAAAACAACCAATAATTTATTAGTCACAATAAATTATTCGACTATTATCACTATTTATTTCAAATAATACAACACACCTATTTTCTGACACACTTAATAATAATTCACAGTCAGAAAATATTAAATACTACTAGACCCGAGGACTGGGTGTTACAAATCTCTCCCCCTTAAAGAGATTTCGTCCTCAAAATCTGATCACACTTAGTCACTATAGTGTACTCAATCGCATATATTCATGTAGATATCAACTTACACACAATCAGTGCGTACATTAATTAAACTCAGATAAACACACATAAACACATAAATTGTGCTTAGTGTTCATTTCCAATACCTAACACCAACTGTTAAAACCAGCATAAGGTGTATCAAAATCAACTATTTAATCACAATGCACACACATATCATACGTTACTCCCTTGAGCAACTTATATATATAAATACACGGTTTCAATTCTTTCCACATTCACATATCCAAATGTAAATGTTTCTATTTTTATTTTTTTTTCCTTGCACCAACACAGTGCCTCTACCCAGTTTCTATTAATTTAATTGATCACTTACATGACCATTCATACTTAGTCATGCAAACAATTAAAACACATAATCACTGTTTACAAATGTAACACATATCCATGTGAACATTTTAACTTTACAACTATAATAACCCCACTAACAACAACAACAACAACATCATCAATAAGTGGTACTGACTACTACAACATACACATTAACAACTAGCAACTTAGCTAACAACTATATATTTCTTTAGCTATCAAATTGCTGTGAATTTTCACTTTTGCAACTAGTTAATTACAACCTTACAACTTGTAATTATAGACACGACTAGGTTATATGAAACCCTTTACTTGACAGAAATCTACAATCATCTAACCATCAACAAGTAAGAAAATTAGTAAGCAATAGGTAGAGGTCAATTTATTTTATTGTTACAACCAGTTTCATATAATCAACTAACACCCTTTCACAACAACTTGGATGCTAACTCAACACCTGTTAATACCAAACATCATCATCGGTATCTCAACAACACAAGGTGCTGACATTAGTCATCCATTCAACAATATTAACACAATATTATTCATATTCAACTTACCTCTACTTTGCTTAAATCAACTTTTAACTCTTACTATTGACAATGAATCACACATACACATCAAATGTGCCATAGATATCACATTAGCAAAAACAACTTAGTGGTTTATTACTCTTTCATATTAGTCCATCATTGACTATTTATCAATTACAAGTCAACATATCTTACCTGATATTTTAAAACCACTTAACTTTATCTGGTACTTAGTAACCTCAACAACTCCATGTGAACTGGCATAATATAAATACGTTGGCCAGACGTCGTCATATTATGTCAGTCACACTTTATTCTCAGGTCACTTCATACCATTCATTTTCAAAGTTATTACTTTACTCTCTCATAGTTTACCACAATGATATCAACTTTTTACACATATATAGCAACATCGTGCAACAGGTATACAACTATGTATTAACTCGCTACTATTCTCAACTTATCACTTTAAAGGTAAACTACTCATATCATCATGTATATATTAACAATATAAGCATACTACACCAATGTTTGACACGAATACATCAATCAACTTCTTTATTACCCGATTCAATATCAAGTATTATTTATACAACTTAATACTTATAGTACATTTAGTACTAAACAATTCATCAATAATATAAGTAATATTCAACACATAATCATCAATCTATATACCTTTAATCAAATTACAAATGAGTATTGCATGCTCAACTATTACATATATATAAGCTCATGTGCTTATTTCGTAATTTCTTAAAACGCTTAATTCAACATTTTATAATACTCTAAGTAATTCAACTACTTCATCACATTTCAATTAATCCACCTAATATAGTTCACATGCTTATCTAATCAATATTTACTAATTCTTGGTAGTAGCAATCAACAATACCATTTACGGGTATATTTTGCAGTTAAATAAACTGCCTACAACCGACGCATACACCATAAAATATGTGGACCTCTTAAATCAACTTTTAATATTGCATATAGTCACAGGAATGATCTCTGGGCTCAATGTAACAAAAGCCCAATACAAAACGTAAGCTAAAAGTTCGAAATAAGATTCGAAAAACAATAAAACGCGATTTTCGAGCCCCAAACGACCCCGAAGTGCCGAAAACTGACAGGGCTCATGGCAACGCGATGAGCTTTGATCGTTGGGCCGTTTTTGTGTGGACATGTAAATTTCGTCTGAATCGGACACCAAAATTTTCTAGCGGAATTTCTACGTCAAAAGTTACGTCGAACGTCGAAAAACTTAAATTTTTTTTTTTTTTTTTACAGAAACAAGCCCCAAACCGCCGGCTTGTAGGGTGAAGCCGCCGGGTTCTTACACCAAACCGCCGAGTCACAACATCCAGCCGCCGGGTAAATTAAATTTTTGCCAAACAGAAATATTTTGCCTTATTTGGGCTATAGCAGCCGCCGGCTTGGGTGACCAGCCGCCGGTTTTGTACCACTAGCCGCCGGGTCCCCCATCAGACCCGCCGAGTCCCTTATCTGCACAGCAGCCTGCACAACTTAGTGAAAAAATGCGAAATTCAAACGCGCATAACTCCTAAACCGTAAAGAGTTAGGTCACGAAATTTTGCAGGCACTTCCACCATGCCAAAATAAAACTTTCCCTTTTTACACTTTTTAAATTTTCACATTTTACGAGCAAACGAACGGGTGACTCATTTTAGGCCATTTCCGACCATTTTAGTGGACACGCCATATTCCAAATGGCTTGGTTTCAGACTTCAACCCTTTACTAACATGTTTCTATATATATTTAAGACGTGTGGGCATATTCATCACCCCCATATACCCTTCCTATCGTATTTTCACTCGTTGACCCGTTTAGGGGTCCAATTGGGCATTTTCAACCAAACAATCACATTGAATACCCAAAACACTTTCTACGCACTTTGTTACTATACTTATGAATTAAAGTCACTTTAACGCTCATCATATACGAACCACACTCTTTTCAACCATTTAACCACTAAGTAACCCATTTGGGTACTTTTCTAACCCATTTGAGTTTCAACCCATATAACCACTATTTCTTCACCCATTCCACATTACGTTGACTATTCTAAGTCCAACAAACTATTTTTCACCATTAGTGGCATACTATTACTCTAAAACACCAATTCACATTAAAATAACTATATTTAGACCAATCACAACAAGTTTTCCAATTTCCTGATCACTTTGACTTTTCACCACTTGTCAATACATATAAGTTTGGTTGACCACTTCGACTTCATTGCTTTTCTACTTTTAGTATATATATCATAATTCAACCACAATCATGATCATTATTAAACACCTAAAAATCTTACCATATTCATCACTTTATAACATAACAAACTTTAAATTGGACTCTACTAAATTCAACTTTGACTTTTCTGAGTCAAACATACACTTCCCAATCAATGGGCACTTTCTCTTTTAATCAACAACAAAACTCCAAATTACCTCAATTGAGATATGCCATCATCTCATTTCACTATAGGGAGTCATATTAATTCAATTCACCAAGATTTACTACACCTAATCATATTACTTCCAAATTATTATTTCACAATAACTAGTAATCCCAAATAATAATTCATACAACCAATTTCATATTTTAATTTCATGTTGTAGACACAATTAATTCCACATAATAGCACTATTACAACTTATTCAATAATGTGTCTACTCAATTCAACAATATATTACCCCTTTCTATGATGTTAAACATCTCATTTAGTATCTCCTCATCAGATTTACAAGCAACTATTATCAATGATTCATCACTGAGAAATCATAGCAGTTTGATCCAATTTACTCTACTAATAATCATATCATGGCAAATCAAACAATTCAAGCTTATTAAATACACCAAGCTTATTAGAAAATACCTGATATATCTAGGCCCACAAGTATTGAGGAATCATTGAGAATACCCTTCGGTTTCTCACATTCCTCCGTCTCTGCAACAAAACAACACTTTTGCAACATGTTATAGGTTAGTACATTTTCAACAACTAATTTCTCATGCAACTATTAATCCCGCACTCCCAGGAATGTTTGACTTGACACTACCATAGATTTGGGATTGAACACTTTGCAATGTCCAATTCTAGCTTGCTTCTTATTCTTGTGACCCTGACAGTCATTCCACTTACGCTTTCCTTTTCCAGCATCAACATTGCTGGATTCAACCTTTTCAGTAGCAGCTTTCTTAGTGAGATTCCCCATTCTTACTGCTTCATCAGTCAAACGTTGTGCTAGTTCCACAGCAATCTTAAAAGTAGCTGGATTAGCTGATGTTACCAAACTTCGAATTTGTGGCACTAAACCCCAAATATACCTTTCAGTGCACTTGTACTCAGGAGTAACCATGTGAGGTACAAGGCGAGCTAGTTCTTGAAATCTGGTGGTATATCCTGTGATATCAGCACCAACCATAGCAATGTTCCAGAGCTCGGACTCAATCTTCTGCAACTCACTGCGGGGACAAAACTCTTCCATGACCATAGTTTTCAGAGTTTCCCAAGACATTGAATGAGCGGCTGGACGTCCCATTGCTTGCTTTTGGGCGTTCCACCAAGTCAAAGCCTTATCACTAAATGTGCACGTAGCATACATTACCATGTCTTCACGAGCACACTTGCTAATCTCTAGCACAGACTCCATTTTCTCTATCCAATGGATGATTCCAATGGCACCTTCAGTACCACGGAAATGACTCGGTTTACAAGCTAGAAATGTTTTATACGAACATCCCTTCTGAGTGCTCTCAGGGTTACTACCTGATGCATTCGGTTCAGTGTCTCTACTACCACTACGGTTTCGGTCAGTATCATACTGAGCAAGGGCTTCAGAAATCCTTCGGTTAACCATTTGTTCAATAGTCTCCTCAACAGCAGGAGGTGGTGTGGGGTTTCGTGAGCTGTTCCTGGTAATTCTACGTTTAGGCGGCATGATTCAGTCCTAATCACACACAAGAAACACTCGTAAGATTTCTAATCAAGTCATCACTCATAAAGTATGTGATAAATATAGATATAGTATGAAGTCAATCACCAAATGATATCATTCATAATAGACACAGCGATGTAAACTAAACATAAGTTATATATCATAATCATGGGTTAATTGTTGTTACATAAGTTTTGTACAAAGATGGGATTTACAACCAAATATACCCATCGGATCAAACATGATCTACAAAATGTGACGGATTTTAACCTATACATCCATCTAGTCAAAAGTTAACCCAAATACATCATGACTATAGTCCTAATACATCATACATATGGTCTAAAAGAAATACGGTAGACTCCATCCCACAAACATCCTACAGCAATCATCAACACACATAAACCAACTGCAGCACCTATAGTCTCCAAACGACTCTCCAGTCGGATCAGACGTGCTCTAGTAGCATCGGCAGACTCCCTGTCTACCTCAATATGCAACTCAGAAGTCGCAAGGCGTCCATATATCGCCAGCACATCATCATCAAGACGAGATGCGTCACTGCGCATAACTCGGAGGGCAGACTGTGTACCAAAGTGAAATCTCAGCAAGGTACGAATAACGGCGACCACAGTAGGGACCGTGAGCTCCAGAGGCTCCTCGGTCAAATGTAGAGATGTAGGTGTGTGAGATGACTCTCCAGTCTCATAGGTGGAAGGAATCCTCTCAATGGTCCTCCAGTGGCGTAAAATACGCGGCATCCAATCCAGATGCGGAACTCTAGCTCTCGGTGTCTGCTGATCACAGCGGATCTCTCGCTCCTCAGTCATCGGCTCCTTGCCGCGAGATGATGAGGGTCCTATGGGAAAATCCCTGACACACGACAGCGGTGTCCTCCTAGGTATAGGCCTACAATCAGACTCTCTAATAAGATGGCGTCTAGACATAGACATAGATCCTAACATATGGGTAGCAGGATCAGTGGACGGCAATGGTGGAGTGGCTATCGAACCATCTGAAGTATCTCTAGGAAATGTAGGCGGGTAAACCTCCTCAGACACGGCTATAGGTATCCCGTCGTATGATCCCTCCATGGGATCCTCCTCAGTATCAGAATCTGTGATGTGAATAGGTGCGTGTCTCGACATACCTAGTCAAAGAATCGTGTGTGACGTGTCAGACGTATGCAATAGTATGAATGCAGAAATGTGTTAGCCAAGGCTATAGTCTAGGTCTCTAAGATTTTCAGTCACTTAAAGACTTCTAGTTCTCTATAACCAATAGCTCTGGTACCAAGTTCTGTCACACCCCCAAAACGGTAATCGCGTTTATTAATAGTTTAGCGGAAGCTTTTAGTTAATTAGCGGAAGCATTTTGATAATAGTTAAGCATTGGGGGCGCACAGATTCGATAGTGCATTCACTGTATCAGAGTATATGATCATACAGAACATACATATATTTAAGATGCCATAAGTTTAAAGTTATTACAAAAGATACGACTTTGTAAAGTCGTACATAAGTAGGGTTGTCGAAGACAACTTAAGTATTTGAAAATACATATTTATAAAAGAGGGATTTCATAAGTATAACCAATGGAATTGATAATACAAAGGAAATCCAAGTGTCCCAAAAGTGGCATCATAAATAGTCAGGTTGCCTACGTCCTTTATGCATGCAGGAGTACCTGAGTCCTAATTCCCTGAAAAACATAGTAAACTGTCAACATTGAATGTTGAGTGAATTCACAGGTTTAGTGTGAATGTAATAAATCAGTTTTGTATAAATCATTCATGTACATAAACATAATATTTATAAGTAAGTAGGAAACACAAGTATTCTAATTAAAGAAAACATTTCCTAATTATGTAAGAATGTCATTCTTACAATAATAATAGCAGTGTAGGAAACACAAGTTTAATCATAAACATTTCCTAATAAGTAGTCTCAGGATATACAGGTTTATCAATTAAGTAAACATATCCATTTTAATAGTTAAGGAAAATCAGGTTTAGCAGTCAAGCAAACATTTTCCAACAGATAATTAACAGGAATACAAGTTTAACAATAAGTAAACATTCCAAGAATAGTTGTTGCAGGAAATACAGGTTTATCAATTATGTAAACATTTCCTATAAACAGTTGTTTTGTGGGAAACCAAGTTTAACCATTTAAGGTAAACGTTTCCTAAAAATAGTTTCTCAAGGAACACCTGTCCTATTAGTCATCACAGGGAATACCCTGCCCAAATCGAGTTGTTGTTTAGTTGTTTAGTTGAGTGTGGGAAATTTAGACTATAATCCCTCCAAGGTGAGCTAAACCTTTAGAGTTAAAGTAACGACACTAGTACTATAACCAAACCACGACTAGTTGTTTTGTTGTTGCCTCAGTAACACGGTAAGTATACACTCTTCGTTACGACTGTCGTCGTGTGGTTGGAATGACCAACGAGTAATATCCTGGGAGGGTTGTCAAATCGATAGTACTATCTGTATACTCAGTGGCTAGAGTCACCTAGCTAATGGTTATAGGTTGCAAGCACTGGAGCTTATGTGCACTACAACTACCTCGCGTAAACCTAGGATCGTACCAAGATCTGCTGTCTTATTCCCAAAATGTTGTGAAAACGTTTCATATAATTAATTCAAGTTAATTCAATATGAAAACATTTTATAGAAATAGTTCAAGTTTAATAGTGTGAAAGAAATTATGTTATTCAATTTCACATAATATCATGCAGCGCAATACATTAAAGCATATAGCATGTCATATCACATTGTTCTATGTTTTCCACCCCTGGTTTTAAAAGCATTTAAAACAATAAAAGATAGGGGCTGTGAACTCACGGTTTTGCAAGTCTTCAGCACAAATAGATAGCTAGCAAATAATCCCAACGCGTCGCTCAAATACCTAGACGCAAATAATAATACTTTTATAAGTATGTGGATCATTTGTTAAGTTGAAATGTTTATAATATTTCAGTTGCTGGTGAGGTTTGCGTTTCAATTAGTCATTAAGTTCAAGTATGTATATTTATATACATTTTAGTTGAATATATATATTCTAATATATATTATTTGTCGTCATTGTTAATATCCATAGATATAATTGTAGTTGTCGTTGTTGTCGATTATGTTTTCAAAACATAATTATAATAGTTATCAACATAACTTTGTTATATTGTTTACATATGTCGTTTGTTAATTGTCTCGAATAAAACCTTGTCATTGTTTATATTTTCAAAAACGTAACTTGGTTAGTTATACAAAATATAACTTGTTTTCGTTTGTCGTATATAGTTGTACTAGATAATTAAATCGTTCCATTTATACGTTTCGTTAGATATATATATTGTCCGTTCGTTTGTATATATATATATATATTTTGTAATCGTCTCGAAGTTTTGTCGTGTCCAAAATGTCCGAAATATAATGTCACAATAATATGTCCGTCTAATTACTACATCCCTTGTCGTATCTTTTTGTACCATTTGTCGTATAATAAATAACATAAGTCGTGTACCATTTATTAGTTTGTACATTATATAAAATACAAAAGTCACCAGTGGGGAATCCGCCGTATTCTGGTGAATACGCCGGATTCGGGTCAATTAGGGGGAATACGCCGTATTCTGGTGAATACGCCGTATTCATTCGAAAATAGGGGAATACGCCGTATTCTGGTGAATACGCCGGATTCGGTCCAAATTAAGGGAATACGCCGGATTCCCGTGAATCCGCCGTATTCATTTCAAATGTGGGGAATCCGCCCATGTATGTCTTTTACTCGTTCATCGTTTTAGCCGAGGTTTGTGTGCGGTCGAAGGTGGGAATACGCCGTATTCGAAGTTTAGAAATTGGGAATCCGCCGTATTCCCGTGAATACGCCGGATTCATCTGAGTTTCGGCTGGGAATCCGCCGGATTCACTTGAATCCGCCGGATTCAATGGTTTTGCAGGTCCTGTTCGTTCTCTGTTATAACAAATACATACGGGTTTTGTTTTTAGCTTCGATTTTAACATGATCAATCATCATAATATGTTATATAAACCTATTGTAACATGTTTTAACAAGTTTATAACAACGATAATCATCAAAATCATAAATTTAAGAAAATTATATAAATGAAGAAAATGGAGAATTTTCCTCACAATGATCTTAGGAAGAAGATGATGATGATTTCTGATGTTGATGATGATGATTACGAACGAAGATAATGATAATGATCAAGGACCCATTTTGTTTGTGTTTGATTTTTTGAATTTGAAAGGTTGAAAATAATGAAGATGAAGGTGATTATGGTGTTGCTTTCTTCCTGCTTGTTGCTGCTGCCTCTTGTTCTGCTTCCAGTACACGCACCAGAACCAGAGAGAAAACAAGTGAAGTGTTTGTAAATTGTGAAGATCAAAATGTAGGTGAGATGTATTATTGGTGACAAAGATTTCAAAGAGATGTAAGGAGGGAGTATGGTGAACGTACGTTTATGTTCCCAGATATTTTAGTTGGTGCAATATTGGTAGTTTTTAGCCCGTTAATTTCGTGTACGGGTATAATTTGTGGTACTTTATGTATAATAAAATTTTGCGTTATGTTTCTCGTTATCACAGATTTAGAAATACGAAATCGAAATGTGAAGTACTGTGGTACAAGTATCATTAAAATTGTTTACAGTAAAATTACTGTATAGTTAAAACGCGTGCCAGATTTCAGTTAAATTTGGAAATCATATTTTGAGGTAATGTTCTACACATTAAAACAGTAACTTACTAAATAATACTTTTATTATTTAGAACCTCTAGGCGCGTTTTAAAATTGTTTATGTTCGTATTACGTGTAACAAACGTCGTCTAATTGTTTCGTTTTCTTTTCGTTGTAATACTTTTATCTAATAATTTCAAACTAAAAATTATTCAAAAGTATTTTCGAAGTTCATTTTGGAACTTTATTATTCGCGGTTTAATACGTTTAATATAAAACGTATAATGTATTATATTATTTCAATAATATAATTATATAATAGTTGTAATTAATAATTTTCGAATTATTAATTATTTTGTATCACGGACATTAATACGTTTAGTTTAGTAGAGTATAATACGTTTATTCGTACGTAATTATATATATATACACATAATTACAATCAAATACATCACATAACACGTAGTAAGTTACACAGAACTTATACACAAAATAGTTTGAATTCACTTAATCAGGGAATTACTCTAGGTAATGCATGAAATTAGGCTAAGTAAATACCCTAATTGGAGGATTGTCACATTCTCCCCCTGTTAGCGAAATCTCGTCCCGAGATTTAATTTGTATTATTCGTGTCGGTCGTTTGTTCAAATAGGTGAGGGTACTTCTTTCTTATCTCATCCTCACGTTCCCAAGTAAACTCTGGGCCATGCTTCGAATTCCATCGAACTTTGACGAGTTTGATCCGTTTGTTTCGTAGTTTTTGTGTTTTCGTATCAGCTATTTCGATTGGTTCCTCCACAAAGTTAAGCTTTGAGTTTATGAAGACTTCGTCAGGAGGTATAATTAATGATTCGTCGGAAAGACACTTCTTCAAATTACACACATGAAAAGTGTCGTGAATACTACTAAGCTCTTGTGGTAGTTTGAGTTTATAAGCGACAGGACCAATCCTAGCAAGGATCTCAAAAGGTCCAACATATCGTGGGTTCAGTTTTCCTCGCTTGCCAAATCGTGCTATCCCTTTCCAAGGCGATACTTTGAGTAGAACCTTATCTCCTACTTGAAACTCAAGAGGTTTACGGCGGTTATCGGCGTAACTCTTTTGTCTATCCCTTGCCGCTTTCAATCGGTTAAGTACTTGAGTTATCTTGTCTGTAGTTTCTTGGACAAGTTCGGGTCCGGATAGTTGTCTATCATCCAACTCTGCCCAACAGAGTGGAGATCGGCACTTTCGTCCATACAACGCTTCTAACGGTGCCATCTATATACTGGTGTGATAACTATTATTGTAGGAGAACTCAGCTAATGGGAGATGAGTATCCCAATTTCCTCCAAAGTCAATCACACATGCTCGCAATAAATCTTCGAGCGTCTGTATCGTTCGTTCACTCTGGCCATCGGTTTGCGGATGATAGGCCGTACTCATATCGAGTCGAGTACCTAGGGCCTGTTGTAGCGTTTGCCAGAAACGAGATGTGAATCTGCTATCTCTATCAGATATAATCGATAGTGGCACACCGTGCCGAGAAACGACTTCTTTGATATAAATCTTTGCCAGTTTCTCGAGCTTGTCAGTCTCTTTAAAAGCAATGAAGTGGGCTGATTTCGTCAGTCTATCGACAATCACCCAAATTGAATCAACACCAGTTGATGTCTTTGGTAGCTTTGTGATGAAATCCATTGTTATGTGCTCCCATTTCCATTGTGGCATCACTGGTTGTTGCAAAAGTCCTGAAGGTTTTTGATACTCAACCTTGACCTTTGAACAAGTTAGACATTTGCTGACATAAGTAGCGATGTCTCTCTTCATATTTGGCCACCAATAGAAACCTTTCACATCTTGGTACATCTTATCTGCACCAGGATGAATCGAGTAGTTGGACTTGTGAGCTTCGTCCAAAATCAGCTTACGGAGTTCATTGTCGCACGGTACCCAAATCCTATTCATGAAGTATAAAACTCCATTCTCTTTTGTTTCAAGATGTTTCTCCATTCCCCTCAGGGATTCGTCTTTCATGCGTTCGACGGTGAAAGCTAATTGTTGTGCGTCGCGAATTTGAGTAATGAGATTCGATTGAATTGTTAACACTAAGGCTCGAACTCTGCGAGGCTTAACGTTCTCTTTACGACTCAGGGCATCTGCTACTACATTAGCCTTGCCCGGATGGTACTTAATCTCACAGTCGTAATCATTCAATAATTCGACCCAACGTCTCTGTCTCATGTTGAGTTCTTTCTGGTCGAATATGTGTTGTAAACTCTTGTAATCAGTGAAGATCGTACACTTCGTGCCGTATAAGTAGTGTCTCCAAATCTTTAATGCAAAAACGACTGCTCCTAACTCTAAGTCATGAGTCGTATAGTTCTTCTCGTGAATCTTCAATTGACGAGATGCATAAGCAATTACTTTGTCGTTTTGCATGAGAACACAACCTAATCCTTGATGTGAGGCGTCACAATAAACAATGAAGTTCTCTGTTCCCTCAGGTAAGGATAAAATCGGTGCGGTGCTCAACTTTTGTTTCAACAGTTGGAAGGCGTTCTCTTGTTTCTCTCCCCATTCGAACTTCTTATCCTTCTGAGTTAAGGTGGTGAGTGACTGGGCTATCTTTGAAAAGTTCTCTATAAATCGTCGATAATAGCCAGCCAAACCAAGAAATTGTCAAATTTCTGTGGGAGTTTCCGGTGCTTTCCAGTTCTTAATCGCCTCGATTTTGGATGGGTCCACATGAATTCCCTTGTCGTTGATCACGTGACCTAGGAAATGAACCTCTCTAATCCAAAATTCGCATTTGGAGAACTTAGCATACAGCTTCTCGTTCTCAAGTAGTTGGAGGATAAGTTTCAAATGCTGTTCGTGATCCTCTTTCGTCTTTGAGTAAATCAAAATGTCGTCAATGAACACAATGACAAACTTATCTAAGTAAGGTTTGCACACTCGGTTCATGAGATCCATGAATACTGCCGGCGCGTTAGTCAATCCAAACGGCATGACTAGGAACTCATAATGACCATAACGAGTCCTAAACGCTGTCTTCGGCACATCCTCTTCTCGAACCTTCAGTTGATGATAACCAGAACGCAGATCGATCTTCGAGTAGTAACTTGATCCTTGAAGTTGATCAAATAGATCATCAATGCGTGGTAACGGATATCGGTTCTTAATAGTTACCTTGTTCAGCTCTTGGTAATCAATACACATGCGCATAGATCCATCCTTTTTCTTGACAAACAAAACCGGAGCTCCCCAAGGTGAAAAGCTCGGTCGGATGAATCCTAAGTCTAAGTATAACGCCCCTCATTTAATACAACAATATAATATTAAGTCTGGCGGAAGCGACTACTTGAAATACATATTCTATTAAAACCTGCTAGAAATTTTCGCAACCCTTTGTACAATATGTTTAACTACTAAACAACCATAATTAACATGTTTACAAACCCGGGGCATTATATACTATAAAACATTATTTATTACAAACTGGATCAGAGTTGCAAGTTTCAAACATTCCCAGCATCAAAACATCCTTCCTGACTACCCACATAATATACATCACCTGCAGGAAGTAAATTGAGGGATTAGCACGAAGCTAAGTGAATGAATAATCAACTACAATTCAATTTAGCTAGCAATCTGTTCACAATCAATAATGCAACAAATATCGTCAAGAGGAACGGTGGTTCCTAAGGACCCTGTGCCGGGTGGCCCCATCAGAACACTTACATCAACTGTAGGCCAAAACAGTGATTAACCGCTAACTAAATGCTAATCTCCATCAACACATGTACGCAACCCTGTGTTGACCAACATTAGCAATCAAGTCCAACCAACAATCTAGTTGACCTCTGGATTATACATTTCAATTCAATGTTCAACAAACAACCAATCAAATGGCATATCATTTCAAGGTTAACATACTATCAATAGTAATCCTATAATTACTGATTGAAATCAAACTGACACAACCAAATCAAACTGTGAGTTTCAAATCCACTCACCTGATTATCTCGTTTCACTTACTCAGCTGTCTTATCTCGCTGAGCTCTTTGTTTATCTGAGAATCAACAATCAGGTAGAAGTTAGAAATCAAGATCGTAACACTTGAATCACGTCAATTTAAATCATTAGGAACTTAACTCAATTAACATTACAAATATCATAAGTTCCTAAATACAACAACTATCATGTATTATTATGCTAATAAGTACAATTTACATTGCAAACAACAAGTTAGAACAAGTCTTAAAAGTTAAACAAAACATTTGCTGAAACACACCCCAAGCCGCCGGCTTCACTAGGGAAGCCGCCGGCTTCCACCTACAACCCGCCGGCTCACATTCTCCAGCCACCGGGTGAATTAAATTGGGTGGTAACAGAACTTAATCGCGTTTTAAAGGCTATAGGAGCCGCCGGGTATGGGTTTTACCCGCCGGGTTCTCGGTTTAGGCACATTACCAGCCGGGTATGGGCTTTACCCGCCGGGTACTCACCCTGCACCAGCATACTTCGCCCAGCTTCAAAACCCAGCAAACCAAATACCCATCAATCAGCCACAACCACGATTTCAGCATAAATTTGAAGCTCATATAACATCACAATTAGATACTACAACATGTTTATTGCATCTAGTTCATATCAATTCATACTAAAGTTTCAAGTGATCAAATTCAAGAATTTAAACATGATCATACTTACTAATTTGATGAAGGTGATGTTGTAACTCAACAATCACAGCAACTCTTCAGCTTCACAATCGATTTCTAAGTTTCTAGTTACAAGGGTTTTGAGGGTTTGAAGGTGTTAGGTTAAAACTTCTAAAAGAGGAAAGTTAAGAAAACTTTCCTAAAAAGGAAAGATATAAGGCGGTCAAACTTTACACCGACCCGTAACCACTTAAAACTAGTCCCCTTTTAATCTAATGTCTGGAACCTAAAAACCATTTGCGAGAAACTTCTTTTATTGTACCGTCGACTATAGTAAATTAAAACAATCAATAATTTACTAAGCACAATAAGTCCTGAGGCTTATTTAACTAAGTTTCGCAAATAAACAAATAATATCAAATAATTTCCAATACAATAAAATATATTAATTTAAAATTAGAAATTACCAGACCAGAAGAGAGGATGTTACACTAAGAGCTCTTGCAACTGTGTAGACAGTTCTTGCATTTATGATGGAACTAGATGATAAGGTGAGCGAGCGATTGGTGCGGCTCCAGGCACCAGATCGATGCGAAACTCGTCTTGTCGCGGAGGTGGTAATCCTGGAAGATCATCAGGAAACACTCCCGGATAGTCTCGTACTACAGGTATATCGTCTAAGCGTCTCTCTATAGGTTTCTTTTCCACAACATGCGCCAAAAATGCTGGATATCCCTTTCGGAGATATTTACAAGCTTTTAAGCAATTAATAGATTTGACGGTGCTCGTTCTCTTATCTCCTTGTATCACCAAAGTTTCTCCAGTTGACAATGGTAACCGTACCATTTTATCAAAACAAACAATCTCTGCACGGTTTTTCGACAACCAGTCCATACCGACTACGATGTCAAAACTTCCCAACTCAACCGGTAGTAAGTCTATTTTGAAAAGATGACTCTCCAACGCTAGAGTACATCCTGGTACTATTTCTCCTGATTCAATCAACCTACCATCGGCTAGTTCTAAGGTGTACTTGTTGTCTAGCTTACGAGATCTAACGTCTAATAGTGGTCTAAAGTCCTTAGACACAAAACTCAAATCGGCGCCAGAATCAAATAATACGGATGCATAATGATCGTTAACTAGAAACGTACCAGTGACAGTGTTAGGGTCATGGCGTGCCTCTTGCACTCCAACGACAAATGCACGACCCCTAGCTGGCTGGTTGTTGGCGTTTCCACGATTATTGTTGTTGTTCGGGTTCGCAGGGCGGTTCGGATTATTTTGGTCCACGGTTCAGTTTAGGGCACTTGTTTCGGAAATGGCCTTGCTCACCACATTCGAAACATCCATTTGCTGGTCGATCCCTATTTGCTTGAGTGGTAGGGTTCGCTCTACAGTATTGGGCCAGATGCCCCCAGCGTTTACAATTCCCACAGAAAGTACAGTCACCATCATGATGACGTTCACACTTGCCACACTTGGGCTTACTCCCCATGTAAGTCTTTGGCTTAGCAGTAGTGGCAACGTAGGCTTTCGTGGTACTAGCTTGCTTCTTATTCTTGTGACCCTGACAGTCATTCCACTTACGCTTTCCTTTTCCAGCATCAACATTGTTGGATTCAACCTTTTCAGTAGCAGCTTTCTTAGTGAGATTCCCCATTCTTACTGCTTCATCAGTCAAACGTTGTGCTAGTTCCACAGCAATCTTAAAAGTAGCTGGATTAGCTGATGTTACCAAACTTCGAATTTGTGGCACTAAACCCCAAATATACCTTTCAGTGCGCTTGTACTCAGGAGTAACCATGTGAGGTACAAGGCGAGCTAGTTCTTGAAATCTGGTGGTATATCCTGTGATATCAGCACCAACCATAGCAATGTTCCAGAGCTCGGACTCAATCTTCTGCAACTCACTGCGGGGACAAAACTCTTCCATGACCATAGTTTTCAGAGTTTCCCAAGACATTGAATGAGCGGCTGGACGTCCCATTGCTTGCTTTTGGGCGTTCCACCAAGTCAAAGCCTTATCACTAAATGTGCACGTAGCATACATTACCATGTCTTCACGAGCACACTTGCTAATCTCTAGCACAGACTTCATTTTCTCTATCCAATGGATGATTCCAATGGCACCTTCAGTACCACGGAAATGACTCGGTTTACAAGCTAGAAATGTTTTATACGAACATCCCTTCTGAGTGCTCTCAGGGTTACTACCTGATGCATTCGGTTCAGTGTCTCTACTACCACTACGGTTTCGGTCAGTATCATACTGAGCAAGGGCTTCAGAAATCCTTCGGTTAACCATTTGTTCAATAGTCTCCTCAACAGCAGGAGGTGGTGTGGGGTTTCGTGTGACACCCGACCAATTAGGGCTAGTGTTAGTTCCTAATCATTGTGCTAATACATGTAATTAGGGTGAATTATGTGTATCATTATGTGTATTAATATATGTTATTATATTTGCACACATTTGCGATTTGTTTAAATCGTACATTTTATTGCCGGATGGAGTCCGACACAGTTTAAATACGACGTTGGTGAACACAATTCTATAAATAACTTTAATCTATTTTAGAAGTTATTTATCATTATCTATTATTTTGCTAAAATAATACTCGAAAAACCTAGACGTTTCGGTTAAAACGTCTCAAACGCAACGATAACGCGAGAATTTAATTCAGCGACCAAGTAAACGTCAATAATTATTTTGGCAACATAAATTAAGTATTTTGAATAATACTTCAATGGAAATTTATCCAAATTATATCGTTAATCTAAACGACTCAAAATAACGTTACGCGATTAAACCGCCGTAGAACAAACACGCAAATCGAGGCCGACAAATTAACGGAACATTTTTATAAATGTTTTTAAGTATTTTAATAAACGTCTCAATCAAAAATATCAAAATTTAGGTCGTCACTTAAAAACGCGCATAAAACGTTTAACGTATAAATAAACGTTTAAACAATCGGGTAAACGAACGAAAAACGCAACGATTTAAGCTAGAAATGAAAAATGACCAAAATACCCCTGGTGGGCCCCCCCCCCCCTTGGCCGGCCCCCTTGCTGCCCCCATGTGCCCACCTTCCTCCAAACCCATACAAACTTCATGCATTCATGCAATATGATGATTTCTCTTTTAATCACTTCCCCACTCAACTTACATGCATAACTCTCTCATTTCTTCATTTTCCTTACCAAAAACACACTCATTTTCTCTCAAAAATCTGGAGAAAAACTCAGCCACATCCCCCATCCAAAACCACCACAAATCGCCATCCTCATCACCATCATCTAAGGAAGCTAGCACCAAGGCATCATCATCTTCAACTCTCTTTTTGCTTCTCCATCATTTGCTTGGTATAAATCATCAAACCTTTTACTTATTTTACTTATTTACTACTGATTATGATGTTATAATGTTCATCTATCATAAATATGTCCAAGATTGTTGTTAAAAATCGTTTTTAAAGCAAACACAAGAACATGCATGAATCTGCCTAAAAATCGACAGTTCACGAAAATATTCGTATAAAATCATATGTTAAGAGTTAGAGGTCGAGTTTTTTTTTAAAATTTGCGTATCGAAAAGATCTACAACTTTCGTGTTTTACACTTTTTCCATAAACGTACTCGTTTTTCTCTACGAGCCGATTTATGAGACTGACCTAGAAGTTTTTCGATAAAATGTGTTCGGTTGTTACGCGGCTTTATTTAACTATGTTAATGAACTTGTTAGAAGCTGAAAATTTGATATGTTAGTCAAGACACTTAGTAAATCAGTTGGTAAAAATTTGGAAGTTTGATTTGGACTATAGATAGGTGAAATCAGTTGGCGTAATGACCCGACATAAACCGAAAACATTAAATCTTGAAGTTTAAGGTGTAAACTTGAAACCGACATCTCGAAACGACTACAATATGAAATAATAACTTTTATAACCTTTATTTACTGGAATATGACTTGAGTAAAAGGTTCGGGTCAAACCGTCATAGTTGACCACGTTTTTGGACTTAGCAAATATAATAGATTTAAGTGACGCATGGTCACTGGAATTATAGCGACACTTGGCAAGTGACGCTTGTAGTGACACTACTTTATTATTAACGACACTCCCTTAGTGACGCCCTTATTATCTGAAAATGCTTATGTACGACACTACTTAAGTGACGCTTAGTCACCTTACCCGACACTACCTAAGTGACGCCTGAAGTGACTGAACTATTATATTAGCGGCACTTACCCTTAGTGCCGCCATGCCTTAGTGACGCCCGTATCCGACACTTCTTAAGTGACGCTATTTGAATCTGAAAACGCATATTATGCGGCACTTCCTAAGTGCCGCCCCTAACTAGCAAGTGACGCATGAAGTGTCGCATGAAACAGAATCCTTAAAAACTAGTTTTCTCACTAAGTGTTAAACTTCAAGCAACGTTAATACTTATACAATGCAACGTTATAACTCATGAAACATACTATACATATGTAAGTATAACATCATCCTAATAATAATGTCTTAACGAATTATTATTACAAACTTTCACCGACGGGTCGTACACGTTTTTGATAAACAACATAAACAACTTATTTGGACATACTAGTTGGATGAACTAGCCTTAGGTGGACATTAACCCTCCACCTACATTGTGATTTAAGTGGACATTAACCCTCCACTTACATAGATGATCTTTCTAGACATCTACTCATACAACCTTATACGTTTAGGACGTTAGAAGGTTGCACTTTGGACTACACATTGCTTGCTAATTGATATTGCTTGCTTACATTTTGCTAGAACTCAGGTGAGTTTCATAGCCCCTCCTTTTTACAGTTTTACAACTATTTTGGGGGAGAATACATACTACAACTATTTTATACAATTGCTTTGCAACTGCTTTGTATACATTTGAATTACACAACTGCTTTTATGAACACAAGTACCATAAACAACGCTATACGGATTGCATGAGTTACACACTAATCCACAAAGGCCCTACACATCATAGTTTGTTAGTTTTGCTAAAGCGTGAATATTAGTAAATAGATCTATTTGGGACTGACAATCCCCGTCCGGGTTAGTCGCGCTAACCTGTTAAACGGACGTATTAATATTTGTTCATAACGAGTGTACCGAATTAGACACTTGCATTGGGGCACCCACGATCGTGTACTCGAAAGAGGCACGGCACACATTGTTAAGCTTCGGACTATGAGCTCATGGCAAATGGTATACATCTTTTTGCATTCGTGCAATTACATATTTACTTATCGTTTGTTAACGATACATATTTTTGCATTCGTGCAATTACATATTTACTTATCGTTTGTTAACGATACATATTTTTGCATTCGTGCAACTACATATTTACTTATCATTGTTGAATGATACAACGATTAAAATCTTGTGTTTCATAACTCGTGTTTCATACTATTGGGTTTTATACCAACATTTAAACCACTCTATGAACTCACCAACTTTATGTTGACCCTTTTAGTATGTATTTCTCAGGTAACCCACGGCAGTAGGACGCTCATGGATAGCGTAGCTCGAGTCGCATTGCTTTCAAAATCAAGGGACTTAGATTGCATTTTACTATAGTTAGTAGCTATGTAATCTACACATTGTATGCGAACTCCATTGTTTTGTATAACGGTTGTAAACAATTTAAACTTATGGAATGTAATGTTTTCAAACGTCTCATTTAGAGGTCGTTTGCTTTAATCTTTGTGTAATGATATTTGATTTGGTCGGCGCCCCCATGACAACTCATGTTTCCGCTGCCACGTGTTTTGGGGGTGCGACAGATTGGTATCAGAGCCTAAGGTTATAGCGAACTAGGATTGCATTAGTGACCTAGACTATAACCGTTAGGTTAGTATTCCTCATTTGTTATGACTGGTTCAGCAATTGCATCATTTGAATTTAATTTAACATAGCTTGATCAACTATGTACAATTAAACAAGAATCGATGCAAGACCTGAAATGGTTATGGTGGATGGGAATGCATTAGAAGGCTTTGACCGAGGATAGAACGGGACCAACCTTATACGTGCTTATGTGCTAGGTTATTGTATTTATATATAACCTTAACCTTACTAAAACTCCTTGCCACAGAAAATGGCAACCACTCCCACCGCTACATCTCCCAACTCTGAGAACGAAGCCCAAACACGAACCGCTACTGAAGGAATCGTTACTATGTCTTCAGCACCAAACTCTCCTGAACGACTTTACTACATCACTGGTGAAGCCCGAGTGTTACGTACTCTCCCAAGGAGTACCCGATCATCTCGAGCAAACCCCTACTCAAACCCCACTGCTAATACCACACCTGGTACCCGCCGTCCATCATACCCTCGTAGATGGGACTGGCTACCCACAACTCTAAATACTTGGAGGTCCGAGGAAAACATGGAGGTTTCCGATGATCCCATGGACATTTCTCCCTATACCCAAGAACCAACACACCACACTGTACCCGTGTTGACTGCCAGACTTCACCGCCACGAGGCAAGACTTGAAAGCCTGGAACGAGAACAATACATAGTGCAAACGTACTGGCTGCGCCAATCACATGACCGCATTGCACAACTGTTTCAAGACCAAGAAAACATGACAAATACTCTGGAAATGATGCACCAACACGTCATTGACGATAGAGGCGCGGTCGACCTTCTTCAAGCAAGGTTAGAAGAATGTGAACAACGTTCACGAGAAACAGAAGAGTACACCCGAGTACTAGAGCAACGACTAGCCTTGGCTGAGGATAGCACCAGACAAGCTGGCAGACTTGCAGGAACCGTGGACCGACTTGTCACACTAATGGAACGAATAAACTTGCGTTAGGACTCATTAAATCTCTATCGAGTAACCTGTTGTGGCGGGATGTGCCCAACTATCTATCTTACGTTGTCTTTTGTAAACTCTCGTATTAAGTCCGGAAGTAACAATTCCCGGCATATCTTGTAAACTTTTTAAATTCTGTAATCGCTTATCTTGCGCCTCAAGTTGATTATGAAAATTTGCTTCCTTGTGTTATTGAATATCTTGTTATACATACTTGTTTTACCTTCTTGTGTACGCCTGCAAAGACTTTAAAAATCTTACTCCCTGAAATCTTATGTGCCTCTTATTTTCTTTCTTTTAGAATCATGGCACCAAAACGTCAAATGAGCTCCGCTGATATCGAAAGACTCGTCAATCAAAGGGTTCAAGCAGCCCTAGAAGCTACCAGGAACAATCCCAATCCAAACCAAGGAAATCCAGGAGGTGCGGGCAACAACCCACCTGTGCCAAAGCCCTGCACCCACAAAGATTTCATGAATTGTAAACCTCTCCATTTCAAAGGAACCGAAGGAGCCGTCGGTCTCATGCGATGGATTGAGAAAATGGAGTCCGTTTTCCGCATAAGTAACTGTCAAGAAGAGAACAAAGTCAAATTCTCTACCTACACTCTAGCTGAGGGTGCACTCACCTTCTGGAACTCATACGCCCAAACTCATGGTATTGATACTGCCTATCAAATGTCTTGGGATGAACTTAAGAACTTGTTGAGGGAAGAATACTGTCCCCGCGAGCAACTCCAACAGCTCGAACATGAATTCTGGAACCTCACAGTTCAAGGAAATGACATTACCGGCTACACAACCAGATTCCACCAGCTTGCTCTCCTTTGTCCATCCATGGTGGACCCTGAATCCATACGTGTCGAAAGATACATTTGGGGACTACCTGATTCCATCCAAGGCAATGTCATCTCTTCCAAACCCGGGACCATCCAAAGTGCCGTCCGAATGGCACACGAGCTGATGGCTCAAATCGTCCGCCGTGGGGCACCCACCGTGAAAACCCCAGGGGACAACAAAAGAAAATGGTCTGGGAACAACAGCAACCAACAACAACAAACCAACAAAAAGGCCAAGACTGTAAAGGCCTACACTTCTGGTTCAGGATCTGGGGATAAGAAAGCATACGTAGGAAAGAAACCTTATTGTTCCTCTTGCAATCGACACCACGATGGTCCGTGTGGTAACCAATGCGGTAACTGCAAACGCTACGGACGTCTAACCAAAGATTGCCGAACTCCACCCACAAATGCCAACCCAAACAACCAACTCAACGCACCAAAGGCTTGTTTCGAGTGTGGCAGCACTGCCCATTTCAGGAATAATTGCCCGAAACGAAACAACAACAACAACGCCAACAGAAACAATAACAACAACAACCCTCGCGGTCGAGCTTTTGTACTCAATGCCGGAGAAGCCCGTCAAGATCCCAACGTTGTTACGGGTATGTTTCTCCTCAACGATCTAACCGTTTCAGTTTTATTCGATACTGGTGCCGATAAAAGTTTCATATCTGATGAGTTTTGTCCGTTACTCAACATTACTCCCACTGCCTTAGATGCTAAGTTCACAGTAGAATTAGCAAATGGCAAACTGATAGAGGCCGATAGTGTGATACCTAATTGCACTCTAAACCTAGCCAACGAAATTTTCCCCATAAACCTCATCCCTGTTGAAATCGGGAGCTTCGATGTCATCGTAGGCATGGACTGGTTGTCCAAGCATCATGCTGAAATTGTCTGTTTTGAAAAGATTGTGCGTATACCTCTCGCTACCGGTGGAACCTTGATCATACAGGGGGAGACTGGTAGGCGAAACTTAAACATCATCTCTTGTATGAAAACTCGAAAGTACCTAAGGAAAGGATACCCGGCAATCCTTGCCCATGTAACCGAAAAGAAGTCGGCTGAAAAGCGACTTGAAGATGTACCAATTGTACGAGACTTTCCTGAAGTCTTTCCCGAGGATTTGCCAGGCCTTCCCCCGCCTAGACAAGTCGAATTCCAAATCGACCTTGTGCCCGGTGCTGCACCCGTGGCACGAGCCCCATACAGATTAGCCCCATCCGAGTTGCAGGAGTTATCCACCCAATTACAGGAACTCCTGGACAAGGGATTTATTCGACCAAGTTCCTCACCTTGGGGAGCTCCGGTCCTATTCGTTAAAAAAAAAGGATGGATCCTTCCGCATGTGTATCGATTACCGTGAACTAAATAAACTCACCATCAAAAACCGATACCCACTTCCTAGAATCGACGACCTGTTTGACCAACTTCAAGGTTCGAGCTTTTACTCAAAGATCGACCTTCGGTCTGGTTATCACCAACTTCGCGTTCGAGACGCCGACATCCCGAAAACCGCTTTCCGAACCCGCTATGGGCATTACGAATTCCAAGTGATGCCTTTTGGTCTAACCAACGCACCGGTTGTATTCATGGATCTTATGAATCGGGTGTGCAAACCTTACCTGGATAAGTTTGTCATCGTCTTCATTGACGACATTCTAATCTACTCTCGCAACGAAACTGAGCATGGCCAACACCTGAAAACTATCTTGGAATTACTCAAACACGAGGAGTTATACGCTAAGTTCTCCAAGTGTGAATTCTGGATGCGAACAGTACAGTTCCTAGGGCATGTCGTTGACAGCCAAGGGATACATGTTGATCCAGCAAAAATCGAGGCCATCAAGTGCTGGAAAGCACCAACTACACCAACCGAGGTCCGACAATTTTTAGGTCTCGCTGGGTATTACCGGCGATTCATCGAGAATTTTTCCCGAATTGCTCAACCATTAACCTCCTTGACTCAGAAAGACAAGAAATTCGACTGGACCGACAAACAGGAGTCGGCTTTTCAACTCCTTAAACAGAAACTCTGCAGTGCACCAATCCTATCCTTACCCGAAGGCACCGATGATTTCGTAGTTTACTGCGACGCCTCACATCAAGGACTAGGTTGTGTGTTAATGCAACGTGATAAGGTCATCGCTTATGCCTCTCGGCAACTGAAAATCCACGAGAAAAACTATACTACCCATGACCTTGAATTGGGAGCTGTAGTTTTTGCACTCAAAATCTGGAGACACTACCTGTATGGTACAAAATGTACTATCTTCACTGACCACAAAAGCCTTCAACATATCTTTGATCAGAAGGACCTAAACATGAGACAACGTCGTTGGGTCGAGTTACTTAGCGACTACGACTGCGAAATCCGATACCACCCGGGTAAGGCTAACGTTGTTGCCGATGCCCTAAGCCGAAAAGAACGAGTGAAACCCCTTCGAGTTCGAGCCCTTGGGTTAACCATCCACAACGATCTTATTGCTCAAATTCATTCCACTCAACTCGAAGCACTCAACGAGAAAAACATCAAAAATGAGGCCTTGCGAGGCATGGAAAAACAATTTGAAACCAAATCCGATGGAACCCGATACTTCTCCAACCGAATTTGGCTACCTAACTTTGGGAACCTACGAGAATTGGTCATGGACGAAGCTCACAAATCTCGATACTCCATACATCCTGGTTCTGACAAGATGTATCATGACGTCAAACAACGGTATTGGTGGCCCAACATGAAAGCTGACATAGCCACGTACGTTAGCAAGTGTCTAACCTGTGCCAAGGTTAAGGCCGAATACCAGAAACCTTCTGGGTTACTTCAACAACCCGAGATACCTCAATGGAAATGGGAAAACATAACCATGGACTTCATCAACAAGCTACCAAAAACACCGAGCGGTTGCGATACCATTTGGGTGATCGTAGATCGTCTCACAAAATCCGCCCATTTCCTAGCTATCAAAGAAACCGACAAGATGGAGCGCTTGGCTCGCATCTACATCAAAGAGGTTGTAGCACGACACGGCATACCCATCTCGATCATCTCCGATAGAGATAGCCGCTTCACCTCTCGATTTTGGCAAACACTTCAACGAGCCCTTGGTACTCGCCTTGATTTGAGTACTGCTTATCATCCGCAAACCGATGGTCAGAGTGAACGGACCATTCAAACTCTTGAAGATATGCTTCGAGCATGTGTAGTCGACTTCGGAAACACATGGGAAAACCACCTACCTTTGTGCGAGTTTTCCTACAACAACAGCTACCACACCAGCATTGATGCTGCACCTTTTGAGGCACTTTATGGGAGAAAGTGCCGATCACCCATTTGTTGGTCCGAAATCGGCGATAGCCAACTCACTGGTCCTGAAATCATCCATGAAACGACCGAGAAAATCGTGACCATTCAAAACCGGCTGAAAGCCGCACGTGACCGTCAGAAGAGTTACGCTGACGTGAGACGCAAACCCCTCGAATTTCAGGTCGGGGACAAAGTACTTTTAAAAGTGTCACCTTGGAGAGGTTTCATTCGTTTTGGTAAACGCGGCAAACTAAACCCTAGGTACATCGGACCTTTTGAAATTCTTGAAAGGATTGGTCCGGTGGCATACCGACTGCAGCTACCCCCTCAACTCAGTAGCGTGCACAACACATTCCACATTTCTAACCTGAAGAAATGTCTGTCTGATGAGACACTTGTTATCCCTCTCGACGAAATCCATATCGACGATAGACTCCATTTCGTTGAGGAACCGATAGAAATCATGGACCGTGAGGTCAAACGATTGAAACAGAGTCATATTCCCATCGTTAAAGTCCGGTGGAATTCTAGGCGCGGTCCTGAATTCACTTGGGAACGGGAAGACCAAATGCGACTGAAATACCCACATCTATTCTTAGATGCCTCTCAGACCACGACAACAAGCTAATTTCGGGACGAAATTCTCCTAACAGGGGGAGAATGTGACACCCGACCAATTAGGGCTAGTGTTAGTTCCTAATCATTGTGCTAATACATGTAATTAGGGTGAATTATGTGTATCATTATGTGTATTAATATATGTTATTATATTTGCACACATTTGCGATTTGTTTAAATCGTACATTTTATTGCCGGATGGAGTCCGACACAGTTTAAATACGACGTTGGTGAACACAATTCTATAAATAACTTTAATCTATTTTAGAAGTTATTTATCATTATCTATTATTTTGCTAAAATAATACTCGAAAAACCTAGACGGTTCGGTTAAAACGTCTCAAACGCAACGATAACGCGAGAATTTAATTCAGCGACCAAGTAAACGTCAATAATTATTTTGGCAACATAAATTAAGTATTTTGAATAATACTTCAATGGAAATTTATCCAAATCATATCGTTAATCTAAACGACTCAAAATAACGTTACGCGATTAAACCGCCGTAGAACAAACACGCAAATCGAGGCCGACAAATTAACGGAACATTTTTATAAATGTTTTTAAGTATTTTAATAAACGTCTCAATCAAAAATATCAAAATTTAGGTCGTCAAAATTTAGGTCGTCACTTAAAAACGCGCATAAAACGTTTAACGTATAAATAAACGTTTAAACAATCGGGTAAACGAACGAAAAACGCAACGATTTAAGCTAGAAATGAAAAATGACCAAAATACCCCTGGTGGGCCCCCCCCTTGGCCGGCCCCCTTGCTGCCCCCATGTGCCCACCTTCCTCCAAACCCATACAAACTTCATGCATTCATGCAATATGATGATTTCTCTTTTAATCACTTCCCCACTCAACTTACATGCATAACTCTCTCATTTCTTCATTTTCCTTACCAAAAACACACTCATTTTCTCTCAAAAATCTGGAGAAAAACTCAGCCACATCCCCCATCCAAAACCACCACAAATCGCCATCCTCATCACCATCATCTAAGGAAGCTAGCACCAAGGCATCATCATCTTCAACTCTCTTTTTGCTTCTCCATCATTTGCTTGGTATAAATCATCAAACCTTTTACTTATTTTACTTATTTACTACTGATTATGATGTTATAATGTTCATCTATCATAAATATGTCCAAGATTGTTGTTAAAAATCGTTTTTAAAGCAAACACAAGAACATGCATGAATCTGCCTAAAAATCGACAGTTCACGAAAATATTCGTATAAAATCATATGTTAAGAGTTAGAGGTCGAGTTTTTTTTTAAAATTTGCGTATCGAAAAGATCTACAACTTTCGTGTTTTACACTTTTTCCAGAAACGTACTCGTTTTTCTCTACGAGCCGATTTATGAGACTGACCTAGAAGTTTTTCGATAAAATGTGTTCGGTTGTTACGCGGCTTTATTTAACTATGTTAATGAACTTGTTAGAAGCTGAAAATTTGATATGTTAGTCAAGACACTTAGTAAATCAGTTGGTAAAAATTTGGAAGTTTGATTTGGACTATAGATAGGTGAAATCAGTTGGCGTAATGACCCGACATAAACCGAAAACATTAAATCTTGAAGTTTAAGGTGTAAACTTGAAACCGACATCTCGAAACGACTACAATATGAAATAATAACTTTTATAACCTTTATTTACTGGAATATGACTTGAGTAAAAGGTTCGGGTCAAACCGTCATAGTTGACCACGTTTTTGGACTTAGCAAATTGAGACAGATTTAAGTGACGCATGGTCACTGGAATTATAGCGACACTTGGCAAGTGACGCTTGTAGTGACGCTACTTTATTATTAACGACACTCCCTTAGTGACGCCCTTATTATCTGAAAATGCTTATGTACGACACTACTTAAGTGACGCTTAGTCACCTTACCCGACACTACCTAAGTGACGCCTGAAGTGACTGAACTATTATATTAGCGGCACTTACCCTTAGTGCCGCCATGCCTTAGTGACGCCCGTATCCGACACTTCTTAAGTGACGCTATTTGAATCTGAAAACGCATATTATGCGGCACTTCCTAAGTGCCGCCCCTAACTAGCAAGTGACGCATGAAGTGTCGCATGAAACAGAATCCTTAAAAACTAGTTTTCTCACTAAGTGTTAAACTTCAAGCAACGTTAATACTTATACAATGCAACGTTATAACTCATGAAACATACTATACATATGTAAGTATAACATCATCCTAATAATAATGTCTTAACGAATTATTATTACAAACTTTCACCGACGGGTCGTACACGTTTTTGATAAACAACATAAACAACTTATTTGGACATACTAGTTGGATGAACTAGCCTTAGGTGGACATTAACCCTCCACCTACATTGTGATTTAAGTGGACATTAACCCTCCACTTACATAGATGATCTTTCTAGACATCTACTCATACAACCTTATACGTTTAGGACGTTAGAAGGTTGCACTTTGGACTACACATTGCTTGCTAATTGATATTGCTTGCTTACATTTTGCTAGAACTCAGGTGAGTTTCATAGCCCCTCCTTTTTACAGTTTTACAACTATTTTGGGGGAGAATACATACTACAACTATTTTATACAATTGCTTTGCAACTGCTTTGTATACATTTGAATTACACAACTGCTTTTATGAACACAAGTACCATAAACAACGCTATACGGATTGCATGAGTTACACACTAATCCACAAAGGCCCTACACATCATAGTTTGTTAGTTTTGCTAAAGCGTGAATATTAGTAAATAGATCTATTTGGGACTGACAATCCCCGTCCGGGTTAGTCGCGCTAACCTGTCAAACGGACGTATTAATATTTGTTCATAACGAGTGTACCGGATTAGACACTTGCATTGGGGCACCCACGATCGTGTACTCGAAAGAGGCACGGCACACATTGTTAAGCTTCGGACTATGAGCTCATGGCAAATGGTATACATCTTTTTGCATTCGTGCAATTACATATTTACTTATCGTTTGTTAACGATACATATTTTTGCATTCGTGCAATTACATATTTACTTATCGTTTGTTAACGATACATATTTTTGCATTCGTGCAACTACATATTTACTTATCATTGTTGAATGATACAACGATTAAAATCTTGTGTTTCATAACTCGTGTTTCATACTATTGGGTTTTATACCAACATTTAAACCACTCTATGAACTCACCAACTTTATGTTGACCCTTTTAGTATGTATTTCTCAGGTAACCCACGGCAGTAGGACGCTCATGGATAGCGTAGCTCGAGTCGCATTGCTTTCAAAATCAAGGGACTTAGATTGCATTTTACTATAGTTAGTAGCTATGTAATCTACACATTGTATGCGAACTCCATTGTTTTGTATAACGGTTGTAAACAATTTAAACTTATGGAATGTAATGTTTTCAAACGTCTCATTTAGAGGTCGTTTGCTTTAATCTTTGTGTAATGATATTTGATTTGGTCGGCGCCCCCATGACAACTCATGTTTCCGCTGCCACGTGTTTTGGGGGTGCGACATTTCGTGAGCTGTTCCTGGTAATTCTACGTTTAGGCGGCATGATTCAGTCCTAATCACACACAAGAAACACTCGTAAGATTTCTAATCAAGTCATCACTCATAAAGTATGTGATAAATATAGATATAGTATGAAGTCAATCACCAAATGATATCATTCATAATAGACACAGCGATGTAAACTAAACATAAGTTATATATCATAATCATGGGTTAATTGTTGTTACATAAGTTTTGTACAAAGATGGGATTTACAACCAAATATACCCATCGGATCAAACATGATCTACAAAATGTGATGGATTTTAACCTATACATCCATCTAGTCAAAAGTTAACCCAAATACATCATGACTATAGTCCTAATACATCATACATATGGTCTAAAAGAAATACGGTAGACTCCATCCCACAAACATCCTACAGCAATCATCAACACACATAAACCAACTGCAGCACCTATAGTCTCCAAACGACTCTCCAGTCGGATCAGACGTGCTCTAGTAGCATCGGCAGACTCCCTGTCTACCTCAATATGCAACTCAGAAGTCGCAAGGCGTCCATATATCGCCAGCACATCATCATCAAGACGAGATGCGTCACTGCGCATAACTCGGAGGGCAGACTGTGTACCAAAGTGAAATCCCAGCAAGGTACGAATAACGGCGACCACAGTAGGGACCGTGAGCTCCAGAGGCTCCTCGGTCAAATGTAGAGATGTAGGTGTGTGAGATGACTCTCCAGTCTCATAGGTGGAAGGAATCCTCTCAATGGTCCTCCAGTGGCGTAAAATACGCGGCATCCAATCCAGATGCGGAACTCTAGCTCTCGGTGTCTGCTGATCACAGCGGATCTCTCGCTCCTCAGTCATCGGCTCCTTGCCGCGAGATGATGAGGGTCCTATGGGAAAATCCCTGACACACGACAGCGGTGTCCTCCTAGGTATAGGCCTACAATCAGACTCTCTAATAAGATGGCGTCTAGACATAGACATAGATCCTAACATATGGGTAGCAGGATCAGTGGACGGCAATGGTGGAGTGGCTATCGAACCATCTGAAGTATCTCTAGGAAATGTAGGCGGGTAAACCTCCTCAGACACGGCTATAGGTATCCCGTCGTATGATCCCTCCATGGGATCCTCCTCAGTATCAGAATCTGTGATGTGAATAGGTGCGTGTCTCGACATACCTAGTCAAAGAATCGTGTGTGACGTGTCAGACGTATGCAATAGTATGAATGCAGAAATGTGTTAGCCAAGGCTATAGTCTAGGTCTCTAAGATTTTCAGTCACATAAAGACTTCTAGTTCTCTATAACCAATAGCTCTGGTACCAAGTTCTGTCACACCCCCAAAACGGTAATCGCGTTTATTAATAGTTTAGCGGAAGCTTTTAGTTAATTAGCGGAAGCATTTTGATAATAGTTAAGCATTGGGGGCGCACAGATTCGATAGTGCATTCACTGTATCAGAGTATATGATCATACAGAACATACATATATTTAAGATGCCATAAGTTTAAAGTTATTACAAAAGATACGACTTTGTAAAGTCGTACATAAGTAGGGTTGTCGAAGACAACTTAAGTATTTGAAAATACATATTTATAAAAGAGGGATTTCATAAGTATAACCAATGGAATTGATAATACAAAGGAAATCCAAGTGTCCCAAAAGTGGCATCATAAATAGTCAGGTTGCCTACGTCCTTTATGCATGCAGGAGTACCTGAGTCCTAATTCCCTGAAAAACATAGTAAACTGTCAACATTGAATGTTGAGTGAATTCACAGGTTTAGTGTGAATGTAATAAATCAGTTTTGTATAAATCATTCATGTACATAAACATAATATTTATAAGTAAGTAGGAAACACAAGTATTCTAATTAAAGAAAACATTTCCTAATTATGTAAGAATGTCATTCTTACAATAATAATAGCAGTGTAGGAAACACAAGTTTAATCATAAACATTTCCTAATAAGTAGTCTCAGGATATACAGGTTTATCAATTAAGTAAACATATCCATTTTAATAGTTAAGGAAAATCAGGTTTAGCAGTCAAGCAAACATTTTCCAACAGATAATTAACAGGAATACAAGTTTAACAATAAGTAAACATTCCAAGAATAGTTGTTGCAGGAAATACAGGTTTATCAATTAAGTAAACATTTCCTATAAACAGTTGTTGTAACATCCTGTTTCTGGGTCTGGAAATAAATTTTATTTTAATAAGTTCGGTTTGTTTATTTAATAATAAACAAGTAAAAGAGCCTCAGTTTTTATAGTGACTAATAAATTATTGCTTGATTTAATTTATTAAAGTTGACGGTAAAATAAAAGTATTTTGACTTTCGGGTATTTTCGGGTTCCAGACAATAGGTTAAGAACGGGTATAATTTTACTAATAATATTGAGTGGGGCGGTGGTGTAGCTGGATCATTCCACCAACTTCTTTTCCCTTTTTCTTACTTGAAACCCTTGCTAGTTCTTCATCAAATTCAAAGAGAAATTAAGAAAGCAAAAGAGAGATTTAATCTAGCCAAGGAAATCTTAACATCATCATCATTCTCATCATCTTGTTCATCATTGGTTGTAAGTATTTTGAGTTCTTGAGCTTATATCATAGAAATTGGGTTTAGAATGAATATGAATGATTTGTAAGAATTGAAGCTTGAATAACATGTGTTTGATGTTTCTAAATGATTAGATAACGATTTTAACAGGATTACAAGGTGATTATATGGTAGAAATGTTAGGGTTTTTCATTTTGTGTTCATAGCTTAGGGTTTGATGATTTTTATTGATTTGATGATGATGCATGAGTAGGATTGTTGTTAGATGATGTTGTTCGATGTTATTATATGTTTATGGTTGAAGTTTGTGGTTATTTACTTGGTTAAATTCGTGGTTTCAACTGATTTTGGTGAAATTTGGGTTTTGGTCCGTATGTGGTGTTTATGCTGAAAGTGCAGGTAATTTTGAACGTGTGAACGCGATCCTAACCCTTTTCCCGGATCGCGTTCCTTAGTTATAATTTGGTATATTCGAGTTTTGGTCATACGAACGCGATCCCGCCCTCGTTTCCGGATCGCGTTTCCAAGTGTAAAACGGATACAGAATATTTCCTAAAGGTGAACGCGATCCCACCCTCTTTTTCTGGATCGCGTTGATAAGTAGAACTTGAAGGTCGATTGATTTTATAAAGGCGAACGCGATCCTGGCTCTCCTTGTTGGATCGCGTTGGTGTGTTAAAATTCGTCAAATGTGTTAACTTGCAGTTTGTGCATGGATGATAATTAATTATGTTATAAGTGATATGGTTGTATTATGATATATGATATAAGATATATGTTTTGAATGATGATTATAATGTGGATAATATTATGATTAATATAAGGATTCGTGATAAGTGTTAAACCGTTACTGACTTGATGTTGTTGTTGTTCTCAGATAAGCGGGCGGCCACTCAGTAAGATTAGACCACTGAGTTGGTGATCAGACGATAATATTTGGTGAGTGGAATTGTAGTCCTCGGTTCCACCCAGTTGTAACGGGTTCGGTTACAACGGGTAACCAGGATGTTTATATTAGTAGGTTGTTGTTATTGGTCGTACCGGTACCAGTCTTGTCTGTTTTGTTTATGTTGCTAAATATATGAGTTATTGTGTGATTGTTGTTGAATTGTTGATCAGTTGTGAACAGTTGTGAACTGTTGCTTGTTGTTGTGTGCTTTTGCATTGTGAATGCAACGTGGTTGTTTTCAGAGGTCAACTGCTGTCTGGGTTGGGTTTGGGTACTACTGTGTAGTTGTCGAGGTTTCTTTGAGACACATAGTTGAGAACAAGCCTAGTCAGTGAAGGTAGTACTCAAGCTATCGGTTGATTACTGGGATTGGCTTGGCGCCCAGTAGTCGTGGTTTCTGGGTTGGATGGATACCAGGAACCGCCGGTCCTCTTGACGTTATGTGCTTATGTGTTTAATTGTTGTTGCTGCTTTGTTGTAAGACTTGTTATGAGTGGGTTGAATCGTCGGTTACGGTTCCATTCACTTAGCATTGGCTAATCCCTCGTTGTTTAATGTTTTGCAGATTGTGGTTAGTTGATGTAGATGTAGATGTTCGGGTTGTAGATGTTGACTGGAAGTTTGACTAAAGCTTGGCGCAACTCTGACCTTTTGTGAATGTCTTTTGGAAAACGTTTTATATAAGTCCGTTTGTGTTAATATGGTTGTAAATGTTAAACTAATGTTGTTATACATTGTAGTCGTTAAACTGGGAAGCTTTGTAAGTCGGTAAATGTTTTGTTTTGGGGGACTTGCGCTTCCGATTTTCGAAATATAATATATAAATGACATGTTTTGGTTCACGTAAGGACCGGGCCTTACAGTTGTTTTGTGGGAAACCAAGTTTAACCATTTAAGGTAAACGTTTCCTAAAAATAGTTTCTCAAGGAACACCAGTCCTATTAGTCATCACAGGGAATACCCTTCCCAAATCGAGTTGTTGTTTAGTTGTTTAGTTGAGTGTGGGAAATTTAGACTATAATCCCTCCAAGGTGAGCTAAACCTTTAGAGTTAAAGTAACGACACTAGTACTATAACCAAACCACGACTAGTTGTTTTGTTGTTGCCTCAGTAACACGGTAAGTATACACTCCTCGTTACGACTGCCGTCGTGTGGTTGGAATGACCAACGAGTAATATCCTGGGAGGGTTGTCAAATCGATAGTACTATCTGTATACTCAGTGGCTAGAGTCACCTAGCTAATGGTTATAGGTTGCAAGCACTGGGGCTTATGTGCACTACAACTACCTCGCGTAAACCTAGGATCGTACCAAGATCTGCTGTCTTATTCCCAAAATGTTGTGAAAACGTTTCATATAATTAATTCAAGTTAATTCAATATGAAAACATTTTATAGAAATAGTTCAAGTTTAATAGTGTGAAAGAAATTATGTTATTCAATTTCACATAATATCATTGATGTGCTGAATCCAGTTATAAAATTTATCGTTGAAAAGTGAACAAGAAAGTACCGAGCTAGACCAAAACACAACCGGGCAGTGGACCCTATCGTGTGGTAGTATAGTTGGGTAAGTTCGGGTTCGAACACAGGGAACTAGATTGGATAATTAATAGAAGTGTGAGCAATTTAAAAAGAGAAAATAAAATGTGGTTGGTTTGTGTGACCGAATTGTCACGTTGCTTAAAACTACGAAATTTTAGTTAAACTAGGCAAGTGGACTCTTTAGAGTCAAAGTGATTGATTTGGAACTTTCAAATATTAAAAACTATACTTGCTTGGATTAGATCGTTAGTGATTTCGGGGTGTAAAGTTAAAACCGGTTATTTTATGCAAACAATTTTCCATCAAACCTAGGCTTAACATTCGCCATCACCTAATAATTCAACTTCAATTTACAAACCCATGATTCAATCAAATAACGGACATTCGCCATAGTTACCTATTCGCATATTTGAGCTTAACTTGTTAACCTATTCCAAAACAGCATCCGCAATCAAGTTCAACAATTTATAGACAAAAAGTTGACAACAATTCACTAGATAGAAAACGTTCGCTATATCTATTAGTAAATTATCAAACAAGTTAATTACTTGACATCAAGCTCAAATACACAAATAATTGATTAAACACAAGTTCAAGTCAAAAGAGTTTATGATTCATCCAAACGAAAGACATTCGCCAAATTCGCTAATTCAAATCATACTAGTTAACTAGCTTCACTTGTAATAATTTTCACATTCGCGAAAATAGATTCATTCATACATTTCATACAAATAACAAGTATTTTTATTAAACAACAAACATTCGCCATAGTTGTTTAGGCAAAATACCCACAAGTTAAACCACATCAACTAGTTACATACAAATTTATGGATGAATCTTAAACTCAAAGCATAAATCAAACACCAAATATAACACCCCTAATCACTAACTAGTTCATCCAAGCAAGCATAACAAAACCTAGCCAACCATCATAATCACATCATCATACACACAAAACATCAAGGGAACTAAGGAAAACATGATTATATTTAGATAAAAATGCAAACCGAGTTCGTACAATGTCGAGATGATGATTGTTAGTAACCGAGAGATGCTACACTAAAGGAAATCTTCAAGAAAATGAAAGAAAACCTTCAAGAACTCCAAAATCGCCACCTAGAGACTGGTTTTGTGTGTGTTTTTCGTGTGTGTAAAGTTGGTGAGATCCAATAGTGAAAAGTGCTTTTTCTAGCCAAAAAGTGATCTGCCGCCCAAACTACCCGGCGGGTTGTGTTATGACCCGGCGGGTCCTTTGAAATTTGTGGAACCCGGCTGCTCAAACATATAACACGGCGGGTCATGTGAAGAAAACAACCCGGCGGCTCAGTAGGATCACCCGCCGGCTTCTACAGGGTTCAATCGGCCGAATTTCTCTGTGATCAACAAATGATGGAAAAGTTAATTTACCCGGCGGCTAGCATCACTCACCCGGCTGGTAACCATAACAACCCGGCGGCTTAGTGTATCAACCCGGCGGCTTCTTCAAGACTTCATGACCCGGCTGCTACGTACCCCAAGCCGGCGGCTTCAAGCCATTTTCCAGCAGACCAGCATTTAGCTCGAGACTTCAACACTTTACAAACTTGCTCAAATCCAAACCAGAATGCAGTCCAAACGACGATTCTTCAATATTGATGCCTGTAATTCAATTTAAGCTAAATAAGTACCAAAAGTTCATAAAGTCCACTTAAAATGAATGCAAAAACAATGATATCGCTAAAGATAAACTTATACAAAATGAGCGATATCAAATATCCCCACACTTGAACTTTGCTTGTCCTCAAGCAAACCGTTATTCATCGTTTCAAAACCCACTCTTGCAACAACAATAGGTGAATATCAAGTTTACCAAAACAATACTAACACTAACTACCAAGGCAATTAGGCTAGCAACATATGTATAAGCATTATAAACTCGAGATGTTTTGATTTGCCAAGCCCGAATGCACGACCTAGCACCTCACATAAGGATAAGTGTTTAGTCACTCACTCTCAACCTATAAGACTACAAGGTAAGGAAGTAAGCAATTTTAACACTCAATCAAGCCAAGTCGTGATGCATTGTTACCATAGGCTTGCAAGAGGATCAAATCTCCACCGACTTGGCGTGAGCACCAAGTGAGATCTCAAAGGAGGTATTCTAGCATGTGTTGTAACAATGTAGGCTAATTGTGGAATCGGGGTATGATAGACACAATAATTGGCGAAAAGTGGTAGTCAAGACCCGTGAAAAATGTGAAAATGTGACCTATTGGTTTAAACACGTGATATTAATGAAACTTAGGATTCTCGTGCTAAGTCAATTCAACTTATTATTTGTTCTCATTTATAACTCATACTTTAACAATTTCGCACAAATAATTCGAATTGATTTTTCGCATTTGATTGGAATAATTGCATTCTATGACTTTCTATGAACCCTGTGTAACGAACTTTCGGACCAACCATCCTAGACCGGATAAAGGCCTTTGGTGGCTGGGTGTAGAACACCCCTCGGGAACTACTTATTCAGGAATCCAAAGGTCATTTAGTTGACTACAATCATCCAACTATAAACTTTAAGCTCAAAGGTTAACTTCTATTCATTTAATTGTTTCCAACCTCACTCATAGAATTTAACACTAGAATCCCAACTCAAAACGGTTTAAGTCACATTCTGGTAAAATTCATCATAAGTTCCAACTAGGCAACATTTTAGAAAAGTGATGGCTCGGGAATTGACTACACAAAAATAAGGCTAAAATTTAGTGGATTGAATGTGGAAGTTTTCTAGGGGTTTCTTAGCACTAAAAATGAGTGCTAACGACCTGTGTAAACTGGATATAAATGGTTTTAAAGCAAAATAATTTCAAAAATTCCTAAGAATACCTCCTCGTCTTCGACCCCACCTAAATCACATTTTTGTGATCCCACAGCGGTCTCAAAATGCATCACTAAGGCAAGTTCTAGAACAAACTACAATCACCGGCACACTCATAGCAATCAACAATATAAACACCAAAGGTAAGTGTTTTTCTCAATAAGGCTCAAATTTCTCACAATTTTTCATAGTGGAGGCTACAAGCGTGCTAGTCATGCAATTCACCCTATTAGGTTGCTTTTATGACACATCTCTAAAAATTTAGTTGCAAGAGGGAAGATTTAATTGCTTTTAATAGATTTTAGCTAACACATTTCAAAGCAATTAATTTAATAAGGACAAGCAAATTCCTAGCATACTACCATTCCATAACCCGTTATTAGAATTCGTAAAGTTCAATTGGAAAATCCAAGATCAATAACAGACCTAATAAGTGGCTATAAAACAACAATATACTAGGAACAAGATTCTAGTGAAGTTAACCCTCCCCACACTTGAGATTTGCATTGCCCCCAATGCAAAAACAGTTTAAAAGTACGAGTGCGAAGGGGCGAAGGGAACGAGAACTTCCCCGGGGGTTTGTTTGAGGAGCGAGTGCATTTGCTGAACTAATTGCCAGCCGGCGCACGATTCCGACATCCATAAAAGCTAGAACTTTAATCAATTGCCTAAAAAGAAAGCAAACATGGAAGGTTTGAACTCGAGTGACATTGTGCAAAACCGCACCCAAATGTCAGTCGAGTAAAATAGTTCCAAAAACCAACTAAGATGAGTATCAAGTCATGGAATAAAAATGTCTAACACATGAGGCACGTAGGCACTCTTAATGGAAACAGAAAGATAGTGATGATAATGTTTGAAAATGTGGTAACGAGCAAACTAATAGGGCCTTCCCCAACCCCCTGAACTAGGTCCCTGAGAACCTCCTTGATGGTCGCCTGGCTGAGTCCATGGATCCCAACTCTGATGATCTGAAGGAGCGTTATGGTATCTCTGCTCCTGCTGCAACTGCCTGTCATATTCTTCCTGGTGTTGGCGCTGAGCTTCCGCCAATGCAGCATCATGATCATAAACAGGGGGTGGGTGGTCGCGGGACTCAGGTGTACCCCATTGGTACAAGGGCTCGGCATAAGTGGTTTGATAGCCTTGTTGCTCGGCGATCCAGTTGAGATTACCAACCGTCCAATCAGTTCGGTACTCGAGGTTTCCCATCCGGTAACCCATTTCATGCCTGAAGTCGGTGAAATCATTCCTGAACTCATTATGACCCACTTCAAGTCTTCCAATTCCCTGCATAAGATCAGAGAGAGAGGGTTGAGCTTGTCCCTGTTGTTGCTGCTGGGCTCTTTGGCGTCTCGGTGGTTGTTGGGGTTGCTCGGCCGCTAGTTTTTCAGGATAGGGAATAAATCCCTTTTTGTTTTTAGACACTGCTTCAGCTGCGTGGTACATAAGATAACCGACACTTTTCTGATTGAGATCCACTTGAGTCAAAGCAGGCCTTATTCCAAAATTGACACCCAAACCCTTAGCAAGCAAAGTGACAAAGTGACCACCAACAATAGGACTTCGGTCCTTTAAACCCCCACCAGTCGTGTCAAGGTAGTTTGCCACACAATATGGAAAGTTGATGTGGTTCCTCTCATAGATTTGTCTCAGATACCAAATATCCGCCAACGTCACTTTCTCGCTGTTTTCACGCCTGTTTGCAATAGTGTTGGCGATGAAACGGTGAATGACACGAAGACGGATATTATTCATGTCTTTGTAAGAGACCGAGCTAGCTTCAAACTCCTTAGTACTAAACTGCTCCCAAAACTCCCCCTCAATAAAATCTTGAGTGTCATCCACTCGACCCCCAGAAATCAAATAATCATCAAAAAAAGTATAGCCGAGCTCAGCTGGAGTATAGATGTCCAAACATTCAGCTAGTTGTCTCAAGGAAAGAAAGTGTGGCTGGCCTCCTAACCTGAATTTCATGAAATTAGCATCGGTAGCCGAGGTTACATCTCTTTGCAAGATCAAAGTGGAAAAGAACTCATAGCATAACTCCTTGAACACCGGTTCCCTGATGTTAAACAGTCTTTCCCATTCGGTGAATTCGTACACATTCCCTTGATACTCAAACCTCTGAATGAGAAGCTCACGAAGCTGCTGAGAGAGACCAATTGCCTCAAGAGGTTCCCAGTCTACATATCTAGACAGCTCAAACTCCTTTTTTAACAAATTGAACAAGTTCCTGGCATACTTCGTGTAGTGTACCCATCTCTGATCAAATCGAAGCCATGGGTGGATGTTAGCCGGAATAAATAGTGCTTCGGCAACATCAGGACCGACATGTGAGAATTCCTCCTCATCCTGTAATTGAGAGGTGGAAGTTTCAGCAGCACTCTTGGAGGCGCTGGTTTTGCGTGACTTGCGTGAGGTTGCTGCTTGCTGCGAAAAATCAATAAAGAAACACAGTATTGCACAAAACAAATGTTAGTGTTAGCCGTAATCATAGACATGTCTCGTATGCAAAATGAGCGATAATATGTCAAAATCATAACCTCCCCCAACAAATAGTCTTTTCCCAACCAAAGTAGCATAAACGCAATTCACCAAAAACCATAACCAAACAATTCAAATCCTTATTCACAAACTCATCAAAGTGCAAAGAATATGTAATCCAATATTAAACTAAACCAAACCAACAACAATGCCTAATCAACATCATCTTAGTTAAGCTAGTCTTACAATCACAATTACACATTAGTTAAACCACTGTACCAACGTACCGAGAAAGTGTATAGTGGTCATTCAATTTATCGATAATAATAGTATCAAACATATACTTGAATAATGACAACGCAAATGCATAGACAATTCTCAAGCAATGTCTTACAACCAATAATTATATCAATCAAAAATCATGACCAAAATTTACACCCAATTCATCTCCCCCAACATTAACATGAATCCCAATCACCAATTATCACCTTGACATTATGAAACTAAATGTAAAATAAGCAATTATGAGCAAAGTGATAAAGATATCATGTCAATTAAACAACTACAAACTCATATCATCATCAAAATTCGGAATACCCATTTTCACATAAACCCTAATTTGCAAAGTTCATCAAATCAAGCAAATAAACATAGAATCATGGAGCAAATAGGATATGTAACATATAAACATCATTAATAGCATGAAAAGTACAAGATTAAACATCCCCACACTTAGCAATTGCAAAACCCACATGTAAAGTAATGTGAGAGTAAAAATCACAAATCGCAAGTAAAAAGATGTTAATCCATACCTTGGGAGCCATTAAAACAAGAATTGGAGATGAAAAGAGTGATAATTTTTCCAAATGGGGTTAGGGTTTTCGGAGTGCAGCAGCCGTATGAAGAAGAAGAATGAGAGAATTGGGGTTAGGTGAAAAGAATGACCAAAAATCGTTTTTTTAAAACTGCAGATATGCTGCGAACTCGGCGGCTTTGTATGTTACCCGGCGGGTTGATGTCGGGTTGGGCGCGGGTCAGGCCCGGGTCGCCAGGTATCCGGATCAAAACCAAGAAACAACCCGGCGGGTTGAATAGGTTAGCAACCGGGTCATATAATGAACCCGGCGGGTAGTGACAGAAGACGCCGGCTTATATAGGCTTTAAATGGGAAAATCATTCTGTTAACAACATGTTGAGAAAAATTAATTCACCCGGCGTGTCAATGTATTAACCCGGCGGGTTATAATGAAGACCCGGCGGCTAAGTGTATCAACCCGGCTGCTTACATACCGAATCCAAAAACCCCAGTTTTTTTTTTTTTTTTTTTTTTTTTTTTTTTAACTAAGGAAAATATGAATAATAATACTATCAATAATAATAATAAGTATATACCTAAGAACTAAAAGGATACGAAACGGGTTTTCTTGGACCCGTTTGGACACTTTGTTTATTAACGAGTCGAAAGCTTGACTCGACCCCGAATTCACTTGTCCTTGGGGTAAGCCGTGAGCTCCTCCCACTCGCTCTCCTTTTCTTCCTCGTGGTATAGTTTCAACCGATGACCATTGACAATAAAAGTTCCTCCATCCGAACCGAAAAGTTCAACGTATCCGGATGGATAACCATGTTTTACCGTATAAGGACCGGTCCAACGAGGCTTGAACTTTGGTTGTTTTAGCTTGAAACGTGATTGAAAAAGAAGAACTTTGTCACCGGCTTTGAATTCTTTTCTCATCTTTAGCTTACGATCGTGCAACACCTTGGTGCGTTCTTTGTAGAGACGAGAATTTTCATAAGCTTGCAACCGGAGCTCATCCAACTCGTGAAGTTGCAACATCCTTTTCTCCCCCGCTTCGATCAAATCCAAATTGCAATTCTTGAGCGCCCAATAAGCTTTATGCTCTATTTCAACGGGTAAATGGCAAGTTTTTCCATAAAGTAATCGGTACGGGGTCGTTCCAATAGGTGTCTTGTAGGCGGTCCGAAACGCCCACAATGCATCTTCAAGCTTTTTGGACCATATTGCCCGGTTGTCCTTCACCGTTTTCTCTAAAATTCTTTTCAAAGCACGGTTAGTGTTCTCGACTTGACCACTTGTTTGTGGGTGGTAGGAAGTCGAGAACCGGTGATTTACCCCATACTTTTTGAGAACTTTTTCCAATTGGGCATTCGCAAAGTGAGTCCCCCGGTCGCTAATCAATGCTTTGGGCATCCCAAATCGGCAAAATAGGCTTTTCAAGAAATCAATGACCACACGAGCGTCATTCTTCGGTAAAGCCTTAGCTTCCGCCCACTTGGACACATAATCAACCGCCACTAGAATGTATTCATTTTTGAACGAAGGTGGAAACGGTCCCATGAAATCTATGCCCCAAATATCAAAGACTTCGCAAACTTGGATGCTAGTTTGTGGCATTTCATCCCTTTTTGAGATGCTTCCGGTTCTTTGACAAGCATCGCAAGTTTGACATAAAGTGTTAGCCTCTTTGAAGATCGTCGGCCAATAAAAACCCGCATCAAACACTTTCTTCGCGGTGACCGAGGGGCCATAATGTCCACCGGTGGGCCCATAGTGACATTCATCCAAAATCTTTCTTGTTTCGCCGCCCGAAACACATCTCCTCACCATGCCATCCGCACAAACGCGGAATAAATAAGGCTCCTCCCAGAAATAATGCTTCAAGTTAGAGAAAAATTTGCTTTTCTCTTGGTGACTCATGCCTTTCCTCAAAACGCCTCCAACCAAATAGTTTGCCAAGTCGGCATACCATGGTGCTTCCTCATCCTTGTTTTCATCACCTACCTGCAAAAGAAATTCCTCGGGAAAGGAATCATCAATATTAGTATCGCCTTGCTTGTCAAGATTTGGATTTTCCAGTCTTGACAAGTGATCGGCGGCAAGGTTCTCGGCACCTCTCTTATCCTTGATTTCAATGTCAAATTCTTGCAAGAGAAGAATCCAACGAATAAGACGCGGTTTAGCGTCTTGTTTGGCAAAGAGATATTTGAGAGCCGAGTGATCGGTGAAAACTACAGTTTTAGATAGCACAAGATATTGCCTAAATTTGTCAAAGGCATATACGACGGCAAGCAATTCTTTCTCGGTGGTTGTGTAGTTTTGTTGGGCCCCATTCAAGGTTTTGCTAGCAAAGTAAATAGGTTTGAAATGTTTATCAATCCTTTGTCCTAGGACAGCTCCTAAGGCAAAGTCGCTTGCATCACACATGAGTTCAAAGGGCTTTGACCAATCGGGTGAGACTATGATAGGTGCCCTGGTTAAATGGTCTTTAAGGGTCGAAAATGCACTCAAACATGGTCCATCAAACACAAAAGGGGCATCCTTTTCAAGTAGCCTAGTCATTGGACGGGTGATCTTCGAAAAATCCTTAATGAATCTACGGTAAAACCCGGCGTGACCAAGGAAACTTCTAATGCCCTTAACATTGGTCGGTGGAGGTAATTTGGCAATAATATCAATCTTTGCCCTATCAACTTCAATTCCCAATCCCGACACTTTATGACCCAACACTATACCCTCTTTCACCATAAAATGGCATTTCTCCCAATTCAAGACTAGGTGGGCTTTCTCACATCTCCCCAACATTTTATCCAAGTTTTTTAGACATGACTCGAATGAATCGCCAAAAACCGAAAAATCATCCATGAAGACTTCCATAGAAGTTTCAACCATATCGTGAAAAATGGCGATCATACAACGTTGGAATGTGGCGGGAGCATTGCAAAGACCAAAGGGCATTCTCCTATAGGCATAGGTCCCAAATGGGCAAGTGAAGGTGGTCTTTTCTTGATCCTCGGGATCTATGGGTATTTGGAAATATCCCGAGAATCCGTCAAGGAAACAATAATATTCATTACCCGCCAACCTCTCAAGCATTTGGTCAATGAATGGTAAGGGAAAATGGTCTTTTCTCGTGGCATCATTCAACTTCCTATAATCAATGCACACACGCCATCCCGTGACCATCCTAGTGGGTATCATTTCATTTTGGTCATTGGCAACTACGGTCATCCCCCCTTTCTTTGGTACACAATGTACCGGGCTCACCCAAGAACTATCCGCAATGGGGTAAATAATACCCGCATCAAGAAGCTTAATTACTTCTTTCTTGACCACATCCACCATATTGGGATTAAGCCTCCGTTGTCTTTGGACAACGGGTTTAAAATCATCAACAAAGTTAATTTTGTGTTTACAAAATGATGGGCTTATTCCCGGTATGTCGGATGTCCGCCAAGCGAAAGCTCTTTTGTGAGCCTTAAGTACATTTAACAATTTAAGTTTTTCATCTTTCACAAGGGACGAAGAGATTATTACTGGGAGGAGATTTTCCTCATGGAGATAAGCATACTCCAAATGACTTGGAAGTTCTTTCAACTCCAAATCACGTGGTGGATCCTCCAATGACGTTTTGATCCTCATATTATCATCCTTTGAGAGCTCCTCAAAAACATCCTCACATTCGAGCTCTTCTTCGTCATTTGTCTCTTCCATGCTCATGACCAACTCCTCCTCGGTCATTCCTTCAACATTTGACTCTAGCAAGTCAACAAGCTCCGATTCCAATCCAAGCAAGCTTTCCAATTCGTCCTCCACCGCATCATCTATCACATCAATTCTAAAACACGAATCATCATTAGAATAAGGATGCTTCATGGCCTTATCGACCGTGAACGCAATCCTTTCATCACCCACCCCCAAGGTCAATTTCTTATCTTTAACCCCAATTATGGCATCCGCGGTATGTAGGAAGGGTCGTCCTAAAATCAAGGGTACCTTACTATCCTCCTCCATTTCGAGGATAACAAAGTCAACCGGGAAGGTAAATTGCCCTACCTCTATCAGCATGTTTTCCGCAATCCCAACGGGATATTGGAAAGATCTATCGGCAAGACGGATGCTCATGCGAGTGGGGGTTAGGGATCCTAGGGCCAATTTAGCATAAAGTGAATATGGCATTAAGTTTATACTAGCACCTAGGTCCGCAAGTGCATCACAAGTGATGATTTTACCCAATGTACACGAAATGATGAAACTCCCGGGATCTCCAAGCTTGGGTGGAATTTGGTTTTGGACAAGTGCCGAGCATTCCTCATTCAAAAACATTGCCGAAGCCTCCGACAATTTCTCCTTGTTGCTCACCAAATCCTTGATGAATTTGGCATAATTCGGCATCCCGGCTAATACATCAACCAAAGGCACATTGATTCGAATGCCCTTGATCATGTCCACAAATTTCCCATATTGAGCCGCAATCTTTTCTTTCCTTAGCCTTTGAGGATAAGGAATCTTTGGCTTGTAAGCTTTCACAACCGGAGTAGGTGACACCGGTGTGACCGTTGGTGTAGGAGCATCAACATTCTCTTCTTTGTCTTCCTCCTCAATTTCCTGCACAAAAGAGTTAGACACATTTTTGTCTTTGGTTTGAGGTGATGGAAGCTCCTTTCCGCTTCTCGTGGTTATAGCATTCACATGCTCATTTCTCGCGGATGGTGGTTGGTAAGGTTTGGAACCGCTAGATGGTGAAGGTTGTGGTCTTGGGTTTTGTTGTGTATTACTCGGTAAGCCACCGGTTGGCCTACTACTTTGCCCATCGGACAACCTCTCCATTTTCCGCTCCAAATCTTGGATTGAAGCTTGTTGATTCTTTTGCCCTTGTTCCATGCTCAACCGAATATTTGTCATTTGAGTTTTCATCCTCTCGGTTGCGGTTTCTTGCTTTGACATAAACTCCTTCATCATTTGTTCCATAGGAGTCAATGTGGGTTCTTGTTTTTGAACCGGTGGTTGTTGTTGTTCTCTAGATGGGCTTGGGTGTCGATTTTGGTTGTAAGGTTGGTTTTGGGATTGGTTTTGATTGTATGATTGGTTTTGAGGTTGGTTGAAGTTTTGGTTGTAAGGTTGGTTAGGTCTAGAAAATCGGATTTGGTTTTGGTTTTGGTTATAGCCTCCGCCTTGGTAGCCTCCCGAATTTCGGTTTTGATAACCCCCTCGTTGGTAATTTCCGTTTTGATAATTACCTTGTTGAAGAAAGTTAACACCTTCCTCACCTCCTACCATTGGCAAATCGTCTTGGGCACAATTAACCGTGGCATGATTTCCGCCACAATGACCGCAACCATCTCTAAGCTCCTTTATTTCACCTTTGATAGTCTTGAATTGTGCATCAAACTTAGAAGATAAAGCCTTGATTTCTTTCATCATGGCCGAGTCATTTGAGCTTCCACTTCCACTACTAGTACCCTCGGCGAATGCAACGTGCTTTTTAACCGGTTTTCCTCCTTTATCCTTAGCCCAATTTAAGCTTTGGATAACCTTGTCTTCAAGAAGCTTCCATGCTTCATTCGGTGTTTTGTAAAGGAATTGACCTCCTCCCGAGGCATCAAGAATACTTGCCGAATCCAAGTTAAGACCATTGTAGAATAACCCAATGATTTCTCTCTTCTTCAAATCGTGACCATGGCAATTCCTCAACATTTCTTTCATCCGACACCATGCCTCTACCAAAGTTTCGCCTTCTTGTTGTTTGAAAGCTCTAATCTCATTCAAAAGTCTTTCGGCCAAAGCCGGAGGATAAAATCGTCTAACGAATGCTTCCCTCATCTCATCCCAAGTAGTGATGGTGTTTGGTTCCAATTTTTGATACCAAATCTTTGCCTCACCACAAAGTGACATAGGAAATGTCCGTAGGCGAATCACTTCTTCCATATTTGCCCCATACTTGAAATAGCTCCCGATTTCAAGAAAGCTAGCAATGTGTTGGTGTGGATCGACCCGCACCCTTCCGTCAAATTGTTTATCTCTAATGAGTTGCATATGATGCCCTTTCAAAGAGAAATTATCATTTTCAATATCTTGAACCCGTATGGCCGCCTCGGGTGTAGGTGCCACGGTTCTCGTCCGTGAGAACATAGGAGTATCATCCTCATCCGCCATTTCTTCTTCACCTTCGGATGGTGTTGAAGGTTCTTCTTCGGGTGATGGAATATCCTCCACAAAAGTCTCTTCCACTTCAAATGTGTTTCCGGAAGATGTTTCGGTATCCGTTTGACTACTAGATGAATCCGATGATCTATGCTTTGGTTTCCTCCTTCGTTTACTCTTTTTGGTATTCTCCGGATTGGACAAAGGACTTAGAAGCTCTTTACCGAAACTCCTTGTGTTCATCCACTACCAATTCGCACCTGAAAGTTCACAAAAGATAAAACCATAAACGCACCGGCGCAATACAACCCAAAGTAACTTTCCAAGAATAAATTCTAGAAAGGATTAATTAATCACACTTAAATCAATTTTCACAAATCAAGTTCCCCGGCAGCGGCGCCAAAAACTTGATGTGCTGAATCCAGTTATAAAATTTATCGTTGAAAAGTGAACAAGAATGTACCGAGCTAGACCAAAACACAACCGGGCAGTGGACCCTATCGTGTGGTAGTATAGTTGGGTAAGTTCGGGTTCGAACACAGGGAACTAGATTGGATAATTAATAGAAGTGTGAGCAATTTAAAAAGAGAAAATAAAATGTGGTTGGTTTGTGTGACCGAATTGTCACGTTGCTTAAAACTATGAAATTTTAGTTAAACTAGGCAAGTGGACTCTTTAGAGTCAAAGTGATTGATTTGGAACTTTCAAATATTTAAAACTATACTTGCTTGGATTAGATCGTTAGTGATTTCGGGGTGTAAAGTTAAAACCGGTTATTTTATGCAAACAATTTTCCATCAAACCTAGGCTTAACATTCGCCATCACCTAATAATTCAACTTCAATTTACAAACCCATGATTCAATCAAATAACGGACATTCGCCATAGTTACCTATTCGCATATTTGAGCTTAACTTGTTAACCTATTCCAAAACCGCATCCGCAATCAAGTTCAACAATTTATAGACAAAAAGTTGACAACAATTCACTAGATAGAAAACGTTCGCTATATCTATTAGTAAATTATCAAACAAGTTAATTACTTGACATCAAGCTCAAATACACAAATAATTGATTAAACACAAGTTCAAGTCAAAAGAGTTTATGATTCATCCAAACGAAAGACATTCGCCAAATTCGCTAATTCAAATCATACTAGTTAACTAGCTTCACTTGTAATAATTTTCACATTCGCGAAAATAGATTCATTCATACATTTCATACAAATAACAAGTATTTTTATTAAACAACAAACATTCGCCATAGTTGTTTAGGCAAAATACCCACAAGTTAAACCACATCAACTAGTTACATACAAATTTATGGATGAATCTTAAACTCAAAGCATAAATCAAACACCAAATATAACACCCCTAGTCACTAACTAGTTCATCCAAGCAAGCATAACAAAACCTAGCCAACCATCATAATCACATCATCATACACACAAAACATCAAGGGAACTAAGGAAAACATGATTATATTTAGATAAAAATGCAAACCGAGTTCGTACAATGTCGAGATGATGATTGTTAGTAACCGAGAGATGCTACACTAAAGGAAATCTTCAAGAAAATGAAAGAAAACCTTCAAGAACTCCAAAATCGCCACCTAGAGACTGGTTTTGTGTGTGTTTTTCGTGTGTGTAAAGTTGGTGAGATCCAATAGTGAAAAGTGCTTTTTCTAGCCAAAAAGTGATCTGCCGCCCAAACTACCCGGCGGGTTGTGTTATGACCCGGCGGGTCCTTTGAAATTTGTGGAACCCGGCTGCTCAAACATATAACACGGCGGGTCATGTGAAGAAAACAACCCGGCGGCTCAGTAGGATCACCCGCCGGCTTCTACAGGGTTCAATCGGCCGAATTTCTCTGTGATCAACAAATGATGGAAAAGTTAATTTACCCGGCGGCTAGCATCACTCACCCGGCTGGTAACCATAACAACCCGGCGACTTAGTGTATCAACCCGGCGGCTTCTTCAAGACTTCATGACCCGGCTGCTACGTACCCCAAGCCGGCGGCTTCAAGCCATTTTCCAGCAGACCAGCATTTAGCTCGAGACTTCAACACTTTACAAACTTGCTCAAATCCAAACCAGAATGCAGTCCAAACGACGATTCTTCAATATTGATGCCTGTAATTCAATTTAAGCTAAATAAGTACCAAAAGTTCATAAAGTCCACTTAAAATGAATGCAAAAACAATGATATCGCTAAAGATAAACTTATACAAAATGAGCGATATCAATCATGCAGCGCAATACATTAAAGCATATAGCATGTCATATCACATTGTTCTATGTTTTCCACCCCTGGTTTTAAAAGCATTTAAAACAATAAAAGATAGGGGCTGTGAACTCACGGTTTTGCAAGTCTTCAGCACAAATAGATAGCTACAAATAATCCCAACGCGTCGCTCAAATACCTAGACGCAAATAATAATACTTTTATAAGTATGTGGATCATTTGTTAAGTTGAAATGTTTATAATATTTCAGTTGCTGGTGAGGTTTGCGTTTCAATTAGTCATTAAGTTCAAGTATGTATATTTATATACATTTTAGTTGAATATATATATTCTAATATATATTATTTATCGTCATTGTTAATATCCATAGATATAATTGTAGTTGTCGTTGTTGTCGATTATGTTTTCAAAACATAATTATAATAGTTATCAACATAACTTTGTTATATTGTTTACATATGTCATTTGTTAATTGTCTCGAATAAAACCTTGTCATTGTTTATATTTTCAAAAACGTAACTTGGTTAGTTATACAAAATATAACTTGTTTTCGTTTGTCGTATATAGTTGTACTAGATAATTAAATCGTTCCATTTATACGTTTCGTTAGATATATATATTGTCCGTTCGTTTGTATATATATATATATATATTTTGTAATCGTCTCGAAGTTTTGTCGTGTCCAAAATGTCCGAAATATAATGTCACAATAATATGTCCGTCTAATTACTACATCCCTTGTCGTATCTTTTTGTACCATTTGTCGTATAATAAATAACATAAGTCGTGTACCATTTATTAGTTTGTACATTATATAAAATACAAAAGTCACCAGTGGGGAATCCGCCGTATTCTGGTGAATACGCCGGATTCGGGTCAATTAGGGGGAATACGCCGTATTCTGGTGAATACGCCGTATTCATTCGAAAATAGGGGAATACGCCGTATTCTGGTGAATACGCCAGATTCGGTCCAAATTAAGGGAATACGCCGGATTCCCGTGAATCCGCCGTATTCATTTCAAATGTGGGGAATCCGCCGGATTCACATGAATCCGCCGGATTCATGTATGTCTTTTACCCGTTCATCGTTTTAGCCGAGGTTTGTGTGCGGTCGAAGGTGGGAATACGCCGTATTCTGGTGAATACGCCGTATTCGAAGTTTAAAAATTGGGAATCCGCCGTATTCCCGTGAATACGCCGGATTCATCTGAATTTCGGCTGGGAATCCGCCGGATTCACTTGAATCCGCCGGATTCAATGGTTTTGCAGATCCTGTTCGTTCTCTGTTATAACAAATACATACGGGTTTTGTTTTTAGCTTCGATTTTAACATGATCAATCATCATAATATGTTATATAAACCTATTGTAACATGTTTTAACAAGTTTATAACAACGATAATCATCAAAATCATAAATTTAAGAAAATTATATAAATGAAGAAAATGGAGAATTTTCCTCACAATGATCTTAGGAAGAAGATGATGATGATTTCTGATGTTGATGATGATGATTACGAACGAAGATAATGATAATGATCAAGGACCCATTTTGTTTGTGTTTGATTTTGTGAGTTTGAAAGGTTGAAAATAATGAAGATGAAGGTGATTATGGTGTTGCTTTCTTCCTGCTTGTTGCTGCTGCCTCTTGTTCTGCTTCCAGTACACGCACCAGAACCAGAGAGAAAACAAGTGAAGTGTTTGTAAATTTTGAAGATCAAAATGTAGGTGAGATGTATTATTGGTGACAAAGATTTCAAAGAGATGTAAGGAGGGAGTATGGTGAACGTACGTTTATGTTCCCAGATATTTTAGTTGGTGCAATATTGGTAGTTTTTAGCCCGTTAATTTCGTGTACGGGTATAATTTGTGGTACTTTATGTATAATAAAATTTTGCGTTATGTTTCTCGTTATCACAGATTTAGAAATACGAAATCGAAATGTGAAGTACTGTGGTACAAGTATCATTAAAATTGTTTACAGTAAAATTACTGTATAGTTAAAACGCGTGCCAGATTTCAGTTAAATTTGGAAATCATATTTTGAGGTAATGTTCTACACATTAAAACAGTAACTTACTAAATAATACTTTTATTATTTAGAACCTCTAGGCGCGTTTTAAAATTGTTTCTGTTCGTATTACGTGTAACAAACGTCGTCTAATTGTTTCGTTTTCTTTTCGTTGTAATACTTTTATCTAATAATTTCAAACTAAAAATTATTCAAAAGTATTTTCGAAGTTCATTTTGGAACTTTATTATTCGCGGTTTAATACGTTTAATATAAAACGTATAATGTATTATATTATTTCAATAATATAATTATATACTCCCTCCGTCCCATTTCTATTGTCCATTATTTCCATTTTGGGGTGTACCAAATTAATTGTCCACTTCCATAAATAGAAAGTTTAAGGAAATAAAGTTCTTTTTTACCCCTAGTGTATATATATAAGACAAAAAAATAGGTAAAAAGTAGAGGGTAAAACTGTCATTTTATCAAAAAGTAAGAGAGAGATAGTTATATTTTCTTAAACTGCGTGTCTTTTTGTCTGGTGACAATAAAATTGGGACGGAGGGAGTAATAGTTGTAATTAATAATTTTCGAATTATTAATTATTTTGTATCACGGACATTAATACGTTTAGTTTAGTAGAGTATAATACGTTTATTCGTACCTAATTATATATATATACACATAATTACAATCAAATACATCACATAACACGTAGTAAGTTACACAGAACTTATACACAAAATAGTTTGAATTCACTTAATCAGGGAATTACTCTAGGTAATGCATGAAATTAGGCTAAGTAAATACCCTAATTGGAGGATTGTCACACATTGTCGCGGATCTTAAACCTATACATATACGAATTATGATACTTTACACACACTAAAATAGATACTAATTTATTTAGTTAAAATATTAAAAATAAAATTTTAATCTATAACAATTTCAATTTAGTCGCCCGCGTTATTTCGGAACTTTAACCTGGTAATATTAAATATATACAAATTTCACGAGACCTCATTTATCGAGTGTGCCATCACGGCATGAGGCATATATATTGACCCAAAACAATAAAATATCTCTAAGACCCAACAAAGCTTTCGTCACTTCCTTCTTCCCTTGTGTCAGCTCAACGCCACGTCAGCACATCCAAAACTGACAAAAGATTGACAAAGCACTACCAACAATCCTTTCTTCCTTTAATTTTTGGGCCCCACATTTACCAATATACCTACATTTACATACACTAAACAAAAAATAACAATACATTAAATTACAGCTAGGCCCCACAAAAATTTTGTTTTCTTTCTTCGGTTAGTCGAAGAAGCAAAAGGGATGAAACAACCGAAGAAAGCCGTGCCATCAATATCAGTTTTGAAAGCTTCGTCACTCCAAACCGAAGAAATGAAGGAAGAAACCGATGGGATCGGTCTAACATTCACAGTTTCACACTACAATCAGACTTTTTTTGGGCCAAAATTTCTTGCTTATATAAATCAAAGCAAAGTTGAAAATTTACCAAAATCACTTAAAAGATGTTAAAGTTGTCAAACATGAAGGGGGTATAATGTAACTGTATTAAAGCATTTATTCTAGTTGCTGAAGAAGAATCGCATGTTTCACGTGTAGGAATAGGCACCACATCATCATCCTACTGGACCCCCACTCAGAATTCAGAACCTCCAATATCCACGTAAATCATATAATTCTTTAATTTTAATTTTTTATTTTAATTTCTTCGACCGCCTAAAAATAAGAGATACGGAAGATATTTTTAGATTAGATTCTTTTCTCCTTTCGAATTCATTCTCAACACAAATAAATATCTTTAATATTATTATTGCCATAATTATTATTAGAAGCTATTTTTATTTTATTACTTAATACAATAATTTATTCAAATATTTAATTAAATCGTGTACTATGAAAGTAAATTATGGTAGTGCATTAGCTTAGTTTGTACAATTCTAAAGTTAGGGCGGACCATATAATCAACTGTAGAGGGTTAAGGACCTTAATATGTGTGTTTACTGTTTGTATAAGTGTTTATATGCATATAATCCTATTGTTATTTTCAAATAAAATAATAAAAAATTCATTAATTGTTTAAAAGTTAATTGAGACGTAACAAAAAAATATATTTTATAACTAAATATAAGACATCATTTTGACAGTTAACCAGATTTTTGCTTCGGACCTTCGACAATTTAAAGACGGTCCAGTCTAAATCTATAAGTTTCTTAAGATACTAAAATTTTATTAAAAAATAATAATGTTAAAGGCTTAAAGCCCCAAACAAAATCTTTTTTAGTGCCAACAAAAGTTCAATATTCTAAAAGGGATTTTAAACATGTTCTTGAATATATAAATTAAAACTTAACACATTCCAAATCTTCACATGCATGTAGGTACTTTAGATGCACAACTATCTTAACCTTGGTTTTTATATACAAAAGTTGTAAGAAAACTTACAAATAAAATTTTATAATGGCCAGAATACTTCAACTTTTATATGGTCTTTGTTCACACGTATGGTCAAGACAAAAACTTTTATATGGTCTTTTTCACACATATGGTCGAGACAAAACATAGCAATATTTAACAGTGATAAATCATTAGAGTACAATAATTTTCTAAAGAATGAGAGAACCAATGATATTGTGTCATGTGTACAAAGAGAATGTTTCACATGTACAAAACTCATTTACCCCCAACATAAATTATCTCACAAACATCAAATCGAAAAATTATGAAAATTGCACTATAAAATTCAGCGTTTTCTCCTCTTCGATTTTCCGTCCCTCAAGGGATACTTTCGACGAGTTTTTTTTCCTTCTTTTTTGGCGGGTTTCACATTTTACCAATACATGTGTTAAAGTGTTGCGTTTAGGGTTTAGGGTTTGGGGTTCAAGATTTAGGGTATCTGCCTAAACCCCAAACCCTAAACCTTAAATCTTACTAAACCCTACACCCTACTAAACCCTAAATCCTTTTAAACCCTAAATCCTACTAAACCCTAACCCTAAATTAAATGTACAACCAAACACTAACACATATGTTAATAATTTTAAACCCACCAAAAAAATGAAAAAAAAAAATCATCGAAAGTATGCTTTGAGGGACAACAAATCGAAGAGGAGAAAACCCTGAATGTTATGATGCAATTTTCATAATTTTTGATGTTGGGGTAAATGAGTTATGTACATGTGGAGCATTCTCATTGGTTCTTCCATACTTCCAAAAATTCTTGTACAACCTTGAACTTTTCTCATATTTAATAATCTCAATGTGTCATTTATATATATGTAATGTGATAAAAAGTATATTAAAAAGAGATTACAGGAATATTATTACTTTGGAAAAATACACATATATGAATAGAGAAATTCCAATTTGAAAGAATCTTTGCCGGGAATACATGAGTTGGAGCCTTGTAATTTGTAAAACATAACATAAAACAAAAACAAAGAAAAGAACAAATTAGATTCTAAAGAAAATGTGGTAATGGCGAATTTCTTAATCTCAAATCATGTGTGTCTACTGTCTAGTAACTCGTGTGGATAATTAAAAATAATAGTACAATCTTTTTCTTTTGAGTAAGCAACAAAGTACTCATCTATTCATACTAATGTACAAAGTATCTTAGTAGTTTATTTATAGAAATTCTTAAAATTAAGATTCAACATGTCTACAATTAGTTATCTGATTATCATTCTCATTTTACAATATACCCGATCAATTTCACATAATTTTCATTTTTCACTAACTGTATCCCGAATCACAAACTTTACATACGCACAAACTAGAATTATCAACTCACAATCACGGGTATTCCAAATACATTAAAGTACTAAATTCCGCATGGAAATTTCATACATTAGTGATTGGAGTTATGGGCTTAGTGTCCCTGAATTTGTATTTGGGCGTTTTTCCTATTTCCATTTCTTCTTTCCTGTATTTTATGTTTCCTAGGGCTTTTGTCTTGAAGCCTATTTCCTTGTATTTGTTGCACCTTTCTTAGGTGTCTTGTTTTAATGCATTGCCTTTTCTAATAAAACTAAATTCAGTTGCATTGCACGGGTAATACATTAGTACTACATTACTTATTTCGTCGCGTCCCAATTAAAATATTCATATTTCTATTTACTTTTTTATGTTCTAGAGTAAGTATTCTAGTTTAACTTATAAATCAATCACAATATGTTTAAGTGAGAAAAAAAAATTATTGATTAAAAGTGTGATCATTACGCTTTTCTATATCTGTAGCAAATTGTATTAGACATTTAAATCAGATGAAGGTAATATACTAATATACATCATATTGACATTATTTTTATGTTAGTTTGATTTTACAAACTATTAATTTAATTGTAAATCTATAGTTATTATTCTAGATTGAGGTTCAAATGAGAATGAGATTTTTTATGAAAATTGAGGAATCAATCAGAACGTATCACATGTGTTACTAGCCTATATCACATGTGTTACGCCGGTAACACATGTGTTATCAGCTTCTAACACATGTGTTACTCGTTTTCAAAACCCACCAAAAAACGGGAAAAAAAAATAATTCGTCGAAAGTATACCTTGTCACATCTCTAATAGAAGAGAATAAAACGCTGATTTTTATGGTTCAATTTTTATGATTTTTCGACTTCATTTGGGAGATATTTAATTTTTAAAAACGTGGGGGAAAGTGGATTTAGTGACACGTGACGCATTCCTATCGGTTTCTTCATTCTCACATAAAGTTGTTGTACTCATTTGAACCTTACTCTATTATTCTATAGTTTCAATTAAATAACATCTTTTCATGAATCAATATTTCAGCTATTATAATCTGTTTGAAAATTGAATTTATTTGTTTTAATCATCATATTATGTGACGTAATGTATAACCTACATAAATGAATAATATAAATTATAAGTTTATTCAAATTTTGTACTCAAATATTAAAGATATATAAAAAAATAAAGGTTAAAGTGAGACATTAAAATTTTACTGTTAAATCAAATTTAATGCAAAATCTTTCTATAATTTGGTATACATCAAATTTGCTGAATTGTGTAGATGGTTTTTTTTTTTATAAAGAAAAAAAAAATCATTCAAGATTGCATTAGTATAAGGGAGTTGATAGATACAACAGATAACTTAATCCATACATCCCGTATAACTGTTATGAATCAAATCCTTTATTGTATACTAGCGTTGGCCCGCGCAATGTCGTGGGAAACTGAAAGTATCGATGAGAGATGTTAATACGATGGTGATTTTTTTTTCAAAGATGTGAGGATTGGCTAGATTTTTTGTATGTTTTTTGAAAATATGTGATATGTGTTTTGTGTATATATAGGTGGGACCTACATTGGGACATACATCGTCTCCGGCCCAAGTTTTGAAGGTTATTTATGTACATGTTGATGTGTGTATACCATGTTATAAATAAACTTAGAAATATTAAAGAATGGACAACTACACAATAGGCAAGCGCACCTAATTGAGTAGTAGTATAGCTTTGGTAAATCCGAGTTTCGTTCCCACAAGGACAATGTGTGTGTACTTCGAGAATTGATTGAGCTAGCAATCAAACTTTTATTGAAAGCAAGTAAATGGTCGGATAGTTGTGCCTTTTAACGACAGGCAGTCAAAAGTATTTATAATGATAAATAAATAAAGCAAGTAAAGATAGTAGTGATCCCACATTGGTATGAACTATGTTTATTCATGCTTAATTCCCTTTGACTCGGATGTATAGATTAAGTATGAGACTCAATCAACCATATGCAATTAACAAAACCAATCACTTTGTTGTCACAAAACCAATTGAGTAATCGACTTTTCTTAGTGCAAGATGTCTCTAAACACCAATCTTTGTTAATCACCTATTGTCAATTCAAGTAACTTCATTGTTCAATCGATAGCCATACTTTCATAAAAGCTAAAATCACACAAGGAGTCCATTAATATGATTCACAAACAATCAAGTATTAGTCCTAATTCAATTCCTTGTATTCGATGGAATAACAAGTCACAATCAAAGATTTCTCAATAGATTATAAACAAATGACTAACAAACACAAGTTTTCACTTAATGCAATAGTCATTCATCAATTGAATCAAAACTAAACATAAATCATTCATGGTTCTTTGATTAAACATAAAATCAACATACGATGATGTGATGAATCTAGTCTTAAAATTTATCGTTGAAAAGTAAACCAAAAAGTACCGAGCTAGACCAAAACACAACCGGACAGTGGACCCTGTCGAGTGGTAGTATAGTTTGGTAAGTTCGGGTTCGAACACAGGGAATGTGAGTTTAAGAATTATATTCAAGTGCAAGTAATTAATACAGAAAAGTAACTGTGGGGGTTTTGTGTGACCGAGTTGTCACGATGCTTAAAACTACAAACTTTAATTAATCTAGGCAGGTGGACTCTGAAGAGTCAAAGTGATTGATTGGAAACTTTCAGATATTAAAAACAATGCTTGCTTGGACTATTTCACTAGTGATTTCGGGGTGTAGAGTTATAGCCGGTTATACTATATGCCAAGGGTAATATTCATCAAACATAAGCTCAACGTTCGCTAAGACCTATTGTTCAACTTCAATCAACAAACCTATGATTTAATCTAGTAACGGACGTTCGCCATGGTTACCAACTCGCACAATTTAGCTAAATCATTTTACACATTCCAAAATCACATTCGCAATTTTGTTCAATCATTTATAGACAAATAATCGATAGCAATTTACTTGGTTGAAAACGTTCGCTATATCAATTAGTAAATTACCAAATGGTTAAATTCTAGTGATTAAGCTCAATCACACAAGGTTCTCCGATTAAACATAAATTTAGATTTGTGAGTTTGCAAATCATCCACACGACAAACATTCGCTATAATCGCTAACTTGTATGAATTTAACTAGTGTTTTTACAATCATCAAATGCTTTGTTCCACAAATGACAAACAACTCATTTAGGTATTTTTACTAAACAAAGAACATTCGCTATAATTGTTTAGCTAAAATGCCAAAAGTTCATAACAACAACCAACTAAATGCATTCAAATCCATGGATGATTCACAAACTCAAGCATAAATTAACACCAAAAGATACACCCCTAATCAACTAGTTAGTTCATCCAAACAAGCACAATAATCTAGCCACTAATCAACATAACAACAAGATAAACACATGAAATAAGAGAAATCAAAGTAAACATAATTATAATCGAATAAAGATGCAAACCAAGTGATTACAATGTTCGGATGATGATTCTTCGTGTCCGAATGATATAATATGATGAGATATCTTCAAGGTGATGAAAATGGCTTAAAAACCCAAAAAAATCGCCATGGAGGCTGCCCCAAATTGGGGGTGGAGTGTATCTGATGCGGAACCCTAAAACAGGTCATAAATAGACTTCCCCGCGCATGAAAGCAGATCGGCTAAGGCATAGCAGATCTGCTTTAGGAAAGCAGATCGGCTTTATCAAAGCAGATCGGCTATGATGTTGGGCAACGCACAAGGTCGAATTTCTGATTTGATTTTGCACTAGAGAAGCCGATCGGCTAAACTTAGCAGATCGGCTATGAACCTTTTCTTTTCAGCTGACCATCTTCTGGAAAATTGTAGAGCTCTGAGTTAGCTTCGTTTGGCCGCCTGAATCACCTCAATCCGAGTTCGTATGAGGGAGATATGGTCAAAACGGTGCAGCATAGCAAAATCAGCAAAATCCTCATCTTTTCATCCATTCTTTCTCAATCTTCAACCTAAACACATGAAATCAATTTCCAACTAAATAAGTACCAAAAGTTCATGAAATCGACTAGAAACAAGTACAAAAACAATGATATCGCGAGAGATAAACATGTACAAAACGAGCGATATCAAATATCCCCATACTTGAACTTTGCTTGTCCTCAAGCAAACTATGATTTACATTCCAAAACACATACCTCTTGCATTTAGAATTTAAGAACAAGGTTTTACAAAATATAACTAACCACAATTGCAAAAGTAATCATGTTAGTAGCATGAATACAAACATAGAAAACCTTAAATAAGTTTGTCAAGCTTGAATGCACAACTTAGCACCTCTCAATAGGAAATGTGTTTCAATCACTCAACTCTCAATTTGTTCAAGATTGGGAATGGAATAGATAAACACTCAAATAGCCAAGTCGTGATGCGTTATTACCATAGGCTTGCCAAAAGATCAAATCTCCACCGACTAGGCGTGAGCACCAAGTGAAGTATCAAAAGAGGTATTCTAACAATGTGTTATAATTATAAGTGTGATGGTGAAATTGTGATATGGTAGACACTTTTATAAATTGTTGAAAATGGTAGTCAAAAATTTGTATGTTGTGTTACCTAGAAACTAAAATGAAAATGTGATCTCAATTAACCTTAGGCTTCAACTTTGATCATCTAACAATATTTCTTCAATTCTTGCCTCCTTAGTTAAATTTCATCAACTTTTGTCTATGACTTCATTTGTGCTTCTAGTTTGCTCAAAAAGTTTCTTGAATTTCACCTTGGTTTTGCTTCCTTGAATCAATAATCTTCATATAATAATCTTCAAAAGGTTGATTTGAAATCACATTTTATAAATCGATTTGAAATGTTACAAGGCAACTTTTAAACTTTTGACTACACAAAAATAAGGCTAGGGTATTAATTGTGATGAAAATGTAAGTGAAAAGTATCTAGGGGTTTCTTAGCACTAAAAATGAGTGCTAACGACCTGGGTGGACTAGTTATAAATGGTTTTAAAATAAAAACTGAAAATCTAAAACCTAATGAATACCAATTCATCGTCTACTTCACCTATATCACATGAATATGATCCCACAGCGGTCTTGAAATGCATCATTAAGGCAAGTTCTAGAATAAACTACAAACACCGGCACACTCATAGCAATTGAAATATATAAACACTAAAGATAAGTGTTTTCAATTTAAGCTCAAGATTTCTCACAATTTTTAGTGGGGCTATAAATGTGCTAGTTATGCAATTCACCCAATGAGGTTGCTCTATGACAAATTTATCATGCAAGAGGTAAGATTTAATTACTTTCAACAAAATTTATCAATTACATTACTAAAGCAATTAATCTTAAAAGGACAAACTAATTCAAGTGAATAATAACCTCCCCACACTTAACATTTGCATTGTCCTCAATGCAACAAAATATAATATATGAAATAAGCATAAGTGTGAAAGGTAAAAGGGAGCGAGTACTTCCCGGGGGTTTTTGCATATTCTTATTCTTGATTAACCTTCATACTTTCCATTCCTTTCAGGTACATTCTCATTATAGCACAAGGTCTCCATCTTCAATCATCACTTCAAGATACGGGTTCACCTCCCGCAAGGTGCTTGGTTTATTTACGAGTCTCAAAGCTTGACTCAACCCTTGCTTTCTCACAACCAATCCTCAATCACGCTACCACCTCCTTTCTCGTCATACTCACATAGGAGGATATCTTCCTTTGTTTTGTCATTTCGATAAAACATCCTCCAACTAAAACTTATAACGTGAACACAAACTTTCCATTCATCGAGTGGCCTTATGATAATCGTAATGAGTGCCACTTTCAAGTAAGAATGACTAGTTTTCCCCACGTCTTCTGAAAAACCTTCAACAAGTATACAACAATAATTGGGTGGTTCTTCAAAATAGTTTGGATGCACATACTCAATACCCCTATCCAACCTAACATCTACCTCTTGCAACTCAGTTATTTGCCCATGCCCAATGTTAGACTTCACCGTTCCTCCACTAAAAATTGATTCTACCACCAAGTCATCGGGGGGTTTCGGTTCTTTCAACAAAACACACTCATAATTGCATAGCAAAGAATGAGACATCAAACCTATGGGTGCCTCCTTGATTGAAGAAATGGTACACTTTTGATCATCTACCTTTGACAATTCACATTCACCATTCAAATGCGATGATATTTGGACCATAGACTCTCCATTGCTTTTGAGTTCATCTAACTCGCCATCACCTATTTCAGTTTGTACATGTGTGCCACTAACTCGATATAAATTTCCAAATTCTGCATATAGGAAGAGATCATCTCCAACTCCTTTCTCCACTAGCTTATCTAACTCATGATCACTAATCCCAAGCAGTTCTTGTAACTCCATTATATCGGCATCATAGCCAACAATTGCATCCTTAGTCACTTCAGGCTCTAGCATGTATGAATCCTGCAAAACAATTTGTGAAGTTTCATGAGGGTAATTAGTGACTTCATTCTCTTCTTCCACCTCATCCATTTCGTCTTCACTATCATCCTGAAAAACAAAGTTAGAAGAATATGGAACATCAATGTTAGAATAATAATCATTGCACTCAATAGCCTCAACATTATCCAAATGCTCGGTTGCATTGGTGTATGTATCATATGACCTTTGTTGACCAAACTCTATATTCCAATCAAAAATGTCATCCCATTCTCTACTTTGCCTCTCCGTTTGCTCTATCGCCCCTTTCAACAACCGTTCAAGATTTGACATTTCCGGTTGTTCCATCTCTTTGGTGATTAAAGGTTCATCAATCCAAGACCTCGATTGATAAGGTTGGTTCCATTCATCTTGGTGTCTTGGTGGTGCACACCTTCCGCGTGATATCATTGGCACATCATCATAATCACTCTTTTCACATAAAGGTTTGTAACCTTTATGATTTGAGTAATATGACATTGATGCTAAGTCACAAATCTGCTACAAACATCAAAACTAAAAACGGTAAAACGTAACCACTCAACACAAAATAAACAAACATTAAAAATATATACACTAATAATAACTAAAACTCTTAAAGTAACTTTCCTAGAAATAAATTCCAGAAAAAGGGTCAATTAATTACACTCGAATTAAACTCTTAATCAATCACATTCCCCGGCAGCGGCGCCAAAAACTTGATGTGATGAATCTAGTCTTAAAATTTATCGTTGAAAAGTAAACCAAAAAGTACCGAGCTAGACCAAAACACAACCGGACAGTGGACCCTGTCGAGTGGTAGTATAGTTTGGTAAGTTCGGGTTCGAACACAGGGAATGTGAGTTTAAGAATTATATTCAAGTGCAAGTAATTAATACAGAAAAGTAACTGTGGGGGTTTTGTGTGACCGAGTTGTCACGATGCTTAAAACTACAAACTTTAATTAATCTAGGCAGGTGGACTCTGAAGAGTCAAAGTGATTGATTGGAAACTTTCAGATATTAAAAACAATGCTTGCTTGGACTATTTCACTAGTGATTTCGGGGTGTAGAGTTATAGCCGGTTATACTATATGCCAAGGGTAATATTCATCAAACATAAGCTCAACGTTCGCTAAGACCTATTGTTCAACTTCAATCAACAAACCTATGATTTAATCTAGTAACGGACGTTCGCCATGGTTACCAACTCGCACAATTTAGCTAAATCATTTTACACATTCCAAAATCACATTCGCAATTTTGTTCAATCATTTATAGACAAATAATCGATAGCAATTTACTTGGTTGAAAACGTTCGCTATATCAATTAGTAAATTACCAAATGGTTAAATTCTAGTGATTAAGCTCAATCACACAAGGTTCTCCGATTAAACATAAATTTAGATTTGTGAGTTTGCAAATCATCCACACGACAAACATTCGCTATAATCGCTAACTTGTATGAATTTAACTAGTGTTTTTACAATCATCAAATGCTTTGTTCCACAAATGACAAACAACTCATTTAGGTATTTTTACTAAACAAAGAACATTCGCTATAATTGTTTAGCTAAAATGCCAAAAGTTCATAACAACAACCAACTAAATGCATTCAAATCCATGGATGATTCACAAACTCAAGCATAAATTAACACCAAAAGATACACCCCTAATCAACTAGTTAGTTCATCCAAACAAGCACAATAATCTAGCCACTAATCAACATAACAACAAGATAAACACATGAAATAAGAGAAATCAAAGTAAACATAATTATAATCGAATAAAGATGCAAACCAAGTGATTACAATGTTCGGATGATGATTCTTCGTGTCCGAATGATATAATATGATGAGATATCTTCAAGGTGATGAAAATGGCTTAAAAACCCAAAAAAATCGCCATGGAGGCTGCCCCAAATTGGGGGTGGAGTGTATCTGATGCGGAACCCTAAAACAGGTCATAAATAGACTTCCCCGCGCATGAAAGCAGATCGGCTAAGGCATAGCAGATCTGCTTTAGGAAAGCAGATCGGCTTTATCAAAGCAGATCGGCTATGATGTTGGGCAACGCACAAGGTCGAATTTCTGATTTGATTTTGCACTAGAGAAGCCGATCGGCTAAACTTAGCAGATCGGCTATGAACCTTTTCTTTTCAGCTGACCATCTTCTGGAAAATTGTAGAGCTCTGAGTTAGCTTCGTTTGGCCGCCTGAATCACCTCAATCCGAGTTCGTATGAGGGAGATATGGTCAAAACGGTGCAGCATAGCAAAATCAGCAAAATCCTCATCTTTTCATCCATTCTTTCTCAATCTTCAACCTAAACACATAAAATCAATTTCCAACTAAATAAGTACCAAAAGTTCATGAAATCGACTAGAAACAAGTACAAAAACAATGATATCGCGAGAGATAAACATGTACAAAACGAGCGATATCATACGACATAATCGAATCTACATACGATACATCCACAATCAAAGGTTCATAAACATAAATAAATATAGGAACCTCAGCCCATAATAACAAAGACACATCAATTCAACAAATGAACCCTAACGGTAGTTAAAAGATCAAACCGAAGAGAAGAATTGTGCCGGATGATTGGGGTTTGATTCCTCGTTCCGGATCCATAGAGATACCTTAGAATCACCTAGGATGTCTCCAAAAACTCTCCCATGGCCGTCACCAAAATGAAAGGATTACCCCAAGTGAGAGAAAGTGTGACCTTTTATATGCTACAAGACCTCTTGTCTCCAAACAGCACTCTTGGAGTCTCCAGCAGAAATACTTAAAACCTTGACACTGCTCTCGCCTCCAGACAGCACTTTTGGAGTCTCCAGCAAGCCAAAATCAATATCTTTTATATTTCCTTCATTTTACTTCTAAAACGCAAGGGGTCTTAACTATTTCTTCATTAATCCTCGATATTAGACCTGAAAGCATAACTAAACGATTAAGTACCGAAAGTTCATGAAAATGCAATCAACCAAGTACAAAAGAGCTCTATAATGCCCGAGAAAATATGTATAAAATAGGCATTATCACATGTATATTGTAAGACTAATCTCTCTTTATATTAAAAGAAAACCAAAATTAGGTAACCCTTCTTAAAATAAACCATTTTAAAGTAATCCCAACCATTAAATGATTAAGGGTTTTTAATTATATCCATTGATTTAATTTTCCTTGGATGACTACCTAATTAGCAAAATGGGTGATGAAAAAAGACAAAGCTACCCTTGAATTAAATTGTTAATTACCCATGGTTTTTAGTCATCCAATATTTGTTCCATTATCAAAAATTCAGGAGCAAATTTACCGCCTCCAAACAAACCTTCACACCGAAACCATGAAAAATCAATTTTAACAGCTCTTCATCTTTACACTCTTTTTTAACAGCTTCTTCTTTGAACTCTTATATGTAGTATTTAAATTGCTTCACACCGAAACCATGAAAAATCAATTTCGCATTGATGGTCAAAGATGAGTATAGAATCCTGCCACTTGACTTTAGAGATTGTTGAAAAGGGCTTATTCAGATTGTAGACGCTACAACATCATTATGTAAAGGAACGACTGATAATTCAAAATGTGATAGCATTCTTATCTATGGTCTATGAGTTAGGAGTGGCTTTAGTCATAAAATAATTCACGTGGTGCTTATTGTTAATTGCCAGGTATATGTAGCGTATCACACGAGTATCATGCTACAAAATTGGGGATGATATAAGTGTAATTTAATGCTTTATGATTTTCTAAGACTCGGTTAATTTATAAATTGTTTGTGTTAAAATGTCCTTTGGGGATTGGAATACTACTATCAGTTACACGGTATATGCTTTGAATAGATCCACGACAAAAAGAGTTTTTTAGATTGTAGTTCTTCTATAGATCATGATACTCCTCTACATTTGTCAAAAATAATTTAGAGCATGAATACGTTGATGCATAGTTGAGATCTGAGCACTGTATATTATTTGGATATGTGTTTCTGTGTTTTGATTGTATACCACTGAACATAAGAGTATAAGAGTATGCTTGCCAGATTGTTATTAAAGGTTTCTCAATTATGCTTGAAAAGCATGTATCAGTACCAACTTTTACCTTTTATCTTTCACTGAATAGAATTTATGAATTTTATTAGATTTCTCATGAATAAAAATCATTTGAAGCTTTAAGGTAGTTTTCAATTCTAATTCTTATTAATTGAATCGAAGAAATTAAAAGTTCATTAACTTAGTTGAACATTTTCACAAAGTACAGTAACATATTTGTACATTAACCCATGATTTTAATGCATACTCCCGCGAAACCGCGGGTTATAAACTAGTTTAATGTAATAAAAAATAAATTAATTATCCAAAAAGATTAATGTTTTTTATGGACAAATATTGTAGATAATCTCTATAATTAGGGAAGGTTAATTTGATCCATTTTATTAAATATAAGGGTATTTTTGTCATTATCATTTTTTAATATTCAAACAATTTATAAGGGTTCATGATATCACTTCCTTCTGTAATAACTTTATAGCTCAAATGATTGTGGTTATCATTTTTGGATTTTTTATTTATTAGTTTAAACTTTAAATATTTCATATAGAGGTGTTCATTCGGTTAATTCGGTTTAAACCGAACCTAATAGATAAAATCGATCAGTTTTCGGTTTTAAAAAATTGAAACCGAACCGAACAAGTATAAAACCAAACCGAACCGAATTATTATTCGGTTTATTCGGTTCTACTATTCGGTTTACGCTTTCATATATAAATAATAAAATCATTAAAACAAAATCAAGATACTTTAATATTAAACAAAACTAATTGACACGTTTCGTAAGTTTTTGACAAAAGTTTAATTATTTGCAAGACAAAACTAAAATATAGTTGAGACTTTTGTGATAAATGATAAATAGAGTTAATAATGGTATTAGTATACATAATAATGGGTGATTAACTCAATTAATATGTACACATGCTGAAAATATTACCAAAGTATATTATAATTCGGTTAATTTGAACTATTCGATTTTTATAATGATAACCAAAACCAATCCAAAAACCAATTTAAATATTCGGTTTTGAACCGAACCGATCCAAAAAACTAAAATTATCCAAACCAAATAGTCCAAACCAAATTGTCCAATTGAACAATTCGGTCTGTCGAAATAGTAAACACCGCTAATTTCATATGACCGTATGTTTTTTTATATTTGGAATGTAGCATATAAAGATTATTGTTGATATTTGGAAGGATGGGGTTTGGTTGATTATAGCAATTTCTCTATTATTTTCCCTTACTCCTCTCACTTTCTTTAAAGTTATTCAAGAGCTACAGGTAGAAGATCTCCAAGTCACCAGCATCACTTTCTTCGTCACTTTATAATCTTTATTATTTAATTTCTACGATTAGTTAATTATACTCGTTTAGACTTGTTTATTTCACTTCATAAAATTTAATATTCCTTAATTTTGATCCTCTGCATCATCATCTATATTTTATACTACTGTAATTGTTTAGCTGTTACCTTTTCTAGCAGTATTTATTCTATATTTATATATTAATTTAATATTTTTTTATTATAAAGTCTCCGGTTTCCATTGCGGGTGTCCATATCTAACAACTACTAAAAAAAAAAGAGTTCATCTGATATTCCTGTGGTTAGGGCTCAGCTTTCTTGAAATTCTTGACTTTTGTTCTACAATTCAAGATTTCATCTTTGAGACTAATGTCTTGTAGAAGTTGCTCCTTCAGGTGCAGATGTGAGGTCAGCAACTCCAGTTGACTTCAACTTCAAAAGGGTATCATCAAAAATGGAAATTTATGAACTTATGATGAAAAAAAATATGCTTTTCTTGATTTTTGGTATGTGGGTCATGGTGGCGGTTGCTATGGCAGATGAGGGTAAAACTGTAAATTCATCATCAGCAGCAGCAGCATCATCAAGAAGGCCAAAGGTTGTAAATATTGGAGCTTTGTTAACAGTTAATTCAGTTATTGGGAGGTCTGTAAAGCCTGCAATCATAGCTGCTGTTGATGATGTTAATGCTGATCCAAACATTCTTGGTGACACCCAGTTGAATCTCATTTTACATGATACTAATTGCAGTGGATTTCTTGGCACCATTGAAGGTAATATAATTCTCTGTTAATGTTAAGTTTTACATTTTACACTTGGTACAATCATATTTGGTTTTTAGAGAATTTTATTAGGATAACATAGCTGCTAACAACACATAAAGTTCGGTGTAACATAGGCAAAAATAAATATATTCATAAGTTTTTTTATATAAACACAATCACTAATAGCCTTGCTTTATTGGTCAGAAACTTGATCAATACAGTTGGAGTACCATTATTAGAAAAAGTGATTGCCTTTAAACAGGGAAAAAGTAGCTGTGTTACTGTGTACATAATACCAAAGATCAAAACCTACTTTATTGTTGTACAAATCAGTTTCAGTATATCATAATACAAAGTTTTGAAGCTTCACAGCTAAAATAGCCCTATTCTAATGGTAAAGTTTTTTAAGCACAAGTTAGGAATCAAAAGTCAAAATTTGATAAACAAACGAATAGATGAATAGCTACTTGTTTCTATACTAATGCTAAACGCTAGTTGATATGTTTGACTTTGAGTGTCATATCATATGCCATGGTTTTACTTTCAAAGTTAACATCATCCACATGACACGTGATATTTAAGATGGGCTTGATATATTATTAGCTTATCAAAAGGTATAAAATTTACTATCAAGAAGAAAAGAATTGATGTTAGTAATACTAATAACTCATTTGTAATTATGAATTTTTCAAATATCACTTTGAATCCAAGAATTGTAGACTGATTTTTGCTATATTGATATAGCTTTGGAACTGATGGAGAATGATGTCGTGGCCGCAATCGGGCCACAATCATCTACCATAGCACACGTTATCTCACATGTCGTAAACGAGCTTCATGTACCTCTACTTTCGTTCGGTGCAACTGACCCCACACTATCAGCTCTCCAATACCCTTACTTCATTCGTACCACACAAAACGACTATTACCAAATGTCAGCCATTGCAGACTTGCTCGATTACTACGATTGGAAAGAAGTAATTGCAATATTTGTAGATGATGATTATGGCAGAAATGGGATTTCATCGTTAGACGATTCATTAGCCAAGAAACGAGCCAAGATTTCTTATAAAGCGGCATTTGCCTCAGGTGCATCAGCAGACGACATAAGTGAAGTACTGACTGCAGTTAATTTAATGGAGTCTCGTGTTTATGTTGTTCATGTGAATCCTGATTCGGGTCTCGATATTTTCTCGGTTGCCAAGAAACTCGGAATGATGACAAGTGGTTATGTTTGGATAACTACAGAATGGGTCCCGGCACTTCTGGATCCATCAGAACCGCCAGATTCTGACACCATGGATTTATTACAAGGTGTGTTGTCACTCCGACAACACACACCAAATTCCAGCCTGAAAAAAGCGTTTGATACGAAATGGAAAAGCATTAAACAAAAGGAAACGCCGAATTTCAATTCGTATGCTCTTTATGCTTACGATTCTGTATGGTTACTCGCGTATGCTCTCGACACTTTGTTAAAATCTGGCGAAAGTATCTCGTTTTCTTCTGATCCGAAGCTTCAAAGCACAAATGGAAGTCAGCTTCGACTGTCAGCACTTCATATGTTCAACGAAGGTCCCAAACTACTCGAAGCGATTCTATCGACGAATTTCACAGGTTTAACGGGTGCAGTTCAGTTCGATCATGATAAGAATCTGATTCATCCGGCTTACGATATTCTTAACATTGGTGGAACCGGATTGCGGACCATCGGATATTGGTCAAACTATTCTGGTTTATCGATCGATCCACCTGAAAATGTGTATACCAAACCTTTGAACAGTTCTAATGATGCTCAACGTCTTTATAGTGTAATTTGGCCTGGTGAAACGAGTGTGAAGCCACGTGGATGGGTGTTTCCGAACAATGGGAAGCCTTTGAGGATCGGTGTACCATACAGACATAGTTACAAAGAGGTTATAACGAAAGACGATAAGTCTCCACAAGGTGTAAGAGGGTATAGCTTTGATGTCTTTGAAGCTGCTGTGAATTTACTACCGTATGCTGTGCCTCGCGAATATATTATATTTGGAGATGGCATTCGAAACCCAAGTTATAGCAATCTTGTAGCTTCTGTTGCTGAAAATGTAAGTTCTTGCTTGATGTTTAGTTTCTTGTTGAGGGGTTACAAAGCTACATTTTTTATTCATTTGAGTTTCGACCCATTAAAAAATATAAATAACTCAAATCAACCCATTCATAAGAAATGGTCTGAAATTTCCCACTCCAGTTTATTGGTTAACTAGTTTATTCATTGCATACAATCATACATAGTTTGACTTTTGAGGTTACTAGTATGATGTTGATTTCGTAATCTAAAGAAGTATGGTTTATGTCTGAAAATTCTATAATTAATATGTTAAGCTTTATAGCTAATACTACAGGTAGGGAATTATTCGTTTTGGATTTGGTGGCAGAACCATATCAATGTTCAATTTTTATAAACTTTAACCTCTAAAGTCAACACCTGCAAATACCAATTGATACGATAGAATTTTGATTTCCTTGTTCCTCAGACATTTGATGCTGCAGTTGGAGATGTTACTATTATTACAAATCGAACAAGGATAGTTGACTTCACACAACCTTACATGGAATCAGGACTCGTTATAGTTGTTCCTGTCAAGAAATCGAAAACCAGCCCATGGGCTTTTCTCAAGCCTTTCACCGTTGAAATGTGGCTGGTCACTGGCGGTTTCTTTCTTCTTGTTGGATGTGTTGTTTGGATTCTTGAACATCGTTTGAACCATGAGTTTCGTGGCCCTCCGAGTCAACAAATCATCACAATTTTCTGGTTTAGTTTTTCAACAATGTTCTTTTCTCATAGTAAGTATGATCCATTCACTTTAGAATTATCTGATTCTGAATTTCTGATTATTTTAATCATTCAAGATCAAGACTTTACCAAGTATAGTTACTGTATATGCAGGAGAGAACACGGTTAGCACATTGGGGCGATTCGTTCTACTCTTATGGCTGTTTGTGGTGTTGATCATCAATTCAAGCTATACAGCAAGTTTGACTTCTATCCTCACCATTCAACAGTTGACTTCAGGGATCGAGGGGATAGATGGCCTGATTTCAAGTAAAGAGCCCATTGGAGTTCAAGATGGATCTTTTGCGTATAATTATTTGGTCCAAGAGCTTAACATTGCACAATCTAGAATCAGATCATTGAAAGACAAAGCAGAATATATGAATGTCCTTAAACTTGGTCCAAAACATGGCGGTGTAGCTGCCATTGTTGATGAGCTTCCTTATGTCGAGCTTTTCATGAGTTACACGCAGTGTGAGTTCAAGATTGTTGGTCGCGAGTTCACCAAAAGCGGTTGGGGATTCGTAAGTGTTTTTTCTTCTACTTTTGACCTCTGCAGTTTAACTTCTCGGGTCAAGATTTAACCCTTCAAAACACTTAAAAATTTTTTTTTTACCAAGTTTGAAATCAAAAACTATTATGTTTGATCTTAGAAGTCAAAGACGATTCTTGGTTATGCACTACAAGCACTAAGCTCTTAAGGATGGAGTTATCAAAGTCCAATGTAAAAAATATACTCCTTCCGTCCCAAAACAAGTTTCTACTAGACAAGAGAGATTAGTACACTTACTGATAGTCAAATGTCTATATTACCCTTATGTTTAAACATGCACTTCTTATGAAAATGTGTGAATAAGGGTATAAAATGGGAAAGTTACTTTTTTTTTAAAGTGGACATTATTTTTGGGATTTTGGGGCAGACCTAAATGAAATTGTTTTCGTCCCCTTAACCAAGGATAAAACTTATAATCCATTTGAAATTTGCAGGCATTCCAGAGGGATTCTCCTTTAGCACTCGACTTATCGACAGCCATTCTCCAACTATCAGAAAACGGGGAATTACAAAGAATTCACGACAAATGGTTGGCATCGAGTTCATGTTCGTCTCAAGTTTCAGAAATCGACACTAATAGCCTTTCTCTAAGCAGCTTTTGGGGTCTCTTTCTCATATGTGGTATCGCATGCTTAATTTCTCTTAGCATTTACTTTTATAGAGTGTTGTGTCAATACCGTAGATTCGCTCCCGATGAAGAAGTGGCACACGAGCTTCCTGTGTTTCCTGAACCCGAGTCAGCTAGGCGTAGTTCAAGACGAACATTACGGTCCACAAGTTTTAAAAATTTGATCGATTTTTATGACAAAAAAGAAGCCGAGATTAAAGAAATGTTGAGACGAAACAAGCACCAAGTTACTGGAAATGGCGATTCGCCTTCTTGAATTGGAAAATTTTGGTGTTGTGCAAGATGGTTGATTTTCCTAAATTGGAAGGATTTCTTCTTGCATATGTATATGTATATATTCTTAAGAGTTGGATCGAACTATACTTTGTACTTACTAGAAATCAATATAATGATGCCATGAATTAGGGCATAGTTACAATGAATTAGACAGTTTTGGTTAGGTTTTTGTTGCATTGTGTATTTGTGTATACATATTAGGTTAAGGCCTTGGAGAATCATGTTATAAGTAAAATATACATGATTCTCCAACAAAAAAAAAAAAAAAGTACAATATTCTAAGATCTATTATGATATGAGTAGCGCATAGATATATCATTATGTGTTGAGGGCATGTAATAATGCATCTTTTGTAACACCCTGGCTAATAATAATAAAGAGTACTCACTAAAAATTTGTTTTATTTTCATTTTTATATAGGAATACTAAAATACTACGAGTAATAATTATTATTATTATTATTATTATAAATATTTAGCAAAAGAAATCTTGTTTTGCTGGATATTACCTGAATAAAAATTGAAGCGAACACAATTAAAGAATAAACATGAGTGAGTTTTTTTTCTAAAGCTTTTAAAAATTAAATATTTTACAAACGTTAAATCGAAAAATCATAAAAATTGCACTATAAAAATCAAGGTTTTTCTCTTCGATTAGATATCATACAAGGTACATTTTCGACGATTTTTTTTTCTTCTGTTTTAGGTGGGTTTTGAAAACAACTAACACATGTAATTCCAGCGAGTAACGCATGTGATACCAACAACTATCACATGTGATACTAATGAGTATTTCATGTGATACTAATATTTACGATTTGTATAACTAAAAAAAAATCGTCGAAATATACCTGAAAAGATGTCTAATCGAAGAGAAAAAAATGCTGAATTTTATGGTGTAATTTTTTATAATTTTTTAATGAGCCATTCTTGAAATATTTAATTTTTAAAACTGTGATGAAAAGTGAATTCTGTAATATCAGATAATTTTACAAACTTTGTACTAATTGCTGGTTGAAATACAGGGACCCAATACTCATTTTGTCAAACCAACGGATCTTTGACTTTTTTCTATTTCTTTTTTATTTTGTGCATGATGGGCACTAACTTTTTGCATGTTTTCGTTACAAAAGATGATCCACCCCATAACTTTGTAGTGGAGTATTATATTTTTCAGTCAAACTGAATTTTTTTTAGATCATTTACAAAGATGTGAACATCACAAAAGTTCGACTGTGATCATTGGTCAAAAGTAATGACCTAGTCAAAGGCTAATCTAATCTTTGTTATACCTCCCAATTCAATTATTACACACTATTCTTTCAGTTAGTTTGTCCGAACTTTACATACAAACAAATTTAGCTATTGATCGACTCATTATCACGGGTAATTTATACAACCATCGTTGAGTTACTATTTGACCATAAAATAATAATTACTCTACGTTGCATAGCGCGGGTATTAAGCTAGTTACATATTATGCATTTTGATACTTTATTTTTTAAAAAATTAAGAACTAAGTATCAACATTTCTAGATTTAAATTGTGTAATTATCAATATGTAGTAACCTATCTTTTTATATTTCTCACTCATAACCTCACCTTTCATATTGTGAATCTTCAACTTTACACATCAATGTATCGTTATCAAATCACCATCATCGATGATACATCAGTGAGTAATCAATAAACATAATATACAACATAAACAAAATTAGTCTTATTGGTCAAGTGTAATAGTTTAATTAATTAATTTATTAAATTAATTTGAACGGAGAGAGTAAAAACATACAGTAAGAGCATTCGGTCTCCAGGCGTTCTCATCAGTTTTATTCATCCAGAACACTGAGAGTCAGTGTTCTAGCACACCAGCTCAGTGTTCTTCCTGGTGTTCTCACCCAAAATTTACCTTCAACGTTTCTTTAGGGACGGTGACATAACCCGAAGTTCTAACATATTTTATTATTTTGTTGTTTTTCTATTTCTTTTTCTCTTTCTTCAACGTTTATATATTAATTAAATATAATTATCTTTATTAAAAATTCAAATAAAACAAATAATAAAAAACTTCAAAACACTGTACAGAACACACTGAGAATTCAGTTTTACCACACCATCAAATCCTCACTTTCAACATTCTCCAGAACACTGTCCAGAACATCGTTCTCCACACCCTGTGCTCTAATATATTGGATGGTAGGAAGCAATGATGATGTTTTTATTTTTGATTTTTTGGACATGGGAGATCTTGGAAATAGAACAAGTAATATTTAGTTATACGTTGAAAAGGACAAAATGATGAAGAATAATATTGTGATGTTCTTGTGATAGAAAACAAACTTTAAGCCTTATATGATCAAAGATTATGGAGAATTTTTATTTAAAGAAAAGCTAAAAGTATGGAATTTAAAGAGAAAACAAGAAAGTGATAATTACCCATCCACTTGCACATGGATTAGGATATAATTAATTAATAAACGACAATTAATTAGTCTTCTATGTTAAAAGAAGGGCAAAATGTGGAAAAAAAAATTACACATTGATCAATATTTGTCAATTTGGAGTGTCCGTTTTTAACTATTACATTAAAAATTACGTCACATTAGACAAAAATGGCAAAATTTGCAAATATGTTACCTTTTCGGCATTTTGTCATCAGAAGAATCAAAGGATATAGGCAAAAATTTGGTGTTGATGACTAGTTTAAAAACAGAAGCATACTAATAACATATTCATCTTAAATTGGATAAAGAATTACATTATCTTTTAATCTAATGTTGATATCAAAGGACCATTCACAGTTTGGGCTATTAGATCATTTTAATCGATAGTGGTCGGGTGAAGATAAACATTTGCATTATTGCACGAATAGTGGTGAAACCGATGTTATACAAGATCTAAGTCCACATACATTTTCAACATCAATTTTGATAGCGTGGCCAATATGTACATTGTACGATTCGTAGAACCAAAACAAAATATTACCACAATGTGGTTGTGTTTCTAGTTTAGAAATCATTCAAATAATTACACTTTAATTAATTACAAATGTAAATTTTTAAATATATGTAAATAGAGTTATATAACATTTAAATGGTTGTTATTAATAAGTTTATACATACATAAATTATTATATTCAATTAATATTCATATTGCTTTTTGGAATGAATATATAGACAAATATGCATTTTAACATGTTATACTACGTTGTCCACATGTATCATTAATTATGTATTATAAAGTTTATACTACGAAATATTTCTTCTGTACAAACTGATTAAATTAATATTCTGCTTTCTAGAAGACAGACATGGTCACACACCAAATTGTTTATCCCAAAATTAAAAATTAGGTTTTTTAAAGATTAACAATTGTTTTTATCAAAGTTAAATTGCATGAAATGTGGCTCACTTGGTGCGTTAGAATTATTTATTAATTTATTATATAGTATTATTATTAATTAAATTTTTTACAGAAAAGGCGAAGTCTGAAAGTTCATTTATAATGATAATCAAAATTGAGGTAATTTCGGAAAGAATATTAGTCCACGGATTATAGTAGTACTTACAATTACAACTTAAAAGTGGCGAAAAAAAAAAAAAAAACGATACAAAATGTATGGAGTTAACTCAGATTGCTATCGAAAAGTCAAAATTAAAATCCAAAGAAAAATAAGGATAGAAAGCTCTTGCACTTTTGCACATATGTGTCATGACGCAATTACTCGAATGTATAAACTTACCAAAAAGAACAATTACGTACCAAAATATCACTTTAATATTGCGTGGAAACTTTGTATAAGTGAATTGTGCACATGTTGAACTAGATAAGCAAATTAACAAAATGAAATCCATCATGTTCATTGGACATGATAAATATAAATGTTATAATACGTTATAGGACCTATGAATATGTTACAAAATTAATTAAGCAAATAAATTACATTAAAAAACAGGTTTTGATAATAATAATAATGTTACGACAACCTAGCTAACGATGATTTGATTACACGTGTACCAATGGTTTATAAATGAATTACTTTCGATGAAGGTTTGCCACATGCCCTACATTTGGTCTCACTAAGTTCCAAACTAACAATTATTTTTTTAATTAGCCAGCTTTTTAATCACCCCTAATCCGATCTAAGATATCTTATCTTATTATAATATGTATTAACATAATTAACCTCACAAGGAATTCAATTATTGATCAAACATATTAATTGTCATAAACAACCAATGTCATAAAAATTATGTTCATTAATCATTCAGATTTTATTAAACTTATTTATAAACACTTGGATTAAATAAAATCTAATTCATGATGAGTCAATTACATAGATTTTAAAAAAATAGAAAATAAATAAATATGGTGTCTACAATGAATGGATTCATACACATGGAATCTTCAACATTGATTTATATAAGTCAAAATTAAGATTACAAATTATACTAATTATTATTTGCTTTTATATTAAAAAAAAAAAATTATGTCATTACGTGCACACATATATAGACCATCTTCAATGAGATTTGAACCTATAAATCCAACAACTAACAAAAGGAAATGGTCATGCAACCTCGCTCTTATACATTAGCGCTACATTGTTACTATATCAGCTAACACTTAAATTCACATTCACATGTTCTCAGTGACGGATCTAGGATTTTAAACTAGGGTATGCAAGTTAAATTTTCCAAAAAAAAAAAGATTTTGGATTCAGTATTATTTTTTCCGGGTCGGGTTTTTTCGCCTTGTTTTCTGCTGAATTCCCAAATTTTCAATATTTTTTGTTCTGTTTTAGCATTGGGCTCTTATTGAAGATATTTGGGTAAAAATTCTTGTTATAGTTTACAAAATTTAAATAAAGTAGTAAAACTTAAAATAATTTACAAATTAACTTTTATCATGAAGGATAACATTGGAATCGTTTTGTTTGAAACTTAAAAAATAATGCATAAAATATGGAGTATTAAAGATGGCATTTTCTCTCATAAAAATTCAACTCACTTGGGTAAGAGGGTAATTCATGATCTTCAGGTCCACCATGATAGAGAGAGAAACAAAAAAATCACTCATAATACTTCACTTCCTGATTTCATGCCTTCTTATATCTCACATCACTATACATTTCTTTTCTTTTTAATCTTCACTCTGAATTTTGAATTTTTATCATTTATAGAACTAAAGGCTGGTTATTTCTAAAAGGGTATGCACCATATTTATTCTGTGTATGCACTCTACGCTTTCTTTTTAACACCAACCTCAAAAAAAAAAAATTATTTACACTAACAGTTTAGATTTCAGGGTATTCAAGTGCATACCCTGGGCTGGCTATAGATCCGCCCCTGTACTTGTCACTTTAAAATATGAGTATATAATCAAATAATCAAATCTTTAAAACTATTATGTATGCACACACAAAAAATCTAAAGAATAAAAATAATAAAAAGTCAGATCATTTATCGTTACCTTAATAATACTGAGTTACTGACTATATCACATTAAAGATCACTTCAATCACGTAATCATCACACCAATGCTGTAAATCGAATCGACTGCATTGGCATTTGGCCACCTCAGCTCACTTCATTTGCTCTAATCTGTTTTAATACTCCCTCCGTCTCATTTCTATTGTCCATTATTTCCATTTTGGGGTGTACCAAATTAATTGTCCACTTCCATAAATAGAAAGTTTAAGGAAATAAAGTTCTTTTTTACCCCTAGTGTATATATATAAGACAAAAAAATAGGTAAAAAGTAGAGGGTAAAATTGTCATTTTATCAAAAAGTAGAGAGAGATAGTTATATTTTCTTAAACTGCGTGTCTTTTTGTCTGGTGACAATAAAATTGGGACGAAGGGAGTATTTGTTAAAATCCTACACATATCGTCACATCGACACAAACATGTATTAACTCCTTTTTGATTATTCGAAAGAAATAATAATAATAATAATAATAATAATAATAATAATAATAATTAATAGTGTACCATCCTGAATGGGCCTCACAAAATAAACAGGCGAAGATTACGCGCAAGACGGCCCAACTGACAGGCAAGTCCAGGCGACAAACTTTGACAGGAGAGACCATGGTGCAGGGGACCTCAATAGCAGGCAACAAACTTTGACAGGCTTATATAATCCACAGGAATGACAAAACCACAGGAGGGCCCATGGGCCAGCCCACGGAGATGGCGTAAACCCATTGTATTAGGGTTTGTGTACCCTGTCAGGGGACAGCCTCGTAACGGATTCCACCTACGTTAGTGGTGGTCTGCCCAGGGGCCGACAAGGGTTTTTACCTCACCATATTATTGGTCCACGTCATCACAGGGGACCCATATGCAGGACGCGTTAATCATAGCCGTACGATCTAAAGTACCAAGATCATATCTTAGTCGTACGATGAACAGTACCACCGGATGGTATAACGCCCCTCATTTCATAAAACAATATTAAATTAATAATACGGAAGCGTAGTAATTTAAAACATATAATTCCATTTAATGCACCATAAATAAAGTACATACTTTGAGTCATACTAGTTCAAAAACCATTTAACCACATCATAAATGGGGCATTATATAAAACCAACTTGTTTAGTACTAAACATTATCATAGTAGCATGCTGTCAAGACATTCCCAGCTTCCAGAGCATCAACTTCCTGCTACCCATCTAATCAAAATATAATCTGCAGGAAGTAGAGAGGAGGGATTAGCACATAGCTAAGTGAGTGAGTTCATCACGCAACATTCAACTTAGCATAATCACCTAATTACACCAAACAACACAATAATGAGGATCGGCGGCTCTGGGTATAACACCCCTCATTTCATAATAATAATATTATATAAAGTACGGAAGCGAAGATGAATAAAACACATTACTTCATTACATATTTTTTCAAAATCCCAAAACAGTTTAGATGGTTAAGTTACTACCACTTAAAACTTGTTCAAAAGATTAGCATGTCGGGGTATTATATAAACTAAACTGAGTTACAACAAAATAATCAGAGTAGCTTGAATATCAAACATTCCATACTTCCAAGGTTTGACCTTCCTGCTACCCACCCGCATGCTCAAAATCAAAAGTCTGCAGGAAGTAACAACGAGGGATTAGCACAAAGCTAAGTGAGTGAGTTCATAACACAACATCTAACTTAGCATAATCATATAATTGCTTCAAACAACCGCAATACGATATTCAATAAATCAACAACAACTTAACGAGGATCGGTGGCTCTGGGGATAACCATAATGCCCGGGTGGCTCCCCAAGAACACTTACCCAACCATATCCGTATGGCCATACGGACGAGACCGATAACTAGTGGAAGTTGAACTCAAATACAGAATCAATACACACAACAAATGAAGTACGACTCTGTATAATTCATTCAACCCCTGCCTAGTTCAACCAACCATTTAAACAACATGTTGACCTCGTTAACAACTGATGCCCGAAGGCCAAACACATAGCACAAAGGTTCACAGTCAACAAGGTATATCAACTAATCAACAAAACATATTCACGTTTATTCGTTGCAATCAAATGATCACAACTAAATTAAATGGTGAGCTCTGAATCCACTCACCGATACCTTTGCAGTCAACACACCCAGCTACTAATCACTGAGTCTTTGGGGTATCTGAAACATCACGCAACAACACAAGTTAGAACTTGTCATTAATAAGTGGTACTTAAGCAACTAACGACTTTACGCTAATACTTACACTATTAAACAATCAGTAATATAATTAGATCGTAACATAATTATCTTGTATATTTGGTTTCCAAATACACCTATACATTGCGATTACAATTCAAAGAATTTAACTATTTTATTTCAAAATTTAGTCTTAGCCGTTCAGCTTCAACTGTCATAGCCGATCGGCTTAATTCACATAACCGATCGGCTCATCATAGCCGATCGGCTTCCCTTGTTGATTTTTCAGACTTTTATTCGAGGTCCAAGTTCTGATGTGTTTTTGAACTAATAAAGCCTATCGGCTATACTAAGCCGTTCGGCTTTTAAAGCATAACCGATCGGCTTTGTCATAGCCGATCGGCTTCCACATGAAAACCCAGCAACTCAGATCGATCAAGACACAGCCCAGAATTTCAAATCACAATCACCAAATACGAATCAATCATGCAGAACACATATGTAACAAGCTTCTAATGCTATACTAACATCTATTATAACAATAATATCCAAGAATAAATCCAATCATCATTTGGTTGGAATATGAACTTATACAACATATATTTACTTACAATCGATAGATGAACACGAAGCTAGTTACTAGATGATGAAGATGAGGATACTAGAAAAAGATCACAATTCGATTCACACTTCAAGCAAATAATTTGATCCAATAGTTAGGTTAGGGTTTTATGTTTGAGAGATAGATTAGGAAAGGAATTGGTAAAGTAAACCAAAAAAGGGGTCGGTCCCTATTTAAGCCGACCTCACTAAATGGGTATTTTATACCCGCTCTAAATCTATTGTCTGGCACTTAATTACTAAATGCGGGAAATTTATTTTATTGTTCCGTCAACTTTAATAATTTAAAACAAGCAACATTTTACTAAACACAATAAGTCCTGAGACCTATTTCACCAACTTTCTCAATTAAACAATTATATTACAAACTTATTTAAAACAATTAAATATGCAAATATAAATAGAAAATACCAGGCTGTCGGAGAGGATGTTACACTGGGGATAACCAATAACCCGGGTGGCTCCCCAAGAACACTTATCCAACCTATCCGTATGGCCATAACGGACGAGACCGATAGCTAGTGGTTATCCTACTCAGATACAGTTCAATACACACAACAAATGAAGTAAATCCCTGTATCATTCACACGATAACCAACTAGCCCAACCAACCATTCAACAACTCGTTGACCTCATTAACAACTGATGCCCGAAGGCCACACATTGCACATTGATTAATAATCAACAAGGTATATTAAATAAGCAACAACAATATATCACGCTTATTCGTTGTAATCCAATGATCACAACTAAATTCAATGGTGAGTTCCGAATCCACTCACCGATACCTCGGTAGCCACAAACTCGGATTTCAGGTGCTACTTATCTTTTGGAGGATCTGAGAATTAACAACCAACACACATTAGTACTTTGCCTCATAATTTGTAAATATCAAAATGGGCATTTTTATAAAAATGCCACTATAGCATTCAATAAGTGCCACTAAAAACACCACCTTCTAAACATTTATGCATTTTTGAAATTTGTGAAAATCCATCAAAATTAAACATGCAAACGCGATCCTGACTAGATAGGGCTGGATCGCGTTTGTCCTTGAGAAATAATTCTGTCACCGAAAAACACTAGCAAACGCGATCCGGATAATAGGCCTGGATCGCGTTTTTAAGACCAAAAACTCGACTAAGACATTTATAACAAGGGAACGCGATCCGGAATCGTAGCTGGGATCGCGTTCAGCTGTTCTTCAGCTCAAGAACAGACTTGAACGAACCCTAACTCCATTTTTAACATTCAAGCTCATCAAACTCGATTCTAATGCTACAAACATCTCCAATAATACCACACATCATCATATAACAACATTCCAAACATCGATTGTGTAACACCCAGTCCTCGGGTCTAGTAGTATTTAATATTTTCTAACTGTGAATTATTATTAAGTGTGTCAGAGAATAGGTGTGTTGTATTATTTGAAATAAATAGTGATAATAGTCGAATAATTTATTGTGACTAGTAAATTATTGGTTGTTTTAATTTTATTTAGTTGACGGTAAAATAAAATAGTGTTCCCTCGCAAATGATTTTTAAGTTCCAGACAATGAAAAGTACGGGGAATGAAATTTGGACACTTCTAGTATACCACCACAATATTAGGTCGGTTTATTGTTTTCATTATATATCTACATACATACATATGTACGATCATACATATACATACATAACCCTAGAGTAATTCCTAAATCACCTCCTTCCATCAAAATTGAAGATGACAAGTTCAAATTCAAGCTTCAAAGCATGGATTAATCATTCTCTAATTCCCCTAATCATCTTGTAAGTCCCTATCTCTTGAATTATATAAATCTAGAATTTGGGTTTTTGGGGTTTTAACAAATTAGTGACTTTAAATTCGAAATTAAAGATTGAGGGTGCTAAATTGATGTTATTTGAGCATGTTAATGATGATGAGTATCAATAAATAAACTAGGGTTTGTGAAATCAATTAGGGTTCTTGTGGTTTATGATGGAATTATTATAACTAAATTGAAATTGAAGTTTGTAATGTCTTAATAGTGGTTAGTTGATGATTAGATGGACAAAGCAATATAAACCCTAGCTTAGAAATGTAAATTTCATGTATGATTATATATAAAGTGATGAGTTTAGTTGATTATTCATGAATTGAAAGTTGTAATCATATTAGAATGGTTAATTGATAATGGAATTATGATTATAAGTTAAGCTTTAATCTAGAAGTGATGAAATTGATAAATGATCATTAATAAAGTTTGTGTATTTAGTTGATGTTTGAAGAATCAATGTTTTAAGTTGATGTATTAGTGAATAATTGATAATAGTTGATTATTAATGATGAGTAACATAATTTAAGCTATAACTTGATTAAGTGTTCATGGGGGTTACAATGATCATTATGATCTTAGCGGGTTATATGGTGAATTGGGTGTTGTTTATCCGTTAGAACACTTAATCGATAATTAAAGAGAATGGTGTGAACTTATGTGGTTAAGTATTCATTAGACTAAATATGATTGTGATTAGTGACTACGAAGTTTATACTTATTAAATGTGTTAGCATATTGATAATAGAGATGATTGGGTTAGTTGATATGAAGTTGAATAATTCGGATTATTGCATAATCTTGAGACAAGTGACTAACTTGTGTATTCTGTTGTAATTCCAGATGTGCAGAAGGCTCAGTGATATTAGACTACTGAGTGGATGCCTGAGGTGGTCGGTGAGTGGATCTCTAATCCTCAGTGTAATTTAGTTGTAACAAGTTTGGTTACAACAAGTAACATATTATTACTATTGTAGTTGCCATGATAATTATGATAGCTAGTAATAATATTGTTGATAAGAGAACGTTGACCTGCTGAATATGTGATTTGTTGATTATATGATCACAGGACTTGTTGTTGGCCTTCGGGCATCAGTTGTTAATGAGGCAACGAGTTGTTGAACTGTTGGTTGGGCTAGTTGGTTATCTAAAGTTTAACACACCTCCTGTGTTAGTTGAAGATAATCACTAGCTATCGGTCTCGTCCGTATGGCCATACGGTTAGGTTGGATAAGTGTTCTTGGGGAGCCACCCGGGTTTATGGTTATCCCCAGAGCCGCCGATCCTCATTATGGTGTTGTTGATTAGTTGAACTGATGTATTGTTGATTTGTTGTATGGTGTACTTGCTTGTTTAGTGTTAAGTGTTGTACACAAAGTTGTTGAGCTAAGTTAGGCTGTTGATTAGTTATCTGCTCACTTAGCGTTATGCTAATCCCCCACATTATCACTTCTTGCAGGTTTCGGTTAGAATAATGGGTGTGCAAGAAGTTGGGCTGAAGGAATGTTTGACCACGAGGCATTACTCTGATAATGGATTTGTATAATATAATGTTTTAAAATGTTTTATATAACACCTCGGTTGAAGAAATTGTGTTTTGAAAAGGTTGAATTTTATTAGTTGATAAAACTATGTAATTTAACACTATCTATTTGGACTTACGCTTCCGATTGACTATATTTAAATTAGTATAAATGAGGGGTGTTATAGATTGGCTACCAAGATCAATTTCTAATCTAATTTCAATATAATCAAATTCATGAATACATAATCACATACTTACATGCTTGAGGAACAAGATGATGATAGCAAGAAGAAGATAAAGATGGTGATGATGCTTGCTAACAGATTACCAATTCAATCCACACCTCAAGTTAGATGATTTCACTTTGATTGTGCTAGTTAGGGTTTTTGGTTTCTTCTAATTGAAATGAAAGAGAAAGGAAATGAAATTGGTAAAGTAAATAAAAGGGAGGTCGGTCCCCTATTTCAACCGACTTAAATTATTGGGTAAATTATACCCGTCCTAAATTTATTGTCTGGAACCTAAAATACTAATCGAGAGGAATTTATTTTAATGTACCGTCATCTTTAATTAATTAAACCAAGCAACATTTTATTTACCACAATAAGTCCTAAGACCTATTTCACCAGTTTCACAATAAACAAATAATAACAATAACATTTAAAACAATTTATTATTAAATTCAAATAGAAAAATACCAGGCCACTGGAGAGGATGTTACAGATGGTGACTCTACCTTACGATCAAAACTAAGAGATCATGACTTAACCATACGATGAACAGTACCACCAGATGGTGACTAAACCGTACGATTAAGGCCATAGGATGATGACACGTGGCAAAACTTGCCCACCAAGGTGAAGGAAGGTCACTATAAATATAAGGGTATAATCACTATTCATGCCCTAACACCTCATAATACACTTTCATCACTATTCATCACCTACACTTATCAACATTAGGAGATCACTGTTCATCTCCTATCACCGATTCCTACCACCCTTGTAGTTGTTCAATACACTATAACGAGTCCTTACGCAAGTCGCGGAGAGTAACGAATCGACTCAATCCATCTCGCTCTCAGGTATAAATTTATGCTTGATCAATAATAATAATAATAATAATAATAATAATAATAATAATAATAATAATAATAATAATAATAATCCAAACTCTAGCTAGTCTTAAAGTTTCTGGATAAAACAAAATTTTGCTATTATCTATACTTAAGTAATCCATTAACGTATAATTGTTATTATTATCTTGAGTTTTATATACTATATATACAATATTTTTATATATATAATAAGATAATGTGCATATCAACGGGTGAACCTTATACCATACGCTATTATATTTGAATTTTCATGATTATTAGATTTTAATTTTGTATGATATGAAAATATGAAATTGTTCGTTATCTTGAACGTACCGAAACTTTGAATTAGATAATTAAAAAGTTAAATTGTTAGCCTTTAAAATTTAAAATCTTGAATATACTATAGTTTATGGTATCTTGGTTTCGTTTTTTTGTCGTGTTTTAAATTTGCATCGTATTTTCAATAATTAATTTTTTTTTGTTTGGTCAAAGTTACATACATTGAGATAACCGAAACCCACGAATAAATATGAAAGCCGATAGGTAATTCTAATTGGGTACCCAACGGGTATTGAGTCAGGTATGAGTACGAATATTCTAAACGGGTATGAATACAGATACACTAAAATCCGGCGGAACCCGACCCATTGGCATCCATAATTTAAGCATTGTAAATTAGAAACTGATAAAAGAATTAAAAAGGGCAGTGGTATGGGTATAGATACACTAAAACCCGTTGGAACCCGACCCGTTGGCATCCATAATTCAAGAATTGCAAATTAGAAATTCATAAAAGAATTAAAAAAAAGGTGTTCATATAAGAATTTAAATCACTGGGCAATGGAATGAAGTCATAAATTTTTTGGAATCGAAAATAACTTATTGGGGCTTTTTTTAGAAACAAAAAAATAAAGAGTTTGAATTATGGAAAAAATAATTAAGTATTTATTAAATTAAAATTTCCATAAAATATTTGGAGGATTATTTACAATTAAAGAAAAAATAGAGGATTTATATTGTAAATATTGAAGGGTCTATATTGTAAATATAGAAGGGTATATTAGTCTTTTAGTCATATAAAAATGGAATTAATGATGTCATTAAATAAATGAATGGTTAGATCTTAATTGTTGATCTTTATCTAATGACTATTTTTCTTTCGAGATTTTTTTTTAATATATAATATAAAAAAAGGCAGTGGGTACAGATATACTAAAACCCACTGGAACCCGACTCGTTGGCATCCATAATCCAAGAATTGCAAATTAGAAATTCATAAAATAATTCAAAAAAGGCATTCGTATACAAATTTAAATAACTGGGTGATGAAATGAAGTCATATTTTTTTTGTAATTGAAAATAACTTATTAGGGTTTTTTTCATAAAAAATAAAATAAAGAAAATTGTAGTAAAAGTTTAAATTATGGAAGAAATAATTAAGTATTTATTAAATTAAATTTTATATAAAATATTTGGAGAATTATATAAAATTAAAGAAAAAATAAAGGATTTATATTGTAAATATTGAAAGGTATATATTGTAAATATAAAAGGGTAATTAGTCTTTTAGTCATATAAAAATGGGATTAATAATGTCATTAAATGAATGAATGGTTAGATCTTAATTGTTGATCTCCATACTATTATTCTTTAAAGATTTTTAATATATAAAAATGGGTAAGGTTCAAATGAGACTAAAAATTTGTATGAGAATGGAGGAACCAATGATATGGTGTCATGTGTACAAAGAGAATACAAAACCCATTTACCCCTTAAGTTAAATATCTCACAAACGACAAATCGAAAAATTATGAAAATTGCACCATTAGATTCAGCGTTTGATCCTTTTCGTTTTGCCGTCCATTAAGGCATACTTTCGACGAGTTTTTTTTTTCATTATTTTTAGTGGGTTTCACATTACTAACACGTGTGTTACAGTGTTGCGTTTAGGGACGAAACCCTAAACTCCCAACCCTAAACCCTAAACCCTAAACCCTAAACCCCAAACCCTAAACCCTAAACGCTTTATAAAACTCTAAACCCTAAATCATACTAAACCCTAAACCCTAAACCCTGCTAAACCCTAACTCTAAACCCTGCTAAACCCTAACACTAAACCCTAACTCTAAACCCTAACCCTAAACCCTAAATCAAATGTATAATCAATCACTAACACATGTGTTACTAATATGTAAAACCCATCAAAAAAATGGAAATAAAAAGTTCGTCGGAAGTATGCCTTGATAGACGGCAAATCGAAGAGGATAAAACGCTGAAAAATATGGTGCAATTTTCATGATTTTTCGACTTGTCGTTTGTGAGATATTTAACTTTTAAAAACGTGGATGAGAAAGAAAAAAATGACACATGGCATATTGTGGTTAATTCCCCATTCTCACACAAAATAAATTGTCTCAATTGAACTCTTCCCATATAAAGATAGATAGAAAATAGAAATGGGTTCAACGAATCAAAATAACTGAATGCTGCCGGAAAGCGGGTTTCGAATTTCGTTCCTTCTAATAATATCGGATATTTGATTTCCTAAAAAACCGGTCACCTGTCCCTGTTACACGGTCACCGTCACCAATCTAACGGTTGTTACATATTAATTATTTATTTATTTATTTCGTACCCCCACAATTAATATATTATTAAATTTCCAACTATTTTTTTATTATTATTTTATTGAACAAAAACACGTATTACTTGACAAGCCAACCTATGCCCAGATATAAAACACAGCTAATGAGACTTCCCTCATTCTCTAGCTAATAATATTCTTACACCCAAAAAACATTTCACAAAATTCATAAAATGAGTCAAATCAGCAGAAAAATGTGGGGATTTCACCTAAAGAGAACGATTATTTGGCGCGTAACGTTTGTTAAGCGATGTGCTAGATCTTTGTGGCACCAAATTGTTGCTTGTTGGATTGGTAAATCTATTAAGTATCGACAATTGTTGAAATCTAGTTCGGGTCCTTTGATTTATACGTCCCGTCATCGTTGTTCTCGTGCTGAGAGAACAACGACGACGAGTGATATGCGCCGACGGTTTCCGTCGAGAGATTTGACCAGTTCTTCTGGAGAAATGACGTCGTATTCTGGCGGTTCTGATCGTGATCATGATCATGATGCTTCTGATTTGGTGGCTTTGAAGATTAGTTTGTTGGGTGATCATAATATTGGCAAAACTAGCTTTCTGGTTAGTATAATAATACTATACTAGATCATATGATTTTAAAGAGAAAGTATTTTTTTTTCTTGTTTACATTTTTATAAAAAATTTAAAATATGAAATATTTGGTTCATTTTGTTGGATTTTTGATATCTTTGAAGAAAAAAATATTGCATTTTGTAGGAGAAATTAAACAAACCTTTGTTGAAATCTTGGAACTTTTTATATTCATATTCATTATAACAAAAACAGGACATGATTTTTTTTTATTTAGTATCATTTTATAGGGGTTTTCTTGAACTTCTGATTTTTTTTGTTCACTTTTTTATTTTTTTTGCAAAACCAAGATTTAGGATACCCATTTTTACTATTGTATTAATGTTCTTATGAGTCATGAAAGCTTTGAAGACCTTAATTTATTTATATAGTAATTAATGATGTCACCCTTTTTTACTTGAAGGCAAAGTATGTTGGAAAAGAGAAGAATCCAGAAGAATTACAAGCTCAAAGTATGGATAAAACATTGTGTATCAGAGGAGCCAGGATTTCATATAGCATCTGGGAAGTGAGTGATGATGCAGTTTATCCAGGTACGAAAATCAAATCATATATTGATCCTGGAAGTTTTTGGTTTCATTTTTTAATCTAAAATACGCGACTGGTGATGTATGTTTTGTAGATGATGATTCAAGTAATTCGATTCCTACAGCCTGCAAAGACTCTGTAGCTATTTTATTCATGTTTGATCTAACGAGTCGTCGCACACTAAATAGGTACATATGTGTTTTATTTAGCTTTTAATTGTCATATGATAATTTCTTATAGTTTTTGTTGAAAATGTTAATAATAGTGGTAATTTTTTGTTTTTGATTCAGTGTTATCAATTGGCATCAGCAAGCTAGGATTTATAATCAGGTGAATATAGATTAACTTAAATGCATTATATGAAAGCAAACATAATAATTTCGTACTGAATTTTCAATTAAGATCGTGTTTGTATTGTTTTAGACTGCGATTCCTGTGATGATCGGTAGCAAGTTTGATGAATTCGTCCAACTTCCATTAGAATTACAATGGACGATTGCAAGCCAGGTGAGATATCGTGTTCTTTTCCATTTCATATCACACGCATTCGGATGAATCAAACATACTGGTATTGACAAAAAAATATATAACGACTTTCTAAATGTATAATAGTTTTATTTGATGAAAAACTCGGTTAAACTAGCTTTATAAAGCTTTATTAATCAAATGTGTTATATTTAAATATCGTAAAATTTAGTTTTCTGAAAAATATAGCATTACTTGAAATATGATTAAAAGGAACATTGTGACATCTGACCTACAAAGTCAATTTCTGAGGCGAACCCAAATTGACCTTTTCATAATTAATGAAAGTGATGGGGCACACATCAGTAGCTTCAAAAAGAATGTTCTTTATTCCACCTCCAATATTGAATATTGTCACAAGAGTCCCCATCAAGAGAGTGAACTCTCACCAATCAATCATTCAGGGTTTTTTTACGCGTTTATTAAGCAACTAGCAAGCAGCTAAAGCGAGTAAATACAATAAGAAAACAGTTACATCATAATTTGGATGGATGAAGTTAGATCTGTATCAAATCAAACCAGTGAAAGGGAAATAGTTTGACGTCGTCCAAAAAAAAATGGAAAATAGTTTAACTTCGCCGTCTAGTCTTTAAATCAAAATTCAAGTATTAATAATATTAATGTATTTATGTTACCATATGATGTTTCTCATATTGGTACTAATTTTACAGGCGAGAGCGTATGCGAAAGCCATAAACGCAACCTTGTTCTTCTCAAGTGCATCTTACAACATAAATGTAAATAAAATCTTCAAATTCGTAACAGCAAAGCTGTTTGATCTTCCTTGGACTCTTGAGCGTAATCTAACAGTTGGCGAGCCTATAATTGATTTCTGATATGAGCTTTTGGTATGCATAGATTCATGCCCTCCTCCGCCTCTACATTAGTGTTGTAAATAGAAGAAAAAATCTGTTGATTAGGAGGAAGTGGTCAAAGTATCAACCATTACATATATCTATCCTTGCAATTTTTTAGGTAAGGGCAATTATAGGATTTTTGGCTTGTGTAATTTATTCTTCAGTTTTGTTGTTTTCATGAACTTAAATGTATGTAGAGCTTGGTGGAGGCATCCATGTTTCCCCATCTTCATGTAAATTTGGTCTTTTTCTTCTTAAAAACTCATATTCGATTGTAGTGATTTGTTTACAAACACTCAAAGAATTTATCGATGTTGACTTTGCTGTGATGTGTTTGTGTGTGTGCATGAACAAATACCATCACTCATTTTATATGCAACTCCAAAAATATTATACAACACCGAGAATTCACCATGACTTTGTTATGATCGAAACTTAGTCCAACAAGGCAACAAACATGCCTTGAGCTTTCACTGCAAAATCAATTGATGATAGAGTGAATAACCCATGAACTGATATACGGACATTATTTATTTCAGCTTACAGTGTGGAACATGGGTTCAAATATATCTACTGAGTTGTTTTAGTGGTAAATTATACATTCCATCCGACATACAAAGATTATCCTTAGGAATTTGTTCTGTCATAATGCAACTTCAAAACGTAAATTACAAATATGTAGTCACACAAACAACCAAATGATGCTTAGTATTGGTATGTGAGATTTAATTCGGATTGGTTAGGTGATGAGTCTCGATATCTCTAGTGACACTAAGAACGAAATCGTCAAACTGTTTTAAATTCGTAATAGTCTAATCGATCTTCTCGTAATGGAAAGTCCAAATCACCACATTCTCTTTTCGATACGAGGAGAAAAGATTGGCGTGCTCATATTGATTGGGGGCGACAGACTGGAGCCTTCAATTTACAATACCATTTTTTTAATTATGAACATGAATCATCACCAAAAAAATAAAACAAAAAATAAAGTCTTGTAAGCCTCTGATAGACTGATAGTCTGATGTATAGCCCCGTCACGACTTTTTCTCCTCTTCAAGCTAAAGAACTTGATTCCGTCCATTTGTCCATGGGGTTTTACTTTTGGGTTTAAGCTGCAAATCGCCAACGTACTTACGTACGTACCATTTTGTTCCGTGATCACCAACATACGCATTTTATTACCAAGATTGCCAATATACTTTTCAAAATGTCAAATTTGTCGTTGATCACTTTGGTGACCACGGTAATAAAATGATAAATACGTTGGCGATATGCGGCTTAAACCATAGGTACGTTAGTGATCACAGTAATAAAATGGTAAAAATATGTTGAAGATTTTGGTAATAAAATTAGTACATTGGTAATCACATAACAAAATGATAAGTACGCCTTAAACTCTTTACTTTTTAAAAGAGATATTTTCGTATAACCAATCTATAAGACTTCATAAACATATGGCAAACATTAATTTGATAAGCTTGTGGCCCAAGTCCATATTACCAGATTGGGCCTCTACAACAAATCTGTCCAAAACAGGAACAAGTTAAAGTGTTAAACCACCCACATATTCGTTAAAAACATTTTATTAGAGGAAAGGGTGTGGGATAAAAAAAATTCAGGGGATGTCGACGTTCACGACACCCGACTAGCGTTCTTCATCAATGTTCAATTTTAAACATTGTGTGTTCACCGTTTTGTTCTTTTTTTTTTGTTTTTGTTTTGTTTTCCTTTAATGTCATCGATTCGAATATGTTGTTGTGGGTCCCTTTTAAAATTATACCCAGTGTTAAATTTCAAAGTTAAATTTCAAAGTTAAACTGAACACCAAACCACTCTTCGTGCTCTTATATGTGTATGGTGACGGTGATGACGATGATGATAGCGATATTATTATATGGTGGTTTACGAATATGGTTTGCGATGAAAACGTAAAGTGGCAATTTCGAACCCAATACAATGTGATTTCTCTTACCATTGTTCACTGTATATCGATTAATTCACAAACATTATCGATCTCTCGTACTCTCGTGTACATTGCTATACAAACAAGTACTACAAAAAATTTAAATCATGTTCATGATATGTTAATCATGAACATAAAAACCAAAACAAGAACACATTATCTTCATCCTCTAAGCACGTGTAAAGTATGAACAATGTATATGTTGTTGAGTAATGTAATGGATTAAACAACACTCAATTTAAAAGTTGAAACTAAATACATTATTAGAAAGATGCTTCAATAAATGAGGCAATTTTTGGTTGGTAGTGGTCCTAATCCACATGTGATCATCTCTCCTATCTAATAAAAGGGAGTTGATGATGATGTCATTAAGATGAGTTATCCAATTCTTAAGCTGTTTGCATTGATGATGTAGCACATTTTGGTGCAATAAATTTTCTCCCTTTTTTGAATTTTCTTTAAATTCTTAAATCTGATTTTGTTTGTGAGTTCCTATACATTTAAATGCTTTACAATAAACTTTCTTTGTACGTTATCCAACATCACGCCCGCCTCTTTAGTTGTGCACCGCCCAAAAATAATCAGACCGTATGTTTTCTTTTCATGGTTATCACATCTATTGTATTTTCTTATTCTCTTCTCTCATAGCTTCCTTTCTTGCCCCTTTCATGTTCCACCTAAAACCGTTTTTTAGGGTTTTTCTTTGTCAATATTATGTGGGTTTCGATGATAGAATTAACGAGGTACGAAAGAGACGAAAGGTAAATCTTGAAAAGGTAAGAGTTTTTCTTCAAGTCTCGATTTCTCTATTACGATTTAATTTTTTTTTATTTTTTTTTTGTATCAATGTAGCAGTATAAAGTATCGCTGGTTTGTACCTAACAAAACGGCAGGTTTTGATCGATGAAGATGATGGTGAAACATTAGAAGGATGGTGATGACGGTGATATTTACCATTAGATTAACGGAAGGTTAGTACAAATTCGTTCAATTTTAGGGTTTCTTTTTTCCTAAATTTCCTATTTCATTCTCCGTAGTGGCTTTTATGTGTTCTAATCTTTTTTTTGTTCTGCTATGTAGTCCTTATTATTTATTATTTGTGTTTGCATAATTGCTTCAAATTGTAGAGACAAGATGAGAACGTGGCATTGAAGTCTTCGGTTGAATACCCGAATGAACTAAAAATCTTTGGAACATAGATACTTCTGTAAGTATATGTTAGAGTTTCTCTTTTGGATTTTGTTAATGAACGATTTATGTTTGCTTAGATTTTCATATGCTATATAAGTAATGTCTGTTGTAACTCATGATGGTGCTACAGGGTGATGATGGTATAATGACTTTTATTTTATGATGAAACACAACTCATCTTTTGTAGTAGTCATTATAATTCTGAATGGTTTTGTTCTGTGATTTTCTTTGATTTTGCGCTAGGTAAACTATTTGTACAGAAGATTGTTTAACTATCGGCGCTCATTATGTAAGTTTCTGCCATTCATTTTACTTCAAAAAAAGTTAATCAGATAAACCAACCAAATTGACTTTGTTTATTTGTATCTGATAATTTTTTTTTTTATGGATGGTTAAGAGATGTCATCTTATAGTGTGAGTCTGGGTCATTAGTGCTAAAATGAGCCTTACTATGAAGTTATGTAGAAAAGTAGACCATTGAAGTCAATCTTTTTCATTAAACACCCGTTGCTATAATTATAAGTGGAAAGTGGAATTTATTATATTAATGTAAAAATGTTACTTACAATTTATTAGTAATCGATGTTCTTTCTTGCTATTGCAGATTCTATTTGGCTGTTTTTATGTCCATTTATGAAATGGTGAAGGGAGCACATTAATGAAAGGATAGTTAGCTACAAGCTCTTTGTTACAACCATTCAAGAAAAGATACTTTTGGGTTGTCCCGATGCATCTATAGTCGAAATCGAGGTAGCGGCTAATGCCAATGCTCTTTTGTTTATTATCAAATTACCCGACATGTATGATTCTCAGATAAAACCTTTTTAGTTTTGTTGCCTATTTCGGCTTTGTTTTGTTAGTCTTTGTGGTGTTTTAAATATTGGTCCTCTTTGTTATTCAAACTGATTTTGAATTTGCAGTTTATTTAAAATTTGAATGTGGTTCCAGTTAGAGCTAATTTCAATGGTTTTCGAAATGCAGCTTATGTTAACATAATGTGGTTCCATTTAGGCAATAGACTTGATAAACACGAACGAGGATCGATTGTAGAAGACTAGGGAGCAGAACATGTTAAGGCCACTTATGATCAGAATCTTGGTTTTGCGAAGTAAGATTCTTGACCAAACTTGATAAATAATCATTAGTCTATGTATTTGAGACATTTGTGTGCACATGACATGATGTTTTCAGTGTGGTGGGGTTTGGGACGTTTAAACTAATTGGATATTTAATTTTATAGATGTCTGGGAAAAAGTCTTTGAGTGATGGGGTTTGGGATGTTTTCAGGATGGGTCTATTGATAGTTTAATTATGCACGAGGGGATGAGATCGTTTTCAAAACTGAAAATTTTAGCATGGAGAGCACTGTTTGGTCGACGTTATATTTGATTTGGAATCATAGGTATAGAAAGGTGTTTAATTCAAAAGAAATGAAGGCTCTAAATTTATTTAAAGAGGTTCAAGTAAGGTCTTTCGGATGGTTTACAACTAGAGATAAGAATGCGAGGTTATCATGGATCAATTGGAAAAGAGCTACTGTGGGCATCACTTAATTATTGCTGTACTGCAGGTTAGATGGATGTGTTGGCTTCTGTAATGTTTTCTGCTGCTGTGTTCACTCACTTTGGTGAGGTCATGAGTTTCTGTTGGCGTATGGATTCTGCTAGCTTCTTCTTTAACAAGATTTTAGAGTTGGTTTGGTGTTTGTTATGTCCTATATTATTTTGTGTTTTTTTGTTATGGGTTTTTGGTTGGTCATGTGGTGTGGTTTTATTGGGCACTTAGTTTCTGTTTTCGTTTTTCTGCTGTCTGGCCTTGGCTACCAGTGTTTTAAGACCCGGTTCGACCGGTCCGGTCGGACCGGTCGGACCGCATTTTTAAAGATTTCCGGGCGAAAAAAAACCGGGTTTTTCAAAATGTTGACTAGTCAACGACCCGGTTGACCCGGCCGGTCGGACCGGGTTGGACCGGGACCCGGACCGGTGCATTGACCCGGGTTTCATGTTTGTTTTTTTTTTTTTTTTTTTTTTTTCTTTTTTTACAATTTCTATGTACATTTAATCATTTATAATTAGGGAATATTGATTAATTTTGTATTTCAAGAATAATGAGGGAATTTTTGACTGATGTGTCATCACTATTTATTACTCTATGAATTATATAATTATTATATTGATGTATATTCAAAGAATAACAAGGGAATCGATGTGTCATTACCCTTTATTATTCTATGGATTATAATTATTATACATGATATAATTAATAATTATATTTGTAATTATAAAAAAATATAAAAAGTCACTAAATACTACTACTGTATACTATTATTAACTCCGGTCCGACCTTCCGGTCCAACCGGTCCGACCGGTCCGACCAGAAATTAACACTTTTCCGGGTCAACTAAAAACCCGGGTTTTAAAACATTGTTGGCTACAGCTTGTAACTTTGGTTAGTTTTTGTGTTTTGTGACCTTAAGGCTTTCTTTTGGCCTGTTGTGTACTCCTGTTTGGTTTTTAATCTAAGTCTGCTTATTATAAATTTTTGTTATAGAGTTCATTTATTTGGTTGTTGATTCTCTGAAGGGAGTTGAATTTGTAAGTTAATCTAATGATGATGAATGAGATTGGCTCTATAGTTATGATAATTTATATAAGGAATGGAATGTAACATTTATATATATACTTGGTAATAATTTTAATAGCTTACATGATAGTCTTTATATTATGTATTTCAATATTCAATGTCCAAATAAATCGGCGTATTACTTCAAGAAACACTATTTTATAATCTTCAAATTAAAATACCACCTGCAAAACGTAATTATAAATTTTACACATTTTTTTTACTTCGGTATCTTTTATTTACGGATACAATGGCCAAAACGTAATAATATAACTTCTACACTTATTATAGTTACAAAATATGTCAAGTAATTTGATAAATATCTTTTTCATTAAACCCGTGTAGTCACGGGTCATTGAACTAGTTGATTGATATACGTAAGATTTTTGTATTGAAGTTTTATAGTTTATTAGAATAGAATTATATAAGATTAGATATAATTAGATTCTAGCTTCGAACGTCTCATAACGTATCATGTCATATATATTATGTTATATACTTTGGTCAATGGTTATTAAATGGTGAACAATTTTGAACTTACAAAATTATTCTGAACGTAATTATTATTATGTATTTATAACTGCAAATACTTCTTACACCTCGAGTGTCTCTTTAGATATTGCTCTGATACTATGCTAAACTGATAATTCTCATTAATTCAATAATTGTGTCAAACATAGTATAAATACATGACTAAGCGTAGGTGAGCATAATCCAATATAAAATAGCCATTTCTAAATAATAACTCGCTAACAGTTTAATTGAATAAGAGTGTGATTATCACAAATAACGTGCATTTTCAAATTAGACATTTGGCTGATACGAAGGGAGTAATAGATAACTTGGATTCTAATAACTAAAGTGTGGAAGCTTTTTTTTTAGAAATGCAAACCCTCACACACCCATATCACGAATATTTATAAGTTGATATTCGTGAATAATATATATATATATATATATATATATATATATATATATATATACACACACACATTATCTACAAATATTTATAAATAGTCACACCTCAGTACTTGAACTCACACCCTTAAAGTTGATGAATTACATCGATACCATTAAGGCAATGACCCTTCTAATCGGCTCAAACTCCTTTAAAATATAAGTTAATTAACATAGCTTTTTTACAATGAGATTGAACTACAGTTTTGTGTAGTTCATGTCCACATATTGTTAACCGACATTATTTGAAAACATCATATGGTACATATTGACCGCTAAATTATTGGAATGAATGTTTGGTACACAATTGTCCTCGTATCCTTCCAAATGTTATTCTCACCTTTCGATGGGCTAGTCAAGGTCAATGCCTTGAGTCATTTCCAAGACTACACTCTACATGGTCGGGAGCTAATTAAAGAATATACCCTCTTGTTTTGACACTAAGAATATGTTCCACGAAACTAAATGATAACTATAACTTAATGCTTATAGTTAGAGTTTACTTTTAAATCTTAAAGCTAAAACTTATTATTTTTTGTAAGTGTTTAGTAAGGTAGCTGAAACTATAAACTAATATATATTGATTGATTTAAAATGACAAAAAAATACGTGATAATTAATTTTAAAAATGGTATAAATGTAATTTATCATTCATAAGCTATTAGCTAATTTAAAAACTAGTTCAGCTAGTTTTTTTTTCTATATTTTATTTTTTCATAAGCTCTAAATCTTCTTCATCCAAACAATGCAACTTGCTTGAACTTTTAAAAAAGCTAAAATAAGTTTGTGTGTCAAATATGCCATAAAAGTTTTAATGCTCTCAAATTAGCAATTACATATACTACTTAATTTGGTAATTTTAGTTCTAGAACATAATTCAATCTTACCTATATACTAACTAAGTATCACCTATCCTATGTGGCAAGCTATCATGGTTTAGAATATTATGTGTCAAATTTTTGTTAATTCTCATTATTTTGTGATGCCAACTCATCAATTATCAATTTAATTAATCAAGCCAAAACTAATAATGATTCATTAATCCAACTTAAATAGGAAGGGTACAATATATGATTTATTAATTTCGAAAACTATACATATTCCTTGAAATTATTTACTACTCATTAGAATTCAATACTTATTTTTGCACTATATAAAACTAATAACATAATTATATACGTTATCATAAATCATTTTTTCTTCTACATCATAATATATATATATATATATATATATATATATATAGGTTAGGTTCAAATGAGAACCAACTAAAAGTTGAGAACCACTAGATTACATGCTTGTTCACATGTGATTAACTTCATTCACATGTGAACATTGATTTAGGTTAGAGTGGTAAAAAAAAAATTTCGAAAATCACGTCTTAAAACACTTTTTACATGATTTGTTCACATTATCATCAAATGTGAACATATATTTGTTTTTTGTGTTTTTCGCTATAATTTAGGATTTTTTTAATTTTTTTCTTTACAAATCTAACCTAAATCAATGTTCACATGTGAACAAGCATGTAATGTAGTGGTTCTCAAGGTTCTCAACTTTTAGTTGGTTCTCATATGAACCTCCACCTATATACCTATATATATATACATATAGGTTTTGGTTCAAATAAAAAGAAGCTTAACGTAAAAAGGGGTAAAAAGCCATGATATAGTGATACGTGTCCCTTACAAATAACATTCAATTATATTAAATAAAGATATAATCATGTATCAAACTACTATGTATCAAAATCATGATGTATCAAACTACAATCGAATATGTATCATTTTTTAATGTTTATCGAGAATATGTATCATTCTTTAAATGAAATTGTATCAACTTGGCGAAGTATGTTTGAACAAGTTTAATATACGTTTCTTCATTTTGTATTGATCAACATGAACCATTTTCTTTAAAGTAAATATGAAATATAACATTGTTTATTATCCTTTTTACTTTAAATGTCTTTTTACAATAACCATACCCTATACATATATATATATATATATATATATATATATATATATATATATATATATATATATATATATATATATTGATAATAATATTTTTTTGGTACTATATAAGTCAGATGAAAGGGTTAAGGATCAATGATACAATTATTATATGGGTGACTGTGATAAGAACTCACATCGATATGCCGAGTACCTAAAAAGTCCAAGCAGAGTTTGAACAATGTGCATGATTCACTCTGAAATCTTATTGTCATCATATGTTATAATTTTTTCTCTCAATTTGTTGATATCACAAAAAATGTAAAAAGATAAAATATTGTTTTAACACGTTGATATTTATGATGCACGATTTTAACACGTTGATATTTATGATGCCGTGCATCGCACGGGTCATTCACACTATTAATGTATATGATGTTTTTATGATCTTATATTTAGTATACGGTTCTACGTAATAAAATATAAAATATTATTATGTCTAAGAAAAAGGCATCGCATCTCATAATTTCAATGATGATCAACTTGATCAATGCACTCAATGAGAACGTAATACCAACGTTGTCCGTTAAAGTGTAAAGGATAGGGACGATTGAGTAACCAACAACAACCCACTCACCAATGTTATTCCCGCTCTCTTTTTACGTTACCTTTTTTAAATTATTAACATTAACTTTCCCTCGTCGTTTTCACTTTTTAAAATTCACCTCGTTTTCTTAACTTCCTTCCTCTGTGACTATTTATTTACTCCGTTATTTCAACTGTTAATGTATTTATTTCTTGGGTAAATTACACTGCATATCCCTGTGGTTTTTCATTTTATCAGTGCATGTCCCTCCCAACTTTTTATTACATTGCGTATCCTCGTGGTTGGTTTTTTGTCCCAAGTTTGTCCCTTCTTCGTTAAATTTAACGGATGGACATTTAAATTGTATAAAATGACTATAATGCCATTCTTTCTCTTTTCCCTAGTCATCACTGTCATTAAAATAGAAACCGAAAACACATTACAAACAACTACAACATCATCTTCACAACAATACCCCTTTTCCCCATTATCCTTTTCATCTGGAAATCCGCTCGCCCCTTCACTAATCTCTTTATGTTCACTCACCATTATCATCGGTCATCATCTCCGGCCTCATGATGTCGTCACCGTCGGCCTTTGCGCCGTCGCCGCCTTTAACACCGCTGTCATCCAAATCGTTTTTACCCTTCACTGATCTCATTATGTTCACTCATCTTCGGCCTTCACGATGTCTTCGGCAGCGGCCTGCGCACTGCCGTCACCGTCGCGGGCCTTTCACAACGATGCAACTCAACAATTTGTGAGGGTTTTTTGTGCATTTCAAGTGCAGATGCATCAATTTAATTCGGATTGTGTTTTGTGTTGAAAATGTGTAGGTACTTGATTGAACTAGATAATCGTTCGATAGATAACATATGGAGTTGTTTTTATTTTCTTGCTGGCAATCGTGTTTTTCTCCGATGATGTCAAAAGTCCTATACACATTCACATGTTTTATGCAAATTGACGTGAGATCTGTAAGTAGTAATTAAATTAATTAGATTGAACTATGAATGAAAACTCGTAAAAGTTGTATCTGCACTCATTTTGGAGTAGAGTTCATACAAGGTTTGGATTGAAAACGTAAAAGTAACTGTCCGTCCATTAGATTTAACAAAGAAGGGACAAATTTGGGAAAAAAAACCAACCACGAGGATAAGCGGTGTAATAAAAAGTTGGGAGGGGCATGCACCGATAAAATGAAAAACCATAGGGTTACGCAATGTAATTTACCCTTATTTCTTTAAAACATACATCATGTGTTTATTTGGTATGGACTTGAGTTTCTAATAGATACTAAGGGTGTGTTTGGTAAAAGTAGCTGATAGCTGGAGCTGGAAGCTTATAGTTGGAGCTGGTAGCTGGAGTTGGTAGCTGGAGCTTATATTTAAAGCTAGAAGCTTGAGCTTATCTTTTTCGTAATGTTTGGATAAAACTAGCTGGAGCTTGAGCTTAAAATATGTAAATTGACATAAAAGGACAAACAAATATATGATAGATAATTATATAAAGGGTATTTATGTAATTTTTCATTACATAAGCTCCTAGCTTAATTTAAAAGCTAGTTCTACTAGCTTCTTTTTTAAGAGCTTATTTTTTTTAATAAGCTCTTAATATTTTGTCTACCAAACAAAGCTTGAAGCTGGAAAAATAAGCTTAAGCTTCCATAAGCTCCCATAAGCTACTATAAGCTCCGTTGCCAAACATAGCCTAAGGCTATGTTCGGCAAACTAGCTTGTAGGAGCTTGTTGAAGCTTGTTGGAGCTTGAGCTTATTTTTTCCAAAACAAGCTTTGTTTGGCATACAAAAGTGTAGGAGCTTATTGGGAGCTTATTGAAAAAATAAGCTCTAGAATAATAAGTTACTTCAACTAGCTTTTAAAATAAGCTACAAGCTTATTGGGTGTGAAATTACATGAATACCCCTCTCTACATGTCTTTGATTTAAACTTTTTGTCCTTTTATGTCTATTCACATATTAAGCTCCAGCTCCAGTTACTTTAACAAACACTTCTAAAAATTTATATAAGCTCCAGCTACAAGCTCCAACTACAAGCTTCCAGCTACAGCTACCAGCTAGTTACGCCAAACACACCCTAAGGCATGAACTTCACCTAAGCATACATGTCACTATGGACATCTCATAAATTTTGCATTAGAGATGGTCTTAGTAAAGTGTATAATTATAAAATTTACTCCCAATATTGTAGAAAATACCTAACTAAAAAGTATACATTTAACTTAAAACATCCCCAATCTTAATTCTTATTGAATTTATACAAAAGAAAAGATTTAACCACAAACGAAACAATATACGTAAATCATCAATATAGTTAGAGAGCTTTACTTAATTTTGAAGTTATCTCATAAGTCATAACTATGCCTCTTAAATATGTAATAATAATCAAAATACTATATTAGCATACTTCAAACTTATAATCGTTATCGTACCGATAGTTATAGAATATAAGCTGTTTTAGTTTTGTTCTATAACATGTAAAATAAAAGAATAAAAAAGGTAACCGACAATCTGACAGCTATCTATAGTGGCCCCATTAACCGATTTCACGATACAAAAGAATAAAAAAGATAACCGATCATCTGGTAGCCATCATCAACCGATTAAACGATACAAAAGAATAAAAAAGATAACCGATCATCTGGTAGCCATCATCAACCGATTTCACGGTCAACATGGAATAATCCATAATAGTATCGTTATAGTTTTAGTGGGACAGAATGAGTAACACACACATAATTAAAATACAATATTTATTCAAAAGTTCAAATTATAATTACTCCGTATAATGTTAAAAAAACAAAAAAAATCATTCAATCCTTCTCCCCACCTCTCACAGTCTCCCACTGTGAGTCATTTTAGGGATCTTTTTCTCCCTCCCCACTCTCTCTGCAACTCTCTCTACAGTCTTAACGAACAAGAAACACGCACTCATACTACACACTTTCTCTCTCTATACGTATAGATTCCATACTCTCTCTCTCTCTCTACAACCTCACTCACTTCACAATAAAAAATAAATTCAAACAATGTACTTCACTTTTAATCACCATGTGAGCTTCTGACAATTCCCTCACTTGTATATCTCACTTTATATATATTTGGCGTGTATCTATAGGTTACTTTAAACAGAAGCTGGATCACTAAATGGCAGCTTCTTCATTATCTAGAACTAGAAGCAATTCATCATTTCACACTCGGAAGCCTTCAAGTCCGTTTTCTTCATCTTCATCATCGTCATCCTCATTTAAGCAAATTATTCCTCGTTCCTGTCCTTCTTCCGCAACGACGTCGTTCTACGGTGCTTCTGGTAACGGTTCTAGATCCAGGTCTGATTCGATGTATTCTAAAGGAGGTTACGGAAACCGGTCGCCGGTCGGTTTTCCGTCGCCGGATGAACTAATTGAAGAACCGGTTGAGAATACGCCGAGATCAGGAGGTGCGGATAGCATTTCTGTTACGATTAGGTTTAGGCCTTTGAGGTAATTTGATTTAATTGATTGATTTGATTTTAATTGAATTTAGATTGTAACTGACGCTGATTTTAGGCCTGTTAGGGTTTAGAGAAAATGTCGGTGAGATTTTTATGATTTTTTGTTTATTGTTGATATTCTAGTGAACGAGAGTATCAGAGAGGAGATGAGATTTCATGGTATGCTGATGGTGACAAGCTCGTGCGTAATGAGTATAATCCCGTGACTTCATATGCATTTGGTATAGAATTTAAATTAATATATTATTAATTAAGGAAATAAAAAATGACTAACAATAATTGAATTGAATTGAATATTCTGCATTTGATACTGTTAATTATTTATGTGATGACGTGATAGATAGAGTTTTTGGACCTTCTGCGGTTACTCAGGAAGTGTATGAAGTAGCTGCTCGACCTGTTGTAAAAAATGCCATGGAAGGAGTTAACGGTGCGGTAAAAATATATCAAATTAACTATATATGATTCAATGTGGATTGAATGGATCAGAAGTTGTTTGATTTAATATAGGACTGATAATGCAGGCACTGTGTTTGCTTATGGTGTTACAAGCAGTGGGAAGACACATACGATGCATGTAAGTGAAGTTATTATTAGTTTTATATAGTTCTGAAGTTATAGATTGAATAACTCTCCAACTAATAAGTAAGCACCAGTTAAATAATTCTGTGCCACTTGCAATTCTCATAAATACTGAAGCTTAGTGTTGACATGTATTTCTGGTGTTACGTTTTGTAAGCTCCATCAGTTAAAGGCTAGTAGAAGAGCTTTTATTGGTACCATCTACAAAGCTAGCGAGCAAGGATTGCTCTATTTGTGTAGCTAGTTAGATAGTTTCCTGACAAGATTGGTTCTTAGTTATATGTGTATTTCATTCAAGTACATATTAGTAGCTCCACTACAATAATTTAGAGGAAAATGCTGATTTGATTTGGGATGTTGGAAGTATGATGCAATTATCCTGGCAACATAAAGTGTTACATATGATGCATGCTTATAGCCTACCTATCAGTTAGCTTGGTTTCTTTATCTATGTGTGTGTATTTTGTTCTAAACTCTTTGTCAATGACTTTTACAGGGCGATCACCACTCTCCTGGAATAATACCATTGGCTATAAAGGATGTTTTCAGCATTATTCAGGATGTAAGTGTTTCTGAGGACCTTATCGTAATTTTAGAATATAGAAGTGCATGGCAACTGCATACTTCCATATAACATTTCTTCGGTTCAGTAGATGGAAAAGCAACTCTTGCTTGTGCAACTGCTATTGACTAACTTTTATACCTTTTGATCTCCCCCCTTATACTCGTGCACAAGCTCGTACGTATAATATTCGTACGTGTTTGTATTTACATCTGTATGGAGTTGGCCATACTTGGGCTATTATTGACATTTCTGGAAAACACTGCAAGACTAATGAACTTGTTGTATTCACATTGCAGACTCCAGGTAGGGAGTTTTTGTTGCGCGTGTCATATCTTGAGATCTACAACGAGGTTAGTTTCACCACTTGATGACTGCTTGCAAACTAATAACAAGAAAACTGCACTTTTTAATCACTTCTCATCGCCAGTAATGTCATCTTCCTCGTTTTATCTCCTATTGTCCGTGACACTTGTGATTCTTTCTTATAATCTTGTGCTACTTGTGGCAGGTGATCAATGATTTGCTCGATCCAACCGGACAAAATTTGCGTGTTCGAGAAGATGCACAGGTTTCTGCAGTAACTATAAATCTGATTTCCTGTCTCGTGTGATTCTTCATTTGGTATTTGTTATGTGACTTGAACTCCTGGTTTCAATAACCTGCAATCAGTTACTCTGTGCGACTACCAATGTTCTAAACGTATCTCTTAGGGCTGCTTGGCATTCACTTAGGCATCTAGCATCCACTTAGAACTTCAACTAGTCAGACTGTTTAAGTGTTCCCTGAGATACCCCTGCTTTGCTTAACAGTTAATTGTTGAGTTAATAATGTGTCTGTATGTGTATTCCTGATCATGCTCTGTATTCCTTCGTAGGGTACGTATGTCGAGGGTATAAAGGAGGAGGTTGTCTTATCCCCTGGGCATGCACTTTCTTTTATTGCCGCTGGTGAAGGTATGGCTGAATCCAGATGTGTGTATAAGTGCATATATGTGTAATGTGTTTATGTAATGTCCAGCTTATGTTGACTACTTTCTGTATGCAGAGCACCGCCACGTTGGTTCTAATAATTTTAATTTGCTTAGTAGCCGTAGTCACACCATCTTTACTCTGGTATGTATTTAGCATCTAGAGGTATCATTACTTTTAACTTTTTACTGGCCTGTGTTTATTCTGTCTTAGTATTATGTATGACGTTGTTTAATAATGTATGTGCATTTGTTGATTCCCTGATAATATTTGTTTTTAGTTCCTGTATTAGCAATTAATCAAATCAATCTTGAACTGATAGCCTGCAACTTGTCTAAACTGTCATTTCCCCTCGATTCTTTGTTTGTTCATTAGTTCTCCACTCCCCATTAAACAATAGTTGACACAACATTTATATTCTGTTAATTAGTTGCAAGTTCTGTTGATAGTCGTTTTGACAACCATTTACAAAATTATCTCTGATATAAATTTGAATTGACAGATGATTGAGAGCAGTGCCCACGGTGATGAGTATGATGGTGTGATTTTTTCACAACTTGTACGTATAGTTGACTCTTAGCATAATTTACATGGTTTGCTATTGTATCAACTGCTCATACCATTTCCTTCTATCTGTTTAGAATCTTATTGATCTAGCGGGATCAGAAAGCTCAAAAACTGAAACAACTGGACTGAGGAGGAAGGAAGGATCTTACATAAATAAAAGTCTTCTAACTCTTGGAACCGTAAGTGATCATAGACTCTTTAATGCTGTTGCTTAAAGTTAAGCATAGATACTTACATAGATGTGGTATTATCTCCTCATCAAATTTCATATGAGCGTTATTAGGCACTTACAATTTATGCATTACACATTTGTTTGACTTTGGGAAATTTATTTAACTGGACTTGCAGGTAATCGGGAAGCTTAGTGAAGGGAAGGCATCTCATGTTCCCTATAGAGATTCCAAGCTTACTCGCTTACTACAGTCTTCGTTGAGTGGCCATGGACACGTTTCAGTAAGTATATTGAAATTGGAGTGTCATAAGTTGCAAATGTATATATGGGCTATCTGATAAATTACTCTCTCTCACCTCCATTTATAACTCACTTGTGTTACCAGCTCATCTGCACCATAACTCCAGCTTCTAGTAATATGGAGGAGACACACAATACACTAAAATTTGCAAGTAGGGCAAAACGTGTTGAAATCTATGCTTCTCGGAACAAGGTCTGTTATGAAATTAGTACTTTATGTTCGGCAGAATATCCAAAACAAAATACTAAATGGTTCATTGTTTCCTTATGTATTATTTACACCTTTTACTATTTTATGAGTCGAACTTTGAAAACTTCTATTGTATGTATTGACCTTGTAAATATCGTCTATTGTATGTAAACTTTCCTTTTTGGGTAAGGCCAAAATAGGAAAGTTTCGTTTTTTGGCCTAACCCAAAAAGGAAAATTCGCATACAATAGACGATATTTACAAGTTTAATACATACAATATAACAAATGAAAGTATGTTTCATACGATAGTAAAAAGTGTAAAGTTTCAGACATTACGAAACAATAAACCCAATACTAAACTGACCCGTTTTTATGTTATTGAAACTTCCTCTTACAGATTATAGATGAGAAGTCTCTAATTAAGAAGTACCAAAGAGAAATATCTGTTCTCAAACAAGAACTTGATCAGCTAAGGAGGGGAATGCTTGTGGGTGTTAATCCGGAGGAGATAATGAGCTTAAAACAAAAGGTACTGCTTTCTTTTTATACTAAGTAGTGGGTTCTGTACTTCTGTTGTTATTGGGGCATTTGCAGGCCAGTTTTTCTATCGAAACACTCAATTATGATCGACTTATATATTCTATAGTTAGAAGAAGGGCAAGTAAAGATGCAATCACGCTTGGAGGAAGAGGAAGAAGCCAAGGCAGCTCTAATGAGTAGAATTCAGAGGCTCACCAAGCTAATACTTGTATCCTCAAAAAATACAGTTCCTGGATTATTGGATACATCTCATCAACGGAGTTTATCTGCCAATGAAGATGATGTAGGTTACATGATTTAAAAAGTCTGTTAATATATTTGTTTCCTTTCTTGATTATGGTGTCTAAACCTTGAATATACACATAGTCAAGGCTGTTGTGAGATTGCCCTTTTGGCAGTTAATCTTTTCTGTCATTGTAAAACACTAAAACCCCGTTTTATGCAGATTTCTCAACTTGTTCCTTCTGTGTTATATTGGATTTATGTTTCTGCTCTGAACCTGAATTGCTGCCTGATTGCATTTTGATTAATAGGAGTTGAGCTTGATAAATCTTTTTTGTCTCTTTGCATATACTTTAGAACGGTTCTCTATTACAAAGCGAGAATGCGAACGAAACTCCATCAGAAATATCCTATGAACTCAAACACAGAAGAAATTGCAGCAACTTATCAGCAGCAGGTAGCACTATCACAGAGTCAACTCAAGCGGGTGAGCTTAGTAATGGTTCTGCTGGTGGTGCAAAACTAACAGTATGTTTCAGACTCTTTTTTTAATGTACGGGCTTTTGTTAATGGAAATAAAACTTTTATTGCAGTATTATTGGGAAATTACCTTAGCGTTCTAAGTTGTGTGGCAACCATTACTCATATCTTTCACAGTTTGCATAATTGCATATCAGCTTTGGTTGACTTGCTTAAATACTTGCATGGAGTTTCTGTTCCCTAAAGAATTAGAAATACAGACATCGAGCTTTGATATTTCTGTGTATGAAAGTTTGCATTAAGTAGCTTCCATAAAGGAAGTGCTGTTGCACTGTTCTGAATTATAATTATATGTATGTTTAGACAGTGCATTCTTTTTCTTTTTTCATCTGGAACTATTATAATTATATGTATTGACTTTTGCAGCATTGATGTGTGTCAAAACCCTAATATCAACTGTGGTTATAACGATATATGTTTAAATATAGGGTGTAATCTCAATAGATCAGATGGACCTTCTAGTGGAGCAAGTTAAAATGCTTGCAGGAGAAATAGCATTCAGCTCAAGTACAATGAAACGTTTAATAGAGCAGTCTGCACATGAACCTGAGAGCTCAAAAACTCAAGTAATGCTTATTTCAATATCTGGATTTAGTCACGATTCATATTTCAGTTATATAAATAAACTGTTCGAGGCTTTTTCGACTTGGCTTATACTTCAACTGCAAATTTATGATGATGCAACTGGTATTAAATTTATTAGACTAATTATAGATAGAGACATATATATGTTTTTGCAGATAGAAAACTTGGAACGTGAAATCGAAGGAAAAAGACAGCAAATGAGGGTCTTGGAGAAACAGATTATTGAAAGTAACGAAGCTTCAATTTCTAATACATCATTGGCTGATATGCAGCAGGTAATCTTCTTTTTAATCATAATCATACAGTATTCATTTCTAGCATCTTTAGTATCTAGAAGCTTGTATTTTTTGCTACTTTATGAACATTTTTTTCTGGATGTTAAAAATAGGCAATGATGAGGTTGATGACACAATGTGATGAAAAGGGCTTTGAGCTAGAGGTACACATTCACTTAAGTTTGATACATATATTGTTGATGTATGACTATACAAATAAAGTGTCCTTATTGTGACTGGAAGCATTTAGTGTTTCATTCTAATTTATCGAATCATTTGGTGATTGGGACGGTAAGCTGATTTATGAATGTAGTAACTGATGATAATAATGTATGCTTAGGATTAGAGATTGCAAAATGGGCGGGTTGGGTAATGGGTCAAAGCGGTTAATTTGTGGTACGGTTGGGTTGATATGAAACACATTTGTCAAAGTATTTAACATGTTTCAATAAATGATCACAGAAGTTATATCATCTCAATAATAATCTGGTTTTAAAATGAAATGATTTACAATGACATGCGTTTAAAATACAATTTGGGCAACCTTTAATCAGTTCCACCTATATGACCTGCAATTTAGCCATTTTTATAAGTCAGTTAAAGATAATACATAACCTGAGTTGACCCATTCATAAGTGGGTCCGAATTGCCACATCTACTTGGGATTTTCCTCGATAATTATCTGTATTTGCGGACTATATTTAAGTGTGTCACACGATGTTTAGAATTTTAGGCCAGCTGGTGATTGTTGTAACCAATCACACAATAGTATAATTAGTCACTGATGATCTCTATATATACAGATTAAGACAGCAGACAATCGTATTCTCCAGGAACAGTTACAGAACAAGGTATTTATAGATGGTTAATGCAACACGTAATTTTTTTATTTGAATATATTTATATTGCATTACACAGTTGACACACCTTTCCTTATTTTCACTCTTTTTTATTGCAGTGCTCTGAAATTAAGGAACTGCAAGAAAGGATAACACTACTTGAACAACAGCTGGCTGCGGCCCAGAGTGAGAAACCGACATCATCTGAGCAGCATGGGTCTGAAGAATACATTAACGAGCTAAGAAAGAAAATTCAGATTCAGGTAATTGTTAGAAAGTAGAGATAGCAAGATGGGTGGGTCTGTGCTGGTCGGGTCACGGGTCAAAATAAGTTGATGAGGGCAACATGAATTATCTACAAGTTTATGTTCAAACGAGTTGGGGTTCCCTCCAATTTTTTCTCTGTTCTTATAAATATTTCAATGTATTAGACTGAATTACAGAATTTTGTGAGCGTTTGGGTTCATTTTAGAGATTAGACCACTTTTGGCCTGTTTAAACAGTATTTTGATGGCTGATTTCTTCTGTTTTACCTACTTGACCCCTTTCGTAGTTACAATTTCAGGTTCTAATAGCGAGTAAGTAGAGATCAAATGGTGGTTTAATTTAATACTTATGTTTTCTCATTTTCTCGAGCAGGAGGTAATGAACGAGAAACTAAAGCTGGAGCATGTTCAGGTTTTAGAGGAGAACAGTGGATTGTCGGTGCAGAATCAGAAACTGTCTGAAGAAGCATCTTATGCAAGAGAATTGGCATCTGCTGCTGCTGTAGAACTAAAGAATTTGGCTGGTGAAGTTACCAAACTTTCACTACAAAATGCAAAACTCGAGAAAGAATTGCTGGCTGCTCGTGAGTTGGTGAATTCCAGACCTGGAAATGGTGGTAACCGCACAAAACCTGGTCGGAATGGACGAATATCTGGTCGGGTCAATGATGAGTTTGACTCATTGAATGGTGACCCAGAAGATTTAAGAAGGGAGTTGCAGGCAAGGAAGCAACGGGAAGCAAGCCTTGAGGCTGCTTTGGCTGAAAAAAAAGTTATGGAAGATGGATACAGGAAGAGAGCTGAGGAGTCGAAGAAAAAGGAAGCAGCTTTGGAAAATGATTTGGCAAATATGTGGGTTCTTGTTGCTCAGTTGAAGAAAGAGGCGGTAGGCATCGTCCCCGAAGTAAATACCGATAACCAAATACATGGTAAAAGAAATGAAAATGTGAACGCACCGCGACCAGATAATGGTGATTTTAAAGCGGGAGGCATCATCCCTGAAGTAAATACCAATAACCAAGGACATGATGAAAGAAATGAAAATGTTAACGGATCGAAATTAGATAATGGTAATTTCAGTAATCCGTTACTCAAAGAAAGGCAAGTGTTGGATGTTCAACAAATAGCTCATGATGTGCCAAAGGAAGAACCGCTTGTTGCTCGTTTGAAGGTAATCTCATTCTTTGAGCTATCCTTATTTCTAGAGGTAGTCAAATGTATAGTTTGAGCATGTTAAATAACAAATCAAAATGGTTCTGGGTATAGATTTTAGAATGATGCGATAGTTTGGTTTATGTTTTTTTTCATGGTTTTTATCTGTGTGGTTTTTAGGCTCGATTGCAAGAAATGAAGGAGAAAGAAGTCAAATACAATGGGAATGGTGATGCGAATTCTCATGTATGTAAAGTGTGTTTTGAGTCACCAACTACAACAATGCTTCTTCCTTGCCGCCATTTTTGCCGTAAGTCTTGTCAATCCTGATGGTAATTTGACTTTTTTTCATCCTTGAACATAATTACTTACATTGGCTTATCTTACATCTTTTTGCAGTGTGTAAATCCTGTTCAGTTGCATGTGCCGAGTGTCCAATTTGCCGGACCAAGATTACAGATAGAATTTTTGCTTACACCTCTTGATGTTTGCACTTCGTCTCCCTATTAAAATAAAGGTACATAATAGTTCTGGTTTTCAAGATATATACATCTATCAATCTGCTCTCTGTTCTTTATGAATTAATATTCAACCATGTCCACCTTTCCTCCATCTCTAATATTACCAGTACCTTGTTTGGGTTTATTCAACCATGTTCACCTTTTTTTCTGGACGCATATATATTAAGCTAATAAGTTTGTCCTATAACTCGCAGGAGATGTTTTGTGAATCGTCATCATCATCCACCTGCTGGTTATATTTTGTGTCCCTTAGTGGGTGTCATTCTTTATTGTTCAAGCTGTATGTAAAGTACACTCTTAAAAATGTATAGGAATGTTGTATGCATTATAAATGAATCGTAAACTTAGGACCCAGAAAACAGAAAACAGAAACTAACAGGGTCCATTGTTTGACCTTCTAGTGTGATATACAACAGAAGGCAGAATTGTAGTACCCATATGTATCTCCTCTCATCCTGATTACCTTCTATAAACCGGAACTTACATGCCTTTAGCTGATTGATTATACAATATAGCCTGCATTGACAGGTGTTACTTCCCCCCACCCCCTTCCTTCCTTTATGTATATAATGATTTTCATTTTGAAATGCGGCTATAAAACTGTAACTGACTCAAAGATAGCACCTAGATGATGACTTTAACCTTGTTCTCTAAAAAAAAAGTAAATTCTTCTATCTATTCTTTATTGATTTGGTGTTATAAATAGGGTGCGGTTCGTTTTGAGGGTTTGGGTATGAATAGGAATGGGTATGGGATTGATACCCATCGAGAATGTTTGGTTGCTAGCTTTGTAATAAAAACAATGGGAATCAAAACCCATAGATCCATACCTATTATAGGTGGTGAGTTTTCTCATACCAATAATTTGTCAATCTCATACCCATAGTGATTTATATTTTAAACCAAACGCACCTTTATGTCTAAAATCTGTGCTTCTTTGGTATCGTTGAGTTGTCAATTCATAAGGAAGCTTTTGTTATAAGCAATAAACTAACGATTATGAATATAATATATTTGTACGAAAATCATGTACTGCTAGCGTTTGGCATAAATTTCTTCTTTGGACCCCCAGCTAACATAGTTCGTGACTTGATAACTTGCCATCCGTGACAAAGTTATCTGCCTATCTAAGATATAATAATATCATTACCCAATAATAAGCCAAGTGCCCAAGTGTATTTTTTTTCCTCATATGGAAACATATATGTATGGGTAACAGAGTTGTAATAACGATAAAACTATAAATACGAAACGTATCTATGGAATAAGATTTAGGATCAAAACAAGATATATACGGAGTAATAAACAAATAAGTTGAAACAAGAGAATGTGTCCAAAAGGACTTCTAAGATCCGTGGTCTTTTACACAAAGCCCATGCTTTCCCATGCCACCTTTTGTATGCATGTATATATGTGTATATACTTATCTACATGTATGTATACGTATATGTGACAAACACATGTATGTATAGTAATCTACACAAATTTTGGAAGGCAATGAGTGTACTTGTTGTCCCGTCTTCCGCTTTGCACCCCACACATGAATAGAGATTACAGTCTTATAAACGACCATGGTTGTCTTTGTCACAAATTTATAGTTTTCGTTACTAGTTACATCGATAAAAATGTCAATAAAGGCTAAAGAGAGGTGTAGGACCACAATTGCTCCATTCCCTTAAGTACTACTCAGATGTGCGTGTGTTCAAAAGTCTAAGGTTCGAGATTGGGATGATCGTATTTGTTGTTTGGAAACGATTCTGAAAATCAGTCGTTATAGATGTGAAATTAGGGACTAAATTTATTTGTCTGTTAAAAGTGAAAATCAAAACTTAAAAACAAAATTGATAATTGATAATAATAACAATAATAATAATAACAATAATAATAATAATAATAATATAAAAAGGAGGTTAAAGTTTAAATTGTGGCGGTAGATATGATGATGTTCACTTTAAAGAACATACGGAACGTACCCATGCTTCACATTTCACAATATCCTTTTGTGTTTGATTTGGGGACCATTAAAAAGATAAAAACTCAATAAATCCATGCATCTTCTCACATTGGATCTCACGAGCCATTAGATTTTGGTATCTTTTAGGTTGTCTTTTGTCCATTTTGTCTTTCTTTTCACCTACTCGTATTATTTGTTATATATGTGATATATATATGAGTAAGGTTCAAATAAGTACACCAATTTTGAGTGAGAATGAGGGAACCAACAGATTTATGTCATGTGTCACTTTATTCTCTCTCCTCCACACTTTATTCTCTCTCTTCCACATTTTTAAAAATTAAATATCTCACAAACGGTAAGTCGAAAAATCATGAAAATTGCACCATAAAATTCAGCATTTTCTCCTCTTCGATTTGCCGTCCCTCAAGGCATACTTTTGACAACTTTTTTTTTTCTCATTTTTTGATGGGTTTCACAAATTAGTAACACATGTGTTAGTGATTAGTTGTACATTTAATTTGTGGTTAAGGTTAGGGTTTAGGGTTAGGTTTAGGGTTTAGTAGGGTTTATGGTTTAGGGTTTATAAGGGTTTAGGGTTTAGAAGGGGTTCAAGGTTTAGAGTTTAGAAAGATTTAGGGTTTAGCTTTTTGTAAAGCGTTTAGGGTTTAGGGTTTGTGGTTTAGGGGTTAGGGTTTAGGGTTTGAGGTTTGGGGTTTCGGGGAGAAACCCCAAACCTCAAACCCTAAACCCTAAACCCTAACCCCTAAACCACAAACCCTAAACCCTAAACGCAACACTTTAACACATGTGTTAATAAATGTGAAACCCACCAAAAAAATGAAAAAAAAAAAACTTTTCGAAAGTATGTCTTGAGGGACGGCAAATCGAAGAGGAGAAAACGACGAATTTAATGGTGCAATTTTCATAATTTTTCGATTTGTCGTTTGTGAGATAATTGATGTTGGGGGTAAATGGGTTTTGTACATGTGAAACATTCTCTTTGCACACATGGCTTGATATCATTGGTTCCTTTATTCTCACACAAATTCCTATTCTCATTTGAACCCTACCCTATTATATATATATATATATATATATATATATATATATATATATATATATATATCATTTGTTAGGGTAATGATAATTTCACCATCATTTTTTTAAGGGGTAAGTACATAAAAATGCAATTAACTATGACCTGACATTCATAGTGTGTACTCAACTATTCGGGCTTTCATTGTGTGTAAGAAACTAGTTATTTCATGCTATTGTATGCAATTTTCGGTATTTTTTCCATGTATCATCTATATAAGGTGCCACGTGTCATCCTTACAAGTTGAAACGTCACCAAAATACATACAATGGCAAGAAATAACTAGTTTCTTACACACAATGGAAGCTCGAATAGTTGAGTACACACTATGAATGTCAAGTCACAGTTAATTGCATTTTTATGTACTTACCCTTTTTTAAATACATTAAAACTGTGCGTTATTTGTTTGTACGTTACATATTTTAATATGTAACTTTTAGTGTTCTTATATAAAAAAAATGATGGTGAAGACAGTGAACTATTGTGGTCTATGATGATTATGTGAGTAGGATGAAATATTCATAATTGATATTTCCGATACAAAAGGAAATTAATATCGTAACTATTGACCGTCAATCAACGATTTGATATAATATTTATAATTACGATAGTGTACTGTGAATACAAGTACGTATACATATCTGAAACACGAGGGTTGTTGATTTTGGGCTTGCTTGTGATAGGTATAACATTTTTCGGATTGTGTCTACATCTTTCAAAATCTAAAACTTGGTTTTTGAGCATCTTCTTCTAATCCCCCTTTTGTTTGATTAGTGTTAGTCATTTCGTACTGTTATATTTAAATGAGAGATCATTTGTATATATTTGAAAAAATGGAGAATTTATATAAGATTCCAAGTGTTTGTTGATTGGTGATATAAAAGTTTTGTGTTGTCAACATCAATGTTAAGCCCTAAATGTTATGGTTGATTATCGTAATCATTTTCTAAGTCGGTAACAATCTTATTAAGAAGCAATGTCATTGGGGTGTGAAGTAGTCAATTAAAGATTCAGACAGATTGAATAGGGTTTATTGTTTGGTTATGTGTTCAACTTTACACTCATTACTATTGCATGTACTCAACTTTTATACTCTCTATTGTATGAGGTGAACTTTCCAAAAACTTTAAGTAATATGATATAAATTAGACATTCTAATAACTTTATTTGACTAGTTCATCTCATACTATAGAGAATATGAAAGTTTGGAGCATACAATAAAGTTTTTAGAAATTTAATCTCATACAATAGAGGGTACGAAAGTTGGAAGCATACAATAGTAATTAGTGTAAAGTTGAGCGCATAATGAAACAATAAACCCCATTGAAATTTTTCTGCATACATGAACTTCAATAGAAGAACATGAGAAAATTTTATTGGTACCGAGTCGGTCGTTAGATCATAGGTTTTTCGAATGCTTGTTTAATTTGCTAGATATGTTCGATGTACATGCTAGCATATAGTTATTCAAAACGCTTATATTGTATGAATGAATGTAACTTGTAAAAGAGTTCTCAAAATCCAACATTCATTTTAGCAATAACTTCAATTATCCCTTGATGGGAGAAACAAACCAACAACAAGATAGAAAAATAAAAAATAATCCCCAAACAAAGAAACCAACTCACCCAACCACGACACAAGAAAGAAAAATGAAAAGGCCCACTAACTCTTAAACATAAGAGAACAAGAAGTCAAGAAGGGCAAAAGTGGGATTTTACAATTTACATGATGGTATATGGTTAAGTTGGTCTCTTTATGAATAATGAAGATTAAAAAGAGGAACTTTTTGGTATTTGGACTTCATGGATCTCTTTATTGATTCACGTACTTTGACAAAATCTTGATGATGAATTTACACAAATGCCCATATCTTGTGACCATTGACATCTCAAACTTGGCATGGTTGTCACTTGTCACGATCATATGCCATAAATGTTAACATATATGCTTGTCATAAGCCTGTTCATGAATATGAAATGAGATGTGTTATAGGAATGAATGTTTTCATACATTAAAACTAATAACGTTATTCGAAAACGAAACTATACAGAATAAAATAAAATACATATTTTACTAAAAAATACTATGATAAATTCATCACCAGTTTTGATAAATATACCAAAATTATATCGGTTAGCAAACAATTATGATGGATTTATCATTGACCTTTATTTAAGCTAGTAAATTACGGCGTACATATATTAAATATTTTTATCATTAATTCGTAATACTCACAATAATCCACCGAATTAAACAAGTTTTTATCCAAATGATCATCAATGAGCCGCAAATGTGGTATACGCATTTAATTTGGCCACTTAAATATGATTTCCACCTTTTCTTTTTCCGTTTAGGGTCTTAATCATTATTATTTAAATATTTAAATATTTAAATAGAAGTGCTTGGTGATTAATTATTAATTACAGTAATACGGAGTAATTTTTTTTTGAAGGCAGTTGCAGAATCACTGATGGACCTACTGGGCCCACCCGATCATCTCCACTAACGGTTACTCCCCTGATACGAGTAACCGCCACTGAGTTCGCAGCCTAGGTGACGCCCTAAAGGGGTTGCTCTTCCATGTCTTGGATGAGTATAGATTCCCTCTCTCAACGCGGCTCGAACTAATGACCTCAAGAAAGAAACCCCATATGGGAAAACTCTGGGTCAAGACCCCAATGGCAATACGGAGTAATTAGTAATAAATTAAGAAATGATATAAGTAGATTACTCAAATCCTAGATCCGTACGGTGTAATGAAAGTTTACTATAATAAATAAGAATCATGCGTGTTTGAATTTCTTTACGAGCTATGTTTAGAATTTTCCAATAAATAATGGTACTTCTCTAATCTCTTCTCTTATCTCTCTAAGAAAAAAAAAAGTAGCCTGTCCACCAAAATATTTTATGTTTCTTAAAGAACTATACATGCACAGATGATTGAAAAAGTTTCATAAAATATGAACATATAACCAAACTATAAGGGTGTAAATCATACTTCGTGTAAACTAAAAGTACCATTTTTGATAAATTGTTAATACTTACCGAAACCATAAGGATCAAGAAACTCATCAACATGCCATCCGGGCAATGTTTCCATCAAATACTCTGAAATACTCCGACCTTCTTCATGTTTCACACTACAATCTGAATTATTATTATTATTATTATTATTATTATTATCAATTGAAGAGCCTATTTGATCCGTTGAGCCTTCGTTCGAAGTTGATGAAGACGGAGTTTGGTTAAATGCATCATCATAACACGATAAAGACGTCGTCGATAGCTTAACTCCGGTTAGTAGAAAACGAGTGTGTTTTTGTGTGTGTTCGTTTGCTGTATGAATTGGAATGTCACATTCCCTACACAAAATCGCTCTATCTTCTTTGCAGAATAAAAATGCTCTCCTTTCCTGCTTATTTTACAAAAATAAAAATCAGAAACAAATTCATATCTTATGAAAACCATATATTTATTGCGTCTTAATATAATCGATATATAGTCAGATAAGCAGTTTTGGTTATCCCGAACATCGGTTATCAAAACTGCTTATCTGATTATTTCATAACAAAAAATAAGCAGTTTGGAATAACGAGTTTATTCCAGACCGTTTAGTTTATTTCAAGAAACAAACGTGGCTTATTCCAAAATACTTACATTACTTTAAAAAGCATAAAAGCAATAAGAATTAATATCGAACCTGACAAATATCGCAACGAGGGGAGTCTTTAAAAGAAGGATTAAGAAGGGAGAAACGCGGGTGTTTGTTAGCGAGTTTGTTGGCATGGTGAACGCGATAGTCACAAGCGGAACAAAGCGATGCTTCATCGGCTGTGCAATAAACAACGGCCTCTGAAACATGACAAAATTCGCATTGGATCTTCATTTTCGGTATGATGAATTGAAAGAGTATAGTGTGTGTTTATGTATGTAAATAATTGGAAATGGGAAAAAGGGGCATGGGGGGGCACAGCTAAGCTGTTTTTATCAAGATTGTAGTTTCAACTTGTATAGTTGATGAATAAGTGTGTTGTATTATGAATGAAGAGTAGTTTTAAATAAAAGTGTCAACTTGGATTGAGTGGTGGGGGAAGATGAGTGTGTACATTATGAAATAAACCCATTTTATAGGAGTCAGGGATTTAAAGATTGCAACTATATCTATATTTATATTTAATTAATTATATTTGTTTTTTATTAGATGTATTGCGTCCCTTGTAGGAAATAGTACTTGAATGTTAATGTACTTTTACACATTTTCTATATGGTAAATGTTTATTTACTTTTTATTTTTATAGCATATTAATAATTAATAAATGTTAATATATAGGTAATATGTATTAGAAAAAAAAAGTCTCATAATGATAAATTGTTAAAGTGTCATGATGTAACAATAAGAGAACGCAGTTCGGATCTTCCTAGGTGTATATTTTAGGATGGTAAATGAACAATGTCGAAAATGGTCATGGGATACCCCGGGTTGGGGCGTATAAATAAGTAAATCTCAATTAAATAAATATTGGTTTATATTAGTATGGGTATTAACATTTTCGAGTGCATGACTATCATCGGACAAATAACGATCATTTTGGAAAGAAAATGAAATTGTGTTGCCATTATTCATTTCTATACAATTATACATATATACATTTGTTCATAGATTACAATGATATCTTCAAATATGCATTCCAGACTCCTTTAAATCTAAAGGGTCACAAATATATTACAACTTGCTTACTGAAAAGAAAATGTGCAAGTTGGAAAGTGATGATATTATTATTTATTATCTACACACTAGTTAATTGACCCGTGAATATACGGGTTTGTTAAATACTCTATTTACAAAATGTATTTGATATACTTGCTATGCATAGTAATTATACAAATGATTTGCAACATCTAATATGTTTCATATATGGGGTTATTAAGTTTTGTGCAATATTAGTGATCTTTTATTTATCCAACAATAATTGGAAGATTGAAAGTAAAGGCAACGCTTTTATAACGCTTTTATAATATATACATAACGTGTAGAGCAAAAAGGTTAGACATTTATTTTGAGCCTAATTAAAAATACAATCAAATAGAGTATGAAGGTAGCAAATGTGTTGATCAATATGGAAATCATTTTAGATGAACACAACAAAATACATAATAAACTTTTAGAAAAACACAAAACATTATTAATAATACTAAGTTACTCCATACATCGATATATTAATACCAAGTTACTACATACATCGACCCTATTAGACTTATATACATAACAAATCAAGAGTTCTATGGAAGACTATTTATGGTCCTAATTTTTTTTTTTATTTATACTAATTTCTAGGTGCATATCCATTGACCCATTAAAGTATCCACACTTTCCCTTTCACTCACTCATTCTACAAATCCCTTGACCCATTTGTTGAATGTCTTAATGGAGCTTAAAGTAAATCTCTAGCAATAGGATCCCAAAATCACACACATTCTTGAATAGCATTGCACTTTTCCATTTACTGAAAGTAGGGATCTTGTACCCATCTACTTTTGAAAGTCTTACAATTTCATAGTCTATGGATGGGACCATTAGTTTGTACCCATATGTTATTGCAAACTATATAAAGGGGAAATTACTTAGCATAATTGTTCCGGTTGCAGATATAGTTGGTACTTATATAACCTTAAAGAAAGACAAAATGAATCATATGATAACTGGATATATACTTATATATATAAACAGCAGCAAAAGAATCTAATTGCCCACTGTTTGCCATGCTAACAACACCTCTCCCAGAATGCAGCAATTTCGAGTTTACTTCACCTTTAAAGGGCTTTCTCCAAATAGATTCACCTCCTTTCCCAGTCCCAGTAGGATCACCACCTTGTATCATAACATTCCTACAAATTGTGTGTAACTATTAAGAACATCATTTATGTTACAAAGCTAGAGTTAAGATTAAAATGAATCAATACCTTATATTTCTGTGAAAAGCTACCCCATTGTAATAGCCTCATTCACAGAGAGTGATGAAATTCTCAAAAGCCCTTGGAGCTATATCGCAATGTAATTCTATGTTTAGATCACCATGGGTAGTATGCAGCTGAAGATAACCCTTTTTCTTTGGTTTTTTTCCAACCTTTTAACATATTCATATTCATTCTTTGTGACCGGATCATATGACGTAGACGTGAAAGATCTAGACGTCGCACCACTTGTGTAACGGCTCTTCACCTACAAACAAATAAGAAAAAAAATGATCAGATTCAATATATGTTTTTAGATTGAGTTGTTAATAGAACAAACGGATTCATCTTATCTCCCCTGCTTCTTATAAAACAAACGGATTCATCTTATCTCCATCTTTTGAGTCTCTATAGTTGTTAGCAGATCATGTAAATCTCATATTGAAGTCTACAAATAATAAAAAGCTACAGTAATACGCTTGAAAGGTAAATGAAAGTCGAAGTGCAGTGTATGGTATACCCTCATAGTACTAACAAAGATATCGACGTCTACTAACTATGACAGGTTCTCATTACACGAATTGATATATTTAAGGAAAATGATAACCCCAAGGTGTATACATCTAGCATGTGCCAAATTTAAAAACAAAGAATCACACATACCTTTGTCAACAAAAAATTGTACATTACTGATTCTAGACGTTCAAATAAAACATAACTGATATGAATGTGTCAAAATTTCCACTTCTAAAGTCGATCAATAATTTAATGAAAGTACCTTGAGCATGAGAGCGTAGCACTTCCAGTGGTGATATAGGTATACATGTCACCATTTGACCCATATAATGTTGTCTCCCGACCTCTTCATCTTGCCACGTGTAACCTAAATCAATCAAACTTTAGCCAAATTACATCTTGATTACTTTGAGGTAAACTTATAGTGCACCAAGAACTTAAATCTGGCACAAATAATTAACATAACATATCCAAAGATCACTACTTTCACAGTTTTTTATTTTTCCGCACCGTCAGCGCTATAAAGACAAAATAGCAGAGTTATACATCTTCATAGTTGCAATTACATAGCAGAGCACTCACAACATGGTTGTGTTAAACACAACGCAATATTAGCACTATATTTTGGCTTGTATTTGGTTACAGCCCGTTTTGATTCACTCCAGTAAGCAAAATGATTATCTTTGTCACCAAAACATAGTTGTCTCAATTTCTTCCCAGGAATTTCTGAATAAGTCAGTCAGTCAAAATCATCAAAATAACATACAAATAGCACCTTAAATTACCTCTCTTAGGAACTATATAAAGTTAACTGATACAAAGATGTGAATGGTATTAGATTGCCTAATTTATTCTAAATCAGAGAGCCATGGACATTTTTGTAGTAGCACCAAATATGAAATCTGCACTTTCATAACCAATAAACAATTAACTTGAACCCTAGTACCATTCGATAAAGCAAACATTTTAACGGTTGTGAACAAAAATGCATGATAGCTTGGAATGAACCTCTTTTAGAAGTGACAAAAAACTCAAGAGACACTCTCATTGGGAACTCAAGCACCATCATACCCTACAAACTCCTGCAACTAACAGAATAAACCACTGATTGCGACATACCCACCATCATGTCATTGAAATTTAAGAAGTAAATTTGACCCATATTAGTAAATAATATTAATGGCAACTTCAGCCCACTTGATGAGACTTTTGAAAAAAAATCCATCAAAAGAATCTAAGCTTTAGTTTTCATGTATCTGATAAGCTATTCAAGTGACAATGTAAATAACAAATTAAAGAAAACTACGTTCAGCTCATACATAAATTAAAAGAGCAACGAATCAACTTACTATTGAAGTAAAATTAGCAAGACATGCCTCCAATTTTTCGTAGTATTACAAAGCCCATCATCACTAAAAAACTATGTTAACACATTCAAAATTAGACTCTTTGAGTAGATAAATAGAAAGTAAAAACACTTTGTAGTACTAAAAGCATAGTATCAATTTAGTAACTTACTATACACCCATCTATAGCACTTCTATAATCACTATTTAACTTCAATAAAAAACAACTTTTAATACTATTTAGTAATCTCGAAATAAAAACAGGTGCAACAAAGTTCATACCATATAACTTCATTTCTCTCAGACATTTCATCGAACACCTTTCATGCACTTTCGTATTCTCTATATAACTTTAACTTGCAGCACCTGCGTTTGTACCATATATAAAGAATATGAAATTTGATCTTAAAAACAGTGATTACCTTTGATAGCTTGATAAATATTGAACCTTTTTTCTTACTGTGATGATCTTTCTGAATATCATTAGGTGTAAGAGGTGATTTAAAGAAAGAAATGGATTTGAGTAACTTGAATAAGAAATAAAATTAGCTTTACATACCTTTGACTGATTATCTAAATCCAGTATATTAACATATTTGAACAGCAAGCATCACCATCATAAGATTGAAATGTATGATCCTAAATACAAAATCACCGATTTAAAACTCAAATTGAAAATGAGGAGAAAATCGTTTGGTAAAATGATTTTAAAAGAGTTATTGCAATTACCTTGAAGAATTGATGCGATGAAGCTCGAAGAAGACGAAGATATACTGAGAAAAAATGGAGACGTAGATGATGATGATGAAAGTTTAAAGAGGTAATTAATTCCAATGAGAGAGTTGTAATCAAATTTCAAAAGCATAAATTTGAATTCTTGGAAAGAAAGGAATAAAAAGATAGAGTTGGAGCTGCCAATTAATTCTTGATCGTAGAGCTGCCAATAGAAAGAAAAGAAAAAAGGCGTGCAAAGCTATTTTCAAGAAAAGCATGTATTCTACACACCCTTTTCATGTATCACAAACTAAACCATATTTTATCATATTTATCTTTTACAGATTTAATTTATTAAATTAAAGAATACCTAGCTGATGTAAGCAAAGGATGGGGATGAAGACATGTCAGCATCAATAAAGGCTGTAGAGGGGACAAATCAGCAAAAATGATATCAGCATTATTGTACTATTGTACTCCCTCCGTCCCAATTTTATTGTCACCGGACAAAAAGACACGCAGTTTAAGAAAATATAACTATCTCTCTCTTACTTTTTGATAAAATGACAGTTTTACCTTCTACTTTTTACCTATTTTTTTGTCTTATATATATACACTAGGGGTAAAAAAAAACTTTATTTCCTTAAACTTTCTATTTATGAAAGTGGACAATTAATTTGGTACACCCCAAAATGGAAATAATGGACAATAGAAATGGGACGGAGAGAGTATATAAGATAGATATAAGATAGATTAAAGGCTTGTTTTGGACTATTCCCCCTTATGGCATATTAATAGCCATAGTTGTTAGACTCGTACGAGTCACGAGTCGACTCGTACGAGTCGATTCAAAAATCTCAAAAAAGAGTCGAATTGGTGCTTGACTCGTTTTTGCCTCTGACTCGTAGCTTGACTCGGAAGTTTTGAACAGACTCGGTCCGAGTCAACTCGACTCGTGAACTGAACGAGTCAGAAACAACATAACATATCAACCCATAAGCTTTGAGAATGGGACTTCCTTGAACATTAGATATATGTAAGTCAAGAAAGAATGGTAAGAATGTTGCATGAAGATGGAAAGAGAGTTGAGAGAATACATTTTGTTGGCTGAAAATACAAATGAGAGAGAAGTCGAGAACTGAGAGGTTAGAAAGTCTAAAATGAATAAACAAGTACTATTGCTTTGTATGGGGAAGTGGAAAAAAGGCTGTACACATACGGCTCTTGCATACAGGGAAGAAAGGGTAAAGATTTATTGTTAAAAAAATAAATAAAAGGACACTTTTCAAACTTGAGGTGACATAAAGAAGATGTTACTTTATTTCCTTCATTTAGTTGCATTACTCAACTACGGAGTATTTAGTTATCTTTTACAGTATGTTTTATATTTCCTGCTTTAATTATGTATTATGTTCCCATATTTTATTAATTATTACAGTATACTCGTAGTATATACGGAGTATTAATTATCTACATGAACATATATATTATTATATATATCTCTGTATATATATAATTTACATAAATTGTGACTCTTACGATTCGAGTCACGATACGAGTTACGAGTCAAAAATCGAGAAAACGAGTCACGATACGAGTCACGAGTCAACAACTATGTTAATAGCATTAATCACTTTCTGCTTTCTAAGAAAGTCTCTGCGGTCCCATTGTAAATTTCTCACATTTTTCAACTATTTAAAGTTTTAAACACAACCGAAGTTAGATTTTTTCAAGTTATTATCCAAATTACTCCTAGTAATTTTTTACTTTTGGAATTGTTATGTTTATAAGAAAACTTTTATTATAAGTCACTTGATAATAACCATTTTTTACATCATTGGCCTTTTCAGTTTTCATCTACGTATTCGATCTACTCCGTTAGAAACTATTGTCAATTTATTTGTACATTTAAAGTCTATTTTCCGAATACCGTATAAAGTTATAATTGTTTATTATGCATTTCATTATTTATTTATATAATAATTACTGAGAAAATAATACGTACAACAAACTACACACGTTGTCAAATGCATAAAAAAAAAAAAGAATTAAAGATGTTTTACAAATTTCAGAAATGTGAAAGATTAAAGATGCGACTTTCGTATTTTATCCGTTGCTCTTTGGACGTGTATAGTTATAAAAATCGCGAAAATATGAGCTCTGATACATAGGCATAATCAAATCACTATCAACACATATCATAGAATATTTCCGTCTCGTTTATACTTACCAATGATTTTAACATATTATCAATCATGTTGTTACGTCTTCTTTTAGATCTATAATTTAGGCGTATCAAACATTTTCCGATTAAAAACATTATACTCATGTGTACAGCCGTAGAAATTTATTTTGGAATTTTGAGGGACAGAGAGAATCTAAGAATTGTGTTATGGAGATAATAAGATAAGTAGAATTTTTTGAGAAAACTTAAGCCACAGGCCACATGGGCCAGAGAGTTTTGGATCAAAAAGCGATGACCATGGCCCTACTTTTGTATTAGAAATTGGAAACCATGGGTAATTTTTATTTTTATTTTTATTTTTTAGATTATGGCTATTTTTGCTCATGGAAAGTCGGGTGCTTGCTAATATAATTTTTAAATTGTCCATATATATGGTTCCAGGTGAGTTGACCCAAAAATATAGGTTGACTTTTTTAATATAAACCCTTTGATCATGCTGAAATTAAATCATGTCCGTCGCAACTCTTTATTGTTGGTTACTTGACCGTTTTTTCCGTGGACCCTCTACAAACTGCTGCACATTGTCTCAATCAAAGGGAGGAAGTGACTTGATTAATTTATTCCATTCCTTTATGTTTTCCTCTCAATTATTTTCCCCTAGATTCTTTGCTATCATAAACTCAGGAAATATTCTAAAGACAATCAACAAGTTTCGAACACCTCAATCGTGGTTAACGGATTCGAATTATGTTCCAAGATCAAATTTACTCAGATCGACAACTGCGCCTGCGATGGTAGCAATCAACAATCGATCGGAATTATGATTCGGAAACGAAACTGCCACAATCAAGTTCGTCGATGATTGCTCGATAAGCAGTATTGTTGTCGATTCTGTATATGATACGGTAAGTAGTCACTTTATGCTAAATTCTCAATGTCTAACTCATCTTCCGTTTCTTGGAAAAATTTGATTAGTTTGAATTGTTAATTGGCGAAGTCATATTTTTGTTACCTTTGCAAGTGCTAACAGAATGTAGTTTTATGTACTCTTAATTAAAGGAACAAATGATCATTAACTATGGCATGTTATGGGTACAGTTCAGACAGTACACGGAAGTAAGCGAAATGTTTACGATTTGTTCAATGTAATGATAGACTATATGAAGCAATGATCAATAACTGGATGATAAATCTTGATATTGGAATTCTAGCACTACTGGAACAGAATATTCAAATGCTGGGGAACATGATCTTATTTGTAATTGGCTCGGTAATTGATTTCTATCACCCTGTAAAAGGGTTTTAATAGTAATCCCATTTTTATAAAATAAAAAATAAAAATGAATGGTTTGCATGGAACTGGAGATGGGTTCATGCCATGTCACGAGTTCATCAGAAACAATTCGTTGAGTTCCAAATTGATGCTACACTTTTTGTTGATGGGAAAAAAAATCTGGGCATCTAAAGGATTACGGGCCTTTCACTTTCCTTAAGGTTCACGATGTTGGACACATGGTTCCTATGGATTAACCAAAGGTTGCACTAACAATGTTGGGAACAAAGACTGAGTTGCACATCTACTAAAATTGCCAGTTTTGACCGTTACCAATGTTGCTTGACCCGCCTTAATTTGGTATGTTGTACTTGCTGGAATGATGTCAAGTCGGGTCAAAATTTGGTAGTCAAAGTGTCCAAAAAATGTCATTTATGTTGCTATGGTAGAGTGTCCTATAATGATGTATGGTATGCTTTGTAATTTAAGGAATGAAATGTTAACAAAGATTATGAAGTATGTGGAATGTTTTGTTGGGGCAATAGAATGGATACTGTCAGCTGGATGGATCGAGATTTGCAAAGGAATGATAGCAGTTGACTTGTGATAAAGGTCGAACTGTGCTATTTGTGAGCATTAAAGAAGTGGTTTTGGATTGCATCGGTTATAAGAAAAGGAATTATAGAGATATTTTCGAAAGTGCATAAAGATTTATAAAAGTTTTAGTTCATAAAGTTTGAATAGTTATAGTATAAACAGTGTGAGTATTACTACAATATTTTGTTAATTCATTTTGCTTAGTTTTGATCACATTCTGTAACATCCTCGAAATGGACCTAGTTGTGTTATATTATTTCTTGATTTAAATTAGTATTTAAATGTGTTTGGAAATAATATTGTTTGAATTAGTGAAATAATTGGAATAGGAGTCGAATATTCCAATGTGATAAGTGAATTATTAATTGTTGTAAATTAATATAGTTGACGGTACAATAAAATGTTTGGACTCGCAAATGGTTTTCGGGTTCCAGACTATATATTGAGATGGGGTATTAAATTATACCCGTATATTGAAGGCGGTTTATGTGATGCCGACTATATATGTACTTTCATATTTAGGAAAGTTATTCATTTTCATTTTAAAACTTACAGAAACTCTTAGAAAAACCTCCAAATCAAACTAGAAATCAAATTAGGAAGTGGTGATTCTCGTGAAACTTCACCATGGTCAGATTATCATCAGTCTATTCTTCAAAAAGTAAGTGTTATTATGTATTTAAGAATTTGATTTTTGATTGAAATTTAGTGAATTGATGATTTGGAAGAATTGGATGTTAGAAACATGTTATAAAGGTTTTATGATGATTATGTGATGTTATTTGAGTTGTTTATAACATTAGAACTGAGTTTGATAAGCTTGATTTATCAAAAATGGTTTTGAATTCGGAGCTGGGCAATTACAGGGATGAAGCTGAGCTGAAAGACGCTCAAACGCGATCCCAGAACCCTAGCCAGGATCGCGTTCGTTAGTTATAAAAGGAATTAGACGAGTTTTGTTCTTGGGAACGCGATCCCAAGAATTTGTCCGGATCGCGTTGCTTAGTTATAATTTGTCACAGAATGATTTTACAAAGAGGAACGCGATCCCACCATTGTTTTCTGGATCGCGTTTGTCAGTACTTTTTGTAAATTTTCAAAAGTGCACAAGTGTTTAGTAGTGATTTTTGCCACGGAAAAATTGACAAATTGTCTTTAAACTTCGATTGGGCTGAAATTTACATGGTCACTCGAAAACAGCCCACTGATCAAAGCTATATGCTATAGCCTAGTCAGTTTTTGGCCATTCGGGGTCGTTTAGGGGTCGAAAATGGCATTTTACAGTTTTTGGACCTTAATTCGGGACTTTTTGATTATGTTCCGAATTGAACTTTTGTTGCTGTGATCTTAGGGATCACTTGATTCATGTAATTATGTTATGATTGTGTAACGATGTTAATTACATAAGTATTATCAGTTGATACAAGTTACTAACTCATTGTTTATTGATTGTATTCTCAGATGTGTAGAAGGCTCAGTAATATTAGACTTCTGAGCTTGCAGCTGAGGTGTCGGTGAGTGGATCTGTAACCTCAGTGTGATTTAGTTGTAATGATTTGATTTACAACAAGAAATTTATAGTATTACCGTGAAATGATGCATCTGTTGAGATATCTTGCTATGATAGTTTAAATAGTTGCTTACTTGGCTGATTGAGCTAATATGTAAGATTCTGAGGTCAACTTGATTTGATGGTTGGGCTTGTTGTTGTTGTAGACGACAGGAGATCTCGGAAACTTGAAATGTTGGTTTAGAGATCTAGGTCGTGTGTGATCGACAACAAGTTATCGGTAGATCGGTATGGGCCAATACAGATGATTGATAAGAGTTCCTTGAGTGCCAAACCGGTATTAGGGTGTCTCAGGGACCACCGATCCTCATGATGTTGCGTGTATGACATTGATTGGATGTCGAGTGATTGATTGATTTTCTGTTTATTGTAATTTGATGTAAACAGATTGTTATGCTAGGTTGGACTGTTGATTATAGTTTCATTCACTTAGCTTTATGCTAACTCCACCACAGTTCTTCCTGCAGGTTGTAATAGATGGGACATATTGGGCAGGGCAGGAAGTGTTTTGACTGGATGGAATGTTTGACAGGCTTTTACTCTGATGTTATTTTGATAACTAAAGAGACGTTTTGAATTATATAACACCGAGTTTGTTGAAATGTCATGTATTTAGTTTGAAAAAGTTTATTGACATTTTGAGTACATTGACAGTATGTTTTAAATATACGCTTCCGAGTCGCCATTATTATATTAATTGTTTATAATGAAACGAGGGGTGTTATACATTCAAAGTAGTTTCTACATAATTTGTATATTGTTAATACATATTTTCATGTTGTTTAAGGTTTAGGGAGACTGCTATTTATGATGTTTTGGATTATTCTATTCAAATATAGGATATCTATATAGCACCATCTAACTGGGCACCGTCCGGGTAAATACAACATGGAAATTGTTTCATACACCAAAAATATATTTTTACATAGTTGTACAGTAAGTTAAAAATGTTGTACCATGTGTTGCATGAAACAATTTTCATATTGTATTGATCAACTCCCTTACATTATTATTAACGTCTTTGTAATTATTACTACCGACATTAATTAACTAGTTATAATTCCGTTACTTACATATGTTACTGGTAAATTTGAATCCAAGTAAAAGTATGACCTGTAAAAATATTTCGTTCCTAAAATATATATAGTCTTGTACGGAGTAATACGTTAGGTTTAATTTAATAATTAATTCAAGAATCAAAATTAATGAAATGGCCCAGCTTGTGATTAAAATACACAAAAGCCCATGAATACTCAGTATCTTAGCCCAAATCATGCCAACTCCCAGCGCAGCCCAAAAACATGACCCAAGGATCCTATTATTAAATTACTATTGGATAAACCCAAGAATCCTGACCGACCCACATATAACCTCAATTTACCCCTATAATAATAATAAACTAGTTTAAGACCCGTGAAAACACGGGTTTGATAAAGACTCAAGTGATAAGATTATTTGATAAGTTGTTCCCTAACATATATAGCATTATAATTTATAATTAAAATTAAAATTAAAATAAAAATTCATGTGTTGTAAATATAAAGTGTTACACACAATGCATCTCCACAAATTTCTTTAAATATATCTACGAATTCATATTAAGTTAATCATAAGTCGGATTGTTTGTAGACTATATATAAATGAACTTAGTAACTAATGAACCTATAAATTAAATATATAATAAGAAATCACCATTAATTTTCGGTTTATACTTGGTACAAATGTACAAACAATATAATAGGATGTTTAATGTTTTGCCATATCAAATGATCCAAATAAATGAAAAGTCCAAAAATTAACAAAATAATAATATACTCTGTACTTTATCATATTATATTCCAACATTGCAATATTAAGAAAATCAAAAAACCCATCACCCATGAAAAGAACTTACTTTAACTATATAGAAACATAGCAGAAATACATGCTATTATGCTATGTTTTCCGATCATTGCAATTCTAATGGCTTCATTTAACAGCAGTATATAATTCCTAATCCAAAAAGAGCTTAGATATAGTCGTATGTTCAGAAAACAAATATTGATTCTAAGCTTCAATTCAAACAATTAAAATATAGACACCAACAATTTGTATATTTCCTAATTTTAATGATAATTACATAATTCACCTAATTTTACAAACCAAAAACTCATATTCCCTCCCCTCGCTCACACCACAAACCAAAAACTAAAAACAATCTTTCCTCTTTCAGCTTTCATCAGTTGTACCGTACAACTCGTCATTGCATCCGAAAACTGATGATGAACCAAAAAGAGAACAATACCCTCCCTTTGTTTGGGCATTTGCAGCCAAAATCATCTCTACTATAAAGGCAGTGTTCATCAACGCATCAAAGATGCCAACATTTTAGCCACAATATATCAAGCAACACTACCCTGATCCGATGCATCGTCGTAGTAATAAGGCGTTAACTTCCCATCTATGGAACCAAATTTCATGGGGTTTACCGACCCAATTTCTTGCAACATCTTCACGACTCGCCTCATTGATGGTCTGTTGATAGGAAGGGGGCTCGTGCATAAAAGCCCAACGATTAGAACTTTGCATATTTCTTCCTTAAAACACGAATCTAGCTTTGGGTCAAGCACAACGTCTAGACCTTTTTGGTCCAATGTGGTGCATACCCATTTGACCAAATCCTTTTCTCCGAACTCAGGGTCAACTGGAAGTTTTCCCGTCACAGGTTCAAGGAGTACTACACCGAAACTGTAGATATCGCTCTTTTCATTCACCCTTAATGTATATGCATATTCTGCAAGATGTGAAACCATATTAGTCGGCTTATAAAACAACAGAACTTGTACATACAGAGAAGTCAAGCAACAAAACTCTTTTAAGTATCTTCACCCCTAATGCTTAATCTATATTAGAATTAGTCAAGCAACAAAACAAATTGAAGAATCAATATGCATGATATAGAGACATACCTTTTTAGGGCATGTATATAGATAAATAGATAAAACACAAAAACTGAATGTATTAATATTAATATTTTGATCATTGGAAGAAAGCATTTTACTATATGTTTCCCTTTTCACCCAAAAAAAAAAAAAAAGACTGGCAACTCTTGATGTTGAGTGCAATGATGTAATTCACCTCTGCTATTCTACGTGCATTGTCTTGAAGCTGTTGTAATGGTTTGGCAAGTTCCGATCTTAATTGTATTTGCTCACTTGATTTGTCCCCTGGAATAAAGCAACTTGCAAGTGCTGCAATTTGATGATGATCCAGATCATTGAATGTACCTAATCAATAAGATAACTATAATTAGAATCTTCTAAACATTATATATCAAACTAATTTCTAATTTTACCATTGTACATTAATTCAGTGACTAATAATAGTTCATCTCCAGTGTCAATCAAGCATGTTGCACGCCCCTTCACTTGCACTATTCCTTCTGAATCGATATGGCCAAGTTTCTTTAGAACACGTGATCGGTTTTTAAGCTCATCACGAAATTTTTGAAGCTGCATGAAGACGTATACATGTTTATGAAAATTATTCAATAAGATATAACGCGACATATAACATGTAATACTCAAGTTTACTCACGTTGTATAAACCTGAAACAGTAAATATATTATACATGTGGAATTATTTCAGAAAATTGATTGACATGTCCACAGGCATATTATTTACCTGTGAATCGCGCATTTTTGTTTTCAACTGTTGAATTTCGTGATTCACTTCTGCTTTCCTCTTGAAACACTGAATCTGATTTTCATCTTGAGACTGAATACAAAAGATAATTTGGCAGAGGTAAGTGCATATAGATTACTATATAAATTTAAGGAAGACGAAATCTTCTGCTCCCTCAAAAAGGTCAAAGCAATGTTTATATAAATAAGGCAACCCATATTAATCACTTCTGGTTTCATAAACAGAGACACTAACACATTACTTGCTACCTTAAACATAAGTTTGTAATATAAATACATTATGTATACCTCTTCTTCGGTAGCTCTTGAAGAGTAGTCTGCTACATGTCGTGACATTAAGTACACGCACCGCTGGTAAATCGTAATCCTCTTGTGCCTAGCACATTTGTTATCTAATGGAGAAAATTAAGGATGCAAAGTCACCTTAAAAAACCATAAACAACACTGAAATCAAATCTAAACATATAGATTGCTATATAAAATCAGAAACGACAAAAAATATATTTCAGAAACGACAACTACAACAAAATATATTTCAAACTTATGTTTAAGGTACAATCTTAAAGCCCGAAAAACAAATTTATATGTACCAATCAGGTGTTATGTACGTGAAATTCCCCAAAACAAACCAATTATATTTAGATAAAAAAACCATACAATTAAAACAAAATATGGGATCAGAAATGAGTACTCACTTGAAAAGGGTTTCAACAGTCTTTGAAGGTCTAGCAAAAACAAACTTGCTCTTAGTCCTTTGAGTGAAGAAATGACTAATAATCTTATAAAACGCAACGTAAAGAAACGGCACGTTGATAAACACCTAGCAAACACAGCCACATCACATAATCAATTCATACAAACATTTCATCAAACACCTTATACGCATAATCATAAACCAAATTATAACAGGTCAATACCTGTTTAGCAATAAAATGCAGAGCATGGTGGTCATACAAACGGATTGAACTGATAGACATATTATGAATTTGAAGAGCATGGTGGTCATACAAACGGATTAACTAATCCAATTATTTAAGCATTTAATCAAACACATGTTGGTCATACAAACGGAATCAAAAAGACATATTATACAGAGTAATTAAACGAAGAGCAGAAGATGAACTGATTTGGTAGTAAAAATCTCATATATGAAATATTGGTTTGGAAGAAAATCTTCAGTAATTGGATTGAACTTATAAAACACAGATTTAATTTCCTGCAATCAAATATGAAGGAAAAAATATGTTATTCAAAGTATAGAAATTTGATTACGAAAATCAAAGCAAAGATGAATTGATTTACCTATACTTGTGAAGTGATAAAGCTCAGAGAATAGATGATGATGATGGAGAAGATGTAATGGTAATGGATGAAAGGAGAAATCAAATGCTTTGATATATGAATTTGGCCTCTCAATTTTGAATCCGAAGAAAAGAGGCGTTCAAGGAAAGAATTATGATTGCATTGGAACCTTGAAAATAATAAATTTGAATTCTTGGTTGGTGAAAAATTAATCGGTTGAAAAAAAAAAACCCCTGCAGATAGGTTATTTACTGCAAGCATGCGCACGCAACCCAAAAACCAAAAGAAATTAACAAAATTTATTAACAAATAAAAAAAGCAGAAATATTACATAACTATGACATCACCCTTTTAACCACAGCTTGCAAAACATACCTCATGATTTGACACATCAGCTTCATGACATCAGCCAAACCCCCTTTATTAGTATAGATAGATAGAATCCTATAAAACCCACAACACGAAGTCACCGCCAGACGCTCATATTTTCTCGTCGGTCTCAAATCCTAATCGATACTGTGAGTATTCTTATGAATATCAAAACTCTAACTATCTATTTCTTAGTCTTCATTATTCGATTGTCTTTCAATCGGTTGTTTGTTTATTTCCGTTTAATTTCAAAACCCTAACTATCTATTTCTTAGTCTTCATTATTCGATTGTCATTCAATCGGTTGTTTGTTTATTTCCGTTTAATTTGATCTACGTACGGTTTATATAAAATTGTGCGCCAAATGCGCTAGCTTTTGTAATGATTAACGGAAGAATATATTCTTTCTGTTCTAAAATAATAATATCTCTAACTCGATGTTTGTTTGTTTGTTTGTTTGTTCGTTCGTAGAAAGTCTTCATACAAAACAAATTGATCGCCACAATAGCAATGAATATTTCTGAATACCCCAGGGATAAGAAGAATGTTGTTGGTGTCGACTATGATGGTATGTACGTATGTACAAATTTTGTGATAGAATTGATTACTTATGTTCTGTTTGTAATTGTGTACATACCAGAAGAAGAATCAAGCCAGTTCCAAAAATTTATTCTCGCTGATGATCGTATGTTTGATTTCCATTCCTTGCATATCATCATATGATCAACTTTGTTGCTAACATAATTATTAATCTCCCTAAACTCAATGTTTGTTCTGTTTTCATTTGCAATAATTGTACCTATAGAATCAAACTGGTTCCAGAAACTGAAACTGTCATTCACTGATTCTTCTATACACAACAAGAAGCAAACTAATAATCTTGCTGGTGATGGTATGCTCATGTCTCCCGTCTTTTTTCCTTTTTAAATTGTCGTATCTCTTATTCTATTTCATCAAATTTATCTTATTTTTGCTTTACCAAATTAGGGAAAACGCATTCACCAAACGGTGCATCTTTTGCTCCTCACTATGATCCTGCTTCCAGATGTCGTTGTGGTGAAACACGTCTAACGCCTTCTTCGTATTCGACGGTGAGCTTCCTCATCACGAGTCTCTACTATCTCTCTCTCCTTCAAAATTAATTAATATCTTGTGTGTGTAATTTACTAAAAATAATAATGATAATATTAAAATAGAAAAATGATTTATCTTTTTGTGTAGGTACTTCTTGTCGATATTAATAAACGCTACGTTCGTGACGAATGCCATTACTCTCCTACCAGTCCGTTTGTTTCAGCAACATATATTAATTTTTAAATTAATCATATTATTAGTGTTTTTATTGTATCCGTTTCTCAACTCTTTACAAAACTTGAAAAAATGAATTACAGATGCATTTAAAATATCTTGTATTTCAAAAAAGTATATTAATCTCCTTAGTGAGCATTATAAGAACGTACGTACAACGACGGTGATAAATAGATGCGCACGTTTTAATGATTGGTTGGAAAGATTGAATGGTTATTGAATTATGAAGGATAATTTAGTCTTTGAATATTGCTCAGTCTAATTTTGAGAAAAAGAGAGATGGTTTATATATAGTTAATATAAGATATGGGTTAACATGTCTATAATGACCGATGTTTTAAAAACCAATTTGACCGGTGAAACTAGAAATCGAATGATTGCTACTTCATTTTATAATAGTTGTAAAACCGGCCGGTTCTCCAGTTGAACTGGCGGAAAAAACTTATCTTGGTCTAATTCTTTTTTATAGTTTTTAATAATTATAAACTATGTTTATTTTAGTATTAAATATTATTTTTTCTTAAAAATAAAATTAAAATTGCTAAATTTACATAGAAAGGACTATTTTGAAACTTTTCCCCACTTTTATTGTATTTATCTATACGAATCATTAAACTTATCCGTTTACCATTATTACTCGTACTTAATACTCGGAATATATTATTGTCATCCGGTTCAATCGATCAAACCAGCATCGGACCTCGAATTTCAATAAAAACCCGGCTCAAACAAGACAAAAATTGCGTAAATGCAAGAACTATACTGTCCCTAACAATTTAAAATCTAGATTGCATTTTTTTTTTTTGGCGAAAAACATAAAATTAAATTGCACAGGATCGAAAAGATCCAACTGAGTTACATATTGATTGACTACAACATTGCGTGATTAACGACCCTAACCTTGAAAAATAAACTACCTTACATAAAACTTGAAAGTATAACTGTTAGGTATTTGGCCTCTTTCGAGCAGAGGTTGGCTCCAATGAAGAAGAAGAAAGGGAGTAGAAGATGAAGGCAGAAAACAGAGCACTAATTTCATTAACCGCTTTGATAACTTCTACAATATTTATATAGAACATGCTAAGAAATAAAATAAGAAATAAGAAATAAAATAACAATAGTAGATAACTGAATGTCTATTAGTCCCACTTGCTTCCCACGTTTCACGTTATATAATCCTTGAGGTGAGCAGGTAATTTAGTGATCCTCTTCTTTGGAGAATTCATGACGTGGTGATGTGGCCCAATGGAAAAGTCCAGTGAGGGTGTAACATTCCCTGCTGCATCGAAATTGACCTTGTCCTCAAGGTCAAAATTGGGGAAACGTTTGATAAAATCATGAGTTGTTTCCCAAGTAGCCTCTGATTCAGGTAGATTAAACCATTTAATGAGGATCTCGGGAGCTAGGTTGGAAGTATTGACCCCGATAATAGCTTCTGGAATTAAAGCAGTTGGTGAAACCGTTGGTGGCATCTCAACAGAAGTAGGTGGAGGCCCAGAATATTCACGAAGAAGTGAAACATGAAATACTGGGTGGACAGTGGAAGTTGGAGGCAAAGCTAATTTGTACGCAACTGTCCCAATCTTGGCAGTGATAGGATACGGGCCATAATAGCGCTTGGATAACTTTTGGGAACTTCGAGTAGCTACAGATGATTGTCGATATGGTTGGAGCTTCACAAAGACATAGTCACCAACTTTGAAGTGTTTTTCAGAGCGGTGCTTGTTAGCCTGTTGAACCATTCTATTTTGAGCTCGTTAAATGTTACCTTTTAGAGAGGCTAATAAACTCGTGCGATGAGTCAGAGTAAGGTCCAAGTCCTTGTTTGTTGAGCTGCCTTGTATATAATGGGGAATAGATGGAGGGGGTCGACCATATACAGCTTCAAAAGGAGTCATTTTGATGGTAGATTGCCAAGCTGTGTTGTATGACCATTCTGCCCAAGGGAGGTATCGGGTCCATAGGCGAGGTTCATCAGAGACAAAGCTGCGTAAATAATCTTCAAGGCAGCGATTAATGACTTCTGTTTGACCATCCGACTGAGGGTGATATGCACTACTCATTGCCAAAGTTGTCTTATTGAGTGAAAAAAGCTCAGACCAAAATTTGCTCAAAAATAGTGGATCACGATCACTAACAATAGACTTTGGAAAACCATGAAGTCTGATGATTTCACTGGTAAATATGGCTGCAAGTTTTTGTGCTGTCAAGGACGGGGAAAGTGCGATAAAGTGGGCAGCTTTACTCAGCCGATCAACGACAACCAAAATGGAGTTTTTACCAAAAGATGAGGGAAGACCAGTAATGAAGTCCATTGAAAGTTCATCCCAAACATACTCAGGGATGGGAAGTGGTTGAAGAAGGCCAGCAGGAGGTGTAGTACTGTATTTGATTTGTTGGCAAACCACACAATTGGACACAAAATTCTTGACTGATTGTCGAAGGAGAGGCCAATAATAACTAGTTGAGATTCTGGCCAGGGTACGTTTAACACCTGAATGACCACCAATTAGTGAAGAGTGGCTTTCCTTTAGGATTTGGCTTCGACAATCACTTATATCAGGAACATAAATCCGAGACTTGAAGTAAAGTAAACCATTACGGTAAGAAAGATTACCGTGTGATTGGGTTGTTTGAGAAACCAAAAGCTGTCCAGCGGGGTCTGTGGCCCAATAGTGACGGAATTCATCCAAAAATGAGAATATTGGTGAGGAAACTCCAGTCATAGATAGATACTCTTGACGGGAAAGGGCATCTGCAGCAGAATTCAATGAGCCTGGCCTGTATACAATGTCGTAGTCATATCCCAAGAGTTTAGTGACCCATTGTTGTTGCTCTGGTGTCTGAATGGTTTGAGTGAGTAGGGATTTCAGACTACTATGATCCGTAATAATTGTGAATTTACGTCCTAACAAGTAGTGCCTCCATTTTGCAATCGCTGTTGTGATGGCAAACATTTCTCGAACGTATGTAGATGATCCTTGAAGTTTCTGAGATAATTTTCGACTTAAGAAAGCAATTGGGTGTCGGTCCTGAGTTAAGACAGCACCTATTGCACACCCGGAAGCATCTGTCTCAACCGTGAAGGGTCGATCAAAATTCGGAATAGCAAGAACAGGTAAGGAAGTCATAGCAGCTTTAAGTGACGAAAATGCCTGCTCTTCGGTTGGTCCCCAGTGAAACCCGTCTTTCTTTAGTAGGCTAGTTAACGGAGCAGCAATGGATGCGTAATTTCGAACAAAGCGTCGATAGTAGCCTGTAAGTCCTAAAAACCCTCTTAATTGTCGTACAGAAGTTGGAGATGGCCACTCCAAAACTGCACTTATTTTTTGTGGATCAGTAGCAACCCCCTGAAATGAAATGATATGTCCCAGAAACTCTATCGAAGTGCGACCAAAAGAGCATTTAGATTCCTTTGCAAAAAACTTATGTTTTTGCAATAACTCCAACACATGAGTTAAATGTAACAAATGCTCAGAGTATGAAGGACTATACACAAGGATATCATCAAAGAAAACCAAAACAAATTTTCGCAATTCTTCGCGAAATAAGTCATTCATGGCTGCTTGAAAAGTCGATGGTGCATTAGAAAGGCCAAATGGCATTACCACAAACTCAAAATGGCCATCAGTAGTGCGAAAGGCTGTTTTGTGTATATCACCTGGGTGCAAACGAATTTGAAAGTATCCTTGTCGTAAATCAAGCTTTGAAAAATACTTAGCACCATGAAGCTCATCCAGTAGTTCATCAATTGTGGGTATTGGGAACCTGTCTTTTACAGTAATTGCATTTAGTGCTCGAAAATCCACACAAAATCTCCAACTCCCGTCTTTCTTTTTCACTAGAAGGACTAGTGAAGAAAAAGGACTTGTACTAGGGCGAATGATTCCATCAGCTAGCATTTCATTGATCAAACGTGTGATTTCAGCACGTTGGAATTGAGGGTATCGGTATGGACGTACATTAACGGGCTGAGAGTTGGGTAAAAGGTGTATATGGTGGTTGTGGACACGATGTGGGGGTAATTGTGATGGGGTAGAGAATACAATAGAAAACTGAGATAGGAGAGTTGATATATCAGGGTGTGTATGGTTGCTTATTTCACTTGGAGTGTCATATGTAGCTGGAGTGATGAGTGTAAAAGCAATAATGGAGTCGGTATCAAGAGAGCGACGAAGGTCAGGAGTACTGATGGAATTAACAGGTTGTTGCTGATTTCCGGTGATGGATACAACACTACCATGATGGAGGAAAGACATTGTGAATGTAGAGTGATTAGTAAGAACGTTTCCTAAAGAGCGAAGCCATGAATGTCCTAAAACAAAGTCACAGCCATGTACAGGTAGTAGATGAATGTCAGTACTGAACTGGCTTCCCTGGATGATGAATGGAGTAGATCGTAAAATGCCTTCTGTTTGAATGGTGTTACCATTCCCGACACGAACTGGAAAGGTGATATAATCAGGGGATGGAAGTGTGAGAGATTTAAGGCAATTTGGGTGGAGAAAGTTGTGGCTGCTCCCACTATCAATTAGAGTAGATAACGGGTGACCGTTGATGGTAGCGGTACATCTAAATGTGGATGATTCACACGATCCAGAAAATGAAGAGAGTGTGATCGTAAATAAGTTTGGTGATGGGTCAGGAGGTGTGAGAAGATCTAAAAGTGGGTCTGGTGGTGAACGCTCTGAGGTATCCGAGTCGAAACTGATCAATGGATCATGGGTTGAAGGAGTTGATTCTGGGTATTGGACAAGGAAATGAAACTGGGCTTTGCATTTATGTCCGGGTGCGAATTTTTCATCACACTTAAAACACAGACCCTTTTCACGGCGTTGTTGGACTTCCAAGGGGGTAAGTTTGCGGAACTGGACTTGATTAGAAGATGAGGGAACATGAGTTGGTTGTGTAATGACTTTTGGTTGGGATGATATTAGTGGTGGTGCCCTAGGTACAGATGGTGATGGATAAGTGTTTGGTTTGGTTTGAAAAGTACTTGATACGCACGGTGAAGGTCGAAAAGAAGATGGTGAGTTATTGTGTGAAGATAATTTATCTCGAATTAGACGTGCAAGGCTCATTGCTTCTAATACCGTGGATGGTTTGAGTATTTGTAGTTCACGTTGTATATCATCACGCAAGCCTGAGAGATAACAATTTAACAGAGATGTTTGGGACATCCCTACAACACGGTTAGAAAGGGATTCAAATTCAGATTGATAGATCTCGAGAGTGGAGTGTTGATAAAGTTTATAAAGTGCAGCTTCATGATTTGTGAATGATGATGGCCCAAATCGCATTTCAATTGAACGACAAAATTCTTTCCATGTGGTGAGTTGTTGATTTTGATACACCCAATTGAACCAACTTAAAGCTTCTCCTCGAAAAAAGAATGAAGCCATCTGAATACGATGAACTTCAGGAATGTTATGAATGGTGAAGTACCGTTCTGTTTGTAAGATCCAATCTCCAGGCTGGGATCCATCAAACGGGGCAATTTCGAGACGAATAGGTCGCAATTCAAATGGGGAAGAAGATGATGATGGGGGTGTGTAAGGCCGATTAGGAATTAGCGGTGACGAAGGTGAACCGGAATTATCTGGGTTTTTTTGGAGTCTGGCAAATTGTGTGATTAGTTCTGTAACAGATGCATTTAGGGTTTGGAGTTGGTTTTGGGTGGCTTGAAGTTGTGTGTTCGAATTTTTAGCGGATTCGAGAAGTTCTGCAATAGAGGCATCATGGCTGGCGATGGTGGTCTGGAGTTGGTTAGTAACGGTGTTTAGAGAAGAGAGATTCTCGTCTGTAGATTGCCAACGAGTTGGCATGATGAGAGATGGGTCTCAATGAAAGCACCAATGTTAGGTATTTGGCCTCTTTCGAGCAGAGGTTGGCTCCAATGAAGAAGAAGAAAGGGAGTAGAAGATGAAGGCAGAAAACAGAGCACTAATTTCATTAACCGCTTTGATAACTTCTACAATATTTATATAGAACATGCTAAGAAATAAAATAAGAAATAAGAAATAAAATAACAATAGTAGATAACTGAATGTCTATTAGTCCCACTTGCTTCCCACGTTTCACGTTATATAATCCTTGAGGTGAGCAGGTAATTTAGTGATCCTCTTCTTTGGAGAATTCATGACGTGGTGATGTGGCCCAATGGAAAAGTCCAGTGAGGGTGTAACAATAACACACCCTTGTGCTCAACAAAACAATCCAGACTACAACCATTGTGTTGCCGGGCATGCAATTGACGGCACAAATTGATATAATTGATGAATACAGTCAAGAATCCTCCGCACCGAAAGTCACGAACTCCACCCAAAAACCCACCGAACACTTAACCACAAAGTATGGGCGAACACCCAACGGATAGACATGGAAACAACCATAATAAGGAACCCAAACCTCTTATGGTCAAAAACGCGAAACCTGCAACGGCCAAAATCATGGTCACCGGAAAACCTCTAGCGGTCAACAAGACCTCTAGGACAATAAGGTTACCGGAGTTATGGAGTTGGCGAAGAGGAGAAGCAAAATCGACGACTAAAAAGAAGACACTACCTAGAGCAAACACGGGAACCGAGGTCGAATGCCGAAGTAGCCGAGAAGCGACGACGACGCCGCAAACCGAAAAGGGTGGTGGATCTGCATTATTTAGTTGGTGGCATCTTAAATGAGATATTAGTTAATGCTTCTTTATTTCTAGAAAATTTATTGAAGATTGTAACAACTGCATGGAAATTAAACCGAAAAACACATTTATCTAGTCAACCGTATGACAGTGAAATTAAAAGTTACCGAGTAAAACACATGGTTATTTACAGGCATGGGTGATATTTGACTAGGAAATAAAACATGAAGGGAATTAATGAAATAAAATTTTTTTTTTTAAATTTAGAGATTAAATTAAGATGAGATATGGATTGCTATTCAAGTCGTGGGTATCTTCCGGAATTGTAGGACGAACTCGCTAGTATAAATCTATCGCACCAGATTAACCTTTATTTCAATCAGTCACTGATTACAAACTTATAATACGAGAGGCTGGGAGTAAACAGTAGCAACGTGTGAGCGTTTTGGTTCAGGTTTTTATTGTGTCATAACTAAGGTTGCAAGTTTTCGGTTTCGGCGAAGAAGGTACATATCACGCTTTAATTTCTGTTTCAGATTAGATACCGTTTTATGTATTTGGTATATTGTATGGGGAGTGATTAGTTGAGTTTGGGTGTTGTAAATATGCTTTCGATAGTATGGTTACCCATCGACCATCGTTAGATGTATCGGTTTTCCTGTAAGTTCGATAAACATATGTGAAAATCGTGATACTTGTTCTGTGGTGGGCGTAAAAAATTAATTGGATGAAAATTAATTGGATGAGATTAAAAGAGAAAAACAATCCACTAATAAGATAAGTAGGTCTACATTAGGTCTAAGTAATTAGGCCAACGTAGCATTCGGAATGTTCTACAAAGTTAATGAAAAAATTTTGGGTTATGTTATTGATCAATTATGTTTCCATTACTAATGTTCTACAAAGTTAATGAAAAATTTTTGGCCCAAACGTTGCTTTTCATTAAAACGCTTAACGCTCGAACGTTTATGAATTATATAGAATTTTCGGATTCAATAATATTTTTAAGGAGATTTAGAAGCCTTTTGGTTATGTTATTGATCATTTATGTTTCCATTACTAATGTTCTACAAAGTTAATGAAAAAAATTTGGCCCAAACGTTGCTTTTCCTTAAAACGAAGACGTGCGAGCGAAAATACGATTTTTATAAAAAAACCCGATTTGAAACCGGTTTTGAACCCGAACCGGTTTGGACCCTACCCAAACCGGGTTGGGTCGGGTTGGGGTTTTGGGGTGCCCAAATCGGGTTGAACCCGAACTGGTTTTGGGCCAAACCGGTTTTGACCAAGTTTGACCAAAACCGGTTTCGGATCGGGTCGGGTTTTCCAAAAACCGGGTTTTGTGCACGCCTAAGCATTCCCAGAGTGGTAAATTTATTAAAAGGGCCATTTCTACCAGGTCCGTTAGTATCTAGGCCGTTTTCATTTGTCAGCCCAACTTTCCTTAACATCTCAGGCCCACACATATGAAATTGGATACTGATCCGTCTTCATTTTCTATTTGATTTCTCAGTTCTTGGGTCACTGCGATAAAAAAATTCTAAAAAAATTATTATTATTAGTAAGAAAAGTAGTACTGTACATCTTTTTAAGTAGTCACCCTTTGACTATTTTACACGTTATCAAATCTACGTAGTTGGCAAGTTATTTACTGACCGTTAGATTTTATCGTAACCCTTCAAATGAATTTCAACCGTCCACTACCACATTAAAATATTACGTACAAATCGTGAAACCCCCACAAGCCCGCAAGGTCACGATGAGATTACCGAATTCGCCCATATTAAACCCTTCAAAAATATTTCAAAACATACGCTGGCCCCTTAAGTTTCTATTTTTCTTTAACAGTCACAAAAAATTGGAATCAACACTCAAATAAAATCTTAAAAGTTTAACCATTTAACGTTTGTATATGTACACGAGCGGTTCCTCACTTCCTTGTTTAAGTCTAATATCACATAACATTATGTGCTGTTATTGCTCTTTATTTTTCATTATTTATTATACTAAATAATCTCTCAGTTTATTTTAAAAATGGACTAAATTTTGACATAGACTTAAACTTATACTCCGTATGTAATTAAATAGAGTAAATTCTATAGATGGTCCCTGTAGTTTATATTGATTTACGAAAATAGTCCTTGTACTATTTTTTCAACTTTTTCGATCCGATAACTTTGGATTTTCTCGCAAATGGTCCCTTAACTTTGAATTTTTGCTCGTAAATGGTCCCTCCGTCTAACTTTGAATTTGCTCGCAAATGGTCCCTTGATGGACCATTTGCGAGCAAAACCAAAGTTATTGGACCGAAAATGTTGAAAAAAGAGTACAAGGACTGTTTTCATAAATCAATGTAAACCACATGGACCATTTATAAAATTTACTCTTGAAATTAAGTTTATGCACCGTAATTTACTGTATTTACACTCAAAACACATCATACTTAAAGTACTACATCTTCTTTCTTCCAGCTTGCGATCTGCCCTGCAAATCTCAATTGATTACACACATATGTATATATACACACGAACACATTGGATATAGAATTTCAATCTAATTACGAAAGTGTGATCCTTCAGATCTGATATTAGATCAATCACATCTGAGGTACGTTGTTGTTATTCAGTAATCAATTCAATTTAATAAATTTGTGTCGATCTAGAACTTCTAGGGTTTAGAATTAAGCTTTAGTTCAATCTATAAAGTAGTATTTCGTTTGCTGCATCTCATTTGTTGTTGATTGTAATTGCACTGTATGATTGAAATTGATGCAAATTCTAGGGTTTAAGGTTTGAAAAAATGTTGACGAAATTTGAAACGAAGAGTAATAGAGTGAAAGGATTGAGTCTTCATGCGAAACGACCGTGGATCCTTGCGAGTCTTCATAGTGGTGTGATCCAGCTATGGGATTATAGAATGGGAACATTGATTGATAAGTTTGATGAACATGACGGTCCGGTTCGCGGTGTTCATTTTCATGTATTGCAGCCATTGTTTGTATCCGGAGGTAATTGTTCTGTATTACTGATGTAATTTGTGCTTGGTGATACGATTTTGATGTTTGTAGTTTGTCGTTGGAGGTTGTTATAATGTATGGCAGGATTCCTTTTGTAATCATATATTTTGATTAGTGATGATTACATGACTAAAGAATTTTTTAACTAGAAATTAAATACAATTTTGCAAACGTTTCCTCAAGTTCGTTTTTTTTTCTTGGTTTGATAGGAGTTGAATTGTATATAAAGGTTCAAGTGTCTGATTGTATATGAAGTTTCAAATTTATAATGTAATATTTTCCTAAAACAAAATTTTATATAAAAATTTGTCCTTTTATATAAAAAAACATATATCTGATTTGTATGAGTTATATCGAAAAATGATGCATGATTATCGAGTCTCCATGACAAGACATCAATCAATGTAATTTTTATATATACATTGTAACTTTGTAAGTACCATTTGTTATCTTCTTGCTTTACGATTTGTACACCACCACTTTTTTGCCATACACCACCAAAATCAATTTGCCCTTGAAGTTGTGAAGGAGTGTTTGAAGAATTTTAAGTTGCAAGGGGTAAAAGGGTCTAAAAATATATTTTAGTGGTGTATGGCAAAAAAGTGGTGGTGTACAAATCACCATGTGACTCTTTCTTTTGGAGGTGACATCGTCGAAATTCCTTCAAACTATACTGTCTATTGATAAATAATGTAATGCTTAATTCATTAATTTGCACTATCTGATTACCCCTCTATTATGAGTATATACAATTCAAAGAAGTGATCTAGTAGAGATATCCAGCGCGGCCCCCTTCGCTAACATTTGTGGCTTATGCAGGAGATGATTACAAGATTAAGGTTTGGAACTACAAGTTGCATAGGTGTCTCTTCACCCTCCTTGGACACCTTGATTATATCCGTACTGTGCAATTCCATCATGAATCTCCATGGATAGTAAGTGCAAGTGATGATCAGACTGTTAGAATCTGGAATTGGCAGTCACGAACATGTCTTTCTGTTTTAACGGGTCACAATCATTATGTAATGTGTGCATCCTTCCACCCTAAAGAAGATCTTGTTGTGTCAGCTTCACTTGATCAGACAGTTCGCGTCTGGGATATTGGATCCTTGAGGAACAAAAATGCATCGCCTGCTGATGACTTGCTGAATAATTTAAGTCAACTCAACTCTGATCTTTTTGGTGGAATTGATGTTGTTGTGAAGTATGTCCTTGAAGGCCATGATCGAGGAGTTAACTGGGCCTCATTTCATCCCACTTTGCCTCTTATTGTTTCGGGTGCTGATGATCGTCTGCTGAAGCTGTGGCGCATGAATGGTAAGTAGTGAAAACTTTTATAATTTCTTTTTACTATGTCTCAAACACGCTGGTGTATGCCAATTACAGGTGGCAATTTGGACCCGTTTACTTATATATAGATCGGTTTAAGTTATATATTATTGCTAAAGTGTCAAACGAGTAAGTGCTTAAATAAAAAAGAATATTTATATATACTACCTTGTAAATAATTCAATCCAAAAATTTCATTATTCTTTTACTAATACTTATGTCAATATCTTACGTAACACATTAATTGTTTGCAATAATAAATTATTTATTTGATCCAAACCTGTTTTGACTTGCTACACATGTTTTCACCACTATTCCAATAGATAGGCAATGACTGCTATGCTGAACAATTATCATTCTCTCTGATGGTACAGCCGCACAGCCTTGATAAATACATTATTTCACTACAAAACGTTTTATTGATCCTTCCCTGTTTTCCAGACACAAAGGCTTGGGAAGTGGATACATTGAGAGGGCATGTAAATAATGTATCGTGCGTTATGTTTCACACCAAACAAGATATTATTGTGTCTAACTCGGAAGACAAAAGCATCCGTGTTTGGGACGTGACTAAACGTACTGGTATTCATACTTTCCGGAGAGAACATGATCGATTCTGGATTCTCACATGTCACCCGGAAATGAATCTTTTTGCAGCCGGTCACGACAGTGGGATGATTGTTTTTAAACTTGAGAGGGAAAGACCCGCCTTCTCTATAAGTGGTGACTCTATGTTCTATGCTAAAGATCGTTTCTTGAAATTTTACGAGTTCTTAACTCAAAAAGAAACACAAGTGATGCCAATTCGACGGGCAGGGTCCACATCTTTGAATCAGGGCCCACATACTCTTTCATATAGTCCTACTGAAAATGCGGTCCTCATATGTTCGGATATTGATGGAGGGTCTTATGAGTTGTACATTGTACCCAGAGACAGCATCAGCAGGGGCGATACGATCCAAGATGCAAAAAGAGGACCTGGAGGGTCAGCAGTTTTCGTGGCCCGAAATCGGTTTGCTGTGCTTGACAAATCCACTAATCAAGTACTAGTCAAGAACCTAAAGAACGAGATTGTTAAGAAAAGTGGCCTTCCGATTACCACAGATTCCATTTACTATGCTGGTACTGGTAATTTGCTCTGTCGGGCTGAGGATAAGGTGGTAATTTTCGATCTTCAGCAACGGGTCGTTCTTGGTAGTCTCCAAACACTTTTTGTCAAGTATATTGTCTGGTCAAACGACATGGAAACCGTGGCCTTACTGAGCAAGCATGTCATAGTTTTAGCTAGCAAGAAGCTTGACCACCGGTGCACCCTTCACGAGACGATTCGTGTAAAGGGTGGAGCCTGGGATGACAATGGTGTTTTCATCTATGCAACCCTGAACCACATCAAATATTGCCTACCCAATGGAGACAATGGCATAATAAAGACCCTTGATGTCCCTATATACATCACAAAAGTTTCAGGAAATAAAATTTTCTGCTTAGATCGGGATGGAAAGAGCAAAGTTGTAGCTATTGATGCAACAGAGTATATATTTAAATTGTCGTTACTTAATAAGAAATACGACCACGTCATGAACATGATCCGGAATTCAAATCTTTGTGGGCAAGCCATGATCGCTTATCTACAAGAAAAGGGATTTCCCGAAGTTGCCCTTCATTTTGTAAAAGATGAAAGAACCCGTTTCAATTTAGCTCTTGATAGTGGCAATATTCAGATAGCTGTTGCTGCAGCTAAGGAGATAGACGAGAAGGATCATTGGTATAAACTAGGGATTGAGGCTCTTCGCCAGGGCAATTCGGGAATTGTGGAGTATGCTTACCAAAAAACAAAGAATTTTGAGAGGTTATCATTCCTTTATCTGATCACCGGGAACATCGAAAAACTCTCAAAAATGCTCAAAATCGCAGAAGTTAAGAATGATGTCATGGGTCAGTTTCATAATGCTCTTTATCTGGGTAACATTCAGGAACGTGTTACTATTTTAGAAAATGCAGGCCATTTACATCTTGCATACATTACCGCTTCGGTTCATGGGTTACATGATGTTACTGAAAGACTTGCAGCCAAGTTGGGAGACGTTCCCACTTTTCCTAAAGGCAAGGTACCTTCACTTCTAATGCCACCAACTCCTGTCTCGCGTGGTGGAGATTGGCCACTTTTGAGGGTCATGAAAGGAGTCTTTGAGGGCGGTCTTGAAACTGTAGGTAATAAGGGTGTTCTCGGTGATGATGAAGAGGGAAATGATGGCGATTGGGGTGAAGAACTCGACATAGTCAATGTGGATGGTTTCGAGAATCATGATAGTCAGGAAGTTAATGAAGAAAATGATGAGGAAGGAGGGTGGGAACTTGAAGATTTGGAACTTCCTCCCGAGATCGACACTCCAAAAGCTTCTAGAAGTTCCCATTCATCTGTTTATGTAGCCCCCCCTCCTGGTATTCCCCTCAGCCAACTTTGGACTCAAAAATCCTCGCTCGCGGCTGAACATGTAGCAGCTGGAAACTTTGATACCGCTATGCGATTATTACATCGACAATTGGGAATTAAAAATTTTACCCCTCTGAGATCGATATTTATGGATCTTTATTTCGGGAGCCATTCTTATCTGCATGCACTCCCATCTGTTCCAGTATTGTCTATGCTAATTGAAAGAGGTTTGACTGACTCAACTGTCTCTAGGGGCCCACCTGCACTTGTGTTCAAGTTTTCTCAGTTGGAAGAGAAATTAAAAGCTGGCTATAAAGCCACAACATCTGGAAGATTCTCTGAGGCCCTTCGGGGATTTTTAAATATTCTCCACACGATACCTCTTATTGTTGTTGAGTCAAGACGAGAGGTTGATGAAGTTAAGGAATTGATTATTATCGTGAAAGAATACGTTCTGGGTCTACAAATGGAGCTCAAAAGAAAAGAACTTAAAGATGATCCTATTCGCCAACAAGAGCTTGCTGCTTACTTTACTCACTGTAATCTTCAAGTTCCACATTTGAGGCTCGCGTTATTAAATGCTATGAAGTTATCTTACAATGCAAAGAATAATAGTACGGCTGCTAATTTTGCTAGACGTTTTCTTGAGACAAATCCCACCAATGAGAATCAAGCAAAGACAGCAAGACAAGTGTTGCAGGCGGCTGAAAAGAATCTGATTGATTCATCTAAGTTAAACTATGATTTCAGAAATCCGTTTGTGATCTGTGGGGCGAACTATGTTCCCATTTATCATGGTCAGAAAAAAGTTGTGTGCCCGTATTGCAGTTCTAATTTTCTGCCAAGTGAAGAAGGGAAGTTGTGTAGTGTATGTGATCTTTCAGTGATAGGCCTTGATGCTTCGGGGTTGCTATGTTCTCCATCACAGGTGAGGTGATATGCTACTGAAGATATGAAGTTCAAGCCGATCTGTTCATATACTTTTGGGGTGCAATCATCTAGCTGAGATAAGGTAAGAACGTCATTTAGGTGAAAAGTAGAGGTACCAAACTTGCCTTATCGTTATATTCTTCAATAAAGATGTAAATGATGGAATGGAAAAAAATTAGCGAAAAAGGAAATGGGTCAAACGGGTGTAAAGTTGAACAAAGTGTTAACAAATGCATAAAATGCTCTAAATTTATATTTTGAGTAAATTTCATAAATGGTCCCTGTGGTTTACATTGATTTACGAAAACAGTCTATGTACTCTTTTTTCAACGTTTTCGGTCCAATAACTTTGGATTTGCTCGCAAATGGTCCCTTAACTTTGGATTTTTGCTCACAAATGGTCCCTCCGTCTAACTTTGGATTTGCTCGCAAATGGTCCCTAAAGGGACTATTTGCGAGCAAATCCAAAGTTATTGGACCGAAAACGTTGAAAAAAGAGTACATGGACTGTTTTCGTAAATCAATGTAAACCACAGGGACCATTTATGGAATTTACTCTTATATTTTTAAAAAACAAGTTATTATTCGAATAATGTAAATCCTGTGGTAGTCTTTTTTAATACACTAATAATTTATATAAATAATGTATTTTCTGTAAATAATTGGCCCTTTTGACCCACTACCCAACCCATCTGTTTCGCCAACTCTAGAGATATGTATGAACAGTGAATCTTTTTTATCTCCAAACTAGTTGGTGTGGTTTAAAAGTAAACCGAAAAGGATGCATAGGCCATGAAATCAAATAGAAACACAAAAGAGGTGACCATAATCTATGCATAGGCCATGAAATCTATGCACTCAAATTTTATAGACGGATCTGTTAGCAATAAATTACTAGATAGATCCTTGAAAATTACTGCCATTACATGTTTTTGGTTCCTAGCTTTGTTATTTATTGTCTGTGAATATTTTTTATTTTCTGTTTATCAATAATCTGGTAATATCAAAGCAACTTTGTTATGTAAAGAGCGATTTGGTATTTTTAATATTCTATAATAAATTTTCTGCGGAGTCTGGAGTTCTTTTAATGGCCCTCAAGAAGTATAATTTTCTCCAATTATCTTGTTGATTGGTCAAAAATTAAATTGGTTTTACTTTGTTTTCATGGCCAACGAGAAGTATAATTTTCTCATATCTCCATCTTCATGGAAGATTTTGTAATTTATTTGCTAAGAGACTATATGTGTACTTTGAGCGATAGTTCAATGATGATTCTGCAATTTGCTTGCATTGTTTTGATGATTAACTTTTGTTTATTTTCCAAATCTGGTCAATGCAGACAAGCAGAGGATGGTCAAGTTTGAAAAGACACCATTACAAATTATGTTGCAAGTGTAGATGTGTAAACTTCCTCTGATAAGCAAAGATACTTTGGCGCGATTGATTGTTTTCAGTTACTCTCAAATTTTGTTTTAATTTTATTGACTACTATAGAAGAATGCTTTGTTTATGTCTTTATGATCATAAGCTGAATTGGTCTCTGTATTATTAGTTCATTTAGGCTTAAGTACATCTTATATATGATTTATAACTGTAATATGCTATAGTTATACCCTTTATTTGCAGTTTATCTAAATGGGGCATTTTCCTTTTTACTATATGGCGTAGGTCTTTTGCACTTCCAGATTTGTATTGCTAATGCGGTTTGGTTAGAGATGGCGTATATAACTTGCCTAGGACCATGAACTACCTTATCCTCGAAGTTTATATCTAGTTTTACAACATGATTCTACCTATCAACACATCATGCCTATCAACCCTTAGACGATGGTCCCGTGGTCCAAAGTGACTTTGTTAGGTTCCAACCATCTCAAAGAACTCATAGTTACCATTCGGCATCTTGACACCGAATCATTCGACAATAAAGCTGAGGTCACCCATTTGTATGTGAAGTGGAACTTTTGCAGTTTTGTTGATTACGTGCTCCAACCACATCAGAGAAAATGTTGTCAAGTCTTCCACCGTTCCCGAAGTATAATTGCTAGAGGTGCACAGATAGGGAGGCATGGTAATTGGTCAAGAAGGGTCAGGGTCTAAATGGGTCATTTTTTGTGCGAGTCAAGCCAAGTTGTGTACATTAACAGTTTTTGTCTTTCTTTTGTAGTAATTGTCCTGAAAACTGGTTAAATCTGTAATGATTAATGGCAAAGACAAATTTAAGAGTTCACTACAACAATAATCTAATCTTTGTAAAAATTATTTAGAAAGATTAATGCTTTAAAGAGCAAATATCAGGCAACTTTCACCCGTTTGACATGTTTCCAGTTCAGCTAATGTTTCTATTCGACCCATTTGATTTGCTTGAGAAAAAAACACAACTCAAAGAAACCCGTTCATAAGTAACTGAAATGATATTAACACATCCAATAAATAAAACTCCCACAAATATTACTTATATACAGGGTTCAGTTGTACCGGTTAGGAGACCACCAGATTGATTAATGGTTCTACTTTTAGTTGTCTAAATTTCTAACTCGTTGCTGTATTTGGAAGAAAAAGTTAAATAATAATCAGTAGGTGGACATATGCTATGAGTATGGACTGTATCATTAACAAGATAAAATAACTAAAAAACTCTTGCATGGCCTGCAATTTTGCAGGAGCTTTGTAGTACACTACTCCATTATTTTACTCTTTATATAACTAAAAACTATAAAAAAGAGTCTTGTTTAGTTATGCATACTTATTCAACTTTTGCTACAAGACTCATTTGGTTTGGACTGGGACAGAGTGCATCTTAAGGCAGCCCCACCCTGTTTCCATGATTTGGTTAGGGCTGGTGGGGTGGGTTTGGGTGGGCTGGGGTAACTCTAGTTGTCATACTCAGTACTAAATCTAATATTATGTCCACTATAAATTGAGGACTTAAATGCACACCAAGTACTACAGTAAATCCTGCATTTAGATCCACTATGAAGGTAGTATTTGTAACCTGCTTGTGGGTTCTTTTAGTTTTCGCGTTTTATAGTGTAAATGGGGACGAAAAAGTAGTTAGGAACAACGTACCACAAGTGAATGTTACTTCTCTTGGGTCTTCTACAGGTGAAGGAATTAGAGAAGTGAGAAACAAAACGACGAACAATGTAGTAGTCAACAACAAAGGAAAAAACAGTGGAGGTGGTGGTTATGGGTGGGGGTTCGGTTGGGGATGGGGCGCTGGTGGTGGCGGCGGCGGCGGCGGTGGTGGTGGTGGTGGTGGAGGCAAACGAGGAGGTGGAGGTGGTGGAGGAGGAGGAGGCGGTGGTGGTGGTGGATGGTGGAGATGGGGGTGTCAGCGACACACTAACAAGAAAAATCGTCGCCATTATGTTCGTCATGGTGAACATAGAAACTTTAATCCAGTTGGAGAAAATTATTATGTGATTGGTGAGTTTGCACAGTGTATGGGAGAAGGGCAGTGCAAAGGAATGAGATTGGACTGCCCGCTTCATTGTGGCGGTCCGTGTTACTACGACTGCATTAGTATGTGCAAACCTCATTGTCGCCACCGCCATCAGTAACCACCTCAGATTGTTCGTTTGAAATTTATATTTTGCAGTTTTCACCATTTCTATATCAGATTTTCGTTTACTGGGTTGCAAGCAGCTTTGATGAACTGGTTTAGTTGTTATATTTGTATGGTCAATTCGGTTATGAAATGGGCATTATTTTTTATTAGTATGATTTTAAGTTGATTTAGATGTTATTTTGAGGTGTTGCTTTAAGGTACCATGCTAGTTTTAAATGTGAAAAAGTATGAAGTATACATGCTCATTAAAAGGTTGATGTGGATAACTTTTGCTATGATTACTAATTTACTTTTGTTAATGATGATATACCCCTCACTTTGGGCTTGGCCCATGGGCTTTCTCTATTGGGCTTCTCCCTCCCCATATATAAGGGTACAAACCCTAGACCTACACACAACCCCTCACACAACATCACACACAGACAGATTGTGTGTAGCCTCCATAGGCTTCCTCCACCTCCAAAACCCCATCTCCTTAGATGGGTAATTAATCACCCGCCACCACCCTCGACTAGAACTATCTCGATCCGGGTTACGACACGTGTGCAGTGTAAAGAGGTGATTCCCCCATCCGCACTCAAGCCGAAATATGCTTGAACAATTGGCGCCATCCGTGGGACCCAGCGGACAAAGCTCGTTCTACTCCTCCTTCGGGTCTGAGTTGCTCGTGTTCGGCTTTTCAAACAAAGATAAGTTTTCTTTTAGAATCTTCACAATTAAACACGCATTAATACAGTGATGTTTCTATGGAATAAATGATACGGAGTATAATAATAATCAAAGTGAATCACTCACTGATGCAACTTTATCATCATTTGTTTTTAATAATAAAATTACATTTATGTACAAGTAATCAATGCTTGATTACAGTTGATCTTTACGGGATGTAAAAACAGGATCTTGTTGCCATCCCCCACTTTTGATGATTTGGAATTACTTGTGTATTTCTTTCTTAATAAAACCAAATGGCATCTTTCAAAACAAATAATATACAAAATTGTAGGATCACAGAGGCTACAATTTTTCTCATTTGTACATCAGCGTGGCTAAGTTTGGTCCAGGCCCAGCCCTCATATCAATCGATTAAATGGCCAAATAAAAAACGATTCTTGAAGGACAGATTGTTTATCGCAATTGATATTATTTGGTCTCAGTGGTGCTGAATTTTGTCGATTAAAGGTTGTACAAGCAACCTGGTAGCTCCACAAACAAAAGCAGCTTAAAACCAATAGATGTTCAAGATGCACACTAAGTGCTCGATGAAATGCCTCAACTAATCACGCAATCGTTTCGGCATAATGTGCAACATTATATTGCTAGGTATTGCATTTTTCTTGTCTACAGGAACAAAAGGAACGATTGCATATCTGGCATTGCCTAAATCGAGCAAGGAACTAAGTCTCACAAAGTGTTTGACAACACACCATAGGCTGTCCCGATCACAGCCCAGTCGCTGTTCTGATCACAGTCCTACTATATGACTCATTTCGTTTCCAGCATGCTTCGCTCAAAGCGACCCCAAGCTACATACTCCGAGCTCCGGGATCGCGCTAATGCTCCGGGCTCGTTCTGAGATAAAACCGAGCTCCGGGATCGCGTATATGCTCCGGGCTCGTCAAAGTAAACCGAGCCCCAGGATCGCTTATACGATCCGGGCTTGTCAAAGTAAACCGAGCCCCGGGATCGCTTATATGCTCCGGGCTCGTCAAAGTAAACCGAGCTCCGGGATCTCTTATATGCTACGGGCTCGTCAAAGTAAACCGAGCTCCGGGATCGCTTATATGCTCCGGGCTCGTCAAAGTAAACCGAGCTCCGGGATCGCTTATATGCTCCGGGCTCGTCAAAGTAAACCGAGCCCCAGGATCGCTTATACGATCCGGGCTCGTCAAAGTAAACCGAGCCCCGGGATCGCTTATATGCTCCGGGCTCGTCAATGTAAACCGAGCTCCGGGATCTCGTTCATGCTCCGAGCTCGTTCTAAAATAAAACCGAGGTCCGGGATCGTTTACATACTCCGGCCTCGTATCAATATAAACCGAGCTCCGGCTCGTACACGTGAGCTCCGGGCTCGTACATGCACTCCGAGCTCCGGGCTCACACTAACATACACCATGCACCGAGCTACAGGCTACATTCAACAGCCACGAGATGCGTGTCTGTTCGGCGTATCTTCGAGCTGCATGATCCTCTTCCGAGATGGATTCAAAGTCCGGGATCGTTGCCGTACTATGGTCTTATTCCGGGATAACATCAAGCTTCGGGACCGCTTATATGCTCCGGGCTCCAAGTTTCGAGTCAATTCCGTTCCAAGATGAAACCGAGCTCTGGTCTTATTCTTGTACGCCGGGCTCGTGCTCCGGGTTGGTTCGTTCCGACAGATGAAGCCGAGCTCCGGTCTCGTTCATATACGTCGGGCTCGTGTTCAGAGTTCACCCAAGATAAACCGAGCTCCGGTCTCATTCATGTACGCCGGGCTCGTGCTCCAAGTTGGCTCATTCCGAGACGAATCCGAGTTCCGAGCTCGTTCGAGATAAACCGAGTTTCGGACCCGTTCGATATATAATCCGAGTTCCACACTCGTCTTAACATAGCTCCGAATTCCGCACTCGTTTTGACATAGATACGTACGATGTCATCGTAATACTGTTGATCTGAACTCTGATTGCTTGAAATAACTTCGAACTCGTTCCGAGATTGACCCGAATTCCGGGCTCGCTCCGCATTACTCCGAGCTCCGCCCTCATTTGGTAATAGCTCGAGCTCATTACAAGATGATTTATACAAGGATTTTCTGAGCTCCTCTTTGTGTCTCGTTGCAATTGACCTATGTGCTCGTCATGAGATAGCTCTAAGCTCATGTTGACGTTAACTCCAACAGCTTTATGATGCTCCGATTCAACCAAGCTCCATGCTTGTTTCAACAGGCTCCGAGGTCCGAGCTTGGACACCTTAGTCCGCGTGAAGATGAACAGCAGTACAATATAGGATTGCTGCATGTGTATATCATGTTCTTACCTACATGAGAGAAAAGGGGATGTTTCGATCACATCCCACTCGCTGCCCCGGTCACAGCTTATACGTTGTCCCGATCGCAGCCATGTATCGTTCCGATCACAGCTTACACGTTGTTCTGATCGCAGCCCACACGCTCCCCTAGGTCACAACTAACATGTTGAAAGTAAAGGGAACTCATCTTTTAAGTTCAATACTACCAAAAATTTAGTACTATTGAACTGGGGGCAAGTATAATATGATGACTTTGGGACTCATGGCTTAACCTTAGCCTCTTCTGCTTCGTTGAAGAGCCCAGATGAAACGAGTTTAATCTCTACCTATCGAATTCCGCGATGCCTTCGGTTCTCCTGTAGGGTTCCGCGATGCCTTCGGGTCCCGTCCCGCCACCAGGTCCCGTCCCGCCGCCAGTTTCTGCGGCCCGGCTTCGCGATGTCTTCAGGTTCTGCGATGCCTCCGGCTTCCACCGCTGGGTTCCGCGATGCCTTCGGGTTCCGCGATGCCGCTGGGTTCCGCGATGCCGCTGGGTTCCGCGATGCCTCTGGGTTTTGCGATGCCGTCGGCTTCCGCCTTCGGGTTCCGCGATGCCTTTGGGTTCCGTGATGTCGTCGGCTTCCGCCTTCGGGTTCCGCGATGCCTTCGGGTACCGCGATGCTCCGGGTTCCGCGATGCCTCCGGCTTAAGCCACTGGGTTCCGCGATGCCCCTAGTTTCCGCCTTCGGGTTCCGCGATGCCTTCAGGTTCCGCGATGACGTCGGGTTTCGCGATGCCTTCGCGTTTCGCGGCCGGGTTCCGCTGTCGGGTTCTGTTCCGTCGCCGGGTTCCGCGATGCCGATGGGTTCCACCGCGAATGAGCTCATCTCGTCAGCCATGAGCCCTCGGCTCACCTCGTCAGCTATGAGCTCTCAGCACTCACCTCTTCAATGAGTGAGCTCATCTCATCAGCTATGAGCCCTCGGCTCACCTCTTCAACCACAGACTCTCGGCTCGTCACTTCAGCGACGAGCCCTCAGCTCACCTCTTCAGCTGCAAGCTCTCGGCTCATGACTTCAGTAGTCAGCTCTCTGCTCATCTATTCAATAAGTGAGTTTTCAAGCTCATCTCTTCAAACTATTTTTTCACAAGGACGCGTTTCCTTGCAATGAGCGGCTGCAAACCGTAAACCCTCTAAGAAGGTCGGTTAGGTCCATGAATACATAATAATCAACTTTTTCCGCACGGACGTGTCTCCCTTGCGATGAGCGGCTGTAAGCCGTAAAACCTTTATACAGGTCGGCTAACCCATAAAAAGTAATCACTTGATTCCACAAGGACGTATTCTCCTTGTGACGAATGACTACACACCATAAAACCTTTAAACAAGGTCGGTTAGCCCCATATAAACCGTACAACAGCATCATTGACTCTTAAGCTCGGAGGGAACTGATCCACCCTCCGCGAAGCATCGAGGGAACTGATCCACCCTCGAGGCTTTAGCTTAACCACAAGTTCACTTGTATGCTCTTACGTACGCTCATAACGACGAGCGAGAAATCAAAACCGCCTTCGGCGTCATCGCACCGCGCACTGGCACATGATTTTCAACGCAATCAGCTAAGCCCATGAGCACGCTGCGAGCCTGCCCCCGTAAGGGAATGCCTTCTAGCTTTCCGAAGGCAGAGGTCCCCCCGAGCTCGTACTTTTCGCCGGGGTGCGACCGGAAAATATTGGTCGAGCCGAGGTGAACCTCCGCCACACACCAACCCATAATGTAGTCTAGAAATCTACAATCGTCATGACTTAAAACAAAACAAATTCGGTCCGATTAAACTGTAAGACCTGGTTCCAGCCGAAACTGACGTTAACAGGCATGCATAAATATCGTTGTGTTGCATGGATAAGCCCTTATCCCAGCAGAGTGCTAAAGCGAGGCAATATGACACGACACAATGACAAGTTCCGTATGATACTTGACAAAGTTATCATACCGAACTGGGGGAGTGATGATGTACTATCCGTCATTCCTTCAGAATTACTTTGCAAGGAATGTCTCTTGCTTTTCCGCGGCCGGTTTCCGCGATGCCGCTGGGTTCCGCAATGCCGCTGGGTTCCGCGATGACGCCGACTCCGCCGTCGGGTTCAGCGGTCGGGCTCCGCGATGCTGCAGGATTCCGTCGCCGGGTTCCGCTGTCGGGTTCCGCGGCCGGGCTCCGCGATGCCTTCAGGTTCCGCGATGCCGTCGGGTTCTGCGATGCCGCTGGGTTCCGCGATGTCTTCGGGTTCCGCGATGACGCCGAGTCCGCCGTCGGGTCCGCAATGCCGCTGGGTTCCGAGATGACGCCGACTCCGCCGTCTGTTTCAGCGGTCGGGCTCCGCGATGCCGCCGGATTCCGTCGCCGGGTTCCGCTGTCGGGTTCCACTGTCGGGTTCCGAGATGCCGTCGGGTTCCGCGATGCCGCTGGGTTCCGCCATGCCGCTGGGTTCCACGATGACGCCGAGTCCGCTGTCGGGCTCAGCGATGCCGCAGGGTTCCGCCGCCGGGTTCCGCGATGCAACCAAGCTCATCAGCTTTGAGATCTCAGCTCTTCTCTACAATGAGTGAGCTCTCACCTCTCCGGTTATGAGCTCTCAGCTTATCTCTCCAATGAATGAGCTCATCTTATCAGCTTCGAGCCCTCAGCTCACCTCTTCAGCTACGAGCTCTCAGCTCATGGCTTCAGCAATCAGCCCTAGGCTCACCCGCTCGTTTAAAGCTCACCCCATCTCAGCAGCTTGCTCTGAGCTCCGCTTGTGTGAGCAGCTTATCCTGGAGCCATACTTGGACTCCGCTTGTTTAGAGCTCAGCCCGTCTTCACAGTTTGTCTTAAGCCATGCCCTGACTCTGCTCATTTAGAGCTCATGGCTCATCTTACCAACTTGATTGGGGAGTTCTGCTTAGTCTTTTGCTGCTCGATTGCTTTGTAAGCCCATTGCCTCTACGGTTGACATCTTTGTCATGGTGACGTATTAAATAAGTTCGACATGACATGTATGAACATATCATACCGAACTTGGGGGACTTGATGATATACCCCTCACTTTGGGCTTGGCCCATGGGCTTTCTCTATTGGGCTTCTCCCTCCCCATATATAAGGGTACAAACCCTAGACCTACACACAACCCCTCACACAACATCACACACAGACAGATTGTGTGTAGCCTCCATAGGCTTTCTCTATTGGGCTTCTCCCTCCCCATCCGGGTTACGACACGTGTGCAGTGTAAAGAGAGGGTGGTAAAGGGTGATTAATTACCCATCTAAGGAGATGGGGTTTTGGAGGTGGAGGAAGCCTATGGAGGCTACACACAATCTGTCTGTGTGTGATGTTGTGTGAGGGGTTGTGTGTAGGTCTAGGGTTTGTACCCTTATATATGGGGAGGGAGAAGCCCAATAGAGAAAGCCCATGGGCCAAGCCCAAAGTGAGGGGTATATCATCAGTTAACATCAAAAGTTACATCTAAAGGCTTAAATTATGAAGTTCTTTAACCTTAAAACTCAAGACAAAAAGATCATCTTACTGTAGCTTCAAGATTGTTACACCAAATACTTTACAAAAATCTATATATATATATATATATATATATATATATATATATATATATATATATATATATATATATATATATATATATATATATATATATTTACAGATTGTAAAAGATGCACATGTATGTATGGCTCTTTGTCCAACTTAATACGGAGTAATAGTTATTGTATTAGATTAATTATTAGATAATGAAATTGTTTTATATAGATTCTAGGTGAGGGACTCACGACATTGCGTGCTTTCTAGTTATTGTAATAGTTATTGTTAGATTTTAATGGGGAATCCATCGAAGGATCAAAAATCCTCCATGGTATTATGTTTTATATATGTAATGTAATATATAATAATTAAAGATATTAAAGTTGATGAAAAAAGATCGTACTATTATTAATCAAGTTTTTAAATTTCATTTTTTGTGAGATTGAAATAGCTCATCCAACGAAATGCAATGTCATTACTCATTCGTATATAAGGCACTTACTAATAGGAAAATATCAGGTTGTTTTTTTTATTATAAACACATGTTCAAATTGAAGTTATTAACTCTTGTCCATTTTATTGATCAAAAATGTATGACTACACTTTTTTTTTCATATTAGTAGGAAAAAAAATGATGATTTGTACACTATCATATATTTTTCGTTCAACATCATAAAGGGTATTTCGAGAATTTTGAGTGTGGTATGAATCAAGCAAGAGATATATTTTACCTTTTTAGCTCCAGTCAAAGAAAGTGACAATGAGATTAATTATACTGTAATAAAACCTTATACACGAAATATGGAAAACAACCTATACATATAATTTTTGCATAAAGGTAAGGGCCTATAAATAAGGTAAATAACAAGCTATTCTGCAAGAAACCTTGTTACAAGTAAAGCAAACTTGAGAACCTTTTATGGAACTTTATTTAAAGGAGGAAGTAATTCCCATTTCTTTTGCTGTGCCTGTCATACGTTGAATCACATATTTCAGAGAGACCCTTAACAATGTAGCTCGTTGTAGTAAGTTCACTAAGACTACTCCCATTCGTGACTGAAACCGATTGAGCCACATAAGCGTCACGTTAGCTTTTTCAAAAACTGACAGACCCCTGCCGTCAGTTATACCGTGACTTTAATTTTTAGATCTCACATTTACCAATTTACCTTTAATTTTATACACTATACAAAACAAAAAAAAAAACAACCCGACAAAGGTCGGATTTCCGACGAAAAAAAGCGACAAGGCGAAGTGACGAGCCACTCCCATCGGCATCACTTCGTCGTTACAAAGCGACGTGAGCCGAAGCTCACCACTGGGACCAGTATAAGTCCTATACAAATTCATATCCCAATCCATACACAATGTAGCTCAAGAAAGTTTCATTTATGTAAAATAAAAATACATTTTTTTAAGGGTGTTTTACGACAACCTATAACCTTGCCTAGGGTTGTATATAAATGGTCCGGAACCGTTAGAATCGGTAAATCGAACCGAGACCGGACCAGCCCGAAGCACAATGGTCCAGTTATGGGTTCTATCTTTTAGCCTTAATGGTTCGCGGTCCGGTTCGGTTCTAGAACCAATAAAGATAGTTCGAACCGTCAGAACCGGTTCTATAGGAAACGAGAAACATATACTTGATATGTGTACCTTTTAATATTGACAGAAATTGAGTTATATTATCAGATTTATTAAAATTATAATATGTTTTTTTATTCTTATATCTTCTATGCTCTATGATAATGTGTACGTTAAATGCGTCATGCGGCAGTTGCATTTAAATGACAATGATAGATAGACGATCTTAGTCGTTGATTTCTGTGATCAACACTAGTTCTATGTACATATCTTAATAATACTACATCTTACTTAAAAGACGGTGATACAAATCTTAGATGTTAATCACATAAATTAAAGGCTAAGATCATCGCATCTTATTTCTTTTAAAATGTAGCTGACTCTTTGATTTCACAAATTCTATAAATCGTCTACTCCATTTCCTATAAAAAAAATGGATAACGATGACAAACCATATGTTTACGATAATTATCTTCCTATTCCTATCTTATATTTGAATTGAATTGAACTTGAAGGTTCGTTAAATATAATATATTTTATCTACACTATATCTAATCTATCTAATCTATCTAATCTATCTAAATATTAATAAAAGAAAACTTTGATACCTTCAATTTTGCTTAAAATTAACCCCTATTGACCAATCAAATGCTTTGATTTCACCATGCTTTCAATTAACCAATCAAATGCATTTATTCACCTAAAAATTCTCTTTCTAAAATATATAAAAATTCGGTGGATCTTATAGCTTATCCGTTTGCATTGTATTAATATACATCAACTAATTATTAATAATAAATATAAACCATGTATAGAATTAAAGCTTATCCGTTTGCATTGTATTAATATTCATCAACTAATTATTAATAATAAATATAAACCATGCATAGAATTAAAGTTATGGAATACGTATGTATAAAACAAACATGTAAAAAGATAAATATGATCATTTATGTCAACACATGATGACTTACATACGTATGTAATAAATAGAGATAAATTTCGTAAAAGAATAATAAAATTCAGTTATATACTTATATTTTTCCAAGTAAAAAAAAAATAAACAATAAAAATAATCATAATGCTATACTAATACTAATACTTAGTAAAATACTAACAATAAAATAGAAGGTATCTACGAAAACTAAAAAAATGAATAAGTGAAAAAACGGGTTTTGTCAAACTCCATTTTACATTGCATAGAAGTACTCTTAAAGCCTATTTTATAACGGGGCAAATTAATATTGAATTATAATTAGTATACAAAGATATTCTACAAAAAGTACAATGTCGTGCAGTCAATTAAATGTGTTTTTATATACTTTTACTTAATTCATTATTACTGTATATCGTACATTTTAAGTATTTTTAACAAACATGCATGCCAATATATTTAATAACAATCAAGTTAACAATACAAATAATCGTATTACTAATACTTAGTAAAATAATAACAATAAAATATAAGGTATCTATAAATAGTAAAAAAAATTGAATAAGTGAAATAACGGGTTTTGTCAAACTTCATTTTACATTATGTAGAAGTTCTCCTGAAGCGTATTTTATAACGTGACAAATTAATATTGACACCAATGTAGTATACAAATAGGTTCTACAAAAACACGATATATTGCAGTCAATTAAAGACGTCCGTATATACTTTTACATAATTCATTATTAGACTTTGTATCGTACATTTTAAATAATTTTTTCAAACATGCATGCCAATATATTTAATAACAATCAAAATAACAATACAAATAATCATAATACTAATACTTAGTAAATAAATAATAATAAAATAGGGGTATCTACAAAAAGTATATATAAAAAAATTAATAACGAATAAGTGATATAACAGGTTTCGTCAAACTTCGTTTTACATTACATAGAAGTCTTCCTGAAGCTTAATTTTGGGTTTGTTTGGCAAATTAGCTGCAGGTTGTAACTGTAGGCTGTAAGCTTTAGCTGTAGGTTGTAGCTGTAAGATTTAACTTTATTTGAATTAAATTTTTTGGCAAACAATCTGTAGCTGTAACTTTTAAGTGTAAAATGACATCAGTATAAATATAAATGATAAGCATAACTCAACAAATTTAACAAATACTATTAATTATATAAAAAACGTATTTTATTGATTGAATAACAAGATATTCAATCTTATCATGTAAAAATGTAATTAAAACATATAATATAATATATATAACTATAACTATATAATATAATGGTAAAATTTGTGTTTATATAAGTATAGTTAGTAGGGATGTTCATGGTTTGGCCGGTTTGAGCATAAAACTTAAACCAAACCGGTAATTATGGTTTGACATTTTTTCAACCCAAACCACCCAATTTACTGTGTCAAACCAAACCAACCATAACAATCAAAACCGGTTTGGTTCGGGCCGGTTTGAATAAATTCTTTTTATGTATTACCTATTTTGAATAAATTATAATAACTAACATTCAAGTTACGTAATACGACTAATAGTACAATTCCTATTCTCTTTAAAGTATTTTAATTTGTAAATAAATAACCTAATATTGTATAAAAAATTATTTAGCAATATCAATTAATAAAAGTTGACTTGTGTAACATTGTTACATAATCGAAAGTTTTTGTTTACTATCTTCACTTTGAAATCTAATTAGTTGCACAAGTTGACAAATTTGCAAATGAACAAATTTGGATACCATAGAAGAAACCAATATGGAATTTGTTTGTTAAAAGCATACTCAATCTTTTGTGTTAAACATATATGTCGAACAATTTATATAAAAAAAACTAAATGCGGTCCGGTTTGGTTTAAACAGCCGTTTTGAGTCTTGAAACCACAAACCGAACCATATAAGACGGTTTGTAAAACCTTAAACCAGTAAACCATTTAGGAAAATGAACCCGGCCAAACCAACTAAATCACTTCGGCCAACTAAATCACTTCGGCCAAACCATGAACACCCCTAATATTTAGACTAATCAGCTTCATTTTCATTATTTCTTTTGCCATCATTCTACTTATTTTTGATTTTGAACATCGAAATCATTAAAGAAGATTTTTAAATCATTTCATATGAGTCGTTATACATTAACATTTAACAAAATTTGGTCCAAAAATGTCATAGTAGAAAAACCTCAAGGATATACAGCCAATACAGGTGAATATTAAAAGGGTTTTTCAGTAACTTGCTTACAAAAACCTTCAACAATTTTTACAACGCTTCTCCCTTTACACTGTGTTTTCAAGTTGAAAATTGGGTGGAAAGGAAAAGAAATGAAAGGATTTAAAAATCAACTTGTGTTCTCAATTTTTTTTTTAAGGAAAGGAAAAGAACTGGAAGGAAGTGGAGGGGCGGCTCCTTATATATTTTTGTTGATATCTTTTCCTCCCATTTTTGGGATGAAGACAATTAAAGAAGCCTTCATTCCTAGCTTCCTACTTGAGAACACAAATACATAAGTTACTTTCTTTTTCATTCTCTTTTTTTTTTTTTCTTCTTTGTTCATTTCTCTTTTATTCCACCCAATTTCAAGATAATTAAAAGCTACTCTAAGTATTTAAACAAAAATACATGCCTATATATAATAATAATCATCTTACAAATCCCGTGTATACACGGGTTTTTAATCTAGTAATACAATACAGTGATAAATCCAAAAAATATTTGAATTATACTTGTTTTGATATACTCTAATCTTTTCAAAATTTCTTTTTTTCAAGTGACAAAGTCACCAAACACTCCAAAAGAAATGCAACCATAAACCACTTTTTCTTTTTACAACTACGAACAAGTCTCCTAACCAATAGGATTTCAGAAAACGTCCACATAGACTAGCGCCACGAAAAGCTGACACGTGTCCATCCCTTTCGTATTTAACACGAAACACACACCCCTTTACCTTACCCACCCTTCCTTCAAAGTTTTCTGATCACCAAAACTAAAACCAACACAAAAAATACTCAAAAAAATGGCGAACAAATCTGTTGTTATGGCTTCATCATTGATCGGAGACGCTTTCGAATCCGTCGACGTTGATGTTGTTTCCGACTCCGATTCGTGGCAAGTTATCGATCCTTCCGATTCTGACGACGGAAACTACTCTTACGATGACGTCACCACCGACGATGATGATGTAACCACAGATGAAGATGATGAAGTTGTGCCGGATGTTGACGATCTCCTTCAACATCCGTACGGATCTCCGGCGTCTGATATATCTATGCAATCTCTTGCTGATGAAATCACTCATCACTGTCAGGTAAAATTACTGATTAGGTTATCATGTTCGATATTCTGAAATATATCAAGTGATCTTATCGATTTTAGAGAAGCGATTACTTTGTATTAGCGCTGTGAAGTTTGATTGTCCGTACAGAAACTTTATAAGGATGCGTATGAATTCGATCACAACCGATCATCGTTATATTATCATTCGTAACGATTAGATATCGACATGCAATTAAATCTGAATTTATTAGTCCGTACAGTAACTTAATGGTATAATGAAATCGATCACAAATAATCATCGTTATTGTTAGGGTTCATTTTGAAGTAACGATTATTTGAGTAGCGATTTGGAGTTAAATCCGAGTTTTATATGTTCGAACAGCAACTTAAAAACGTATAATGAAATCAATTTATAACCGATTATCGCTATTCTTGTCATTTCTGAAGTGAAACTGAGTTTGATTGTCCGTACAGGAACTCAACGTTGCATATGAAATCGATCAGAACCGTCAGATGATCGGTGCCGAAGGTTTGATCAAAGGTGGAGATGATCCATACAACGAGGGTGAAAATGAAGATGAGGAAGAAGAAGATGATGATTCAGAATTGGATGATGAACTGGTGCCGAAATGGTTGAGTAATAAATTTGAGAGACAGAGGATGAGGAAATTGGGGAAAAGAGCGTATCCGAAGATGAAGAAATCGAAACGCTTGGTTAATCAGTACAACAAGCCTGGATGTGTTCATGGAAAGCATGGATTAGGATTGAAGCATAATCTCATCTGGTAAATTTCGATCATCTTGATTGGTTGAATAATGGTATCATCTATGCTTGATTTGAATGAACCTGATGATGATTTATGTTAATTTGAAATGTACAGCAGTTAATTAGAGTTAACGAATTGTTTTTAGGGTTTTTAGGGTTAGGTTTGAAGTAGGTTTTATTTCGATCTGGAATGTACATATGAACTATTCAATCAAATTACATTCAGATTTCGCAGATCATACCTCTGTTTTCAATAGCTTGGAATCCTTAATCATTTGCTGCCTGTTCTATGTCTTTGAGATGATCATATGCCTGGTTATAGTCAAAATTAACACGAATCAGAATCGGATTCTGTCACTTACGGTACAGATAGGGATCCGGAATTCGGTACTAATGCTCATCCCTAAAGGTACTAAGATTATTTATAATAATTTAGTAAAATTAAATACTGATGTCTATGAGTCAGTAGAATACATATGTGGTAGATGTCACACCAAAAGGATCGAGTATATGAATAAGACAAAAATAAATAAATACTACGTAATAATTAAGGAGTAAATAAAGTATAGGACGAAAGGGACCGCTTTGTAATTTTTGAGATAGGGACAGAAGAGGCTTAAATACACCTTCAAAAAAGACCACACATTACATAGGTCTAAAGTTGTAAGACTAAAAAGAGGCCTAAAGATTTGATTGGTGGATGTAAAAAATTGATTGGATGAGATTCAGAGAGAGAAAAAAATCAACCAATCACATTTGTAGGTCCATATTTAGGTCTATATAATTAGGTCCATATAGCATTACTCTTTATAGATTTATAGATCATAATAATCATAATAAGAATAATATCATATGCTGGTATTTTCGGCCAAATAACCAACATTTGGATGGTTTATATGCAATCAAATACGATAAAGAGATAACGAATCAGAAACGTAGTGTAATGACTTAACACGTAGGATTGAAATTTGAAATAGTTCATTTTAAGTTTACAACTGACATGTGACAATATAAAGCTTGACAATAAAGTGGGTTCAGTTAAAAAAATGATCGAATTGAAAACATTTATTTGTAATTGTAATTCTAATTTCTTTAATAAATTTCAATACCATCGTAAAGTTAAATAATGATTTCTAACGATGTAAAGGATGGAGTTTGTAGCATGGGCCTATTGTCTATTGTATGCCTTTTAAAACACAAATTTTTTTTATTTTTTATTTTTAAACGGCAGAATTATATTAGATCGTGACTTAAAACACAAAGTCTAACAGTTATGTCAAATGTTTTGGAAAAGTCGTCACTTAAAATGGAAATTCACATTTTCAGGACTTTTATATTTAAGACACATCTTATCTATTAAATCAAAAACAAACCCTCCTAAATGACTCATCCTATTAAGTTTCAAACCATTGAATTCATTAAGTCGAAAACAAACATGACCTTGTTAAACGCTGGAATTCACTAGCCATAATCATCAGCATATAATTTAATTAAAGAAAGTTTTCCCAATGGGCCAATGTTAAAAGAAACCTATGATTACTTTGAATAAATTATCTTCCTTTTTATGGTAGATAACATAACATTATGACAAATAAGTCCCAACTAACCACAACAAAAATGGGTATCTGCAAAATTTGGGCTTCTTGTCATCAAAAACAACAGTTCCATCAATTTTTGAACAAACCCATTGGTTTAGATAGGTTTATGAGCAAACCATCTCTTAATCATATCAAAGCATTCTTCCGGCTTCCACTCTGGAGCTGTGTGACCTCCTCCCTGCACATGTCGAAAGTGAAAATGAATTTTCTTTAACAATTTACGTATAATAGATGCTCGCCATATATGTATGCTGTACCTTTACAGTGGCAAATGCTAAAGTATAGTTATCGTGAACGTATGTGGTTTTGTAACCCGCTTCTTGATCATTAGAATACCATGCATCCCACTTACTATCCGTGATTGTCAAATTTAGAGAATTTATCCAATTATATGTTCCGACGTGTGGAACCATCATGTCGTGATCTCCACTGTTTCAAAAACGATTAAGATACAGTTAGTCAACGCAAACAAGCATACTTACATATTAAGGAACCCGAAAAAAGAGGGAAATTTAGTACCTGAAAATTAAAGCTCGGCAATTTCTTCTACTTAACTTTTGGTGATAAACAAGACTACTATCGACATTGAACTCATATAATGGCATTGAGCTTTTACCATAGTTATACTTCATGTTCTTATCACATAGCCAAAGCTCCTTAACATAATCCTAGTTAATTTTATCAGGTAAGTAACCCACAAGATACTGTTTTTTGTTTTTTATACACTAGTAATAAAATGAATGAAATAATGCACCTGGTTTACATTAAGTGCTTCCATAACAACTTTATTATTGGCCCAAAGTGTTGCATAATCATAATTATCCTCCTGTCGGAAAAAGATTATTGCATATAAATCTGTATATTCATTCAGAGAAAAAGGTACACGAATGAGAAATGGAGGTAGATGATTACTCGACAAAATGTATCCTTTAGTAAAGACTGCGCAGGAACCATTTCACTTGAATCAGTCTGTAGTGATCTCCTGTTTCCCCATTTTATAGGATTTACACTTCGAATCAAATTGGTTTCCGAATCACAATTTGGTTCCAAAATTTGTTGAATGTTAATGCCTTTGATACGCTGTAATTACATAAAGCAAGGTATTAATCAACAAATGTTATAGCATCATAATAATGAATATACACATAATAGTAAACACATATGACTTGTGAGTTACGTGTACCTGGTTGACTTCATCGATATGTGAAATGCACAACAAATTGTTAGTATTGGCTTCTGCATACTCTCCATCACAATCCTTTTTAGTTAACTACAATATTTCACAAAGCGAAATCCTTTTCATTGGCATTGTAATATGAAGAAAACTTACATGATATGATATAAAAAAATTAAGTTACCTCAAATAGTTCTTCTGGTATAAGTGCCATACGATAAGCATATTCAAGTCTAGAGTTTATATCGCTCTGCTTAACAGTCAATGGGTTTCCCGCCACATACCCCTAAAGTTTCCATCCAAAAAAAAAACATTTGCATACTTCAAGTACTTGAACCTTAATTTCGAGAATCAGTAATTTGGAGAACAAAATGTGCTTATATACCTTAATGTTTACAATTGGTTCTAATCCTTCTTCGTTACCTTTGGAACGAAAAACACAAAAGAAAAAAAAATCAGATTATTTGAGTTCTGTAATATCAAAGCCAACATAGATGTAAAAAAAACAAAAGTAATATACCTTTATATAGTTCTTCAGTAATCATCGGAATAACAATTCCAGAATAAGAAATTCCAGTAACATACATAGGATTATTTAAAAATTGTGGATGATCCCTAACAAACTGTATGGTAATTACTAATTAGCCATTGTCAATAAAAAAAAGGGTTAAGTGTTTGAAAATGTATATAACTATGCGTTGACTTCTTTAGTGTGTACAAAACTAAATTGACCTCCATTGTATGTACTTAACTATTAATTTCGACCATTGTATGTATTTTTGTGACGTGTTATCAAATATAAGATGACAAGTGGCATCTCTACACAGTTGACACGTCACAAAAATACATACAATGGACGAAATTAATAGTTAAGTACATACAATGGAGGTCAATTTAGTTTTGTACACACTAAAGAAGTCAACGCATAGTTATATACATTTTCAAACACTTAACCCTAAAAAAAATTCTTTCTTGATACAAAAGTAGTTCAAGCTTCATAAAAGTATAATGAGTACCTTCCTAATGAATTCAGCAGTTTGTGATCCTGATAATGTATCACTTGAGTTAGCAGCTTCTGGAGTTTTTGTATACGAATATCCGGTTACTGTTGGTGCATCCACATATATGATACTAGCCACCTTCGAAAGCCCGTTAAAGATTCAATTCAAGAAGATCAGCTCATATGATACATATTAACTTATCAATGAAATATATTAAAAACAAATTACTAGAATTAGGTGCTCGTATATATATACGATATATTCATGCACCTTTGTCCACGAATTCGGGTCTACTTGTAATGCTGGGACATCATCTATATATTTTCCATATTGAATTTGCATCGGACCTATTATAAAAACACAGAATACAGAAAATTGAACTTTTGTGAACTAGAATAATATTAACACCCTGAGAATATAGATCTAGTAACAATAATAGAAATAGAAAAGCTCGAAAGATATACCAAGAAAACATTTAGTGTCAAATTAGCAGATGTTTGAGATTGCTTATTTTGAAGTGTGCGGGATAATTACATATATACCCAAATACCCAATTTAAGTTGGAAAATTACATATTTCCCCAAATATGCTTAGAAAGTATTGTACATCATGCATTGGATAGTTGTATTTTGGGTAAATATGATATTATTCAGTTTAAGTGGGTATATATGTAATTTTCCCATTTGCTAATAAGTACATGACAATGTGCTTTTTTTTTTTTTGATTTGATTATTCTTTATAATATGATTAAATAGACAGTTTTGGAGAGGGCGTTTAGATTTACTTAGGGATAAGTATTTCTATTGTATGTATCTAACTTTTAAATATTTTTATTGTATGTATTGGACGGTACTTTAGATGACATGTCATTCCTAAAATGTGTCACGTGTCATCCATATAACTTAACACATCATCAAAAATACCGTCCAATACATACAATAGAGATACTTGAAAGTTAGATACATACAATAAGAATGTTATAAGTTAAATACATACTATAGACTTTTTACCCCATTTACTTATCTAACATAAAGTAAGCAATAAACTGATGAGCACTTAGAAATCCCATACACAGCCTAATATTGTAATAGAGTTGCATACCGATTTCAAAAAAGAAGGCATGTAGAGTTGTACAACCAGGTCCACCGGCGAGCCAAATGATGAGGGGATCCTCCTCCGGGTTCCCTTCCGACTCTACAAAGTAGTAAAATAGTTGCACATCTTCATTTTCTCCGACTCCAATATACCTAATACACACTCCAAATACAAATTCATATGCTAGCTACGTTAAGAACGTGAGAGTCACCCATAAATTAACATAAACAAATGCGCATGTACATGTGGAGAAATGTTCGTATATATATTGCAGATTTACAGTATTTACAGAAACATCAATTTATGTGAATTAGAGATTGGTTCTTACGTTCACACCAAATTCGTGATTCTCACATGAACATTTTCATCTGAACCACACATACATACATATGTACTGATCTACATACATTCATATATAAATACATACATATATACACACAAACAAGTTAAGCAAGAGGAACACGCGCGTGCATACCCCGTTTCTAGTCTAAAAGGAAGAGGACCAGGATATCCCGGCAAGGTTTCGACAAGAGTTTGAGAGGCAATGGGGCTGAAAGAACCAACCAAAAGGATTAGTATGATGAGAAAAAACCTTACAGCATACTTTAGATTCATTGAGTTGCTTATTTGCATCTTTACTTTCCTTTTTTGTAAAGAGACAATGTGTGTCGTTAAGGGTGTGTGTTTTGGTGGGGTGTGTTAAGTTAATTGATATTTGGAGTTGAACAAGTGAGAAACAAGTGTTTGATTGAGTGCATCACATGGATTTTATAGAAGAAAGAGACGCACCAATAAAAATATAGCGCAACTTATTAAAATACTCAATTACCAAAGCACCAATAAAAATATAAGTTAATAAAATAATCATTTACCAAAGCGTCATTGGATTAGCGACATCGTAGTGATTTCAATTATGTGATTGGGGGTTCAAGTCACGTAGAAATATCAACCATTAGTTAGGAGTTCAAGTTGTGGTAATTGAATAAGTGTACATAGTATTGAATTAAAGTGTATGAATATTAGACTTTAAAAAAAAAAAAACTCCATTTATAAAGTTTTGTAATACTTCTTTTGTTTCATTCAAAGTGTCCATTTTGACTCTGCACACAGTTTTAGAATTCTTAACTAACTACACTTTTCATCAATCAAATAACAATTCTACTCACTAAAATCTCTTTCGATTGGTTGAAAAATCAAATTAGACATTTATTTGGAACATTTTAAAATAGTAATCGGGACATTTTATATGGGAGGAAGCTATTGTTTTATTAACACATTTGGTAACTTTTCACCTAACCATTTTCCATTTAATGTGGAAAACTACATAACAGTTAGTCAGAGAAGGAATCTACTTGATTCTCACACCACGTGGTTATTATATTTTATTTTTGTAATAGGTTAATATATAATAACGATTTTGAACAGATAGTAAATATGTATTTTATCTTATCTTCTTAAAAAAGTTATTTTGACAGGCAATCGTAATTTGGAATCTTTTAGATTCGATGGGACTCTTCTTTAAGGATCATACATCAGACAATGTTTAACTGTTTCCTATGAAATCACGGGGAGTGAGGGAATTGAACCCCTAACCTGTTTCTCAAAAGCCCTCATTTCACGAATCACAATGACGTTTACGCTAGGGAATGATACCACTCGATGTTTACCTATGGGGGATGATACCACGAGGGCAAATGTTAATATGTATCCTATATCTTCACAATCAATATAATATAGAAAACGAGTATTGATGTGATCAAAACTTTTATTAATTATTAAAATTATTTGATTTTGTGAAATTAGTTAAAATTTAAGACACTATAAATTATACTTATTGATTTAATTAAAGAGGGTGTGACCCGTGACACACATTGAAGTGTATTTCATGAAATTGAAATTTCTCTAAATATTACTATTTGCATTTAATACTCATTAATTCAATATAATATTTACCATTTTTATGTATACATTAATTGCAAATTTTTATATTAAAGAAAATTTCGACTTCATTTCATGCACTTTAACGTGTACCCCGTAGCACACGTTAGCAAAACCTTTAATTAAAAGGTAACTAAATTTGAAAATTTTGTTGATTAATTCGGTTCCCTTTATCTACAAATACGAGTATTAGTTTAGTCCGTTTATTTAACATTAATTGAAAATAGTACATTTATTTGTGTAATAACACAAATAACTCGTCAATGTATTTTTTGAAAGGCAACTCGTCAGTGTATATTCACGAATTTAAAAGCCACCGGGTATAATAAGCTATTACAAAATAAATAAATTATAGCCTTGTTGCCCTTGCTAGGGGTGTTCACTATTTGGACAAACCGAATTGTCCAATCGGACAATTTGGATTGGATTATTTGGTTCGGATAATTTGGTTTTTTTGATCGGTTTGGTTCAAAACCGAATATTTATTTTGGTTTTTGGATTGGTTTTGGTTACCAATGTAAAAACCGAATAGTCCAAAAAACCCGAATAGTAATATGTTTTGGTAATACTTTCAAAATATGTACAAATTAATTAGGTTAATCACCAAATATTATGCATACTTATACTATTATTAATTTATTCATCGTTTATCACAAATTTCCCAACTATATCTTGCTTTTGTCTTGCAAATTATTAAATTTTTGTCACGAACTTAAGAAACATGCTAATTAGTTTTGTTTGATAATCAGGTTTTTTGATTTTGTTCGAATGTTTTAATTATTATTATATGAAATCATAAACCGAATAGTAAAAACCGAATAAACCGAATAGTAATTAGGTTCGGTTCGGTTTGGTTTTTTAGTTATTCGGTTCGGTTCGGTTTCAACTTTTCAAAACCGAAAACCGATCGGTTTTATCTATTAGGTTCGGTTTAAACCAAACTAACCGAATGAACACCCCTAGCCCTTGCACAAGTAAACCAATTCCCTGCTACACTCTAACAAAAATACAAAAATACATACCTTTCCCACTTACAACATTTTCTTTTCTTTTTGAAAAACATGTTTTTCATATAAAAATTTACAAGGACGAAATCACATCTTTCTAACTAAGGCCCGTTTGTTTATTTCTCACGAAGTTCTGAATTTATAACGTGTATGTGTGAATATATAATGTCTGCTTTAAATAATTCGTAGATAAATAATTATATTTGATTTATGTATTAAATAACTCGACTGAATTAACAATTTAACTCTCTACATGAGACACTTGATGTAGTTATATAGATAGTTTTGAAAAAAGTCATCACCTAATATGTAAATTCACATTCTCATGACTTGTATTATTAAGTCGTATTTTTTTCATTAAGTAAAAAAGAAATATATCTATGGGTTAATAATGGTTTAATCCCTAAAGTTTCACTTTTTTTTTCGTTTTAACCACTCAACTTTTTTTTGAATGTTTTAACCACTCAACTTAGGGTCAATAATGGTTTAATCCCTGAACTTTCAATTTTTTTTCGTTTTAACCACTCAACTTTGTTTTAAACGTTTTAACCACTCAACTTATGAGTTGACCATACTTTAACCACTAAAGTTCATTTAAGCATTAAAAAAAACCCTTTCGTTAACTTATAATGAAAGTTTAGATCGGGATATATAAACTTTGCACTGATTTTTTATCGACCAAGGCTGTCAAGAGAGAGATCTTACCTACGATCGTTTTTGTCTTCACAAGATCGAAATAGTAAGATCTTACGATTTCGATTTGAGCATAGGATCTTACGATGTCGATCCGATCTTACTTAACATGAATATAAGTTAAGAAAATATAAATTAGTTAAATTTTGTCCAATAAAAGGTTAATAGGTTTATTATTTGTCATGCAATTAATCTTTTATATGCAGTATAATACACATTTATGAGATCATAATGTATGAGTAGGATCTTACAATCCCGATTTGATCTTACGATTTTAATTTTGTGAATACAAAAACGATTCTAGGTAAGATCTCTCTCTTGGCAACCTTAGTCGATAAAAAAATCAGTTCAAAGTTTATATATCCCGATCTAAACTTTCATTATAAGTTAACGAAAGGGTTTTTAAATGGGTAAATGAACTTTAGTGGTTAAAGTATGGTCAACTCATAAGTTGAGTGGTTAAAACGTTTAAAACAAAGTTGAGTGGTTAAAACGAAAACAAATTGAAAGTTCAGGGATTAAACCACTATTGACCCTAAGTTGAGTGGTTAAAACATTCAAAAAAAAGTTGAGTGGTTAAAACGAAAAAAAAGTAAAACTTTAGGGATTAAACAATTATTAACCCTATATCTAATTACATAACTGACCTGCTAAATTTAGTTCTATATGTATCGAGTTAAAAACAAGAAGTGCATAACATTGAAAATTTTAACCAACGGTTATTTTTTGATTACACATTGTCTAAATTTACTACCTCTCCATGTCAATTTAAACAAAAAACTTACTATTATCACTACATATATTTAAAAAGTAACTTTGTTCTACATATATTAAGGATACTAGCGTTGACCCGCGCAATGCGGCGGGAGAATGAAAGTACCGATGAGAGATGTCATAGTGATGGTGATTTAAAAGAAATGTGAGGATTAGCTAGAGTGTTTGTATGTGTTTTGAAAATATGTAATGCGGAGTATGTGATTCTGTATATATAATTTTTTTATTTTAATAAGTAAGACATATTTTTTGTTTGAAGAGATTGATAATTTTAACGTTTAGTTAGATTTAAAAAGTGAACTATACGTATAGTTTTTAATCAAACGGCGCACATTTTGATTTAATCTATCAAAGGTGGATGACAGTTATTACATGAAGGTTATTTATGAAGATGTATTTTAGGACTAATTTATGTACAAATAATACTAAATGGTAGTTGCCAAATAGATCCGTGTTTATCTATGGACAAATAATATATGGAAGTTCTATAATTGGGAAAGTTATTTTGGTCCATTTCACCATACATAGGGGTATTTGTGTCATTAGCATTCTTTAAAGTTGTAAGTTAATGAATAAAAGGGTTAAACAAATTATAAGGGAGTATGATTTGGGATTGCGTTTCAAAACAAATTTCGCTTTTTCAAAACATTGTTTTCAAAAACATATTTCCATGTGCTTTTTCAAAACTCCATTTTATAGGAAAACGAAATAATCACTTATTTTGCCAAACGCTATTTCTTAAAGAAGATGATAATGCCACAGGGAGATTTTATCTTCATCATTTCTTACCTGTGGCATTATCACCTCCCATTTCTTAATTATCTACGTTTTCCATTCACAATAATCAAATATCAAATAATCTATTTAAAATGCAATTCCAACACCTTCTAAATAAATAAGTCTTTATTCAATTTGATCTGTGAAATCACTGGGGTAGGTGGGTTAACTGTTGACTCGTAGCTTTTATTACATTCGCAAAATCGTTAATCGTGATAGAAAATTACACTACTATTAATAAATGTGCATAAATTCATAAACGTGACCACCACGTGGTAGGTGGTATTTTTTTTGTTGAACTAAGATAAGATTAAATAAAAGTAGGGGTGAGCATGGTCGGTTTGGGTTGGTTTTTGGCTAAAATCGAAAATCGAACCATAAACTTCGGTTTTTGAAAACTTAAAACTGAAACCGTTCGGTTTTTATGGTTCGGTTTTTTCGGTTTTGAATTCGGTTTTGGGTCAGTTTTCGGTTTTTACTGTTTTAACATTTTTTGGGCATGGGCCAATGAAGGCCATTAACTTTTGCTAGTTTTTTATAGCCTAACAAATTGATTCAAATAAATCATAGTATCATACAATATATTTACAATATTCTTTTAAATGATCCAACTTATTGCGATTAAGATTATATGAATGTAAAGTCTATATTATTTATAAAACATAATTTATAAAGCTATAATCGAAAGTATAATATTTTAAGTATATGTTTTTCTACGTATGGTTCGGTTCGGTTTTTTCTGTAAAAAATCGAACCGATACTTCGGTTTTTTCGGTCGATTTTCCGCAAAAATCCAAAAACCGAACCGATACTTCGGCTTTTTTAAAATAAAAAACCAAACCGTCGATTATTGATATGGATCAGTTTTTTCGGTTTCGATTTCTCGGTTATTTTGATTTTTGGATCGGTTTCGGTTTTCCGTGCGCACCCCTAAATGAAAGGCAGGGTCATTTTTATTGGGAGGCATATTTATTATCTGTGTAACGACAGACTCCTCCTAAAGATGTTTTATCACAAAGTGTAATGGTGGTGGTTTTCTAAAAACATGTGCGTATTTATAGGTGTTCAGAGTTTGGTTCAATCTATTTTTGACGAAAATTTAAATCAGATTGCAGTTTGATGGTTTAGTAAGATCTAAATTGGACCGGACCATTTAACAATCTAAACCGGATTAGACCAAACCGTGAAAATCGGTTAGGTTCAGCCAATTTTTCAATTTTTGTCTTTTTACAAGAAAATTCAAAAAATTATTACTAAAATCTAAATTGCAGTTTGATGGTTTAGTAAAATCTAAATTGGAACGGACCATTTAACAATCTAAACCGGATTAGATCAAACCGCGAAAATCGGTTAAGTTCAGCCAATTTTTCGATTTTTGTCTTTTTACAAGAAAATTTAAAAAATTATTTTTTTCGAATAAATGTAAGTAATATAATAACATTATTACTTAATTTTTATAATCAATTATTAAATAGAAATTATTTACTCTTAATAGATCAGAAACATATATATATATATAGTAAGGGGATCAAAAAAGAAGGAATTTTGATGAGAGAAAAGGGAGAAGCATTTTGAGCCACTCATTTCAAATAAGGGTGGGAGGGTAGTATAGGGAATTGTTAATTAAATTAATTAATTTGATAAATAAATCATTTTGTGTAACATCCTCACTACTGGCCTAGGAGAAATGTGGAATCGTGTCATATATGCTCGCAAGTGAAAGCCGAACATCAGAAACCGTATGGGTCGTTGAAACAACTTGAGATCCCCGAGTGGAAATGGGAACACATTACGATGGATTTTGTAACTAAGTTTCCGCGAACAGTTCGAGGAAATGACATGATTTGGGTGATTGTGGACCGACTAACTAAGAGTGCTCACTTCCTTGCTACTAGTGAGTCGGCATCTTTGAGTAAGTTAGCTCAGTTGTACATCAGTGAGGTTGTTTCGAGGCATGGGATTCCGTTATCTATTGTATCAGACAGAGACCCTCGTTTTGCATCTGGATTTTGGCGGAGTTTGCAAAAGGAATTGGGTACTAGAATCAATTTGAGTACGGCTTACCACCCTCAGACGGACGGTCAATCAGAGCGCACCATTCAAACTTTGGAGGATATGTTGCGTGCTTGTGTGTTAGAATATGGTGGGTCTTGGGATTCGCACCTGCCCTTGATTGAGTTTGCGTATAATAATTCTTATCACTCGAGTATAGGTATGCCTCCATATGAAATGCTTTATGGGCGTCGTTGTAGAACACCCACATGTTGGTTGGAAGCAGGTGAGAAACAATTTGCGGGTCCAGATATTGTTCAGATTACTGCTGATAAAGTAGCTATAGCTCGTGAGAAGTTGAAAGCTGCTCGGGATAGACAGAAACAGTATGCCGATCCGCGACGTCGTCCGGTTTCGTTTGTAGTGGGTGAATTGGTATATTTGAAGGTTTCCCCTTGGAAAGGTGTGATTCGGTTTGGTAAACGTGGTAAACTTGCTCCTAGGTTTATTGGGCCATTTAGAATTCGCCAATTAGTTAATGATCAAACGGTATCGTTAGATCTTCCTCCTGAGTTAGCGGGTATTCATGACACTTTTAATGTTTGCTACTTAAGAAAGTGTAAGGTGGAGGACCAATCCCAAGTCCTTCCGTTACAAGACTTGCGTGTCGACTTAAGTCAGAAACTTGTAGAGGAGCCCATAGAGCTTATAGATAGAAAAGTGACTAAACTTCGAAAGAAGGAGATACCCATGGTTTTGGTTAAGTGGCGACATAGTTTGGGTGCAAATCTTACTTGGGAAATGGAGGAAAGCATGAAAGTGCGTTATCCAAATCTCTTTGAGCATGGCGAGATTTCGGGGACGAAATCTCCTTAAGGAGGAAAGATTTGTAACATCCTCACTACTGGCCTAGGAGAAATTTGGTAAATTACTTAATTCAGTTGATTATTTAATTTAGTTTAGAAATAATTTGTATTAATTGCATAATTGAAATAAATATGTCCAATGGTCAAATGACTGATTGTGATACATGAATTATTACTTGTTTTAAATTATTATAGTTGACGGTATAATAATAATAATTTTCACGTAAACGGTTTTAGGTTTCAGACAATAGGTTTAGAGCGGGTATAATTTGGAACCAACTTATACCTACCTTTAGTAATGGATCGGTTTATTTGTTTTCCATTTCCCCCAAATTCCTTTTTGGTTCCTCAAGAACACACACACAAAGAAATTAAATTGAAAGCTTTGATTTGGTTTCAAGTGATCATCATTCCTCTATCTTCTTCATCATCTAGTTCTCCTTTGCAAGTTGTAAGTGATTTCTTCTTCATATCCATCTTTTGTTTTGAGTTTAAATGAAATTGGTGTAGTTAGATTAATTGAGGCATATGTAGGTTTAAATAGGATATTGATGGTGTTAGTTGATGATAGATGATGTTGTGTGTTGTATTTGAACCGATTTCAACTTGTGTTGATAGTTGATTGTGGATTTGGTTTGATTTTCGGATGAGGTTTTGAACTGTTTTGCAGGTCGCTGGAAAAGGTGTAGTACCCGGCGGGTACTACCCTTACCCGGCGGGTAGTCCAGTTCTCGATTTGTACCCGGCGGGTAGAACTCGTAGCCGGCGGGTACTAATGCACAATTTTGACCAGAAATGACCTTAAAACGAGTACCCGGTGCGTACGCGGGGTACCCGGCGGGTAGTGTGATTACCCGGCGGGTAGTGACCTTACCCGGCGGGTACTTTGTGTTTTCCTGCAACAATTGTCTAGCTTATTACATGCTCATTATGTAACATCCTCGTTACCGGCCTAGAAGAAATTTGGTAATGTACTTAATTCATTTGATTATTTAATTGAGTTTAGAAATAATTAGTATTATTTTGCTAATTGAAATAAATATGTCCAGTGGTCAAATGACTTATTGTGATACATGAATTATTACTTGTTTTAAATTATTATAGTTGACGGTATAATAATATATATTTTCACGTAAACGGTTCTTAGGTTCCAGATAATAGATTTAGAGCGGGTATTATTTAGTAACCAACTTATACCCAACTTTGGGGATGGATCGGCTCATTGTTTCCCTCCCCAATTTTTATAACTCCCCAAAAATAACACACATACATTGAGTTGAGATAGAAATCAAAAGGAGAAAACTTTGATCAATCAATTGGAACTTGGGTTCTTGGTTTTAACTTATCAACATCATCATCCTCCTTGCTATTACCTCTATTGTAAGTTAAATTGCTTTGATTATGTGTTTATAAGCTAGGGTTTGTAAAAATGAGTTAAATGAATGATTATGCTTAGATTGATGATGTAGGAAAGTTTGTTGTGGTTAGAACTTGTTGTAGGATGTTATTTGAGGTATTTTGATTGTTAAAAACATGTATTGTATCTAGATTGGTGGAATTTGGGTTTTTGATTCGTGATGGTGTTCTTGTTGATCTGGGTTTTTGTTGCTGAAAAAGTGTGGAACGCGATCCAGCCTCGTCACCCGGATCGCGTTGCTATGTATTAAATGGTTACAACACGATTTTGTTCATTTAAACGCGATCCAGATCACCTCGCCCGGATCGCGTTGGTCAGTGAAAAGTTGAGTCACTGGGATTTTGTTCTTTGGAACGCGATCCAGCCACCTGGCCCGGATCGCGTTTGATAGTGAAAAACGGTAACAGAAATTTTTGTACATTGGAACGCGATCCAGCTTACTCTCACCCGGATCGCGTTTGCATGTTGAAAAATGACGAATTTGATAACTTGTGACTTATGCATTTGTGTTAATCGCATTGTAGTAATAGTATAGTAGATATTTTTATATGACACTAAATACATGATTATATCATAGTGAACTTGAATTTGAAACTAATTCGGGTTGGTTGTATTTTCAGATAAAGCGAAGACTCAGTGAGACTAGATCTCTGAGTGGTGACATTGTCAGTAAGGGTGAGTGGATCATTGACTCTTTTTCTGAATTAGTTGTAACAATCCGGTTACAACGGGTAAACGTGGTTTTACAGTTATATATATATATTGAATCAGTACATTTTGCCATGATGATTATGGAATGTGCTATCTTGTCAGGGGTCAATATGATATTGGGTTTGGATACTGTTACTTTGGACGACATGATGACTTTGTACATGTGTTGTTTATTGAAATCATGTCGTATGTAGTAATGGTACTAAACTATCGGTAAGACCACTGTTTGGCCTTCAGTGGTTATAAGTGTTACTTGGGGAACCACCGCGGCATGAGGGTACCTCAAGGACCACCGATCCTCTTTGATGTATTTGTTATAATGCTTTGTGGTGATCAATTGCTATGCTAGTTTAGACTGATAGTTGTGATCTATTCACTTAGCTTCGTGCTAATCCCTCTCCTCACTTCTTGCAGATTACTTTTGATGTGGGTGGGCAAGAAGTTAGTTTGAAGAATGTTTGACTGCCTACTCTGACTATACGACATGTAGTCGTTTATAAACTTATGTTTTGGAATTTAAATAACACCTAACTTAATGTTGTAACTGATGTGGTTATTGTATTAACTTATCATGCAGGCATAGATTGTGTTTTGGAAACTATGTTATACGCAATCTATAATGCATGATTTGTATTTAATCGCTTCCGATATATGTTTAAAAAAAAAAAAAAAATGTCTCTTGAAATATTGTGGTGTTATAAATTGGTATCAGAGCCTAGGTTTGGGTGAATTGAGCATGGGTTAATTGTTCAATCCCAAATCTATGTGTGTCAGTCAAACATTCCTCTGAGTAGGATTATGTTAGCATGTGAAGATGGTTAGTATATAAGTACTAACAACTAACGTGTTATGAGATGTTGTTTTGGTACAGATATGGCAGAGAATGAACCTTCAGCTGACCCACCCAATGATGCCCCTCGAACTAATGTATCCCCTCCTGAAACCCAAAATGTTAGCCAAGGTCAAACTGGTACTACCTTTTCTGCAGGGGATTTTGATCATGAGGATTATATGATTCATTTAGAGGCAGAAAATCTGAGACTTAAGGCACTAGAACAACAGTTTTTGCAACAACAACAACAAAACCGGTCTGCTCAACAAGTCTTACAATCTATGCCTCCTACTGTTAGCACTGTACCACCACTCTTGGTGACTTCGCAGATTCCAGTATCTCAGTCTTATTATCATCATCCTCACTATGGTACTTATCCGATTTCGACTCCGTTCTCTTCCGGACCTTCAGGTTATCAGACTCCGATATTTCAAGCTCAGAATCAACCTAAGCTATGCTCTTTTAAGACTTTCAAGTCTTGTGGACCATCGGATTATTCGGGTAGTACAAATCCCTCCGTTACCTTGGATTGGTTGAGGGATGTGGAAAGAAAGTTTGAGGTTTGCCGATGTGAAGAGGAAGTCAAGGTTCCTTTTGCGGTGCAACTTCTGAAGGGTCCCGCAATGGTTTGGTGGGATTCCATTACATCACATTTTACCCCACAGCAGAGAGCATCGATTTGTTGGTCTGATTTCCACAATGAGGTTTGTAAGAAATATTGTTCGGGATTTGAAATGACCCGGATTCGACGCGAGTTTTTGGATTTGCAATTTACGGATAAGATGACGATGGATGATCTCATTTCCCAATTCACTGACAAGTTGAGATTCGTGCAACAATGGGTACCGGAGGAACGTATGAAGATTGACCACTTTGTGGGGATGTTACCGCATACTTATCGGACGACCGTGAGATTGGCGGGTACTCTTTCCCAAGCTTTTGATCTTGCCCGTTCTGTGGATGGGGATGTTAGGGCACAAGGTTTGGAGGTTAGGGAAAAATCTCCATTTAAACCCAAGGGTGAATCTTCGGGTAGTCCTGGAAAGAAGAAATGGCAGGGATCTCATCAACCTAAGAAGTCCAGTTCGGATAGTAAATCATTGGACAGAACCAATTGGTGCCAAAATTGTAAATCGCGACACACGGGTCCTTGCACTCCACAAACTGCTAGGTGTATCAAATGTGGACAACTTGGTCATGACATCAAGGATTGTGCGTTTCCTAGACATGTGTGTTGGAATTGTCAAAAGGAAGGTCATCGGTCGGGTTTGTGTCCGGAGGCTAGAAAACAAAAGATGGGTGTGGTCGGAGGGTCTTCGTCTTCTGGCCAGAAAAGAAAGAATCCACCAACGGCAACTGGTAGGGCATTCCAAATGACAGCTGATGATGCTGTCAGGACTGAAGATGTTATCACTGGTACATTTCTAATCAACTCTGTACCAGCTACTGTTCTATTTGATTCGGGAGCCAATTGCTCATTTATATCTATGATTTTCTGCGATAAACTGAAATTGACTCCCACTTGTATTACAAATCCTATTGAGGTTGAGATAGCAAATGGCAAGATGCTAGCTCCAGTTACCACATGACGATGGATGATCTCATTTCCCAATTCACTGACAAGTTGAGATTCGTGCAACAATGGGTACCGGAGGAACGTATGAAGATTGACCACTTTGTGGGGATGTTACCGCATACTTATCGGACGACCGTGAGATTGGCGGGTACTCTTTCCCAAGCTTTTGATCTTGCCCGTTCTGTGGATGGGGATGTTAGGGCACAAGGTTTGGAGGTTAGGGAAAAATCTCCATTTAAACCCCAGGGTGAATCTTCGGGTAGTCCTGGAAAGAAGAAATGGCAGGGATCTCATCAACCTAAGAAGTCCAGTTCGGATAGTAAATCATTGGACAGAACCAATTGGTGCCAAAATTGTAAATCGCGACACACGGGTCCTTGCACTCCACAAACTGCTAGGTGTATCAAATGTGGACAACTTGGTCATGACATCAAGGATTGTGCGTTTCCTAGACATGTGTGTTGGAATTGTCAAAAGGAAGGTCATCGGTCGGGTTTGTGTCCGGAGGCTAGAAAACAAAGGATGGGTGTGGTCGGAGGGTCTTCGTCTTCTGGCCAGAAAAGAAAGAATCCACCAACGGCAACTGGTAGGGCATTCCAAATGACAGCTGATGATGCTGTCAGGACTGAAGATGTTATCACTGGTACATTTCTAATCAACTCTGTACCAGCTACTGTTCTGTTTGATTCGGGAGCCAATTGCTCATTTATATCTATGATTTTCTGCGATAAACTGAAATTGACTCCCACTTGTATTACAAATCCTATTGAGGTTGAGATAGCAAATGGCAAGATAGTTCCAGTTACCACATCGGTGACTGGAGCTAGCATCTTGATTGAGGATCATAGTTTCCCAATTTCTTTTCTATTGATGCCTATCCCCAGTTTTGATGCGGTTTTAGGCATGGATTGGTTAAGTAAGAATAAGGCAAGCATAGAGTGCCATAAGAAACTAATTAGGATTCCAATCTCTAATGAGTCATATGTTGTGGCTCGAGGGGAACGGGAAAGAGGTAGTATCCCTATGATTTCTATGATGAAAGCTAGTAAATCTCTAGCTAAGGGGTGTGTATCCTACCTGGCTTATATAGTTGATGCAAAATTAGAGAAGAAAACCGTTTCCAATGTTCGGGTGGTTTCTGATTACCCTGATGTCTTTCCTGATGAATTGCCTGGGTTGCCTCCCATTAGAGAGGTGGAATATAGAATTGACCTAATTCCGGGTTCTACTCCCGTAGCTAAGGCTCCTTATAGACTAGCTCCCTCCGAAATTCGTGAAACGATGACCCAAATTCAGGAGCTATTAGATAAGGGTTTCGTCAGGCCTAGTTCGTCTCCTTGGGGTGCACCCGTATTGTTTGTTAAAAAGAAGGATGGCACCCTTCGGATGTGTATTGATTATAGAGAGTTGAATAAGCGAACCATAAAGAATAAGTACCCTTTGCCCCGAATAGATGAATTATTTGATCAATTACAAGGGTCTTCCTATTTTTCTAAGATTGACTTGAGGTCGGGTTATCATCAAGTGCGGGTTTGTGGGGAGGATATTCCTAAGACGGCTTTTCGCACTAGATATGGTCATTATGAATTTCTTGTTATGCCTTTTGGGTTGACTAATGCTCCGGCGGTCTTTATGGATTTGATGAATAGAGTTTGTCGACCCTACCTTGATAAGTTTGTTATTGTATTTATTGACGATATATTGATTTATTCTAAGTCTGAATCCGATCACGAAGTGCACTTGCGTTTAGTACTTGATACTTTGAGACAGGAGAAGTTGTATGCTAAGTTCTCCAAATGCGAGTTTTGGTTGCGTGAGGTTCAGTTTTTGGGGCATATTATTTGTGAGGATGGAGTTAAGGTTGATCCATCTAAGGTTGAGGCAGTTATGAATTGGCAAGCACCTAAGTCTGCTTCAGAGATTAAGAGTTTTCTTGGTTTGGCGGGTTACTATCGAAAGTTCATCAAGGATTTCTCTAAGCTAGCGGGTCCTTTGACGAAATTGACTCGAAAGGATGTTAAGTTTCAGTGGAATGATCAACAAGAGTCGGCTTTCCAGACCTTGAAACAGTTATTGTGTCAGGCTCCAATTTTAGCCTTGCCTGAAGGGTCCGAGGATTTCATTGTGTATTGTGACGCTTCGCATGCGGGTTTGGGTGGTGTATTGATGCAACGTGGTCGAGTCATTGCATATGTTTCTCGTCAGCTTAAACCTCATGAAAAGAATTACCCTACTCATGACTTGGAACTTGCAGCTGTAGTCTTTGCCTTAAAAATCTGGAGACACTATTTGTATGGTACTAAATGCGTTATTTGTACGGATCATAAGAGTCTTCAGTACATGTTTTCTCAGAAGGAACTGAATATGCGTCAGAGGAGATGGTTAGAGTTGATAAAAGATTATGATTGTGAGATTCGTTACCATCCGGGTAAGGCGAATGTGGTCGCGGATGCGCTGAGTAGAAAAGGGAAATTCGAGAAGGTTTGCTATATGCGATTAGAAGTTTCCTCAGATTTGATTGACAAATTGAGAACGGCACAAATGGAAGCATTGTTGGATCAAAATTTGAAAGCCGAGATTCTATTGAAAAGAAAAGAACTGTTATGTGACGATTCTCGTGGATTAAAGACATTCCAATCGCGTGTTTGGGTTCCTTTGCTTGGGGGACTTCGTGATGTAATATTGACGGAAGCACATAAGTCCAGATTGTCGGTTCATCCCGGGAGCACAAAAATGTATAATGATCTGAAGCCTTTGTATTGGTGGCCTACTTTGAAAATGGATGTTGCTCGATTTGTGAAATCATGCCATATATGCTCTCAAGTAAAGGCAGAGCACCAGAAACCGTATGGGTCGTTGAAACAACTTGAGATCCCCGAGTGGAAATGGGAAAACATTACGATGGATTTTGTAACAAAATTTCCGCGAACCATTAGAGGAAACGACATGATTTGGGTGATTGTGGACCGATTGACAAAGAGTGCTCACTTTCTTGCTACTAGTGAGACGGCTTCTTTGAGTAAATTATCCCAATTATACGTCAATGAGATCGTTTCACGACATGGAATTCCTTTATCTATTGTGTCGGATAGAGATCCGCGATTCGTGTCCGGGTTTTGGCAGGGTTTGCAGAAGGAATTAGGTACCCGAATTAATTTGAGTACGGCTTATCACCCTCAGACGGACGGTCAATCAGAACGCACAATTCAAACTTTGGAGGACATGTTGCGTGCTTGTGTGTTGGAATATGGTGGGTCTTGGGATTCACACCTGCCATTGATTGAGTTCGCGTATAATAATTCTTATCACTCGAGTATAGGTATGCCTCCGTATGAAATGCTATATGGGCGTCGTTGTAGAACACCCACGTGTTGGTTGGAAGCGGGTGAGAAGCAATTTGCGGGTCCAGATATTGTCCAGATTACTGCGGATAAAGTAGCTATAGCTCGTGAGAAGTTGAAAGCGGCTCGGGATAGACAGAAACAGTATGCCGATCCGCGGCGTCGTCCGGTTTCGTTTGTAGTGGGTGAAATGGTATATTTAAAGGTTTCCCCTTGGAAAGGAGTGATTCGGTTTGGTAAGCGTGGTAAACTTGCTCCTAGGTTTATTGGGCCATTTAGAATTCGCCAAATAGTTAATGATCAAACGGTATCGTTAGATCTTCCTCCTGAATTAGCGGGTATTCATAACACTTTTAATGTTTGCTACTTAAGGAAGTGTAAGGTGGAGGATCAATCCCAAGTCCTTCCGTTACAAGACTTACGTGTCGACTTAAGTCAGAAACTTGTAGAGGAACCCATAGAACTTGTAGATAGAAAAGTGACTAAACTTCGAAAGAAGGAGATACCCATGGTTTTGGTTAAGTGGCGACATAGTTTGGGTGCTAATCTTACGTGGGAAACGGAGGAAAGCATGAGGGTGCGTTACCCTAATCTCTTTGAGCGTGGCGAGATTTCGGGGACGAAATCTTCTTAAGGAGGGAAGATTTGTAACATCCTCGTTACCGGCCTAGGAGAAATTTGGTAATGTACTTAATTCATTTGATTATTTAATTGAGTTTAGAAATAATTAGTATTATTTTGCTAATTGAAATAAATATGTCCAGTGGTCAAATGACTTATTGTGATACATGAATTATTACTTGTTTTAAATTATTATAGTTGACGGTATAATAATATATATTTTCACGTAAACGGTTCTTAGGTTCCAGACAATAGATTTAGAGCGGGTATTATTTAGTAACCAACTTATACCCAACTTTGGGGATGGATCGGCTCATTGTTTCCCTCCCCAATTTTTATAACTCCCCAAAAATAACAAACATACATTGAGTTGAGATAGAAATCAAAAGGAGAAAACTTTGATCAATCAATTGGAACTTGGGTTCTTGGTTTTAACTTATCAACATCATCATCCTCCTTGCTATTACCTCTATTGTAAGTTAAATTGCTTTGATTATGTGTTTATAAGCTAGGGTTTGTAAAAATGAGTTAAATGAATGATTATGCTTAGATTGATGATGTAGGAAAGTTTGTTGTGGTTAGAACTTGTTGTAGGATGTTATTTGAGGTATTTTGATTGTTAAAAACATGTATTGTATCTAGATTGGTGGAATTTGGGTTTTTGATTCGTGATGGTGTTCTTGTTGATCTGGGTTTTTGTTGCTGAAAAAGTGTGGAACGCGATCCAGCCTCGTCACCCGGATCGCGTTGCTATGTATTAAATGGTTACAACACGATTTTGTTCATTTAAACGCGATCCAGATCACCTCGCCCGGATCGCGTTGGTCAGTGAAAAGTTGAGTCACTGGGATTTTGTTCTTTGGAACGCGATCCAGCCACCTGGCCCGGATCGCGTTTGATAGTGAAAAACGGTAACAGAAATTTTTGTACATTGGAACGCGATCCAGCTTACTCTCACCCGGATCGCGTTTGCATGTTGAAAAATGACGAATTTGATAACTTGTGACTTATGCATTTGTGTTAATCGCATTGTAGTAATAGTATAGTAGATATTTTTATATGACACTAAATACATGATTATATCATAGTGAACTTGAATTTGAAACTAATTCGGGTTGGTTGTATTTTCAGATAAAGCGAAGACTCAGTGAGACTAGATCTCTGAGTGGTGACATTGTCAGTAAGGGTGAGTGGATCATTGACTCTTTTTCTGAATTAGTTGTAACAATCCGGTTACAACGGGTAAACGTGGTTTTACAGTTATATATATATATTGAATCAGTACATTTTGCCATGATGATTATGGAATGTGCTATCTTGTCAGGGGTCAATATGATATTGGGTTTGGATACTGTTACTTTGGACGACATGATGACTTTGTACATGTGTTGTTTATTGAAATCATGTCGTATGTAGTAATGGTACTAAACTATCGGTAAGACCACTGTTTGGCCTTCAGTGGTTATAAGTGTTACTTGGGGAACCACCGCGGCATGAGGGTACCTCAAGGACCACCGATCCTCTTTGATGTATTTGTTATAATGCTTTGTGGTGATCAATTGCTATGCTAGTTTAGACTGATAGTTGTGATCTATTCACTTAGCTTCGTGCTAATCCCTCTCCTCACTTCTTGCAGATTACTTTTGATGTGGGTGGGCAAGAAGTTAGTTTGAAGAATGTTTGACTGCCTACTCTGACTATACGACATGTAGTCGTTTATAAACTTATGTTTTGGAATTTAAATAACACCTAACTTAATGTTGTAACTGATGTGGTTATTGTATTAACTTATCATGCAGGCATAGATTGTGTTTTGGAAACTATGTTATACGCAATCTATAATGCATGATTTGTATTTAATCGCTTCCGATATATGTTTAAAAAAAAAAAAAAAATGTCTCTTGAAATATTGTGGTGTTATACATTATATGATTGTTAAACCTTGTAGAGAATTCGAATTTATACTATATGTGATTAAATGTTATAGTGACTTTGTTTAAGCAAATGTACTTATGATCTAGGATAATAACTTTGAATTGATTATTAAGTACTCATTTGACATTCGACGTAAGTATTAAATTAAGTACACTCTTGCAAGTGAGAATGCTAATTGATATTTTGTTGTATTCTCAGATAAACCGAAGACTCAATAATATTAGAACTTTGAGTGAAGAAGGTGACTGTAAAGGGTGAGTGGATCATTGACCTTCAGTCTAAATTAGTTGTAACAATCTGGTTACAACGGGTAAACGCGTTCTACTATTATACTTTGTATAAATTGCATATTGCCATGATGATTATGGAATGTGCTATCTTGTCAGGGGTCAATATGATATTGGGTTTGGATACTATTACTTTGGACGACATGATGACTTTGTACATGTGTTGTTTATTGAAATCATGTCGTATGTAGTAATGGTACTAAACTATCGGTAAGACCACTGTTTGGCCTTCAGTGGTTATAAGTGTTACTTGGGGAACTACCGCGGCATGAGGGTACCTCAAGGACCACCGATTCTCTTTGATGTATTTGTTATGATGCTTTGGCTGATCAATTGCTATGATAGTTTAGATTGATAGTTGTGATCTATTCACTTAGCTTCGTGCTAATCCCTCTCCTCACTTCTTGCAGATTACTTTTGATGTGGGTGGGCAAGAAGTTGGTTTGAAGAATGTTTGACTGCCTACTCTGACTTTATGACATGTTGTCATTTATAAACTTATGTTTTGAAATTAAATAACACCTAACTTAATGGTTGTAATTATTGTGGTTGTTGTATCAACTTATCATGCATGCATAGATTGTGTTTTGGAACTATGATATACGCAATCTATAATGCATGATTTGTCTTAATCGCTTCCGAAGTATATGTTAAAAAAAAAAAAAATGTCTCTTGAATATTGAGGTGTTATAAATTGGTATCAGAGCTTAGGTTTGGGTGAATTGAGCATGTGTTAAGTGTTCAATCCCAAATCTATGTGTGTCAGTCAAACATTCATGTGAGTGGGATTTCGTTAGCATGTGAAGTTGGTTAGTATATAGGTACTAACAACTAACGTGTTATGAGATGTTGTTTTGGTACAGATATGGCAGAGAATGAACCTCCAGCAGACACACCCAATGATGCCCCTCGAACTAATGTATCTCCTCCTGAAACCCAAAATGTTAGCCAGGGTCAAATTGGTACTACCTTTTCTGCAGGGGATTTTGATCATGATGATTATATGATTCATCTAGAGACAGAAAATCTGAGACTTAAGGCAATAGAACAACAGTTTTTGCAACAACAACAAAACCGGTCTTCTCAACAAATCTTGCAATCTTTGCCACCTACTGTTAGCACTATACCACCACTTTTGGTGACTTCGCAGATTCCAGTATCTCAGTCTTATTATCATCATCCACACTATGGTACCTATCCGATTTCGGCTCCGTTCTCTTCTGGACCTTCGGGTTATCAGACTCCGATATTTCAAGCTCAGAATCAACCTAAGCTATGCTCTTTTAAGACTTTCAAGTCTTGTGGACCATCGGATTATTCGGGTAGTACAAATCCCTCCGTTACCTTGGATTGGCTGAGGGATGTGGAAAGAAAGTTTGAAGTTTGTCGATGTGAAGAGGAAGTCAAAGTTCCTTTTGCGGTGCAACTACTTAAGGGTCCAGCAATGGTTTGGTGGGATTCCATTACATCACATTTTACCCCACAGCAGAGAGCATCGATTTGTTGGTCTGATTTCCACAATGAGGTTTGTAAGAAATATTGTTCGGGATTTGACATGACTCGGATTCGACGCGAGTTTTTGGATTTGCAATTAACGGATAAGATGACGATGGATGATCTCATTTCCCAATTCACTGACAAGTTGAGATTCGTGCAACAATGGGTACCGGAGGAACGTATGAAGATTGACCATTTTGTGGGAATGTTACCGCATACTTATCGGACGACCGTGAGATTGGCGGGTACTCTTTCCCAAGCTTTTGATCTTGCCCGTTCTGTGGATGGGGATGTTAGGGCACAGGGCTTGGAGGTTAAGGAAAAATCTCCATTTAAACCCAAGGGTGAATCTTCGGGTAGTCCTGGAAAGAAGAAATGGCAGGGATCTCATCAACCTAAGAAGTCCAGTTCAGATAGTAAATCATTGGACATAACCAATTGGTGCCACAATTGTAAATCGCGACACACGGGTCCTTGCACTCCACAAACTGCTAGGTGTATTAAATGTGGACAACTTGGTCATGACATCAAGGATTGTGCGTTTCCTAGGCATGTGTGTTGGAATGGCCAAAAGGAAGGTCATCGTTCGGGTCTGTATCCGGAGGCTGGGAAACAAAAGATGGGTGTGGTCGGAGGGTCTTCATCTTCTGGCCAGAAAAGAAAGAATCCTCCAACAGCAACCGGCAGGGCATTCCAAATGACAGCTGATGATGCTGTCAGGACTGAAGATGTTATCACTGGTACATTTCTAATCAACTCTGTACCAGCTACTGTTCTGTTTGATTCGGGAGCCAATTGCTCATTTATATCTATGCTTTTCTGCGATAAACTGAAATTGACTCCCACTTGTGTTACAAATCCTATTGAGGTTGAGATAGCAAATGGCAAGATAGTTCCAGTTACCACTTCGGTGACTGGAGCTAGCATATTGATTGAGGATCATAGTTTCCCAATTTCTTTTCTATTGATGCCTATCCCCAGTTTTGATGCGGTTTTAGGCATGGATTGGTTAAGTAAGAATAAGGCAAGTATAGAGTGCCATAAGAAACTAATTAGGATTCCAATCTCTAATGAGTCATATGTTGTGGCTCGAGGGGAACGGGAAAGAGGTAGTATCCCTATGATTTCTATAATGAAAGCTAGTAAATCTCTAGCTAAGGGGTGTGTATCCTACCTGGCCTATATAGTTGATGCAAAATTAGAAAAGAAAACCATTTCCAATGCTCGGGTGGTTTCGGATTACCCCGATGTCTTCCCTGATGAATTGCCTGGGTTGCCTCCCATTAGAGAGGTGGAATATAAAATTGATCTAATTCCTGGTTCTACTCCTGTAGCTAAGGCTCCTTATAGACTAGCTCCCTCAGAAATTCGTGAAATGATGACCCAAATCCAGGAGCTTTTAGATAAGGGTTTCGTCAGGCCTAGTTCGTCTCCTTGGGGTGTACCCGTGTTGTTTGTTAAAAAGAAGGATGGCACCCTGCGGATGTGTATTGATTATAGAGAGTTGAATAAGCGAAGCATAAAGAATAAGTACCCTTTGCCTCGAATAGATGAATTGTTTGATCAATTGCAAGGGTCTTCCTATTTCTCTAAGATTGACTTGAGGTCGGGTTATCATCAAGTGCGGGTTTGTGGGGAGGATATTCCTAAGACGGCTTTCCGCACTAGATATGGTCATTATGAATTTCTTGTTATGCCTTTTGGGTTGACTAATGCTCCGGCGGTCTTTATGGATTTGATGAATAGAGTTTGTCGACCCTATCTGGATAAGTTTGTTATTGTATTTATTGATGACATATTGATTTATTCTAAGTCTGAATCCGATCATGAAGTACACTTACGTTTAGTACTTGACACCTTGAGACAAGAGAAATTGTATGCTAAGTTCTCCAAATGCGAGTTTTGGTTGCGTGAGGTCCAGTTTTTGGGGCATATTATCTGTGAGGATGGAGTTAAAGTAGATCCATCTAAGGTTGAGGCAGTTATGAATTGGCAAGCACCTAAGTCTGCTTCAGAGATTAAGAGTTTTCTTGGTTTAGCGGGTTACTATCGAAAGTTCATCAAGGATTTCTCTAAGCTCGCGGGTCCTTTGACGAAATTGACTCGAAAGGATGTTAAGTTTCAATGGAATGATCAACAAGAGTCGGCTTTCCAGACTTTGAAACAGTTATTGTGTCAGGCTCCAATTTTAGCTTTGCCTGATGGGTCCGATGATTTCATTGTGTATTGTGATGCTTCGCATGCGGGTTTGGGCGGTGTTTTGATGCAACGTGGTCGAGTCATTGCGTATGTTTCTCGTCAGCTTAAGCCTCATGAAAATAATTATCCTACCCATGACTTGGAGCTTGCAGCTGTAGTCTTTGCCTTGAAAATCTGGAGACACTATTTGTATGGTACTAAATGCGTTATTTGTACGGATCACAAGAGTCTTCAGTACATGTTTTCTCAGAAAGAACTGAATATGCGTCAGAGGCGATGGCTTGAATTGATAAAGGACTACGATTGTGAAATTCGTTACCATCCGGGTAAGGCGAATGTGGTCGCCGATGCGTTGAGTAGAAAAGGAAAATTCGAGAAAGTTTGTTTTATGCGATTAGAAGTTTCCTCGGATTTGATTGACAAACTGAGAATGGCACAAATAGAAGCATTATTGGATCAAAATTTGAAAGCCGAGATTCTATTAAAAAGAAAAGAACTGTTATGTGGTGATTCTCGGGGGTTAAAGACATTCCAATCGCGTGTTTGGATTCCTTTGCTTGGTGGGCTTCGTGATGTAATATTGATGGAAGCTCATAAGTCCAGATTGTCGGTTCATCCAGGAAGCACCAAAATGTATAATGATCTGAAACCTTTGTATTGGTGGCCTACTTTGAAAAAGGATGTTGCTCGATTTGTGGAATCGTGTCATATATGCTCGCAAGTGAAAGCCGAACATCAGAAACCGTATGGGTCGTTGAAACAACTTGAGATCCCCGAGTGGAAATGGGAACACATTACGATGGATTTTGTAACTAAGTTTCCGCGAACAGTTCGAGGAAATGACATGATTTGGGTGATTGTGGACCGACTAACTAAGAGTGCTCATTTCCTTGCTACTAGTGAGTCGGCATCTTTGAGTAAGTTAGCTCAGTTGTACATCAGTGAGGTTGTTTCGAGGCATGGGATTCCGTTATCTATTGTATCAGACAGAGACCCTCGTTTTGCATCTGGATTTTGGCGGAGTTTGCAAAAGGAATTGGGTACTAGAATCAATTTGAGTACGGCTTACCACCCTCAGACGGACGGTCAATCAGAGCGCACCATTCAAACTTTGGAGGATATGTTGCGTGCTTGTGTGTTAGAATATGGTGGGTCTTGGGATTCGCACCTGCCCTTGATTGAGTTTGCGTATAATAATTCTTATCACTCGAGTATAGGTATGCCTCCATATGAAATGCTTTATGGGCGTCGTTGTAGAACACCCACATGTTGGTTGGAAGCAGGTGAGAAACAATTTGCAGGTCCAGATATTGTTCAGATTACTACTGATAAAGTAGCTATAGCTCGTGAGAAGTTGAAAGCTGCTCGGGATAGACAGAAACAGTATGCCGATCCGCGACGTCATCCGGTTTCGTTTGTAGTGGGTGAATTGGTATATTTGAAGGTTTCCCCTTGGAAAGGTGTGATTCGGTTTGGTAAACGTGGTAAACTTGCTCCTAGGTTTATTGGGCCATTTAGAATTCGCCAATTAGTTAATGATCAAACGGTATCGTTAGATCTTCCTCCTGAGTTAGCGGGTATTCATGACACTTTTAATGTTTGCTACTTAAGAAAGTGTAAGGTGGAGGACCAATCCCAAGTCCTTCCGTTACAAGACTTGCGTGTCGACTTAAGTCAGAAACTTGTAGAGGAGCCCATAGAGCTTATAGATAGAAAAGTGACTAAACTTCGAAAGAAGGAGATACCCATGGTTTTGGTTAAGTGGCGACATAGTTTGGGTGCAAATCTTACTTGGGAAACGGAGGAAAGCATGAAAGTGCGTTATCCAAATCTCTTTGAGCATGGCGAGATTTCGGGGACGAAATCTCCTTAAGGAGGGAAGATTTGTAACATCCTCACTACTGGCCTAGGAGAAATTTGGTAAATTACTTAATTCAGTTGATTATTTAATTTAGTTTAGAAATAATTTGTATTAATTGCATAATTGAAATAAATATGTCCAATGGTCAAATGACTGATTGTGATACATGAATTATTACTTGTTTTTAAATTATTATAGTTGACGGTATAATAATAATAATTTTCACGTAAACGGTTTTAGGTTCCAGACAATAGGTTTAGAGCGGGTATAATTTGGAACCAACTTATACCTACCTTTAGTAATGGATCGGTTTATTTGTTTTCCATTTCCCCCAAATTCCTTTTTGGTTCCTCAAGAACACACACACAAAGAAATTAAATTGAAAGCTTTGATTTGGTTTCAAGTGATCATCATTCCTCTATCTTCTTCATCATCTAGTTCTCCTTTGCAAGTTGTAAGTGATTTCTTCTTCATATCCATCTTTTGTTTTGAGTTTAAATGAAATTGGTGTAGTTAGATTAATTGAGGCATATGTAGGTTTAAATAGGATATTGATGGTGTTAGTTGATGATAGATGATGTTGTGTGTTGTATTTGAACCGATTTCAACTTGTGTTGATAGTTGATTGTGGATTTGGTTTGATTTTCGGATGAGGTTTTGAACTGTTTTGCAGGTCGCTGGAAAAGGTGTAGTACCCGGCGGGTAGTCCAGTTCTCGATTTGTACCCAGCGGGTAGAACTCGTAGCCGGCGGTTACTAATGCACAATTTTGACCAGAAATGACCCTAAAACGAGTACCCGGTGCGTACGCGGGGTACCCGGCGGGTAGTGTGATTACCCGGCGGGTAGTGACCTTACCCGGCGGGTACTTTGTGTTTTCCTGCAACAATTGTCTAGCTTATTACATGCTCATTATATGATTGTTAAACCTTGTAGAGAATTCGAATTTATACTATATGTGATTAAATGTTATAGTGACTTTGTTTAAGCAAATGTACTTATGATCTAGGATAATAACTTTGAATTGATTATTAAGTACTCATTTGACATTCGACGTAAGTATTAAATTAAGTACACTCTTGCAAGTGAGAATGCTAATTGATATTTTGTTGTATTCTCAGATAAACCGAAGACTCAATAATATTAGAACTTTGAGTGAAGACGGTGACTGTAAAGGGTGAGTGGATCATTGACCTTCAGTCTAAATTAGTTGTAACAATCTGGTTACAACGGGTAAACGCGTTCTACTATTATACTTTGTATAAATTGCATATTGCCATGATGATTATGGAATGTGCTATCTTGTCAGGGGTCAATATGATATTGGGTTTGGATACTATTACTTTGGACGACATGATGACTTTGTACATGTGTTGTTTATTGAAATCATGTCGTATGTAGTAATGGTACTAAACTATCGGTAAGACCACTGTTTGGCCTTCAGTGGTTATAAGTGTTACTTGGGGAACCACCGCGGCATGAGGGTACCTCAAGGACCACCGATCCTCTTTGATGTATTTGTTATGATGCTTTGGGTGATCAATTGCTATGATAGTTTAGATTGATAGTTGTGATCTATTCACTTAGCTTCGTGCTAATCCCTCTTCTCACTTCTTGCAGATTACTTTTGATGTGGGTGGGCAAGAAGTTGGTTTGAAGAATGTTTGACTGCCTACTCTGACTTTATGACATGTTGTCATTTATAAACTTATGTTTTGAAATTAAATAACACCTAACTTAATGGTTGTAATTATTGTGGTTGTTGTATCAACTTATCATGCATGCATAGATTGTGTTTTGGAACTATGATATACGCAATCTATAATGCATGATTTGTCTTAATCGCTTCCGAAGTATATGTTAAAAAAAAAAAAAAATGTCTCTTGAATATTGAGGTGTTATATTTTGCTAATTTAACTTAGACGGTTACTAGTTTCCAAAATTATAGGAGGCTTGGTCTTCATCTTTCCCACTAGCAAATAGTAAAAAACCATATGCGTCAGACATGATTTTTCAGATTCTTTAAATGATCATAATTCATCCATGATATCTCTATTATATTATTCTCGTCACTAAGTATTCTTTTTCCCATTGGACTTCACCACACATTTATAATGTCTATGTTTGGCTGTAACATAATTTTATCATCTTTTCATCAAAGATGAATTTTTATAAAAAACATGAACCATTATCAATGGTGACAAAGTCGATTTTAGGTTTCAATAAAAGTGTTTCATCTTTTAAAATCAAAGGATAAACATGGATAATGTTTTTTTTTTTGTTTTTTTTTTTTTGAATTATATAAAATCGCAGCCATATTTCTCATATTACATATATGGAATCATCATAAAGTCATGTGATCGAAAACAAAAATCGCTATAAAAGACAACAAAGTTAGGCTTTCGGTACTTTTATTCGTTTCTTTCAAAGTATTTTCCTGGTCATTCAAAATTTTCTATATTTGATTCACTAAGTTAGTAGTGGTTTTGATCAAACGAATACTCAGCTTTATCACATATATTTAATACATACTTTGATTCACAAAGAACTATAAGTGTGATTCACAAAAAGATACCTTGATTCATAAGAGTATACAACCTTGATTCATAACTTTGATTTGTAAATTACATAACTTCAATTCACAAAAATTATGATTCAGAAATTTATACAGCTATGTTTCACAAAAACACATGCTTTGATTCATAAAATTCTACAACTATAATTAAAATAAAAACATGATTCAGAAATTTATACAACTATTATTTAATACATACTTTGATTCACAAAGAACTATAAGTGTGATTCACAAAAAGATACCTTGATTCATAAGAGTATACAAACATGATTCACAACTTTGATTCATAAATTATATAACTGCAATTCATGAAAAATATGATTCAGAAGTTTATATAGCTATATTTCACAAAAACACATGCTTTGATTCTTAAAATTCTACAACTATAATTAAAATAAAAACATGATCAAGAAATTTATATAACTATTATTTAAAAATGAAAAAAAATACTTTGATTGTTAAATTTTTAGAAGTACGACGAGGACCACGAAATGGGAGAAATCAACAGAGACTTTTGGTATGTTGATTTTTCAATTAGATAATGAGAGAATCTTATAGAAATTAATTAATGAATAAATTAATGTTTCTTAATAACGATTTGTATTTCCTACTTTTATGAGCTGGTTTTTAATTTATAATTAAAACTTATTTTCTCTATCCAACCAAATTTACATCTTTACCCCTAAATGTTTAAAATAAGTTAATAAATATTACAATTTTGCCACTGAATAATCTCATCCACTGATTCAAAGATCTAGTGATCAGAAATGCTTCTCCCCCTTCTCCACCTTAAAATCCTTCTCTCTAGATCCTAATCCTATATATATATATATATATATACTATTTACTCCTAACCGATTAGAAGATTTCATTAGGTTTTCATGACATTTAAATTTAGTTTATACGGTGATATTGTGTTTTCCTTAGACCACTCTCATCCGTGACTGAAACTGACTGAAACCGACTGGACCATGTCAGCGCCACTTAAGTTTTTTAAAAAAATGACTGAAACTGACGGATCCGTGCTGTCAATGACAACGTCACTTTAACTTTGGGTCCCACATTTACCAATTTATATTTAGTTTTATATACTATACAAAAAAAAAAAAAAAAAAACGACTAGCGTCGGATTTCTAACGAAAAAAGTGACGAGCCCGTGACATTGGCGTCACTTCGTCACTTTGAAACTGACGAGAAGTGACGAACTGCAATAGGAGTGGTCTTAGTATGTTATATCAGAAGGCATTTTTGAGGCCTCGTATAGATGTGTACAATATTCTTGAATTACATTCTAATAACATAAATCCTCCATTTATACTCGAGTTACATTGGTCATTCATGATAAAAAGTATTCACCTTTTGTGGACCTTGTGATTGTCCTTTTTTTGATGTTTCTTCATATTGTGGGTAATATTGAGAGGGTTATATTAACGTATACATCAAGTGCAAGTTTAAACCTCCTTCATTCTAACTACCATTATAACTCCCTAATGATTGATATTTATACTCTTTTATTGACCGTATACACACACACACACAATATATATATATATATATATATATATATATATATATATATATATCTTATTCAATTGTTCATACTGCCCGCTTCGATTTAACTGACGGGTAACTTATTAAAATAGTTAATCACCAGTTAATATGATTTTTATAATTTTAATCACCGGTTAATTTTTATAACTGGCTGGTAACTTATCAAATTGGACTGAACCGACTAGATTGATACGTTTCGACCAGTTTCCATGATTCGACGGTTTGTGAAACCAAATAGCAAATTTATATATATAAATGTATTTTCCTTTTAGTATTATCTAATCTAATCTAAGTTATAATTATAATATCTTTATATTGATATTGACTTTTGATTTACTATTACTAGATATTCATTTGCCCGTCGCATGCGACGGAAGTAAGACTACCAGGTATATAAGAGAATGAAAATGCATGTTTTATTGTAGTTCTTAGGGAAAATTACATATATCCCCCTCAAAACTTGTCAAAATATCATATATACCCAAATACAAATTTTTATTGCATAATGTACAATGATTTTAATACATGCTTGGGTATATATGTTATTTTACAAAATGTTAGGGGGAAATATGTAATTGTCCCTAGTTCTTATTACTTACCAGTATCAGTTAAACCTTGTTTTTTAGTGCAACCCGAATGATTATCGTCATTTAACACTACAAAACATTTTAATATTATAATTTGTATTCATAAAGTTTGTTTTTAAATATATTTGCTGCTTTTAGAAAAAAGCAAGAAATTAAGAAAGAAAAAACTTTTGCTAGATATCATTAGGCAATCACTACAATACTTAAACTGTACTTAAAAACGGTTGACATATGTATAACATTTGAGATATGTCAACCGTTTTTGTTTTATTAAATTATTACTTTGTATGCCATCAAAATAAATCACAAATTATCTCATTGAAAATGTAAAATATGCATAAGCTAGCTTACTCATTCAACGCATGTCCCACCTTGCATAATTTATTATTTACCACGTCATTATGCATCGTGGTATTGAGCAAGTTGTTATAATTAGGCCATTATTTTAATAAATTTTCTAGCCATTATATTTTCTCACCATTCAATATCTTATAGATAGGGGCGGAGCCAGGAAATTTGGATGGAGGGGGTGGAAATTTTTTTTTTTTCTTATTTCTTCTATAGTTTCGTGGGGGCTAAAATTTTAAAATATCATTAATAACTTAAAAAATTTCCTTTTTTACGTAATTTATAATATCTTGTGGGGGCGGCTGCCTACGCTGCCTCGCCCTGTCTCCGTCCCTGCTTATAGATGACGTGATTTCTCATAAAAAGCACATCTCACGATAAAATCAAAATATTCCCTTGATAAATGATAATGTCACGATAATTAAGAGATTTACGTAGTGATTTGTATCTAATCTAAGGGATATATAATAAGAAGATATTTATTTTAATTCAATGATGATTTACTGATATTAAAATTCATTTATCTAAATTTAAATTTAAATTGTAACGTGGAGTATCTAGATCAAGCACTGATTACCGTTGATTATTTTTAAAAATCCTGGCATTTTTAAATTTTTTTTTTTTTTTTTTTTTATCAACTAATAAAAGAAAATTTTAAAAAACAAAGAAAATAACGTGACTACGTAAACATACTACGCATATTATTATTGTGGCAATAAGACTATATCTGATCCCACACAAATCACGTTGATCGATCTGTTGACGTAAGCAAAGACGACGGAATCGAACGGCGACAGATGGCGGACCACAGCGGTGGTGCTGGATGCTGTCCGTCGATGGATTTGTTCCGTTCAGAACCGATGCACTTAGTTCAAATCATCATTCCTATTGAATCAGCCCACTTAACTGCTTCTTACCTTGGAGATATTGGCCTCATTCAATTTAAAGATGTATGTATTATACTTACAATATTACTAGTATATCTATATCTCTGCACGGTAGTTGATATTGTTGTGCGAATTTGTTATCATTAAGAGGATTGATTAAATGAAACTGTATTGTTAAATTAGTGTGTTAGGAGTTAAGTTTGAACGTTGGTGATTTAGTGAAGTTAGGTCTGAATATCTGAGAAAATTTGATAATTTGAGCTGAAAGTTGATGTTGACTGATTGCACTTTGTTCATATTTATCATTTTGTATGTTTTTAGTTATGTATCTTGAATTAAATTGCTGTTAGGACATGATCGAGGTGATAATGGTATAGAATTGAAGTTTTAATATACTGAATTTAGGGCTTTATAGTGGTTTAACTTTATATTAGCTTCTTTGTTTTTTGAATTCGATTGTTTTAGCTGGAAGTTATTGTTGACTGATTGATTTCACCGTGCTTTTCTCTGTATACTTCTCCGTTATAACGAATCTGTATATGATTATGTGTTTGTAACTAAATCACTTTGTTTGTCAGGATCAAGATGCTATAGTTTGTGTTGTTTTAGTTCATATACTTATAGTTTCTTGGATGACAGTTACATTCACACCTTCATATTAGTTACTAAAATGATTCGCTAGATCTCCTACAAGTAGTTAGCTGTTTAGATTTGCAACTAGAGAGATGTTATTTATATATGAAAAGGACTTGGAGGTTGTATAAATGTGATTGGAGGTGTTTCATTGAAGAGATCATGTTTACTCCCACAGGCGAAATAAGATGCCTGAAGATTATGGTCGTTAACCTCTATAAGACAAAATTTTCCTGAACTTCACGTCGGTTCCTGATTGGCTGGGTGGAAAATGCTGCTTTTTTTTTGTTTCACATATATTCTCTAGATTGTTATATGACTTGTATCTTCTATGCGTCCTTACCGTTATGCTCATTGGTGTTTGCAGCTGAATGCATATAAAAGCCCTTTCCAGCGAACATATGCTGGTCAGGTATATTTTCTACTCCTCTTTAAGCTTCATTAAACTTTATGATAATGCTGTATTAAAAGATCAGAGATATGATTTACCTTGTAACAGCATCATTAGGAATATGAAAATCCCGGTAGAGTCTAACCAGCTGACAACAATAGGATTGGTCCACCGAAAGAAAGTTTATATTAGTTTGAAGTTGGGATTAGCTGTTCTCTATAGTCAACATATATTTCAGTTTTGAAACATAGGTAGTTTTTAAAAAAAAAAAACTTTCCATGCTAGATTAGATGTTAGTTGATAAATCTATGCACATTAAGAGTTTGTTACTTTCAACCATCTAGTACTGTCTGAATTACATTTTTTACACTCCAAAGATATCAAACCATATTAATCATAGAACTTGTGTGCTTGTTTCATTAGGGGTTTTCTTTATCGTGTTTGAGTTTTTATAAGTAAATTTTGTCAATCTTGGAGTGACCTGTTGTACAACCAATTGTCAAGTACATTGACATTCTCTGTACAGCAGGAATCTCCTTCAGGTAAGGCATCACTGTATGGATATATTCTGTGTTTAAGAACATTCAACATCACGTAGGTATTTAGGATCATACTTGTGCGTTTTAGTTACTTCTAGAAGTTTTTATTAGTGTGTTCATGCTTTAAATTGCTTCTACCGTGAAGATTAAAAGATGTGGTGAAATGGCAAGGAAGTTGCGGTACTTCAAAGACCAAATGTCAAAAGTGGGTTTCACACCATCAACGATAACCGAAGCACAACATGTTATTAATCTGGATGACCTAGAGGTATATACGAGTTTTTATGCAAATGTAGATAACTGAGTCTGAATGAGTTTCAATATAGTCATCATTCAGGAAATAAATCTTCTTTATGTTGCCTATTTATAGGTGAATCTTGGAGATATTGAAGCCGAACTGATTGAAATAAATGCAAATAGTGAAAAGTTGCAGCGTGGTTACAATGAGCTTGTAGAATATAAACTTGTCTTACAGAAGGTATATAACACTGTTCTGTTATCATATGGTGGCACTCGGTCATATACTCATATACGACGTGAGATTGTAGAATAATATTTAAAGGGTAATGCCAAATTTTAAAGGGTCTGATGAAATATTTGGGAGTTCAGGAAAGTTGAATAATTAATGTTCTTAAACATGCTTCGACATGATGATTGTAAATAATGAAGAGTATGAATAAGGAAATGGGTTACTTGAATTTCACATCTCATGTTATTTTTTTGGAAAAAAAAAATACTGCCCAAGTCATATAGAAATTTCGTTACTTGTATTGGTCAGCTAACAGGTAAAGTGTGTGCAGCTATTTGAAAGCTAAACTTTTACTAGTCTCATTTTTATCAGTTTCTATAAAAATGTCAACTTATTTGATATAATTAATACAATTATATAAAAGGCATTGAGGACTTCAGATTTCAAATTGTTTCCCAGGCTGGATTGTTTTTCAGAGCAGCACAAAGCAGTGCTGTAGATCAGCAGAGAGAACTTGCAACAGATCAGGCTCCTGAAGAATCTTTGGAAACTCCTCTTCTAACAGATCAAGTACGAATCATGAAATTAATCTTTAATTTTAATTATCAAGTGTAGCTTTCTCACATCAAATGATTCTTCTGAATGTAGAAAAACATTCAGAAGAAAACAGCTGATGACTTATATCTGGATATCCAATTAAATTACATGTTTGAAGTTCTCTTGGGTGGACTGGTGTAGTGGGCAAGTTCATAGGCTATGAGGTCGTGAGGTTTTATGTTGTTGCTGGCTCGACTGATTATGTTTTGTTGTAGTTGTTGTTAGCATCCTATTATTGTAATTCTTGCCTTTTATGGATTTGCTGTAGTAGGTTGTTATGTGCTGTTTTATGATAAAAATGTTCAAAAAAATAAATGATTTCTTCTGTCGAATATTCTGCAGGATCCAAAGACTGACCAAGGCAAGCAAGTTAAGTTGGGGTTTCTAGTTGGCCTTGTGCCAAAAGCAAAATCTTTGGCTTTTGAAAGAATTCTATTCCGTGCTACTAGGGGTAATGTCTTTTTGAGGCAGGCTGCAGTGGAAGAAGCAGTTATTGATCCTAGCTCAGGAGAGAAGGTTGATTATACATTTCTTTCTATTAGTTTCAGTCCTTCGTCTATTTTGAAAATCCCTGTCTGGTTATCATCTGTATTTGGGTCAACACTAAATCCTTATGCTGACATGCTATTATTCTTTGATTTCATTGTCTTAAGTGATTTGTACACATAAAAAAGTGATCCATATACATAAGTTACAACATTCTGTAGCTATGGTACAAGTCAGTGATCATGCAGTTTTGTATATGTGTCAATTTTTTATCTTTTAAATATCACCTCCCATTGTTATATTTTCCTGGAAAGGTATTAATATGTGGCTACCACTATACAGGTTGAGAAAAATGTGTTTCTGGTTTTCTTTTCTGGAGAAAGAGCAAAAAGCAAAGTTCTTAAAATATGCGAAGCTTTTGGGGCAAATCGATATCCTTTCGCAGAAGATATTAGCAAACAAGAACAGACCATAACGGAGGTATTCAACTACTCTATGTTAGTTATTACGGTTAACTGTACGGTGGTGATACCCTACTAATGTTATTTCCTGGCTGTTTTTTTACTTGTATTATATTTTATGGTGCTCTGGCCCCTTAGATTTGTATTGTAATCTGTCCGGAGTCGTGTTAGCCCAATGTTTTGACTCACCATAGACTAGGCCTTGATCTCCTAATCAAGGATCAGGATTGATTCTCTATGGATCAGTAGGCCGGAGTTGAACTTTATATAGTGTAATATGTTCATCAGACCATATATATCAGATAAGTCTTGGACTCTTTTCTAATGCAAAGCCTTGCAGACTGTGTAATCCCCTATGCCAATTCTATGTCAACCCAATTCGCAATCTATGATAACCTTGTTAGTGAAACTAAACACAACCTTGTCCTGATCTGAAAGCCCACATAAAAGCTCATGTGAAAGAGTCATAAATAATAGTCAATTATAGGGAATACAAGATACCTATGTTCTCATATATCCATGATCCATGTACAGGGTACTAAGACTATCATAACCTGATCAGAGTTATATGGGGCTGTCGCATGTCGTATGTTATTGGTTCTTGTCATATGATATATTTACCATGGAAATGTTTATTTGAACATTCAAATATGCTCTCCTAGGTATCTAGAAGGACGTCTGAGCTAAAGACAACGATAGATGCCGGGCTTCTGCACCGTGGCAATTTGTTACAAACAATAGGAGAAAAATATGAACGATGGAACCTTCTCGTAAGTCTTTTCTCACTCTTTCCACTGAATTTGTCCACAAATGGTACCTTTTTCTTCAAGCAAGGCAGGTGGTACCAATTGTTGCCCTATATTTTTCTTATTTGTTCACTTCACCTCATTTGAACTACTTCTCTAAGGTGCGTAGAGAGAAGTCTATCTATCATACTCTAAATATGCTCAGCATTGATGTGACAAAGAAGTGTCTTGTGGCTGAAGGGTGGAGTCCCGTATATGCAACTGAACAGGTTTTTTGTTTTTCCTTTTGTTCTTTCTGTGTAAAGTAAGGTAGATAAAAGAACCTTCTGTTAGAATGGTTTATGTTACAGTGGCTATTCTATTTGTGTTGTGTTTAATCTCAAACGGATCTAATAAATGTCCTTGGCTATGAGGGGATTGGGTCATAAGTCGTCCAAGGTCTTCTTTGAATGCATATAGCCCACTTAGTTCATGTCATTGATAAATATAGGATATTATTGATTTATTGTATTAATATTTTTTAAACCAGTAACACATTATTTTTATTTAGAAGAATTAAAAAGAAAAAAAATAGTGTTTGTGGCTCAGGCGGCCTGAACGGCTCATTTCCACCCCTACTAAAAGTAGCGTGTTTCAACCCGAATCATTTTGGGCACTACCCATCCCTCGGGGGTAGCCCATCTTGCTACCTCTAGTTCATAGGTGGTGGTGTACCCATAGATAGATGATTTATTTTTGTGTGTTTGTGTGTGTGTGTGTGTGTGTGTGTGTGTGTGTGTTGGATAGCTCATTCCAAATTGCTTAGTTTTGGGCAGATTAGTCATTAGTGTTCTGTCAATCTTGACCTTATGTGGAATAATTTCAATCATGGTATAGTTTTTTTTTATCTAAGTATGTTATTTATGTTGTTTTTGCAGATTCAAGATGCATTGGATCGGGCAACAATAGACTCAAACTCACAAGTTGGTGCTATATTCCAAGTTTTGCACACAAAAGAGTTGCCTCCAACCTATTTCCAGACAAACAAATTCACCGATTCCTTCCAGACAATTGTTGATGCATATGGGTGAGAATTACTCAAAATTTGGCCTGCATGAATCATGATTAGTGTTTTTTTTGGTTATTTGATTATGTAGACCAAGAGATTTTTGGTCACAAGATACAGTTGACGATTATCAAAATCCCTTGTGACCTTAAATTTGACATCGTAATTATATAAATCTAACCTATAATTCATGCAAAGAGCTAATGTTATGTTACTGTAGGATTGCCAAGTACCAAGAAGCAAATCCTGGAGTATATACTATTGTCACATTCCCATTTCTGTTTGCTGTAATGTTTGGTGATTGGGGCCATGGTATATGCCTGCTGTTGATGACTTTATTTTTGATATTCAAGGAGAAGAAATATTCCAGTCAGGTATATTGCACTTGGTATCTTCACCTAATATAATATCCTCCATTCTTTATGCTTAAAGACTGATATAGTTATGCCTTTCGCTGAGCGCAGAAGCTTGGAGATTTTATGGAAATGACTTTTGGGGGTCGCTATGTTATCTTGCTGATGTCCCTATTCTCAATCTACACGGGTTTGATATATAACGAATTCTTCTCAGTTCCGTTTGAGCTATTTAGTCCTTCAGCATATGTATGCCGTGATGCTTCTTGCAGGTACTCAACTCTCCCCGCTCTCCATATCTTTGGCCTGTTTCACCTAGAGGTAGCAAGATTGGCAGTTTGGGGGGCTTGGGTAACAGGTGTTTACAGACCAATTCAGGTTGGGTTGACCAGCATACATCTTTTGGTTTATTCAATATACAGAAAATACTATTGTTGATTTCAGAAAACCATAATATCATAGCTATAACCTAAATTATAAATTATATGATTTAGGAGGTCGTATGCTGTAATAACGAACTTGTGGCTACGTTCAACTTGTTTGACCCTTACCCTTTTAGCTAGCCCTTTTAAATTGACTCTTTTGAGTTAATTCACAACCAACGTCGACCCGTGTATAAGAAATGGGATAGCATGGCGACATCTGGATTCGTGTCATCTCCTTAATTGTCTATAATTTTCTGCAGTGAAGCTACTACTATTGGGTTGATAAAGGAGAGGGATACATATCCATTCGGTGTGGATCCTGCATGGCATGGGAGTCGTAGTGAGCTGCCTTTCCTAAATTCACTGAAGATGAAAATGTCAATTCTTATTGGTGTAGCCCAAATGAATCTTGGCATTATAATGAGCTTTTTCAACGCGTTGTACTTTAAAAATGCCGTAAATATTTGGTTAGTTTCTGCACCCGCATTCTATATGCCAATGAAAATATGAATTACCTTCTTTGCTTCAAATAGAGATAGAGTTCCAATGTACTCCTATTTACCAAGTAACAAAAATGTTTGTAGTGGTTTATTATTTAATAGTAGTAGTAGAAGGTAAACTAGATAAAAAGGTTACTGTGTTCTACCTCTTTCAGTTAGATATCAAATAGAATATTTATCAGTTACGTATATCAATTACATTATTTTCGTTTAACTTTAATCATAGAATGTGTGTGTATAAAGTATTAGATAATTCTGTACTCTATGATACTCACAGTAGAGCCTATATTCTTCAGGTTCCAGTTTATTCCTCAGATGATCTTTTTGAATGGTTTGTTTGGATACCTTTCTCTCCTCATCATTGTGAAGTGGTGCACTGGTTCAAAAGCTGATTTATACCATATAATGATATACATGTTCCTTAGTCCTACTGATGATCTGGGTGAAAATGAGCTTTTTGCAAATCAGAAGACAGTTCAGGTTTGTTATTTTCTTTGGTGCATAGAGTGATGTCAATCAGTATCTGCTCAACTAATTCAAATTGTTCAATTAACAGCTTGTATTGCTACTGTTATCTCTAATTGCTGTCCCATGGATGCTGCTACCCAAGCCATTCATTTTGAAGGCACAACATAACAGGGTACACCGATTATTTCCTTATATTTGTTTCCTCTCGTGCACACACATGCATGTGACAGTTGTCTATTTTTTCTAGAGTTGGCAATCTCGACCCATTTATTTACGATCATCTCGATCCGGGTTATGTTTTATTTTTAAGGGGTCAAATAGAAGATTTTAGCTTTAAAGGAAGCAGGTCACAATATCAGATGGGTTGAAAGTTGGCCAAAGTATATTTTTAGTACACACAACCTACTAAGTTGCTTTATTTGAAAAGGTTAAGTATCATTGCAATAATATAATTTTTTTTTAAATTGCAATCATTTTTAACAAAGAACTTACTTCAAGTTTCACATTGAAAGTGAACAGAATCTGTTTCGGGTTAACCTGACTTGATGCGGTATTAAAGTTTACTTTCTTTGACTCTTTACCCGAATTGCCCATCTTGCCACCTTTATTGTTTTTCTATCGAGCGTTTTAGGTATGTTATATTAAAGATCAAATTTTCTGTTTGGTTTAATGACACCTGTTTTTTAATGACCTTAGACACACCAAGGGCAGTCCTACACACCCCTTGAAGGCGAAGAAGAATCCTTGCAAGTGGAGGAAAGTCATGATTCTCATGGTCACGAAGAATTTGAGTTTAGTGAAGTATTTGTTCATCAACTCATCCATACAATAGAATTTGTACTTGGGGCAGTATCAAATACAGCTTCCTACCTTCGTCTATGGGCCCTCAGGTATGCTATATCTCTATCTTGCAGTAAGACATGTTGGTACAAAACCAATCTAAATGCACTGCAGGGAATAATGTAGTGTTGTTCTAATGGTGTGGTTTGTTTTCTCATCAATAGCTATGTCTGTCTGCTTAGTAAATCAAAATTTCTACATAACTACTATGTACCATGGTTAAGGAGCCCTAGGGAGTGGGGTTGAATTAGTTATGTTTTATTTTTTTGCGTGTTTTCTAATTGTAGTCGTGTACGTTGTTGAGGCAGAAATGTTAATACATGTATGGTTAAATGGGATAATTGGGGTTTTTTTTTTGTAAGATGTTGATAACCGGCAAGGCAACACAGACCAGCCCACAATTGGCTGCCTATCCATAATGTGGGGGGCATATTGACTCAATCTTGTGGCTATGGGGGTGCCAGGGCTCGAACCCGTGACCTTGTGCTACTTGTGACAAAGTTGTCCCCACCCATTACCAACTGCGCTACATGCCATTGGTGATAATTGGGGTTATCTTAGGTATTTTAAAGTTGACTTCTAATGTTTATCACTTTTGAAACTTCTGAAACTTCTAATGTTTAATTAATCATCATTATGCCACAACAATTACCTGCAAGTGCATGCCTAAATGGGCAACATATCTAGGCAACAATATGGCATGATAATGCACATAACCTTCTATCATTATGTAATGGTATTGGCACTGATAATGCAATAATCTTCTCTTTTCAGCTTGGCACATTCAGAGTTATCAACCGTATTCTATGAGAAGGTTCTTCTTCTTGCTTGGGGGTAAGTTAACTCTCTGTGGCTAAATATTTTTAAAAAATGGAATGTGGTTAATATCAAGAGTATGTTTGATCACATACAGCAAACACTAAGATCAAAAATAAATTAATTATCAGTTGGAACATTTCGATGATGATTTATATTAAGTTCTTGTTCGAGGAAAAAATGTTTGTGGGCTACTGGGCCAGGCAACCTGACCTGACTGTTAATAGTACAAAAACACTTGTTAAAACCCATTTAATACACTTATTTTTCCACCTCTACCATTTGAGATAAAGGTTTCTACGGTCACTCTGAGTTGCAACCGTTATTTAACGTTTGTTCACTATGTAAAGGTACAACAATATCATCATCCTCATCATTGGAATCATAGTATTTATAAATGCAACGGTTGGTGTGTTGCTTCTAATGGAAACTCTGAGTGCCTTTTTACATGCACTAAGGCTTCACTGGGTGGAGTTCCAAAGCAAGTTCTACGAAGGTGACGGATACAAATTCCAACCCTTCTCCTTTGCTTTACTTGGTGACGATGACGAATGATGAAAAATTGCCAAGTGCTTAGCAGCAGGTTCTGTGCGCAAATTTGCAGAATGTCATCTTCCTTTTTTGTGTATCTTAAAAAAGAGCCGAAATGTGCAGTAGAGGGCAGGACGGATGTCTCGCAGCTCTGTATTTTCATCATTCTTTTCGGTTATGTTGTGAAACAAACTGGTCAGAGACCGATGATATTTAATATATTTAGTTATATGTTTGGTTGCTGTAAATATTTTGCATAGACTATGATATATTAATAAGGTGTGAAGTTTGTTTATTTAATGTAATCATGTTTAGATAGAACTTGTTGGTGATACATTGCCAGAGTCAAATTACAAATAATCTAATAAATATATGGCGCCAAGTGTTGTTTATTTATTTGTTCTTATATTTTATTATATTTTTAATTTAAGTGTTGTGTGCTATTTTGAAAGTACAAAACATGACAATAGAGAAAACACTATAAGACTTGTCCCAACGATTGGTTGGTTTGGCTGTCGGTTCCAACCGACATCGGTGGCACCGTCCGTTGGTTGATTCAGTCAGATATCCGACGAAGTGCGGGACGCGTCAGCTATTTGTTTATTTAATTTTCGTTGCCCAAAAAATGAATTGACGGTGTCATTGTTGACAGTGTTTAATCAGTTTTGGAAAAAGTTGATGTGACACTGAGTTGACACAAACTTAGCAATCAGTTTCAGTCTCTTGTTGGAAGCGGTCTAATAAGATGTCAAATAATCAACAAAAAATGATAGGTTGTATTCCACATCAGCATATTAACGGTACATAATCACTTTCTTACGTTATTATTACATCGAATGACCTTGATACAAGTTACCATTTAATTAATAGCTTCAATTGGATTTACGAAAAAGTGAAAAACAATGATACAATACAAAGAAATTATAAAGAAATTTCCTTAAAGCAAAGCGTGTCATGGCAATTTCATAGTGTGTAAGAGACCAAAAAGCTCCTGCGGTCCTACACTCCAACCACATATTTGCACCTAAGATACTCTATCCAGCTATACCTACCTATACAAACCAGTTATTCAATTGTTATAATATGCCTGCAGAAAGCACAAAAGAGTAACTACATCGCAACTACTGCACCCAAAACTCATATACCTTTATAGCAAAACGATCAAGTCGTTCCTGATACTTCCTTGTATGCTTCTGGAGCTCAACTTACACGATAACTCGACTATTCAAGTCAAGCATAGTTAGACCAAGGTCAAGAACTAACTAGTATACAACGACGACTATTCACGTCAAAAGCAGTTGGACCAAGGTCAAGAACAAACTAGTATACAACAACAATACCTAATCCCATCATTGGCGGGATATGAACACCATAGGATACATAATTCTAATAAAAAAGATTGGCAAATAACGTATTAGAAATGCCGTCAAAACACGAGCAGAATTGCCAGCCATTGTGAGCAATTCAAATATAAAACAACTAAGCAATGAAGAAGCTGCAAAAGAACGCGTAAATCAACAAAAAGAGCAAGTCCACCATCACAGTTGAAGCTTTTGACAAAAAGATTGTAAAAAGCTAATTATTTCAGATTATATAAATCCACCATAAGTAACATCACTTGCACTATTTAAAGGGAAAAGGGGGCTTAAAAGACTTAGTTTACTAGATATATAAGCTGGTATTTAGCTCCTTCGAAACACATATCACACATAAAGTGCTAAAATATTCGTTCTTTAATTACTTTTATTTACATCAATAAGATAATAATATAAAATATTATATCTCGTTTCATCCTGATCAGTGCAATCAATGGTGGTTCCTTCTTGATATAGCTGTAAATAGAAGAAAGAATGGCCATAGAACCAATAGCACTATGCACAGGTGAAATAGCCACATGCAACATGTAGATGATCTTCGACAGTTGCACCAATGGCGATCAACCTTTTTCCCACACCTGTAGCAAAACTCAATTCCACATCTGTAACAAGTTCAGTTCAAAAAAATGATCAGAAAACGAACATATGATGCAAAATTTTCCTCTTACTTCAGGTGAACATAATCTGGATTGTCACATTACATTTACATCATATATCAACTATCAACTAACCAGGTAAAGTATAAGGTTTCAATGTAGAAATAAATTATGATAACGATGTTAGCTTTGATTTGTTAGCTTACCATTTCCAAAAACACAAACTTTTCCGATTATAGAAGAACTTTAGGTACGCAAACTCCTAATGTCATTCTCGGTTTTTAAATCAAGAAACAACATATGATGCAAAGTTTCATCTTACTTCAACCATAACTGTAACTAAGCTAGGAAAGATACCACTTTCTTGCTATCCTAGAATACATTAGCAAATTTAATTGGTTCCCCATCACTTCTACCTTCTCTTATCTATGTAAAACTAAAAAACAAATTCAACAAATTAATCAAGATATGAACACAAACATACTATAATTCATACTATAATCCGAATTCGATAACGTAATCATGATTTAATTGTCACTCTACGTGTACGATTGTATACCTGCAACGAACAATGGCGCAGCCTTTAACAAGCTCAACACAATGTCGACAAACAGGGCACCTCATCCACTGATTCCGTTCAGAAAGAACACCAAACGCGATATCGTTTACATCCCTCATCTCCCCACTTTCTTCACACCTATAACCAGCATGCCAAGGAACTTTACACTTAAAACAAAACGGTTTCTTGCAATTCGGACACACACATCGTTTCAAATTAGCAGCATTACCACATTCATTAACAACCAAAGCTGAACAATCTCTATTAGGACAATAAACCCTATCAAACCCTAACACAAAAGACTCACATAACACATCACACCATTTATCAAACAGCTGGCGTGCAACTTTGGGTCGACAAGATAATGGTTCTAACGAGTGATCACAGGTTAGGGATGGACACTTGATATCAGATACGTTATCTTCTAGCTTCACTTGAATGTATTTGATCATACAATCAGTGCAAAAGGGGTGAACACATTTGTTACTGTTCCTAAATTTTGTGTTGGGTAGTGTCACTGGTTCTATGCAAATTTCACAAGTAAATGTTGTTGATGATGATGATAATTGTTGTTGTTGGTCTTCAATTTGTTGTTGATCAGGGTGTGGATTGTGTTGGGGTGTTTGATTTACATTCCCCATCAATTGAAACTGAAAACCCTAAAAAATTGGGGGAAAAAAAATTGGAGTGAAATTGGGAGAAGGGGGAATTGAAGATGATATAAGGTGGGAATTAGGGGAATTTACAGGGGAAGATTACATGAAATTGTGGGGAATATGATCGTGATTTTTCAATTTTTTAGGGTTTTTGATGGTCATATTTTCTAGTTCACTTTATGACTAGAGAGTACAAGCAGGTGTGAATATAGGGAAAATTGGTATGCGTCGTCCATGATACTTTAATTAAATATTTCTTTTAGGTATTATTTTAATAAATAAAAAATAGTTTTTGTTTGTGTCCTCCAAAGAATATGATACTGTATTTGATTGATTACGATATATACCAGGGGTATGTAATAATAATAATAATAATAATAATAATAATAATAATGATAATATTTGTCAAGTTACCTAATGTTAAAGATAAGTAAATTAAAAATATTTGTATACTATTCGTGATTTGATCATGCATGTAGAAAAGATTCTTTTTTAAGGTCGAAGAAATAGCTTAAATGCGAAAGCTTATATTTGAAGATGACAATTGAAACTTATGTTTATTACTGGGATCTGAAACTTAATAATGTGAATTGACGAACGAAAAAATAACTAGTATAATAAGGGATATTTTAGGTAATACGGAGTATTACTTTTCATAAGCTCAAACTATTTTTTAATTGCTACTTTAAATAGCTTAACTTAATTTTCAAAACTTATATGTCTTAATAAACTACTAAAATTTAGTCAAATAAACAATGCTATTTAATAGTATGAAGTTATAGCTCCGATAAGTCCGGTTGCTGAAAACACTTTTAACATCACACAAATATATGTAATATTAATCACGTCATACATTTTGATATACTACGTGATGATATGAGGTTTATCATTTTGTAAAATTAACACAAATGAGAAGATTCATTCATACTAATTTATAGTATTCTTGTAAAAATAATAAGATTGCGATGTAATTCTTCAAAGACAATATTGTTAATAATATCCATAAGAGCTGTCGTTAAAGTGTTGTAATATGCTTAATGAGTTATACGTTAACTTCAATCGTTATTTCTAAAGGATATAAAATTTGTTAACATATGAGTCAAAATATGGATACATATATCCTAATTAACGTCATTGTTGTTAAATATATTTCACGACTAAAGAAGTGTGTGTCTATACTTTTTCTTTTCTATAAATCGAACTTTTTTTCCTCAAAATCTTTAATTGATTTGTTTACTTGGTGTTATTTCAATTAATGTTGACCATAGTTGTTAACTCGTGATTCGGAGTATTGATTTTTAACTCGTGACTCGTGACTCGTGACTCGACTCGACTCGTAAGAGTCATAATTTTACAATAAATACATATATTTATATCTATATGTATATTATTGTTTAGATTTCTATCCTTAATTGAAGTAAAACATGATGAAAGTCATTAAATAACACAAATTTTTAATTTATAATGGATTATTAGTTATTTCCTATCATATTTTGTCATTTTATATTTTGTGTGTCTGGTTTCTGACTCGTAAGAGTCGCCCAAGACTCGTAAGAGTCGCCCACGACTCGGAAGAGTCAATAAATGACTTGTAAGAGTCAAAGCCATTTACAAGTCGGGGTCAGAGTCGCCTCGTTTTTTGAATTTCTGAGCCTACTAGTAAGAGTCGACTCGTGAATCGTAAGAGTTTAACAAGTATGATGTTGACAAAGACTGTAACAACTTGAGGTTCCATGTATCTGATTATGGGTCTAAAACAAGTGTATACACAATCATGATTATGAAGTTTATTTTATATAATTATAATTACTTACGATTCTAAATCTATATCCAATCATTTCGTTTGTCCAACGAAATTGCTGGTGAGGGACGGGGAATTGAACGGGAATTTTTAAACTATCCGTGATCGTAATTATACTCTTTAGGTTAATTAATAATTTAATAATAATAATAATAATAATAATAATAATAATAATAATAATAATGAGGAGGGTTATTGGTGATGGGTGATGATTCGTAAACCACCTGTTTTTAGCCATACACCACCAAACATGCTACAGGGTGTTGTACTGTACAACACTATAAAACATGTTTGGTGGTGTACGGTCAAAAATAGGTGGTGTACGAATCACTTCCCATGATGAAATTATTAACAAACCGTAGAAACACATTTTTCACTTTTAATTTCAGCATATGTACACTTTTTGCAAAAATAAAGCATGCCAAAATTATTAAATTTTATCATCTTTAATATTATATCGATTTAAAAAAAAATAAAAAATATGTGATACAAAAATTAAAGTTGTGTATTTACGTCTTTAATATTTTATCATCTTTAATATTAAAACTTGTACGTGTGATATTGTAATACACACTAAATTTTTTATAATGTGTATCACATATTTTTTAAATTTTTTATCTCATATTAAAGAGCATAAAATTCTAATAATTTTGATATAAATTATTTATCAAAAAATGTATTTAATCTAAATATTAAATTATAAAAATGTTTCTTCCTACCGTTCCCACCATAAGAACCATTTCTATTTAACATTCCCCTTGCAAAAGTTAAGAATTTAGCCGGTTACTAATTCTTAGCTCATAGTCAAACGTTACATTTGGATATTCAATTATTCATTCATGAAGCAAATATGAAAATATAATCATTAATTAAATGAGTATAACAATATTAGGTTAGAATGAAAAAAAAATCAACAGAAATACGCCAAATGTCACAAAACTAATTTCCCTAACGTTTTTAAAAATTAAATATCTCACAAACGCTAAGTCAAAAAATCATAAAAATTGCACCATAAAAATCAACGTTTTTTTTTCTCTTCGATTAGAGATGTGACAATGTATACTTTCGACGAACTTTTTTTTTTCCGCTGGGTTCTGAAAACGAGTAACACATGTGATACTAGCGGGTAACAAATGTGATACCAGCGAGTAATACATGTGTTACTGATTTTGTACAAATTGTAAAACCCAAAAAAAGAAGTCGTCGAAAGTATCCCTTGTGAGATGTTTAATTGAAGAGAAAAAAAATGATGATTTTTATGGTGCAATTTCTATGATTTTTCAGTTAGTTATTATTGAGTTATTTAATTTTTAAAAAACATGAGGAAAAACGAATTTTATGCCACGTGACACATTCTTATGTGTTCTCTCATTCTCACAAAAATTTTTATTTTTATATGAACCTCACTCTAATTACTCTCATTAGTTAATGCGATCATAGAGGTATAAAATTCACTAATAAAACCATCAACTTGAATTTTTTTTTTTTTTTGTAACGAGAATAAAAAACACAACTATTTTATTAACATAACTAAATCAAATACGTACTTTGGAAAGAAAAATGATCGAATTTTCTTCTATAAAATATGACAACAATGAACTATCAGTTTCAAATTCAAAGTCAAGTGGGTCAAGCGTCAAACGTACGATGGATTCGGTGTTTAATTAACGGATCACACATTCACACCAAATTACAAATGTGTTGCATACGCATCGCAAATTAATTACCACCTCAACTCCACCACGGTGACCTCCACCGGGGAGTCAACCACACGGTTGAATCGGCGGACCACACTGATTACGTATGATGATTCCTTAAAGTGTTTGCTTCCTAGTGAATTATACTATATAGTTACGTTACTAGCTAGTGTCTCGTTAACTTGCTGCTACAATAATATATTAACATTAATTAATTTGTTCTTGAAGATAAAACAAATGACAAAGACAAAAACGATACGTACGACGACTCTCAATGTCTCTTCGAAATCACCGTAGTCCTTAGATGTCAATATACAATGTTTTAATCTCTTGGACATACTCACACTTCACAAAACCCTATAAGTATTTCGTATTCATGAGATCGTATACTACTCCAAATCCACCTTTCAGTGTGCGTTTGTGTGTGTTTTTTTCTTGCAACAAAATGGGATTTTACGAGTGTTTTTTTGCTACAATCTTACTGGTTTTGGCATTGGATAATGGATATTTTTTGTTACTTTCTAATGGAGGAATTACAAGCTCTTTTGTTAGGAATGAAGAAAAAAGCGTAGATATGCCATTTGATAGTGATGTCTTTAAGGTTCCTTCCGGTTACAATGCCCCTCAACAGGTGATACTACTTATTTTTTCCTTTGTGATTAACGATTTCGTGTTGAGAAGGTATACTATTTGTACTGCATAATGCACTCATACATGTTAAAGACACTGTCTCGTGTAGATATATCGAAAATCTTGTGAAGTTCTTGACCTTGTACAGACACTTTCGTTGACACGTTCATCATGTATCATTTGATAATTTGAGTTGTTTAGTCATGCATACAGCACATATATGTGATATCCCAATTTTGAGTCGCCAGTATTAGCTTAAAATGAAATAAATTCGATGTTGGGCTAACAATGGTTGATAAATGTATAAACCAAATTACGTAGTACTAAAATTTATGATTCCAGAAATAGTGATTATTACCCCTTAAAACTATATAGTCATTGTTGTGGTCCCAAGTTAACAATTAGTATCATCCTTTAAATTTATCCCATCAATTGAAAAGATGAAAGAAAGCAAGACGACATTTTAGGAATCTGTTCATGATGGATTCATGTCAAGTCATTATGCGATCTTAATTAGATGATAATTTTTACGTATATTATCCTAATCAACATACGAAAAAATCATTACAAGTGTTTATCTATTGATCTTTTAAAAAACAACATATGTTAATTAACATGATCTAAGTTTGTGACACTTTTTTTTTTTTTTTGCATACTGTAAGGTTCATATAACACAAGGAGATCAGGTGGGAAAAGCAGTGATAGTGTCATGGGTCACGGTTGATGAACCGGGTTCAAGCACAGTTGTTTATTGGGTTCAAGATAGCACCCAAAAGGATCAAGCCACAGGTCAATTTTCCACCTACAAGTACTACAATTACACTTCTGGATACATCCATCATTGCACCCTTGAAAACTTGGAAGTAATGTTTCAAGTTTAAACTTCCTATATACTTCTATACATAATTTTTATGTTCATACTATCAATAGTTTTTGTTAACATATTCATAATCATTTGTGTAACAGTTTAATACGACGTATTATTATGAAGTCGGGATTGATCATACTACGAGGACATTTTGGTTTGTTACCCCTCCAGAAATCGGCCCTGATGTGCCCTATACTTTTGGAATCATCGGTATGTTAGCTTCTCATATAGAAATTGTTTTTTGTGTTGTGTGACATACCATTGTTCAGCAGCATAAGGCTTGTTTAACTAAGTTAGAGTTTGTGTAGGGGATCTTGGTCAAACATATGATTCGAATATCACACTTACACACTATGAAATGAATCCAGTCAAAGGGGAGACAGTGTTGTATGTTGGCGATTTGTCTTACGCTGATCATTACCCGTATCATGATAATCGGAGATGGGATAGTTGGGGAAGATTTGTTGAAAGAAGTGTTGCTTATCAACCTTGGATTTGGACTGCAGGAAACCATGAACTCGATTTTAGTCCTTACATTGTAAGTAATCACAAAATAAATTACCACCTCCTTAAAGATAATTGAGATTTTTTTGATCGTCATTATGCTAAATAGTCAGAGGGAGCTAGAAAGTAATTGTCAAGGCGGCGAACTTAGATATTTGAATCAAAAACAGATTAATATCCTTTTTTCTGTAGGGGGAAAGAAGAGTAGAAGACCATTATTGAGCTTAATGCAAAACTTTTTACATTGTATGAAATATTTTGAGGAACGACTCAGTACCGACTCCCTACTGTCTCTGTCTTGTAAATGGTCATTATATTTCTGATTCTAAATAAAAAAAAAAACCATAATAAACAAGTTAACTAGCTCAAAAAAGTTTCAAAAACAGAATCAATATTAGCTGTGTTTAATGATGCAAGGTTTTTGATACAGGGCGAGAAGACGCCATTTAAGCCTTTTCTTCATCGATATCAAGTCCCTTTTGAAGCATCAGGGAGCACAGAACCCCTTTGGTACTCGATCAAGAGAGCTTCGGCATATATTATTGTATTGTCTTCCTACTCAGCATATGGTAATTAATTAACAGTTATGGTTCTTTAACTTTTTGGGGAAAATATTTTCTATATTTACTAATGGCTAATTAACTTTGTGTAGGAACATACACTCCTCAATATATGTGGCTCATGGAGGAGCTACCAAAGGTTAATAGAACTGAAACTCCATGGTTGATTGTTCTTATGCATTCTCCGTGGTACAACAGTAACACGTATCATTACATGGAAGGCGAGACCATGCGAGTTATGTTTGAGTCATCGTTTGTTCAGTACAAGGTTGATGTTGTGTTCGCTGGTCATGTTCATGCTTATGAACGCTCGGTAAGTTGATCCCAAATAATTAGTACAACTCACTATGAGTATGTTATTAGCGTTCTCTAAAACTTGACAATTTAGTTGCACTTTTTCGCGTTTTATTATTGGAGCAACATTTGGCCTACCCAAAAAAGATTAACTAAGGGCTTAGCATACATACCGTCAGCTGCACACAAATTATATGCAGCAAAGGCATAATAAGTTCATAAAATATATATTTTTTAATCTTCTTATTGGGGACAACATCTAAATTCGTTATTATCTTTATTATACATACAGGAACGTATATCTAACATTGCTTATAACATTGTGAATGGGGAATGCACACCTGTTCATGACCAAAATGCCCCTGTGTACATAACTATTGGAGATGGAGGCAACATTGAGGGCTTAGCAACTTTGTAAGACTATTGTTTGCAAGAACAGAAAATTTGCCTCTCTCTTTTGATATTATATGTTTCGTTCTGTATATGTACAATGACGAATAAATGAACATAAATGTATTTTTTTTGCACTTGTAGCATGACGGAGCCACAACCGAAGTATTCAGCATTTAGAGAAGCGAGTTTTGGTCACGCAACAATGGAGATTAAAAACCGAACACATGCATATTACGCTTGGCATCGCAATGTTGATGGGTACGCTGTTAAATCAGACTCAATGGTGTTTTTCAATAGATATTGGTTTCCAAAGAATGAATCTGCAATTCAAAGTAATTAATCCAAAATGATAAATCATTTAAATTTGCAACAGACAGAAAACAAGTGTAATTTTCACTGTATGCATTAATGAATTTGTAACTCCATGTATAATTGTTGGAACACTTCAATGAAATTGTTCATTTTACACATTATTGTCTTTTGAAACATCAAAATCTATCCTAAATAAGGATATAAGATAGGATTTCCATTTATATATCCCGATATCCCATCGATTAATTTTAATTTTGTTAGTATATCAAAACCAACCTGTATTTTAATCTATCAGATATTCTTGATACCTTTTGGCTATAAAAGGTAAGGCGATATACTAACGTCTAAAATTAAGTTTGTTGCTTTTAAAGCAAAAGGGAATCTTCAATTTAGAGTAAATATATTATATATGTCTATCCAAACCAACATAATGAAGTCTTCCTTGCTTCAGAAATAAGATTTCAACACCAAATGGTTAAACATTGAAGTGAAAACTATCAGGACCTTCTTTTCCAGCAAATTTCATCCAAAACCAAGTATATTCTGATCGGGTTCTATTCTAAAATCTAAAACCAATTAGTAAATGGAAATCTTATATACAGGCTTTGATTTCTTTATCTTTTCGACGTGGGATATGGGTTTGCACCCAGCACATACACATAACAAAACCAATAAAATTAATGAAAAATAACGAACTTAAACACTTGATATGAGCGCAAAGTGATTCGAAATCTTGGTTAGACTATATACAAGGTGTATAAATTAATGACTAAATGAACCTAGCTTGTGACACACTCAAAAAATGAATTGATCAATATATTACAACTTCAATTATCATTAAAACCATCTTTCCATATGTCCTGATTCCTTGCTTATACATAAAGCATTGGCTCTCCCATGAAACACACCAAGAACAAAAGCTATCTCTCGTTTATAATTTCTTCATTTCCTCGATATTTAACTTCGAGTTTATAGGCACTCTAGCTAGTTTACCAATAAGGTCTATTACATTTGAGTTCACCTACATAATTCAATTGTGTTGTTGTAATTGTGCCATTGCTGTATCTCGGCTGATTGATGTTCAAGGTTCTTTAGCACGTAAGAGAAGACAAGTATGTATTAAGAAAACTGTGATCGATAGTCATAGACCTCAACGTTTCTTTTATATTTTAGTTACGTTATCTACATTAAAAGCTTGATGTGTATATCTACTTTTGGATTATCTTTCATATAATGCATTGATGATCCTACACTTTGCGAATTATTGCAGTTAAAATTCATTGAATCATGTAAATACTCTTTTGATCCTTAAACATTCAAGATGCTTTTAAAACATAACCGATAAAACTGTTACCCTACTAATTTGGTCCCGAACAGTTTAAAAGGTGAGTATAAAACAGTATGTTTATTGGCATTTTTTTGGTAAAGATAACCTTTATATCAAACATTGGTACATGGAGCACCATTAAATCAAGATTATGAACTTAATTATACTATTCTTTGTAGACTTTGTCGAGGGTCGTGGAGAATCATTTCTAACTTGGGAGTATTTAGACACTCAATAAGGTGCAGGTTTTTGTTTCCATATTAATATCGATCGATTTTAATCTCAATGTATCTTTCGGCGTTACTCTATTATGAATTTTCTAAATACAGTTTATATGTTTTTAGAATTTGCATATATTCCTTTAGGTTGATTATTCATTCGTTATTACTTTTGACTTACTTAACACAGCCGATCTTTTATAGATGTGAAACTTCGCTTTGAACGTTTTTGAACACTTGAACCATAACAATCAGGTTTACGAAACTTCTTTGAATTTATACAGACACCTACATTTTGCCTCTAGTAAGACTTGATAATAGCTTAAGAGTTAAGACAATCGCTTATAAACTCGAGTTAGGTTAACTGCATATTTCAAACTCCTTTTTCATCATCGAGATGGGATTTGGAAAAAAATTTGAGTAGAACAAACTCGAGCTCGAACGCCTATAAAGATCAAATCATTTACATCCTACATGTCAATTTACTAAAAAGGAAAAAAAAATGTGATAAATTACAAGTATGTTTTCCCTCCCAAAAAATAGGAAACATCAACACCCATGACCAGTGAGTGTTGTCCGGTACCCATTTCCATACAACTTAACTCTCTTCATCACATCAATTTCATTCTATAAAAATTACTAATTCGACACGATTTTGCAGAATCTTGATGAGTTTTTATAATTTGATGGGTGTTTTCTGGTGCACTGTTATTGGGTTCCTGATGTTGAAATCAATATTATTTGTTAATGGTGGATCAACAAGTGAATTTGTAAGAAAAAATGAAAAAACAATTGATATGCCTCTTGATAGTGATGTATTTCTGGAGCCCCCGGGCTATAATGCCCCTCAACAGGTACATCCATTTTTCTTGTATTTTTTTGATCTTTTATTTATTAAATAAAATTTTGATGGGTTTTGTTTGATGTATGAAACCCATCTGCATCATGCTTTTATTTTAGGGGGAAAAATGATGGGTTTTCATTTTCTTGATTGAAATGTTTAAAAAAATTTGTAAATTTTTTTCTTTATTTTATTCAATATTTAAGGTTCATATAACTCAAGGAGATCATGTGGGGAAGGCGGTGATTGTGTCGTGGGTGACAGTGGAGGAACGAGGTTCCGATACAGTTGTTTATTGGAGCGAAAATAGCAAAGAGAAGAACTTAGCTAAAGGCATTGTTACTACCTACACATATTATGAGTATACTTCTGGATTCATTCATCATTGCAATATTACAGATTTAGAGGTACTCTGTTCACAATTCTTTTTTAATTAGTCAACATATCGAGTTCATATTGATTAGCATTTTGTACATTTGGCAGTACGATACAAAATACTACTACGAGGTTGGGATGGGACATGCATCAAGAACTTTCTGGTTCACTACTCCTCCTGAAGTTGGACCGGATGCCCTGTATACTTTTGGACTTATTGGTATTGCGTTCTTACAATTTCTGAAAATTTTGGAGTGATTTATCTGCACATTTAACTAATTTTATTATTGTTTTACTTTACAGGGGATCTTGGTCAAAGTTTTGATTCGAACGCCACACTTACTCATTATGAAATGAACCCCACGAAAGGGCAAACAGTGTTATTTGTGGGAGATATTTCGTATGCTGATATTTATCCTGATCATGATAACACGAGATGGGATTCATGGGGTAGATTTGCAGAGAGAAGTACAGCTTATCAACCTTGGATTTGGACTGCAGGAAATCATGAAATTGACTTTGCGCCCGAACTTGTAAGCTTCTTTTGACTCGATCTTGAATCGTCTCCTTTTAGTCGATATTGATTCTGTTATAAAATCACGAATTGCATGGGGCTTTTAATCATGTTATGCAATTTTCAAAATGTCGAAGGTTAATGATTTGAGTATTAACTATTAAGTGTGAAGTTGAAAATGAATCTACTTGACCTCAAAAATCAAACTTTTCCTTAGTGTGACTTTTTATTTCAACCCGGATTCTATCCTTTTTTTTATTGGTTTTTATTATGCTATAAAATGATTAACTTCATAGTATTTTCAGTCATGTTGTGAAATTGTCAAAGTTTTCTCAGATTATTCAAGATTTGAGTATCATGCTTGAAGTTGAAATCAGGTCTATTTGACCTCAAAAGTCAAACTTTACCTTTGTTTGAATTTTTGGTAATTTTTGTTGCAGGGAGAGACTGAACCTTTTAAGCCTTATACTCACAGGTATCAAGTCCCTTTTGAGGCATCACAGAGTACTTCACCGTTATGGTACTCCATCAAGAGAGCTTCTGCATACATCATTGTTTTGTCTTCATATTCTGCTTATGGTATTCAAATTTCCATATTTTTTTCACAAATTTCTTACTAAATACAGAATCTTTAGGAAACCTGAATCAACAAAAAGGTTAACACTTTAAATTCCTCACATTTTGTTAGGTAAGTACACTCCTCAACATGAATGGCTGGTGAAAGAATTGGCTAAAGTTGACAGAACCGAAACACCATGGTTGATTGTTATGACACATTCCCCATTGTACAATAGCTACATATATCATTATATGGAAGGTGAATCCATGCGAGTCTTGTTCGAGCCATGGTTTGTAAAGTACAAAGTTGATGTTGTATTTTCTGGTCATGTTCATGCCTATGAACGCTCGGTAAGTCTTTGAATTACATCTTTTTCATTCTATAATCGTTTCCTAAGAAAAAACTTGGATATATCAATATTGTCTTTAAGTAGAAGTTAACATATATAGTATCATGACAATTTTGCTTACACAGGAGCGTATATCGAACATTGATTATGATATCGTTAATGGGAGGTGTAATCCTGTAAAAGACGAATCTGCCCCTATTTACATAACCATTGGGGATGGAGGAAACCTTGAAGGCTTGGCATTCAAGTAATAAAAAAATCTATTGTGGTTTTTGTTTTTCATATTTTTGTTATGTTTTTGACTGTAACTAAGTAAAAGTTTGTTTTATGGTGTAGTATGACTGAGCCACAACCAACGTACTCGGCTTTTAGAGAAGCTAGTTATGGGCATGCCATTTTTGATATCAAGAACAGAACACATGCATACCATAGTTGGCATAGAAATCAAGATGGATATGCTGTGACAGCTGATTCAATGTGGTTTTACAATCGATACTGGTATCATGAAGAACAACATGCATCGTCATAAGTATATGTAATTGGTTCATTTGTAACGATACACCTTTATCTGCGAAATGAGAAGTAGAATTTGCTGTTTGTATAATTTGGTAGTTGCATGTTATGAATATTGTTAGTTTCTTACTGTTCATATGGGAACTTATTGTAAGTTGAATTCTGTTTGCATTGATAGGAAAGTATATATCTTATGCTTGATTATGAGATAATTAATATTGTAATTACTCAATTAGATTTAGATAGCCGGTTGGCAAGGTCTCACCTTCAAAACTCACTAGTACCATATCTTGGGGTGGTAAAGGGCCGAAATTGGTCATCGGATGGTCACAAGATAATCCGGTTAAACCGCTTACATCTGAGTTTAAATGTTCGCCCTCCCTACGTAACCTGAATAGAGAAAAACTTCGTCAGTTTACCCGTTCTAATTAGTTAATTATACAATGATATATGTAACTGCTTATTGGAAAAGTAGTACTTATTATTATCCCTTCTAATTTCTGGTATAACTGTTTTTTGTTTGTTACAAAAACTAATAAGTTATAATACTAACCTAGTGTATAGAAACAATTATTTTTGTTTATTTTATAACTTTTACACTCGTGTCCCTCAATTTTGAAATACTTACAATACATCATTTTATTATGTGAATAGAAACGTAAGATGCATACCTACAATTATTTATCTCAATTTACTTTCGCTTTTCGGTAAGACCGTTAAAAAAGTTAAGGATTTTTCTAACGACAGCCCTTAGGGCTCTGTTTAAGTTTTCCGGGCACGCATTGTTTTGTTGTACCATGAAAATAACCACCTCACTAACCTTTTAATAACCACCCCACTAACCTTAATGTACCATCATTTATGCATAGAATATTTCCTTAAACACAGCCCTAAGGGCTATCATTAGAAAAATCAAAAATTTAATAGTTAAACTTAATTGTATATCTTAGCTTATTCACTCATAGTTTTGGTCCTCCGAAAGATTTGGTTGAATTAAACATTTAATTTTTGTACGATTAAATAATCTAACCATAAACATAAATGCTAATTTGCTAACCGATTTGTCCTTAGGTTATTGGAGGGAACCTTTAACCCCGGATCCGTAGATCCACGGAGCCCCACCCGCAAGAGGCAACCCGTCCGGCTAAACACCTGGCCCCAGTGACCCCACACACGGAGCATAGGATTTTTTGTACTCCCAGAGGCTTGAACCCGGGTGGGGCGTGGGGATTTGCGGCGGCGGTACCACTGAGGCAAAGCCCCATTGGTAACCGATTTGTCCTTGAACCCATTAAATCCGATAACCTCCTTGTATATAATACCTTAAACTTATTTGTGTCATGTAAAAGATAAAAATTAATTATTGAAAGATTTGAAACCACAATATATAATATAAACTTATAAAGAAAAAACGTGTTAACTTCTACTCCCTCCGTCCCATATTTATAGTACGGTATTCATTTTATGGGCGTCCCAATTTTATTGTTCACTTCCATAAATAGATAAGAATAATGAGATAAAGTTCTTTTTTATCCCTAGTGTATATATGTAATACAAAAAAAGTGATAAAAAGTAGAAGGTAAAACTGTCATCTTACCAAAAAGTATGAGAGATGATTATATTTTTATAAACGGCCGGAGGGAGTATTAAATAGAATCAAAGAATACTGCAAGGACCAAAATGTCTTTTTAAGAAAGTACAGGGGAAAACTTGTAACTACACCGTCACCGAAGCTCGAAGAACGAAAAATCGCACATGGATCATTGTTTGTCAACACCATTCTCAAACTCATACAACTATACAAGCCTCGTTAAAATCTCGATTTGTTAAACTCTCTGTAATAATTCTCAAATCATAAAATAAATAGATATACTTCCGCGTATATCTGTTATTTTTTCAATACACGAGTGTGAGATTTTAACTGTAATGAATGATTATTCGAAAGTATCATAAAAATGGCGGATCAGACGATCGATAAATGTTCGTCTGAAGGAGTTAGTGATGATCACGAGGATAATTTGAATACAAAAACAGATGTAACTGAAGATCCAGAAACATTTAGCTGTGTTCTTCAACCATGTCCCGCTGATTCCGATCCGAATTACATCGGAATTCGCCGTCTTCTTCTGTATCGCAAGGCGCAATCAGGCGTTCTTCGCCGGAAGGTACTCCGATTAGGTTTTTATTTTCGGTTTCAAACGTCAACGAAGGATGTAGATTAGTATATTTATTAGAATTTGCAATTTGACTTATAATGTGGTGAACCAGCAACTGCGCTATGAATATGGCAGTTAATATAGGTTGCTAGTCATATATGTTGGATGAACAACATATATGGAGTTTTGAATGATCATATATATTCAACGGATTTTACAATATGACTACTAATTTGGTGAAATAGTAACTATGATGTTCGTTTTGATGAACAAATGGATATAGCTGTTGTTGATATCTGTTATTAGTCATTTATTTATTTGGAGTAAACAACTTATATCGAAATTCGTGAATAGCATATATCTAACCTTACCTGTCAATGTAGTAGCTAGTAAGTATTAGTATAACCTTAATTTGTGTTGCTAACAGAATTCATAATTTGACTTATTATATGGTGAAATAGCAACTATGCTGCTTGTAATGATGAGTAACGGTTATAGCTGATGATTTATGTTATAAGTATTGTATTTCAAGTGAACAACAAATATGAAACGTGAACATAGGATGTAGATTAATATGACCATAGTTTGTATTGCTAACTGAGTTTGCAGTTTGACTAATAATTTGTTGAAACAATATCAATGCTGCTTGTTTATGATGAACAACGATTATAGATGCCGGTTATGTTTTTTTGTAGGATTGGAGATGCAATGGGAAAGGATATGTAGCATATCGTAATTTTATCAATAGGCCGGAGAATTGGTTAAATTCTCAAATACCGAGTCGTGCTAGCACTCCTGGAACCAGGTAGCTGAACTATTTATTGGTTACTGATTCACTATTTGATTTTAATTTTCGAGCTTGTTGATATTAAGATGCATAATGCAATGAACATAATGTGGTTGGATTAGATGTGGTGAGATGATCAAGCTTTGTAATTATTAGTTTTCTCACTACTTAGATTAGGGCTTGAGAAGTTGAAAGTCAGTGAATATGAATTATTTAATGATAATGATTGGCGAAGTATTATTTGTAAGTTGGGTTTCAGATAATTCTGACAACAGGCTTACTTTACTGGTTGGTTTGTCAGTGGGCGATGGATATCTTCTCCAAGTCAACTTTCCTTTGCACTTGAGATGGAAAGCTGGCCTGGTAGCAAGGTATGTTTTACTCAATTTTTCATCATAATAAAATAATGGATTAGGATAATAAGTCTTGATATGCTTTAATCTTCAAACGGAAAGTCAAACACTTGTTGCCACTTTTTACAGGATCCTCGTGAGAGTCAAACACTAAGTCGTGCTGTTAGTTTTACAAATTCAAGTGACTTTGAACATCCACGGAGAAAGGCCGAACCTGCATATTCTTTTGTGGGAATGCATTGCATCTTTGATGAATGCAAATCCATGGGTAACTTCCGGATGAATTTGTGGTGCTCATATGATCTTTGATTACTTCTCTGTCATGGAGTGAGTGTTTTAGTTTTATTTGCAGTTACTGTTATAAAGTTTGGGCATATGAGTTCTGATATACTTGCCTATGGAGCAACAGATGGAACTATAACAGTTTGCACTGTCTCTGAACCACCTTCGATGATGAAAAAATTAATCGGGCACTCAAAAGATGTCACAGGTTGGCTCAACTGGTACTGGCCCTTAAGTCTTTCCTTAATGTCTCTTGATGCACTTTGCAGTCACTTTTCTCTATGGCCATATATCAGTTTGTGTCTGTCATGTTCTATATTATGATTAATTTCCATATCTTGGAATGTCAAGTATATATCCCGGCGCCTGCACAAAGCGTCTATTAGGACACCCCTTTGTTAGCTGCTTAATAGGACACATGCTTTTGGAAGTGCTGTAGGTATGCTTTTGGTTCATGCTCATAGAAAATCATGAAATGCGGAACAGAATAATAATCCTCATCTAGGGTGGATGAATGATAACTACAATGGTATATTGTTAAACCTTTGATATAGAAAATAGATCTACAGCAACGCATAATGAAAACTAAAGAATTTTTCTGATCTTATATGTTTGCCATTGGATTAAGTTTTAGGTGGAAAATTATGCATTTAATTTGATGCACATTGTTGCATTATACTTTTAATAAAGTTTAATATTGCCAAAAAGTTTAATAACAATTGGCATATTGTCATAAGTTCTAGAGAAGTACTTGGTTTTGGAATTTTGCTTTATTGGGATAGATGTAATAAAACTTCATAACACATCTATAAAAGCGTAAGGATATCTCCGATGAATATGAATGCGAACCATTATATCAAAATTTAATGCATTATCTGGAACTGCCTAATACTGTCGTGATGTCATCTATACTGGTATACATAATACAATCTAATCCCCCTTTTTACTTCAGATTTCGACTTCTCATTAAGCAACCAGTACATTGCATCATCATCACTGGATAAAACTGTGAGAGTTTGGGATATTGCAAAGGGCCTTTGTATACGAGTAATATATGGAGTTACCTCCCAGCTCTGTATTCGATTTCATCCTGTAAGTGCACATCAGTACTTACTAACTTCAACCCAGTTATTTCTATAATATTGTGGACTTCTTTGTCTTGGACCATTAATACTTTTGCGAAATTGTGAATTATGTTTTCCTTTGCTTTCCCTATTGGATTTGTAACCCCCTACAAATGGATTTTCTTGTTCCGTGAAATATGTCTTATCTGGATCTGTCTTTTACCTCTTGTAAGTACCATCGGATTTGGTACAGGAACACGGCAATATTCATTCAGAAAGGGTTAATTGGAGCTCATCTTATGATTATGGATGGCTGATATAATCAGTGCAACACTTCTAAATTAAAATATAATTGGCCATACTGCTAACTTTTTTTCTTGGTTACTAATTCCAGGTGAATAATAACTTTCTTACAGTTGGAAATGCAAACAGAGAAATCTCGGTAATTAATGCGAACCTTTTGCTTCCTTTGTTTTGTGGAAAATTTTCTCAATGCAATTGTGTAGTAATATCCAGGGGCTCTTAACTGATGTCAAGGTAGCAAGAGTAGGATAAACAAATGTCGCTCCATGTGTCTGTTGACAAGAGATTTTCAAATTAGTTATAGATTTTGAAGTTTCCATTTCATGTGCAGTCTCTTCATCTCACAGGCTTAAATATTTCCGTCTCAGGTATTCAACTTTAGTACAGGAAGATTAATAAGTAAGATAGTCGTGGATAGCGAGGTTCCCGCCCTTGATTATGACCATACTGGCCAGTTTATCTTCTGTGGGGATGCACAGGTGAGTCTCTTCAGAGTCATTTTGTCAACTTTATCCTGAATTTCTGATAACTAGAGATGGCAATTTCGACCCATGTACTTAAGAACAGGTTGTAAGTCGCTCAAAGTCTTTTATTAATGCATTTCATACCTTCTAGATCCTTTTATCTGAAGATTTAGAGCACTATTGCTTTAAAAATACTTAACACATTAATATAAATTGGGCAAGGAAGTGTTTGTGGGTCAACCCAGCCCAGTCCATTATGACCCATACTATAATATGTCTTGATCCAACTCAAACATGTTTTGACCCGTTACCCAACTCATTACTCTCCGATCTTTCCACCTCTACTTATAACCCGTTAGTTTAACACCGAATTCAATGGGTGCTTTGGATTGTTCAGGGATCTATATATACACTTAAAGTGAACTCTCATCAAGGTACCTTATCTCGGTCTCATCGCGCAAAGACTAGCAGCAAGCATAAATCTGAATTCACAACTATCGAATATAGATCATTTTCTCTGATGACACAAGGTCCTGTGTTACTTTCTCTTACTCGCGATGGAAGTTTGTCTTTCTTCAGGTACTTTTTCTTTATTTTTTAAAATTGAATTTCTAGTTTTAACATAAAAAAATGATCGTCAGGAGTTGGTATCTTCTATTCTTGCAGTGTTTCTTTGGAGCTACAAGGGTATCTGACTCTGCGTTGCTCTCTCAAGTTGGCTCCACGACTTCACAGCATCCGTGCTTCTTTTTGTCCATTGCTTTCCCTTGAAAAAGGAGAATATATAGGTTTATATACTTTATTCACTTTTCATTTCACTTCCTTCTTAGCTTACTTAGAATTGCATCATGCTTCCTGTTTAATCTGAGTGGAGAATATGCTGAAGAAGTTGTATTTTGTTTCTTTTTTCATTAGCTTGCTTTGGTGATTCAGAATTCATATCTTACTGATACAAGTTTATATGCTTATTGTGAAGTTATTGGAAGTGAGGATGCAAGTGTTTATTTCTATGACTTAACTCGGCCCAAGAATACATGTGTCAACAAGCTACAGGTCTGTTCCTTGTTTTTTATTTCCCTATATATAAGAAAAGGTGTGTTACTTCAAAATCTACAAGGAAATTTAATACGTCTTCCATCCCATAAAAAATGCATTCTTGTATACTCGTATTTCACGTAGGTTTAAAAACAAATTTACCAATTGGTCCTTTATCTTCATTACGATGTGCTTGAGGGTATTGACTATGATTCACAGTAGTCTTTCGTTTACTGCGGAAAATTGTATTATAGATATTTGACAAATAGTGAAATATCTTACTTAAAGTATGTTCAAACTTAAACATTGCAATTCAATGACAGAAGGTGATAGTCGATAGATTCTGCGTTTGATAAAATACAATATGAACACATTTCCTTTGATATCTTTAATAAAGAGATGATATAAAGTCGTCACATTTATGTGCATGTTAGATTTTGAAACTAGTTGGGAGAAAGATTTGGAGACAATCTGCTTTTCCCTTCCAATTTCGGGATAATTCCAAAAGGTGGGAAAACAGACAAGTCGCACGTGTTGAATAACATGTCTAATGGGTAATTTTGATGTGTCGGTTTAATTAGGTTTGGTTACTTCATAAATTAGAAAACCTAGTAACATATTTAATGTATTAATATGATTAAATAATCATTATATTATTATTAAAATAATAATCTATCTTTTGACGTAAACAATTTTAGATGGTTGTAATCTTTTTGAACGACTTTGAACCCATTCGACCTAATTTCTTTGTTGCTATATTTAACAACTTACACAATGATCCATTCTGTTTAATAATACATGATGGATGAGAGAATGACCCTTTATGTAACTGATCTATTTTGTTTTGTTGATTATGCGTGCAGGGACATGGATACCCAGTAATTGCAGTTGCATGGAATCATGGTGAAAACCTGTTGGCTTCCTCTGATTTTGGTGGCACTGTAATTGTATGGAAAAGAGAGAAAACAAAACAAAAGACGTAAATGTGGATAACCTCATTTGTTTTATCTCACTGTGAGAACTGAAGAAAGAAGATAACTCGGATATACTTCAAAATGTTTTTGCTGGTAAATAGTTTGCTTAATATAGGGATTCACTGCATACATATATGTTAGCTTTCGTTAACGTTTTCCTTTAAATCATGAGCGAGAATCAACGGCTTTCAAGATCATCATTAGTTCATTATTGTATCACATTTCGTGGAAGCTCTTTCATTACTTTTGAGTAACTCAAGTCACTCTTAGAAAAAGTTCATATATAACCATCAAGGTTTTGTTTACTAAGCAGTAGTGATAATGTATAATTGTTGATCATTGGAATTTTGTTTATTATTTTTGTAAATGACGATTAGATGATATATAAAGACATGTTTTTCGATTTCTGTTATCAGCTCTAACTGTTTAATAACTGCCAAGCTAAAAAGAGAGATTAAATAGCCACCGTTTGGAGGTACGAAAAATGATGGGATGGATAGAGATTGATTACAGACTTCAAACTGCCTCTTCCCAAGTACTCTCTCCGTCCCAAAATTATAGTCCACATTTCTTTTTTGGGACGTCCCAAAATAATTGTCCACTTCTCATTTCAACCAATCGGAGGAGACTTTAGTGAGTGAAGATTCTATTTGATTGGTTGAAAGGTGTTGTGGTCCCACTTTTATTAAACTGTGTGTTTTTTGTTGGTGGACAATAATTTTGAGACGGAGGGAGTAACTTGTAACAAGGCAAAGTACAACTAAAAATTTCAGACTTTAAAAAGTTACTCGGATATCTTTTTCTTCAAGAAGAGGATGTTCTAGCAGGTTTTAATCACATTCTGATCCAAAATGATTGATTTTGGTGATAAACTTGATGATTAAAAAAAAAGAGTAGGGTTCAAATGAGTACACCCTTTTTAAGTGAGAATGAGAGAATCAATCTGAGCCATCAGATTAATCAGATCAAGGGCCCATATTAATACCTCATTTTTTAATTAAAAAAAACCAAAATAAATTAGATTTTGGGCGGAGGGGTAGGATGGTAATTTTACCATGTAATTAATTTCTTCCATTTTTCACTTTATTTCACAAAAATCATACAGACTTTCAAATTCTCTCTCTATTCTGCTCCTCTACGATTGAACTTCCCAAACACTAGAGATCAAAATTCGTTCGATTAATCATCAAATCGTTGTTGTTTCTTGCTAAAATTATCATCTCCTTCATCTACACTGTTCGTTTCATCTTTCTATCGGTTTAATTTTCAACAAAATCCGTTCTTGTGAAACCCTAATTTTCGAACTGTGGTTTAAATTCATCATTAATACTTACTAATTTGTAATAATTGATGTTCGTGATGAGATTGTTCCAAGAACAACATCATTAGGAGCGATTGCTGCTAGGCCTTTTCGATCCGGTCCATTCCGTAAGGTATTTCGAAGTTTAATGTTTAGCTTTTAGTTTTAAATATGCTATATTTTCATTTTTAGTTCGTTTTGATCTTGTATGACAGTATGTTATATGTGTTTTTGTATGAATTTAGGGTTTAGTAACACATGTGTTAGCTACGTTTGGTTTGTATTTTACTGTCTGGTGATACAAGTGAAGCGAGTCTGTTTTGTTTTGAAGCTACACAAGTGTTACTCGTGTATGTTAATGTGGATAGTGGTAGTTTAGTTTCTGTATGTTTTGATGTTGATGTGAATAGTGGTAGTTACACAAGTGTTACTACTGTAGTTTATATATGGTGATGTTTACTGTGTTATTTTGTAGTTGTATGTGTGTATGTATTGTATATGTGTAGCTGTCAATTTGTAGTTGTATGTGTGTATGTATTGTATATCGATGTTTTTGTGTTTTTGTTTGAATTTAAGGTTTAGTAACATATGTGTTAGCTGCGTTTTGTTTGTATTTTAGTGTCTGCCGATACAAGTGTAGTGAGTATGTATATAGTTACATTGATTATGAATATCATGTTTATGATTATGGTATATGTGTGATCAAAGTGAATTTGTGCATTTGGGATAAATAAAGTAAACTTGCATATAATGTGTTCGATGAAATGTCTCAATGAAATATGAATTAACTATTGTCGTCATGGTGATTAATTAGCATGAAAACTTAGCATCTGGAAATACAAAATTACAAATTCTGAAGAGTTTTGCTGAACACAAGGACTGATAAGATTTACAATTAAATGTGGTATTGTAGCGTATCACATTTGTCACTACACTGTTACTTACATTCATATTTTGTTAGCTTAGTAACACATGTGTTAGCTGCGCTTGGTTTGTATTTTTGTGTTTGGTGATACAACTGTAGCGAGCCTGTTTTTTGTTTTGAAGTTACACATGTGTTACTTATTTATGTTGATGTGGATATATAGTAGTAGTTTAGTTTCTATATGTTTGTTGTTGATGTGGATAGTAGTAGTTACACAAGTGTTACTACTAGAGTTTATATGAAATGTGTCTATATATGTGATATAAGTGTATTGATATATGAAATGTGTTTATAGAGAAGTCCACGACTGATAAAAAGGCTGCTACCGAGGAGGTCAAAAGAAAGAAAGCTGTTGATCTGGAATAGAAGAAAAAGAAGGCCGTGGAAGAAAAGGTAAAAAGGAAAGAAAGTTGCGGATGAGTTGAAGGATAAGAAAGCAGCGGAGGAACAAGCTAAAAAGAATGACGGGGATAGTAAAAAAGATGAGAAAGATAAGAACGTTTGCCGATGAGTTGAATAAGAGAAAAGTGATGTTCTGATGAGAATGATACATTGTAGTTTGACTGTGGATTTTTAGGATTTTGTAATGAAGTAGAATTGTTCATAACGGTATTGGTCATTATCTTTTGTATTCGGGGGTGTTAGCCATGATGTACTCAAGTACATTTTGTTCATAATAGGTTGGTCATATTTTTTTGAATCTGGTATGTTCGATATGATACAGTCAATTACATTTGGTTACATGAGTATGGTTTATGTTTTCTTAAGAAATTGTTTGTCTGTTGGTATTTTTCATTATATCCTTTGTTTACTTCTGATGTATGTTACGGAATCCTAACACTTGGGTTACTACCACTAACACTTGTGTTACCTGCCGCTAACACTTGTGTTATCTGCCGCTAACACTTGTGTTATCTGCCGCTAACACTTGTGTTAGCTATCGCTAACACATGTGTTAAATAACGCTAACAATTGTGTTAGCTATCACTAACACTTGTTATTCTTTCCACTAACACTTGCTTTGCCTGCCACTAACACTTATTTTTCTTAACACTAACATTTGTGGTAGTTACCACTAACACTTGTGTTTCCTACCACTAACACTTGTGCTAGCTGTCGCTAACACATATGTTAGATAACACTAACAGTTGTGTTAGCTATCACTAACACTTGTTATTCTTACCACTAACACTTGCTTTACCAGCCACAAACACATGTTTTACCGCTACCACTTGTTTTTCTTAACACTACCACTTGTGCTAACTGCCCCTAACACATGTGTTAGATAACACTAACAGTTGTGTTAGCTATCACTGGCACTTGTTATTTTTATCACTAACATTTGCTTTATCAGCCACTAACACTTGTCATGTGTTACCAACTGCTAACACATGTGATACTGAAGTAACACATGTGATACTGGTTACTAACACATGTGTTATTAACAAATATCACATTAAAAAATAAAATGCACCTATTAGCTAGTAATACATATGTTGGTATCCAGTATCACGTATATTAATAATTAGGAATACATGTGTTGGTAATAACTATATAATTTTTTACAATGACTTGGAAGAAAGATTAAAATAATTCATTACTTGTAGCATTTACTTGATCCTTTTGCTTCGGTAATACATGTGTTACTGAATCATTAACACAAGTGTTACCGAATCTGTAACACATGTGTTAATAAACTATTAACACAAGTGTTATCAACTTTATGCATATTTGTCAAACAAGTATTAAGTAATACATGATACTGAACCATCAACAAGTTTTGAGTAACACATGTGTTAACAAAAAATAATAAATGTGTTATCAACCATAAGTATATGTGTTAGAAATCAGACATCTTCTCTAAAAATAGAATCAATTGTATGCCAAAAATAGTATTCAATAGGTAGTTTCAAAAATGAAATTGAAATGTAAATCAACATTAAATCTAATCAAGTTTATATCATCTAGTAACACATGTGATACTAAACGTGTATCACATGTGTTAGTTAATACGGAGACCACCACTGTCTATTTTTTATTAGCTTGCTCTTCTGCTATCTTTCTCGCCTTTGCTTCCGCTTTCTCCCTCTCTTTTGCTTCTGCTTATGCTTTTTGCCTCTGCCTTCTTTCTGTCACACGACCAACTATTATGGCCTGCTTCTCCAACATATGGCTTTACATCCTCTAGCACTTCAGGTATTCATAGTGTAGTCCCACCCGGCTTTTCAATCTCATTTTGAACGCCTATCACGTTTTTTGGTGTAACCATTGATCCTGTAAAAGATTTTGCAGAAATATAAGATTTTTTTATAACCGTTAACACATGTGTTAGCCAATGACTAACATATGTGTTAATCAACTGCTAACACATGTGTTAGTCAACTGCTAACACATGTGTTATCTCAAGCCCCCAAATTCCAGTGCAACAAGTGAGCACGGTTACAAATGTGTACTCGTTTGGCTCACTACCTAAAAAAACATAGACATTTTAGTAAACACACAATATGACGAACTAGTTTGTGCAAGAAATTTGCTGTTACCTAATGCTAATATAAAATTTGATATCATGATAAGTAACAAGTGTAAACCATGTGAATATAGACACGATAGGTGTTATAGAATAGTTATAAAATTTATAAATCTAATAGTCTGTAAATAAATATAATTACGCATATATACTAGTTACTCTTTACTGTAATTAAGTCATGCTTATATGAGCTCAACCACATTCCTAGATTGACAATTCGAATTCTCGTAAAATAGATCATATACATGTATACCTGATCTTAACATCTTCACAAGAAGATCCAAGGCTTCAGAACCATATGCTCTATTCGAATAGGCCGACATCATGGCCGTCCAAGAAACCACATTTCTATCAGGCATTTGATCAAACACCTGGCGAGCGTCCCATAAACAATCACATTTATTATACAGTACAAGCAACCTTGTTCCAAGATACAATGGCAATTAACAACGAAACAGATAGACCACAGATACTGTTATGCTACTACTACCATATATGTTAGTAACACAGACTTTACGACATAAAAAATTCAATAACTAAGACTTGCCTTACCAGCAGCAAGTAACACCGGCATTTACGACATGTGTTACAATTTAGTCAACTAACAACCAAACAGATAGAGCACAGATACTGTAACACTAAAACTAGCATATATGTTAGTAACACTACTACTAGCATATATGTTAGTAATGTGTTACTATTGACTAACATATGTGTTACTTAATTTTTAAAAATCAACAGCTGGAATTTTTATTTTTATTTTCAAGTTTTTTTTTTTAGGATCTATCAACTAACTACGAAACATCACATATACTCTAACACAACTACTAACACATATGTTAGTAACACATGTGTTACTTAAATTTCAAAAAGTTATCATCTGGAACTTTTTTTCAAGTTCTTTTGACAAGTAATAACGAAACACATAGATCACAGGCATTGAAACGCTACTAGTAGCACATATGTTAGTAACACATACTTTGATGATCATCGTATGATTTTTTGCGTGTACACTGATTATGCATTATTTAAAAAATTTAATCGGTGAATCAACGAAAATCATATTGTAATTGCAGTTTCGTTAATCAAATCGTAAATTAATGACGTTCAAATCGCGCAAAATAGGATCGCATAAAATCGTGTTTATATAAAACCTAATCGAATGATCAGAAATCGATCGTTCGTTTCGTTAATTGAAGAATATCAAGTAGAATTAGCGTAATGTTTACCTTCGATTTGATGTTTTTCCGCGATCGATTTGAGAGAAACCCGTGCGATTTGTGCTCTGTACGTTGATGTATGTGTATACGTATGTATTCTGCAGATGTATCTATATTCTCTAATTTTTTGATTTTTAGTATTTATTTAATTAGAATCAAATATAATGTAGGATGACCATAATACCCTTCCACCCCTAAATAAAATGGAGCACTCTGATTGGTTCTCTCATTCTCACTTAAAATGTCATTCTCATTTGAACCCCACCCTAAAAAAAAATGTATTGGCAATATTAACTGAGAAATCACTGTTCCAACCAAAACTATAATACCTTTGCAATCGAACATTTCTGTCACAATTTTATTATTGGTAATGTATGTTATGAATCGATCATTTGGACCCCAAATCCTCGAGGTTTCCTCCATCGATCCCCCAATGGTTACGGATATAGACACAAATTCGTCTGGGACTACACATCCTAATAAATGATAATGTCCAATATCCGCTTCTATTTCAACAAAATATTCGCATACTATATTGAGTTCAGCTCGGGAACAATTTTGAAATGACAAGTAACGTAACTTGCATCTAACTTGTATTTAGTAAATTTAAAACAAAATCTTAGTAAACTAACATGTTGAGTTTAGGCACTAAAGCACATTTTTGAAATAACAAGTAACGTAACTTATTTCCAACTTGTAAACAAAATCTCTGTAAATGACCCAATTCCGCTAGATCATACGTTTTAATTATAAACAAAATCTCTGTATATGACCCAATTCCGCTAGATCATGGAGTAATATCCTATTATAAGGCTCGATTCATGATCACATTACCTCAGTCATAGTTTCTTAATTAACCCTCATGCATTAGTAACTAATTATCCTTATCCTTACTTTAAATAAAAACTCAAATCATACTTGATTCCACACATAAAAAAAAAAAAAAATCTTTTTCTTTTTCCAAATGACAAATTTTGTAAATTTAACCTTCAACTTTCAACTCTATACACAATCACCCCCCCCCCCCCCCCCCTCAACTTTCCGTGCTACCATTTCCTCCCCTACGTCTATATATATGTGTGTGTTCCGTACATACGGTACCCTAATACACACACTCATTTTTAAAAAATAAAAATATCCGTTGCGTTAACCTCGCGTCTGCCCGAAATCCTAAAATTATTATGGCAAGAAGATGGTCCCGCCGTCCCGTTGAAACCCTAGATTCTTTCAATCTCAGAAACACTAACATTTTCATCCGACGTTAGTCTCGGAATTCTCAAATCTATATCAAATCATCACTATTTTTATTAACTGTTTATACTTCACTAACTAATTTGCTTTTTTTTCAGCTGGTGACGATGTAGTAATGAAACCACCGCATCCAATTCAACGACCGTACATCGCAAAGATCGAAAGCATTTTAAAACGTAACAACAAAGTGAGTGTTCAAATCCGCTGGTATTATCGACCAGATGAAGCGAAGGGTGGCCGGAGAAAATTTCACGGAACTAATGAGTTATTTCTATCTAATCACAGTGACATTCAAAGCGTTCATACAATTGAACGCAAATGTAATGTTTATAGGGAGCTCGCAGAAGCTGATGATGACGACTTTTTTTGTCGTTTTGAGTATAACTGTGTAACGCGTAAATTCCTTCCGGAAGTAGTGCTGGTGTATGTTGATCGACGTTATATTATCGTTTTAGATTATTTTTGATGATTTGTAATTACTGATTAAATTTATGGCATGCAGGCATTGCCGGTGTAACATGCCTGAAAATCCTGACGAAGAAATGCTTGTGTGCGAAGGATGCGATGACTGGTATGATTCGTTGTTGGATTGTTCGATTTTAGTTTCGACATTGTGTTTATTAATTAGTATTGTGTTACAAAGTTGCTTTAATGCGTTTTTACACTAGGTTATGTAGTAAAAAACTAAAAATAGTTTTAAAACACGATATTGAGGTATTTTTCACTGTTCTTGTGGAATTCGTTCTTGACATAGTTATTGTTGCCCAGGAATTCAATTGAACACAAAACATATAAAGAATCACTCTTTATTAATCAATAATATTTACAATCACTGTAATGTTTTCATTGTTACAATCACTGTAACTGTTTGTGTTATTTTTTCTGTTAATATAATACATATATATACATGATGAACCGGTGCCATTCCAACCATTGCAAAGGTTCAGTTGGTAGTTATTCACGGCTGTGTCCTTTGCCAAAAGTCACGCCCTTTCCTTGCACCTGTTCATTTGTTAACTGCTCGATTCCTTTCTCTTGTGTCTAATGGCCTGCGGCCCTTTTCATAATCAAACTGGGCTTTGGCCCGTTTCTAACTCTTTATCTTTGTGATGATCGGGATTAATCCAACATTCACCCCCTTAATCTCGATCATCTTGTCGTAGATCTTTGACTCTAATCAATTGTCTTGAATAATTCTTTGATGACTTCACACCATCTACATTCTTCAATTTAACTTGTTCCTCACGAACTTTGCTTCTCACCAACTTTGCTTCGTACAAACTTTGCTTCACACAAACTACCTTGCATCACGCAATTTTCCTTCATAATCTATCACAGATTATTTCTACCGTTTTGTTTCACACAACTTGGCATCACACCACATACTCCAAGATCGAACATACCAAACAAACATGCTTCATGTTAACTATATCATCATTCTGAAAACAAGAACATGGGTTGAACCCTTCTCTTTATATATTAAACTTTCTGTATATGAGGGTTACAAATAAATTGATACATCTACATGTATATATACTAAACTAACAGACACTTCGAACCAATACAATGGTTCAACATAACGTTTCACCAATCGACACCTTCTAACAGACACAACCTTTGACACAATAATGGCTTCTAACCTACAGATGTACCGTATCATTGTTTTCCTGCGTGCTGTGGGTTTCTTTGGCCCATCGGCCCAAACACAGAAACCATACTTTACTTCTATTTTTCCGACCCACCTATTAACTAAAACAAACATAATATACGACCCATTTATTTTGACTACTGGCCCATTTGACATTAAGTCCAACATTCTCCTCCCTAATATCAGATGCCAATCTTTTACTTTTCAACTCTGTAGGTTCTTGTTCTTTTTTTTCTTTAATGCTCCTTGACCCATTCCTGCTGTCTCCTTGACCACCACACGTATCTTTTTCAACTTGATCATATCACCTGATCTTTCTTCTTTCTTGTTTCCATTCAATCTATCACAGATTGTCCTTTTGGTTGCCTCACACAACTTCTTTGCGGTTGCCACACACAACTCCTTTGTCGGTTGCCTCACACAACTTTTCTTTGCGGTTGCCTCACACAACTCCTTTGTCGGTTGCCTCACACAACTTTTCTTGTCTCTCTCTATTCGATTTTTCTGAATCGAATTTGGGTTTCTCTAACCCGTTCTGAAGAACAATATAATCCCGATCAGTTCTTCTTTCTCTTGAAAACGATTCCTCTGAATCGATCAATGTCTTTTCTTTGCGTTGTCAAAAACTCAAGAACATTCCTAGTTCTACTCTTGTTCATAACACGCAATCTGTCTTTATTGATCTTCCTCTGATCAAATTCTTCTTTTAATCTGTTTAATCCTTCTTGTTCCTTGCTTTCTTTAAACTTGATTCTTCATGGCCATATGGTTCCACTTCCTTTTGAATCCATAAGAACACACTTTGTGTTCTTCTTCCTTTATACAAACTGATCCTCATAGCCACTTCTTTCTATTGTTGTTGCGTTTTTCCTTTTCTTTCCATACCACAAAACTGCAGCAATTCGATCTTCCTGATCATATTCTGGTCGTTGTTTATCATAACAAACATTCCTCTCGCTTGTTGGGTTCTCGCGATGCCTTTCTCCTTTCTTCATCTTGAAGAAACTGCTACTGCTTCTGTCTCTTTCTCTTTCGATCATCGTGGCTCTTCTTTTTCCTGGTTAACCGCCTCTATTAATGGTGTAACCGTCTCTATTAACCTTCTTCAATCGGCATCTTCACCCATCCATGGCTGCCCTTCTTCCATGGTATCCAACACATAATTGATCCTTGTTCCATGATTCAATTTGTTGTTTGATTCCCGCTCTGATACCAATGTTACACAGGTTCTCCACATACTCCAAGATCGAACATACCAAACAAACATGCTTCATGTTAACTATATCATCATTCTGAAAACAAGAACATGGGTTGAACCCTTCTCTTTATATATTAAACTTTCTGTATATGAGGGTTACAAATAAACAGATACATCTACATGTATATATACTAAACTAACAGACACTTCGAACCAATACAATGGTTCAACACAACGTTTCACCAATCGACACCTTCTAACAGACACAACCTTTGACACAATAACGGCTTCTAACCTACAGATGCACCGTATGCATTGTTTTCCTGCGTGCTGTGGGTTTCTTTGGCCCATCGGCCCAAACACAGAAACCATACTGTACTTTTATTTTTCCGACCCACCTATTAACTAAAACACACATAATATACGACCCATTTATTTTGACTACTGGCCCATTTGACATTAAGTCCAACAGTTATTGGTAATGGTTCGTTATGAACACATAGGCTAAAAGAAATGAAAGCGAACACTTAAACGGCGATGAAAGTTTTGGTCCAAACTATTTAAACTCATGTTACTTATCAAAACTTGTGAAGATGTATCAACTTGCATTTGAGCAAAACGTACTACGATATATAAGATGATGAAGTACTTGTGCTTTGTATGGATATATATATATATCGTTACTAGTAACGATGTTTAACTAATATCAAGAAACTGAAAAAGGTCGATCATTTATTAGCGGATACCGCCAACTTGGTTTAGATTGGGATTTAGGCGACCGTTTTTACTGGTGTTTAATGGACAAAATGTACTGTAACAATATTAGGCTGGAGCTTTGTTGAGTGTTAGTATGTAGTTAATTTTCTAAAACCTAACCTTTACTTATTATCTTTTCTCTTCAACCTTCTTGGAGGCCTGGAATATTCAAATATATAACATGTTACCTGTGAAATCAAGCTAATTAAAATGGATTAGGGTCATGGTTTGGTGACATACTGATGGTGTACAATACTCGTGCAGATCGTCATGTATAATTTTCATAAGGCCTTAGTGTCTAGGAATGTATCAAACTTTCACCAAATCTCTATTGTGTGTATTCAACTTACAAAACTCAATATTAATGCACTCAACTTGTACATACCCTTATATTGATGTATTTTGATGACGTGTCACTCTCTCCTTGCGCCACGTGGCATGCTATGTGTGTGACACGTCATCAAAGTACATCAATATAAGGGTTTTTACAAGTTGAGGGCATTAATATTGAGTTTTGTAAGTTGGGTACACACAATAGACATTTGGTCAAAGTTTGATACATTCCTAGACACTAACCCCTTTTCATAACGAGCCAAACAATATACTTATATGTACATCAAATGCATTGACATCATGCATCTTTTCTTTTCATAGACAATGTGTAAAGTACTACGGAGTATAAGCTAGATATATTAATAACTAGAATCTTTATATATATTCTCCTAGAAAAGATTATAGGGAATTATAACTTGAAGATATGCATCTCGCTGTAGATTCGATCCCGGCCTCCTACTGTCAACCGACACTATATTTAACTCGTGAGTAGTAACACTTAGGACGCGATTTTGACATTTTGTGAATGTACAGTATCAGAATAACAAAGAAGAAATCAGTTTGGGCGGAAGTGAATCTGCAACCTTCTAATTTTGTCCTTCTTTCCTCTATGTTAGTCAAGCTAGCTAGATATGTCCTCAAACACAGTAGGTATATTACGAAGAGATGAGAATTCATAAAAATAGCGAGCCAAAACATTATATATGTATTCCGATCCCTTATCTTTATTGTATCGGATGTTTGAATTTCTGATGTGCAGTTCATGCTTCTACTTTTGTGCTTACTTAGCAAGTATATATGAGATCATATTATAATTAGTCTATAGACTTACACAGCCTTTTGGTTCAGGTTTCATCCATCTTGTGTAGGCATGTGCGACGAGACAGCTACACAATTGGAGCAGTTCTACTGTGAGACCTGTTCCGAAATGCGTTCCATTCAAGACCGTCATTCCCCAACCTAGGTACGTAATTTCTTCCCTCTCATGATATAATTAGAAAGATTTTTCATATACACAGGACTTGTATATATACATCGTTCCTTGAATATCCTAATATATAAAACTTAGTGAAGCCATGAAGTCCCACAATTTCAACTGATGACATGTGATGATAACATTAAGTGTGGTTGTGTATTCTTATTATCTAGCATTTAGTGTCCAGGATTGCGTGTGGTACCCGGATCTTTTGTTATATCTTGTATATGCTACCAAAATGTCAGCGAGCTAGCTAACGTATTAACTAAGTAACTTAACTTGGCCAAGATTACAGCTATGGACTTGTATATGGTTTAAAGCGCAAGCTGGTTGTTATTTATTTGTTCCTTCTACAGAACTTTCTATGAAATTGGAATATAAGCTAGAGATTTGTAATATCTAGTAGTGACTGTGGTGATGAATATTATTGAATAACTGAAGATGATAATAATGAAATGTGCATTGAGTCATTTGACAATCCTTTATCTGCATACTAATAAGTTAGAACCTGTTATTATATTTTTCCAATTATATCATGCTTCTTGTTACATTGTATTGTACCAGTGTCATAACCCTTCACATTTTTGTTAAAATTTACCCTTTGCACAAAACCAGATTTATCAGTTGGTTATGAATCTTATGAAATTTCTTTTAATATTTGTGGACAGAATCCTAAAACTTACACGAGTAGTGGCCACACAATCCTAAAATTCCACTCGTGGAAACGTTTTGCAAAATCTGTTTTTATATTACACTTAAAGTCGGTATCTAAACGCTATTTCATTAACGAATCATGTCTGCCATTTAATCTGCAGGTGGACGATATATGCACAAGTTTAATGAATTGAAAGTCTTGATGAGGATACAAGAGCAGCATTAAGGTTGATATGGCTGGAATGTATGGTTTTATGTTGTTAATTTAAATGTTTCTTGATATAATTTAGTTATTATCTTCTTGTACTTTTTTGACTGTTTGGTAGCCTATGCCTTATCATGTGATGATCTTAAGCTGGTATACACAGTTTCTTAATTTCAGTACAACATTTTTGTGGGATTTCTAATATGCTTATGTAATCTTATTGATGTGAAAAGATTTGATAGAACATCATTAGAAATTATGCTTCTTAGAATGAATCAAGATAGATCGAATTAGAGATTTACATCAAAAGGCCATAAAAATTCAAATGGACTAATGACGGGATCGTATGAGATCTAATTGAATTCTAAGTTTTTTCATGGTTTCAATTCATCAACAATAAGAGGAAGACATAACTGTCTAGCTAACTTCATGGTCTGCATATTGAAGGTGCGTTGGTTACTCATTCTTCTAGTGTCGGGTCAGCCGCATTGTGATAAGTGATCCTCTTCTTCCTGATGATTATAAACCAGTTAAGATATATAATCGATTGAGTGTAAAAAAAATTAGCTGCTAGATTGAAGAAAGTAATTCGATCACTCGCTCATTAGTGAAGTTCAAACTGCATATGTGGAAGCTAGGTAGAAACATTCTAGAAGGTACTATTTTTTTACATAAAATCTATTTCATGAACTAAATAGAAAAAGAAAAAAAAAATCTCTAATATACAAAGTTAATTTTGAAAAAACGTTCGATTAGTTAATTTGAGACTTTTTAGATTTAATCATGACTCAAATAGGGTTTGGAGCACGATTTTAAACTTAAAAGTAACGTAACTTATTTATAACCACTAAGCGGTTTGATTCAAGGCAAACTAATTTAGGTTGCCTGAGCAATCCTGTACGTATAAAGATGAAACTTTTATAATGGTATGCGAAATTTGTATTTAAAACTTTAATGAAATCCAAAGTCGTTTATTAAGATATTAAAAAGCGACTAGTGTCATTTTACTACCATATTCATCTATAGGAGCATCATAGTCGTAGCTGGTAGTGATAAACGGGACCCCGACTGTTCTTCCAAAGTTCGTTCTTCCATGATACTATTTACAGTAAGAAAAATATTCATTTAGTTAAGGAACTTCAACATAGTTCCTATATTTGCTGATAATTGACATCCTAACCATGTAGTAATTTGTGAACGAGCCTCCCTTTTGCTGATAGGGTTTGGAGCACAATTTTAAACTTAAAAGTAACGTAACTTATTTATGCTACATATCTCGAATTAAAATCACATTATCTCGTTTTTGCTAGTTATATATTGCTTGCTAATGCTAATTAAGCACTCATATATTAGTATTTAATTAATTATTACTCTACTTAAAATAAAAACTCATATCATACTTAATTCCTTAAGCTAAATGGTAAATAGAACAACAATGACTTTTAAAATAAATAAAAAATTGATGATGAAATGACATAATTTGTAATTTAACCTTTTAATTTCTCAACATATACACAATCACCCCCTCAACTTTCCATGCTATCATACTCCTCCGAGTATATATAAAAGTACACACACTCCCAATTTTATCCATCCCCTAAATATTCGTATCTGCGAAGTCTTATTATGGCAAAAAGGTCTCGCGGTCGTAAAACCCTAAAATTCTACACACTCAATCTCAAAGACACCAACATCGTCATCAAACGTTAGTCTGCAAATTCTCACTATTTTCTCTAATATTTTTTAATTCATCACTAATTAATTTCCATGTTTTTTGGTTTTTGATTTTTTTTTTTTTTTTTTTTTTTTTTTTGTAATCAGCTGGCGACAACGTAGTGGTGCGATCACCTTTTTGGTTCGATGAACCACACTATATCGCGAAAATTTCGAAGATCTTACCGAGTAACGGAGAACGTAATCCTCACGTGAGAGTTCAGATCTACTGGTATTATAGACCCGAAGATTCCATTGGTGGCCGGAGAATATTTCACGGAAGAAAAGAATTGTTCTATTCCGATCACGTAGATACACAGTTAGTTGATACGATTATCGGACAGTGTAATGTGTATAGCATGGACGAGTATAAGGAGCTCGAAAAAGTTGAAGAAAACGATTTTTTCTGTCGTTTCAATTATGGCTGTTTGAGTGGTAAATTCACTCCGGATGCAGTAATGGTGTATGTTTAAGCTCGATCCCTATTTTTACTTGTATTATATTTTTCATTTTTGATGATTTAAATTTTTCGGTTTAATCAATGTTTTTTAATTCTATTTGTTGATTAATTATAATATGGCATGCAGGTATTGCAAATGTCAGATGCCGGAAAATCCGGATGTACAAATGGTTGAGTGTGAAAGCTGCGGTGAGAGGTATAATTATTCGTTGGAACGTTTGATTTTTGTTTCGATGTTTGTAATTTGTTGCGTTTCTTTCGTATATTTTAAAGTTAAGCTGAGTTTCGATGTTGCTTAAACTTGATTTTACATTAGGTTATGTAGTGAAAACGTGCGTAGTTAATTAACTGGCAATTGTTCGTAATGAATCAGAAGGCTAAAAGAAAAGGGAACATCTATACGGTGATGAGAGTTTTGGTGCAAACAATATATTTAACTGTAATAAAAAGTTGTAAAGATAGAAGATGATGAAATACGTTTGGTATCATTACTCATTATAGGAGATGGAGTCAAATAAAATGATGCTTAACGAATATAAAGAAAGGTCTCGTTTTTTAGCATAAACAGTGTGTCAACTTAGTTGAGATTGGGATTTTGGCAGCGGCATTCACTGGTGTTTAATGAACAAAGTTTACTGTAACCATGTTAGGCTGGACCTTTATTGTATGTTAGTTTGCAGCATCTTTAATTCAACCTTCTTGGAGGCCTGAAATATTCGAATACATAACCTTTTACCTGTAAAATCAAGCTAATAAAATTGGAATTAAGGTCATATATGGATTAGTGACATGCTGATATATGGTGTAGAATATACATATGGGAACATAATTTGCATAGCGAGCCGAACGATATATACTTATAGACCATGCACATCAATTGCATTGATATCATATTTTCTTTGTATAGAGTATATGTATAGTAGTATAAGATATAATAATGAGTAGAATCTTTATTTATAGTATTTTAGAAAAGATCACGAGGACAGATATATATATCACTTGAAGGATATGCTTCTCGCTGCAGGTTGATGTATCCTAAAACGCTGTAGATTTATTACAAAGATATACGAATTCACAAAATAGCTCGCCAAACAACATACATATGTATTCCCTTATATTAGCCTGTCATCTTGCATACAATGTTTGAATCTCTGATGTGCACTCAATGCTTCAACTTTTGGGTTTACTTTGCTAGTATGATTATTATCAGTCTCTAGACTTACACAACTTTTTGGTTCAGTTTTCATCCAGCTTGTGTAGACATGACCTCGGAGACGGCTAAACGACTGGAGCATTTCTTTTGCCGCCCCTGTTTGGCCGAAACGCCTAAGATTTTCCTCCAAAATTCTGACTCTGCCTGAAGGTAATTTCTTCTCTCAATCTCTCATGATACAGAAAAAAATTTCATGTAAATAGGATTTGTATGCTGTGCTTTGAATACAGTAATGTAAAAATTACTTGTAAAGATATTTGAACTGAATGAATATAACGTAGCCATGAAGTCCAAAAACTTGGTTGTGTATTCTTAATTTCTACTGGATGATAAGAAAACTTAATAAATAACCATCCTTTATATAGCATATATCTAACATTTAGCATCCAGGGTTACGCGTGGTATATACGAATCTTTTGATTATATCTATTATTTTCCTTGTTAAATACATAGTATATACTTATCAAATTGTCAGCAAGCTAAATTATTATGGAACTTAGCTGACATTACCGTTATGGTTTAAATTGCTGGTTGTCATTTATTGGTTCCTTTTATAGAACTTGCTTTCGAATTGGGAATAGGGAGGTTTGTTAGGAAGTCACTACATTGACTAGTATATCGATCGAGGTTGTTAATAATGTAAATGATTGTGGTGATGAATAATTTTTGAATAACTGAACAAAAATGATATTTAGGAAATGTTGCATTGAGTCATTGGACAACCCTTGATCTGCATATTAGCTAAGAACCTGTATGTTTCTTGTTACTTTGTAATTTGTATTGTACCAGTATCATAACCCTTCACTTTTCTGTTAAAATTTACCCTTTGCACAAAACCAGCTTTATCGCTTGATCATTAACTTATTATGAAATTAGTTTTTATAGTTGTTAACAGAATCTTAAAACTTCACCCTCTGAAACTTTTTGTTATATCTGCTTTATATTAACCATTCAAATCAGTATCTGAACATTTTTGATTAACGGATCATGTCTAATATGCTGGCATATGCAGGTGGACTCAAAGTGTCATTGAACTTGATGCACAAGTTTAATTAATGAATCAAATGTCTTGGTGGCGATACAAGAGGATCAACATTAGGATGATAAGGATGGAAACTATAGTTTTATGTTGTTCGTATGTTTGTTGTACTTTTTGACTGTCTGGTACCCTATGCTTATGTGATCTTTAAGGTATAAACGGTTTCTTGTTTTCAATACAAACATTTTTGTAGGATTTCTTGTATGTTTTCAACTAAATTTTAATCTTCGATAAAGTTAAACAACTTTCAATATGATGATTCTTTGTGACTGAGCCCAAGGCACTTACACAAGTATAACTCAATTTGCATTAGGATATGGAACCAAACATGATAAGACCTATGAAAGTTCACTAGTACACTAACCTTTTGTATGGTATCTTTAGTCTTTCACAGTATCCTTTTTAGTAAAAGTTACACTGATTGTTACACAGCCATTTTACAAAATGACATAAATAGCACAACGATATTGTGAACAATATTTCATAAATTTTCCAACTTTCTCTTCAATGTGGGGATCTTGATCAGCACTACGACACTGTATTTTCCCTCTATGTACATTTCTCACCTTATCGTTCTTTTCATAATAGATATCCCTGATGCATCACCACCTATCTCCTCAAACACGACTATCAAATTTTGGGTGGGTTTCAACCAAGACCGAGGAACATGATACCTACAAAATTGGAACAAATATAAGGTGAATGTTGTTCTTGACATTCTTGATAAAGATCATGTTTTATTGATCATGGGAAATGATGTATACCATCGTTGAGTCGGTTCTCCACAACGAGTTTGACACTTGTCTGCCCGAAATGTACCAGCATAGTTGCAGGGGGTACAACTACCTTTTGCATGAGCTGTCCAATATCTTCCTATGCTCTGACCATTGATCCATACTTGACCCTTTCCCATGCTCTTCATGTCAATAGCCAAAGGCTCAACTCCTTGTGGTGCATTGAAATAAGCCTACAAGATTTACATTGCAATGGTCATAATATTATTTTGTTATTTTAATCGAGTTCAATTTTTATTTGTAAATCGAGTAAACAGAACACCTGAAGTCATACAGAACCCGTACCTTGTACCATGTTAGTGGCCTATGTTGCTGTACAAATAAGGACGCATCTGTCCAGTCTACAGAAGAAACTCCCATTGGTGAATCTAGGTTTCTGGATTCACCTTTCAGCCCAACCTGTATCAAACACGTAGGAAGAACGAAATACAAATTTACCCCTCCATTCTAGAAAGAATACAAAATTGCAATTTGAGGTCAAACAGGGTGACTTTCAAATGAAGCAGACCTGGTATGACCATTTCTGATGGGATAGATCCCTCGAGACATGACCTACCCCATGCAACACAACCGGTCCTAAAACTCCCGTTTTCCATAGCTCAAAATGTGGCCCGTTGTTCTTTAATCACATAAAAAGAACAGAAAAAAAGAAAAAAAAAAGAAAAAGGACAAAAGAAAAATAGTAATAAAATAATATGTTTAGATTTTGTTAAATCAATTAAAGATGATAAAATGGGCTCACTTGTAGCCCGATCGTAGCACTAAGCAGTTGAATCTTGTTCATTCCAGCCCGAAGATTGGCGTTTCCTGTGAATGAAACCTTCCTTGTTTCTTCATTTCCATATGCCGAACCTGATAAGTTCATGAACAAATGAAAATACGTAAATAACATTGCAAACGTGAGTTGAACATTTTCATATCAGAGTTGTACCAGCTAGACCGCCGTTGATGAAAACATGTAAAGCATGGCCTTCAGAATTCACAGTTAGAGTAGGAACACCATTCCCGTGTAACTCTGATGGGTTTATCACAACACTGGAAAACAAATTCAAAACATAAGTAGACATTTCGACTTAGTAATGTACAAGTTTTAATGCAGAATGTACTGCTTTTCTCACCTGGTAGTATACCAAAGGTAGTCACTTGTGTCTCTAGTTACACTCAACTGATCCAACAAACCAGATTTTATCATCTTTGAATCGATATCAACAGATGAAACATCTTCACTAAAAGTTTGCCATCGAAGTCTATTCACATTTGTCGGCAACATATTAACTAAAGATGTTTTGGATCCAACCTGAAATACCCCGAAAAAATTATTTAATTAGGAGTTGTCTCTAGATCCTAATGACTAATGCAGTATCACTGTGTTGTACTAACCAAAGCGGTATTAAAGGCAACATTTTTGCAATCAGGAAGAATGCTGATGGACCATGGTGGTAGATTGTAACGTTTGTTTCTAAACGTGACGGTTACAGAACCGTTGAGATGGTAATTGGCTAGAAATGCAGCACAACCTCCAGTTCGAGAAGAAAACACATGTGCCTGTAAAATACATGAGGACCGAATTTTACAAATGTAAATAAGAGGTAAGTGTCTATATGTAAGATAATTGAAGGGTAAAAAATATTAATAATTCTGTTCTAAAAAATAAAACATAAAAAATTATAATATTCAAAAAAATTGTCTCGGTAGCACAAAGCTTATATGCTGCTAGAGTACTAGTAACATATATAGGATGGTGGGGAAGTTTTTATTTTACAAACCTGTTCATACGTTCCTAAGGAAATGAATTCGGGATCAGCTGACAGAATAGCTCGTTCGCTTAATTTGATAGCTTTATGAAGCTCCTTTAGGTGATCGTATTTAGGTTGCCTGAGCAATCCTGTACGTATAAAGATGAAAATTTTATAATGGTATGCGAAATTTGTATTTAAAACTTTAATGAAATCCAAAGTCGTTTATTAAGATATTAAAAAGCGACTGTTGTCATTTTACTACCATATTCATCTATAGGAGCATCATAGTCGTAGCTGGTAGTGATAAACGGGCCCCCGGCTGTTCTTCCAAAGTTCGTTCCTCCATGATACTATTTACAGTAAGAAAAATATCATTTAGTTAAGGAACTTCAACGTAGTTCCTATATTTGCTGATAATTGACATCCTAACCATGTAGTAGTTTGTGAACGAGCCTCCCTTTTGCACAAAACGGGCAACAGCAAAGGCTAAATCTTGAACGGGTCGATGGGGTACTGGTCCACCAAAATCTGAAAACCTTTAACCATAGATTGCAAATGAATGACTAGATTCCACACTGTTTACAAGCATTGAAATTGACTTTCACTTTAAAAGTCAAACATCTTTCGATAAAAGTCATAATTATTCTTTAGTTTTTACATTTTAACGCTCGTTCCTTCTACAATGACGATCTTTGTACTTTTATCTGGTTTTAAAATTCCTCTGAAAGCATAAACATATACGTACTAGTTTTAGAACTGCAAATAATAAAATTTGAGTATGACAATCAATGAAGTACAAAGTAAGTACAACGTACCAGCCAGACCAAGCCTCGGTCCACAACGTAGGTTTGGTCTCTTTGTTATTTGGAGAAAAATAATCACAATAAAACCCATTGCAAGTATTTATCTGTAACACATTCAACCAACCACAAATCTTTAGCAATTGCCATAATGTTATTTGACACTGTTTTAGTAGAAATACTCGCACATTTTGGCCAATCCGGATCATGTTTGACCACTAACGGGTAAAATGGATGGATTCTTAAAAATTTTTCAAAGGAAACTGGTTTCATGAGTTAATAGTCACCCAAAGTGTATATTCAAAGCTTAAAACTTCCAAAATCATTTTATTTAAAAAGTTATTACTGAATTAATAGAAATTAATTAATCTTATTTCAAAAGTAAAAATGAGGACAAAAACTGTTCCGGGTCAACCCAACCTTGCCTATTCCACCAAGCACAAAAACCTCTCATTTTGACCCGTTACCCAAACCACCCGGCCCATTCTTTCTACCAACTTTACCAGCAATGGTAGGTAGGCCAGAGTTTTCATGTGCCAAAACTTGGATTTTTGTCTAGTATCCTGACACTACAATTATTGTTAAAAGAGAAGAAAGACACTAAGAAGTACATACAATAGGATCAGGAGCATCATCTTGCTTGCACATAACCCAAGGGACTCCGGTGTTCAGCCCAACAGCCATTTTAGCAGCCCAAGTCAAGTAAGCCTGGCCAGCTGCTCCATATGCATGGCTTTCGGCCCCATACTCATTCTCTATCTGCCCCCATCAACCAAATTTCATATAAGAAGCATACCCATTTTGTATCTTTACATTATTTCATTCTATTTCAACCATTTTATTCAGATCTTGATATCACCACAAATGACAGCTAGTAAATCGTATAAACGGGTAGATTTTGAACTTATGAAGCCAAATCGTGCAAGAAACTGGAAGTAACCTGAGATAGGATGATTGGGCCACCTTGAGACTCGAACAACCTTTCATTCTTCATCATTTGAATTATTTTTGTGGTGAACTTTTGCATTGCCATCTGCATTTACCAATCAACAGTGTCAGTATAAATAGAAAAACAATATAAAAGATAGGCAAAAGTTCACAACTTTATCATAATAATGATTAACTTTAGTTTTGTGGCAAAAAAATATAATTTACATGCAACAAAACATTTACTGTTAACTGTATAATTAGAAGGGCAACAAAATACTTTCTATTACCTTGTTTATAATCATTCTTGTGTAAAAATATTAACCTGACCCATTTTGATCCTTATTGAGCGATTAACCAGTTTTACCCGTTATCGGACCCACCTAGCCTACCCATTTTACATGTACATCCATCCTTAATGGGTTTCTCCAGATATTCTACTTTTTAAAGTTTGGATTTTGAATAATACAAATTGAATAAAAGTAAACAGAGGATTTGGAGGATAAAGATATACCTTGAATGGTGCATTATTAGTTCTGAAACTGATTCCGGGAACATATTTTAACCAAACAGGCAAACCCCTTTATCAAAAATCAAACCTCTAGCATTAATCACAGTAATATCTGTAAGAAAATCACTAAAAAAAATGCATAAAGCCATATTATACTAAACAAAATTACCCAAAATTCCACTCTGCACAAACAAATGGTCCAATTCTAAGATGCATATACAGTCCAGCTTTCTGAACCAGCTTTACAAACCTTACTAAATCATATCTTCCTTCAAAGTTATACTGCAATTAATCCACCAAATATAATAAATCACCATTAACTTGGTCAAAATAATTAAATAAATAAATAAAATGTTAAATTAAAAGGATAAAAAGGAAAAGAGAGGGAAAAAATGAAGAAGCAGAGTAGTACATTGCCAGGTGTAGGTTCATGGCCATTCCAAAATACATAAGTATCAATAACATCCAAGCCTCCATCTTTAGCTTTCTGAATGAGATCTTCCCACATCTGCATCAAGATTCCAATTGGGTTATTCTTTTTTTACCAAAAAAGAGCAACTTCAAATAAATTTTTATTAAATAATAAAAAAGTACTAAATTTATGAAGAAAAAAATGTGAAGAACATAGAGATTACTTCAGGAGTACTTCTTGGATAATGTATAGAACCAGAAAATAGTATTCTTCTTTGGCCATTAATGATGAGAGATTTCTTATCATAAGTCACACTGCATTGAGTAACCTCAAAACATAACAACATCAACAACAATGAAGTGCATACTAGACTTGTACTGCTGGTAACCATTCTGGAAGCTGAGTTAGCTGCCAATCTTTTTCTAAAACTCCAAGAAGAGTTGGTATCTTTGTGTGTGTGTGTGACTGTGTGTATGTATATATATGTAATGTGTGTGTTTTTAATGGAGTGGTAACAAAAATATTCAGCTACTATTTTTTAAAACATTGACTGTATTTATATATACTTTGAAAAAGCCAACAATTATTAATTATATTTATAAAAAATAAAATTATACAACCAGAAAAATAGCTTACAAGATTGTCTTATTGTGGTTGAAGAATATTTGATAATTTTGGGGAATAGTTAGATTTTTGATAATTAGCTTAAAGAAATGGAGGTACTAAAAAAAGGTTGAGATAAAGTGTTAAATTATGTGAGAGTTTTTTGGGATAAAGAGACTCATTAAAGTGAACTAATCATATATTTGAATGAATTCACACTTTTATTTGTAATTAGTTCATAGAGTAAGGTTCAAATGAGTACACCAATTTTGAGTGAGAATGAGTGAATCAACAGATTTCTGCCATGTGTCACTTTATTCTCTCTCCTCCACACTTTATTCTCTCTCCTCCACATTTTTAAAAATTAAATATCTCACAAACGGTAAGTCGAAAAATCATGAAAATTGCACCATAGAATTCAGCGTTTTCTCCTCTTCGATTTGCCGTCCCTCAAGGCATACTTTTGACAACTTTTTTTTTTCTCATTTTTTGGTGGGTTTCACAAATTAGTAACACATGTGTTAGTGATTAGTTGTACATTTAATTTGTGGTTAAGGTTAGGGTTTAGGGTTAGGTTTAGGGTTTAGTAGGGTTTATGGTTTAGGGTTTATAAGGGTTTAGGGTTTAGAAGGGGTTCAAGGTTTAGGGTTTAGAAAGATTTAGGGTTTAGCGTTTTGTAAAGCGTTTAGGGTTTAGGGTTTGTGGTTTAGGGGTTAGTGTTTAGGGTTTAGGGTTTGAGGTTTGGGGTTTCGGGGAGAAACCCCAAACCTCAAACCATAAACCCTAACCCCTAAACCCCAAACCCTAAACCCTAAACGCAACACTTTAACACATGTGTTAGTAAATGTGAAACTCACCAAAAAAATGAAAAAAAAAAACTCTCCGAAAGTATGTCTTGAGGGACGGCAAATCGAAGAGGAGAAAACGACGAATTTAATGGTGCAATTTTCATAATTTTTCGATTTGTCGTTTGTGAGATAATTGATGTTGGGGGTAAATGGGTTTTGTACATGTGGAACATTCTCTTTGTACACATGGCTTGATATCATTGGTTCCCTCATTTTCACACAAATTTATATTCTCATTTGAACCCTACCCTTAGTTCATATAGGAACATAGTGATCGGAATATCTGATATCAAAATTATTAAAGTGTGTCAAATCTAATTAACATTTCACTACTAACCGAGTTTATAAACTTTTTACTAAGCTTAAAAGTATCATTAGTGGGATACTATATAAAGTGTAAGAGTTGATTCAAATATGTGATTTCATATTCAAGACTCGAAAGATTCAGATTATCGGAACACAAAAGGACCTCTAATACTTGTTAGAAAATTATATGAATGACATATATGGTATCTCGTGACTGAAACTGATGCGTTAGTTGGTGCCAACTCAACGCCACATCAGTTTTTTTAAATAAAATAAATGTAACTGACGAACAATTGACTAAACACTACCAAAAATAACACTGTCACTTCAATTTCTAATTGTGTGAGATCCAATTGACAAATGATTGTAACCAAAAGACGTAGAACATTAGATCTTTATCTTACATGGTTATAAAATCTAAATGACCGAACAAAAAGACATAAACCATAATTAGACACATGGTTTCAAACTTCTAGACGACCCAAATCAATACGACAAAAATATAAAACATTAAAACAAACCAAAAGCTTACAATTTAACGTATAAAAGGGTCAAACATTTTTATATTAATCAATAACCAAAACCACAAGCACCTAATATCCAAAATGGGTCACCCAAGATTTTTTGGGTATGTAAATTTGTTGATTTTTCTACCAATCCCACATAATTGCTCAAACATTTAAAAACATTAAATCACTAACTTTAATGATAACAATATTATTAAAGTAATGACAGCTGCTCCTAAAGAAATTTGTGCCACACCACATTCAAACTTCAAAGGGCTTTTTATTTTTCTTCGTGTCTTGTTTGTTTGTACTTTTGGCACAAATTACCTTTTTACTAAGGTAAATTTGTATGGTAGGAATTACTTTGTATAAATAAATACATTTTATTTGACATTATTATAAATATTTTTTTTATGTAAATCGTTTCCCTTTTTCTTTTTGGATAAAATGGATTTATTTTAATAGTTAGTGTATCAGCCGTCTAAGAGTAAATCCAGTTTGATAAATATGAAAAATGGTTAATAGCATGAAGTAAATGAATTTGCATTATTTTATATATTAAATTAGCATTGAGCACATTCGATTCACGGCCGTTTTATACATAGTATATTAGTATTGATATAATTTGTAAAATATAATGGGTTCAACTTAAATGTGCAATTATTATTGAAAATGAAAATGGTTAATAAGATAACCAAACTATAAAGGAAACAAAATATTTTGAAGTGCTAAAACTACTAATAATAGAAATTGTAGACTGAATAATAAAAATTGTACATTAACCAACATAAAGAGACATTAAAATGAATACGCGATAAAGACATGAATGAATTTAAATTTTCAAAGTTAATAACAAAATATATATTCACGAGATTTATTAAGGCAATAAATGAGTTGGCATATGTATGCTTCTTTTTATGGTGAGATTTTTTTATTTTGTCATATCAACTTTTTAAAGCAAAAGGAAACCTAATAAGTTGTCACATTAGCTTGTCACAACCATTTAAATGGTGAGATTATCGCAGCTCTCTCTCGTGGAGAGTTTATTTTTTGTGTTTTCGCTTTTTCCTCTTTTGGGTTTCCAATAAAATGTCGTTCAAAAAAATACAATTAATCATATAGCTTAGCCTTGTTGCTCATTTGACTCCAATGGAGACTAAAATCTCTTACAAACTAATCCTGGTATTGTACTTTTTACTCCCTGTGTTGATCCATCAAGTTCTCTAAGGATTATATTATTTCGAGGTGCCTCCGATACAGCTATATTAACTTGTATCATCTTCTTCTTAAAATTGTTTAGCTTTACACTTGGATTTCGGACCATTTTTATCAACAAGTTTACTGCGGCTACAAAATGGGTGTAATCCAACATAAAATCACCAAAATGTAACTCTTCTTGCAACGGTTGAGGTCTCATTAGTGCTGTAACACCCTGATTTCAAAAATACGGATTTCAAAAATTTTCTTTAAGTAAATATAGTAGTGCGGAAAGCAATGTAACCAATAATGTTGGTTAAAACGTTAACTCGGTGTTACATAATCTATATCATAGCATACCATAAGTAAACCCAACTGTCGCACCCCCAAAACACATGGCAGCGGAAGTTGGAGGTGTCACGGGGGTGCCGACCAAATCAAGTATCATCACATAAAGTTACATCGAACGACCTCTAGTATGTTGTTTCCTGTGGGTAGTCCTACTGCATCTGTGAACCTGAGAATACACACTAAAATGGGTCAACATAATGTTGCTGAGTTTCATAGCCCCTTTTTACTTGTTTGAACTGTTTTGGGGTGAGAATACATGCATTGTTTTATGAACTGTTATGTGAACTGTTTTATGAACTGTTTTTAGGAAAACACTTATACGTATTTCATGAGTTACTTTCTATTCCACTAAGGCCGATACAACCATTTAAATCTGCTGATTTACGCTTGCGATATTGCGGTAAAGCAATACAAAACGATATTTCGGTAAAGCAATACAAAACGATATTGCGGTAAAGCAATACAAAACGATATTGCGGTAAAGCAATACAATACGATATTGCGGTAAAGCAATACAATACGATATTGCGGTAAAGCAATACAAAACGATATTGCGGTAAAGCAATACAAAACGATATTGTGGTAAAGCAATACAAACATTTTGATATTGTGGTAAACCAATACAAACTATTAAATCTTGTGATTTACAAATACGATATTGACAATAGTATACAGAACTTGATTTATACAGAAACTCTGTTTTACAGAACTTTATTTTACAGAACTTTATTTTACAACAAGAAAATCATGTGTTTACATTATTACTTTACAGGATTAATCAGGTCTCATGCAATCCGTATAAAAAGTTGTTACAGTACTTGTGATCATAAAAGCAGTTGTATAAAACAGTTGTATGTATTCTCACCCCAGTTAGAAAACAGTAAAAAGGGGCTATGAAACTCACCAACTTTATGTTGACCTTTTAGTATGTATTTCTCAGGTAACCCGCCGCAGTAGGAAGCTATTGGATAGTTCGAGTCGCATTGTTTTCCAAACATCAAGAGATTAGATTGCATGTAGCTGTATTTTGTAAATTCAGTAATGTATTAGAAATCTCTTAACGGTTTATGCGAAACTCCAGATATATTTTGTAAACATTTGAATTATGGTAATTTAAATATTTTCAAACGTCTCATATAGAGGTCGTTTGCATAATCTTTGTGTTGTGATATTTGATTTGGTCGGCGCCCCCATGACACCTCATGTTTCCGCTGCCACGTGTTTTAGGGGTGCGGCACCAACGGAAATATAAGTCTTTATCTACATAATCAATCTACTAAATGAGCTAAGGCATGAAACATAATTTCCTTAATCTTCTACCCAGCTCACTCACAATCAAAGTTTAAGTCTTTAGCTTCCTAACCTGCACGGTGTACACAATCGGACAAGTAGAGTGTAGAGAAACAAGTGTCAGTTTATAAAGGTGAGTAAGGATAATGGGTTCTATATTATAAAATGCCAATTAAAATCTTTATCAATAAAGAAAATCTTTACTCTTTATCATTCAACTCAGTCATGCAATATCAACAATATATATCATTGAATTACAACTAACAACAAGGAAAGAACTCATGTTAAAGTCCTAAAGCCGTGCCTAATCTTTATCGGGTAATCTTTAATCTTTTATTCTTCTTTTGATCTTTATTTCGCTTAATCTTTTCATATTTATCTGTCAATTCATGTAGGGTTAGTCCATTAGCCAACCAAGCACTCAGGGGTGAGTCTAAGGGGACCATTTGGGGGAAATCCTACTCTTTCCGACAAAGTAGATAGTATGGGAATACAATCCACAAGTGTTGTTAGGGAATGAGTCCTCCCACACAGTGATTAGCTCATTCCGTGAGACGATACTACTAGTGTGTGGAAGTACCACGTATCGCTCAGGTGGGTAAGGTAACTAAGTCACTCTACTTATATAACACCCTTCATTTCTCAAAGCCATTTTTTTTTTTTTTTAAACCGGAAGCGAAAGTCCAACAAACATTAATGATTGTACATTATATAGTACTCATATTAGTCAATCTATTTCAAAACATGATTTAACATTTTGGGTGTTACATAATTTGAAAGACAACAATGATTTTATGAAATCAAAGATCAGAGTAAACATCGGGTCATCAAACATTCCATCCAGTCAGCTGCTCCTTGCTCATCCCATAATCTAATCATATCCTGCAAGGAGTGGTAATGTGGGGGATTAGCTCAACGCTAAGTGAATGAACTAATAACCATCAACACAGCTTAGCCTAACAAATATGTTTACAACTAAGCATAGCATACTAAACGAGTTTACAGCAACAGCATCGTAAACACACAATCATTTGTTTACAGCATAAAGCAATCGCAAACAAATATCATCCAAGAGGATCGGCGGTCCTTGAGGTGCCCTCATGCCCGGGTGGCCCCCAAGCAACCTCACACCAACTGCAGGCCAATACAGCGGTAAACCGATAGCCTAGGTACTATTTACCCACACAACACAGTATTCCTATAACCATCCGTGTACAAGGACCTGTGTTGGCAACTCAATAGTAACCTTAAGCCCAAACCATGTTGACCTCTGAAAACACATATGCCCAAAGGCCAGATATCACAAAATCTATATCTATCAAGGCAATATGTCAATCCACAGTTTATAAGCAGTAAAACCACGTTTACCCATTGTAACCAAATCTGTTACAACTAAGTTACGCTGAAGGTTACAGGTCCACTCACCAACACCTCCGTCGTCCACTCAGTAGTCTAATGTCACTGAGTCTTCTCCATATCTATGAACATTATAAACAATGAGTTAGTAATTAATTCATATCATATAACTCATTTAACTTAATAATGTTAATCATCATCATTAATCCCTTATAATATAATCATTAACAATACTTATCAATTATACACTAATATCATCAACTTAACACATGGATTCTTCAAAATCAACCAAACTCACAAACTTTATTAATGATCATATATCAACTTCATCATTTCTAAGTTAGGCTTAAGTTATAATCATGAATTAAACAATAACTAACAACTCTAACACAACACCAAACTTCAATCCATGAATATTCAAATAAACCCATAACTATCCATATGATTATCTCTTCATTCTTAAACTAAGATTAAGGTTATAATCCACATATAAACATCAACTAACTATCATGCAAGTATTTCAAGCTTCAATTTCAAGTAATTCATGCTAATTCCATCAATTACCCAAAAACCCATTTTGATTACAACTTGTATAACATGATTACTTCATTTATAGGTTAAATTAATATTACTAACCATCTTACAACCACTTATTAACATCACTTTAACCAATTTCATACTTTAAATTCGGATTAAAGTCATTAACCCATCAAAATCATCATAAACTCAAAGAATCACCATAAATCTATAATCTTAAGCTTGAATCTAGTTAGTAATCAACAATAACATGTTTAACTAACAACAATTTCACAAAATCAAACCCTAATTTCGGATTAAACCAAGAACATCAAAAACCCCCAAATTCTAGGTTATGCAAAATGAAGAACATGTGATTATACCTTGTTTTAATGATGAAGGAAGCTTGAATCCAAGCTTAGAAGCTTCAGTTTGATGATTTCTTCATGTTTTGATTTAGGGTTTCACATAGCTAGTATGTATGCATCGTACGTATGTATGTATGTGAAGGAAATAAAGACTGACTCAATTATTGAGTATAACATATAATTGGTTAATTTCATTCCCCGTACTTATTATTGTCTGGAACTTAAAAATCATTTGCGGGGAAAAACAATTTTGTTTTACCGTCAATTAAATAAATTTAAAACGAGTAATATTTTACTATCCACAATAACTCATTTAGCTAATGGACCTATTAAATTTATAATTATTCACAAGACATTAATTATTTAAAAACACACTTAAATAATTAAATAAATAAAGAAATTACCGATTTCGACTAGGCCCAAAACGAGGATGTTACAAATCTCTCCCCCTTAAAGAGATTTCGTCCTCTAAATCTAATCGCACCTAGTTAACCTATTGTAATCAAATCACGTAAACAATAACTAGTATATGTACATACGACATGTGTGTACATTAGTCTAAGTATCTATGCATCCACATAAACACTAAACGAGTACTCTTTATAACATACTTACATGGTATATTTTTAATTCATCTACTTACACATCACCAGTGTGTATTACAACTTAAATTCACATAAGTCTTGATAAACCTATATAAGCATAACCGCATATATAGCGAAAATAATAGTAGTTATAAACACCACCACATGCACATTTGTAATAAAAGTTTAACTCAATTCATAACTAACCATTTAGCTAATAACCATGTATCTCTACTTTTTGCAATTAGTTAAATACTGATTTACGGCTTGTAAATGTAACACCACCAGGTTACATGAAGCCCTATGCTTAGCCATATAAACACTTTGGATCACACAATTACTTAAAATGAGTGAAACACATAATCCTTTATTTTAATCTTAATCAGAAAACTAGCGACATGCTAGGATCTTTAACCCGAATATAAATACTTACATTCCTTTCTCTTAACAAAACAACCACAATGTTTATAAAACTTCAATGTTCATATTTACAATGAGAATTTAATTTAGATCATGCAAGCAATTAACCACATACATCATCCTTAAATGATGAAGCATCAATAACCTTATCCATCACAACTATTTATCCAAGGATCAGTTTTTGTCAATTGAAACACTACTTGATCATGCAAAATCTATTACTCATATGTGTTTCAAATCATACAGCTTAATTCCACCTTTAAAAGCAAGGTAAAAGTCAATTTCCTATGATTAAAATCATAATCTACAAAATCACATAGCACCAATCTCAACAGATAATTGCTATTATACATCAATGGGTACTTGCTATCTCAGCACACGTACCACATTATCAAAATGTGCTAATCATCAACACATTTTCAACAATATTCACCTATTTAATCCATTTTAGCTGACCTCTACTTAACTTATTTCATCACATAACTTTTTCAAATTACAGTTTACCACTTTACCTAACCATCAGATATACAACAACACATAAAATCACATGTAATTCGCACTTAATGATAATATAATTATCAATTTGTTAAATTTAAACTCTTATTTTATAGACTATTTCGTCTTTCTCATAGGCATAATTTCGCACCTTTTTCTAACCATAAACTATCCAGACATGGCAGCCTTTACTTAACCTTTATTATCATGAATGAAGAATCACGTACTCATCTTAACAAGTAGTATAAACAGTTCAATTTTTTCTTTTACAACGTTTCTACATTAAACGATAGTTAATTAGTTTACTACCACCTTATATTAGTCAGTCAATAACCATTTCATAACTGCAAGTCAATACATGTTACTCGTTATTTTAAAACCATTTAATTTCATTTGGTACTTAGTAGCCTCAACAATCTCCATGTGAAATGGCATAATATGAATACGTTGGCCAGACGTCGTTATATTATGCCAGTCACACTTTATTCTCAGGCCACTTCATACCATCAATACCAATGTAATGGATTTTAAATTCTAACTTATTACAATATTGAAATCAACAATTATCATACATACAACAACAATCTTGCAGCAATTACTCAACTATATTTCAAGTTCTTACACTATTCCACTTATCATATAATTAAGCAAATATATACAACACAGACATGCAACCTCGTTTTCACTAGGTTATTATCATATGTGAAAGGTCTAACACAATGCATCAATCAACCCTTATACTACCTGATTCAATATTAAATTACTATTTACATCTCTTACTACTTATAGTATAAAGAGTACCAAACACTTCGTCGATGTGAAGTGTATTATTCAACCTATATTCATCAATTTATATACCTTTACTGATTTACTAGAAAGCATTTCATGTTTAACTATCACACATATATAAGTTCATATACTTGTTTCTCAATGTGACACAATAGCTTTATCACATGTCACTTAGTCCACATAATATGATTCACATGATTATCTAATCAATGTTTACTAATTCTTGCTATTAGCAACAATCAACAATACCATTTGCTGGTATACCCTGCAGTTAAATAAACAGCCCACAACCGACTCATATAAAATGAACCATATAGACCTCTTAAAACAAGTTTTAATATTGCATATAGTCACAGGGATGATCTCTGGGCTCAAAGAAACAAAAGCCCAATTTAAATCGTAAGTCAAAAGTTCAAAATAAAGTCCGAAAAACAGTAAAATGCCATTTTCGGGCCCCAAACGACCCCGAAGTGCCCAAAACTGACAGGGCTCATGGCAAACCGATGAGCTTTGACCGTTGGGCCGTTTCCGAGTGACCCTGTAAATTTCGTCTTAATCGGACACCGAAATTTTTCTAAAATTTTCCTACGTCAAGTATTACGTCGAACGTCGCAAAAAAAAATTTTTTTTTTTTTTTACTAACGCGATCCGGGAAACAGGTCAGGATCGCGTTCCCTAGTGTAAAATATTCTGTAACCAAATTAGGCATACAAACGCGATCCGGAGAAGTGAGCGGGATCGCGTTCCCAAGAGAAAACGCATCTGCACAAATTACACACACAAACGCGATCCTGGAAAATGGCTGGGATCGCGTTCCCAAGCAGAAAATAATCTGAGCCAAAATAACACGTACGAACGCGATCCTGAGAACATGTTGGGATCGCGTTCCCAAGCAGAAAATCTGAGGTTCAGAAAATCATATTTTTAACCAATTTCAAACGCGTATAACTTTTACTCGTTTAGAGTTAGACTCTAAAATTTTGCAGGCACGTCCACTATGCCAAAATGAAACTTTTCCTTTTTACACTTTTTCAATTTACACGTTTTACGAGAAAACGGACGTACGACTCATTTTTGACCATTTTTGACCATTTTGGTTGACACGCTATATTTCAAACGACTTGGGTTCTGACTTCCACCTTTTACCAACATGTTTCTATATACATTAGTGACGTGTGGACATAATCGTCACCTACAAACACTCATTCTACATTGTTTTGACACGTTGACCCGTTTAGGGGTCCAAATGGACATTTTTTCCAATTTCATTCATAATGATCACATTAACACTTTTAATCCACATTTTATCTATACTTATGACTTTAAGTCACTTTAAAAGTCATCATACACAAACCACATCTAGTTTTAGCCGTTTTATCACTACGTGACCCATTTGGGCACCTAAATGACCCGTTTAGGTTTATGAACATATAAGCACTATTCTATTACCCATTCCACACAACCTCGACTAATCCAAGTCAAACTCAACCATTATCACTATTGGTGTCATAACCTTAAAACACCAATTTCACATATTACCATCATATTTGCACAATTACATCAAGTTTTCAACATTGACCTTTCCTAAACTTGTCAATACATATAAAGACATCGTTGACTACTTTGACTTTTCAGGTCAAACACACACCTTACTTGTGGTATACCAACACCTCATTAATTTCCTTATGGAAAGTTTTATCAACTCACTATATCAAGATTTACTACTAAGCACATAATCAACTTATGCTAAACACATAGGCAAAATCAACTTACTCATAAATGAGAAATCATATCAATCTAATTCAATTTACTTCACTAATCATAGTCCTCATAGCAAGTAAACAATTCAAACTTATTTAATTTAAACAAGCTTATAGAGAATTACCTGATACTTTTACACCAACGAACATAGAGGAATCATTGAGAATACCAATCGGTTACTCATGTTCCTCCTTCTCTGCAACCAAAACACAATCTCACATCTTGTTAAGCGTTAGTACATATTCCACTACCCAATTATCATGCAACAACTAACCCCACCTTCTGGAATGTTTGACTTGACACAAATCCAGATTTGGGATTGAACACCATTAATGTTCAATTCACCCAAACCTATGCTCTGATACCAATTTATAACACCCTTCATTTCTCAAAGCCATTTTTTTTTTTTAAACCGGAAGCGAAAGTCCAACAAACATTAATGATTGTACATTATATAGTACTCATATTAGTCAATCTATTTCAAAACATGATTTAACATTTTGGGTGTTACATAATTTGAAAGACAACAATGATTTTATGAAATCAAAGATCAGAGTAAACATCGGGTCATCAAACATTCCATCCAGTCAGCTGCTCCTTGCTCATCCCATAATCTAATCATATCCTGCAAGGAGTGGTAATGTGGGGGATTAGCTCAACGCTAAGTGAATGAACTAATAACCATCAACACAGCTTAGCCTAACAAATATGTTTACAACTAAGCATAGCATACTAAACGAGTTTACAGCAACAGCATCGTAAACACACAATCATTTGTTTACAGCATAAAGCAATCGCAAACAAATATCATCCAAGAGGATCGGCGGTCCTTGAGGTGCCCTCATGCCCGGGTGGCCCCCAAGCAACCTCACACCAACTGCAGGCCAATACAGCGGTAAACCGATAGCCTAGGTACTATTTACCCACACAACACAGTATTCCTATAACCATCCGTGTACAAGGACCTGTGTTGGCAACTCAATAGTAACCTTAAGCCCAAACCATGTTTATAACACCCCTCGTTTCATTATAAACAATAATATAATAATGGCGACTCGGAAGCGTATATTTAAAACATACTATCAATGTACTCAAAATGTCAATAAACTTTTTCAAACTTATTACATGACATTTCAACAAACTCGGTGTTATATAATTCAAAACATCTATTTAGTTATCAAATTAACATCAGAGTAACAGCCTGTCAAACATTTCATCCAGTCAAAACACTTCCTGCCCTGCCCAATATGTCCCATCTATTTCAACCTGCAGGAAAAACTGTGGTGGGGTTAGCACAACGCTAAGTGAGTGAAACTATAAGCAACAGTCCAACCTAGCATAACAATCTGTTTACGTCAAATAACAATAAACAGAAAATCAATCAATCACTCGACATCCAATCAATGTCATACACACAACATCATGAGGATCGGTGGTCCCTGAGACACCCTAATACCGGTTTGGTACTCAAGGAACTCTTATCATTCATCTGTATTGGCCCATACAGAACTACCGATAACTTGTTGTCGATCACACACGACCTCGATCTCTAAACCAACCTTTCAAGTTTCCGAGATCTCCTGTCGTCTACAACAACAACAAGCCCAACCGTCAAATCAAGTTGACCTCACAGTCTTACATAATAGCACAATCAGCCAAGTAAGCAACTAGTTAATCTATCATGGCAAGATATCTCAACAGATGCATCATATCAAAGTAATACTATAAATTACTCGTTGTAAATCAAATCATTACAACTAAATCACACTGAGGTTACAGATCCACTCACCGACTACCTCAGACCTCCACTCAGTAGTCTAATATCACTGAGCCTTCTCCACATCTGAGAATTAACCAATCAAATATAAGTTAGTAATCAAGATCATCAATACTAAACTTATATCAATCTTTAACATTTAGGAACTTAACATAATTAACATTTCAATTACTAGTTCCTAATTGTTGTATTAATGATTACAATAAATCATTATCATATAATTACATATATTAACATGTATCAAATATAAATCACATTACTTATTAAAATCAAACAAGAAATGTGACACCAGCCTATCAAGCCGCCGGCTTATCTATGAAGCCGCCGGCTTCAAACCACCACCCGCCGGCTTCACCTTCCAAACCGCCGGGTCAATTACCAAATGTGGTAACATAACTAAACTTCGTTTTAAAGCTTACACTACCCGCCGGGTCGGGTTTATACTCGCCGGGTTCCTGCCAGATTAACCAAGCCGCCGGCTTGCCCCACGAAGCCGCCGGCTTCTATCATCGTCCCAGCCATCTGCGTCCTGTTCAAACCCTAACTCACGGGTTTAATACCCAAATCACTCAAAACTCGATTTTAAACAGTTTTAAACCACTAGAAACATCAAGTAATCATCATATAACACTTATAACATGTTTCTAACATCCAATTCTTCCAAATCATCAATTATCCCAATTTCAATCAAATGGAAATAATTAAACTTACTTCTTGATTTGAAGAACAATGAATTGAGAATTGATATTGGTGAAACTTCAATCAATCTCAGCTTCCAATTCTAAGGTTTCAATTCCTGATTTGGATTTCATAGAGTTTTTGATAGTTTTGAAGTTTCTAAAATGAAACTTTCCTAAAAAGGAAATGATATATATAAGTCGGCCTCATCAAACCGCCTTCAATATACGGGTATAATTTAATATCCCATCCCAATATATTGTCTGGAACCCGAAAACCATTTGCGAGTCCAAACATTTTATTGCACCGTCAACTATATTAATTTACAACAATTAATAATTTACTTATCACATTGGAATATTCGGCTCCTATTCCAATTATTTCAACTAATTCAAGCAATATTATTTCCAAACACATTTAAATACTAATTTAAATCAAGAAATAATATAAAACAACTAGGTCCATTTCGAGGATGTTACAACTCTCCCCCCTTTAAAGAGATTTCGTCCCCGAAATCTAACCTCAATCAATCTGACTAATGTGATATAATCACATTCATCTTATCATACATTGATCCTCAATAGCAACTTACAACTATACTTAGACTGTTTGAATTCTTTCCACATGCACATGTTCCCATGAACATGCTTCTATCTTTTCCTACGCACACATACAGTGCATCCATCAAATATCATCAATCAGATATATCTTATAGATAACCACTTACTTTAACAAGTGAAACCTATAATCACTTAAACAACAAGTGAAATCTAACATCAATTAATAGGTCTATGCAACCAGAAATTAGCAACATGCTAAAATCTTTAACCTATTACCAATGTTCATCTCTGTTAACAACAAAACAGCAACAACAGTATCATAACAACAGGGTTCTAAAACCACCATACCTGTATTCATACTGAAATTAAATTTCAGCTTACAACTAGCAATCAATCTAATATACAGATAACAATCTCAAATCCTTACCACCAAAGATTTGAAATTCAAATCTAAGTCAACTTTTCATTCAAAAGTTTCATACCTACTCTTGTGAATAACCTATCATATTCACATATCACTTTAATCATATGAAATCCTTTACTTAAAAGTAACCCAGATTCATATCTCCTAAATAAGCAAAGCAGAGGTCGCACTCAGTAGGTAAGGCCACAATCAACAAGTACTTTGCTCAATTAACAAAAGTACCAAAATCAAACATTACCTACATTCAACCAACCTCTACATTGACTTATTTCCACTGGTAACAACCTATCAATTGTTAGCAACAACAATTGACCAAACAATAATCACAGCACTAGTGATTACACACCACAGTATATCTATCAACACTCACTATTTATTTTCAAAATCTAACTAACCATCAAGTTAGAATTTATATATTACTTAAACTGGTAAGACATCCAGAATCTTATCTTAGCAACCAGTTAATTCAATTCAACCTCAAGTTAATTACAATCAACTAACCTTCACATAACTTATGGCACATTTTAATTCATTATATTAAAACTTATCATGCCATTTATTATCATGTATATCACACATATACTTACACAACTTCAGGTACTCTCTTAAATGGACACATACACATCAATTCCATTTAATCCTATACACTAGGCCATTCAGACTATTAAAGTCTTTATCAAGCCTCCCCATTACTACTAATCATCACATATCCATACCACAGGACATGGAACAATTACTAATCAACAACCCTATGTTTCACTTATATACTTACCAACTCGTATATAACTTAAACATTTCAACTTAAACTTACAATAAAAGCTTGGTGAATACAATCATTACCTATCAATTTCAAGGTTTCCCTTACTTCCTAACATATACAATTTCTTAAAATATGAACAATCATTCAATTCATATTTCCTCAATTTATCAAACAAAGATCAACTAAATCTTTAACACTATCCAGCTCCAGATATACTTTCATATCATTCCTTAGTTAGATCTAATCCCAATTTACCACTTTATCACTTACTTTATTTGCATACAATCAACAAATAACTTTTAGTTATTTCTTATCTCACATTCTTACCCAATCAAAGCTATCATCATAAACTTCATACACTGATAAGATTTTCTTATCACAATTCTAATCAATGTGATTTAATTATTCTAACATATCTTAGCAAATTATAACTGTCATATCAAACAATGACTTTATATCTGTATAATTCTTCAACACATATTCAGTTCAAATATCAAATATTACCCAACTGAATACTCAATTATACTTAACACTATTTCAATTACTTAATACTAGCTTTAAGTAATTACTCAAGTTTTCACAACTTAATACAATTTAGGAATTCAATCATATTCCACACAATCATAACATTACAATCTATGTTATACTATTTCACACACACAGTTGACTACATGTCAACTCTGGTTTCAATCAACCAATCAATAAACTTCTCTAATTGCTTTTCTCAAGTTTGACCCAAACTCAAACCAATCACAAGCAATTAATTTTATACACAATTTTCTATTCATGGTTTGACTTTCAAAGTTAACATACTATCAAGTTAACTCACAACAAACCATTTCATCTTATATGTTCACTTTCAAACATATATTTCAAATTATTACATTCAATAATTTTATCAATCCTTCACAAGGACAAAATCAACATACATCAATCTTGGCTCCATACAAGCCATTTCATATTGTATATTTACTTTCAAACATATACTTCACGTTATTGCATTCAATAATACTAGTAGTTTCTCAAGTAAAACAATATCAAATTAGTCAATTAGGTTTATCAATCAAAACCTCCCACCAATGACAATTTTACTTTACACTCACACCTTTACAGTCTAAAGGTCACAGTTCTATCAACTAATTGTCTTCTTATCAAAACAATTATTAAGTCACTTAGCATACTTTTAAACTCAATTATTCAAAATCACATTACATTTATTTTATACCAAGTAGCCTCAACAAGTTCAAGTGACACAACATAATATAACAACGGTGATCAGGCGTTGCAAGATTATGTTCTTCACAATCCATTCTCAGGCCACTCCCTCTTATAATTATCAATGTGATCTATTTTCATTTGGTATATTAAATACTTCATGATTTCAACTCAATCATATTCTATTTAATAGTTTCTATCAGCTGATACAAAATCAAAATCAGCTTACTACTTACATATTCAATCTTACATATGTAAGCCATTTTACACACACAATGTTCTAATTTTTCAACAACTGAATTACTCAGTATATCACTTATCTGAAACCTCAAACACATGATAACTTATCATCATAGTTTCAACACTTAACACTAATCAATGTCCCTATTTACCTCAAAATTCAGGACACATCTTACTTAATTATCATCACTTTGACATATGCTATCATATCAAACATCACTGTCACAACAAGCCTATTCAATCATGTTACTACAAAACATTTCATCTATTAATTCACAATTGACTAGAAAGACCTATCGCTTTCTCAATCAATTTAACTTTATCATAATCTATATTTTTCATAAACCTATCGGTCTTGGTTTAGATCAAGTGTTTAGCTATAGTCCTAACACATCATATAGCCACATAAACACATATTTTCTCAAATAGCAGTAATTATCAATTCAAATGACACAACCTTCCTTAACCAGGATTTAGATCACACCTTGTGATCAATCTACTAATATAATACTATCAATTATATTATTTCACCAATAAAGACACATCTTAGGTTCTAACATTAATTAAGTTAAAACCTTGAGCAACTCTTTTCTACTCATTTAATCACATTTCTGCATTTTTCAATTAAATCTGAAATACTAACAACAATGAGCAACAATGGACATCTCATTCAATACCTCTATCCTCATGTCGACATATAATAATCCTTAGTCGACTCAAAACTAGGGAATCATATCAGTCTGACTCAACTAACTTCACTACAAAACTTACTCAACATCACAGAGTAAACAATTCAAGTTAATCTAAATTAACACAGGCTTATCGAAGATTACCTGACAATCTTAAGCCCACAAGTGTTAAGGAAACATGAAATATAGCAATCAGATACTCATGTCCCTCCGTCTCTGCAATCAAATAACAACTTCACAACTTGTTAAGGGTTAGTACATATTCAACTAATCACCTTTTCACACATTCACTAATCAACTAAACCCGCACCCACTGGAATGTTTGACTCAACTCAATCACAGCTCAGGATTGAACAATCTATCATGCTCAACTCGCCCAAACTATTGCTCTGATACCAACTTATAACACCCCTCGTTTCATTATAAACAATAATATAATAATGGCGACTCGGAAGCGTATATTTAAAACATACTATCAATGTACTCAAAATGTCAATAAACTTTTTCAAACTTATTACATGACATTTCAACAAACTCGGTGTTATATAATTCAAAACATCTATTTAGTTATCAAATTAACATCAGAGTAACAGCCTGTCAAACATTTCATCCAGTCAAAACACTTCCTGCCCTGCCCAATATGTCCCATCTATTTCAACCTGCAGGAAGAACTGTGGTGGGGTTAGCACAACGCTAAGTGAGTGAAACTATAAGCAACAGTCCAACCTAGCATAACAATCTGTTTACGTCAAATAACAATAAACAGAAAATCAATCAATCACTCGACATCCAATCAATGTCATACACACAACATCATGAGGATCGGTGGTCCCTGAGACACCCTAATACCGGTTTGGTACTCAAGGAACTCTTATCATTCATATGTATTGGCCCATACAGAACTACCGATAACTTGTTGTCGATCACACACGACCTAGATCTCTAAACCAACCTTTCAAGTTTCCGAGATCTCCTGTCGTCTACAACAACAACAAGCCCAACCGTCAAATCAAGTTGACCTCACAGTCTTACATAATAGCACAATCAGCCAAGTAAGCAACTAGTTAATCTATCATGGCAAGATATCTCAACAGATGCATCATATCAAAGTAATACTATAAATTACTCGTTGTAAATCAAATCATTACAACTAAATCACACTGAGGTTACAGATCCACTCACCGACTACCTCAGACCTCCACTCAGTAGTCTAATATCACTGAGCCTTCTCCACATCTGAGAATTAACCAATCAAATATAAGTTAGTAATCAAGATCATCAATACTAAACTTATATCAATCTTTAACATTTAGGAACTTAACATAATTAACATTTCAATTACTAGTTCCTAATTGTTGTATTAATGATTACAATAAATCATTATCATATAATTACATATATTAACATGTATCAAATATAAATCACATTACTTATTAAAATCAAACAAGAAATGTGACACCAGCCTATCAAGCCGCCGGCTTATCTATGAAGCCGCCGGCTTCAAACCACCACCCGCCGGCTTCACCTTCCAAACCGCCGGGTCAATTACCAAATGTGGTAACAGAACTAAACTTCGTTTTAAAGCTTACACTACCCGTCGGGTCGGGTTTATACTCGCCGGGTTCCTGCCAGATTAACCAAGCCGCCGGCTTGCCCCACGAAGCCGCCGGCTTCTATCATCGTCCCAGCCATCTGCGTCCTGTTCAAACCCTAACTCACGGGTTTAATACCCAAATCACTCAAAACTCGATTTTAAACAGTTTTAAACCACTAGAAACATCAAGTAATCATCATATAACACTTATAACATGTTTCTAACATCCAATTCTTCCAAATCATCAATTATCCCAATTTCAATCAAATGGAAATAATTAAACTTACTTCTTGATTTGAAGAACAATGAATTGAGAATTGATATTGGTGAAACTTCAATCAATCTCAGCTTCCAATTCTAAGGTTTCAATTCCTGATTTGGATTTCATAGAGTTTTTGATAGTTTTGAAGTTTCTAAAATGAAACTTTCCTAAAAAGGAAATGATATATATAAGTCGGCCTCATCAAACCGCCTTCAATATACGGGTATAATTTAATATCCCATCCCAATATATTGTCTGGAACCCGAAAACCATTTGCGAGTCCAAACATTTTATTGCACCGTCAACTATATTAATTTACAACAATTAATAATTTACTTATCACATTGGAATATTCGGCTCCTATTCCAATTATTTCAACTAATTCAAGCAATATTATTTCCAAACACATTTAAATACTAATTTAAATCAAGAAATAATATAAAACAACTAGGTCCATTTCGAGGATGTTACAATGTTGACCTCTGAAAACACATATGCCCAAAGGCCAGATATCACAAAATCTATATCTATCAAGGCAATATGTCAATCCACAGTTTATAAGCAGTAAAACCACGTTTACCCGTTGTAACCAAATCTGTTACAACTAAGTTACGCTGAAGGTTACAGGTCCACTCACCAACACCTCCGTCGTCCACTCAGTAGTCTAATGTCACTGAGTCTTCTCCATATCTATGAACATTATAAACAATGAGTTAGTAATTAATTTATATCATATAACTCATTTAACTTAATAATGTTAATCATCATCATTAATCCCTTATAATATAATCATTAACAATACTTATCAATTATACACTAATATCATCAACTTAACACATGGATTCTTCAAAATCAACCAAACTCACAAACTTTATTAATGATCATATATCAACTTCATCATTTCTAAGTTAGGCTTAAGTTATAATCATGAATTAAACAATAACTAACAACTCTAACACAACACCAAGCTTCAATCCATGAATATTCAAATAAACCCATAACTATCCATATGATTATCTCTTCATTCTTAAACTAAGATTAAGGTTATAATCCACATATAAACATCAACTAACTATCATGCAAGTATTTCAAGCTTCAATTTCAAGTAATTCATGCTAATTCCATCAATTACCCAAAAACCCATTTTGATTACAACTTGTATAACATGATTACTTCATTTCTAGGTTAAATTAATATTACTAACCATCTTACAACCACTTATTAACATCACTTTAACCAATTTCATACTTTAAATTCGGATTAAAGTCATTAACCCATCAAAATCATCATAAACTCAAAGAATCACCATAAATCTATAATCTTAAGCTTGAATCTAGTTAGTAATCAACAATAACATGTTTAACTAACAACAATTTCACAAAATCAAACCCTAATTTCGGATTAAACCAAGAACATCAAAAACCCCCAAATTCTAGGTTATGCAAAATGAAGAACATGTGATTATACCTTGTTTTAATGATGAAGGAAGCTTGAATCCAAGCTTAGAAGCTTCAGTTTGATGATTTCTTCATGTTTTGATTTAGGGTTTCACATAGCTAGTATGTATGCATCGTACGTATGTATGTATGTGAAGGAAATAAAGACCGACTCAATTATTGAGTATAACATATAATTGGTTAATTTCATTCCCCGTACTTATTATTGTCTGGAACTTAAAAATCATTTGCGGGGAAATACAATTTTGTTTTACCGTCAATTAAATAAATTTAAAACGAGTAATATTTTACTATCCACAATAACTCATTTAGCTAATGGACCTATTAAATTTATAATTATTCACAAGACATTAATTATTTAAAAACACACTTAAATAATTAAATAAATAAAGAAATTACCGATTTCGACTAGGCCCAAAACGAGGATGTTACAACTTACACCTATCCTTTATCTGGCGTGACATGAAAGGGTCTAGAGTAGAGTACACGAAATCTTGGTGAAACCCTTTCGGTCATCATTCGAGATATCTCTAATCTTTATCTTTAACACAGGTCTTTACTTGGTCTTTATTTCTTTATCTTATTCTTTCTTTGATCTTTATCTTTCTTTAATCTTTATCTTTCACACATATAGGGCCCCTAGTTCGTGAGTGAATCCTAAGCATCATGCAAAGGTTCTAGTGTACTAACAACATGACAAAGCACAATCAATAGTTAACTATTCATCAACAATATCAACCACAACAATATCATCACCAACAACAATATATCTTTATCATATGCATGCTATTTTAATCGAATGTGGTAATACAATTAACTACCCTTAAATGACCTGACCCGCATGCAATAATATCATATCCCAAATAACCCAAGTATCATGACTAAGGTTGAATCTTTAGTATGTTTGATTAGTTCAATCTTTAGAACACTTAAGCTTATCAAAAGTGTAATCGTTTTGATTGTGCACCCGGTTTTAGAAAACATTATCTTACCTCAAAGCAAGCAATCCAAATTCTAAAGTTAATCTCCTCGTATAGTATTCTCATAACCTATACATCGCATTAGAGGAGCATATCATACAATCACAGATTATTCTACATTAATTCAATCATTAATTCATCTAATGTGAAAGAAGTAAACTACCATTACTCCTTATTAGGGAGTAAGGACAGCCATCTTTTTATGGTTTAAGGAGTAGAGCTACTCTCATTTGATTAAGGATGTTCTTTAATAGTTTAATCTCTCCTTGCCTTTACACAATTTAACCGAAATCGGTTAACTTCATGATTTCAGCAGCACACACCTTTAGAAACAAATACTTTTGACACACTTCTACTTGTTCATATTTTATAATATTTTTTAGGTAACCCAATTACATATATATCTAACATGTTCCAGAAATTCCAAGCTTTTGGATTTAGACTCTATTGTACATGAATTTTACAAAAACATGTTACTGATTCGTCACCAATCTGCCCAGATTTATAATACAACCTGTTTGACCCATTCAGATTCCAAAGTAGCAAAAACTTAAAACTTCAAAGTTGTAGAAAACATAAAGTTCTACCCAGATATCAAATTTCATATCAATTGGATATTTATATGATTTTATACAATTATATAAACACAACTAAATTCTGGAACATAATCAAATCGTCTATTCAACTAATAGTTCATTTGATTTAATCACTAATCTACATAAACCCTAAAAACGAATTAGAAGAGGGTTTTACCTGTGATTAGTGATCTTATAATCATCTTTTGATTAACATCTTATAATATATTGTTCACCTCGCGATACCAAACAACTTTCGTGTTGAAACCGAATAACGATTGCTTCTTAGATCAAAACCCTAGAATTCACCCTTTTTCTCCTCTCTTTTTGATCAGTTTTTCTCCAGGGATTTTTAGATTAATTAGGGATTTTAAGTGTCTTAATTAGTCTATCAAAGTTTATCAATTTGCCATTTCAGCCCCCGTACTTTTCTATCTTGCATACTAGTCTCAATTTCTGCGTTTTCTTGCATTTATCATCCAAGTTAGGCTTATGTCCAAAGACTTACTTATTTATAATTCATCACTATTATTCATTAATTTAATAAATAGTTCTAATTAGCTTATACTAAATTGGGAAATTTTCGGACGTTACAAGTGCACCATAGCTGCTTTTATATCTCAAATCAGTTTCAGTTACTTGATTGCCCAATTGCCTAAAATCATCGTGATCCTTAAACCTATATAGTCTTCTTAGACTTGGACCAAAAGTAGTTATGTACAGATTAGATCTTTTCATCCAAAGGATCAAACAATCTTCAGATTCATCTACAAGTTTAACTATGAAATATTGTTTGTTATTCAAAGTTAAAAAAAAAATGCTCTGTTGATTTTTCTGATACCACTCTCTCGATCATTTCAATGTAGTTGTCATTGTCCACATTAAAATTTATATTTGGTGGTGTCATTTGTGATTGTAAAGAGAGAAACAAAGTGATTTTTTTTTTCTTAAAAAAAAGGAAGAAGATGATGGAAGGTAACCCTAATGGCTAAGGCTAGTTAACATTTAAGTCAGTAAAAAAAAAATTACTAACCGAAATATTAACTAGAGGAGTGTTTTCAAATATCTTTAAGAAAAAGAAATGTATAATTTATGTAATTTAAAACATTTTTATTTAGTTCGAGTTTTCTTTGAATTGATTAAAAGTAATTATTTTCAAATAAGAAAAATGAAGATAAATAAAACAGTGGATCCCAACTGTGTTAGTCGTGGGACTCCCCACTCCTGCTCGTCGTCTTGACTTGCTATTTTTAGGTGATGTGGCAGCTAGTCGTTCCACGACTAGCCGTCACCCCTGTGAGTGGTCATATCATTTTTTAAAGCAATAAATGAGTTAAGATATGTATGATTCTTTTTAAATAGTGAGATTTTCTTATTTTGTCACATTAATTTTTAAAGCAAAGCGAAACCAACTAAGTTGTCACATCATCTTGTCACGACCATGTAAATAGTGAGATTTTCGCAGCTCTCTATCTTATAGAGTTTGTTTCTTGTGTTTTCGTTTTTCCCTCTTTTGGGTTTCTAATAAAATGACGTTAAAAAATGTACAATTAATCATATATTTTTTAAGTCTCAAATTTCATTAATATTGTTAACTTAGAGATGAAATGTTATTATTGACCAAAATAGTACTTTGTGAAACAAATTTCGAATGTTGCATTTAATTCTTATATATATCAAATTGTTGTCTTAAATAATCTTATAAAATTAATTTATATTTTAATAAGATAACCTCATATACCTCAAGGTCAAGGGTATGGAATGTGAGGCAATATGCTTCGATTTGTTGACTAAAAAACCTGGAAGCACTATAGTTATCGATGTTGAATAGAATTGGTTCATTATTCAGTCCTATTTTCAAAATCATATTACGTGCTTGAAGTTGTGTCGATGTTTTATTGCAAATGGAGAGCTAATAAGTTGTCACATCAGCTTGTCACGACGGGTGATGATTCATTGATCATCAAAAATTCTCCATATACCATCAATGAAGATGCAATAAAAACATGTATGAATTTAAATTCTAAAAGTTGATGACGAAATATATAGGAGTATTTCACGAGGTTAATTAAAGCAATAAATGAGTCAATATATGTATGATTCTTTTCAAATTATGAGATTTTTTTATTTTGTCATGTCTAAGAGTCTCACCAACAGCACTCCTTTCTCAGATGACAATAAAATAACTTAAAAACCTTATCTAATTCGGCCAAGACAATTACGATCAACAACGACAAAATACAACCAAAAGGGACAGATAATCGTTTAATATATAATCCGACTTAATTTGACCCACAAGCCTGTAATCCACAAAAACATCAGCTTCATAGTTGCCCGGGAAAATATTTTGGGTAAAGCCCACTGAAATTCGTAGTACTACAATTGTAAAATAGATTCATTGCTTGAGACCAGATATATACTCCATGTACTTGGAACTTGAGATTGGAATCCATGTCTTTATATTACTGCCAAAAATGAATAAGAAGTCATGCCACATCCTTTCTGCAAGTTACAGATAGAGATAAGGAAACATAAATACTACGTTACAACAAAGTTTACGTACATTTTCATATGTTAGAAACACAAAACTTGAAAGTAGCAGCAAGATGATACTACCACCCAAAATTGGGAAGCAGATCATAACCTACACCTAAAGCATAAATAAGAATGATAAGAAAGAAAATGCACCGACATGTACGTTAAAAATGCCTAAACCCTAAATTTAATCCAAACTCCAACAAAACAATCAATAAACCCTCCCCATGAAGCTCTGAAATGTTGATCATCGTAACTTTCCACTCAGCCATGACATATGAAACTGTATCACATTCCGAAACCCAACTTAATGAGCTTACCTGAAATAAAATCAGATGTAACATCTGAAAGTACAAATGACTATGACATGTATACCACAAATCAGTGAATTACCACTAAAAAGCCTCGTATCTCCCACCTCCAATTGATAAACATCCACCTCTAAGGTGGTTTAACAGTCCTTTATTGCCTATTGTACTCTATTTACTTATATTGTTTCTATCGAACATACAACATATTTTAACATCAAAATACTCTCTAAGAGGTCCAATAAAGTCTTCAATATATAAGTACAAACTATTGTGCAGGGTTGTTCGTTCAATTGGGCCTCAAGAATATGGCTTAAAAAGTTATATATTCATTTGGTAGGGATGTAGAAACCAACAACACAAACCAATAGTATGACAACCAGGATAAAATTACCATTAATAATTTCAAGTTCTTATCCAACCATGTACTCTTATAGTAAATCGTATACGTAACCCAATTCATTAATGAACACCTTGTTCCCTATTAACCAAAAATAGTTAATTAAATCAAAGCTTTACTCAAACATCCAACATTTACTCATATACTAAATTTAGTTTCTAAAGAGCACTTTTTTGAAAAAGATTACAAAATGAAAATACCCAACTATCAATTGGGTAAAGAGATAGAGCAATTAGAAACCCCTTGACCATAAAAAGATTTCCACTTAAAAACATGTAACTAATAACAAACAACATACGAGAGATAGAGCTATTAGAAAGCAATCTAATTTAACTGGTCAATAACAGATTATATTAACCTCAAAAAAATCCTACCAACAAAAAAAAAAAGCTTCTCGGGGCTTAGGCATTTCATCGAATACCTGGTGGCTAGACTAAAAATGGAAATGGAACCATTATTAACTCCAATCATGAAATGTCGAGTATTTGTTTTGGAAGCAGAGAACGATACAAAGAGAATTTTCTTATGAGAAATTGAATTGGTCCAATCTTAGAAAGGACATGAGTTATCGATTTCGTTCAAATACATATTGCAACAATAAGTTGTTTGTTGTTCTTAAAAAAATAAAACTCTATGGCCCATATACACCGGAGGTGTTTCATCAATCTAATGGAAAGGGAGGAGAACGCTTCTCTGGAAGTTGGGATGGTTTAGTTTAATTTATTGAATAAAGGTTGAAATAACGAATATAAGACCAGAAATCATTAGCGAATATAAGACATACTGGAACTATTAAATTAGGTCGAGGTGAGGGAGTAAGTTACCGGAGATGGGGAGAGGAAATAATAAATGGACGTGGGGAGTGAAACTGCTCACACAATTGTGTGGATGGTTATCAGGATTGATAAATTGATCTGGCAACTTTAAACGGGCGAGATTAAATGTCACACGACTTTAGACGGCTAGGATCAAAAGTTACATAAAAATGGTCAACTGAGCTCCGTCAATGTAGTATTATAATATGGCATAAAAAATAGTACAATCATAAATAAATTACTGAATAGAAAATCTAAATTTTGCATGCGTTGAAACTTTTTAACACAATCATCGTTCATATGCTTCAAAAGAAAGGGAAAAGCTCTGCATCAAATTAAGATTTCGGTTTGTGTTTGTAGCATGTTAACTTTAATACTTACATCTCAAACCTATTAATTAATCACTTTGATTTTCTTTCTTTTTTAAATATTTAGAAGAAGATCCAATATATGAATTGAAGTAACAAAAATAATAAACTCGGCTAGCAACTAAAAGTTTGAAATTGCATTCGTTTCTCCTTGACACACTTGAACAAACCACACTTGTAATGCACCATAAGTGAATGCTTAACAAAATTAATAATCAACTAACTTAATTACTAGTATTATTTTGAAATAAATGCATTATTTTAACGTTGTCACCACGTACTTAACCTTGAGAGACAAAGGAAACACTCGACCTTCCATCACATTCAAACACTTGAACGTGAACCACCTGCCCACTATAATAAAACACTAAATTAGATTGAATCACATAATATATGCTTAGAATTGAAATTTGAAATTAACTATGAAAGCTTAAATAAAAACGGCTAAAACAAAAGAAACAACTTGTGATATTTCATTAATTAACTTGCAAGAACATTATTAAAGTATGTTGTTACCCGTACGTTATATGAACAAAATCTGAAAATCATAGACTAATGAGGACACCAAAAGTATTGTAATGCTTAGACCGGCCAAATGCCTTTCCTAACGATCGATATGCTTTAATGGAAGGAAAAACCAATGCACTCAACTCTGAGATGTAACCTATATATGATACAATTAATACACATGAAGATGAATCATGTAGCTAGTTGATTTACTTCAACTATATATATGATAATATGAATATGACATGAATGGTCATGAGTTTATCATATATTCAATTGAAAATTTATACCAATTAAATATCCAATTAGTTAATTTAAACTTGACGGTTGATTAGATCACCAAGACTCAAATTGTAGACTATCAATAACTATTTCTTTATTTACTATCATTTATCATTTTTGTATATAGTATAATGATGATAAATTTAACAATTTACCTTCTTACCTTCATTTAGTGTAATGGGTAATTAATCATATAATATAATGATAGTATAATGATGATGAATTTAACATTTTACCTTTTTACCCTTTTTTACCTTCATTTAGGTCAAATTGGGAGCTACTAACACTGGCGGATCTTTGTGGGGGCAGGGTGGGGTCCTGGCCCCCCCAAAATTTTAAACAAGTAATGCATATATTCATGCATTTAGGTAAAATAAGAAAGTTCATGTGCAATTTTTAATGGAGGAATTGAAAAGCTGTATAGTGTATACTCACGAGGAAGATGACAAACCAAATGAAATTTGACTTTTTTTTCACTACCAACCCTTATACTTTATAAGATTATAAACTCTAGCCCTTTTATTATAAGAGTAAATACAATTTAACCCTTTATTCTAATACTCTGTGTATTCCTTTGCAATAAAAAACTATATTCTTTATAGTTTTTTTTTTTACCACAAATCTACATCGTATCTTAGACTTCAATAATATAAAAACTATATTAACATATTTTTCAAGATGCTCTTTGATTCAGAAATATATAGAAAATTTAAAAGTTTAAACTGGAAACATAACTCATATTGTTACTTAATATGTGTTGAAACTTTGATGACTTAATTAAGTTAAAGTTAGAATGTATTTGATCATGTAAAAGTTAGAATGTATTTGAATTCCATTATGTTAAATGCCTACTTATTTGTTAGAACACATCACCGTCGAAATTTATAGGATGGTCACACGTTCAAGTATGTTTTTCGTATCAAAAATTTTTGGCCCCCCCATAAAATACGTTCAAGATCCGCCACTGGCTACTAACCATACCAATTAACATTTTGGACAGTGTTCTGGGAAGAATAAAAATTATTTAATCTTTATATAATGAGTTTCACCCATTAAACATACTAAGAGCACAGGGTGTGGTGCTTTTATAATTCTGGGATTAATGTTATTGTTGAGAATTTTATGGTGTGGTGGACAGTGTTATGGTAATTACCTCAATGGACAGTCAAAGGAGGGGTTTACATGTAGTAGTCGGTGTCAGAAATTTTTTACAAAGCTAGTCATATAATTCGCCTAAATAGAAAACACACAAGGCGAAGCCAGCGAAATAAAAGAAAACCAATTAAGGGAAGCCACGTGGAATTATAGTTCGCCGGTCAACCATTTCTTCGCCAACCTCCTCTTAACGACACGTGGCACTAAACTTCGCCTAAATGCAAATTAAAGTTAGGCGAACCCGGCGAAATATTCAAATTCTCGATAACCGCAAAAAAGTGCTTACTAGGGATGTGTGTGTCTTCAATTCTTCACAACCTCCTCATATTTCCGACCAAAAAACCCCAAATGTGAATTCCGGCCAAAAACCCCAAAAAGATCCGGCGACATGCACAATCAAAATTACTCCGGCTAGTTTGTGTGGCTACATTAGACCTCCTCACAACCTCCTCATATTTCCGGCCAAAAAACCCTAAATGTGAATTCCGTCCAAGAACCCCAAAAAAAATCCGGGTAGTTTGGGTGGCTACATTAGACACGTGTCGCGTTTTTGTTGTCGGCGATAAATACGTTGACCGGCGAAAATATATTCCAGATGGTGTGTTTTAATTGGTTACAATTGTTTCGCTTGGTTCGCCGGCTTATAATTTTATTTAGGCGAAAGTTGTGACTAGAATTGTAAAAATGTTGCTGACACAGACTACTGCATGTAAAAGGGAACGTTGATTGTCCACTACAGTAAAAATCCCAAACATAATTATTACTGTACTTTTTCTGTACTTTTTCCCATCACTCTTTGTTATCATTCTATACTTTTTCTGATTAATGTCTAATGATTGTACTTTTCTTATTATTATTTATTAATTTAATGGTAGGATGAGTATATTTAAATGGTATAGAAAGATAACCCCGTCAAATTGGGGTAATTAATCATTATTATTTCAAGACTAAACTTGTATAGTATTGTAGACTAGTAAAAACTGAGGACAACCTCCCCAATCCTGCCGATATGACACATTGTAAGGTGTGTGTACTTGTGGTCAAATTGTTTGTACCTTTGTCTCATAATACATGCAATATGTTAACTTAATCATGTGACATGAAATGCTAAATAATAAAATATATAAATAAGAATTTGCTATACTTACTGGCATAGTTGTTAAACTCTTACGATTCACGAGTCGACTCTTACGAGTCGACTCAGAAATTTAAAAAACGAGGCGACTCGGACCCCGACTCGTAAATGACTTTGACTCTTACGAGTCATTTATTGACTCTTCCGAGTCGTGAGCGACTCTTACGAGTCTTAAGCGACTCTTACGAGTCAGAAACCCGACACACGTTTAATGTAATCTAATAAAAAACATAAAATGACATGATATGATATGAAATGAATAATAATCCATTTCAAATTAAACATTTGTGTTATTTAATTACTTTTATCATTTACTTCAATTAAGGATAGAAATCTAAATAATAATATACATGTGGATATAAATATATGTATTTATTGTAAAATTATGACTCTTACGAGTCGAGTCGAGTTACGAGTCACGAGTTAAAAATTAACATTCCGAATCACGAGTCGAGTCACGAGTTGACAACTATGCTTACTGGATAATGTAAATAAGTTTCTAGTAATATAAAAACTTGTCATGTAATTATGCAGGGGTATCCATGGGAGTTCGGGTGTACAATAAAAAAATTTAATAATAATAATAATAATAATAATAATAATAATAAATTGAAAAATATAAATACCTGTTAGATTTTTGTTTTAATAATCTAAAATCTTAATGTAACTAAAGTATTGAAGTTTCGAAATGACTAATGAGATATGTAGTTAGCTAGTGCTGCTTGTTTTCTTTATTTATTTATTTATTTTATATAAATTTTATCAATATGTTGTCATTATATTTTTAGATTGATTTTAGAGTACAACAATATGTCCCACTAGTCATTTTTAATTTAAAAAAAAAAAAACAAACATATTTCAACTTTCGATAATTTCATATTTGACCGGTGGTAAAAATTTTGAATGTGTTTTTTAATAATACAATTAATTAAATCAAAGGTGAGATGTCACATAAGTTTCTATTGTAATGAGCAACATAGATCTTTGTGTAGGACATTCATATAGTAGTACTATTTTAAAAATTACTCCGCTGTTTTAGATGCATAACGTTTTGTAAAACACTTTACGATCGGATCATATGTCACTTCCAGTCTTCCATTGTACAATGTTCTAAAGCTCGTATTTACATTATTACATGTGAATTTGAATCTTAAAGTTGTTCTTGAACATGTGAGTTTGAATCAAAGTAGAAATTCGAGTAAATCATGCAAATCGTTCTTGTGTTTTTCACTTTGTCTTGGTCCTTAACTTCTAAAATACATTTGAAATTTCTCAATTATGAAAAATTTATTCACCGGTATTTCAAAATAACTATTAAAATAATTTATTTTTTGAAAGTTTTGTTTACTGGTATTCCATCTAGTCTAAAATGGACTAACGGTGAACAAAAGTTCTATAAATTGAGCAATTCAAATACTTATTGGAAGTAGATAATGACACCGGTCACGAAAATGGTAACTTTTATATGATATATGGTTCATGGGGCAGTTTGGAACAAAGTAATAATTTTTTGAAATGTTTAAAATAAAGTTATATATTGGGTATACGAGAGTGGAAGCCAGTTTGGAACAAAGTAATAATGTTTGTGTGCAAGATACATATATGATATATGGTTCATGGGGCATGGGCAATAAAGGGGATTCTTTTTAAGTTTTATAGTAAGTATGCCCATTGCCCCCATGCCATGTTTGATTTGTTTGTTGAAAAATCAACTCATGTAATGTAGGGTTGTAACTTGTACCTCACTACATACATTTTGCAAGTGCCACTTTATCTACATTTTAGTATTATTCATCTAGTCAAGTTACATTTAAGAGTAAATTATTTAAATCGTGCACGTGGTTTTCAATTTGCTTCATAGGTCGTCCTTTACTTTTAAAAAGTATTTGAATAGTCTAAATTTTGAAACATTTATTCATCTGTAGTCCAAAATGGACTATTGGTAAACAAAACTTTCACAAAAATAAATTATTTAAATAGTCCATTTTAAACTATCGTTGAACAAAAGTTTCAAAAAATTGACTATTCAAATACTTTTTGGAAGTCAGGGACGACCTATAAAACAAATTGAAAATCACATGACGATATAAATAATTTACTCTACATTTAGTGATTTCTAATGATGATATTTAAGCTATAAGGTACCACTTTCTGTTGATTGATTGTTTGCTACATATTTTTTCCAGATCCTTATTTTTCTTTATGAGTAAATTTTATAAATGGTACAATTGATGAAATTCGTTACTGAATCTTTTTTTTCTTCATTTTTCAGTTCAATAAATTTACGTTTTGCTTAATAATGACCTTCCGTCTAGCTCCATCTATTTTTGTCCGACATCAAGTTTGTAAGAAGAGCCAAAAAAATTTTGTGTCAAGTCCCTTCACTTGACTTGCATACAAGGACATATTTGTCAATTCTACTTTCCCCTACCTATATATGCCCTCCTCCCACATGAGAAAAAATAGACGAAGTTAGATGAAAGGACCATATTCAAGCAAAACGTAAATTTATTGGATTGATAAAATGCAAAAATGCAAAAAAAAAAAAAAAAAAAAAAATGAAGTCAAAGACATATTTTATAAATCGCTGTAAAACACATGTACACTTATAAAATTAACTATGTTGTTTTACCTATTCTAAATGAAGATCTTAAAATTAAAATTTCATTGAGATATGTTAGATTTTTATTTATGAGTATGTTATTGCTCAAGGCGACAAGGCCCCATTCTGATAACTCCATTGTAAGTTTGTAAGTAATCGAATTTAGATGAGGTCGACAGAAAACACAAAAGTTGAATACGTGTACGATAATGACTTATATTGATTGGAAACTTGAAAGTTTATACAAAAAAATATATATATTTTTTTTATTTTTTTTTAATAATCAAATTCAAATTCAGATTTAATTTTGGGTATATAAATTCTTCTGTTTTTTCACATAAATATAGATAAAGGGGTCATTTTAAAGTAGACACAACTAAGATTGGTTCAATGTTCATAAAAATCTACAAAAACCAAAAAGAAAATAAAATGGTGTCACACCCTTTAGAAGGTATTAAAAAAGTATAGCCAATATATTTTAACCATTAAATCATGTTATTTAATAATTTAGGTGATTTTTGTAACGTTAATAATAGTTTTACAATGATTATTATTTATAAAACTTAAATTAAAACCACACCAACAACACACATTATCTCAACTCATTATTGAGTTGTGTGTTTATTTCTTCTTACTTTTAGATAAATACATGAAAGTGAGGAAATTAATTAAACCCATATTTAATTATTTATTTTTACACATTTTTTTAAATAATAATCAAATGAGAGTCGGTGTTCGTTACTTCACATCCACTTTGATAAGAATGAACCTACAAAACAAATAAAGCAAACCAAAAATTTGTGCAATTATTAATCATGTAATAATTCATGAAATGACAAATGCATACCATGTGGTGTCACAATTTGCATAGCTGTCTCAACTCCCACCCCTTTCATTTCTTCATTAATAATATGTTTCTATCTTTTTCTCTAGATAATTAACTTGTTTGATTCATCAAGCTTTTTGGAGTTTTGGTTTAACCTAAGATAAATAAATAAATAAAAAAGTTATAACACATGTATTTTCATAACTTAAAACACCCAAACAATTATTTTTATTACTAACATAAAATGAAACTCATTACAAGAATTTTAACCAAAATGATGAGCCAAAAAGGCAGTGGCTTGTAGGTTATCCAAAGGGCATGCATAATGCATTGTACCCCATGCCTATTTGTTTCCAAGTGTGATTACTTGCATATCCCTACAGATTTAATTGGATAGTAGTAGTTATTATTAGGTGAAATTAATACCAATTTAGGTTGAAAAACTTTCTAAGATGATTTGAGTAAAGTTGTTTATCAAATTATCATAACCGAACCAAGGGTAGACCTCAAAAGAATTACAAAAATTCGCCTCTAGACAAGCAAGAATTAGAGGCGACAACAATGTGCGCGGTTTCTGCTCAAAAATTCCCATAGTTGGTCAACAAATAGCGCAAGTATGAACATTTTGCAAGCGAATTTCCGCATCACGAGGTTTGCATGAACGCAAGGCATGGAAAACATGAACCAAAAAGTTTGGCCTGAATCTAGAGGTGTGACGGATAAAATGAGTATGATTTTTCGTGGTTAAATAATAACACAAAAAAGAGAAACAGGTTCCTTCCGAACCGGTATACATGTAGTACAATGATTATAACACACCCTTGAAATTGGAATGTCATTAAGTCAAGCTTTACAATAGATGAGCATTTTGACATAAATGGTACTTTAGTTCAAATATATCTAACATTTAAACTCGTGTGATCAAAATATAAATAAACAGAACCTACTCAAAACCCTCATAATCAATATGCTATCAACTACCCTATTTAGTGCAACTTAAGCAAACCAATCTATGCTATATCACATGGTATTTCAGACCCAATTTATTCAGGCTAACTACGCATTTTCTACATCAATAACTTGTACATTACTCATTTCAAGGTATTGAATAAGTGCAAAAAACGTGTTAGCATTAGGTTGGCACCCACTTATGGAGGTTATTTAACTTTCTAGCCCATACAAAATGGTCCCAACTCTAAACCATGCTCGATTCAAGGGTCATCAATGTTCCACTTTTACTTGCACACAAAAAAATATAGGCCCCGAGCCCCAAATGGTGCCATGTTGGGCTACAAATGCAAGTACAATCTGGCACCAAACATTTGATTATAATCAAAGCATTGTCCTGAAAACTTTGATAAAGGTCACATTTTTTAATAATTGAAATGGTGCATGTTCCTAAACCATAAAGATTATACACCAATTTAAGCAAAAAGTTACATGTAATACCAAAACTATGTTTGAAACCACCGTCCTAACCGTTTGGAACCTTGCTGTTCGCCGTCAGTTTTGTTGGTTCGGTTCCCTGAGAACTTGGATGTATATTGTGCAATAAGCATGTCTAGCTTATCCACCGTGTCTTGACCTAATGGGTCCTTATTTTGTCTGTTTTTCCTTCTTTTTACTGACCCGGTATCTTCATTGTGCATCTCTTTCTGATCTCGTGGCCTCTTTTTCATGGGTATGTCTACTACATCCGTGGGCCGGCCTTTACTTGAAGTGATCCTATCATTGGCAGCACTACGGCCCTTCAGTCTTTTTCCTTCTTGTTGGACCTCTAAAGGTTCCTTGGACCCTGTAGGCCTTTTCGTAGCGGGTTTACCTTCAGTTTCCACCGTTTTACCCCTCCTATTTCCTTGAAAAGTACCCTGGGTTTTGCGTTTTCTTGACATGTCATTTGACCGGTCAACTGGTGTGTGAAAATCAGCTTTCTTGTTCATATTTTCTGCATCATTACCGAATCCTTGCTTCTGAGCTTCAATCTTATCGTTACGTTGCCTCAATGTTTGAACATTATCAAGTGCGAATTCCACAATTGGACGATGCTCTGCAGTAAAAGTTCCTGTGTTCCAAAGAAATCATACAAGTTAAAGAGGATGTAAAACCTACACCTCAAATAAGAAACTACTCAAATTATATCTATAACTAGAGGTGGCAATTTCAATCCATTTAGTATAAATGCTTCTGATTGTGCTTTTTTCTCAAATCAGTGATAAAAATAAAAAATAAGATAAAAAAAAAAAAAAAAAAAAGAGCTATAACGGAAAAGGGGAAAAAAGGTTGAGAAACTCTCCCAAAATCTATTTATAATACAGAAAACATCCTACCTCATTTTACACAGAATTATATTCTTTGGTAATCATAGAGAACATCCTTAAGTGAAATAAAAACGGAAAAAAGTGTTAGGGTCAACCGTATCCAGTTTGTGTCACATGTACTAAAATGACTTGTTTCAATCTGCACCCTTTTTGACCGATTACCCAACCCGCCCATCCTTCCACCCCTACAATGACGCTGCACGGTATGCTTGACCACTAAACAGACTAAACCTGTTATGGGAAACATACCAGGATTGTTATTAAGAACTCTAAGAGCCACAAGTGCATGTTGATGCTCCGTGAACTCGATAAAGGCAACCCCACGAGAATGATTCTTTGAAACTTCTTTTCCTTTGTCAGAATCCTTCAACAGCTTAATCTACACAAAACATTAGAAATAAGGAAAAGCAATGGCAAATGGAACCCTGGACATTATTAGGGGTAGTATAAATTACCTGTCGAATCATAGGCTTTTGTTTTGTAGCACGAGATGTAACTGCATCTAAGCATAGTCTTTTAAGTTGTTTATCATTCATCGACTTGGGTACGTTGTACATGATGAGCCTCGTCCTTGAAACATGGAAATTTGGGGATTGAAGCTTAGTTGCCTTCTTCTGCTCCAACCTGCATTCATAATTTCCAAAGAAAAGAGAACATTCAGCAAAAGAAGCTGAATCCAATGAAAAACTACAATCAGGTGGGGTCAGGTTGGACTGACCGACAAACACTTCGTTTATCCTTCTTACATGGTTGTATGAATAATTAATGTGTTAAATAGGATTACAAAAATAAGTTACCACAGTATGATCCAAGTTTATTTATTGAAGCAATTTTGGGCTTTTGGCTGCTTTCCAACTTTATTTATTGAAGCAAATTTGGCTGCTATTGTGCATTTGATTAAATTTCGGCTAATTTTTTTACCCTCTCAACTCATTTGACCCAATTTCTTTTAGTTTACTCGTTTTATCCGTAAGAGTAGGAATAGAACCAAATTGATCCATTTATAAGTAAATGGGTCAAAATAGCTACCCCTAGTTTGTCAACGCTAAAGACACAATGTGAGGTTTTTCAAAAACGTATATACATATTACTTGTACAGACTACAGACCCTGTAAGGTTGTAATATAACAGGAAAATGATACTCCATCTTCAAGTACTAAAGTTCTTGACCTACTTTTCATATTTTAATGTTCATTCTCTCTAATAATCTATTTTTTACAAAAACTTTCTTTTGATACTTACGATCGCCGCTTCGACATGTCGCTCTCTGAAACTCCTTCGGCAGCCGGAGTACCCTCAAGAATAAGACCTTCCTATAATAAACAAAGACAGCATTTATTGTCAGGCATGAATCTCTGTAGCGGAACTTAGAAACTGGAACATATGTAGCTGAAACGTATGGGCGGACTGGATAACAAGTCGGAACAGATCTCGAAAACTAGAATATGTGCCAGATTCTAATCAAAACCTTACAGTAATTAAATAAGTGAAAAGTATGTATGCCATTATGCTTGGAACCAACCTTAGCTAAGTAGAGATTGCGATGGTCAATCTCTTCCTTTTTCGTCTTCTCTACTTCCTTATCATGAGCTGCTTTCTTATTCAAAGCCTTCAAAACTTTTAATTGTCTGCCTTTAAGAATAATACCCAGACCAGCTACAGATGTAGCTGCTGCAAATGCGGCATCAGCAGCATCAAGTGTTTTAAATTTAAGAAAACCAGTTCCCCTTGGTCTCCTGCAAAACATTAAAATTTTAATGAATTACAGTATATTGGGCATAAATAATGAATTACTGATCCAAAAAGGGATTAATACTTGGTGACTGGATGAAGAACAGGGAAAAATGACTGGATTTCACCAAATCCTGTGAACCGTTGTTTTATTTCTTCATTAGTGATGTCAAAAGGAAGATTACTGATAAAGAGTGTTCTCTCCAACTCTTCTTCTGTCTCGGCTGTTTTGAAATTTGTATTTTCAGTTTTGGCCACAGTTTCAGGTTTTAACATATTTGTGTGTCCGTCAACTTTGTTGTGTGCCTTCACAGTTTCATCAACTTGTTTCTTCTGAACTGATTTCGAATCATCATTGACAGGAGCAACAGGCCCATTTGATGAAGAGAGGAAGTTATTTAGAACTTTTCTAGCAACATCTGCTTCCTCATCAAAATTCACTTCTTCTTCCTCTACTAAATTGGAGGTATCTGACACATCAGCATCTCCATGAGAATGCTGTATTTTTTTATCCAATTGCACGTGGTCTTCCTCCAAATCACTATCATAATCCTCTTCATCACTTTCTTTGTCTCCTGCTTTTGACAAGAAAAAATAAAGAATGATCCGCAGATGGACAGTCGTGAAACATCTAAGCACCAACTCAGAATGCAAGCAAGAAAACATGTAATAACACGCTTTGACCGATCGACCAAAAATCTAAAGTTCAAAATCTGCTCAAGATAACTGCAGATCCTTGCCAAAATTAGCACATATAAAGCAACAGGTGCTGGTTTCCAATGATATACCTAACCATTGGAATAAAAAAGAAAATCCCCAGATAAAACGAACCCAGATTAAAAAATTTGGGCCGAAACACCATAGGTCTATGTTAATATATATATATATATATATATATATATATATATATATATATATATATATATATATATATATATAGTATTGAATAGTATACAACAATAATTATACATAAAATATTAAGACGAAAAAAAAGGATTAAAGGATCCTACAGTATGCTATCAATAACAAACAATTAAAAGCGCTGAGAATAATAGAACTGCCAAGAGATGAAGACAATTGCAAAGGGCAACCTTACCATCTTTCAAAGCAACTTGAGAACCAGCTGTATAAATTTTCTTTGGAACAGCCCAATCTACAGCAATGGGCCTTTTGGCGAAACTATTTCCATTGAACTTCTGGATAGCCTGAAAAAGGAGTACAGAAAGTTTAACTTACTAAAAGAAGTGAGAAAATGAAACCCTCATGCTTTTCTAACACTTGCAAACTTATGTCATTATCCTTACATTTTCTGCGTCCTGCTTGCAGGTAAACTTGACGAATGCAAATCCCTTTGCTAGCCTGGAAAAGAATAAAACAGTTTTAGATTTTATGAGAACGAGTCACAAGAAGCATAAGATGGAGCATAATGATATACCCTGATTCAGGATTTTTGGGAATAAACACATCCCATACAAAGCCTGCTGCTGAAAACATTTCTTTGATCTCATTTACATTTGCCTGTATATATGTTTCATAAGTTAATTCCGGAGTTAAAACGAACATGTTGTAGACAGTATGATAACTGAGCAAGCACTTGATTTACCTTGAAAGGAAGGTTTCGTATTATAAGCTTCCATTTCTGTACCTTGGAACCCTGGAATGAGTCACAAAAATATATAAATAAGGGAACTAAAGGTTGAAAAATGAATCATAATAGATGAACAAATGTTATTAGATTAAGCTTACTTCTCCACCTAACTGGCGCGCCCAAACCGTGCCTCCACTTAAATTTTTCTGATGTAACTTAGTGACACAAGCCCGAGCAGATCTAACACTAGCATAAACTATAGATGAGGCACCTGACCTGCATCCATCTTGAACAAGCCCTGCAGATAGGCAACACTAGGTCACTAGTAATAAGTCCTTGTAACCTTTTTATGGTGCTATTTAATTTGAAAACAATATGAATATCATTTCAGTGAAATTTGCACTTCTTCTATACATATGGCAACTCAAATCATAAAGCAAGGGAAAGATATCATTAAAGAGAATACTGTTATCTTTCTATAAAAATAAGGGGAATACTGTTCAGCACATGAGAAAGCATAAACATATATACACACACAAATATAAGTACAGTTCAAATGATACGCAAGCGATTTCCAGGTGTTGAGATATATGACAACTAAAATTCATTTTTACTGACTTCCAACACTCATGTTCATTTAACTTCGTAAACAGATGTTGTCCATTCAGTTACACAAAAAATGAAACATGCTTTTTGTTTTTGTTCAAACAAAAAACATAACAGAAAGGTGTCGTATGTCCTCACCATGACGTGTAATCTCTTCTTTGGGAAAAGGGTAGGTTATTGAAGACACATCACCACACTCCCTAGCAAGACGGTGAACATCCTCTGCCATTTTATCATTGAGAAGCCCACCAATTACAACTGTCCTAGCAACCCTGGTTATAACATCAATAATCAAGAAGGTGATGACATGGATAATGATATACTGGCACACATTACACCACTGTTACTTGACATTTGAAGAATAAGCAACCATGAACACACAAGGACCCAAAGCATAGATGGTCAAAGTGTACCATCAGCTTTAGACATGCCTCGTTATGATACCCTACCCAGATAATATTACATTGAAATACCTCTGCTTTTCGGAGGAAACTCCCTCTACACGTTCGGTCTTCAACAGGGTCACTGCTTTTTTGACCTTATCTAATTTTCCTGGAAATTGAAGGGGGGTGAATTTACTGATAGTAGAATATCCCATTGGTACAAATTCAAAACGGTGTGATTTATTGAAACCTTTTTCTTGAAAATCAGGATCTCTCTTATGCTTTACTGTTAGTGCCGATGAATCACCCTCTACAGGTTCGACCTTTAAGGGAATCACATCTTTTTTCGGCTTATCATTTTTACCTGGATATAAAACAAAGGGGGTCACTTTATTGATAGTAGAAGATTCCAAAGGTATTAATTATGATTGTTGAAACCTTTTTCTTGTAAATCAAGTGTCTGCTTATGCTTTACTATTGGTGTTGATGAATTACCCTTGTCTTCCTTTGTCTTGATTTTATCATCAGAGTGAAATAGTGAACCATCCTTATCATCCTCTGTTTTGGTAACATCATTAGCTATATCATCGACGTCCTTCGCCTTGATAGTATCATCAGATGGAACCACTGAAAGGAGGCATAAAACATATGCATATAATTAACGAAAATGTTGAAAAATATGCAACAGTGTTGAACTAGTGATCTATAAAAATGAGATATACAAACCTCCATTTCCTTTAGATCTTCGTTGCTCAAGAGGAGCCCTATGCATTGCATGTTTAACTCCAATGGTGCGACCGCCAACAGAAGAGCCATTTTTCAGCTCGATTGCACGGTTGGCATCTTCGGTTACAGCACTATTATTCAAAACATAAACCAGAAGTAAAAGGAAAGCCAATGAAGACATATATGATGGATAAGAGATAAACACAATTCTTAATTACTTCACTTGCTTAACCAAAGTAACGCTGTTATACAGATAACTTTTGGGAGAAGAAAGTGCTACCATATGTGCAAATGTGTTAAGGAGAACGATAACTACACATAACAGGAATCAACCAAACAAACTCCGCCTTTGTTTCAATATTTAAAGCATGTATATATCATAACAAAAATAGTATGCCCATTGGTTTGATATTCCCTACTGCTTTTAAAGAACATTAGATGTGGTTTTACAATTGAAGTATTATACATACATATAAAGCACACAAAGTAAGAGAAAAGATGAAGTGGTGGCAGGGGAAGTCAAGGAAATTCATGCTTAGATATGCTCACATAAATGACAATTACTTGCACTAAGTTTTAGTCCAACAGAATTTGGACGTGTAATCAAAAACGTCAATCCTTTTACTTCGAAGTTGCATCATTTTGGAGCTATAGACAACTAAAGAATAAATTAAATGGCTGGTTAATACGAGTTTTTCATGGCTAAAACATGTAAGTGGTGCATTTAGAGTTGCATGTCAGTATAGCGAAATCTTGTCACAAGAAAAGAAGAAAATTTAAGCATACTAAAAATGCTGATATATGCCAACTGTATTATGGGTGCATACATTTTGACTTGTATTGAAAGAAGTAGGTGACAAACGGAGAATTTAAGGAAAGAAAAGAGAAGAATATCTCCCTTCCAGACTTACAATTGTACAAAAGCAAGGCCACGGTGTTCAGTTGACCCTGTAAAACATTCAGGAAGTGTGAACTTCTCATTTTCAAGTAACAGAACAACCCAACAAGGCTATATAGTTTCAGTCACAAATTGTTGATAGATAAAGTGAAACTAGACCAAACTTCCACGTAGTTATAAACCTCCATTCAAAAACAAAGAGCTACATATCAATCTTATGGTGCACCTAGTACCTTCCAATCATAGAATTGGAATTGGCTAGTTGCAGATTACATACAAAAATAATTCTGCTCTTACCACTCCGTTCATAAAACATCAATAACCTCATGTTACATACAAAGTGTTGTCACAATCACAATGTTTCATTTTTCATTAGATTTCTTGAAACTATTCATCTACCACAATTACAGTTAAAAACTATCTATATGCTGATTTTGCTCTACAATATCTAGTCACTAGTTAAACCTATTCATTGCAGTATTGCACTATATATGGTCTCAAAAATTGCAATTTACATAAACCAATATACATAGCTCAGTTAGCAACGTCTTACAAAAGTCTGAAGTTGAAAAATCAATAGTACATTTTTCACTATATTTATCCTATCATTTCATCCTGTTAAATCAACACTTAGCCAATATCTTCAGAATTCTTAACTCTAATTCAAGTTTCAACTACTCTCCAAAACCGTAAATATATAACATTCGATAATCAAATTTCATTAGAATCAAATCAAACTAAACACAAAAATCACAATACATACTCAATTTAAAACCTTACCTTTCTGCGTAACCATAAAGCACCGCCTAATTGGTCCAACATCACTGAACGTTTCTTCCAGCTGAAATATTAGGTCAAATTTAACACTTCATTTCCCTGTGATATTTATAATCTAAACAACTCACATATATGTACATGTATGTATATGTGCAAAAGTAAAAGCTTGCCTGAGAATTAGTGAAAGTGTAAGGCAAATTATTAACGAAAACGGTGGCCGGACTATGTTGACTTCCGGCGCCATCTGGTTTAATCTTCTTATTTTTCCCCATTGAATTAAGCCTACAAAATTTGCAGGTTGTTAATTCGCGGCGGGGTTTTAGACTCCACGGGTTTTATGGAGTGCGGCTGTTTGATATTTTTGGCTAGTTTAACCTTAGAATCAACTTTACACTTTAGCCCTTATACTTCTGTTTGTGTTAATAGTTAGGTATGTTTGACAAAAACAAGGATGATCGTACCCATACATTGTGTCGGGATTCTCAAATAATAAAATCAAGTACTTACTGTAACACTTCAAATTTTAAAATATTAGTGTGGTAAAGATAAAAGTAATTGTTTGAAGTTATTATTATTTAAGGTAAAATAAAATAGTAATAATTGTGAGTCGGTTTTAAAGTTCCAGACAATAGTAATTACGGGGAATAAAATTAAATGATTTATATTACATACACACATATAAGTCGGTTTCTTCTACATACATATCCATACCATACGTACAGAAGAAGAAAAAGAAAGAAAATACAGGAAGAAAAAGGGGAGAAGATGAAATCGAGTAAGAAACACGAAATCGAAGCTAGAAACATACGATTAATCACCCTTTGATCTTCTCTAATATGAGGTAACCCTTGTTCTTCATGAAATTTAACCTAGAAATGGGTTTTGTATAAGTTTTGAAGAATTAGTTAAATTAATACGAAATTAAGATGGATTATGATTAAATTGTAATGCATAAGTGTAGTAATCATCGTTATTAACGTCAATTCAATCCAAAACTTGATTAAGTGAGTTGTAAGAATGATGATTAAAAAGAGGTTTTGGTTAATTCATGTTAATTGGTATAAGCTTGTCATAATTATGAGTTAGGGAGTTGTTATGATGCTAAGAGAAATAATTAAAGTGGTAGTTCAAGCAAACTAACACTTGAAATAAGTATGATCATGGGGAATGAAGCTATTTATAGCTAATTCCTCTTATTAACATTTTGCAAGGCAAATGTTACTATTCTTTGAATAGTAGGTGAATAGTTTTTTTTTTTTTTTTTTTTTTTTTGAGATTATTCATATGTGTTTGATTTGATTATTAGGATTTGTGTACTTTTTTTCTTTCTTACAATTTTAGTTTCCGAGCATAATTTTTAGAGTTTATAGTTAGAGAGTGTATGCAAATTTACAGATTTTATTATTGTATGATTTTGAATTTTTAAAACGTCTTTTGTATAAATTAAATTTTTTAATAGTAGGTCAATAGTGATTAACTTTTTTTTTAGATTATTCATATGTGATTTTTTTTTTTTTTTTTTTTTGAGATTATTCATATGTGTTTGATTTGATTATTAGGATTTGTGTACTTTTTTTCTTTCTTATAATTTTAGTTTCCAAGCATAATTTTTAGAGTTTATAGTTAGAGAATGTATGCAAATTTACAGATTTTACTATTGTATGATTTTGAGTTTTTAAAACGTCTTTTGTATAAATTAAATTTTTTAATAGTAGGTCAATAGTGATTAAATTTTTTTTTAGATTATTCATATGTGATCAATTAGTAACATTTGTGTACTTTTTTTTCTTTCTTATAATTATAGTTTCCGAGCATAATTTTTAAGGTTTATAGTTTGAGAGTGTATGCAAATTTACAAATTTTACTATTGTATGTATTTGAGTTTTTTTTTTCTTTGTTATAATTATAGTTTCCGAGCATAATTTTTAAGGTTTATAGTTTGAGAGTGTATGCAAATTTACAAATTTTACTATTGTATGTATTTGAGTTTTTAAAACGTCTTTTGTATAAATTAAATATTTTATGTGCGACTACATGTAGTTACATCAGCGAAAGTATATACTAAATAATTTTTCAAATAATGCATTCGTGGATATAAGTAGGTATTAATAAATAACAGTCAACTATCAGATCATAGTTCGATCGGAACTCATCATTTAATTTGGAGACTTGGTGCTGAGAAATTGAATTTTTCATTTTCTTGTAAGTGAAGTTAATTAGTTGGTTTAGTTTATCTTTAACATCTTTGAAATTTGTGTAGTAATCTTGACTATTCAATATAGAAAATCGATATAACCTTAAAGATTCAAAAAATGAATTGTAGATGAGTTCATGGGGCTTTTCAATAATTTTTAATTTACATGGTATATTTATTTTAATAAATAAATGTTAGTCGATGTTTGTTTTATTGGTTATTGATTAGTTCTTATATCATTAAGTGAATGAAATTAGCTAGAATAACAAAATGGACACAATATTTTTAATACGATTAATATTGGAGCTTATGATCCCGAAGTTGTAAACCCAATGATACTATAAAACTTTAATGGCCTTTCACTCAAGGGTTAAAGATGTTCAAAGCAATTCATTTGGTTTGTACAATTGAGTAAGTTGAAAATCTTAATAGTTATAGTGGAAGAGCAATAAATGACTTAAGTGCATGTAATTGATTGCAATATCAATTAATAAAATAAGTGCATATACACTATACACTTTTAGATGCAAAATCAACTTTGTATTATTTTAAGTTATTTCAATTATACACATACATATTTGTATAATAAAATAAATAAACCATAAAGAGATCATATTTGATTCAAGTGAAAATTTCATATTTTATATCAAAGTTTAAAAATGTTCTTTTTAGCCCCCGCCGCAACGCGCGGGCTAAAAAAACTTGTTAAATAATAGTTATGAACTAATATGATTATGATGAAAGAAAGTGTTAGTAATTAAAGTTTGTGAATCTTTAATAGTTGATGCTAATTCACTCTAATTGCTAAGTCATGAAGGTTGTTATGATAATTAATCATAACTAAAGTGGCAAGTCAAGTATGAAAGATTATAAGTTAAAAATTATCAAGTAAAGTAGGTTTAGTGACTTAAAGATCAACTTATGAAAGTAAAGTATTAATAATAATAATTAGTGGAAATTGATCATCATGTGATGCTAAGTGGATTGTTATATTTATATGTTATATGATAGGTGATTGGAAAGGGTGTGAAGTCTCTATGCAAATGCTAAGTTACGTAATTGCCTATAAAGCAAAGGTGAGTATTGTGAGGATTAAATAGATAACGGTTATATGTTTCCAAGCAAGGGATTCATATAACCGGGTGGAAGTATTGTTTATATTGGTATTAAGTTTAATGTTGATTTCATATATATCATTGAATGATTATGTTATTGCTTTAGCATGTGATGTGTTTTTACATGCTTATTGGTAAATGTTAATGAGAGTATTTGGTACAAGCTCTTGGTAAAGATTTGTGTAAGATATGATATATATATATATATATATATATATATATATATATATATATATATATATATATATATATATATATATATATATGTTGCTTCCATTACCTATTATGTAGGTAGATGGATATGTGGAAGTATCTCCATGACTTACTATGTAAGTATGGATAATTATGGAAGTAGTGATGATCATGACATCACTTGTGGAAGTTGTTAATTATTCGTAATTAACATGTGGAATTGGTTAAGGATCCTTAACATTGTGGAAGAAGTAAAGAAAGTGATCAAGTAAGCCCATTATGTTAAAGTATATTAATTTGATAAGGTAAGAAAGTTGATGTGTTATGTTTAGCTAATTGGTGCCATTGAAATATGGTGCATTAGCTTGATAGAGGAAAGATTGATATGTTAAGTATACTTGGTAAAGATTGTGTTTGTATGTATCATTGTTTAAGTGATATTCATTTAATTACTCATATGCTCACTAAGCTCGAAGCTTACCCTTTTAAGTGTTTAATGTTGTAGGTACTTGGTTCGATTGAACCAATTGGAATAAGACAAGTGGATCATGGTGGCAAGAAATAAAGTGGAAAGGGAGCTTGCTTATATGGTTAGATAAAGCTCCTTCTCTTTTAAATTGTCGTTATGTATGCCATTGTGTAAATCGCCCAAAAGTGTTTTGAAGATGTAAATGTTGAAAGTGTAAAGTTAATGATGAAAGAAGGTACACCTTTGACTTGATAAAGTCAAAGTGAAAAAGTGGTTAAAGTCAAAGTTAAAGGAATTGATGTCAAAGATGGGTATAAAGTTTTGTTGGAATGTTATAAGTTTTGTTAAGTATTAAGATCAAGTTTTTGGTTGACCTTGAGGTTGACATGTAGTCAACTACTTTGAAATAGTCAACTATGTGAGAAAGTTGTAAGTGAATGAGTCAAAGTATGGTTGTAATGGAAACGGGTCAATAAGTGTCCAAATGGACGATAAATTGGTCAACATGCCAAAATTAGCTATGGTAAAAGTATGCAACTTGTTACTATTGGTTTAAGTGTCAAATGTATGGTAGAATATGTTGGTAAAAGATGGGAGTCTGAATGTGAGTCGTTTGTGACTTGGTATGGGCACCAAAAGCGTCCGAAATGACCATAAACTAATCACACGTCTGTTTTCTCGTTAAACGTGTATTTTGAAAAAGTGTAAAAAGGGAAACATTCATTTTGGTATAATGAAGGTGTCTGCACAATTTGGTGGTTTGATTATTAACGCTCTAAAAGTTATGCGTACTTGAAATTCGTTAAAATGCAAAAGGGCTGTTGCATGGATGAACTACCCGGCGGGTAGTTAATGTCCCCGGCGGGTACTATGTGCTAAATTTGCACAGGGAATGGGTCAAAACTGGGTACCCGGCGGGTAGCTAGAGTACCCGGCAGGTAAGGTAAGTTAATACGTGATCGCGTGATTATAGAGGATCGCGTATTCTAGTTAAAATCGGTAACAGAGTGAAGAGTGTGGAGAACTTGGTTTATACCCGGTTGCTAGGCCAAGTACCCGGCTAGTACATGGTGTACCCGGCGGGTACTCTGCTTGATTTTGAGTTTTGATTTTTAGAGTCTTATTTAAACAGTACGAAGTTATAACAACCTAATATGCATATACATGAATTATGGGACAATGTTAAAAGTGTTATAAGAGTGTAAAAAAAAATCCTCAGGTTTTCAGGGCATTTCACTTACAACTTTTTGTTGACGATCGCATTATTATTAAAATATATATTAAGCATCTAAAATGAATCTCTAATTGAAATTCTTTTGTATACCTTATGATATTTTATTTTTCTTCGTACAACATAATAATTAATCATACATATATACCTATTTTTCAATTACACATTTTACCATTAATTATCCACTCTAACAACTACAATATAAGTATATGTATTAGTAAATTAAACCAAAGGGTTGTATAACTTGTATATCAACATTAGAATAAGTTTCTGGAAATTGAAAGTTAAGGTTTAAACGTTGACAACGACGTAAAAATCGAGAATAAAAGGCAACCCTTGTGTGGCTATGTGAGTATTCTTTTGAGAGGGCTTTACCTATTTCAAATTTGTAGGTCAGTAGACTCGGACCTCGTGAGTTAGTCGGCCAAAGCTCACACATTATAATTACCAAAAATATACTTAAGAAAATTAAAAAAAAAAAGAAACTTTTAAATTACTAAGATAATTTTGTTACTTAATATATTTGCCACTCAATTTTTTTAATGTGTAATTAGTTAGTATATCTTCCGCATGTATTCTAATTAATTACTTCATGTTAATCGTGTTAAATAAAAATTGTTAATATAGTTTATAACACTTGAAATTTAGAGGGGGAAAAGGTATGCGTTTTAACATCGTTATATAAATTGCAAAGATGAGATGATACAAATAATTTTATTATAATAAACATGTTAACTTTTTTATTTGTAAGTATTTAAAGTGCATATATTCTTAAAATTTTGAATTATATTTCCGATCGAACTACAACTCATTGTATATAATTGTTTTTAGGATATTCATAAATATTTAATATTTAATTTTATAATGACAAATATAACACGTCAAGAAATATATAATCACATATCTTATATACGTATTGTCTTCAATTTGACTTGAATCTGTAATCCCTTGTTTGAAAAATTAATCACACGCGGTTAGGCTAAATGTTGTTTTATAAAAAAAATTTGCTTAATTAACATGGGTTATACCTAAGTCTATAAGCTATATGTCTAGTTAAATAATAAACGCTACATGAAGTGACTAAACATAAAGAGTAAAAGCGAGTGAACGTATAATCCATGTGTTATGTATATTCTACATAGTTTCCCCATATTATTTAAATGTAAAATTCTATACATATTATTTTCTTTATGCTAAAATAGTTGAGCCACACCTTTTGATTCATTATAATTATTAGCCTAAGTAAACTAATCGCAAGCAAGTGGTCGATTATTGGACTAAAAAAAGAAAAGAAAAACAATGACATGTTAAGGCTTGAACTAAGAACCTAAAGGTTATAAGGAAACAACCTTTATCATCAAACTAACTTGTATCTATCATATATTTTATATTCTAAATGTATTTATTAAAAAAATAAAGTGGATTAGATAATTAGACAAACAACTTACTATTCATAAGTGTTTGATAATTGTTGTTAAGGGAGTATATTTTATATTCAAAATGTATTTATTAAAAGAAATAAAGTGGGTTAAATTATTATAAAAACAACTTACTATTCATAAGTGTTTGATAATTGATATTAAGGGATAATAGTTGGAGTTGGAGATGGAGTTGAAGCTGAAAACTGAAAGTTGAGGCTCGAGCTTTTATTTAGGGCTAGAGCTAGAAATTTACTTTTATTCTTATAAGTGTTTAGCAAACTAGCTATAACTGGAGATTATCCATAAAATGACATAAATGGACATGATATTTGTGACATCCGTCATTAAAACTCTATTCTTAGGTTCGTTTCCTATAACAATTTTTAATTGTTTCATGTACGTAAGTAATGTGGAGAAATAAATTAACTATTCGTATTTCAAACTGTGTGAGAAATTTTAATTCTCATATAGTGTTCAAAAACTCGAATCAATGTTCGTACGCGGTTGGATTAGAAGTTTAGGATAATAATATTGAAATAATAATAATACCTAATAATAAAAAAATAATGACAATAATTATGATAATATAAAGTAAATGGTGGAAGTAACAATTGAAATAAATAATATGATAGTAGTAGTATATATATATTAATCGTAGCATCATATCATATTTATATCTAGAGATGATAATATAATAATAAAATAGACTAAGTAATAATATAATTGTAATAAGAATCATGTTATGAAACTTGGGCACATTTCTTTGTTGTGTGTGGTTGCCGAGATTTTGAGGCCAAAAATCGGCCCATCTCCTAATTGTATGACTTGGTCCCAATTAAACCTAACCTATAAATACCGACTATGATTAAACCCTAGATACTCTTTTGCAACTACATTAAATCATCCCTGGGGCTTATTGAGGGGAGGGCTGGCCGAACAAAGGAAAGAAGAAAAGAAATCACCAAAGTCGAATTCAAGCTTTGTTCTCGCATGTGTTCCCGTTCGAATATTAATATAGGTATAATCATACACCCAAATCACTATGTTTTTATTTTATTTTAATTTCTCTGAAATAGATGTATATGTGGGTTGAATTATATGTTTGGGATACGAATAAGTTGGGTAAAATAAGTTTTGGAAACCGAAAGTTATATACCCGTAAATTGTAAAAGCTGTCCATATTTTCGTAGTCTTAATCAGGGGCTGTTTTGACCTAGTTGCGTTCGTTTTCGGGCTTCGGCCAAAACACGAAAGTTGTAGATCTCGAAATTTTACGTTGATACGAGAGGTTTCGGCCTCTAAAAAGCAACGTACGATTTTATAAAAAATTATTTCGTAAACTGCAGTTAGGAGTGACGAATTTTTAGAAAAACTTTTGTAAACTTAATTCGGTTTGATCAAACTATTTTCTAATTATTATAGAAATTGTGAATGTAAGATAAGGGTTAGATATTTTCAGAAAGAAAAAGGATATTTTTATATTTGTAAGTTGACTTTATTTATTATATTTAAAAGGGTTGTGTTTCGAGGGTATGTTAAGAGTTTTCGATTACGAATTTCGAGTGTCTTCAAGTGGTATTGACTATGGACAAAAAAATTCATCATTTTATATATGTCAATCATCGATTTTCATTATCAAGTATTATAGTATGATTGTGTCATTTTGGTTTGGAAGTATTACTTGTTGCAATTAAAACTAAATGAACTAAACAATGTTTGATAATCGATTATTATGAAATAAGAGGCTAGGATCATAATTATGATAATCAACTATTGTACAATAATGGTTCTATGTTAATATGCAATATATTTATTGAACTTAATTTGTTTGTAGGGTGATTTGATTAGACGAGATATTTGGTTATAGATTTTACATACCGTTTTAGTGGACTTATTTGGGAGCGTAATCTGCTTTGCCTTTTAAGGTGAGTTTTGCGGCCCCATTTTCTTACTTATTTTCAAATTGGGGAAAAAGTATGCTCGTACGTTTTATTACCATTTTCTGCTGTGAAACGTATTTGTTTTCATTTTTGGACATTTGCATGAAATGTATGACACTATGTGAAGTATGTGGATTTGGTTGTTGGATTCATTATCATTGTAAGGCCTTACTCTTTCGGGAGTGAGTACCTGATGTATACATTATTCTTGGTATACATTAAAGCCATGTTGTTTCAAAAGGCCTTAGTACCTAATGTTATACGTTATGTATACATTAAAGCCATTATGGGTAGCTACTGCATTCACAGGGTTTGTTTGGTCATACTTCTTCGTGGGGTGATGACAGTGTGTTGAGGTGTTTCATTTACATTATTTCACTTATGTGTACATTTTCATTGCATTGTCCTAACTCGTATCTTTATCACAGCAAATGTTTATTTTGTGTCATTTACAAACCTGCGGAACTCACCAACCATTGTGTTGACACTTTTTGAGCATATCTTTTCAGGTAGCACTAGTGGAACTAAGATTGAGGACAAGAAAGCTTAGTGGACCGATTAGGTTGCATTAAGTGTTACTTCAAGACATATGACATTTGGTTTTAATATTTCGGTGGATTGAGAAAGGCGTGTTTTGCCTTAACATTTATATTGTGGGATGTTTGTTTGCTAATTTGTTTCCTTGTTGATATGTACGCGTAGCGTGAACCACTATTCATGTTACAAGTATCATAACACATTGGAGTTTTATTTTCATATAGATTCTTTATAATAATGTGTTGTGATCCTATCATGGTTGCATTCCGTTGTTTCCGCTTTAGACGGGGTGTGACAGATTGGTATCAGAGCCATTGTTTATAGAGATCTAGGTGGATTGACCTAGACTATAAATAAGGAACCCGCATATAGAGCATGAATTAGGAACTACGTGTGCATGAAACTATATGTGCTTATTCGAAACTATGTGTACTTGCATGTCACTCAAGATGGACTTATCCACTAGGATATATACTTATTTGCTACATTGACGATGTGTACTCATTCGCATTCTGATTCTCGATCAAGACATGCTCCATTGGTGGTTCCGCACGTGCCCGTACACTCGAGAGGGTTATGTAGGCTTAACGGCGTGGAGTCATTAATGTTATCTATCAGTACTATATCGATCATGGTATCATTTTCTTATAATTCGTGCCACTTTTAGATTTCAATATGTAGGAACAAGGTTGAACATTGTGATATAGGACTTGGTAATAAGGACATATATGAAAGGATACCCTAACAATTATGGCGGCCGACGTAATTGCGAGGTATCACGACATATATGTGTTTATACATCATATTCGAGTGTCCAATGTGTCGCCTTTAAAATCGCGTGACGACGTCAAATCTTGACTCTACAGGTGTTGAAATCATGATCCTTGGTCATTGGTTTGGTGCATACACTATCCAAATTGCTCATATATTCTAAGCTCATACGTACTCAAAATCTTATCAAATATGCTGCCAAGACGTTCTACTCGAAATGCTAAAAACGTAACGAGAGCGAACAGTGATAAATATAAAACTGTAAATCATGTACTAAGTAAACATCATTCTAAGACATGGAAACTGTAACTCGCTAATGAATAACCGTGCGAAAACTTTATTAAATCACTACTCACTGGAATCAAAATAATATATTGGTTCATTATCCCTCAATTCTTTGGACATAGTTATGTTTTAACTTCCTTGGGAAATTTCACATTACAACCACGAATCACACGATAATCTTTTCTAGTCAGTGATGTATTCATCACTTGGCCACTCTCACATTATCGCAACTAATTAAGTTTCTAATCTCTTTTGCAAGTTAGCCCAAGATCTTGATATCTTTTGGACATGCATTCGAATTCTATGTATTGCTTGACAATTTTACCTCCATATAATAAGGGCTCCATACCACATGCTACATTATAATGTAACTAGATAAGACCATTCTTAACATGTATTATAATCTCGTTTTTTTTTAAACTATTTTGACTATAACTTCCGTAAGAATTTAAGTGAATCTAAAACATACCTACACAATAATACTTAATGAAAGTGGTTTGAAACGAAGAAGAAGGATAAGTCTATCTATTAAATTGTTCTCACCTAAAATATCAACCCATCCGTGTTCTATTTAAGTGATGCCTCAAGATTTCTCTACTAAAATCATTGGTACCCAAAATAAATTATACCATTTTGAAACTCTCTATGTCTGGGAACATGTAACAATTATGATTTACTACCCTCCCATATCTAAAAATAAATCGAACAACATAACATAATAACCTCCATTTCCCTTAATGTCTACAACTAAAAATTTAGTGTTTCAAGCTTTGTAATATATTTCATTTCTACATAACACATCATCGCATCAGCTCTCAAGGGGAAAATTCACTCATAATGTTGGTATAAATCGAAGAAATTCCCAGTTGCAACTTTTCTAAGAGAGATTCAAATACCGAGATAGACGTTGAATTTGAGATTTACAAATGCCCAGCTCCAATAATGAAACTATTTTATTGTGTCACCTAACATTAAGAACTTAATCAACAATAACATTTGGTTATCACTAAGTCAAAAGGAAATACAAAACCAATGAGTGTTCATAACCTCCACGAGTATAACAAGCTCACCGATGAAATGGACAAGAGGAAATCATGAGGAAATCGTTTGTTGACACGTTGAAATCAATTCACATATCTTATGCCATATTGTGCACTAACATGAGAATGGTTCCCTGCTAATCCATACGAAATGAGACTGTGGATCTTAAATATTATCTAAAAAAAAAAAAAGCTTGGACCAGTATAAGATTTAAACTTTTTTTTTTAATTATTCATTCAACAAGTTTAGAAGCTATTGTCTTTGAAATGTGAGCATATAACCAAATAGTTATTCCACACTATGTTAGTATATGGAAATTTCTCATAATTAATTCAAACAATCTGTAAATCCTAAGGCGCCACTTATTAAGATAATCTTTTATATACTATTTCACATCATAAAATTAACATTTGTGATGACCACCAATAACAACTATTATTATTCATTCTTTCATTCACAGAATGGTCAGCTATCAATATCAATCACAACTACTTACTTCTTACTTGTTTACCGCGGCATAGCATGGGAATTTTACTAGTCCTTAAATAATGAAATTTCGATGCGCGAGAACATACAACTGTGAGATTAGACCAAATCAAATTCCTTTAGATTTTAGGATGAAATCTAAGTTTAGACTTACTCACCCCCCTTATACAAATAAACTGTTATAACCTTACCAAGAGACGCTCTGGTAGGTATGAACTTTTCTTCCTTTGTTGACATTGTGGATTGATCTTCCTTGGTGACTCAACCCTTTCATATACATATGGTTACTCTCACCTAAACATGTAATAAAAAAATGGAATCAACATCTAAAATACAATAGATTCAACAATCAGCAAGCTCACTTATATTCGTAAGGGACTAGAATTCAACATACAATACACTTAGGACAAATTGAGAACATTATTGAAGTTTAAATCATTGAGACTCATTTTCGTGTAGTCTATATTTCATTGTGTCAAATTGAACCCAACTGTGATTGTTCCGCGTTAAACCCAAGTTTTTAGTGTGGGAACCTTATACAAACTCTATAGAATCAACAAATTGTATGCTAGTATAAAGAACAAATATTTTTCACTTATTTGGTCAAGACCATTCATTAATAATCATTTATCTTTCCGCGCCTATAATTCAGCTACAAGCCTTACGTGTGTAAGCCACATGTATGGATTGCTACACAACATAAATGAACTTCGATAAATCAAAGTCTAGTACAAAACCATAGAAATTAACCACCCATGAGATTCGGAATCAGAAAAGAGCCTTTTTGATGTTGAGAACGCACCATTTACAAATACCAAATTTCTTTCACTTTCTAAACGGACCAAATGAATTCGTAGTATACGTAAACAAATAGGTTCAATAACCTATTAATTGAAGGGACAGATGGAGCAAACGGAGTTCGCGTTACATAATCAAGTGGTGAGTCTTTTATGGTATCAGACAAAAGAAACTTAGTAATGAGGAGTTAAATAAAATCGATATGGAGTTTAAAACAACATTGTGTCATAGGGCTGGTAAGAGCTATGGAACGAGAAGTCAAGTAGCATAAATGTAATGCAATCACTAGAGTTAGGATACAATATAACGTTTAGAGAGAATTCGAACTCACTTAGGAACGAGACGATCATAAGAAACGCAAAACCATGTCTATTCCATAATAACGTTTTCAGTAATATTTTTGATTGAATTTCGGGACGAAATTCCCTAAACGGGGGGACACTGTGACATCCGTCATTAAAACTCTATTCTTAGGTTCGTTTCCTATAACAATTTTTAATTGTTTCATGTACGTAAGTAATGTGGAGAAATAAATTAACTATTCGTATTTCAAACTGTGTGAGAAATTTTAATTCTCATATAGTGTTCAAAAACTCGAATCAATGTTCGTACGCGGTTGGATTAGAAGTTTAGGATAATAATATTGAAATAATAATAATACCTAATAATAAAAAAATAATGACAATAATTATGATAATATAAAGTAAATGGTGGAAGTAACAATTGAAATAAATAATATGATAGTAGTAGTATATATATATTAATCGTAGCATCATATCATATTTATATCTAGAGATGATAATATAATAATAAAATAGACTAAGTAATAATATAATTGTAATAAGAATCATGTTATGAAACTTGGGCACATTTCTTTGTTGTGTGTGGTTGCCGAGATTTTGAGGCCAAAAATCGGCCCATCTCCTAATTGTATGACTTGGTCCCAATTAAACCTAACCTATAAATACCGACTATGATTAAACCCTAGATACTCTTTTGCAACTACATTAAATCATCCCTGGGGCTTATTGAGGGGAGGGCTGGCCGAACAAAGGAAAGAAGAAAAGAAATCACCAAAGTCGAATTCAAGCTTTGTTCTCGCATGTGTTCCCGTTCGAATATTAATATAGGTATAATCATACACCCAAATCACTATGTTTTTATTTTATTTTAATTTCTCTGAAATAGATGTATATGTGGGTTGAATTATATGTTTGGGATACGAATAAGTTGGGTAAAATAAGTTTTGGAAACCGAAAGTTATATACCCGTAAATTGTAAAAGCTGTCCATATTTTCGTAGTCTTAATCAGGGGCTGTTTTGACCTAGTTGCGTTCGTTTTCGGGCTTCGGCCAAAACACGAAAGTTGTAGATCTCGAAATTTTACGTTGATACGAGAGGTTTCGGCCTCTAAAAAGCAACGTACGATTTTATAAAAAATTATTTCGTAAACTGCAGTTAGGAGTGACGAATTTTTAGAAAAACTTTTGTAAACTTAATTCGGTTTGATCAAACTATTTTCTAATTATTATAGAAATTGTGAATGTAAGATAAGGGTTAGATATTTTCAGAAAGAAAAAGGATATTTTTATATTTGTAAGTTGACTTTATTTATTATATTTAAAAGGGTTGTGTTTCGAGGGTATGTTAAGAGTTTTCGATTACGAATTTCGAGTGTCTTCAAGTGGTATTGACTATGGACAAAAAAATTCATCATTTTATATATGTCAATCATCGATTTTCATTATCAAGTATTATAGTATGATTGTGTCATTTTGGTTTGGAAGTATTACTTGTTGCAATTAAAACTAAATGAACTAAACAATGTTTGATAATCGATTATTATGAAATAAGAGGCTAGGATCATAATTATGATAATCAACTATTGTACAATAATGGTTCTATGTTAATATGCAATATATTTATTGAACTTAATTTGTTTGTAGGGTGATTTGATTAGACGAGATATTTGGTTATAGATTTTACATACCGTTTTAGTGGACTTATTTGGGAGCGTAATCTGCTTTGCCTTTTAAGGTGAGTTTTGCGGCCCCATTTTCTTACTTATTTTCAAATTGGGGAAAAAGTATGCTCGTACGTTTTATTACCATTTTCTGCTGTGAAACGTATTTGTTTTCATTTTTGGACATTTGCATGAAATGTATGACACTATGTGAAGTATGTGGATTTGGTTGTTGGATTCATTATCATTGTAAGGCCTTACTCTTTCGGGAGTGAGTACCTGATGTATACATTATTCTTGGTATACATTAAAGCCATGTTGTTTCAAAAGGCCTTAGTACCTAATGTTATACGTTATGTATACATTAAAGCCATTATGGGTAGCTACTGCATTCACAGGGTTTGTTTGGTCATACTTCTTCGTGGGGTGATGACAGTGTGTTGAGGTGTTTCATTTACATTATTTCACTTATGTGTACATTTTCATTGCATTGTCCTAACTCGTATCTTTATCACAGCAAATGTTTATTTTGTGTCATTTACAAACCTGCGGAACTCACCAACCATTGTGTTGACACTTTTTGAGCATATCTTTTCAGGTAGCACTAGTGGAACTAAGATTGAGGACAAGAAAGCTTAGTGGACCGATTAGGTTGCATTAAGTGTTACTTCAAGACATATGACATTTGGTTTTAATATTTCGGTGGATTGAGAAAGGCGTGTTTTGCCTTAACATTTATATTGTGGGATGTTTGTTTGCTAATTTGTTTCCTTGTTGATATGTACGCGTAGCGTGAACCACTATTCATGTTACAAGTATCATAACACATTGGAGTTTTATTTTCATATAGATTCTTTATAATAATGTGTTGTGATCCTATCATGGTTGCATTCCGTTGTTTCCGCTTTAGACGGGGTGTGACAATATTACATAACTCTAAGTATTTTATATTTAAAAGAATGGAAATATATTAATTTTACAATAACTGGATGGAGTTTCTTTATAGAAGCTAGTTTTGAAAGCTTATATTTGAAGATTTATTAGTATTCTAAAGAATATTTGATCTATTTCTTTTACCAAATAAGGTTTGTGAATTTACAATGGATGGAGATTTTTAGAAAGGAGAACTCAAACATCAAATCTAGAATCCCTTGTAAATGTATTGCCAAACACACCATAAAAGATTTTGGGGGATTGAACTTCTAGTTTTTACAATCTTAATCTCCTAAATATTAACAATCTTTGTTTGGAAAATGAAAGAATAACAATAATTAATAATAATAATAATCCCTGAGAATATCTTAAAATCATTTTTCATAGAAGATACTGCAAGTAAATTATGAAAAAATATTCAGCCACAATTTTCAGCTCCAACCACAATCTGCAGACAGCAGCCATAACTTTCAACTCCAACTACTTGTTGTCAAACTAACCTTTATGAGGTAGGGACGTATGGTGTGTTTGGCAACCACATATGTAAAGATTATTGGAGATTATAGGAGTTTGGTCAATTACTGTTGGTAGGCTGGGATACGCGATCCCAGAGGAATCCTAGGATCACGTATGGTAGTGTTATTTCATCACAGTCGATTTTCTTTGTTGATACGTTATCCCGGAAATTTCCAGGATCGCGTATGTTAGTGTAAAATGGTCACAGTGGGTTTTTCAGTGTAAGTACGCGATCCCAGAACATTTCCAGGATCGCGTATGTGTGAAGAAAATTTGTGCAGATTTCAGAAATGCATAAGTGTTTATTATTACTTTAGATACCTCTTTTATTTCACAATTTTCGGGTGTGTGGTGTTGACTACAAGTATGTTTTAAAGTTTGTAAAGTTATGAATGGTCAATGGGGTAAATAAAATAAAAAAAATTCGGGCGTTTCAATTAATTTAGGAGTGTGGAAACTTAACCGTTAACCGACCCATAACTGATTTACTGAATTAACAAAAGCAAATTAACCGACCAAAACTAATAATCGACAGTTCATTTTGGATTTTCAATTAATCGACTAAATTGGCTCAAAATAACCGACCCAAATTAACCGACATTAACCGAATCGCCCAATTATGTATCTTTTAGTTTTTCATAAATATATATAATTAATTAATTATATACATCATGTAAGTTAATAAAGGCAATACTATTTAAGCAAATATATACGAAGGCACGAGATATCATATATAACAAAATTAAATTTGTCTCTCTTTTTCTTTCAAACGTTAATGTTATAATCCTTCATCTTTTGTTTTGACGTTCCAAATATACACCTAAAGCATCATTTAACGACTTTTTATAAACGCTGATGCTAACAATCGATGATGGTCGATGTTTTACAAGCAAAAGCGATGTATTTTACTTACATTCTAAGTTTTTTTTCCTTTCATAATCATGTTGCATTTTTTCCTTCTATAATTTTATAAAACCGATGCTTAACCATTAACCAACCGATAATTGATGGATAAAAGTTAACTTTAACCGACATCTCCGTTGTGGGAGGTTCAAATGAGAACCACTTTATAGTTGAGAACTGTGAGAACCACAACGAATACGTGTTTGTTCACATGTGATTAACTTCAATCATATGTGAACATTGATGTACGTTTAATTGAAAAAGAAAAAAGTCAAAAAAATCATAAATTTACGCCTTAAAACACATTTTAACCGATTTGTTCACATTATCGTTCACATGTGAACATGTATTTGTTTTTTGTGTTTTCCGATATGATTTTAAGATTTTTTTTTTACTTTTTTATTTTTCAATTAAATGTACATCAATGTTCACATATGATTGAAGGTAATCACATGTGAACAAACACGTATTCATTGTGGTTCTCACAGTTCTCAACTTTAAAGTGGTTCTCATTTGAACCTTCCCCTATGTCTGTTATGGTTAATTTTTAACTCTTACCCGACTCATAACCGAACCCTGCTCAGTTGCTCACCCTACATTAATTAGAAGCTCATAAAACTAGCTTCTATTAAGAATTTCCATCCCTTATTATTAGATTACTATATTACCCTTATTATAATTATTAAAAATTTAAATTATAACACGTCATGTCTATTTGTGTTATTTTAAATTAATAAGTTCAATTCCAGCTAATTTACAAAATCTATGTATATACTTAAAGCAAAATACCATAGAGCAATCTGGATCGTAGATTGGATTCCAACCATAGAGATCGGCTTGAATTATTACTTACATCCATTTTCATTTTTTAAAAGGTATAACCACAACTATTGAGAATTAGCACTTTCAGTATTTCATAATTCTTTTTAGTCCTTATAGTTTAATTACCATGACTTTCTAACCGCTAAATAATAAATAAACCCTTAATATTTGAAAGATTCAACTATATTGATTAATAATATGATTTTCTTTATCACACTAAAAATTGATCGTCCATATTGCCATGCATCCTTTATATATGATGATTACATTAAAGCCGTAACTAAAATATTTTATGGTTTGTAACTAATAATCCCTTAATTAATATTTAATATACACTGAGCTTAACAATACACAAAACGTTAATATGCTTAATATCGAACAATGTGAAGATCTAACGTTCCACAATAAATCTCTATACATCGATTAGTCTATTTCTTTTTTCTCATATAACATTTTGTACATTATGTTTGTGTTAATTTTTAAAACTCAAGTGTGTTAGCCCGCATTGTCGCCAGTCAATAAACTACTATATGTAACACATACTTAAAGCAGAATAACTTGGGGCTATCTCGGCCCTTAATTGGGTTTTCCCCTATTGATCCAACGATTAAGATTAATTTGATGATACTTACATTTAACCCCCCCCCCCCCCCCCCCTTTATATTTTATATTTAATAATAATAATAATAATAATAATAATAATAATAATAATAATAATAATAATAATAATAATAATAATAATAATAATAATAATAATATTAATATTAATATTAATATATTTTAATTTAATAAAACCTTTAATTATTAAATAAATTAAGAAGATATAAATTAAGTAGATAAATATGAAATAATTAAGTAAAGAATACGTATTTTGGTCCAAAAAAAATGGGCCTAATCCAAAAATATGGGCCTATATTTACGAATATCACGTCCGAATTTTCTTCCCATTCACCCATGTAACATAAATCTCATTAAAAAATATTATCTTCTAATTTATTCTAATATATAGTTTCTTATTTGTTTACATCTTCCTCTACTATATATACTCATATCCTCCCAAATTTTACACCATCTTTGCATTCCTTCTACACCCATTCAATAAATCCCTACGGTGGAAAAAATCACCATCTAAGAAACCCACTTCTACTCATGTGGACAATTGTAACAATGAAACTAAATGTTTGTTCACCATCGATCCTAATAGTTCTTCACAATCCTTTCGTTTCTTTATTTGTTGTATAATTTTTTAAACACTTTTTGTTTGTACATCAATCTCATACTTTTGAAAAACATGAACACCCTACTCATTTATAAGGTATTTATTTTTTGGTAGAACTTTGTAGCCCCTCAAATTTGTTGTTCCTTTTTTTTAGGCATTCCAAGTGCTTCATTTGATCGACAAAAACATCTAAATCTTCCGGAAGGTATATTAAAATTTTAAATTGTTCTAATAATTGATATTGATATAAGTTTACCTAATATATGTTTTAATTTAATAAAATCGTTAATTATTAAATAAAATAAGAAGGTATAATTAAGTTAATTAATATGAATAAATTAATTAAAGAATAAGTATTTAGGTCAAAAAAATTTGGCCTACCTCAAAAAAATGGGTCCATGTAATACAAATCTAATTCAAATATATTATCTTCTTATTTAATATATAATTTATTTTAATATATAGTTTCCTATTTGTTTACATCTTCATCCACTATATACTAGCAGAATGCCCGCGCGATGCAGCGGGTAAACCATTTATTAGCTTTACATTTATGACGATACACTACGATATGTCGTTGTAAACTCGATAGTCGAGCTGCGAATCTCTAATAGCCAATTGGCAAGTTACATTAGTAATTTACAAACTAAAGATTATGTTCTTGAAATTGTAATCATATAATTTAATCCAAAAATTGAAACTCTCAAATGTAGAAATTAATTGTATCAATACAAAATAAGAAATATAAACAAACATGTAAATTTATAACTACACAAAAATACACACCTAATAGTCCGTTTATGATTTTTGAAAACACTTAAATACGTGTCAAATTGAATAAAACTTAAAATTTTGAAGGCTTTAGAGTTAGAATTTGACTCCAAACGGTGGACAAATCGCCTACGGCAGTTTCCTAACACGTGCGTCTCATTCCGATCTTTTCGTCCATAATTGACACGTCTTGTAACTCTTTACGGTTTAAAGGTTATGTCATATTTTTATTAAAAGTTATACATAGTGTGTGTATATATATAGATATAGATAGATATAGAAAAGCTTTAATCAATTAGAATTGAATATCATATATTTATTACTTTAAAGTTTAATAATAATGGTATTAATGAGTTTTTAATACATGTAGGGGTATTTTAGTAATTTCAAGTAGGTTTTTCAAATATTATTAGTAAGGTTAGGGGTAGTTTAGTAGATTTCCTCTTTAAAAAAACATCACAAATGTGTTATATAATAGTATAGATATATATATAGATATAGACACATAGATAACTTGGTTTTCACATTTGATTTCTGTAATTGTATATATAAACAAATAAGATTTGCAATTTTATGTTTATAAATATAATTTATCTAAGAAAATGATAGTGGAAGTTAATAATTCTTGAGTGCATATGTATGAAAGAAAAAACAATGTTGCGTTAGATAAAAGTCGAATCAGTTAAACGTAAATGGTATAAATATGACGGATCGAGTAAAGTGAAAATTGAGTCGAATAGTTCAAAAAACATACAATATATAGTTTCTAACACATGCGTCTCGTTCCGACCTTTCCATCCATAATTGACACGTCTCGTAACTCTTTACGGTTTAAAAGTTATGTCATATTTTTATTAAAAGTTATACATTAGTGTATATATATATAGATATAGATAGATATAGAAAAGCTTTAATTAATTAGAATTGAATATCATATATTTATTACTTTAAAGTTTAATAATAATGGTATTAATGAGTTTTTAATACATGTAGGGGTATTTTAGTAATTTCAAGTAGGTTTTCCAATTATTATTAGTAAGGTTAGGGGTAGTTTAGTAAATTCCCTCTTAAAAAACATCACAAATGTGTTATATAATAGTATAAACTAGTGTTAAACCCGTGCGATGCACGGTTAGAAAATATAATTTCATAATAGCTCTCATAATCTAAAACAGTAAATGAAATGTTTTAATTATGATATTCAATTTTATGTTGTATACACTTTATATATAGGTGATGATTAGTACATTGTTGTCGTTTATTTGTACACCATCACTTATGCTTTAAAGTGTTGTATTATACAACACTGTAATACATATGTGGTATACGGCTAAAAAGTAATTTGCAAATCACTTCCCTTTTTATGATCATTTTTTATAACATTTAAAAAATAAAAAAATAATATAATTAAGTAAGTATGAAGAGATGGAAGACAGTTAACCCTTTAAAACTTTCAAAGTGTGTAACAAATACATATTTTTACATATATTAATAATATTTTATAAGTTTTGACTATTTAAAAATGAAATAAGAACAAAAAATTTTCTCCCACAATATATGGATACATTGGGAAGGTTGAAAAAGACGTGTATATTGTAAAGTGTCATTTCTAGCTAAAACAATTGTTTGGTAATAATAGCATTTTTGTTGTTAAGGTTTCAATAATTTTGTGAGCAAGACATATGTACATAGTTTTAACAAACATAAATTGTAGCGATTAATATAACTATTAAGACATTTTATTAAACAACTAATGTGCATCTACATGTACAAAATTAATCTATAGTGATGAGATATATATAAATACTTAAATGAGATATTATGGATGGACGTATATAGGTGGTAGGGTAGGGTGTGTGGTACCGCTCAGATTGCGACCAATCTTCCTAACCGCGAAAAGTAATAAAGAAATTATAAAATTACACCTCTTACCAGTCGAATATATAATAATGATTAAGTTGTATTATTGAAACTAATAAAACATTTAAAAGATATCATGAACTTGATCTACCTATCAATTAAGCTTGTACTCCGATTATAATTTAAACGAAATTGAGATCCCTAAGTTTGTAAGATAATATTATTTTTTTGTCAAATTAACAAAACTAAGATAAAAGCTATAATGATATTATAAATTAAGCTATCCCAATTCATTAAAAGTTATATTTTTTTATAGATCTGAAAAAAGGAATGTGAAGATTAAGATAAAGAATAATAAACAAATTTATAATTCAAAATTAGAGGGGAAAAAATAGGTAAATGAATTCATGATTTTTGACTTTAATAAAAATATTATACTGAAAATATTATCTAATGACACATTAGTTTGGATTAAATTGGTTATAATTTAATTATCTACTAGATTATAACCCGCAAGTTTTGCGGGCTAGATAATGAAAATAATTAAGGTTTATTAAGTAAATAAAATTTATCAAAAATAGTAACTAATATCATAATATTTAAGTATATATCACTTGTACATATATTGTAAACTATATAAAATGGGTGATGATTCTTCCACAGGCACTTTTACTTTTTACACAGGGACTTAACGTTAATTGACAATTTTGCCCTTCAGATTTTATACACACGGACTTTCTTCTCTTTCTTTTTGCACAGTCCAGTACTATCGATCCCTTCCACGTTCACATTCAACCATACCTGAGGGAAAGAATAATTACATTTAACCGGTTTTGAACGCACCGTCGAAGCGCGGCTGTGGCCGATAATAGAAACCTAAAATGCCTAAAATTGATTGCAGATAGAGCTTTCTGCTAGATGATTAACACCTACTTATATAATCATATTTCAATTTTCTATACTTGTGGAAAGAAAAAAAAAAACTCCACGAAAAAGTGAACATTACTTCATTAATGATACAATTTGTATGAGATAAACTTTAGTTGTTATCCACTTTGGGTTGACATTTGTGGGATAAACTTGTTTGAGTTTTCTTGTTATTGTTCTCATCCGTTTCAGTGTTTTTCCATTAAATTATATTGAGTTGACAAATTATAAAAAGAAAATTAGTACTCCGTATGTTGTTAAAGAAAAAAAATGTGAATGGAGATGGAGAGTACATGGAAGAGAGAGGGAGGGACACAGACAATGGGTTAGTGGTTTGATGGTCGACGATTGTACATAAGTGGGTAAATCAAATTAAGGGTATATTTGTCAACTCCTAAAAATCTCTCGTGGATGAAGTAAACCTGCCTGTGGCAAAATCAGGACCCATATAAAATGTGAGATAAAATTGTTTGAAGTAAATGAAATTGAAATTGAATAGAAGCAGAAGATGCATACACGTAAATGTAAATTCTAAATAACATTTATAGTAATCATTCAAAGTAAATTGTATGATCGTAATTAAATTGATGAATCCATTGATGGACAAATAGCGATCCATCTACTCTTCTTTTATTAATCCATTGCATGTGTGGATATACATTAAAAGCATTTGCATTATGATCAATGTTGAAGACATGCTAGCCAAAAGGCACTTATTGCATGAAGCCTTACAAAATAGTCGTTCTTAATCCTTACCTTCAAGGCCAACTCTAGAACTTTAACAATAGCATTTAAGGTGGAGATTTTGAAATGCACAAGTATTAACGATACAAACAATATTATTAGGCAACCCAAAAGCTGGCCATACATAATAGCTACAGAGATCAATTCATTGCTTACACACTTTTAGCTCTTTGTACTTTTGATGGAGTAAGGTGATATATAACCTCATTCCAACTTCATCCCTTCAACCACTTGGTGTTTTCCCGTCCTGAAAAGGTCAATATCACATTCAAGAACATCGCAAACATAAAGAAAATTTTTTTAGCATTGACCATGAACATACCATTTATTTAAATTTAATCACTTATGAAAATGCTAAGAACATAAATTACTGGTACAAAAATCAGCCCAATATATAGAAAAACATAAGCACAATGATTGTATCTTTAAAAACATAAATAAATAAATAATTGTAGAAGCCACTTACAGATATGGTAATACAGAAGACCCTCATTTGGAGCTCCAACAGGAAGGGGCCCACCTCTTGGCATTGTAGAATCTAATACTTCATCTTTCAAATCCTCTCGCGGTACTATATCGACTAAGAAGTAAAAAATATCAGTCCTCATGATGGCAGCAACGAACTCATTTTTCCGAACTCAGTGTGATTTCAAGACCTTAACTCAAGGATGAACATTTCACATACACCTGAAAAAATGAATGGTGCTTCAACTGATATTATTCTCACATCTTCATATGCTTTCATGAATTTTTTTTATCCTAGTCCATGGTAGACTATGGTCCTTAAAATCAGTGTTTTGCTCGATTTATTGGTATTGGTTTGGCCAGAAGTTTTGGAGCTGTTGATGCAGTTGCCATTGTTGTTGCTGGTGGATGTGCTGATTATAAATGTAATTGGCTACCTATATTCATATTTCTAAGCCTGAAAGTAAGTTCTTGCCTATGAGGCAGCTGCAACTAATGATGTTATAGCAATACAAACAACAAAAAATACTTTAGTAAGTCATGTAACAACAAATAAGAAGAGCAATTAAAACTACTCACGTATATAAGTAATATAGATCTGTTGAAACATTCCTTTCAAGCACGATATGATTCTTAGCCTATAAATATCTAAAACGTTCCCCAAGTTTTAATCCTCTATAAACGATACATGTTCTATACAGCTCGACAATCATTATCATGAAATCTTTATAATTTAGAGCTATGAAGGGTCTCAAGTAGAAAGATGTTGGCAGATTAGGTTACTTGATTATCCTTTTTCCCCATTTGACACAGACATTTATACCGGTAAAGAGTGAAAAACTCAATGCAAAAAGCCTCGCACTCTAGGAACTTTAAAACCAAACCCGAGTCAGACTGATTAAATTTTAAGAAAGCATATATTCAATTGACACCCTTGTGGAGGATCTGCATATGTCATAAATAAGGTACCCATACTTCCATATCAACCGGGCTGTTTGGGTTCAGCTTCAACTGGGCGGGTGAACGGCGTGTGAGCATACCTTTTCAAAAAAAAAAAATCTTCTGAAAGTAACTAATTTTAATGAGATTACCTCTTGGAGGAAGTCAACTACTCCTTTTCTCTCGGGGCATTTAAACCCCGCAGACTCAAAATAATCTAGAACGTGATTCCGTGGTCCATGATACACAATCATCCCTTTTGCCATCAAAATAATGTCATCAAAGAGATAAACACTTGTGGTGCTGGCTGAAGAAGTGAAATGAGTATTGAAGCCTCTGTTATATGTGCCAACTGCTGAAGACATGTGATTATTTGATACGTGGTAGAGCTGTCTAACCCATTTGATATTTCATCCATAAATAAAGTTTTTGTGGGAACAACAATCATCTCCCAAAAAAAAAAAAGAAGCTAAATTCTTTGTTACATTTACTTCACCAAATAGTGACTGTGTCTTATAGGCATCAAATGCGGAGGTTACCTATGGTCAACCTTTTCTTTTTACCACCAGATATTCCTCTTTTCATGGCATTCCCAAAAATTGTATCAGCACATACATCAAGCCCAAGAATCTGGAGTAACATGATCAATTGATCATGGGAGCATAATTGAACATAATAACTATCTTCAAATACAAAATTATATATATCTCACATTAGCTTAAAGAATTACCTTCATAATGTAGTTCGTCTGATGAGTTTTTTTTTTGTCCTTCAATGGAAATTCCCTGTGAAAAGTAAACATGGTTGATTATATATCAACAACTACAATGATATATTATTACAAATGCAGATAATATATCCAAGTAAAAAGTTTGAACTTCTTGTTTAAGGGGTACACCTTCATGTAAGTGTCTATATCTGGATCTGGAATTATCAGCTCTTCTTTCTCCCTCCTGTTAACCTCCATCATAATCTCTTGATGAGAAGAAACCGATTATCATTCAGTTCTAAAACCATCTATTTTTTATTTATTTTTTTGGGTGTACAATACTACAGAGTGTTTGTAGTGTTCAGACTTCAGGAAGGTGGTAATAACTACATCACTTTCAACCACCATGATATTAGTATGAACCTACACAAACCATTTGAGGATGATGATATTGGCATATTACATCGAAAATAGAATCTGCAAACTTAGTATAAGCATTTTGCCTAAAACAACACAATCAAGTCTTCAGTAACATATTTGACACCTAAAATTTAACAATTTAACACACTTGAAATATAAAAAAAAAAAATTCATGTACCATAAAATAAAAAAAACTATCGCACAAAAGTATAATATATCGCAAATATCAAAATTTTCTCACCTCGGTTGAATTCGCATATGAATGAAATAAAATCCCAGATCTTACATTATAATACAATTATATCATTATTAGATAACGTACACCATATGCATACCTGACACACAGATTAATGGTATCCATAAGTACTAAATTATGAGGAGCCGATTTCAATTGCATATCTATTAATCAATAAAAGTGGAGATTAGTATTCTACTTATATCATTCCCTTCACACCACGATCTCCAAATCGATCGGGAACCAAAACACATGCTAAATTCTAAACATAATAGTATTTAGTTTAACTATATATATACATACCTCTTCAAATGAACTCAAATATATCAAGTTGTACTTTGAACAAAATGATGTAGAAAACTTACCTTTAGTTTGCCCCATGCATTTGTATGAGCTACTGGTGCCTGAAAAAAATAAAGTGAATACTTGAATATGGTTTGAATAATAGCATATAGACTGATGGGAAAAAATAAGGGGTCCGATTTAGTACTTTCATCTTCAAGATCGGAAGTTGCAATCCATTCAATGGAGTGTTTCAACGAACATGCGATGCAGGCATGAAGAAGGGTTGTGATTTCAAGTTCGGAAACACATCACAAAGTTCACCATGTTGTAATGACAATTAGCATATGTATCAAGTAATTGAACCATAAAATATAGTAAGCATATAAACAATGTTCAAGTTTGATGATTGGAAAACCTAATATTCACCTTCCTAATAAAGGGATACGTTTAAAAATTCCTTCAGATACGATCCCAACAACTCTGCAAATTTTTGTACACAGATATCACATTAATATTAAGTCAAAGTAAACAATTTTTAAAAAATATACAAAGAACTTGCAGCAGAGTGATAGATTACAATCCATACATGATTGTAACAAAATACAAGTAGATAGTAGTGATGGTACACATACATAACCAGATGAATGAGTTAGTCAATTTGATTAGCTAACTAACCTCAATAACTAATATCTAACTAATTAAACAGAACTACATGAAATTATCGATCTATAGGACTACCCTTCACCTAACTCCAATATTCTGTACGAAAAGAAATAGATTATAAAAGAAAAGAAAAAACATATATAGAAAAAATAGAAATTATTATGTTAACTTTTGCATCAATTGTGTTACCAGCTGTTCTTCTAGAATGACCTTGGCACATCTCGGATGGTGGTATGTCTTTCACGTAAAAAAATTATGCATTAAAGTTCTAAAAAAAGGAATCTCATACTTAAAAATAACTACATAAGAATGTGTATAAAGGATTGAGCAAGTTTAGTATATCACTAAAAGAATAAGAAGATTAAAAGCCCGACTGTAACATTAAAATTATCTATATCTTATATCATTCAACTGTCGTATCCACCAATAAACGTACCTAGAAATCTTGAAACCCTTGGACGAAAGCGCTTAATGTATGGCCATCATAAAATTCAATTAGCTACAAAGCACTTATAACTTTCAACTTTTTTCGAACCACTTCTAACGATTCCAAGGGGTAGGAACCATCATTACCACCCTATATAAGAAAAATAAAAGGGGAACCTTACTGCTATGTGAACATAACTGAAATAAATATGTAAAATTGAGACATGATAGGGGAGTGAAGATTAGTTATTGTGATTTTAGAATAGAAAAACTCAATAGAGATTCATCGTCTTACATGTACAAAATGATTGAAAATTTGAAACTCTAAGTTGCAATATGGGCCTGTCTCAAATGACTCCATTTGTGGCCTGAAACATTACTTATTGTATTAGGTACCACTTTTATATCAATTAGGAAAACTGATTCACCAAATATAATGATGTTGAAATATAAGCAGAACACAGAGTAAGCCATATACTCAAATCATTCACATACTTAGATGAACCTTGAAATAAAAGTACATCTATTAAGTTACTTCCATTGCTTTTCAAACAACATATTTTTTTCATGCACCTTATGAAAATACATTAAAAATGCTTGTCAAGTGTAACATCCAGTCCTCGGGTCTAGTTGTATTTTTATATTTTCTGACTTTTAATATTTAATTCGTGTGTCAGAAAATAGTTCGGTGTTATTATTTGAAAATAATTGGTTAAAAAGTCACATAATTTATTGTGACTAGTAAATTGTTAATTGTTTTAAATTAACCTAGTTGACGGTAAAATAAAATAATGTTTTCCCGCAAATGGTTTTTAAGTTCCAGACAATGATAAGTACGGGGGACAAAACTAGTACACATATTTCTAATATATGTGTGTAATACGTACTAAACTTCACCAAAATTCCAGTATCATCGATTGAGAGCTAGAGAAAGATTGAAACCCTAAACTTAAACCATAATCATCAATCTTTTGCAAAAATCAATTCATGTTCTTCTTGATATATCACTCTGGCCATACGTATACACCACAGGACTACTTGTAATCTTGAAAACAAGCTGTGAGTTGAAATTGAAGCCTTAAAACTTTGATTCAAGTTGCAATAACGTGATTTGATCATCCTCTCATCCTTATAAACACTTTGTAAGTATTAATCTTTGAATTTCATAAACCCTAGAAATTGGGTTTTTGGGTTACTTGATGCTTAATTCATGATTTGTAATTGAAAACCTAACTTAGAAATGATATAAATGAATGATGATCATGAATTAAGTTATGGTTTAGTTGATTATTCATGAATTAAAGCTTGTAATTATGTTATAATGGTTAGTTGATAATGTAATCGTGATTATAGTTAAGCTTTAACCTAGAAATGATGAAGTTGAAATATGATCATTAATAAAGTTTAAGGGTTTAGTTGATTATGCTATGATCAAAGCTTTTAAGCTTGTGTTATTAGTACATAAGTGGATAAGTGTTGCTAATGATCATATTATGATTGATTAAAGATGATTGTGATTAACGATTTTTGAAGTTAATGATCTTGTAATGGTTTAATCATACCACTTGGTGATAAGTAAAGTGATTAAAGTGATATTGTGATCATAACTTGATAAATGATCGTGATTGGTAAACTATGAAGATTATAGTTACTAAGTGTGTTAAACATTGATAATGAGTTTGAAACAGAGATATTGATATAATATAATGATTCAAGTAATAACTCATTGAGATTTGGATTATGAACCATGTGATGTGATATTAACATGAGTTGATTACTATGAATGAGTTACTAACTCATTTTGTTTAATTGTAATTCCAGATAAACAGAAGACTCAGTGACATTAGACTACTGAGTGGACAACTGGGGTATTCGGTGAGTGGATTTATAACCTCAGTGTGATTTAGTTGTAACAGGTTTGGTTACAACGGGTAACGTATTATTACTGTTTTATTATTGCCATGATGATTATGGTTGTTAGTAATAATACTATTGATAGACTGTTTAGTCTGATATGTTGACCTAATTGAATATGTGATCACATGCTATATTTGGCCTTCGGGCATCAGTATTGAGGTCAACGCGATAGTTGGGCTTGGTTACTATTGTAAGACGACAGGAATTTCCTTGTACTTATCGTTAATAGGAAATTAGGTCGTATGAGATTAGTACCAAACTATCGGTCTATTCTGTATTGGCCTTACAGATTGACGGTAAGTGTTCTTGGAGAATCCCCGGGTATTATGATATCTCCAGAGCCACCGATCCTCATTGACATGTTATTGTATTGAGATGTTATCTCATTGAAATAGAACTGTATGTTCTTAGCTGAAGGTTTCCCTAAGAACTCTAGATACTCTGTGATATTGTGTATTTACGATGCTTTGATGTAAACAGAGTTGTTATGCTAAGTTGGGCTGTTGTTTATTATTCACTCACTTAGCGTTAAGCTAATCCCCCCCCCCCCCCCCCCCCCCCCCCATTAACCCTTCTTGCAGGTTATAGATTGGATATTAGTTGGGCAAGAAGTCGGGCTGGATGGAATGTTTGGTGACAAAGCTTTACTCTGATATCTGATTTGTATAAATCAGTGTTGTCTTTTAATTTTATATAACACCCAGTTTAATGTATTTTGGCTGTAATTCATAAGACTAGTTTGAATCTGGTTTTGAATTATCAGATTTTAAAGATGTTAATATTATAAGTTAAAATGTTGAAAAATGGACTGACGCTTCCGATGTATTAAATAATACGAATGTAATTGAGGGGTGTTATATCAAGATCTTCACTTGTTCTTCTCATGAACTCAATATCCTTCACGATATATAAAACACCGATATCAGTATTTAAATCATACAAATATAACAAATCATGGGATTGAGATTATCAAATCACAACAAAAATCGATTACCTTAAAAAAATCGAGATTGCTGCTAATGTGAGATGAAAGGACTGAGAGCCACGTAGATGAACAACAATTACCAATATTCGATATCCAAATATATAGCAGTATACATCTATACATGTATCTATATGCAAGTAAATAGTTCAATTCAATTGTATAACCCTACCCTTTTGATGCCGAACAAATTGATCATACGCCGTTTTAGGATTACACCGGAGAAGCTGTGACAGCAGCCAATTTCTACGCTGTTCTTCTTGGAAGCGCCTCAGCCGTGACGGGGGGAAGCGGGAAAGTTGTATCGAGCAAACCTCAAGATAAATTTTTTGTGTATTACACCGATCATGGAGGTCCTGGAATCCTTGGTATTGAATAACCACAATTAATTTGATTTCGCTTGTTGTACATCAAAATACTAATTCATTACTAACTTCTGAATTATGTTAATTACCATAGGGATGCCACAGCTGCCATGGTTACACAAGCCCTATTTGAACTGAAACTATAAGAGATTAGGGTTTGTGTAGAAGAGGAAGAAGAAGAAGAGGAAGAAGAAGAAAGTGATGTGGAGCAGGGGTTAGGTTTTATGCTTCGTTAGGTTTTCTGGTTCGTCTTGTTTTCTGATGAGGAAGAGTTTTTTATTTTTTATTATAATTTTAATCAAAAACACGTTTTTTTTTTCTTTTCTAATTTTATGTTTTTTTTAATAAACTTAAATTAAATTATATAAATTTGTAATATTTAAGGAGGGACAATTATGACTTTTGAGGAATACACATTTACTATTTAGGTTGTCATTTACATGGAAGATTATCAATGGTTTTAATTAAAAATGGTTAATTAATGGAGGATTGTGATTAGATTAGAGTTGCCTAAATTAAAAATGACAACCTAATATACACTCTATTATAATATATTAAAGAGATTGTAGTATTTACCGTTAAAAAATAATGACACTTTAAATTAAATTAGTATAATTTAGTTTTAGTTTTCTAATATAGTATTACCTTATTTATCATGTAAGTGTAGGAGAATCCACGTCATCAAGCTTATTTCATATAATGATGACACATAGGATTTTGGTGATGTGGCATTGGTAAATATTTGTCAAATCATTCAAGGTCTCCTATCTTAGTTATATAGATAGATATTCATCTCCTCCCAAATTTTACACCATATTTGCATTCCTTCTACACCCATTTAATGAATCTCTACGATAGAAAAAATACACCATTTGAGAAACCCACTCCTACTCATGTGGATAATTGTAACAATGAACCTGAAGGTTTGTTCACCATCAATCCTAATAGTTTCTCACGATCCTTTTGCTTCTTTATTTATTGTATAATTTTTTAAACACTTTTTGTTTGTAGATCAATCTCATACTTTTAAAAAACATGAACATCCTACTCATTTACTGTAACACCCCCAAATTTAACAGTTTGCGGAAGCGACGTTTTGGGTGTTACTAATCAATAATCACAAGCACAAAGGATACAGTGAACGACTCTAAATGAGACGTTCGAAAAGTTATTACATTAATACATAAATAGTTTCAAAATACAAGCTCGAGTTCAAGTGAATTTCCTAGAGATTCTAATACATAACAACTAGTACAAAAGTAATGTAATAAAATCTCCAAGCTTGTAAATGCATGCGACTCGAGCTAAGTAAGCTTATCCTGCTGGGCATCCCTACTGATGCTGTGTACCTGAGAAGCATTACTAAAACGGTCAACCAAAAAGGTTGGTGAATCTCACAGGTTTGTAAGTAAGTAAACAGTTTGAACACACAAGTAGTATTTGTAAATCATAGCCAGCCAGTAAGTAACGATCACAGGTTATGCTCATCGTTAACTTAAGTTTTAATAAGTGGTGGTTGCAGGTTATGCTAACCGTTTGATACAATTGCCATGAGTCACCATAGTTGAAGCTTAACGTACAGTAAATATAGGTACCCCCTCATGAATGTAATCCAAAACATTCATACGGAACGAGTAAGAAACGCCCGTTTCTACAGGAACGGTTCGTGGTAGTGCTTGCTACCCCGGGCGGGGATTGTCAGTCCCATATGGATCCATATACTAAAACTCGCGCTTATCACATAACTAACAACTATGGTTCAGGAGGATTTCATTGGATTAGTCGTAAACTCATGCAGTTGGCGTATTCGTAATCTCATACAGTAAGTAAATCATGGCAGCAAGTAAGTTTTGTGTGTTCATGTAAAACAGTAATGCATCTCACCCCTGAGTAAAAACAGTAAAGTAGGGGCTGTGAGACTCACCTGAGTCTGGCAGATAATGCAGTAAGTAAGCAAGTAGTATCCCGAACTAGCAACCCTTAGCGTCCTAATACGCATAAGGTTTAGTAAGTAAATGGAATACTTGTAAAGTATCCACGCTAGTTGTTCCCAAACTAGTTAATGTCCATTAGTTTGTTTGTAAGTTTGTAATCGTTTGTAAATCGTAGTTTGTATAAAAGTTGTACGGTCTGTTTGTTATCAGTGTATAATAATAATTCCATCCATTATTATTATGTATTCATAGTAGTTGTACAGTTGTAAAGTATACTCGTAAGATCGTTTGTTTGTATTACAACATGCATCGTTTGCGTAAGTTCCAATGGGCTTAAACCCCAAAGGGTACGAGTGAAACCTCGTAAGTATTCGAGTGTATGTTCGTATCAGTTAACGTGTAATCCAGCACGTAACTAGTGAGTGAACTTGTAAGTTCATATCGGATGCAATCCCGTGTAATGTACAAGTGTAAGTTTGTTGGAGTGCAATCTCCTAAGTATTTCCAAGTGTAATCTCGTACGCGTGTGTGAGTGAAATCTCACGTTAGTTTTGTACAGTCTTGCACGTATTCAAGTGTTGTTGTATACTTTCAAAAGTATAGTATTTTCAGGTATAAGTAGCACCGTATTTGATTTAGTAGTTGAAAAGTGATTCTAACACTTAGAGTATATTTTGTTTTCTGATCTGGGCTTTCTGCGACACAAGGCTTGTGTCGCAGACCGTATGCGACATAGAGTCTGTGTCGTATGGATTTGTTTCTGATTTAGTGTTTATGCGATACAATGGTTGTGTCGCAGACAAGGGTACGACACAACGATACGACATAGTCGTTGTGTCGCAATCAAGCGATAAGTAAATTTTGTGTCGTAGATGGTACGACATATAATGCGACATAAGCGTTGTGTCGCACACATTGCGACATAACGTGCGACATAACATGCGACATAGCGTTGTGTCGCATGAAATTTCGGTCCGATGCGACACAAGAGGTCTGTTCGGAAATTTAGTTTCCGAAAACGTATTTTCCGGTTTCCGTTGGGTCTAGAACTTTTATACTAGTTTTAATATGTTGTAATAAGTTCATAATAACTATTGGTATTCGTTTTTAATGTTTGTGGCGTCGTTTTCTTTAAAATGACCAAAACCGACATTTACGTTAACGTGTTCAAAAACGAGTTTAAATTACATATTTGGACATTACTAAGTTAGGGAAACAATAATCTAGCAAAATAAATGTAATCGGAAAAGTTTCGGGTCGCCGGAAAACTTACAAAGTTGTCGAAACGAAAATCCGAAAAGATGAAGTTATAGCCCTCGTTCTCGTGATCACTTTCCTCCAAATCGGGCCTAGCTTCCGGTGAGTTTTAGTGGTGTTTTTCTAGAGAGAGAGAGTGTCGATTTAGAGAGAGAGATGAGAGAGTTTAGAAAGAAAATTGGAGGTGATGGAGTATGGTGATTGTGTGTGTAAGTGAGAAAGGGAGGGGGGTGATGTCCCCTCCTTGTTGGCCGGTTTTGGGTGGGGCCACCAAGGTGTGGTCTCACCAATTTTGCTCCTCCGTGCTTGCGCTCCGTGCGGTGTTCGTTTCCCCGGTCGTTTAAACGTTAAAATCATTTTATACGTGATTTAATATGCGTTTTAAAATACGAAATAATACTCGATAATTAAGTTGAAGTATTTTATCAAAATACTAGTTTTCAAGTTATAAAACATAACTTAGTTTTGTTTTGTCGGTTGGTTGAGTTTTCGGAGAGTTAGGTAATGTTTGGGTTAAAACGTACGTTTTCGTTATATTATAAACATAATATAAAGTAGTAGTCAAGGTAATTAAATAATTTAACATTATTTAATATTTGTTTTACCAATGTCCGCAAGTTTGTACAATTGTAGTTTCATACGATATGTACGAATCGTATACGCGTATATATATATATTCCATCCATATATATATATAAAGTAAATAACGTATATAATCCTATTTCATATTATATACAAGTAATAATCACGAAATTAGGAAAATTTTAAATTGATCCTAATTTTGGGGTTGTTACATTCTCCCCTTGTTAATAAAATTTCGTCCCGAAATTTGTTCGAAGTAGTAATCGGTAGTTCTATACTAGTCAAGTAGCTACAATTGTGTACTAGTAGCCTACAGTAGTAGGGTAGGTCCTACAGCGTTTGAGATCAAGTAGTTGTCAGGTGGTAACGTACCCTAAATTTTGTTGCCTGATGGTAGTGGGCATTGGGCCTTGAGATGGCCAGCACTCCCACAGTTGAAGCAGAGTTTCACCTTAGGAGGATTCTTACCTTTAGGGTAGGATTTGCATCGACCGGTGGGTATGGTACACGGTCCTTCATGATGCCGAGTGCATCGGGAACAGAAAGGTTTCTTTCCCAAGTAATTTCCTGAAGAGTTGGAGGGAGTAATCTTCACCCTTTTTGCTGGGGGTGACGTACAGTCAGTGTCGGTATCCTCTTCAGTAGGAGTACTTTGTGAAGTTGGTGGTGAAGTAGGGTTTTCTAAAGCTATCAAACGTAGCTCGTACTCACGCATACGTATGTCATTTTGGAAAGCAATTCGTCGTAGGTCATCAATGTCTTCCCGTGCTTCAGTAAGTTGTTTTCGCAGCGAATCAATAGTTTGGTTAAGGTGGCTGACTGATTCAGCAGTCAAGGTTTCATCAACTGATGCTTTTGCAGCAGTTAGAGCAGCAGGAGGGGCAGGTGCTGCTGCTGATTCAGCGGAGTGTTCTGTATCACACTCGAGTTCGAGGAGGTAAGGAAACATCTTCGGTTCCTCACTGAGCAGTTCATTTTGCAGTGTAGGGTTGTTGACGGAGTGTGTTGTCATTTCCTACGAAATAAGTGTTCTATTTAAGAATTTGCCTCAAGTAAGTGAAGTTATATTAATTTATCTGTTTAAAGTAACGAATAGCATACGAGCTCCCGGTCTCAACCAGTGTGAGATAATTGGGAAGGGAGTTTGGGTTACTGTATCTGAAGTGTAAGGCAAATTGTGTTGTCGGGATTTAAGTGGTCGGTCGTTTCCTAATCCTATTGTGTACTTAGGATCAAAGAAAACACACAGAATAAAATACAGTTATACATAAGTCATTAAGCGAGAGATTTATGAGAAAACAGATTCGGGTAGTCAAAGAATAAGCATACCCGGGTTGAGTAAATCACAGAGTCTCGGATTTGGGTCATCCTCCCTAGCATTGATTACATAAGCTCTACTCCTTGTATTGTTGGTTCGGGGTTTCAGCTTAGGGCAATCCTTCATGAAGTGCCCGGTACCGTTGCACTCATAGCAGGTTTTGGGTGCGGAAGTATCAGTACCAGTGGGGTTGGTTCGGCAGTCCTGGGCCAGGTGCCCGAATTTCTTGCACTTAGTGCAGGGACAGGAGCCGTTATGATGGCGGCTACATTTGGAGCAGTAAGGCTTGCTCCCCTTGTAAGCCTTTGAGTCATTGGCATTGACTGTTGCAGGCTTTTTGTCGGAGGTAGTGTTGGATGAGTGGGGGGTTACTTCCCATTTGCGTTTGTTATTCGCGAGTGGGGTTGAAGTCGAGCCACGGCGGACAGAATTGGCCGTTAGTTCGTGAGCCATACGAATGGCGCTCTGAATAGTTCCCGGTTTAGATGAAGTCACTAAATCTTGTAGTCGTTCGGGAAGTCCATCAACGTACTTTTCGATCCTTTTGTATTCAGGATCAACCATGGATGGGCACAGAAGTGCCAGTTGGTGAAAACGGTTGGTGTAGCCGGTGATGTCGTCACCCTGCATCTCGTGATTCCAGAATTCTAACTCTAGTTGCTTCAGCTCATCTCTTGGGCAGTACTCGCCCCTCAGCATATTCTTTAGTTCATCCCACTGTAGTTTGTAAGCATCGGCAATGCTCACCGTTTGCGCATAAGTGTTCCACCAAGTAAGGGCGGTGTCAGAAAAGGTGCTGGCGGCGAATTTAACTTTATCCTCTTCCTTGCAGTTGCAGATGAGGAACACTGATTCGATTTTCTCGGTCCATCGAATCAGACCGATTGCTCCTTCAGTTCCTGCAAAGTTCAGCGGCTTGCAGTTATGGAAATCCTTGTAGGTGCAGGTTTTGGGTTGTGGTCCATTAGTAGCTGTATCTTCGCTACCAAGGGTTGATGTTCGGGTAGCTAGGGCTTGAGCCACGCTACGGGCAATTATACCCGCTACTTCGGCTTCAGTAAGCATGATTTGACGTCGAGGAGGCATGTTCCTTGAAACAATAATAAAGAACATGTGAGGATTTGAATAAGAATTATGGCGGTGATGATTTAGTACGTTTAAAGAAATTTTTGAAAATTTTATAAAACATTTTGTAAGAAATTTTGTAACATGTTTGACAAAAATACATTTGTTATAAAATTTTGGTGTTAAAAATCGGTTGTATAATTTGAAGTCTGACGGAGACTTGAGTTGAAAATGATTTTATTGGGATACATATAACGGTAGGGTGGGGTACGTTGTAGAATGGTATAAACGTCGAATTAGGTAGGAATAGTAAATGAAAACAAGGTCTCGATCTTTATATCGAGGGACATTCGAGTAACTATGGTTGTCGGTTATAATGGTGTGGAGATCTTCGGACGTATGTCGGTATTCGTGAATTCATAAAAGTTAAATAAGGACAGAATGACGAGAATCGAGTTGTCGTTTGTTCGATGAAATTTTAAAGAATATTAATTTCGTAGTAGTCGAGAGAGTATCGTATCGGGGAAAGAGGCCTATGTATGTATATATATATATATATCACATAACCGCCTAGTTCGTGTATAGCACAATCACGTAAAAGTCCCGGTTCTCTCGAGGTCAGAGTCAGCTAATGCATTCCGGTTCAACATAACCCCTTTCAGAACTCACATCATCTTCATTTAATTGTACATAGTTGATCAGGCTATGTTAAATTAAACTTGTATGCTGTAATTCCTGAACCAGTTATACCTAATGAGGAATACTGCCTAACGGTCATAGTCTAGGCCCACTAAATGCAACCTAGTTCACTATAACCTTAGGCTCTGATACCAATCTGTAACACCCCCAAATTTAACAGTTTGCGGAAGCGACGTTTTGGGTGTTACTAATCAATAATCACAAGCACAAAGGATACAGTGAACGACTCTAAATGAGACGTTCGAAAAGTTATTACATTAATACATAAATAGTTTCAAAATACAAGCTCGAGTTCAAGTGAATTTCCTAGAGATTCTAATACATAACAACTAGTACAAAAGTAATGTAATAAAATCTCCAAGCTTGTAAATGCATGCGACTCGAGCTAAGTAAGCTTATCCTGCTGGGCATCCCTACTGATGCTGTGTACCTGAGAAGCATTACTAAAACGGTCAACCAAAAAGGTTGGTGAATCTCACAGGTTTGTAAGTAAGTAAACAGTTTGAACACACAAGTAGTATTTGTAAATCATAGCCAGCCAGTAAGTAACGATCACATGTTATGCTCATCGTTAACTTAAGTTTTAATAAGTGGTGGTTGCAGGTTATGCTAACCGTTTGATACAATTGCCATGAGCCACCATAGTTGAAGCTTAACGTACAGTAAATATAGGTACCCCCTCATGAATGTAATCCAAAACATTCATACGGAACGAGTAAGAAACGCCCGTTTCTACAGGAACGGTTCGTGGTAGTGCTTGCTACCCCGGGCGGGGATTGTCAGTCCCATATGGATCCATATACTAAAACTCGCGCTTATCACATAACTAACAACTATGGTTCAGGAGGATTTCATTGGATTAGTCGTAAACTCATGCAGTTGGCGTATTCGTAATCTCATACAGTAAGTAAATCATGGCAGCAAGTAAGTTTTGTGTGTTCATGTAAAACAGTAATGCATCTCACCCCTGAGTAAAAACAGTAAAGTAGGGGCTGTGAGACTCACCTGAGTCTGGTAGATAATGCAGTAAGTAAGCAAGTAGTATCCCGAACTAGCAACCCTTAGCGTCCTAATACGCATAAGGTTTAGTAAGTAAATGGAATACTTGTAAAGTATCCACGCTAGTTGTTCCCAAACTAGTTAATGTCCATTAGTTTGTTTGTAAGTTTGTAATCGTTTGTAAATCGTAGTTTGTATAAAAGTTGTACGGTCTGTTTGTTATCAGTGTATAATAATAATTCCATCCATTATTATTATGTATTCATAGTAGTTGTACAGTTGTAAAGTATACTCGTAAGATCGTTTGTTTGTATTACAACATGCATCGTTTGCGTAAGTTCCAATGGGCTTAAACCCCAAAGGGTACGAGTGAAACCTCGTAAGTATTCGAGTGTATGTTCGTATCAGTTAACGTGTAATCCAGCACGTAACTAGTGAGTGAACTTGTAAGTTCGTATCGGATGCAATCCCGTGTAATGTACAAGTGTAAGTTTGTTGGAGTGCAATCTCCTAAGTATTTCCAAGTGTAATCTCGTACGCGTGTGTGAGTGAAATCTCACGTTAGTTTTGTACAGTCTTGCACGTATTCAAGTGTTGTTGTATACTTTCAAAAGTATAGTATTTTCAGGTATAAGTAGCATCGTATTTGATTTAGTAGTTGAAAAGTGATTCTAACACTTAGAGTATATTTTGTTTTCTGATCTGGGCTTTCTGCGACACAAGGCTTGTGTCGCAGACCGTATGCGACATAGAGTCTGTGTCGTATGGATTTGTTTCTGATTTAGTGTTTATGCGACACAATGGTTGTGTCGCAGACAAGGGTACGACACAACGATACGACATAGTCGTTGTGTCGCAATCAAGCGATAAATAAATTTTGTGTCGTAGATGGTACGACATATAATGCGACATAAGCGTTGTGTCGCACACATTGCGACATAACGTGCGACATAACATGCGACATAGCGTTGTGTCGCATGAAATTTCGGTCCGATGCGACACAAGAGGTCTGTTCGGAAATTTAGTTTCCGAAAACGTATTTTCCGGTTTCCGTTGGGTCTAGAACTTTTATACTAGTTTTAATATGTTGTAATAAGTTCATAATAACTATTGGTATTCGTTTTTAATGTTTGTGGCGTCGTTTTCTTTAAAATGACCAAAACCGACATTTACGTTAACGTGTTCAAAAACGAGTTTAAATTACATATTTGGACATTACTAAGTTAGGGAAACAATAATCTAGCAAAATAAATGTAATCGGAAAAGTTTCGGGTCGCCGGAAAACTTACAAAGTTGTCGAAACGAAAATCCGAAAAGATGAAGTTATAGCCCTCGTTCTCGTGATCACTTTCCTCCAAATCGGGCCTAGCTTCCGGTGAGTTTTAGTGGTGTTTTTCTAGAGAGAGAGAGTGTCGATTTAGAGAGAGAGATGAGAGAGTTTAGAAAGAAAATTGGAGGTGATGGAGTATGGTGATTGTGTGTGTAAGTGAGAAAGGGAGGGGGGTGATGTCCCCTCCTTGTTGGCCGGTTTTGGGTGGGGCCACCAAGGTGTGGTCTCACCAATTTTGCTCCTCCGTGCTTGCGCTCCGTGCGGTGTTCGTTTCCCCGGTCGTTTAAACGTTAAAATCATTTTATACGTGATTTAATATGCGTTTTAAAATACGAAATAATACTCGATAATTAAGTTGAAGTATTTTATCAAAATACTAGTTTTCAAGTTATAAAACATAACTTAGTTTTGTTTTGTCGGTTGGTCGAGTTTTCGGAGAGTTCGGTAATGTTTGGGTTAAAACGTACGTTTTCGTTATATTATAAACATAATATAAAGTAGTAGTCAAGGTAATTAAATAATTTAACATTATTTAATATTTGTTTTACCAATGTCCGCAAGTTTGTACAATTGTAGTTTCATACGATATGTACGAATCGTATACGCGTATATATATATATTCCATCCATATATATATATAAAGTAAATAACGTATATAATCATATTTCATATTATATACAAGTAATAATCACGAAATTAGGAAAATTTTAAATTGATCCTAATTTTGGGGTTGTTACATTTACAATGTATGTTGTGTTTAAAATTTTAGATTCTTTCAACATTGTTACATATATTTGATTGACATGTCTTTAATCCATTTGAAATTTATATGTTTTCCTTGAATATTGTTTTGATTATCGATTTTTTTTCTTATATTAGTTGTCCTTTTTTGGTAGAACTTTGTTCTACCTCAAATTTGTTGTTCTTTTTTTTAGGCATTTCAAGTGCGTCTTTTGATCGGCAACAACCTCCTAATCTTCCAGAAGGTATATTAAAATTTGTAATTATCATAAAAATAAAAATTAATATTGATATAAGTTTACATTCATTCCTTATGTCCCCTATTTAGTATGTAAAAATTTCTTATTTTTATTAGAGTCCTCTAATGTAGAAGACTTTTACGAATGACTAAAGATGAACTTTTCGAAGGATGAATTAACCGAAGATTTGTTGCAAAGTATCATGAAAAAAATTGTTAAGGCCGATGAATAAATAAAAGCATTACGTGCGTTATGTCATGTAATCGACGATGATTATATTGGTGATCTCAACTTCTTCACCAATCCGTAGATTTTTTCAAATATATTTGTCTGTTTATGATTCACACTTTACAATCACCCGCATTGTCGCGGGTCTTGTGTCTATTGCTTATTAAAAATGAACACTCTTAATCTACGATTTATAAATTTGAGCTCCATCTTCATCTATCTAGTTTTGTGAAACAAACTCGTAGTGACATCAATACCAAAAAAGAATAGAAGGTTTTAGAAAATTGAGATTCTTCATAAGGAGGCCCAAACACACAAAAGCCGTTTCCTCGCTCCATTCCATTTTGCTTTTTTTTTATTTTCTCCCTCTAGTCAAAATAGCAGCAGACGAAACGCTCCGAGAAGCGCAGAGTTTGCTTCAGATCTTTTGGCGCCTTTTCTCTCCCTCATTTTCACCTTCTTAATTATCTCTATTTCATACACACTCACACAATTGCTCTGTTTCAATGGCGACTGGTCAACAGTTATCTGCAATTAAGGTATACAATCAATACTTTTCACTGTTCTTATGAATTTAATTCAGCTATTTTGTTCAGTTTTCAGTAATTTCATGTTGTTTTTAGGGCTCGAAAGTGCTTATGGTTGGTGCTGGTGGTATCGGTTGCGAACTTCTCAAAACCCTAGCTCTATCTGGTTTTCATGACATACACATCGTAAGTCAACTATGCCTCTTTTGTTTATCTATCTATCAATTATTGTTATTATATTACGGAGTAGTAGTAGTATTGCACTATTGCTGTGTGTAATTTTTAAATTATTAGTATATTGTTTAAAGAGCAGTTAGTGGCTTAGTATTCTATACTCACTGTGTGGTTATGAAGTGTTAGGGTTTAGCTTTGTTAGTTTATTTTTGTTAGAGTAGATACTATTTATTCATTAGTAATTATTACATAATTGAATTAGGAGTTGTCTATGAACATCTGATAAGCATGTTAGTTGCATTTTGTTGTTGTGAAATCTATCTTTTTAGTTAAAAATGTCTGTTGAGTTGACTATATTTAATACCGTATCAAATTATGTAACTGATATGATTGTGAATAGAAGTGTGTTTTTGATAATGGGGATGTCAATAACATAAATCAAATGCAATAAATTGAAGTTGAAAGTTGAAAAATTTCTTATTAGTTCTAAATTATATATAATTCATTTAGTGCTTGCATTTAATTCACTGAAACTTTCCTTTTTTTGTGATGCTTTGAATGAGATCTTTGATTAAAAAGGAAACTTCAAATTTTATAAATGTCCGTAGAATTTTGAATTGACGTTGTCATTTCCCTAATTTTTTGTTGGAGCTTGTAATGGAAAACATGTGAAAGTTTGGTGACCTTTTTCTTCCGTTTATATAATTTTGGTGATTTGAGCACTTTGATTGTCAGTTCGCTTTGATTAGAGCAACTACAATTAAAACTATACATTGTTTAGTTTGAGCAAGATACAATGAATTGCAAGGAGTAGATTTGCATTCATTACCCGAGACTTACCATAGAGTTCCAAGGAATTGATTGACCTATGTTGATAATGCAGTCTAAGATTTGGCTTTTTTTTGTTCTAAATACATGCGTGGTTTGTTTCCTAACCAGTTAACTATAATTTAGTGATTTATCTATTGCTAGAGTCAAGTTTGTGATTTGCATATAACATTATTATTATCTATTGGGGATGTCTTTAAAGGAGTAGCCTGTACTTGCTATTGCTTTTTGGTTCTGATGTCTATTGACATATCTCACCATGTAGCCATGAAATTTAGGGCTTGAGGCTACCAATTTTTATCTCATTTTCTCAAATTCTCCAAATAATCTGAGGAGAGAGATGTGTAACCGATGATTTTTGTAATTTGTTGAGTACTTGAGTTATTATATGATGTTTGAGTTTTTCAACTTGATCTAGGGTTTGTTTACTGCACTTGCTTTTTGTACAAGTATTTCGCTTCATATGTTTACATAGGTACACAGTGCTTAAAAAAAGACATACTGCTAGTTCTGACTTATATGAGTAATAAGATAAGATGTGAATAAAGACAAATCTTAAGGTATGCAAGTATGGAATATTGGAATACTAAAGTTTCAGCAGATGAACTTTGTATTCTTCATGGTCACGGGGTCCAACCACACATTATCGGGTGGGTTTATCAGCTTAATAAATGGGAAATCTTTGTATAGCATGAAATATTTATTTCTATTGATAATTAATTAGGGATTTTCTAAGAAGTTACAAAAACACATGTCTTGCTATTCTTTTTGATATTTTACTCGAGTCTGTTAGGAATTATTTACACATGAGACTAAATACATTAGATAACTAGCATTAATCCGTAATTCCATACAAGTGATGAAGTTTTCTCTTTCTGAACTCTTCTCTATGTAATCCTGATAATGTAAGTGGCATCTGGCAAGTTCTTGTTAACTTTTATTCTAAATTATCAGCTACATGGTGTGCCTTTCTATGATAATTTATATAGTACTTTCGACGTTTATTAAGCCTTTTTTGTTGGCTGTAGATAAATCTGTATTCAGTTTCTTTTATATTAGCTGATATATGTGTTGGACGACAGTGTATTTGATGCTGTTCAGCTTTTAATCTCTATGTTTGCAAATTGGTGTATTTATATGCAGATTGACATGGACACAATAGAAGTGAGCAACTTGAATAGGCAGTTCTTATTTCGTCAGTCTCATGTTGGTCAATCTAAGGCAAAGGTGAGCAGACACTGTCTTTTTTCTTTTTAATCTTCATTTCTGGTTGAATGTGAGCAGACACTGTCTTTTTTCTTTTTAATCTTCATTTCTGGTTGAATGCCTTCCTCTTATGTATATTTTGGTGTTATTAGGTTGCTCGTGATGCTGTGCTAAGATTTAGGCCCCAGATTAGCATTACACCTTACCATGCTAATGTAAAAGATTCAGACTTCAATGTTGACTTCTTCAAGCAATTCAGTGTTGTTTTGAATGGACTCGACAACTTGGATGCTAGGCGGCATGTGAACCGCCTCTGCTTGGCAGCTGATGTTCCCTTGGTGGAAAGTGGTACTACTGGCTTTTTGGGGCAGGTAAACCGCTTTCAAGCTTTGTCTTCAAATTTCAAAAATTGAATACTTTGATTTACAGCTATGCTGTCTCAACTTGGGTTGATTCTCTCTTTTTAGTATGTAAGATTTGTAAGTTACCCTTGTAATGCTTACCTTTATGGTTACCTACTTGAAATGCTTGATAATTATATTGGGCTCTGTGACAAGCATAATCTTGGGCCGATGAATTTAAGGTTTTGGTATAGACGTGGGCCGATGATGAATGAATTTAATGTGGGGCTTGATAAGAGTGGTAGTCATAGTATTACTGTTGGCATCCTTAAAATAAGATGGAAGAGGAAAGGAGGGATCAAATGTATAATCCCATCGAAAAAAAGCAGGGGATGATAATGTGTTTGAGGAAAAAGAGCTAGCTTGTTAAGTCTTGTCTTCTAACTTGTGTTATCAATCCAGCTGGAGATGGCTAAACCGTATAAAGTGATGCTCTCTAATTATTTTTCAGCTGGCACCATTCTCACCTTCTGCATATCACTTTCCAGTTTCATTCTTCAATATCTGACTACACATCTGTATTGTGGTCACATTGATGTTGTCTACATACTGCCATTTAGTGGCCGATCACGAATTCTGTCTTGTAAATCATAGCAGATCAAAGGACTATTTTTGGACATATTTGTCATGTTCCGTGGCGCTCTTCACTCATCCAATATTCCTGCAGCTTTTTGACTCTTCAAGAATGCTGCTAGCTAATGGCTAATATTTGATAGTAAATGGAACCATAAAAATATGGAATCACACATACACGTGTAAAGCACCGAAATGAAAATGTTAGAACACAATCAAACAGGAACACAATATATATGTAGCTATCAGTTTAACTGTGACTTCAGTCAACAAGGATCAAGTGTTACTTTTAATGCTACACGGAGCTTGAAGAAAGTAAGTATATGATAGTATTGATCAATACGCTATCATAAATGAAAAGCTTACACCACGGCATACCATCTTGAAGTTCTTTATGGGATTGTCCATAACTAAGCATAAATTATGTTCTAGGAAGTCATCATGATGTTCACTTTCCGATGAAAATCTTGCTTGAACTATTTCTCGCTGTTATTGTCTTCCATGTGTATGTCGTCTTTACATTACCTATTGCACGTCGAATTTGGTTGGGGAACACAATTTCTGTAATTTTATTTGTCGTGCTGTTGAATTTTATTTCCAAAATTTATGTATTTTATTTTATTAATTCATTTCAGGTCACTGTGCACATCAAGGGACAGACGGAGTGCTATGAATGCCAGCCAAAACCAGCTCCAAAGACTTATCCTGTGTGTACTATAACCAGTACTCCGTCAAAGGTAATTAATATGACCCTCTCAAATATAATTGGAAGGGCTGCTTTCGCTTACTTGGACATGAATATGTTTCTACAAGTAAGGTACAAGTCCCATTTGCTAGTGTGAATGAGATTTTTGACTATTGTATTGGGTTTTCTTTTCTAAGACACCTTAATACGGCTCTAAGGTGTTTGAATTTGGGGTTTAATTCGGGTATGCAATACTGAGTAATCAGAGATAGATGGTCAACTGTAACTACAGGTTATAGATTTTGGTGTTGGATTTGCTTCTGCTATCAACTCTGATTATTTAAGCGAGTTTATACGTACAATAGTCATAAAAGACATTTTTTGTGAAAAAAGCAGAAATGCTGTATGAAATGGGAGTAGAAGTCTATTAAATTAGGTTTGAATGAAACTGTTAATAACCAAATATTTAATTTTATTGTACCTTTAAATAATCTGTTTTGCTGCAGCTTGTATGGGATTTGATTATTTGACCCTTAAAATGTCCAAAGCTTAATCTGTTCATCCAAACATACAAAAACTGACAATAAGTTTCATAAGTCAAATCCAAACATCTTCTAAATTCCAAAATAGAACACTTCTATAGTTGGTTGTGACATGTACTGTTATTTCTTTAGCTTGCTTTTATACTCCAATCTGCTTTATCACAAAATACTTATGGACTTCTATGTGAATGTTGTATACTTGCAGTTTGTGCACTGTATTGTATGGGCGAAAGACCTGCTTTTTGCAAAACTTTTTGGAGACAAGAACCAGGATAATGATCTTAATGTGCGCTCTAATGATGCTTCCAGCTCATCTGATCATTCAGAAGATGTCTTCGAGCGTAGAAAGGATGAAGATGTCGAACAGTATGGAAAGCGGATTTATGATCATGTTTTTGGTCACAATATTGAAAGTGCTTTGTCTAACGAGGAAACATGGAAAAACCGCAACAAGCCAAGGCCAATATATGTTAAAGATGCTCTATCTGATGAACCTCTACAACAAAATGGGAATGCAGAAAAAATACTGTCAAGTGATAGTTTTTCTACACCATCTGCCATGGCGTATCTGGGCTTGAAGAATCCCCAAGATATTTGGAGCCTCAAGGAAAATTCAAGTGTTTTTTTTGCCGCATTGAAGTTATTCTTTTCAAAGAGGCAGAAGGTCTTAATCAATTGTTTTTTTTTTCTTTCTGAAAAGAGGTGACAAAATGGTAGGTGGGTCTGGGCGGGTTGGTCAACGGTTTTATTTGAGTTACGGTATAAATTTTTAAAACAGGTCGGGTCAGTTTGGAATGACCCACACTTGTACTTATCGTTATGTTAATTAATGCGTTAATTGTGATTATAAATTTTTTATGTTACAATGGTATTCCAAGTATTGATTACAACAATATGGATGGATGTATTTTTTAAATATACTTTGGGTGACTAGTATCCTATTTGACCATTTCTGCTTCTGCTATTTTGTTTCTAAATAGCCACCTCTAGTTATGAAGCAAGTTCAGTAAAAAATTATTTGACCATCCCTTTTTTGTGTCCTGCAGGAGGTTGGAAATTTGAGTTTTGACAAGGATGACAGCCTAGCTGTAGAATTTGTGACAGCTGCTGCAAATATTCGAGCAGCCTCTTTTGGGATTCCTTTGCATAGTCTTTTTGAAGCCAAAGGTATTGCCGGCAATATTGTGCATGCAGTGGCAACAACAAATGCTATTATTGCAGGATTGATAGTGATAGAGGCAATCAAGGTGCTGCAGAATGATACAAAGAACTGCAGGTGGGTACTCCTCTTTACTTGCAATTTAAGTGAAACTTGACTTTCAGTAAACAGTAGAGTGGGCAATGGGTAGGTTGGAAGGTGGGCAAAACAGGTTGGGGTCAAAATGGGCTGGCTTGGGTTTGGGCGACTTACAAACACTCTTTAAACGATTTTCTATTGGTTTCTGTAGATTTAAATATATGTTAAATAAGATCATTACGATAATAATCAAACTTAAAAAAAAGAGATTATGGACGTTGATGGGTAAAAAATGAAAATGCCAACTTGATTTTACATTTAATAATCATGTTGGTCTTACTTCTTTGATATAATTTTTGATGTTTTCGCAGAATGACGTACTGTCTTGAACATCCATCAAGGAAGATGCTTCTTATGCCTGTGGAGCCGTTTGAGCCGAACAAAGCCTGTTATGTTTGTTCTGAGGTATGTTTTAACATTTACATTTCCAGAGATGAAGCTAATAGGTTTTGTGATACAGGCCTCGAAAAAGTAAAATATTTTTAGTGTTCATCTTGTGATATAGCCGTCTTTTGAAAGTAAGATATATATGTTTCTTTTGTATTATAACTAAGCTCATCTAATTTTGAACAGACTCCATTATTGCTAGAAGTGAATACCCACCGCGCTAAGCTTAGGGATGTGGTGGAGAAAATTGTCACATCAAAGCTTGGCATGAATTTGCCATTAATTACACATGGGGCAGGGCTTCTTTATGAAGTTGGTGATGACTTAGACCAAGATATGGTTGCTAATTATGCAGCCAATCTTGAGAAGGTATGCATTCTCTTCTGAGTGGCTTCAGGTTCTTGTCCTTGCAAAACATAGAGGTGACATCAATGGATGTGTTGGATGGGTTGGGTAACAGGCTGTAAAGGGCAACTTCAAGTATGGGTGGGGTCAGATTGATCTGCGTACACTTTTTTGTCCAACGTTTTGAATATCATTAATAAACCAGTATTTGTTAAAGATATGATACTTTGTAATAGAACATTTTAAATTACATAAATGAACTTTTTGTTAAAATTTATAATTACATAAATGAACTTTTTGTTAAAATTTATAATTAGAACAAGCTTTACCATTGAAATTAGAATCTGATGATGTTAAGTATAGCGCTTTAGAGGGTTGATAAAGATATAAGTTCACTTCGAAAATTTACCAATCTGAGTATTTAGGAGACAAAAATATAACTTAATCAACTAGTATTACGGGAACAGTTGGAGGTGCCACTTCTTGCATATTGTTTGTAATTTGTTTATATCATTATCTTAATATATGCAGGTGTTATCTGAGCTTCCGTATGCAATCACTGGTGGAACCTTTATTACAGTTGAAGATCTTCAACAAGAGCTTGTATGCAACATTAATATCAAGCACAGGTTTGTCTAATATCATTATTTTGAGTTTTGTGTAATTGTGTTTGTGGATTATGGAGATGGACAAATGGGTGGGTCGGGCATGTTGGGTACTGGTTATTTTGAGTTCTTCAATTCTTTTTTACTTACATTTTCTCAGGGAGGATTTTGATGAAGAGAAGGAACCTGATGGAATGGTTCTTCATGGATGGACACCTGCACCTGTGGTAGAAAACAAGGATGCTACCACCACCAATGGCGCCAGCACATCATCTACATCAAAGTCAGCTGTTAACGACATGGAAGAAGATGATGAGCTAACAATAGTAGAATCAGGAGTCGAGACCATACCCGCAGGAAAGAAAAGAAAGCTGTCTGACGTATCAAATCCTGAAACACCAATTCCCACCGATGACAAACGGGCCAAGAAGATATCCGTGCAACTGGAAGAAGATGGTGATGTCGTCGTTATGCTGGATGACGTGAATGAAGACGACAATAGCAAGAAGATTTCACTGTAACACTGTGGATTTGATTGAAATTATTCTAATTATTCTCATCATCATGAAGGAATGAATGGTGCAGTCACCGGTCACCCTTTTGTTGCAGTTTAGCTTGATATCAGGTAAAAAGGTTCAGTTTTCTAAAATTGTAACGCGTTTTTCTTGACTCTGAAAGTTAGGATTTGGTTTTGGTGTAAGTAGAAGCAAACCTGAAGGCTGTAACAACAGGGATTTTTGTGTTAAAAACTTGTCTGATTAAATCCTGACAGTCAGTTAGCGGCTCTATACTATTTTCGCAGTTGGTTTTGACTAGCGAGAAGAGTATGAAACAGGTAACTTAGACTAGAAATGCATTATCTTGTCGAAACGCCTTGCGGATATGCTGTGTGAGTCTGAGTATTATATGACAGTTTGTGTTAAAGTTATCAGGCATCTTCACTTGAATGTTATCTTGTTATTAGTTAAAATAAAAACTTCGAATCGGTCTGAGAAAAAAATTATAAAGAAGACCAACTTTTTGCGCGTTAAGAATAATGTTTCTGTAATTTTGTTTCGGTTTCTATATTGGCTCAAGGGACACATGATTATTGATATATTATAAAGAGGTTAAGACATTGTCTTAAAGGGAGAAATAGTAAATTACTATTCTACCCTTTTAACTATCATACTCTACTTTTAAATACTAATTAATAATTAATTAAATGCAATTTATTATACAATTTAATATCTCATAATTATTTATTGGTTACAAATACAACCCAATAATTATTTGTTTTTTTCATAACATATATATACATTAATGAATATTTAATGTATGTTAAGATTGTTTTAATATAAGTGTTAAGGAAAATTATATGTTATTTACGAATTATAACTCACTTTTATTTTCTATATATCTTTTATACTAATATATAAAGAATTTGTAAAAATAAATACATAAAAGTTATTTTAAATATACGTTGAAATATGTTATTCAACACTTAAACATTTAAAATGAATCCAACGTCTTATAAAAGTTAAGATACTGCTGCTATATAAGCGATTCGAACATTTAATTTAAAAAAATTTACGATAATAGTTTATACAACGTTATATGCTTAAATGAAAGCATTTTGTATATTAGATATTTGTATCTTAATTTTATTTATTCTCAATTAATATAATTAAGGTTTGCGGGTCTAAAGTTCACAATCTAAACCCGAAAATAATTTGATAAACTGATTAACGAGTCGAAAGTAACCTACTCGGATACAAGCTGCATTGTGTTGGTTTGTCAGTCAACTTGTTGACCTGGACTTTAACCCAAACCCAACAAGATAAATTAAACGAGTCGGCGCCTCGGCGGGTTAAGATTTGAGAATGCAACTCTTCCTCATTCATATCACGAAAAATTTCAAGTTGTATCAAGAATTATTACCGCCATATAGAATCATTTGAAACATAATGCATATAAAATAATGTACAAATTGGTATAGTATTATTGTTTTACCTTTTGCTCAAGTAGGACATGTCGTTAAACAAACCTATTGTGAGCATAATGTTATGTCGCTGATGCATTGCACAGATAAAATGCTAGTGATTATTGAAGTGCGGAAGCTTGTGAGATATGATAGTTAGTAATTAGTTACAACGTTATCACATGAACGTAGTTGATTTCCCCTTTGGGCCCAACTGAGTACAAAAAACTAATGTCACTGGGCTGCCACCCAAACGAGTTGCTATTTATTTAACCTCTTTTCGACGACCTCTTTTACCGATATAAATGAGTCAAATAGATAAACCGATGTGCTGGATTATCTCTCCAGTCACAAATATTCATTTTCAGAAACAAGTGAAATGGGTTGAGAACCCGTCTACATGTATTAAAAAGATATTATAATCGAAACTTGCAGAACCCAAAACCAAAGGGTAAGCCGGTAAGGTATGCAATTGTAAAAATCCCAAAAGCATAAAGCACAAAAGTATGACAACCTACCGCACCTCATACTAAATACTAGAGGTGGCAATTTGAGACTCATGGGTCTAGTTGGGTTTTTCTAATTTTTATAGATGGGTCTAGTTGTGTAATTAAAAAAAAGCTTAAGTATATCATTATGACCCAATAGGTAATAATGATATACTTGAGCCTTATTTTAATTACCCAATTAGACTCATCTATAAAAATTATAAAAACCCAACTAGACTCATGGGTCTCAAATTGCCACCTCTACTAAATACAATACGGAGTATATAAAAAGAAAATTTTGAGCCCAGAACAACGCATACATGCACTATTACTCATTTGAATGCAAGAATAAACAAACAATTATAATTATAATAATACTTTACAACATACAAGTAAAAGGAAATGAATATTATCTAAATTCATAGTATTATTTTTCCCAGCTGTATATATTCGCCTGCTTTCAACTGTCTTTTGGAGCCAACCATTTTGGAGCTCACTACGACGAAGGTGATATATGAAACATTCTGTCTGTGTTTAAAATTATCAACCGCCTACCTAAACAAAGATTCACAGCATTAGTCATTACCATCAAAATACATATGAACATTAATACTTGCATTCTTACACTTCCTACAAATCGAGGTCCTAATTCCACTGGGTTTTATATGAACAAAATGTTAAGCACTTACAGAATACATGCTTCCGGAGTAAGCAAAATAAATAAAGAGTGAATATATCAACGCTTTAATGATGCAATGAGAATTGAAAAGCATAACACATCAAAGATTACCTCACTCCCCTCATTCTGAAAAGACAAAAAGGTAAAAAGAAGAAAAGGAAGCCCTTCAACAAAAGAAACCTCATCAACATGTACTTTGGATGGTAAAGGATTACAATTAGAGGGGGCAAGACGGGGCGGGCAATGGGCCAGCCTTTAGTACAAGTTGAAAGCAGTCGGCTTATATTGGTTGACCCCGAGGACCCTTTTTATCCATATTTTACTCTTTTACAAACTAATTAATGCATTCATATTCATATAAATATGAATACATAAAAATATAATAACCTTTAATTAATCTACTAATCTAAGAGTAAAGATAGTTAAAAGGCTTCGTGCAATCAAAATTATACTTTGAGTACATCCAAGCACTAACCCATTTGACCCGTTCCCTTTTAGCTAAAAACTTTTTATTTGATCCCATCTGGATTATAAAACTCAAATCAACCCATTCTTAGATATATGGGTAGAAACTGCCACGTCTAGTTATGAATACAACTGCTCAATATTTATTTACCTAACAGAGCATGCTAAGTTGTACATATGTCATTATCATTCTATTTCAATAGAGTACCAATACTTTGCTTCTCAGGTTAAGGCTTTAGACTTTAGAGAATGACTAGCAGCTGTGGACCCTAGGCATTTATAAATCTGTAAACCAAAATTTTCGGTCAGTGTTCAATTAGTCTGGCACTTCTGTTATTACATGTTTTAGGATCAAAGTGAATTGTAATTATCATGCAGAAAAGTGCAAAACCACCACACCAAATTAAAGAAAAATACAAACTTCGATCAACCAAGTAATAAAGTTTCTAGTTATTTTATTTTTAATAAAATTTATTATAAAGAAAAGAAATTGTACCTTTGAAAATAGAAAAGCTCACTCCTTGCTTGATTTTGACCAGAAAAATCTTTTTTTCTTAAAACTGTTGTCTGGCAAAGATTTGTTCGGTTTGTAACCAAAAGAGAAATGTCTCTTTAAAAAAGGCTTGGCTATACTTGTGGAGCTCTTCATGCTTGAACTTGAACCCATCCTTGGACCTCTGCCATTCGTAAAACGATCAAACAGAACTAAATCACCACCATCCACCACCCGACTCCTTAATTTCTTGCTGAACTTACCCTTTAAATCCAATTCTCCCATTGCCTTTTCTGACAGCTTGAGAACCTTTTTTGCCCCCAAAGTACAAATAGGGCAAGCAGGATCATATTTGTTGACCTCCGGTGTCATATTTTCCAAACACTCTGCATGGTATACGTGCCCACAAATCAGAACCGCAACAGCTGGTAGCCCATTGGTGGCCACAATTTTTTGACTGCTCCAAGAGGATCTCTCAGTTAAAAGCTTAGAGCAAACACCACATGTCTGAATGTCAATGGCTGGAGAAGAAGAAACCCTGCCACTAGATCGGCTAACTCTATCACGACTAAAACTGAGAGACTCGCTATCAAAAGACCATCTATCTCTATTAGACCAACCATCTGAAGATCCACCGTGAGACCCCGTGTTTGATTTATTGCTCCACCCAGGGTACATAAAAGGTGAACCCTCTTCAGATATTGAAAAGTTGGGTGACATCATGCCTCGGATTCGGCTATCAGACACTTGTCGTAGTAGATGGTGACCAGGTGAGCGACGGGGCCATCTTGATGGAGTCAAACTTGAGAGGGGCATGAGTTGACTTCGGGAAGAAGATAAAGGAGATGCCGAAAAGGATGAAACTGAGTGTGTCGGTGTTGACATTTTGGTTGGAGACAGTTCCAAAGATACAGTAGTTCCCCTTGACTCCTTCCCCTAAATAATGCATAAAGCGTAAGGAAGTCATTAATAGAGTGGTATGAGAAAGAGAAACTTGCAAAACTTAAAAATCTCAATCATTCAGTTAAACTTACCTCGCGAAGATTCTTAAAGTTTACGGGCTCTGCAAGAACAGATAAGTAAGTCAAGTTTCCATAAAAAAATAAAAATATGAATTTAATGTGATTTTATATATATGAAACTGTATATAAAAAAACGATATATGTTGAAAACTAACTTCAGAATACGACTACTACAACGTAGACTCAAAACACAAGAGTTGAATCAGAGTTGCCAGTTCAGAAAACGGTAATGATCGAGGTAAGAAGATGCCAGGTGCAATGGGTAACAGTAAGCAAAATAGTTACTGTATTTGTGTAATAATGTAAGCGTTCAAGGAGTGAAATATGGATTAGAATATGCACAATGATTAGACCTTCAAGAACTGACTATGCCATTTACATCAATAGAAATCTGAAAAATCCACACTTTCAATATAATTGTCAACTTGACTCATATATACACCAGCAAACCTGTCAACAATGAGTCTCATATAAGCCACGATTCTCTAGTTATATATCTAGCTATGTGAGAATATGTAGTACATCATTACAACACAATCTCACAAATGGAAAGATTTAGTGACATATCAATGCCACAATCTTTGTATTGGAGTATCTTTTAAAATGTCATCATTTTTAAGATTGACTCTCATTATATACATTTTCCATCTTTCAATAACAAAAGACTCGGGTGTTTTGAGATTGTAAACGTCAGATACAGATAAGAAATGTAGTACCGAACAAGGAATTATTTAAGTTGCACACTTGCATTCGGAACTTAAATGTTCCAAAATCATTGTAGGGGTGAATGGGTGATATTGTGATAAGTAATGCCAACACTCAAGTAAAGAATCTAACAGAAAAAGGCAACATCAAGGTTCTGGCGATCATTGGAAAAACCCTAATACATGATATATTTTGATATTAAAATAAACCCACCTGACTGAGGAATTCCATTTTCTTCAGAAAGCGAAGACTTATGCCAAGGGAGGCTTCGTGAACTTTCCAAAGGACTGCCTTCTGTCGCATTTGCAGTTTCTACAGTTGTATGAGATTTATTGTCCAACCTATCATTCATACCAGCACCATCAGAAAAGCAATTCATGGATGACTCTTCACCTGCCACACGCCCTCGATTATCCCAGCGAAAGCTCCAAGATGGTGAATACCGATCATTCCTCATCATAACATCACTACCAGATCGATCTGTTATAGTTCTATCTTTAGCAGCAACACAACAGGCAGACCCCATCTTCACTCACATGAAAATTCGGACCACAACCACCAGTGCACTAGAGATACAAAATGTTCTCACTTGAAGCAACTACTGTTTTCCTCTATGATCTATACATTCATAAAGTTTAATATTGACGATCAGATCTTGTAATAGATATGAAATTCGTACATGCAAATTGTCTTACACGTAAACCTGCAACTAAAAAGCCACAAAATCTACTTATCAGCTTTCAAGTGAAGGAGAATATAAACTAAACTGAGCATCAACAAACTGACACAAGGTATAGGCTAAATAAAAGCTAGATACATTTCTCCCCCAGGAAGGAAGGTTCAGGAAACTTTACTTTTTATATGAAAATTTACCACAACCAATAGACACAAACAATCATCGAAACCTAAATACATCTTTCCTCAATTAAGTAAAGCATCAAAAAATCTATCGAAGAAATGTATATACCCTCCTCAAATTTGACATTTAAGTATTGTTTCAGCTAATAGTACAAGCTCAATCACCATAAATCACCTAATAATTCTAGTCACATAATTTTTATATCTTTCAACCATAACTCTTATAAAAACTGCAACTACAAATCTCTAAAGCTTGAAATACCGATTAGTAACAGCTAAGTATCATTCGAAATTTAGTTAACTCATCACCACAAATTCAACAAACACCTAATTTTACAATTTACTCCAGCAACAAACTATAACATTCTATACCTTATCAACACATTCAATATTAAAATAAGCATAAGAAAGCAAAAACAAATCAACCTAAAAAAATACCTAAACTAAATTCAACTGCAAATTTACAAGATGAATAAGCTTCAAGTCCTCAGTTACAGAAACCCTAAAAATAATAAAATTCGAAGGTTCAATCACTCCAAAACGAGCATAGATCCGAATTTACAGCAGAAAAATTATTAAATCACGGATTTTATCCTAAATTATCATACCTAATCAAATTAGGATACATACACATATACATACACAATCTATATATCGACACATATGAGTATGTATGAAATATACATATATATATAAATATAAATTTGTATAAATTGATATGACGATGAAACCCTACCTTAGGCCGCCACACTTGTGTGTGTGTGTTTAGTGTGTGAAAGAGAATCTGATTCTTTTTTGTTCAGAAGAAATGAAAATGGTGGAGCGAAAGTCGTTTTTTTAGATGGTTTTTTTTTCTCAGACTAACGGCGTTATTCATTTGCCGTTTGATATGGATTTTGTTTAATTTTCATAAAAGCCCCTTGAGTTTTAATAAGTTGTTTTAAAACAGAAATTTGAAAATGATTAGAAGTATGAGGAGTTCAAATGCAAATAACTTTTTGTTAAGGGGCTTACCTTAAAATAGTATACATCTGACGGAGTTAGATGACACGTTATCAGCGTGTAAACATAAATGTGAGTAATCCACTTTCTCAGTACTTAAATTTCTATGGGAGAATTTCATCCATATCCTTTCAAACTTGCTTAATTACGTCAATATCCTTCTAAATTTCAATATTACGTTAATATCCTTTCAAATCTCCAAAATATACATATATATCCAAGTAAATAATTTAAGTATGATTAAATGATTTTAATTACTAATAAATATATGTTATCAAGTCTAATGACTTTTTTACCCTTTTTTATCTTCCAAAAAACTGACGATTAGATATTCTTTACCCTAATTTGATCAAAGTGAAGGCTCAAGTTAAGATACAGTTCATGTAATCCAATTTCATTTTTGCTTATTATGTTGATCGATTACTTATTTTCTATATAAATGTATGGTTTACAATTTTCTATACAAATGAGATGCGATTGTGAAAATCAGAATCAATTTTATAAACCCATGCATATATATGCGTTCTTTTCTTCAGTGGATTCCTATAGAGATCCAAATCACTTCTGTCACTATTATTTCAATTCTCAATGTGTAAGTTATCTAGCCTTGTATTATCACTCAATAACTTGAATACATTGTTTTATAATAGTATTATGTCGACTAAATAACTTTCCACGAACCTCGGATTTTACGAACATGAATGTTCCATCGATGAATTTTTAAGTCAGTATCTCAACAGGTAGTATTAAGCATCTTGATAAGGCAAATAAGGGTAAAAATGTCAAAGAACTATTTATTAATTTTTACTAAGATTTAAAGTCATTTAATAATTATTAAATTACTCATTTGGATATACATGTGTATTTTGAAAATTTGAAAGGATATAGATGTAATATTGAATTTTAGAAGGATATTGACGTAATTAAGCAAGTTTGGAAGGATATAGATGAAATTCTCCCAATTTCTATTGATAAATAAAAAGTACTTCAGTTTCTAAATTCAGAATCATCTTCTTATTAGAGCACAAGGTGTCGTCCTCCGTGGCATCAGTGTTCTTGGTCGAGAACACTGAGGCTCAGTGTTCTCACCAGTGTTCTGGTAAAATTTTGTGTTCAGTGTCCTCTGCAGGACTTTGGGGTCTTCAATGTTCTTCTTTTTATGTTTTGTTTTCTTCTTATTTTTCAAATAAAACAAATAATAAAAAATACCAGAAAACTGTGAATACTTTTTCACCACACCACAAAATTCTCACTTTCAACATTCTCCAGAACGCTGTCTAGAACACCGGTTACCACACCCTGTGCTCTTAGGACTCTTATTTAAGGAATTAATTATTACTTCTTATCCGACAAAAAATACGCATTTTAATAAAAAATACTTACTGCTTTTCTTTTTGAACTTTTTGCAGAATGACAGTTTTACCCTTAACTAATTAATTAATGTTTCTTTAAAAGTTTATAATAATAATTTCAACTAAAGGTAATATGGTAATCACGATCAAACTTCCCTATCTATTTTTGGAAGTGTACTATTAGGGCCTGCTCCCGAGTTATTCTTACGAAAGAAAAGGAGAGAAGCATAAGGAAATGCAAATCACATTGTGTTCCAGAGTTTCTTTTATGGAGAGAAGAGAAAAAAAGTGGGAAGTTGATTTGGGCTTCTTTTCTCTCATAACTTTCTCTTCAAAAGTGGGAATAAATGAAAGGATGGAAGATGAAACAAGTTATAAAATGTGACTTCGTTCCATTTCTCTCCAACTCAAGAACATGAATCCGTATAAACTTCATTTCTCTTCTTTCCAACTCGAGAACGTAAAAGTATTATTCTTCTTCTTTTATTTTCTATCATTTTTTATTCATTTATGTTATCTTCTTTCACTCAAAAAACTCGGGAGCGGAGCCTTAATTTGGGGTCTCCGTAAAAGAAAGATGTACTATAATTTTGGGACGAAGTGATTAAAAAAATTAATTAACATTAAGTTGCTAATAAACCTTAATTCTTAGAATTTTAAATTTAAACTCTAAATTGAAGAAAATAGGTATTTAGATAAATTGTAGGACTAATAATTCACTAATTAATGTCATTGTGAATGAAAGTTGTAATTCTAGTTTGGCGTATGATTAGAGGGGAAACAGTATTTTTGAGGGGAATGAGGTCAAACGATCTCAATCGTAGATTTCTGTAATTAACTGTCCATATTCATAACACTGCATTTTACGTAAAATATATTATTGTTAGGCTTCAACGAATATGAATCGTTTATTAAAAAACTTAACGGCTGAGTTCGTTTGTCCCTCGTTTTCCTCGTAATGTAGTTGACCATCAAAACCTTACTTTTATACTCCCTCCGTCCCAATTTTATTGTCACCAGACAAAAAGACACGCAGTTTAAGAAAATATAACTATCTCTCTCTTACTTTTTGATAAAATGACAGTTTTACCCTCTACTTTTTACCTATATTTTTGTCTTATATATATACACTAGGGGTAAAAAAGAACTTTATTTCCTTAAACTTTCTATTTATGGAAGTGGACAATTAATTTGGTACACCCCAAAATGAAAATAATGGACAATAGAAATGGGATGGAGGGAGTAGATTTTTTGATTTATGAGTTTTTATATTTATTTTTTAAATAACATCTGGATAAAATAGTTAGTAAGGTACAACCACCGAAACAAAATATTCAATCCTATGCACTCAACTGACATTAAAATTTCATTGATGGCAAATTCCATAAAGTATTAAATAGCAAAAATGTTAACTCTTTTGAATATTTTAGAGATTATATTTTGATAGGGTAGAGTTCAAATGAGAATAAGAATTTGTGTGAGAATGAGGGAACCAATGATATTGTGCAATGTGTACAAAGAGTATGTTCCAAATGTACAAAACTCATTTACCCCCAACATCAACTATCTCACAAACGACAAATCGAAAAATTATGAAAATTGCACCATTAAATTCAACAATTTCTCCACTTCGAATTGCCGTCCCTCAAGGCATACTTTCGACGAGTTTTTTTTCATGGGTTTCACATTTACTAACATATGTGTTAAAGTGTTGCGTTTAGAGGTTAGGGTTTAGGGTTGGGGGTTTGGGGGTTTGCCCCGAAACCCCAAACCCACAACCCTAACCCCTAAACCCCAAACCCCAAACCCTAAACACTTTACAAAACTTTAAACCCTAAATCATACTAAACCATAAACCCTAAACCCTAACCCTAAACCATGTTAAACCTTAACCCTAAACCCTAGCCCTAAGCCCTAACCATAACCACAAATAAAATGTACAACTAATCACTAACACATGTGTTACTAATTTGTAAAACCCACCAAAAAATGAAAAAAAAAAAAGCTGTCAAAAGTATGCCTTGAGAGACGACAAATCGAAGAGGAGAAAACGCTGAATTTTATGGTGCAATTTCATGATTTTTCGAATTACCGTTTGTGAGATATTTGAGTTTTAAAAATGTGGAGGAAATGAGCATTTGAGATTGATTCCCCTATTCTCACTCAAAATTGATGTACTCATTTGAACTCTTCAATTTTGATATTATAAACAATGACAAAAGTTTTTAAAATTCTAAAGCACCTGTCATTGAATCAACACGTATGAAACCGTGATGCCAAATTGCCATCGTTATTGTATTTCCTAAATAAATAAATAAATTGAGGTCGGTGATGTATATGTGATGCATGTAAGTGTTGTACTTTGTACATTAGTGGTTGTATATTATTATCATCAGAGTATATATAGTGTGAACAACGATTGTGGTCTAATAGCATGTCACTTTCATTCTCAATTTATTTAAAGTACTCGTGTTTTGTTTTAAATGTTTAAAATATTACAAATATATTAAGTAAATGTTATTATTATAATCCAACAAACGCAATAAGCATATGTGTTAGATTAGATACAACTAATCGACAAATATATATCCATTTGTGACATTTTGTTTTTCCTAGACTTAAAATTATTCTAATTGACATTTAATTATTTTACTTTTTTTTTGGGAAATCCTATTGACAGCTCTTAGGGCTGTCAATAAGAACCATTGAACTTTTTTTATTAAACTCAAACTTTCCTTTATTATCATAAATCATAATTAATACATCACATATAAAAGAAAAGTTTCAATGAATTAACTACAGAACTACAGTGTATTAATTATAATTTTAATTATATAAGGAAACTTTAGTTTCAATAAATGCACTTATTGACAGCCCTTAGGGCTGTCAATATCATTTCCCTTTTTTTTTTTTGAAATAATTTAATTATTTTACTTGAAAAACTTATTTAATAAAAGTAGTTGATAGAAGCAAAACAGCATTTAGGATTATTTTAAAAGATTTAATTACTGCATAATCATAGCAACAAATTAATCGATCGTTTAAGTTTTTCAAAGATTGAACAGTTGTATGAACGAGACACGTGAAAGAAACATAAATTGTATCCTCTTTAAAAAATCGAGAGCGTAACGTAACAAACAAAATCGATAAACACTTGTGGCCAGAGCAATTGATGTCGACTTGATACAGTGATACACATATCGACAGAGGTTCATATCACATATTGTTCATTACTTTTTATCATATACAACAAACGTACAAAATCCATTATAGTAATGGATTTTGTTTTTTCTTTTATTTTTGCATGATTAAAAAATGGTAATATTCTTAATTTTATCGCTAGTGATGATATGACATATATTGTGTCAAATAAGACGTACAACGAAACGAAGAATTTTAAAAAGTCGTTTTCCTCAAAGAAGAGGGACCAAACTTTTTTTTTTCCTCATGTATATAATAACATGTGCAATTTAAATTTATCTAGAAAAATATATATATCGTCCTCATTAAATAAAAGTTTCTTCAAAATCCAAATGTTCTTGTTCAAAGTCAACCGAGAAACCTATTTAGTCAACTCAACATCCATAAATAGTTTTCAGAATATTCACATCAAGAAAAACTTTCTAAAGTTTTTTTGCAATGTCAACTAGGAAAATAAAAGAACACATTTTCAATAAACCGTTAACTCCAATGTAAAAAACTGTTCAAAAGCTTTTATTTCAAAATTTGTACTAACAATCAAATAAAAAAAATTCACTTCAAAAGCTTGAGAAATCTTGAGCTTTTGAAAAGAAACGTCTTTCCTCAAATGAAGAAAAGCGTTTCTAAAGTTTTTCTTGGCAAAAAAGTTTTATAAAAAGCCTTCATTGTAGATGCTCGTAGGAACGAATAGAATATTTTATGCCAGATATTATTAATGTTTACATTAAATTAAATATTATTATGAACTATGAAGTAATTAATACGTGTGTGATGGTATGGAAAACTTGGGCCTATTGGGCTTTATATAATGAAAAACGAATTACTTTCTTCTTTTGGCTTTCGACATTCGTGGTTTTATCGACTGAAATTTACGAGTCTCTTGTTATTTACTTATTTTTAAAATTTATATATATTTCAATTTATTCGGATCGGATTAAGTAAATTGTTGTTAAAGAAACATATTGCATGATTAATACCAAGAGAAAATAACATAAATATGTTGTTATAATAGTGAGGATATATGATGTTTTTTCACTACGTACAAGAAGATAGTACCTATTAGTAATTAATTTTTCGGGTGACGACTTTTAAATACTCCGTCCCTATTATGAGAATTCAGTTACTGTAGTTAAAGTGTTCATTGACTTTTGGTCACTCTATAAAACTAGTGACTAATGTTAACTAGTGATTGTATCTGCCACAAAAATTAAGCACCAAAAAGACTAAGGTGGTAGCCTAGTGGTGGAGGCTTGAGATTCTTCAAAGGAGATCCAAGTTCAATCCCCATCAGCTCCAACTTTGCGGCCAACACTCAGGTGTGTAGCCCAATTGGTTCCGGAGGAGAGGACTTTGCAAGAAAACGGCCATGTTTCCCAAAATGGGTATTTACTCTTCTGAGCTGGCCGTTGGGTCAGTCTGGAGTGTATGCTCAGCATTGCCTTCTACATATTGTCCTCGGGGCGGGGCGTGTGGGCCGGTTATCAACGTTTTTGCAAGAATATATCAATCTTTTCTGAATAACCTGAACTAAATCACTAGTATCAGTAACCAAGCATTAGAATGTTCTCGATTACTTGTACTGTTATAATGTAAACTAAACTTTAGGGGTTTGATTGTATTTATATAATTTAGGGGGTTAGTTTGATAATTAAGGGGTCTAAATGGGCAGTTAGTTTGGTACGATCTGGCATAATCTGTAGGGTTACAACCCTAGCTTCATTATGTCTCTTCATGGTGTATATATATGTATGTAGCCCTCTGTAAATAATGTTGTTGTTTCTGTATATATAAGATATATAATTTGTGCAGTAAGTTTCCTGCAAATTCTGTTTCTGGTGTTCTATCAAATCTGTATAGCAGATCTTTATAAGGGCTGTCATATTTTTCTGTTTTCAACAAAGTGGTATCAGAGCAAGGTTAAGAATCGTGTTCGTTGAAAAGAAAACAGAAATTTCTGACAGAGACCGAGATTAGAACATATCTTTTTTTATTTGTTCAAGAAAGAAAGATATATTTCCATGGCATCCAACAACAACTTGTTCCAGCCCCAACTTCCGAAATTACATGAAAATAATTATCATCATTGGAGTATTCAAATGAAGGTCTTGTACGAATCACAGGATCTTTGGAGTATTGTTGAGAATGGTGTAGTAGAACCCGCAAATCAACCAAATATGACTGCACAACAAACGACAGAGTTAAAAAGAATCGAAAGAAGGATAAGAAAGCGTTGTTTCTGATTTATCAAGCGGTTGATAAAGTAACTTTCGAGAGAATTAAATATTTCTGCATCAACATCATCGAAAGAAGTGTGGGATACTCTGTACAGAACCTATCGAGGGGAAGACAGAGTAAAGATTGTTCGCTTACAAACACTACGATGTGAATTTGATAGTTTAAAGATGAAAGATTCTGAATCTGTGAAAGAATTCTACAATCGTGTAATTTTATTGGTAAATCAGATGAGGTTGAATGGCAAAAATATTGAAGACAAAAGAGTCATTGAGAAGATCCTACGAAGTTTGACACGAAAGTTTGAATATATTGTTGTTGCAATAGAAGAATCTAAGGATCTATTAGTACTATCCTTAGAAAACTTGTTGGGAACACTTCAATCTCATAAACTTCGTATGAGACAATTTGATGATGTCCCAATAGAACAAGTTTTTCGGTGTCAAGTGTCTGTCAAGGGAAAGAAACTTGAACATGGTTCTGATTGAGATGAAACCGAAGATGATTATGGGGATGGGGGAGAGACTTCCAAAGGCGAAAGTTCTTCCAAAAGAGAAGGTTGGTGAAAACCTTTATCGCAGACGCAATGCTACTATTGTTACAAATATGGGCATACAATTAAGTTTTGCAAGCAAAAGCAACAAGATGAATGCGAGAATGCAAAGTACGTTAGTGAAAAGGAGTCCAAAGATGTGGATACGATGTTTATGGTGTTTGAAGAATCTGTAAGTGGTGATATGGGATACAAAGATGGTATCCCTATCAACTTCGAATAAAGAATGTATGTTTGTGTCTATAGATGATACTCTCCATAGATTAGTGTTGATTGGTGTTTATAGAAAGTGATGGATGATACTCTCCATAGAAAAAGGTGTTGTTTTGGTGACTATGTCTAACTGGAACGATGTGTGTTTGGGTGCAGGAACAAGTTTTCTGCAGTAAAGTTTCAACAAGTTGGTGTGATGTGGTATCACATCTTGTGTGTTTGTGTAAAGTTTAGTTCAAGGGGGGATGTTAGAATGTAAACTAAACTTTAGGGGTTTGATTGTATTTATATAATTTAGGGGCCAGGTTAGTTTGATAATTAAGGGATCTAAATGGGCAGTTAATTTGGTACGATCTGGCATAATCTGTAGGGTTACAACCCTTCAATATGTCTCTTCATGGTGTATATATATGTATGTAGCCCTATGTAAATAATGTTGATGTTTCTGTATATATAAGATATATAATTTGTGCAGTAAGTTTCCTGCAAATCCTGTTTCTGGTGTTCTATCAAATCTGCACAGCAGATCTTTATAAGGGCTTTTACTGTTTTCAACATGTACCGTGTTCTCTTACTGTGTTCTATCCGGTCATCCCGCGTTCATCCCTTCCTTCCATCCGATCATCAAGCAATCTTCCATTCCTTCACTCCAATCATTGATCATGCCTTCTATTTCTTTATCATGTTGCCGGCCTTCTCTCCCTTCATCGATCATGACTGCACGCTTAGCTTCCATTCCTTTCATTGGCTTACTTGAAACGTACATATTGTTGGGTTTTCTATTCCCTAACTAGATTATTATATACACAGCGGAATAACAAAACTTTAAATAATCTAAGGCAATTAGGAAACTAAAACCCTAAGGGATCTTTAACTTTAACAACATAGTACAATGAATAAATTGAACAAAGAGAATATAAGGAAAAACACTAACCTTAAGAGAAAACCTATTTCTCACGCGTAGACCAACGAGCAGAGCTTCGTTACTTGAAGGCAAGTACCCAAAGTAGAATACCTCTAATGCTTCACACCCAAAAACCCAAGAGAAAGTCGAATTTTCGAAATACTTGAAAATTCGTACTTGAAAACGTGTGCTTATGAAGGTATAGGATGTCCCTATTTATAGTTGTGGAAGAAACCCTAAGGTTTGCTGAATTCGACTCCCAACCGGCGGTTGGACCTTCCAACCGACGGTTGGAGCTGTTATTCTTGGACTCCAAGTCTGCGACTTCCACCGCCTTGAAACCCTAATCCCAACCGGCGGTTGGACCTTCCAACCGGCGGTTGGATCAGATTCTGGAATCTTCCGCCAAATTTAATTACTTTTAATTTCTAATTAATGAACTATTATTAAACAATTAAATATAATATTAATAATATTAATATTATCATTCATCTTTCTCTTGACTGTTTATTGAGGGCAACCCAAAAAGGACTTTACCATTAATGATAGTCTCACCAATTAGTTATGATATTGGACACTATTCCAACAGTCTCCCACTCGGACAATTCATCAACTACTATTGGTCTCAAGGCTATCTCACATTAACTATGTAAAGTGTGCATCCAAGCAACTGCCGAACTCTGATCTCATCTTTAGAGTTAGTCCTTTAGATAAGTGATCAACCATTCATTTGTTTCACGATATCTTATGAACCGAGACATGGATTATAATCAATCTGAAGATTCATATATGTTTTCCGATTTCTGATTATATTGACTATATGAGACTACTGAACTATCACTTTAGTCTCGGCCAGGCCTAGCACTTTTTAAGTCAAACTTTAATCATCAGAGGGCCCATGATATCTCTTTTCCATTTTCGGCAAAAGGAACAAATAAATATCGACTACATAGCACTAGTCAACTCATCATATCATACCTAGCATACCCTTTATAACTGGCTTTTACGCACAGCGTTTGAATAGACTAAAGTATAACAGACTCGAAGAACTAGATACTCATGTATCTCCATTTTAAGAATAGAAGATATTATCATCTTAAAATCACTCGTGATTTAATCCATGAAGTGATCTCTTTAAGTGCGGGTTTCTCCTATACTTAAATCCCCATTAAGTACCCATGAGTGTTGCAGCAATCTCCATGCCATGTATAATCTCCATAGACATCTACTAACACTCCATGACAGTCTTGATTCACCACATACTTCCTATAGTGTGATCGACTGAGGAGGTTTGAGTAAGAACTTATTACTCTGGAAGTGGTGTCTAAACATGCAAAACTGAAACACAATGACAAACAATAGTAAATGGTAGAACTCCTTCCCATTAAAAATCTCCATTATTAATCACCAAGTCTATTACAGTTTCTATCATTGTTTATAACGTTTCAAATTCAAACTAACAGCTAAAACTTTACATTATCTCTTAAACCTATGCTCCTAGCATGTTCATCGTGCTTGGACTTTCCTAGAGGCTTTGTGAACGGATCAGCTGGATTTTCCTCTGATCTTATGCTCTTCACAATTACATGTCCTTCTTCGACTTTACTTCGGATAAAATGGTATTTCCTTTCAATGTGCTTCGACTTTCCGTGATCCTTGGGTTCTCTACTCAAGGCGACTGCACTTTCATTATCACAGAATATAGCAATAGGATCTTGTACTGTTGGAACAACTCCAAGATCTCCAATGAAATTCCTCATCCAGATAGCTTCATTTGCCGCTTCACTAGCTGCAATGTACTCAGACTCACATGTAGAGTCTGCTACTGTATCTTGCTTAGAACTTTTCCATGTAACCGCTCCCCCATTCAGTAGGAATACCCAACCAGACTGTGATCGACAATCATCTCTGTCTGTTTGGAAACTAGCGTCACTATAACCTGTTACTTTAAGTTCTTCTTCTCCACCATAAACCAAGAACCTGTCTTTAGTATTTCTCAAATACTTAAGAATATTCTTTACAGCTGTCCAATGACCTTCTCCAGGATTCTGCTGATGTCGACTCACTAAGCTCAAAGCAAATGAGACATCAGGCCTTGTACACATCATGGCATACATGATCGATCCTATAGCCGAAGCATATGGGATTCGACTCATTCTGTCCAATTCTTGTTCAGACTTTGGACATAGATCCTTACTGATCTTAATGCCATGATTCAAGGGTAAGTTCCTTTTCTTGGAATTTTCCATATTGAATCTTTTCAGTATTTTATCTATGTACGTATCCTTGCTGAGTTCTATGAGACATTTTGACCTATCTCTATAAATCTTTATACCAAGGATATATGCTGCATCTCCAAGATCTTTCATAGCGAAACACTTTCCCAACCATTCCTTTACACCTTGTAAAGTTGGGATATCATTTCCTATGAGCAGTATATCATCCACATACAATACTAAGAATACTACAATACTCCCACTGAACTTGACATATATACAGGACTCATCTTCACTTCTAGAAAATTCAAACTCTGTGACCTTTTCGTGGAAACAGAGATTCCAGCTACGAGAAGCTTGTTTAAGTCCATAAATGGCCTTTTCAAACTTGCACACTCTATTAGGATACTTTGCATTTTCAAAACCTTCCGGTTGTGTCATGAACACATCCTCTGTCAGTTTCCCGTTAAGGAAAGCGGTTTTGACATTCATCTGTCAAATTTCATAGTCATGAAATGCAGCTATGGCTAACATAATCCTAATTGACTTAATCTTAGCTACTGGTGAGAAGGTTTCCTCATAATCAATCCCATAGGTTTGAGTATAGCCCTTCACTACCAATCTAGCTTTATAAGTGTGTACTTTCCCATCCATGTCTGTCTTCTTCTTGAAGATCCACTTACAACCCACCGTCTTAAGACCGGGTGTAGTGTCAACCAAATTCCAAACTTGATTGTCATACATGGACTGAATTTCGCTTTTCATAGCTTCCTTCCATTTAGCAGCCTCAGGGCCTGCCATCGCTTCCTTGTAGTTAGCAGGCTCATCTAATTCACCCAGTGTACTATCACTTATCTTATCCTCTTCTTCTATTTGGTAACCATAATAGAACTCATGAGGATTGCTAACTCTACTAGATCTACGAACGGGTAAGGATATGTCTTCAGGTTCAACAGGTGTCTCCACCTCTTGTTGAACGTCAGTGTTTATTATAGGTTCTTCATCGGTAGATTCTTGAATTTCTTCAAGATCAATTTTACTCCCACTATCCTCTTTAGATATCATTTCTCTCTCAAGGAACACTCCTCTCCGAGCTACAAAGACCACATTTTCCTTGGGTCTGTAGAATAAATATCCAAATGACTCTTGTGGATAACCGACGAAAAGACACTTTTCAGATCTGGAGTCTAGTTTGTCCTGAGTTTCCCGTCTAACGTAAACTTCACAACCCCAGATTTTGATGTGACCAAGAGAAGGTCTCTTTCCCTTCCACATCTCATAAGGTGTCTTTGAAACTTTCTTAGTGGGTATTTGATTTAAGATATGGGCGGCTGTTTCTAATGCATAACCCCAAAAACTTATTGGAAGTGTTGCTCGACTCATCATAGATCAAACCATGTCTAACAAAGTTCTGTTTCTCCTCTCAGCAACACCATTAAGTTGCGGTGTTCTAGGAGGAGTCAATTGTGAAACTATTCCACAGTTTCTAAGATGATCGAGAAACTCGATACTAAGGTACTCTCCTCCCCTATCGGATCGGAGAACATTTATCTTTCTGCCCAGTTGATTCTCTACTTCGTTTTGATATCTTTTGAACACCTCAAAAGTATCCGACTTATGTTTGATCAGATAAACATGTCCAAATCTACTGAAGTCATCAGTAAATGTAACATAGTATCTATTTCCATCTTTTGTAGCACATCAGAATGGTCCACATACATCTATATGTACCAAATCCAATAATCATTCACCTCTTTCACATGATCCCGTGAATGGTGATTTGGTCATCTTGCCTAATAAACAAGATTCGCATACATCATCTGATTTGAGGTCGAATGATTCCAACACTCCATCCTTCTGGAGTTGGGCAATGCGTTTCTTGTTTATGTGCCCTAGACGATAATGCCACAACTTGGATTTAGAAATTTCATTAGACGAATCAATATTTAAAATAATATTGCTAACACATTCAACATTTTCATATATGCCTTTGTAAGGAGAAGCTTTAAAAATAAAACAATCATTTAAAAGAACCAAAATATCTCCATTGCCATTATCAAAAGAAAAATGATAACCATCTTTATACAAAGCATAAAATGAAATAATGTTTCTAGTCATTTCTGATGAATAATAGCAATTTTTTAAATCTATCCTAACTCCAAAATTCAGCATGAGCTCAAATCTTCCAATCTTCGTCACAGGTACAATTCCCTTGTTTTCCATAACTAAGTTGAGCTCTCCATGCTTCACATTTCTACTTTCCTTTAGCCCCTGCAATACAGTGCAAATGTGATTACCACACCCTATATCCAGAACCCACGAATTAGAAGTTGTGGTATTATGGAGTTCGATCATAAACATACCTGAGTGAGTACTCTTCTCAACCTTTCCATCTTCAAGGTCCTTCAGGTACTTTGGACAGTTACGCTTCCAATGCCCATTTGTGTTGCAGTAGAAGCACACTTCTTCCTTTGGGTCACTTACAGGTGCAATCTCAGAATCGGTCCCTTTCTTAGACTTGCGAACAGACTTTCCGTCAGCAGTCTTCCTCTTCCAATTTGAATTTGACCTTTTCCTTTTCTTTGCACTTTGACCAACAGTCAACACATGAGCTGCTGAGCTAGAGGACACATCATCTTTCTTGATTCCTTGCTCAGCAGTTTGCAGTAAATTGTGGAGTTCCATTATTGAGCCTTCTCTCTCATTCATATTCATCTGATATGACATTACAAACTGATTGTAGACAGCAGGCAAACTGGATAGAATTATGGCGATGGAAAACTCTGTGTCAAATACCATGTTCAATGACTCTAACCTATCAAAGTACCATTTCATCTCTAAGACGAAAGCACAGATAGAAACTCCAGGTTTGGGCTTGCAGGCCATTAGGGATTTCACCACATCAAGGCGTTCTTTGCTTGCCTTAGCCTATAACACCCATCTCGAAAATACAAGGATTTTTTTTTTTTAATAAAAGGAAGCGCAAGATTTAAATACAAACCATTTGATTGCATATTTACATTTCAAAATGGCAATCCAAATACATACAGTCTTTAAACTAGATTATCCTAGACATTACACACGATAAGTTTAGTGTTATAGAAATCCACAACATAATGTCATAACATTAGCAAAGTTAACAAAACAGAGTGAGCTTGTCAAACATTCCATTCCTATAGTACTTCTTGCCCACCCACATACCAAAGTAAACCTGCAAGAAGTAATGAGGGATTAGCACGAAGCTAAGTGAATAAATCTCAAACTATCAACTAACTTAGCTTAACAAACGAATACAGCAAAGCATAGCAACAGTTAATCATGAAGGATCGGTGGTCCTTGGAGTACCCTCATGCCGCGGTGGTTCCCCAAGTAACACTTAAAACCAACTGAAGGCCAAATCAGTTGCTAAACCGATAGCTTGGTACTATTACTACTTACAACATAATTTCAGTGAACAACACATGCACAAAGCACTTATGATGTCCAAAGTAATAGTACACAAACCCAACATACGTTGACCCCCGACATTCATATAGTCCACAACCATCAAGGCAATCAGGGACACCAATAATTAAGCTAAATAAAACCATCATGGCAAAATATTAACTTAACAATGAAAACAGTAAATTCACATTTACCCGTTGTAACCATATTGTTACAACCAAATTAGACTGACAGTCCAAGATCCACTCACCCTTGTCGACTGTAGTCTCCACTCAAAGATCTTATCTTATTGAGTCTTCTGGTTATCTGAGAACACGATCAAAACCCGAGTTAGACTCTCATGTTTAGAATTTATAGTGTAACATTCACATAAACAATGCAGTATAATGCTCATAATATAATTTCAATACTCGTTAAATAACATAAACACACAAGTTACAAGTTGTCAAATTCGTCAAAGTAAAACTGACAAACGCGATCCGGGTAAGGTGTGGTTGGATCGCGTTCCATAACACCAAAATATTCTGTTGCCAAAATACACTTGCAAACGCGATCCGGGACAAGGAGCTGGATCGCGTTCCAAGGAACAAAATCCGTTGACCCAATTTAACACTAGCTAACGCGATCCGGATGATAGAGGCTGGATCGCGTTCATACGTACAAAATCATCCTGGGATCAAAATACACATAGCAACGCGATCCGGGCAAGGGTTTCGGGATCGCGTTCATATGTTTTTCAGCAATGGTTCAGACCTGTAACTAGTTTCAGCTCGAACCAAAAACTCAAATTTCATACAATTCAATCATCAAACACGATTTTGACTTATAATTGACCTCTACAAACATGTGTAAACATATAGCAACAACTAATAGCAACATCTAACACCAAGATTCATACATGCATCATGTGTTCACTCTAAATTCAACTAGAACCCAATTTATTCAATTTCACATATGAACACACAACTGATTCATCTTAATTGAACATGAAATCAGTTTATAATCAACACACAAACACATTCAAACATAGATTAACTCAAATTCATCATTTTATCCTATTAATTCAACCAATTCAACCAACTCAAGTTCATACATAAAATGGAGATGATTTCACTTACAATGGAGATGTTTATGAGATGAAGAAGATGATGAATATTATGGAAATAAAATCACAGCCTTCTATTTGATGAAATCAGATTTGTAATTTGTTGGAGAGTTTGAGAAATCAAGAAATCATTGAAGGTGAAAGTGAGAGTTTGAGAGATCAAGTGAAGTGGTGGCAAAAAAACTGAATTTCCAGGTGTCGACACACCTTATGACTCAGCTCATTTTGGGTATAAATTATACCCGTCCTAAATCTATTGTCTGGAACCTAAAAACCATTTGCGAGAAATAAGTTTTTATTATACCGTCGACTAAATAAATTTAAAACATGTAATAATTCATTTAACACAATAAGCCAATTGACTAATTGACCTATTCATTTAGCTATCAAAATACACCAAGTATTCAAAATACAATTTAAATAGCAATTAAATTAAGGGAAAATACCGTATTTCAACTAGGCCAATTTTGAGGATGTTACAAATCTTCCCTCCTTAAGAAGATTTCGTCCCCGAAATCTCGCCACGCTCAAAAAGATTGGGATAACGCGTCCTCATGCTAGACTCGGTCTCCCAAGTAAGATTCGGACCCAAACTATGATTCCACTTAACCAATACCATAGGGATTTCCTTCTTTCGAAGTTTAGTCACCTTACGGTCCAAAAGCTCTACGGGTTCTTCTACAAGTCTTTGACTTAGGTCAACACGCAAATCTTGCAATGGAAGAACTTGGGATTGGTCCTCCACATTGCATTTTCTTAGATAGCACACATTAAAAGTATCATGAACACCCGACAATTCAGGAGGAAGATCTAATGACACCGTTTGATCATTGACGACATGTCGAATTTTAAACGGCCCGATGTATCTGGGAGCTAGTTTACCATGTTTCCCAAACCTGATAACACCCTTCCAAGGTGAAACTTTCAAATAAACCAACTCACCTTCTACAAACGAAACCGGTCGATAACGTGGGTCAGCGTACTGTTTCTGCCTATCACGGGCAGCTTTCAATCTATCTCGGGCAATAGCTACCTTATCGGCTGTAATTTGAACTATGTCAGGACCCGCAAACTGCTTTTCACCCGCCTCTAACCAACAAGTGGGTGTTCTACACCTACGACCATATAACATTTCATAGGGTGGCATGCCTATACTAGAATGGAAAGAATTATTATAGGCAAACTCAACTAATGGTAAATGGGAATCCCACGACCCACCAAATTCTAATACACATGCCCGCAACATGTCCTCCAAGGTTTGAATGGTGCGCTCCGACTGATCATCCATCTGAGGATGATAAGCCGTACTCAAGTTGACCCTAGAACCCAATTCACGCTGTAATTTCTGCCAAAAACCCGACACAAACCGAGAATCTCTGTCTGAAACAATCGACAATGGAACCCCATGTCTAATGACCACTTCATTTATGTACAATTGCGCCAATTTACTTAATGATGCCGTCTCACAAGTAGCAAGAAAATGAGCACTCTTGGTCAATCTATCGACAATTACCCAAATCATATCATTACCTTTAACAGTTCGAGGTAATTTGGTCACAAAATCCATGGTAATATGTTCCCATTTCCACTCGGGAATTTCGAGTTGCTTCAAAGCTCCATAAGGTTTCTGATGCTCGGTCTTTACTTGAGAACAAATATGGCAAGATTCAACAATTCGAGCTACATCCAACTTCAAAGTAGGCCACCAATACAATGGTTTTAAATCTAGATACATTTTGGTGCTTCCGGGATGAATCGACAATCTGGATTTATGAGCCTCCATCAATATCACATCTCGAAGTCCACCAAACAATGGGACCCAAACACGAGACTGAAATGTCTTTAATCCACGAGAATCTTCTACCAATAAATCCTTCCTTTTAAGCATAATTTCAGATTTCAAGTTATGATCCAATAGGGCCTCCATCTGAGCCAATTTCAATTTATCGATCAAGTCTGAAGAGATTTCTAAACGCATTAAGCAAACTCTTTCAGATTTACCCTTTCGGCTAAGCGCGTCCGCCACCACATTTGCCTTACCCGGATGGTATCGAATCTAGCAGTCATAATCCTTAATCAATTCTAACCATCGCCTTTGCCTCATGTTAAGTTCTTTTTGAGTAAACATGTACTGAAGGCTCTTGTGGTCCGTACAAATAACGCATTTGGTTCCATACAGGTAATGTCTCCAAATCTTTAAGGCAAAAACCACAGCTGCAAGTTCCAAGTCATGGGTAGGATAGTTAATTTCATGAGGTTTCAGCTGACGCGAAGCATAGGCAATAACACGGTCTCGTTGCATCAAAACACAACCTAAACCCGCATGTGAAGCATCACAATATACAATAAAATCTTCAGATCCGTCAGGTAAAGCTAAAACCGGAGCCTGACACAACAATTGTTTCAAGGTCTGAAAAGCCGATTCCTGTTGGTCACTCCACAGAAATTTCACATCCTTACGAGTTAATTTAGTCAAAGAACCTGCAATCTTGGAGAAATCTTTAATAAATTTTCTGTAATAGCCTGCCAAACCTAGAAAACTCTTGATCTCTGACGGAGATTTAGGCGATTGCCAATTCATGACAGCCTCAATTTTAGATGGATCCACTTTAACCCCATTTTCACAAATGATGTGCCCCAAAAACTGAACTTCACGAAGCCAAAATTCACATTTCGAAAACTTAGCATACAATTTCTCCTTTCTCAAGGTGTCAAGAACTAAACGCAAATGTACTTCATGATCAGATTCAGATTTAGAATAAACTAAAATATCATCAATAAATACAATGACAAATTTATCAAGGAATGGTCGGCATACCCTATTCATCAAATCCATGAAAATAGCTGGAGCGTTGGTCAACCCAAAAGGCATAACAAGAAATTCATAATGACCATAGCGAGTGCGAAAAGTTGTTTTAGGGATATCCTCCCCACGAACCCGGACTTGGTGATAGCCCGATCTCAAGTCTATCTTAGAGAAAAACGAAGACCCTTGTAATTGATCAAATAATTCATCTATTCGGGGCAAAGGATACTTATTCTTTATGGTCCTCTTATTCAACTCTCTATAGTCAATACACATACGAAAAGTGCCATCTTTCTTTTCTGGCCAGAAGACGATGATGACCCTCCGACCGTTCCCGATTTTTGCTTCCCTGCCTCTGGACACGCACTCGAACGATGTCCTTCTTTGCGACAATTCCAACACACTGGCTTAGGAAAAGGACAATCCTTGATGTCATGACCAAACTGACCACACTTAATACACCTAGCAGTCTGAGGTGTACAATGTCCCGTGTGCCTAGACTTGCAATTTTGGCACCAATTTGATCTATCCACTGAACCACCAACAACATTTGGTTTACGGTTATTACTATTACCTTGCCATCTCTTCTTCCCCTGACCTGACGTAGATTCACCTTTGGGTTTCAATGGGGACTTGTCTTTAATTTCCAAATCATGAGCTCTAATATCGCCATCCACAGAACGAGCCAAATCAAAAGCTTGGTTAAGATCACCTGCAAGTCTCACAGTAGTCCGATAAGTATGGGGTAACATTCCAACAAAATGATCAATCTTTGTCCTTTCATCCGGTACCCATTGATGTACAAATCTCAACTTATCAGTAAACTGGGAGATAAGGTCCTCCATAGTCATACCATCCGTCAATTGCATATCCAAGAATTCACGCCTAATGCGAGTCATGTTTCCGGTGTGCCTCAATCTCCTCTTGGGTTGATTCTTCATCAATTACAGGAATCTGCTCATCGAGAACATATTACTTGTTCTCGTACCTCTAGGTAAACCTTATGTTACGCATCCAGTCCATATAGTGTAACACCCAGTCTTCGGGTCTAGTAGTATTTAATATTTTCTGACAGTAAACTATTATTTAAACGTGTTAGAAAATAAGTGTGTTGTGTTAATTTAAAATAAGAGGAGAAAAGAGTCGAATAATTTATTATGATTAATAAATTATTGATTGTTTTAAATTAACTCAGTTGACGGTAAAATAAAATAATGTTTCCCCGCAAATGGTTTTTAAGTTCCAGACAATGATAAGTACGGGGAATGAAATTTAACAAATTGTGTAATACATCCATATGTTTGAGTCGGTTCTTTAATTTCAAACATATCTTCATATACATACATACGTACGAACATACACATATACATCTAATCCTAAATCAATTATCAAGACCATGAAGAACATCAAATTGAAGCTTTTAAACTCGATTTCAAGCTTCCCTAATCATCATAATCAAGGTATGATTTGTGTTCTTCCTCTAATTAACCTAGAAATTGAGGGTTTTGGGGTTTTAACTAATTGATAGGTTAAAATCCGAAATTGAAGCTTGAAATTGTTAAATTAATGTTGTTTAAGCTTATTAATGATGATGATTAACATTAATTAAGCTAAGGGTTTCGAATTTGATTAGGTGTTCTTGGGAAATTGATGATTATGATGAGTTCATGGGGTTTTTGATGGATTAATGGTTTTAATCCTAAATTAAAGCTTTGTAATGCTTGAATAGTTGTTAGATGAGGATTCCATGAGGGTTATAATATAAACCCTAGCTTAGAAGTGTGAATTTCATGTATGATCATTAATAAAAGTTATGGGTTTAGTTGATAATTCATGAATTAAAGTTTGTAGTTATGTTAAAATTGTTAGTTGATGTTTAATTCATGATTTGTAGTTAAAACTTAATCTAGAGTTGAAAAGGTTGAATTATGATTATGAAGCAAGTTATGAACTTAATGTGTAGTTCAAGGATCAAAGCTTCTAAGTGTAAATAAATGATGTATAATTTACAAGTATTGTTAATGATCATGTTAGAGTTAAATTATGATCATAATTTGATAAGTGATTGTGAATTGTGATGATTAAAGTGGTTATTCATAATCTTGAAATGGTGAATGTGGAATTAATACAAGTTAGTGAGAAGTTGTTTGATATGATTACAATGGTATGATGTTATAATCATATTAGGATAAATGACTAACTTGTGTAGTTCTGTGGTGTTTTCAGATAAACAGAAGGACTCAGTGACATTAGACTACTGAGTGGACAACTGAGGTATTCGGTGAGTGGATCTATGAACCTCGATGTGATTTAGTTGTAACAGGTTTGGTTACAACGGGTAAACGTATTATTATTGATTTAGTTGCCATGATTATTTTGGTTTAATAATAATACTGTTGATAGACTCTTAGTCTGATATGATACATGATGAGTCTGTAGCTATGTGATCACTTGTTGTAATGCCTTTGGGCACCAGTTGATTCAGAGGCCAGCAGACATCTGGGCTGGGCTTGGGTTTGCTATTGATTGGGTAACACAGGGTCTTAGTACAAGTATAATTGTCGTAGCCTGTGTTATTTGAGTTGTAGCACCAAGTAGTCGGTTAAACCTCTGTATGGGCCTGCAGTGGTTTTAAAGTGTTCTTTGAGAAGGTGATACCTCAAGAACCACCGGTCCTCTTTGACGCCAGTTGATTGTGATTGGATAAGTTGTAAACATGTGTGTTGTGTGCATATGGTTAGTAGTTGTGCACAAAGTTGTTATGCTAAGTTGGACTGTTGTTTATTGATTTTCTCACTTAGCTTTGAGCTAATCCCCCACATTAACACTTCTTGCAGGTTATAGATTTTATCGGGTGGGCAAGAAGTTGAAATGGAAGGAATGTTTGATGATTAGACGTTACTCTGATATTGATTTGTATAAATCATTGTTATCTTTTAGTTTTAAAATAACACCCATGTTGATGAAATATGTTTTAAATTGGGTTGAAATTGTAATGTAACTTGGTATTGTTGAAAGTTGGACTAACGCTTCCGGATTTATTATATTTAAATGACAAGTAAAATGAGAGGTGTTATAAGTTGGTATCAGAGCATGAGTTTGGGTGAATTGTGCATTATAAGATGTTCAATCCCAAACTTAGAATCGTGTCAAGTCAAACATTCCAGAGTGTAGGATTAGTTGTTGTATGGGAAATTACTTAGTTGGATATTTACTAACCCATAACAAGTTCCAAGATTGTTGTTTTGGTTGCAGAGACGGAGGAACGTGAGGAACCGAATGGTATTCTCAATGATCCTCAATACTTGTGGGCCTAGGTATATCAGGTACTTTTCGATAAGCTTGGTGTCTTTCAATAAGCTTGAATTATTTACTTTGCTAAGATGATTATGATTAGTAGTAAAGTAAATTGAGTCAAACTGATATGAATCCCCAGTTGTGAGTCATTGATGATTATTACTTGTTAATATGATGATAGGAATATTAATGGGTAATTTTGAATGAACTAGAAATGAATTTTATAGACACCTTGTTAAATAAAGTGTAACAGTTGTATTACTTGGATTTAAGTGTGTCTACAATGTGAAAATAAAGTATAAATCATTGTGTGATTATGATTTGATAAATGCAAGGTGTAGTTATGAATCCTTGCTAGAAATTTAATTGCTACATGATAAATTGAATCAATGTGACCCTTATAGTGAAATTGATGAGATATTAGTATATCGCAATCAATAGTTTTGGAGTCATGTTGTTGTTTAATTTAGAAAGTGTCCATTGATTGGAATGTGTTCCTTTGACTAGGAAAAGTCAAAGTTGAAATTGGTAGAGTCAAATTGTGTGATGATTATGTTATAAAGTGATAAATGTGGCTAGACGTTTAAGTGTTTGGCCTTGATCATGATTGTGGTTGAATTATGATCTAGGTATTAAAAGTGATAAAGTAGAAAGTCAAAGTGGTCAACGAGTCTTGATATGCGTTGACAAGTTGGTAAAAGAAGTAAAAGTTGAAAACTTTTTGTAATTAGTTGAAACATAATGAATTTTATGTGAAAATGGTGTTTTGAGGGTATAATAGGACACCAATAATGAAAGTGAGTTGGTTTGACTTATAATAGTCAACGTAATGTGAAATGGGTGATGGAATGGTAGTTATATGGGTTGAAACCCAAACGGGTTGTTAAAGTGCCCAAATGGGTCACTTAGTGGTTAAATGGTTGAAGCGAGTGGTGGTTTGAGTATAACTAGCACAATACCCGCACAATGCAGCGGTGAAAGTAGTGACGGTAGATGGAGAAGCGAGTAAATGTTTTAAAATAAAAACATATTGTACCCCGTCCGTCCCATTTAAGATGTCGACATTACTATTTTGGGTAAAAAGTGTAAATTTAATATGAATGGAAAATTTGAATTTGAATTTGAATTTGAAAATTGTGGTTAGTGGAAAATAAGTAGTTATTAAAATTTGAATTTGAAAAGTGTGGTTAGTGGATAATAATTAGAATTTGAATTTGAAAAGTGTAGTTAGTGGATAATAATAAGAATTTGAATTTAAAAAGTGTAGTTAGTGGAGAATAAGTATTAAATAAAATAATAGATAATGGGATAGGTGTAACACCCCAAGATTTGAACTTATGATTTTCTTTTTTATAGATATTTTCAGATCATTTAACAAGAGGTTAGGAATTATATATGTGTGAAATGTATTATAAATATGATCATGTAAGAGTATGTTTTTAGTAAAATCCTTAATGTATAACATATTCCACTTGACATATAGAGCAATATGTATATATATTACGTTTTAAGCCCACGTTTATATATGTAAATGAGATGGATGAAATCCGCATATACTTGCAATGATTTATTTTATAAGTAGTTTATATTGTATATCAAATACATGTAGAACAAGCTAGAGCCTATGCATGATACATAAATAAATATGTATATATTCTTCTTGAATAAGAGTAGATAGTGGAATTTGATTATTTTACTACCAATAGTAACATGCATTGTTTAAATTTGACATTTGGCTCATTAAGTCATGCGTTGGCATGCAAAGAGATTAAAGTGGCCATCTAAGTCTATAACATAGACTAATGACAAGGATACAAGAGACTTGACTATAAAAGGTTTATTTTTTAAGAAGTATTTTTTTATCTCTTACAAATATTCAAAAGAAAAGAAACTAACTAAACGATTTAGTGAGAGTTTAAGTGTTGGAGTGATCAAGTAAATATATGAGTTATAAGAGAGTTTGCACTTAAATATAAATTCTACATTAAAACTGTGAGGAGAGCAGGAGGCTAAGAATTGAATGTATACAAAATAGAAGTGTACAAGTTAAGTAAGCTTATGGTACAATTAAAGAAGCTAAGAGTACAAGTTAAGATGCATGAAGTACAAGTAGAGGAAGCTTAGAGTACAAGTCCATGAAGCATGAATCACTCTTGTAAGTGTATTTGCTTCCAATTAATTATAAGTTTGATTTTGTGATAGAAACTTATAGGGTTCATAATATATGTATGAAATCAAGTTATAAATTGTTATTGAATGATATATAGTAGGAATATTAGTTGCAATATGGTCCTTGTTATATATGTGTTGACACAAAGGACGTGGGTGTTACTATTAAATACTTAGCATGCAGTACGATGATTTATTATGATAGTAAATGAGGATTAATATCTTATTTATATGTGTATGATGATGATAACATTTTATGACGTTAACTTGGAAATAGATGATGAGGTTGTTGATTATATGAGCTAGAGTAACGGATATTGCTATTAAGAGAGGAAAATTGTATACACGGTACTTACATTTTAGTTATAATACTTGTAATATGGTTATTAAGAAATATGATAATATTATGTGAGTAATATTGACATATAAATTGTATTGGAAATACTTTGAAGTATATTACGATTATGATTAATGGGTTATAATTAGAGATATATTATTGTTATGTGAATAACATTTAATTGTGAATATTGTGAATAGTATAAGTATAACTTGAAGAATTATTGGAATAAGTTACTAACTTGTTATTATTACTATTCTCAGATTAACATAAGGCTCATAAACATTAGACCTCTGAGTGGATTTCTGGTATTGGTGAGTGAATCTCTGGCTCTCAGGGTAACTTGGTTGTAACAGATTCGGTTACAACGGGTTATCTTGATTTGATCTATTTTAGACTGTTAGTCTATTGTATTGCATTATTAATTGTGCATTTGTTGTATATGGTCTGAGGACGTATATTGACTTGGTTATCATGATTAGATACATATTAGACTATTAGTCTATTTTATTGCAGTTTAAGTCGTGCATTGTCATATATGGTCAGGGGACGTATATTGACTCGATTAACATAGTTTATATTATTATTTATGCATTTGTAATATATGGTCAAGGGACGTATATGGACTCAATTATTATAGTTTGGAATTATTATTTACACATTGTCATATATGGTCAAGGGACATATATGGACTCAATTATCATAGTTTGCATTATTATTTATACAAATTGTCATATATGGTCAATGGACGTATATTGACTACGTTATCATAGTTTGTTTTATTACCTGTGCATTAGTCGTATATGGTCAGTAGACGAATATGGACTTAGATTATGCATTTGTTATATATGGTCGGAAGACGTATATTGACTGGGTTACATAGTTTCATTACTATATGTGCAATTGTTGTATATGGCCATCAGGCGTATATTGACTTTTATTTGGTGCATGGGTCATAATTGGTCAGCAGACGTTTATGACTTTATTTGTGCATTTAACATATATGGTCTTTGACGTATATGTGTATGAGAGGTCAATGGGACATTGGGCTTATGGATTATTGTTAGGACAGGTTAGAATCTGGATACATGCTTTGTATGGAGATTCTATGTTGGTGGGGCAATAATATAAGCCATCGGTAAACGTCTGTAGGGGCCTGCAGTTGGTTACAAGTGTTCTTGGGGGCCACCGCGGCAATGGTTTCCCAAGGACCACCGATTCTCTTGTATCTTATTTGATATTGTGTGCATCTTGGTATATTTGTTGTAGGCAAATGTGTTAGAACTAAGTTATGCTGTTAGTTAGTGATCTTCTCACTTAGCTTTACGCTAACCCCACGTTGCTAAACATTTTACAGGTTATGTATTGGTTTGGATCGGGCAACGGGATCTGGATGGAATGTTTGACAGCTAGTGCGGTTACTCTGATTATTTTGTGAAAAGTCAGAAGTAATGATTTTGAAGTTAAATATGACAACCGGTTTCATTTAAACGGTTTTATTTATATTGATAATATTGGAAAGATATGGTTTTAATGGTACATATAATATCCAATTGTATTTTCATGCATAGGTTTTGAAATATTACATATTTTAGGGAATGTTTTATTGGGACATCGTTTCCGAGATTTGAAATTATATGATTATATATTGAAAATGACACGTGGTGTTTTTATAAGAAAAGTAGGGTCTTACAATAGGGGTATTAATGGAAGTGTAGTTAGTGGAGAATAAATAGTAGAAGATAATAGAGGAATGAGATAGGGGTAGTTTAGGGAATATTTGAATTTTAAGAAGTGTTGAAATTGAAATGTGAATATGTATTATAAGTAGTTATAGATAAATGATAAAGTGACTTTAAGTCATAAATATAGTAGCAAAGTGTGTTGAAAGTGTTGTAGTAGTCAAAATGGTTGAAATGGGTGAAAGTGTCCAATTGGACCCTCAAACGGGTCAACGAGTCAAAATATGATGGAATGGGTATATGAGGGTGATGAATATGCCCACACGTCATAAATGTATGTAGAAACATGTTGGCAAATGATGGAAGTCAGAAACCAAACCATTTGAAATTGGACGTGTCACCAAAATGAGCTAAAATGATCAAAAATGAGTTATACGTCCGTTTTCTTGATAAACGTGAAATTTGAAAAAGTGGAAAAATGGAAAGTTGCATTTTGACTATATAAAGGTGCCTGCAAAATTTCAGACCCTAATTCTTTACGGTTTAGCAGATATGCGCGTTTGAATTTCATACTTTTGCAAAAGGTTGTGCAGATCTGCTGTACTGGGTCCAATCCGGCGGATTCAGGTTGAATCCGGAGGATTGGGTGGACCGGATTGGTTTGAGAGGTTCGGGAAATGAAATTTTTGTCAAAATTGGGGTGAATCCGGCGGATTCATATTGAATCCGGCGGATTCATAATGAGTCCGGCGGATTCGTTGGGGATTCAGGAGGTTAATTTTAAAATGATCATAAAAGATGAACCGTAACTCCGTTTTTGACGTTCTTTATATCGCCGGAAACGTGAGAGAGTCTAATTTCCAATGGTAATATCCTTTTGATGAAATTTGCAATGATTCAAATAATTAAATTATGTGCAATGTGTTGGTACAAGGAAATTTTGAAGTTGTTGAGTTAAGACAAATAAGTGATAGTTAGTGTGAGTCTAACTAATTATTAATGAACCAAATGTGTGTGATCGGAACTTGTTTTAAGAGGTTCACATATGTTATTGTGTATGTGTTGTTCTCAGGTAGTTAAATTAAATGCAAAATCGGGTAGCAACTGGTATAGTTGATTGTTGCTAACCAGGGTTAGTAAATGTTGAGTATGGGATTATGTGAATCATATATGTGAATTAATTGTACATGAGATGCTTAATTGTAATTCAATTAAAGGTAAATAAATTGATGAATATGTGTTGAATATTACACATAGTTTTGATGAAGGGTTTGGAACTAAATGTACTAAAAGTGTTAATTGATGTTGATGGATGCAATTGTTGGATATTACATCCATGTTAAAGAGATGTAACTAGTAATTGATATTGAATCAGGTAATAAAATGTTGATTGATGTAATTGTGTTGGATATTACATCAGTGATAATGAAATAGTAAAAAGAGTTATATTTACCTGATTATGTGATTAATTGTTCATTTAAAGTGATGAGTTGAAAATTGTAGCAAGTTAATATTTGGTGATATATCTTCTACTATGGGTTGTTAAAATTATGCAAATGATTGATATCATTGTTGTGATATATGTAAAAGTAAAATGTAATAACTTTGGAGATGAATGGTATGAAGTGGCTTGAGAATGAAGTGTGACTGACATAATATGATGACGTCTGGCCAACGTATTTATATTATGTCATTTCACATGGAGTTGTTGAAGTTACTAAGTACCAGATAAAGTTAAGTGGTTTTTAAATAACAGGTAAGATATGTTGACCTGTAATTGAAAAATAGTCAATGATTGACTGAAATGAAAGAGTAGTAAACCACAAATTTGTTGTTACTGTGGTACCTATGGTATAAGAGATGTGTATGTGTGATGACTTGCAACTAGTAATAATTAAAAGATGATTTAAGCAAAATAGAGGTCATTTGATTGTGAATTGTACTGTGATGATATTGTTGAATATGTGAATTATGATGACACCTTGTGTTGTTGAAATACCTTTGCTGATGGCGCATAGTATTTACAGGTGTTGATTTAGCATCCAAGTTGATGTGATGGGATGCTAATTGATCATGTGATAATGGTTTTACCATAAAATTTGACCTCTACATATTGCTTACAGATTATTCGTACCTGTTGATGGTTATATGATGTTGATTCCCTTAGAACAAAGAGTTTCATATAACCTAGTTGTGTTTATAAGTACAAGTTGTAAAGTAGAAGTTGACTAGTTGCAAAAGTAGAGATAATCTAGTAAGTAGTTAGATAAAGAAATACCTGGTGATTAGCTAAATTGCTAGTTGTGAATTGAGTTAAAAATTGTTATGACCAATGTGTGTTGTGGTATTCATTACCACTAGTTGTGATTGTAGTAAAGTTGGAATGTTCACATGAATATGTGCTACATTTATTACCAGTGATTATGTGTTTTAAATTGTTTACATGACTAAGTGTGATTGATCATGTAAGAGGTCGATTAACATATTAGAGACAGGATATACGCACAGTATTTGTGTAGGGGGGAAAGGATAGAAACATTTACATTTGGATATGTGAATGTGGAAAGAATTGAAAACGTGTATCGGTATTTGTAAGTTGCTCATGGGAGTAACGTTTGATGTGTGTATTTGTGATTATATAGTTGAAGATGCTATATTTTGATGAATATTGCATCTTGTGTTAGCAAATTAAGTAGAGTACAAAGCACAATTTATGTGTTTCGGTGAATTCAGTTGAAATACACACTGGTGGTGTGTAAGTTGATCAGATGCATACACATTTTGTGTTTAAAGTGATTAAATATATGCAAGTACAGTTGATGTTGAGATAATTAAAAATATGCATAATGATGATGTGCATAAGTGAATTGAATTATAACCACATCTTGTGTACATTAGTAATGAATAAGTATGTGGCTAGAGGTTGGGGTATGAGATATATATACTATTAGTGAAATGTTATGTGTGATTCTATTTCACTAGAGTGATTAAGTGTGATTAGATTTCGAGGACGAAATCTCTTCAAGGGGGAGAGATTTGTAACACCCAGTCTTCGGGTCTAGTAGTATTTAATATTTTCTGACAGTAAACTATTATTTAAACGTGTCAGAAAATAAGTGTGTTGTGTTAATTTAAAATAAGAGGAGAAAAGAGTCGAATAATTTATTATGATTAATAAATTATTGATTGTTTTAAATTAACTCAGTTGACGGTAAAATAAAATAATGTTTCCCCGCAAATGGTTTTTAAGTTCCAGACAATGATAAGTACGGGGAATGAAATTTAACAAATTGTGTAATACATCCATATGTTTGAGTCGGTTCTTTAATTTCAAACATATCTTCATATACATACATACGTACGAACATACACATATACATCTAATCCTAAATCAATTATCAAGACCATGAAGAACATCAAATTGAAGCTTTTAAACTCGATTTCAAGCTTCCCTAATCATCATAATCAAGGTATGATTTGTGTTCTTCCTCTAATTAACCTAGAAATTGGGGGTTTTGGGGTTTTAACTAATTGATAGGTTAAAATCCGAAATTGAAGCTTGAAATTGTTAAATTAATGTTGTTTAAGCTTATTAATGATGATGATTAACATTAATTAAGCTAAGGGTTTCGAATTTGATTAGGTGTTCTTGGGAAATTGATGATTATGATGAGTTCATGGGGTTTTTGATGGATTAATGGTTTTAATCCTAAATTAAAGCTTTGTAATGCTTGAATAGTTGTTAGATGAGGATTCCATGAGGGTTATAATATAAACCCTAGCTTAGAAGTGTGAATTTCATGTATGATCATTAATAAAAGTTATGGGTTTAGTTGATAATTCATGAATTAAAGTTTGTAGTTATGTTAAAATTGTTAGTTGATGTTTAATTCATGATTTGTAGTTAAAACTTAATCTAGAGTTGAAAAGGTTGAATTATGATTATGAAGCAAGTTATGAACTTAATGTGTAGTTCAAGGATCAAAGCTTCTAAGTGTAAATAAATGATGTATAATTTACAAGTATTGTTAATGATCATGTTAGAGTTAAATTATGATCATAATTTGATAAGTGATTGTGAATTGTGATGATTAAAGTGGTTATTCATAATCTTGAAATGGTGAATGTGGAATTAATACAAGTTAGTGAGAAGTTGTTTGATATGATTACAATGGTATGATGTTATAATCATATTAGGATAAATGACTAACTTGTGTAGTTCTGTGGTGTTTTCAGATAAACAGAAGGACTCAGTGACATTAGACTACTGAGTGGACAACTGAGGTATTCGGTGAGTGGATCTATGAACCTCGGTGTGATTTAGTTGTAACAGGTTTGGTTACAACGGGTAAACGTATTATTATTGATTTAGTTGCCATGATTATTTTGGTTTAATAATAATACTGTTGATAGACTCTTAGTCTGATATGATACATGATGAGTCTGTAGCTATGTGATCACTTGTTGTAATGCCTTTGGGCACCAGTTGATTCAGAGGCCAGCAGACATCTGGGCTGGGCTTGGGTTTGCTATTGATTGGGTAACACAGGGTCTTAGTACAAGTATAATTGTCGTAGCCTGTGTTATTTGAGTTGTAGCACCAAGTAGTCGGTTAAACCTCTGTATGGGCCTGCAGTGGTTTTAAAGTGTTCTTTGAGAAGGTGATACCTCAAGAACCACCGGTCCTCTTTGACGCCAGTTGATTGTGATTGGATAAGTTGTAAACATGTGTGTTGTGTGCATATGGTTAGTAGTTGTGCACAAAGTTGTTATGCTAAGTTGGACTGTTGTTTATTGATTTACTCACTTAGCTTTGAGCTAATCCCCCACATTAACACTTCTTGCAGGTTATAGATTTTATCGGGTGGGCAAGAAGTTGAAATGGAAGGAATGTTTGATGATTAGACGTTACTCTGATATTGATTTGTATAAATCATTGTTATCTTTTAGTTTTAAAATAACACCCATGTTGATGAAATATGTTTTAAATTGGGTTGAAATTGTAATGTAACTTGGTATTGTTGAAAGTTGGACTAACGCTTCCGGATTTATTATATTTAAATGACAAGTAAAATGAGGGGTGTTATATATAGTTTGGACCGGTTAGTCTTTCCCTTCTAAGAACCGAGAGTAGTGAGAAGTTCGAGTTATGTGCGGGATTGGGGACGGGAGGATTTGCACCATTTAAATTAGCCATCTATGAAATAAAACAGTTTTAGTTAGTTTGAATATTCCTTAATTATTTACCCAATTTTCTAAATTAAGGCTAGGATCCATATTTCCAGTTTTATGAAAAGGGTCGCCGTAATCATATAACTAAAATACCATTATCTATTTCATTTCTATGAAACTCCTAGATCTTTGAGATTCATTGATTTCTATCAATGGCATGTTAATCTCGGTTATGCACATCTACTATTCATGACTGGTATGCCGAGGATCATGAAAAAGATGGTGAATTAACCATGCAAACCCCGCGTGATCCCCGGCTCGAGTACGCTCGAGAATCGCGAGTCTCAATCATCTCTCATTATGTCCTCATATTAATGTGCCGGTAAACCACACACTCTCCATTAACAGTTCATACGAGAGATGTGCGGATTTCATGGGTTAGCATACTATTCATCATTTCCTATAGCTAAAACGGGATTTTGTTTTACTATTTTAAGTCTACTTTTAATCTTGACATCATCTTATCAAAAGTCCTCGGTAGCTCCATCGAACGCACAAAGAAGCGGAGAAGTAGGTCAGCGCGAAGCTTATTGAAAACCTGATTTCTTTAGGGAAGCAGAGCGACCCGCCTTATACCTCTCTTATAGTTTGTTCCTTATGGGTGAGCCGATTTATCAATTGACTGACGATGTATTTAGACTTTAATTATACATATATATAAATCATATTATACATATAATCTCTCTTGAAGTTTAGGGTTCTATTTTAAACCTTTTAAAATTTGTGGTCTATTTTTAAACAATTTAAAATTATCAATATCTAAACTGTAAATACATATTACCTATTTAGATAATTCTCTTTCCAATTTATCTTTACCTACATACTATTGCATATAATTGCATGCTACTATTTGTTAAGCTATGTCTCTGATACCACTGTTGGGTATTCTATTCCCTAACTAGATTATTATATGCACAGCGGAATAACAAAACTTTAAATAATCTACGGCAATTAGGAAACTAAAACCCTAAGGGATCTTTAACTTTAACAACGTAGTACAATGAATAAATTGAACAAAGAGAATATAAGGAAAAACACTAACCTTAAGAGAAAACCTATTTCTCACGCGTAGACCAACGAGCAGAGCTTCGTTACTTGGAGGCAAGTACCCAAAGTAGAATACCTCTAATGCTTCACACCCAAAAACCCAAGAGAAAGTCGAATTTTCGGAATACTTGAAAATTCGAACTTGAAAACGTGTGTTTATGAAGGTATAGGATGTCCCTATTTATAGTTGTGGAAGAAACCCTAAGGTTTGCTGAATTCGACTCCCAACCGGCGGTTGGACCTTCCAACCGGCGGTTGGAGCTGTTAGTCTTGGACTCCAAGTCTGCGACTTCCACCGCCTTGAAACCCTAATCCCAACCAGCGGTTGGACCTTCCAACCGGCGGTTGGATCAGATTCTGGAATCTTCCGCCAAATTTAATTACTTTTAATTTCTAATTAATAAACTATTATTAAACAATTAAATATAATATTAATGTTATCCTTCATCTTTCTCTTGACTGTTTATTGAGGGCAACCCAAAAAGGACTTTACCATTAATGATAGTCTCACCAATTAGTTATTATATTGGACACTATTCCAACACATATATGTCTTTTTCTGCCATTCTTTCCACGTTTTTTCATATATTCGCTCGTTTAATTTAGTTAGTAATCATTTGTTATTTTCTTATTCATTTCGATCTCCATGAACTTTTAGGTACTTTGTACTCGTTCACCTTTAATTTGTTGCTATTTTTTTTTCTTTTCTTCGCTTCTTGGTGTTACTATATATACGTATGTTTCTTTATTAGTTTATCCATTCTTTTTTCATTTTAACTTGCTTCTTTCTTTCCTTTATAATCTTGGTTTTCTACTCCATAGTATTTTACTGAAAAAAATGCGGGCACACTAGGCCCACACATATATTAGATGAATGTTAATTTATATATGTTTGATAACAAGGTTGTATAATCGCACTTCGTTGCAAATGTTTGAAACCTTTCCTCATTTATAACTAAGATAAACAATATCATTTATTAAGAAAAATGTATGTATTATACCATTAAGCTACAGCAAAATTAAATGTAATCCTATGTATATATTGATAGGAAACATAAAATTACGATAATGTACAGACTGATAATTTAAAAACTGCATGCATCTCATTATATGATTTTTAGTTTAAGTTTATTCTTTGGGCAATATAAAAACTAAAATTTTGATAATATACAGATTAATAATTTAGAAGCTACATGCATCTCATTATATGATTTTTATTCTTTAGGCGGTATATTAAAATAACAAAAGTATAACACCCCTCATTTAGAACAACAATATTATATTATTAACACGGAAGCATGTATTTAAAACACATTTCATTACTGTACATAGTATATAAACCGGTTACATATTTGATACATAACTACCAAAGTTATTAAATTCATATGACAATAGTATACAAAACGGGGTATTATAGAATTCTAAACAAGGTTTATCACAAAACCATATCAGAGTAGTATAATCAGTCAAACCTTCCGTGTTGTCAAGCATCACTTCTTGACCACCCCATAATTAACAAAACCTGCAGGAAGTAAAATGAGGGATTAGCACGAAGCTAAGTGAATGAACTTGTCACGCACGATTCAACTTAGTATAACTATAAGTTTACACCAAATAACCGTAAACACACATATATTTCAATAAGGATCGGTGGCTCTTGGAATATCATAATACCCGGGGATTTCCCAAGAACACTTATCGTACATATCCGTATAGCCATAACGGACGAGACCGATAACTAATGGTTATTATAATCAAACACAGGTTCTATACACACAACAGATGAAGTAAGACCCTGTGTAATTCACACAATAACCAACTAGCCCAACTAACACGTTGACCTCAATAACACTGATGCCCGAAGGCCACATATCACGTAGATTAATAATCAGTAATTAAGACTAAACAGTCTACAAACACATCTACGTTTACATGTTGCAACCATACAGTTACAACTAAATCAAAAAGTGAGTTTCAAATCCACTCACTGATACCTTTGTCTTCACAAACTCAGAATCCAGATGTCACTTAGTCTTTGGAGAATCTGAGAATCAACAATCAAATATAAGTTAGTAATCAGGATCTTCAATACTTAACTTATATTAATCCATAACACTAGGAATTTAACATAAGTGACATCAAAATTACAAGTTCTTAATTATGTATTAGTAATCTCAATATAGTTATTATCATGTACTAATACTAGTTTATCAATGTTACATCATATAGCAAGGCAAGTAACATTAACAATCAACAAATAAAAATGGATGCTGGAATGGCTCATGACCCGTCGGCTAGAGTCAAGGACCCGCCGGTTTCACCCAACAACCCGCCGGCTCACCCTATTTAGTCCCCGGGTACAACGGTTTTTGAGGTACCAGAACTAAGTCAAGTTTTAAAACCTGAATGAGAAGCCTGATTGGCCAAGGAGCAGCCGGGTTTGGGTTACTACCGGCCGGCTTGGGTCTTTGACCCGCCGGGTTCTAAACACAACCACAGAACCCGCCGGCTTCCCAAGGGGAGCAGCCGGCTTCATCTGAAGATACAGCAGCAGCAGAACTGCAAAAAACTCAGCACTCTCAAACACGAACCAACTTCTAAATTTTACAACTTTCAAGTGCCAAATCAACCAAATCAGGTTTCTAACCTTAAAGGAGTATCCTATGGCAACAAGTTAACATCAAACAACTTAAACCAATATCAATCAATTCCATTTTTCATACCAAAACCTATACTAATTTACTAACCCACAAGTGTGAGCTTAAATTACCATTCAATAGCAAGAACACTTCAATTCAAGCTAAACACATCAGTTCATAGCATCCTATATACTACTAATCATCATATAATAACAATCAATCATTTGCAAACTTCCTTTCATACAATTCTTGTAACACCTAGGTTATACAAGGTAATTGATAAAACTCACAAAACACTTACAATTACTTATGATAACAATATGACAAGGAAGATGATAATATAGGCTTCAATTCACAGCTCTTGCTTTATTAATCTTGTTTGTGATTTCTTGTTCTTTGATTTTGAGTTCTTATGAGTTGTTAAGGGTTTTTACAAGTGAACTCTTTCAATTGGGGAAATGATAAAATAAAAGGGTGGTCGGCCCATAACTTAAACCGACCCTATTATGCGGGTATTTTATACCCGTCCTAAATCTATTGTCCGGAACTTAAATACCAATTGCGAAAAAAAACTTATTTTATTGTACCGTCGACTATAGTAAATTAAAACAAGCAACAATTTACTATTCACAATAAGTCCTAGGACTTATTTATCTTAGTTTCACAAATAAATAATAATATCACTTAATTCCTAAAACAATTAAATAATCAATTTAAATAAAAAAATTACCAAACCACTGGAAAGAATGTTACAAAAAGTTATTAGGTGTGTCAAATTTATTGAATTTTTTAGAATATAAATAACTAAATTCATCTCACTTTAATAGCATAATAGTCTTTGGTGGATTTTTTTTGTTAAATTTAAGTATTTCTTATTTATTTATTGTATGAGAAATGATAGACTCACTAAATTTTTACAAACACATGTTTACAAAATGATGTGGAGTAATATGTGGATCAATAAAATACATTTGTTTTTTCTCTCTCATCATTATCTCTCTTAATTTGATTGGTACAACTCATTTTGTTTTGTAATTTTTTTTTTGTGAAAATTATATGAATGTAACATTTCTCTTATTGTATTTACGTCATATATGGAGTAATATACACCCAATATGGAAAGGATGATGTCACAAAAATTCACCAACATCAATTAAATTCAATTAAATTAAACTTAATATTAAAGAACTACATTTTACAAAAACACCCCTTGTTCTCATGCATTAAAACAATATACACGCACGGTCAATCATTCCGGCGCTAATTGCAATCTAATTGGAGGGATGTAAATTTTTAGAAATAAAACAATTGTAGAGGATAAAACTTAACGATGAACAGAGAAAAGTCAGCCATCGATGCATATATATATATATAGATATATACTCCCTCCGTCCCAGTTTTATTAACCTATTTTGAGTTTTGGAGTCTTTATTTGACAACTTTGATCTTGAATATTTTTGTTTGTGTTATATAATACTTGATGCAAATTATACCAATGGAAATACATTCAAAACCCAATCCATTCATATATTTTGCAAATTATTCATATAGTACGTGTGGATGAAAATTTTAAAATGTTATTAATACCTTAAAAAAAATTCTTTTTCGCGTAATTTAAAAATTCTTGTAGAGTGTCTACTAGGCGTCTAGGCTGCCCGACTACCCCGCCCTGTCTCACCAGTCACCCTTGGTTTTAGTCTTATACATATAGTATATAGTACTGAGCTAAATAAGAGTAATTAAATCTAAAAAAGAGGTTGTTCATTTAATCAATCATTATTCAATTATTCAATTCCATTGACCTGAAGTGTCATATCATGGATTCATGGTAACATAACATGAGGAAATTGGAAAGCAAATATCTTTCAAAAAAGATTTTAATAATTAACACTAAAAAATTAAAATAAAATCGTGCTAAGTATAACACGCCCAAACAGAAAGAGCCCCAAATGACATGCAGGTATATACATACATATACTTATTACAAAAACATGCAGCATGAGGAATAAAAACCTAACTGTACATACATAAAATCTAAGAGTAGTACGTGTATAAATTAACATGCTATACATATTCATATAGTTCATAGACTCCATTATTAATACGAAACACACATTTTGATTCAAAAATATATTACATGCATAATGCTTGCTGGGCAATTAACATAAACCCTAGCTACAGCATATATAGTCACATATACATACATATAATATTTAGAGAGAGTGTTATCTCGAAGACTTGTAGGCCGGGTACGTAATACTAGTCCAGATAGATAGAAATATATATCGCTAGTTTCTTCGCTAATTTCATCCATACTGCATGCTTAGAAACACATAAACTTAATGATATGATGTTAGTTCGGTATGAGTTTAAAAGGAGGCTTGACAAAAGTTGGTGCAGGATCTGGTCGTCCATAATCTTTCGTATTAGCCCTTAGCAGCCTCTCGTGAATATTGTCCCTATTTGATACTTGATCATCTTCTGAATATAAAGATTCCTAAACATATATGCATCCGTACACACAAATTCATATGACAAATTAATTTAGCTTATAAACAGTTTATGTACAATTAAGTGACAAGTTTTAGTTTACCTGATTTTCATCAACTTTTGCCTTTGGAATGGAAGATCCGCATCGAGCTGTTTCACATGAACATAAAGAATGATTCATCGACAACTCAAAAGGGTTTTTTCACATGTGTTGATCGATAAAGATTACGACTTTAATTAAAGAAAGAAAGTTAATAAATAAATTGATGAGTTATGATGAACCTGCAGATGAAGATGATACAACTGATGCTACAATGAGAAGAGTTAAGAGGCAAATCTTTAAACCCATGATTATTTTCATAAACCTTGATGATTGGTTGAGTATCTCTCTTGAGAGCTTTTTTCTGGTAAGAGGATTCAAGAAATAATGCAAAGTTTGTTTATTGTATACAAGGGTGGGGGTGGAGGGTTGCAAATGAATTTAAGTTAATTAATCAAAGTAGTGATGTTGAGGATAAGAGTTAAGAAATCATATATAATTTAATGTAAAGAATTCTATCACAATGGAATGCTTTTTGCTATTATTAACTTTTAGATTAAATTTAAAAACCTAAAAGGTGAGAGGAAACCACTTTGCTGTTGTTGGGGCACTAAGTCCATAGGGTTAGTGGAAATTAAAAATCTTTTAAACATTAATTTAATGTCTTAATGGGGAATGGACCCCTAATTCAAAACTTTAACCAATAATATTGTATCCCTTTTTGTCTTTTCATCATGAAAGAGGTGAGACTTAAACCTAAAAATGCGTGGAATTGAAGGGTAAAAGTAGCCACATATATGTTGTTGGTAAGAGTTTCTTTTTTGATTGATTGATTAATCTCACTTGCATTGGATCTCTAAATGTTACCCAAGTACTCTTCCACAATTAAGGTAATAAGTGTCTTTCTTGATATTAAAAAATGGTATGATCACTAGCTATTGTCGATACATAAATGAATGGAGTATAATTATATTGCACTCTATTTGATCATCTAAAAGGAAAAAATAGTGTTAAGCATTATTGGTACTTGATGACACTTGTTTAGTTAGTTGCAATATAACAATGTTACAAAGGAAAAGTTACATAACACATATAAATACTCAAGTTTCTTTTATAACAAAAAATGGGATTATCAAAGCTTGCTCATGAGTGTTCTTTGGTAGACACTTTTTGTGATTGAAAGACGTACACAAAAGTTAGATTTCAAGAAGATAGATATATATGGTATGTTTCACAACTTACAGTTGTGACGTTTTTTTCTATTATTGATATATAGTACTCAACCTCAAAATAAAGGATAGTTGGCTTCTGGCGGCCATCCATTGACGGACTGGTCTTACGACTAATACGATATAGGTAAATCGTGTAATCCTTGGTTAAATGTACACAAGAATAGGAATCGATTAAACCACTACCTCCATCTTTATGTTCGTTGTTGTCCTCCACCACCTAAGTTATCATCATGGCGAGTAATATACTTCAAAATAGTGTATGGGAGAATAGCTTATTCTTTTAAATTGAAAAAAATTGCTTTCACATGAAGGTTATCTAGCACAATTCTTAGAAGCCATGATTTTTGGTTTGTTAATTAACTGGCACCATAGTTGTTAACTCGTGACTCGACTCGTGATTCGGAGTATTGATTTTTAACTCGTGACTCGTGACTCGACTCGACTCGTAAGAGTCATAATTTTACAATAAATACATATATTTATATCTATATGTATATTATTGTTTAGATTTCTATCCTTAATTGAAGTAAAACATGATGAAAGTCATTAAATAACACAAATGTTTAATTTATAATGGATTATTAGTCATTTCCTATCATATTTTGTCATTTTATATTTTTTTATTAGATTACATTAAATGTGTGTCCGGTTTCTGACTCGTAAGGTTCGTCCAAGACTCGTAAGAGTCGCCCATAGACTCGGAAAAGTCAATAAATGACTCGTAAGAGTCAAAACCATTTACGAGTCGGGGTCCGAGTCGCCTCGTTTTTTGAATTTCTGAACCGACTCGTAAGAGTCGACTCGTGAATCGTAATAGTTTAACAACTATGACTGGCACAAACCTTATAATTCAAAATTCTTAATAATGGTAATACGAAATTACTTATCGGATTGATCTCTAAATCACCACTATTTATGCTAACTATACTCGAAACACACTTAATATCCTTCAACAAGCAAATTAAGCAAGACATAACGAAGTACTAAAGTTATATATAAGTTATATGTTGTACTTTGATTAATGGATTGATTGGATTCTAGTGCACCATTACTGACTCAAAAATCTTAAAAGGCAACTAGTGGCCACTTTAGAAACATTAGGGTTTTTGTTTTGTCCTTTAATTGATTACCTAGGATTTTAAAAAATATTGAAAATTATTAGACTGTTTTAAAAATAGGGTTTAATCTTGGATGGTTAGTGCTTTCAATTATACATATGGACAAAGACTTGGTACCAAATACCATTGAAACGACATTGGTGGGAAGGAAAAAAAAGAAAGAAAGATGCCACTCTCTTCATTATTTTATTTCATCTTTTCTATTTATTTCTAAAGCAGTTTGACGACAGCTCCCCACCTCTCAATATTGAAAAGACTCTCCCTTTAAGAAGAAGAAACACTTGATTTGTCTTTCTCTTTTAATGGTTAGTTACAACTCCCAACATTAGATCATTCATAATACAAGTTGGTTAAAATTAAAAGAGATGTTAGATATGTTGTTTTGAATTATACAATACTAGTTAGTTCTTTGTTAAACAACTAGCTAACACGTAGATGATCAAGTAATTAAGTTCTTGTTAAACAACGAACTAACACGTAGACAGATTCTGGGATTTTTCCCCCTGATGATTTCAAGATGTTTAATTAGCGAGGTTTGAATCTCGGAGAGCTTTTGGACACCTTACATTTAACAATTTAAAGATGATTTATAAAAAACTGAAAAATATAATAACTAAGACAATTACCGTGTAAGCAAAATAATGTACATTATTCAACATCATACACGGTTTAAATAACACATTGTATATGCAAATCATGTAGATGTAAAAACACAATTGTATCTTTATTATCTTGTTCTCAACTTTGTATTCGTGCAATTAAGCTGCGGTTTTCACATTAAATAATACTCTATCCATTCCAAATTAAGTGTTTAAGTTTTTATTTTATCGAAGTAAGTGTTCACTTCAAATAAAATATACCAACATTTTTCACATTATTAAAATAAGTTGTAAAAAGTTAATTTTCATAATGTTGTAAATTTCTCCTCCACAAATCATGTATGCATATGAATTATGAAAGGTTCCTAATCATATAACTTTCCTCATATATCATAGTAATAATTAACATGCATGATTTCTCAATCATAGCCAATATATATTGTGAGAGACTTTTTAAGTGTTGCAACTTTAATAATCACACTGATTAGTTTTATAATTAAATTTGGTTACATGGTATCTGACGTTATAAACATTATCCAACTTTTTATTATTTTAACCCTTATGATTAATTTCTACTCTTTATACAAAAATAATAATATCCATGCCAGCTCTTGCTGGTGGAGAACAAGCCACTTTAGAATGCTAAAGTCTTTCCAGCATCCTTTTATAGGCTTTATTTTTTTAGCATAACGATATGATATGATACATTCAAATTGTAGCTCATGTTAAAGTTTGAGTTTCTCAAAAAGTCCGAAAATCGAATTTTGTTATTATCCTTGTGATGCAGAAGGTAAGTAAGCACACACGTCAAAAGTGTTTTGGCACATTATGTAACAGAATATTAATCTTCTAAGATTACAAAAAAGGCTCTTAATAGTTTCCCCATCTCTGAAAATACTTGCAGCTGATCGATATGTATATAAGAGATCGAATATGTATGATTACAGATAATGATTTAACAAATGAATATTGAAATACGAGTGAACATTAGAGATTATTTGGATGAAGAAGATGAAGCAGCAGAATCAGCCAAGCGCAAGCTATTGTCTCTGCGGTAATTCGACTTTGCTCCCTGAAAATCAGATCATGAAGAGCATTGCAAAATAATTTCTTTCAAACATAATGAAATAACGAAGAATTTTCCACATTTTTAACAGAATATCGATCCAAATACATTGAATATATACTTCCTTTCATTTCTTCTTGACTACAGTTAACAGAAGAATTATTGTCTGGTGTTATAAAAAGTGTACTCAAACAATATTTAAAAGATTATATGGAAGGTCCCTACTAGAAAATGCCATGCATAAAGCACTACCTTCATATGTTATACAGTACTAAAGACACATTTATAGCATAAAAGAGATCAATCGTGATGGCTAAAACTATAAAGTGAATAAAATCTTATATGGGTAAATTTACACAATTTATATCTATTGGTATGAAAAAAAAATGACCACTGAGCTTTAGATTTTTCATTTTAACCTCTAACTATTATGTGTATGCAGAAACAACCCCTCTTCAAAAGCTAACAGCAGATAACTTTTCGTGCTGTTAACTGCACGTATTATTTTCCCATATTATATATATTTGATTATAAGGGTGTACATAAACGATCCGGAACCGCTAGAACCGGTAAACCGAATCAGGACCGGATCAGAACCGAACCGGACCGTAGCACAACGGTCCGGTTCTCGGTTCTATATTTTAGTTTTAACGGTTCACGGTGCGGTTCGGTTCGGTTCTAGAACTGGTAAAAACGGTTCGAACCGTCAGAACCGATCTTATAGGAAAAGAGAAATATATACTTAATATATGTATCTTTAATATCGCTAGAAAATGAGTTATATAATAAGATTTTAAAAAATTGTTATATTAACTATAAGTATATATGTTTTTTTAGATTTTTATCTTCTATATTCCATGCACCAAAAAAGTTCAAGTTACATTTTCTTTCTCTTATTCGTCGTCTGCATACTTCCCAGGTCATGTGTTTTTTAAATTGTTAACGATTGATCCATTTAATAAATCTTTTTGGAAACTTGATCAACCCTATTCTTTTGTATTCGACATACATGCATGCTTTGTTTGAAAAAAACATAGATGTATCCAGGGGCAGAGCCATGTAGATGGTAGGAGTAATAGTTGCTACGGGTCCATTCGCTACATATAGTGTAAATTTCTTATAAAAAATTTGCACTTTTTGTTACATTCTTTGTTTTTACTACGGGTTCACAAAAAGTAAGATACCAATGTTACGGGTCACTGTAAATCCTGGATCCGCCACTAGATGTATCTATATTATGTTAGAATTACAACAACGTTTTACTATCGTTATTAGACGATTTTAAGTTTTTTCCGATTCCTTAATTATTCTATTTAACTTGATAACTATATGCTTTTACACATCTTCTTCTTTTAGCATATGCGCGTATATTATTTGGTTCGCGGTTTTGAACCAAAACCACAATAACCGAACCGGAACCATACAGGACCAGAACCGAATTACATGGTGCGGTTCATGGTTCTTGATTTTTCATTTAATGGTTCGCGGTCCGATGCGGTTCTGGTCTGGTTCGATGCGGTTTTTGGACCACGAACACCCCTATTTGATTATATTCTTAAGGCAAACACCAAATTAGCCATCTTCTTTAAAGAATGAACAACTTGTCCGACTTATACAAAAGGATGTGAGTGACAGAGTGACAGACATGATATACTTACTTGGAATATGGTTCCAAGCTTCTTCATTGCTCTAGCCCGTTGCTTGAGTATATCTTTTGAAACACTAGAATCATTGAGCACCTGAAGTAGAAGCAACTTATTAAGCACATAAACGTCATTCAGAACCCATTATATCAGTAAAGGTGGAAGTTCCGATCCATTTACATATGAATAGCCAATAGGTCCATTCATAATGACTTTTCTAACACTGTATAGGATCAAAATGGACATATATATATAAATAGCTTAAAAAGAAATGGACCGAACATGTCGAAAGTCGCCCGAAGTGATTTTAATGCATAAAACCCCTGTTATCATTTTATTCAAAAACTATAATTGGAAACGGTGACATATTTGAGCAAATATCGACCCAATTATGAGTGAATGGGTCGATGTGGGTTATATTTGTCTCAGACGGTTCAAAGATATTTAGCTGAAACTGAAACAAATCATAGAGGATGAATGGGTGAAAAGTCCATCAAAAATGCATAAAACCTTCTAAATCATCTTATTCAAAAATTCATATTACTATTATTATTATTATTACTCTGTTATTATTATTATTGTGGTTTCTGTTGTTGTTGTTGTAATCATATGATTTTTGCAATCGCATCTTATGCAGCAATCATTCATTAAAACTCAACAGAAAAGTAAAGACAAAAAGGTGTTTGAGCACTAATTTTTCCATTTTATCTGTTACCCAACCTGCCCATTTTGCCACCTCTACTTATATATGATCATAGGGCAGTCTACTTCCTCTCAAAAATGAACAAGAATGTTACACAAACTTACCGCTTGACAAACATGTGATAATGTCGTCTCAATATCTACAACATTGAGTTGCCACACGGAATTTAACATTACATCTTTTTTATTCTCGATTGCTTTTATTATCTCCTCTGGCTTGGCTTTCGAATCGTTCAACTTCTTCAGCTCTACTACCGTATTAATTAATTGAACGGCACCTACATAGACAAAAAGTAATAAACACTTTAGGGTCATATATTACAGCGACAAAACTGCTTGGCAAGTCTCAAAAAATTGAACCTGAAGCAGCTGCAACTTGTGATTTAATCTGGTGTCCTTTATCCCTCACCCATTCTGCTATTAATGGGACCTTCATATACTTTTTATCCTTTGCAATGGAAAAGGCAGCCTGCCTTGTGTAGATGTAGCCAATAGTATGTAACATAGCCTCACCAAAAGCTGACACAAAAAAATATAGATTTACATAAGTGGGACGGGGCAAAAGGGATAAAACTTAATGAAAGTGTCTATCTTTAGTGAATACAACATCCTAAATCATTTTATTATACGATTCAGAGGGTTTAATTGAGAAAGTACTTGCTGGTGAAAGACGTTGAGCTTCTGATGTTGCCCAGGTTACAAACTCCTCTGTTTGACCTTCGACAAATGGTTGAAGGCGATCTTTTAAGATTGCTATAAGCTTAGCTTGCCTCTCCTTTTGTAATGCCTGTGCAACAAAGAAAAGAAAATAAAAGTTTGAAACCTCTGATATGTATGTAGCTTGGAGGTGGTAATTTCGACCCATTGACTTACGAATGGGGGTAAATTTTTGAGTTATGTTTACCTCTAACAGGTCTTAGTTGCCCAAACATGTTTAATGAATTAAACCTCTCCTAAATCATTTTATTCTACAATAAAGTACTAGTAATATAACTTTTGTAATCATATTTGACACTAACTTCTTGTAAACATTGTATAACCAAATCAACTCCCTCATTATGTCACTGCTAGTGTAACTGTTGGCATTAAAGACCTTGAGTAAGACATTCAGATACCTTCATCCTCTCCTGAATTTTTGCTCGGCGAACTTCAGGAACTTTTGACTCCTCTTCAAGCTCTACAGTCTGTATAGAAGCCATATAAAGCTCTCCGATATAATCCTCAAACAAATCACTTCCAAATACCATTCCAAAAACAGCTGCAGGATCCACCATTGCCTCCCTGTTAACAAATGAAGTAATTTTTTAGAGTATATTTATATATAACTATACAAGAATCAAAATTCGTTTTGTGATTAACCTTCAAAAAGCTTATATTTTGATATAAAAAGTTAATGACACCCATAAACTATAAGTTTATAAGCATATTGTGTGTTACTTAAACAAACTTACCATCTCCTATAATCCAAATTTTTGGTTCAATGCATTGCATTAGCATTCCATGAAATATGAAGAAGCAAAAGTTCCCATGTACAGTAAATAATTACTCCGTAAATAATACTTACTGTTTTACACCTTCTTTTCCATTTTTGTCATATGCATCACGTTTCTCAGGATCGCTTAGAACCTGGTAAGCCTCTCCAAGCACCTTCATGACAAATAAAATTCAAGCAAAAAGCCATTATTCAAGATTTCAAAACGTTGGATTTTGGAAACTCCTAAATAAAAAACGAAAACTAACCAAAAACCACACCTGGAAATTTTGGGCTGCTTTCGGGTCACCAGGATTTTTATCAGGGTGAACCACCTTTGCCTAATATATAACAAGATATACTTACATTCTAATCAACATGAAACTATATGCACAAGTTAATTAGCACCTTACAAACCATGAATTTCAGCCTATGGCTAAAGCACCAACTAAATGGAAACTCAGCATATTTTTATCAATTTCATGCAGATAACTAAAAAATTTAATATTATGATCATTGATCAAACATGGTTCTCAAGAATCTTTAAATCCCAAGCAGCATTTTTATACTTACAAATTTTTGTAACTTTTTGCATGAAGTTTGTAGCCATCCCTAAAAGTGTACATATATAAGTTTGTCTTTAAATATCTAAAACAATAAAACATACTTTGAGGTAATAAGCCTTTTTGATATCAGCTGCAGATGATTCAGGATTGACTCCCAAAATGTCATAATACTCTGTCTCCTTCACCATTTTGGTTCACAAAAAAGGCTACAAAAACATAAACACTTGATCATAATTCAAAGTAAACACATAAAGTATTATAAAAACAAGATCTAGGTAATAAAAATTTTAAATCTTATCAAAAAAGGTCATTAAACAGAACTATAAGTAATTGCTTATATAATTTCTTTTTTATTAGAAATGAAAACTTGTTGATGACAAAATATTTAGAAAATGGTAAGTGACCCATGAAGCTTACGATTATGAGAGAAATCGGATCGATGAATGTAAAGAATATCAATAAAATCTGAGGAACTGATCTGGTTCAATTGTTTGGAATGTATATGATTTTTCTGTTAGGTGTGTTGGATCGTTGTTCCTGACGCTTTTATTATCAACGTGTTTTTTGGTCTTCATCCGTACGATGCCGTTTGGTAGTTGGTACCTTCTGAACTTTATTATTATTATTTTATGTAAATACATAAGTTTAAGCATTTTTATTTATTTATTTAGTAATGCTAAAAAATTAAATTATCGAACGATAATTAAGTTTCAAAAGCTTTTAATTAAAGTTACAAGTTACAAGTACGTTCGTTGTATGTATTGATTTCACTCATATTTGAAATAATAATACCTTAATAAGAGTTATTTAGGTTATTCGTTCAAACATAGGTCAATAAGAACTCTTAATTTTACTTTGCACTCGGGTATAGAACATTTTGACAAACCGGATTTTCGTTATGCGATTGAAAATCGCTGTAAAGCTTCTAACTGGAAAAAAGGTTCCATGACTTTCTCTACCACTACTCTTATCATGTGTATAATTTCATCCAATAACAATAACATGATTGGATTCTCTCTCATGATCTTTGTCGATCCATTGAAAATAAGGCGTGTATTTATTTTTTCGAAGTTCAACACCATAAACATGTGTATTTTTTTTTTCTTTCTCTTTGGCTTCTTATCGACCCACAATAACTTTTGATGGGTCCACTTTTGCATTGCTACAATATGAACCACTCCCTTTAAATTTAGACCAAGTCTATTGTTCACAATGTTGTTGGGCAATGTGATTAACATCGTAGTGTTCTTCATGCTCTATGAAAAAAAGAGAATACGTAATTCTCTCACGCGTCATTCATTCTAAATAGAACACAAGAAAAGTATTTTAAAGAGGAAAATGATTGATAATTTTTTTTAAGAAAATATAAAGCAGGCCTGAATATGAAACCTTAAGTAAACTCTAAATCTATATATCATCACTCTTTTAATAAAACATTGTTTTTTTAATTCCGAGATAATAAATCAATATTAATGCAAACTTTTAACAATTATAGATTTGTAGATGATAAATAATTGTTGCGTGTTTTGCCCACGAGTTATTTATAAGAACCACGGAGACAAATTTTTGAACAATGAAATTTTTGCAGTTTCTCTTACACGCTCAAAATGATTTACTGGGCATACTAGTTGATCTAAATAATACGTAGTAACTTTTAACTATTCGTACAAAAGTTCAGTTGGGTAGTACATGCTAAAGTAAACAAAATAAGTCAACAGGAACAAATGACCCACAGAAATGATTTCTGTTTATGTGGTGCATTAGGCTGCTTCGGGTTTTCCCTTCCATCTCACCACCATATGTACACTTGCCATCGACAATCAAGTCAAACCTCAAAGTTTACTTTTTCATCCCCAGAGAACACCAAGTCATCCAAATCAACAATCTGCACCCAAAAAAAGAAAGATTGAACAAGTATTGTCAGAACCAAGATTATATCATCATTCTCAAGTTTCTGTGATCTTACTAACGTTGACCACCATCCAAACAAAGTCAAAGTACTTACTAGCTCATAGCAGAAATCCAAACCCTCCTATGAAAATTGCATCTAAAGAGGACAAGTTCAACTCATTTAAAAGAACAGATCAATTTGGGTTAAAATTTTCTGCCAAGGGGAAATTTACCTTGCTATAAAAACGGGTCAAAAAGTTCAAAAAGTCACCCGGAATATACTCAAGTATTTTACAACACCTATTCATCTATTAAAAACAAATTTAATCATTATTCTTTTTTTGTTATAATAGTTCATATACTGATTATTTATCAACAAAAAAAGTTAGCAATTGAAACAGATCCAACGCGGTTCGACACCACTCAAAAATTTATACATAATGAGTTAATGACCCATCATTTTGCTGCCTAATTAAACTTGCTCTCAAGGGTGTAAAGAGAGAATGTACCACTGTTGATTTTTTCTGAATTCAGTAAGGACAGGATATATGTTCTCAAAAGCGGTATAAGTCTCGTCTCTGACCTGAAAGGTCAAAATAGATGAGGAATTTAATCAAAATATTCAAAGAGACCATGTGGAATCAAAAGTTTATGTGGTTAAGTCATCAGACCTTGGCTCCTGTAAGAACAATTTTTCCCGAAACAAAGATAAGCAGAACGATTTTTGGTTGTTTCATTCGATATATCAGTCCTGGGAACAGTTCAGGTTCATACTGTAACAAAAGAGACATGAGTGTAAAGCATAATAAATCAGAAATATGAGCTAACAGATTTTGGTCTGTGTTCTAAAATTGTTTGTCCGATCTTATTTAATTTTAATAAAGCACTTAAAAAGAGGTTGTATACATTCAAACTAAACTTATACAGGGTTCTTTTGTAAGTTACTTTTTTTATTTGTACGGCGATCATACCCAGTTGACCCATTACAGATGAAGTGTAACCCAAATCAACTCAATCAAATAATATGGGTCGAAATTGCCACCTCCAACTAACACTGTAGGTGATGGAATATTTTCCTATGCACTCACACTTGAAAAGGCACCGTGAGAGTACGCAAGGCCTTCAAGTCTAATGGGGAATTTTACATCACATGAGCCAACGATGTTCTGAATCTTGAAATCCTACAAGTCACCGTGTAAAAATTTATTGTGTTAATATAGTTGAAAAGCCATAACTAAAATTAAACTAAGTAACGTAGAAGAATAAAAGGAGGTACAAATAGATAATTAAAGAAAGATTTGTGATTACCTTAAATTTGGCAGGGAATCCAAGTTTTTGAATGATCCGGGCATACTGGTACCAATTATGAACAAGAAGATAAGGACAAAGTACAAACAAAAACTGATGCCGTCATGTTTTAACACAACGGATATTTTACAATCTTGGCATGGAAATATTCCATGTAACTTAAAAAAACGTTAATATAGATGTATTAAGAGAAGTAAAAGGATGTATTTTGGCAGAGCTTGAAGCTCAAATTACCTATTTGCCTGTTCTCAATGTCACAAAAATGATGCATGTCTTTACTTGGTTTTGTCAAGGGTATCACTTGACTAAGAGACTAGTAGTCAAATCATATTTTCATAAAGTTAAGTGTTCAGTTGATATATTCCAGATTTTGTGAACTAAAGGGCGTACTAAATAAATACAGATATAAGATAAATGTTTGATTTATATAAGTAAAAGGTTATGCTCTTGAGGACCTTCCGCGCTGCCAGTTTTGACTGCTGTTCACTCTTCGCTCCAGTACAAACCTGCAAAAAAGTCGATATTAAATTAGCGATCATTGGAACTTTAACTCATGTACTTGAAAATTTGAATTCTATGCTAATCAAGATTATCTTAGGGACGTGTTTAATAATAAAGTATAAGACAACACACGTCGATTATTTGTAAATGTTAATATATAATGTCATAAAACTTCTTAAACCATATAAACCATCCAATCAATACTCGTATTACATATCAAAAAATGACGTTTAGATATGTGTTTTGAAAGTGAAATATGTGAATTGAAGAAACAGAATCATATAATAAATCAATCTACTATGAAGTTTGACTAATGGTACGGAATAGGGATAGGTAGATAATATTACAGATATTTCAAAAACCAGTTCAGATAATTCGACCCTAAACGATTATAATAAAATCAGAGTATAACACGTTTGAAAAAAAATCGAGACTAATGTACCCAGATTACTTTCATATAGGAAGTTAAAAGTACAGTTTTCACATACAAGTATAAAAAAAAGTTCTAGTAGGGTATTCATACAAAAAGCCAAAAGGAGACTTACCATTTTTCCAGAAGCAAAAATTAAAGCCGTTGTTTTTGGTTCTCTTATCCTCATGATTACGGCAGCAAAACGCTGAATAAAGATAACAATAAATGAATATTATCATCTCAACAATCAAAACTTTCCATGTATTAAAAAGAAACTAGTGAACAACCACTTTGAATCTACTTCCTAACAACCTAAACAAGAAAACTGACGACGGAAAGACAGCATTGAAATGAAATCTGACAATTTTAATCTCATCCGGAAAGTCTATATCTTCATTTCTTTTCGTTTGATATTTAAGGAAACAATATGACCAAAAACAGCACACAACTGACCATACGATGACACTATGCAGTACAAATAGCAAAGATAAGAACATAGTAGATTCCATCATTTATATAGTTACTTCTTTATTAGTGAATGCTTATGTATACACTAGAGCACTTACTTTGTTAAATGAAGGTTATTGCTAACTTATATAGCTCATTTTACACTGCAAATTTGAACTGAACCATGAACCGAAGTCATATGTTTTAGAAGGCACTTTTAGCAAATTTTTGCTTTAAGAATAACTTGGACTAAGAAACTACATCTTTATTTTACTTTTCTTTCAGCAAAATTACTATTCCATTTTATCCAGGATATTTAGTGCATACTCAAACTAAACAGTCTATTTGTTAACAAGAGTGTGACTATAGAAATATATATTTAGAAATTTTCATATATAATTTCATATTGTAAAGATAAACAAAAGAGAATCTGCTTCATCACCACTATCTATATGCACACAGTTAGAACATATACATCACGTAGAATGAAAAAGCTTATGCCTTAGGGTTATATTCTGCATTACGAGCTTGCAGTGCAATTGCCTTCAGGTCTAGCTTGCAATCGAGATTAACAGTAGACACAATGTTCCTGCATACACAAAAAATTACCATCCATTAGCAGGACTACACCAACAATAACAGCTTTCGGTTTCATGAGAACCATTAGACACAACAAATGTGAAAATAAAACACAAAATATATTCAAGTGAATAAGAAGTAGAAATGCTTCACCTAATCAACCTTACAGTGCCTAATCCTTACAAAATAGGAATATAAAACACAAGTAATATTCAAGTGAGGTACAAAATAACAAAAGTTGCCGTGTTCGACTATAGCCAGATTTATATATAAAAACGTATATACCTTTAAATTCAACATTTATCTACTGCCATAACAGGATTTCAACACTAAATCCACAAAGACAATTTATTCAGATATACATATAAAATGATGTTTTACTAAGCATTTCTATTTTCTCGTGAAATTTTTACAATTTATTCAGATATACATATAAAATGATGTTTTACTAAGCATTTCTATTTTCTCGTGAAATTTTTACAATTTATTCAGATATACATATAAAATGATGTTTTACTAAGCATTTCTATTTTCTCGTGAAATTTTTACAATTTACTACATTATTTCCACATCTATGCTTCAGATGATTTAACCTTTTATTTAAAATTTCAAAAAATCATTATTGGGTGTCATTTAAGACAATTATAGCATTACTTCATTGGTTACCTAACCCACACAAATGCAAATATGCAATAGTCTGATTATAGTGAAAAGCCTATAACAAAAACCTTATCGCATACACTTCTAAAAACACAAAAAGAATCTATAACTATGTACACACTAAATTACCCAAACATATGGAGATAATGAAGAAGATAAAAAGAACTACTTACTGAAGAGTAGGAACAATTCCTGATGGGTGCTTAGAAAGATCAACTGGTTGGCTACCCTCCAACACTTGATCTGCCATAAGTCCCTTTTACTGTTTTACACAAACATAAAGTCAGAAATTTTAATATACCCACATACCAAAAAATCAAGTAAACTATACACCAACATAGTTTTCCACCATTATACGATGATTATTTTACCAATTTTCAAGAATTAATCAGTATTATTACTAGTTTTTTAAAACCAAAGCTATATTACCATCTAATTTCTCAAGTTTTTATAAATTACAACACTTAAACATCAATTCATAAGTAGATTAAGAAAAACCCCAAGAATCTGAATAACAACTTTTGCATTTAACCTTTTAGGGTTTGTAATCTCAGTTAGGGTTTGCTCGGATTTGTAAACAGATAGCTGAATCAAGAATCAAGAGAGGATCACAATTGGTGTAATCGGAGAAAAGGGTTTTGAATAAAAAGCGCTAAAAATTTAAAAAGTTGTAGCTTTTATATGAAAAGATGAAGATTTATATAGGTTTCTAGAGAGGGATTTGAGACAAGAAAATATGATGAGAGAAGTTTGTGGGGATTTGATCTTGAGGCGGTGACTTTGTGTTGTGGGTGGATGGATGGTATTTGTGTTTGGGGTTTTATAAGGTATTTATAGGGTTCCTGAATTACCCTTTTATGAGTTTTTAATGGGTGCTGAATAATGGGTATAATTGTAAATTTGGGTTATATGTGGCTCAGGATTCTTGGATTTATCCAATAGTTATCTAACACGTCATTAATTTAGGCTGGGCTGATCGTTGATACGGATTTGGGCTAAGAAAGTGAGTATTCATGGGTTACAAGCTGGGCCTTTTCATAAATCTTGATTCTTGGAAGTAAAGTTTTTTATTATTTTTATTATTTTTATTTTTTAAGCTTAAAACTTCAATTTAATTTCATATGGATAGATTGATTTCATTTTAATATAATATTAAGTGTTAAAAGACTATGTTTTAGGAACAATTCCACTCCCTTTAATATTTTTACAAGTCATGCTTCACTTGGGATTCAATTTTCCCAGTAAAATATGTATGGAACGGAATTATAACTAGCTAACGTCGGTTGGAGTAAATAAAAAGACGAGAAGTGGTAGTGTTGGTATTGTAAAGATCTTCTTGGTGTGTGAGAAACAAAAAGATCTTTTAACTTGGTGAGGCGAAATATGAGAAACCTTCTAAGTTGAAGATTATTGGTTCAAGGTTATAAAGTTATAAAACGATGTATATATATATATATATATATATTGTATGAATGATTGTAATGTGTATGTATAATGATGTGAGATCGATGTGATTTGTATATATATAAAAGGAAAAATTTTGTATATAGTGTGATTGTAACATATATTGTGCGAGATATTTATTTGTTATTCTAAGGAAAAATTATATACAATCACAAGAAGTGTTATCAACAATCAGGAACAGAACATATACTAACGGTTTAAAAAAACAAATAAACCGCTAAAAAACTGACCGGCAAAATAAACCGATATAAATCGAACCGGTAAAACCCGTAGAAACCGTTAGTGGACCGATTATTTGCGTGAAGCGAGAAGTTTAAAGTGAGCGCCCCTTTTATAATAGCTGATCCACGCTTTATTTTGTTCCACCGGGCGATGTGGGACAAAGTATACTTCCCTACTTATATCTATTTATTATCCGCTACTCGTGTAGTCGTGTTCATGTGATTAAAACTTCATGCCCTTTTTGTCTTCTTATTTTGTGTTATTTTATTCAAGTACTACGGTCGATAATAAATAATCATTCCGTATCAAAATAATTGTCTCGTTTCAATATATGCACACAGTTTTAAAAAATTCACTATTTACCTATAACATTTCATCTTTATCCACTAAAGTCTTTTATGATCTGAACACTTATTTTGAAACAACCTAAATTAGTAACTAACAAATTTATTTTGAGATGGAGGGAGTTCCTTACAAGGCATAAGCTAGTGCTCCTTTAAAATTCTAAAACAAAACCCAAGCAGTTGTATACATATTTCAATACTGGTGACACTTGGATTCACAAGTCAGAATGATAGGCTTGCATCTACTTACCACTCACGGAAAATGAAGTATCGATGCGAATAAGAATGGGGTGATTGGAAGAGTTGATAATTTGGGTGGTGATTTCCTCTTTGGTAACTTGTTTTGTATCTTAATTAACACGTTTTATGCCACCATCTCCATAGTTGGATCCGAGTTAGTATATATATGTATGAGAATTACATTGGGAGTATCGTTTAGCTAGAGTAACTCCGAGCGACATGAATATATAGTCGTAAGGAATACATGGCTAAATGGATGTTTTTGGTTGGAGTAGTGTTGGACTGGATGAGATCCATGCTGTTAACGTGTTGAAATAGATGATGATCTTTAACGTATTGAAGGATATAACTTTAATAGGGAAAGTGTTGTAGATTGTAGTTTAAGACCTTGAGTGAGACAATCGGATACCTTCATCCTCTCCTGATTTATTGCTCGGCGAACTTCGGGAACCTTTGACTCCTCTTCAAGCTCTATAGTCTGTACAGAAGACATATATAGCTCCCCGCGCGATGTAACCTTCAAACAAATCACTTCCAAATAACATACCAAAAACAGTTGCAGGATCCACCACCGCCCCTTGTTAATAATAACTAGTAGTACAAAACTTTCTAAGGGTACATATTTCAATAAGACTCGAAATTCGTTTTGTGATTAACCTTCTAAAAGCTTGTATTATGATATTAAAAGTTAGGGTGGGATTCAAATGAGAATAAGAATTTGTGTGAGAATGAGGGAACCAGTGATATTGTGCCATGTGTACAAAGAGAATGTTCCAAATGTACAAAACCAATTTACCCCCAACATCAATTATCTCACAAACGACAAATCGAAAAATTATGAAAATTGCACCATTAAATTCAACATTTTCCCCTCTTCGATTTGCCGTCCCTCAAGGCATACTTTCGACGAGTTTTTTTTTCCATCTTTTTTGGTGGATTTCACATTTACTAAATTTAAAGTGTTGCGTTTAGGGTTTAAGGTTTGGGGTTTAGGGGTTAGGGTTTGGGGTTTCGGGCCCAAACCCTAACCCCTAAACCCCAAACCTTAAACCCTAAACGCTTTACAAAACTCTAAACACTAACTCATACTAAACCCTAAACCATGCTAAACCCTAACCCTAAACCCTGCTAAACCCTAACCCTAAATCCTAAACCCTAAACTCTAGCCCTAAGCCTAACCACAAATCAAATGTACAACCAATCAATAACACATGTGTTACTAATTTGTAAAACCCACCAAAAAATGAAAAAAAAAAAAAAAAGTTGTCAAAAATATGCCTTGAGAGACGGCAAATCGAAGAGAGGAAAACGCTGAATTTTATGGTGCAATTTTCGTAATTTTTCGACTTACCGTTTGTGAGATATTTGAGTTTCAAAAATGTGGGGGAAATGGGTATTTGATGAAAATGAGTGGTTGAGATTGATTCCCCGATTCTCACTCAAAATTGATGTACTCATTTGAACTCTACACTAAAAAGTTAATAGCATTTGTAAACTATATGGTATAAGTTTATAAGCATATTGTGTTTTATTTATACCAACTTACCATCTCCTATAATCCAAATTTTTGGTTCAATGCATTGCATTAACATCCCACGAAATATGAAGAAGCAAAAGTACCCATGTAGAAATATTAATTAAAATAATACTTACTCTTTTACACCTTCTTTTCCATTTTTTTTTGTCATATTGATGAAGATAATTAAAGATTAAAGAATATCAATAAAATCGAGAAAATCACGGATTTGATCCATTGACCATACCCTCTTTAACAAAATAATCCTTTAACCAACACTTTTCACAAAATAATCCATTGACTGGCGCCAAACATAGCGCCTGTTGGTACATCAATGTGTGTCTGTCAGTTGGTCTCAGTCTGTAATAGTGTCTAAATTGTAATTACGTATCGAATAGTTTAAGTTCTAGTTTAATTACAATTTTTGTCATCATGCGACACAAGCACTGTGTCGCAGAAGCATTCTATGCGACACAAGACTTGTGTCGCAGAATCATCTCATGCGACACAATGCTTGTGTCGCAGAAGCCTTTCATGCGACACAAAGCTTGTGTCGCATACAGTTTGGTCCAGGCTATAAATAGAAGCTCGCCAGCTTCTGTTTATTGAGCCTCAACACAAAACACACACATAACACCTCCAAACTCAGAGAAAATATACTAGTTTGTGTTATTTTGATTATAGTGTGTTTGTCAAAGTGTATGTATTGTTACCATCTCATTATATACAAAGTTATACACTTGTGTTTTGGTCATTTATTGTGTTAGTCTAGCATATATTTGTGTGTTTGATTTCCGCTTTAAATACACAAGTAAAACTACTCGATTTGGTCCGTATAAGTGGAACCTACAATTGGTATCAGAGCCGTATACTCTTGAGTTGCGGTTTCGAGTTAGTTTGTGCAAGATTTTGGTCTAAAATGCTATATTTTTAATTTTTATGTTCTTGGTGTTCTTGGTCAAAAAATACAAGTTTAATCCATTTTAGTGTTTGATCTTCAAAGAAAAAGGTGTTTGTTAAACTTTTTAGATTTGGTTGGTAAAAGTTGGTAACTTTTTTGCTTCCAAAAGTCATCTTTCAGACTGATATAAAGCATGGTGTAGTAGGTTATGATGAGTGTTGAAAATTGAAATTTTTGTGGGCTCAAAAACTGTCTGCACGTGCACTTTTACGACACAATATTTGTGTCGTAGCCACTGTTCATACGACACAACCATACGACATTAACTTGTCTGCGACATATCGTGCGACATAACGTACGACACAGTGTACGACATAAGCCTACGACATAATTGTTTTGACCTTGACTGGTCTGCGACACAAGTTGCGACATAACCTACGACATAACGGTTGTGTCGCATTTTTGTCTTCTGTCTGATTAACTTCAGCGACACAACACCTGTGTCGTATTGTTACTCTGCGACACAAAGTCTGTGTCGTATTGATACTTTGCGACACAACACTGTGTCGCATAATTCCAGACTTAGACAAAAATCAGTTTGTTTGTTGTGTAGTTTCTGATTTTTTTTGCAGATTTTCATCATGTCTCTTCAAAGCGTTGATGCAGTTTTACAACATAATGCTACGATCGGTAGTGCAAATAAACCTCCTTATTTTGCACCGGGTTTGCCATTTCGAGCATGGAAACAACGTTTCATGTCGTTTGTATTATTCACTGATCCTGATATGGAGTTGGCTCTTCTTGAACGATATGTTGTTCCTGTTGCTCTTGGAGAACATATCGGTGTTCCTCCACCCAAACCCGTTCGTTCATACACTCCCGAAGAACGAAAAGCATGGGAAATTGAACGCAAGACTCATTCTGCTATTACTATGTCACTTCCAACTGACGTTTTAGATATGTTTCCACAAACTATTGCTTATGATCTTTTGAATGCAATTGAGAAGAGATTTTGTGGCAACACTGAGTACATCGAAAGCAAATTGGAATTAGTCAAAACTCGGTTTGATTATTTCTATATCCAGAAGAATGAAACTGTCAGAGACATGCTGTGCAGATTTACTCGCACAATAAATGAACTGAAAGCTGGCGGATATAATCTCAAAAATTCCGAGATTAACAAAAAGGCTTTAGCTGCTCTACCACCAAGTTGGGAAACACGAGTTTTGTTATTAGAAAACGATCCAAAGACAAGGCAATTGTCTCTGGATGATCTTATTGGAAAACTTGAAGCTGGCGTGTTGGATATTGAAAAGAAGGAAACAAGATCTACTGCTCGTGCATCAGAATCAAGTCATGGTGGAACGGCTTTCATCTCAGCTGAGTCAAATTCTCAGAGATCCTCTTCTTACAGTAATCCTACTGTAGGAACATTTTCAGCCCTACCAGCTTATAATGCTTCTTCAAGTAGTACATATTCATCTTCATCTGTTCCTTCTTCAGCAACCACCGATGAACATGCATCCATGTTTACTGCCTTCTTGTCATCATATGAAGACTTTCTTTCTGAAAGAGTCAGTACATTGGAGCTGACTGATGAAGACTTCAATCAGGTTGATCCCGATGAGTTAGAAAGGATTGACATTAGATGGAATATGGCTATGCTCACTCGCAGAGCCAAAAACTATCTAAGAAGAACTGGAAAGAGATCTCTTGAAGATGCAGCTGACCGAACACCAATGGGATTCGATAAAAGCAAAATCAAGTGTTATAAGTGTCAGAATCTTGGACACTTTGCCCGCGAATGTGAGAAAGGACGACAGCCTGCTTCTGGTTTCACAAAACCATCTGTTGCTCCAAAACTGATTGAGCATTCTACTGCTAAGGCTGCATTGTTGATTGAGGATGGAGATGCTTATGATTTCTCTGCTCATGAAACTCAAGAGCAATGCTTCATGGCTATCAACAATGAGGTACCATTTGCTAAATTTACTTGTGATTCATGTATTAGTTTAACTGGTAAAGTAAATGGGCTTATGGAACATAATGAAAACTTGAAGTCTGATATCTTGAATTTGATGGAGGCAAACAAAGTTTTAAAAACTAATGAGAAACACTTTGAAAGTAACATTAATCAACTTATTGAAGATAAAAAGGAGCTAAAAGCTCTAATTTTCAGTAATCAAGATGAAATTGACAGTTACTTAAAAATGATTGCTCATTTAAAAAAGGAATTGGCTGACTCTCAAGCCAAAGCTGTTGATTTGCAACGAAAACTCAAGAATATCAACACTTCAGCCTTGGTCTTTACTGATATCCTACAGACGGGTAGAACTAGTTCTAAAGATAAGTCCGGTTATGGTTATCATCATCAACCGCCTCCGTATTTAGATGTGAATTTGTGTAGACCGTCTAAGTATGAAATTAAAGATTTTGTACCTACTGCGTTAGTAGATGCAAAGCCCATTGAAATATCAGTTAATGAGCCTGTTGTTAAGAAAGTAGCTATGCCTGTATGTGAACCTGTTAGTTTGAATCCATTTAAGTTGCCTGAATTCTATAAAGCCAACATAGAAGTAAACCATGATAAGAAGAAACCTAAGACAATTAAGGCTGAACCTGTGAAGCCTTTTGAACCTGTTAGGTTTACCCCCTCAGGAACCGTCAACTTTTTACCTCCTTTGGTAGTTTTTCGCCTGCTCCCTTAAAAACTATTGAAGAAGAGGTCGAGGTTGAGGATGTTCCCTGTAAGTTTGTACCTCAATGTGAAAAGAAAAACATTAAGCCTGAACATCACATCCTTACTACTGAAATAGATGATGAAACTTTTCAAATGAATACTAAGGTTAAGGCTGAACATAAAAGGAAAGATTTACAGAATACTAATGACAAATCAATTAAGAATTCTGTTAAACCTTCTGTTTCACATTCTGGGGCATCCACTTCAACATGCTCACATAAGTTACCTGTCTCACCTCAATTTTTAGGCAGTAACGACCGAACCTTTAAGGAAAGACGATCATGTTTCTACTGCAAGAAACAAGGTCACTTGATTAATCAATGCCCGTTGCTTTTGAGAAAGAAGTTTTCAAAAGGTGTTCCCAGAAATTCTGTTTACAAAAATTCATCTGTTAAATCTTTTTCAAAGAAGGGTTCACTTTCTCATACTTCTATCCCGAAAGTTAATGCTGCTAGGCCTAGTAAACCTCTGGTTAAACAGCCTGACAATGTTAACAAGCAACCCAATATTGTTCCTGCGAAAATTTGGAGACCAAAAGAGTTGTTAAAAGACTCATCATCAAGTAATACTGCATCAGGAATTGCACCTGATTTATTGAAAAACAAAGTTTTAACTGATGTAGTTATTATTGATGAGGTCTCTGGAGTACCCAAGTCTGTAAAGGCCTGGGTCTCCATTTCTAACTAACTCTCTCTCTATGTTGTGCTGTAGCAGTCAGATCATATACAAAGAAGTAAATGGTATGTGGATAGTGGCTGCTCACGGCACATGACTGGTGATGATCCCAGCTAGAGATCTTAGTATGTATTACTTTGATTGATTATTAATAAGCTTGCGGAATAGTTTATTAATAACTTGAAGAACAAACTTGTATATAACAGAATATCTAACCAAAAGCTTCAATATTATTAACAATAATACGAACACACAATTTGTGTTAGGGTTTACAACCTTGAAGCTAATAACTAGAATGAATTTTTCACCCTCTAGGGTTTTACAGGATCTCTATTTATAACATACAGAGTCCTTTACAGAATCAAACTATTATGGAATCATATCTATTCCATAATTCTCTCTATTCAACTATATCTAACCAACAGTGGTTATCTATATCACTAACAGGGGTAGTACTAGTATATTATCAATAGTGGTTGAGTACTTAATACAAAATACAAACTACACACTAACAGTGGCACTGTTAGACAAACTACTTGACAGCGGCAGCTACTAACTAGCAGTGGCAACTACTAACAGTGGTAGTACTTCTAACAGCGGCACAATACTTGTATTCTGAGCAAATCTAGCAGTGTCTCAGTTCTCAACAATCTCCCCCTAAACTTGATCATTCAGAGTAATGATTCAAGTTTCAATCCTTCTTTTCTTCTTCTATCTCCTTCATCGTTTGCCTCTTATGCAGTTGATTGAACACCATGTATAAAGCTCTGTAAGCTCCTTCAGTAATGATGGTTGTAGATAACTTCAAATCAACCAATCTATTCAGCAGCCCTGTTCCCAGCACATAGTGTCGATCATCAAACATGTAGATCACCTGCCCATTGTTAAATACTACCATGTGTACTCCAGCTCTGGCAAAATATCTCCAGGTTATAACCCTTTGATGACAGTGAAAGAATAAGTGATACATGCTGGCTGGTTCAAACATGCTTTGCAATAACTCCATCATTTGTCTTTCAATCACAGCCTCAGAGTTCTTTCTATTCCTGATTCTGCTCACTTGATACAACTCCATAAGATCATCTCTTGTACAGATTCTGAGCAAATCAATCATACTCCCAACATGGTCATCAAATCCTCTTTCCCTTTCAATCTTAATCTCAAGGATCATTTTTCTGAAACCATAATCAATTGCTACTCCTTCCCAATTTATAATTCTAGCCTTTCTTGGTCCTTCAGAAATCTCCTTGCTATCAGTCAGAATCTTGATTCTCTTTTTCAGCTCTGGATCAAATCTTGGAATGTCAGGAATAACATTGTCTTTAGAAATCTGATTTTTCCATGAATTTCTTCTGACTTCATTCTGCTTATCCTCTAAGGCTTTCTCTGCTGCCTCAGCAGCTGCTTTTTCTCTTCTTTCTTCTTCTTCTTTCAAAAACTTTACCATTTCCCTATCTGCCTTTTCTTTCTTCTCCTTCATCAATGCATTCAAATGCCTATTCTCTTCCAATTTCTTGGTCCACTCATCATCTCTTCCCATATACCTATCATATGCCTGTTCCAGCTTCTGCATATTCCATCCTTTAACAATTTTAGCTGGGGCATAATTATCAGACAGAGCATTGATCATTTGTCTTCTCCTTTCAGCATATGGTAAAGATTTACTCCTCTTCTTGGCTAATTCCTCTTGCTTTTTCTTTCTAGCCCTTTCCTCATTTGACCTTTTCATCAACAAAAATCCAGAAGATAACTCTTCCTCTTCATTACCTTTCTTCTTCTTTAAATAATCATGAACTCTCTGAGCAGGAAGCTTTAATCCTTGTGCAGTCTTTTCTTTAACAATCTCTGCAGCTTTCTGTGTAATAGTCACTACACTCAGATCATCCAAAATTATTTTAACATCATCACCCTCTTCTTCAGCTTTAGCTTCTGCAGCTCTCCTTATCAACCTTTCCCTTTCTTCTACTTGCATCCTTAGCATATCATGAGACTCAAGATGAGGTTCTTTAATTTCTTTCACTTTTGATTTTTCTTTTAACTTTCCTTTACCTTTGTCTTTTGGATCAATCACAGGCAATTTAGACTCAGGCTTGAGTGGTGAAGTTGGTTCTCTTATTGTAACAGGTACCTCTCTTGGTCTTGTTGTTGTGGTAGTTGTGGCAGGGGTTGATATGACAGCAGTGGTGATTGGTGTATCAACAGTGGTAGGTGTTGGTGTACTAACAGGGGTAGATGTAACAGTGGTAGTGTTAGTGTTGACAGTGGTTGAAATTGTGACAACAGTGGTAGAAGTTTTGACAGGGGATAAAGTATTAGTTGGCTTTCTTCTGGGAATAGATTTCTTTCTTGTAAAGGTCTGCAACTTCTTCTCTTCATCAATTGACTTTGATTGCTCCCCCTTAATCTCAACTTCTCCTTCTTTCATCTCTTTTTCAACATCATCAACCACCTCATACACTGGCCTATCACTGAAACTGACTCTTTTCTTATTTTCCAGGTTAGCACCCATCACATCCCAAAAATATAATCTAAGTGCAGCTTTCTCAGGCAACCCTTTATTCAATGGAAATACCTGATAAACTGTTTCATCTGTTTCATCAGTCTGCTCTGCTCCTGCACCATCACTTGTATTAACATTTTCAGAAGAATCTTCACCAGTATATACCACCATTCTTCTGTCATCTGCAGCATTTACCATCTCATCATCTAAACTTTCATGTATCACATAATCAGAGACATTGAGCTCCTCCTCAGCCTTATCCCTGCTCTGCACATAATCATCATCTTTATCATCAAACACTAACTCCACAGTGTCTTCTGATTGTGCCTCATTATGCTCACATATATCCATCTCAACTGTATTATCATCAAGCTCAAGCACCTCTGTAGCTGCAGAATCATCATGCATCTCATCAATATTTATCATTGCTCCACTCATATCATCATGAGGTCCATGTGAATCATCATCATCATCATCATCACCTGCTTTTCTTGAACCATCATCTTCAGGCATATTATCATCATCTGCTTTCTTCTCCCCCTTGCCTGAAGATTCCTTTAACTTATTCGCAGGTAGAAGAATATTGTTGACAGCCTCCTCAAGCATTACCAATCTATTCTGCACATCAAGCAACTCTGCCTTCTGATGATCAATGATCTCCTTCTGCTTAGCAATTAATTCATCCTGAGCTTGAATTTTCTGTTGAGCCTCTTTTCTGTAAGCCCTTTCCCTCTCATATTTGCTCCACAGTTTATTGATATCATGTACAAGATAGGAAATCGTCAATTCATCAGTATCACTAGGCTCATCAACATTAGAGTGTGACCTCTTAGTTGAATCCTTGCCCACATCTGCCACTGCAGATGTCCCTTGGTTATTGGTACTGGGACCTACATTTGAATCATCACCCATAGGTTCATCAAACATAGTTGCCTCTGGTTGGGTCTGATTAATGTTACCACTATCCTGCCCTGCCAGTGGGCTAGAAACAGTAGTGGCAGCCCTTCCAGAATGAACATTTTATCAAGTATGTTCACCTGTTGTGTTGGGACAGTTGACTGAGACTGTGGAGAAACAGGAATCTCCATAGCCTGTGTAGCCTTCTTGGATTTCTTGGCTTTAGATTGGGTAGGCCATTTATTCCCTTGTTTTCTTTTGATGCCACCTCCTGATGTGTGTTCAGAACCAACTTGTGTTGTTGGTCTGTCATCATTTGGTCCAGATGATGTTGGTAATACACCACCAGTGGCAGAAGGAGTAACTAGCATTGTAGAAAATAATGCAGTTTCCTTCTTAGAAAAAACATTCTGATACTGATTCATAGCCTTAATAGTCCTCAAAGATAGAGTAGAACTAACAATCACACTATCCTCTGCTGGCAGATTTGACAATTGATTATTCAATAAAAGCTGAACAAATCTAGGGTACATAACGAATGTATCACCCTTTACATTCCTAACCATATTATCTAAGATAAATCTAGATATATTAAATTTAATACCCTGTGCCAAGTAGATAATAGGATATGCAATAGTAGAACTAAATTCATTAAAACTAGTTCTCTTTTGAGACAAACATACCAGAAAAGTATGAATGTAGAACTTCCATTGAGGACAAAACCATGACTTCAAGAAAGTATATTCTGATCTTGTCTTTCCTGAACCTTCATACCCCATATCCATAATGCCTTTAAACAAATCTTCTCTCGATAATTCCAGAATTCCACCTTCATCATCAAACTGTAAAAGCTCTCTTAGAACAATCTCAGTAACCATTACCTTCTTACCCTTGACAGTGGAATGAATGTGAGTAATGCCATTAACATTCCCTTCCTTTGCATTCTGCCAGAATTCTTGAATATGCGATCGAATTAATCGTGGACAAACAGTAAGGGCATGTGTAACTGGACAATTACTCAAGAAATCAATAATAGGGTGAAAATACTCATCGGCAAGTTCTTTATTCAAGAAAGCCCTCATATTGTGTTCAGAATGAACACTTAGCGTAGAATGATCAGAATCAGATGACAATGAAGATGCCATTGATGTAATTGATGAACGAACGAAGAGTGAATTACAATAAACAACTCAAAGCGAGAGCGATTATTGAAGGGTTTTGAAAATTTTGAAAGCGTAATTGAAAAAGTGAAGTATTTGAGTATTTATTTGATGACAGTGCCAAGCCCTAAAAATAGAACTAGCAGTGGCACTGCTGGTTATACCCAACAGGGGCACAATTTACAAACAAACCCAACAGGGGTACCTCACTTGGTCAATTTATAGTCAACCCTTTCTAACCATCTAACAAAGCTAGCAGCGGCTGATAGTCTAACAGGGGCATCCGACAAAGGAAACGCCAACTTAGAACTAACAGGGGCATAAACTTATCTTAGTTAGACAACGAAATTTTTTTTTTTTTTTTTTTTTTTTTTTAACCAAAAAATAAGAAGAAACAAATAAAACATTAAATTCCAGCTCAAGTGATGTCTCTTGACAGTGGCTGAAACCTGCAATATTAAACTAAGAAAAACAACTAGCAGGGGTTAAATTACACACATATACAGCAGGGGTTTAAAATACATTGACAGTGACAAAGGTAAACTAACAGTGGCACCATCTGTTATCATGATGAAGCTAACAGTGGCAACACCTGACCCTGTCACATACAATATATTTTACCCCTGTTAGTATCAAATCCAGACCAAAACACTACGTGAGATTGATCATACCAATATTAGTTATCAAAAATGTAAATCTTCCTACATCAAATGCTTTTGTAAAAAGATCTGCAAGTTGATTATCAGTATGAATTTTAAAAATATGAATCAATCTTTTATCATAACAATCTCGTATAAAATGATATCTGATCTCAATGTGTTTGGTTTTTGAATGCTTAACTGGATTCTGAATGATACTAATAGCAGAAGTATTATCAATATAAATAGGAGTGTTCATGAAAGTCAAACCATAATCCAGCATTTGATTCTGAATCCAAAGAACCTGTGCACAGCAACTTGATGCTGCAACATATTCTGCTTCTGCTGTAGAAGTGGAAACCGTGGTCTGCTTTTTACATTGCCATGACACTAATCTATTTCCAAGAAATTGACATCCTCCACTGGTGGATTTTCGATCCATGTTCTCACCACCATAGTCACTATCTGTGAAAGCCTTAAGCTCAAAATCTGATCCTTTAGCATACCAAAGTCCCAAATCAGGTTGACCTTTCAAGTATCTAAAGATCCGTTTCACAGCATACATGTGTGACTGCTTTGGATTGGTTTGATACCTAGCACAAAGACACACTGCAAACATAATGTCAGGTCTAGATGAAGTTAAATACATCAAAGAACCAATCATTGACCTGTACAAGTGCACATCTACTTCTTCTCCATCAGGATCAGAAGTAAGATGTTTGTGTGCCTCCATAGGAGTGCTAGCTATCTTCCCATCTTTATAACCAAATTTATTCAGAATATCCTGCACATACTTTCCTTGGTTAATAAAGATTCCATCTGACTTCTGTTTAACCTGCAATCCTAAAAAGAAAGTGAGTTCACCCATGGAACTCATCTTGAATTTCTTATGCATTAAACTCTCAAACTCTCTGCACAATGAGTCCCTAGTTGAACCAAAAATAATATCATCAACATAAACCTGTACCAACAATATATCTCTCTGAACCCTCTTGGTAAACAAAGTCTTGTCAATAGTACCTCTCTTGAATCCATTCTTGAGAAGATACTCGGATAGTGTATCATACCAAGCTCTTGGTGCTTGATGTAGCCCATACAACGCTTTCTTCAATCTGCACACTCTATCTGGATATGTTGGATCTTCAAACCCTGGTGGTTGGCATACATACACCTCATCATCAATTAGACCATGAAGAAAAGCACTCTTCACATCCATTTGATAAACTTTGAAATCCTGATAAGATGCATAAGCTAAAAATAACCTAATAGCTTCTATTCTAGCAACAGGAGCAAAAACATCATCATAATCTATGCCTTCTTCCTGTGTATACCCTTGTGCTACCAGCCTTGCTTTATTCTTTATCACTATACCTCTTTCATCTCTCTTGTTCTTGAAGATCCACCTTGTGCCTATAGCCCTCTTTCCTTTTGGTAGATCAACCAAATCCCATACATCTTGCAGTTTAAACTGCAACAATTCTTCTTGCATTGACTCTATCCAACTTGGATCTTTGAGAGCTTCCACTGCCTTCTTTGGTTCCATCTGAGAAAGAAAACAAACATATAATGAAGTATGTAAATCTTCTTCTCTTACCTTTGACTGCTGTCTGGTCAGAACAGATAAATTAATATCACCAATGACCAAATCCAAAGAATGATCTTTGTGAACCAGATACTTAGATGTTGATGTATCAAGCAGTTCTCTTTCCAAATTTGGACCCAAAAGATTATCCATTTCAGATTCTGAGTAAGAATCTCTTTCTTCTCTTTCTTGTGAAGGCTTTGGAGTTGCTTCAGAATCTGACAAAAAAGTCCTTTCCAAAACTTGAAATGGAGGACTTTGTTCAACAAATTTTGGAGAATCGGGCTCTCCTTCTGAATCATGCTCTGAAACTATATGAGAACCCTTTGAAGTAAATGGTTGATTTTCTGTTGGAATTGAACCATCTTCATCCTTTGAACCATTTTTGCTACTTGACCCACTTGAATCATCTGAAGGTTCATCTTGCTCTAACTGGAATGCTTCTGGAGGATCTGGAGACCAAATAGGAAACAATACATACTGCAAGTCATCCTTTTTAGTCTGACTTGTGCTTGAAAGCCCATCTTTACCTGCATCATTACCTGCATCTGTATCTGCACTAATAGACAAATCTGGATATCTAAAAGCATGGGTTAGTGCATCAATATCAAACAAAACTTCTGGACCTTTTCCTTCTACATTTGATGTATGTTCATTAAAGGTCACATCCATGGTCTCATCTATGATCCTAGTCCTTTTGTTAAATACTCTATAAGCCTTGCTTTGAATAGAGTATCCAACAAATACACCCTCATCTACCTTACTCTGAAACTTACCAAGATGATCTCTGGTATTTAAGACAGTACAAGGACATCCAAATGGTTTTAAAAAGCTAACCAAAGGTTTTCTCTTAAAGAATAACTCATAGGGTGTCTTGTTATGAGGTTTAATAATCAAAATCCTATTCAAAACATAACAAGCAGTGCTAACTGCCTCTGCCCAAAAGGACATTGGAAGTTTAGCATCTGCTAGCATGCTTCTAGCAGCCTCAATTAGTGTCCTATTCCTCCTCTCAGCTACTCCATTTTGTTGTGGAGTCCTAGGTGCACTATACTGTCTTTCTATACCTTTATCCTCACAGAACTTATTCATCTCATGATTCTTAAATTCTGTCCCATTATCACACCTGATGATCTTAACCTTTTGATTAGTTGAATTCTCAATCCTAGTTATGAATGATCTAAGTATTTCACCTGTCTCATCCTTAGTCCTAAGAAAGAACACCCAACTCATTCTAGAGTAATCATCAGTTATTACCAAATAGTAAGATTTCTTCCCTTGACTAGCTACATTGGTAGGGCCAAACAAATCCATATGTAACAGGTGTAAGGGAGTGGTATTGGTATTCACAAGCTTGGTCTTATAAGAGGTCTTGTGTTGCTTGCCTTTGAGACATGCTACACAGTGGTCACTACATTCAAATAACTTTTCAGGTAAGCCTCTCACTAGCTTATTCCTAACAAGTTTATTCATGGTCTTGAAATTCAAGTGACACATCCTCCTATGCCATAGTTCAGATTCAGATACAGTAGCTTTAGAAATGAGACAGTTAACATTTTGAGATTCCATCTTGTTTAAATCACTACAGTATACATTATCCTTTCTTGGAACTCTCATTAAAATCTTATCTTCAGGTATTTTGAGTTTTTCAGAAAGTATAAGGCATTCTGTGTCAGTGAAATATACAGGATTTTGCTTATCTGTGATTTGACTCACACTAAGCAAATTGTATCTCAATTGCTCAACATAATAAACATCATTGAAAGTGAGCTTACTACTTTTTACCTTACCTTTACCTGTGATTTTACCTCCTTTAGGATTGCTTCCAAATGCTACATCTCCTCCATCAAACGCTTTAAAGTCCTGTAGCTTTTTCCTGTCTCCAGTCATGTGTCTTGAACAGCCAGAATCAATATGCCATAAGCTTGGTGGCTTGCCCTGCACATATATGAGAAAAACAATTAGTTTTTCTTGGGAACCCAAACCAATTTGGCTTTGGGTTTCCCATGAGCACCTTTGACATCAACCCTTTTGACAGTGATTGATCTCAGTGCTGCATTGGTTTTGGACACTTCAGATTTACACTCATTTTTATGTCTCCAAAAACAATCAATTTTTGACCTAACAGGGGCAATAAGCTTAACAGTATTCACTTTCAAATTGGTATTGATAAGCCTGGCAGTGGTAGCTCTACTTGGTGTAAACATTCTTTTGGAATGCTTAACACTAGCAGAGGTAGCATGCCTAGCAGTGGCCAAGCCTTCCCCTGTTCTGTTCATGCCTCTGTTAGCCTTATACAGTGGCACTGCTGCATCATTAACAGTGGTTGCAGCCTTGCCTCTGTTTGGCTTGTTTTTCAACAATGGACTTGTACCTCTGTTCCTATTATTATTAGGATTGAAGTAGCAGTCCTGTTGAGTATGGTTGTACCTGCCACATATATAACATGCCTTTCTTTTCATACATTCAAACCCATTACCCAACCTTTGTGAAACCAATTGGTTCCAATTTCTCTGATTACCCCTGGAAATGGATCTATTTGCATTATTTGCAGAAATTAAATCAGACCTGTTTGATTTACATGCACACTTTTCACATTCAGATTTATCTTTTGACTTATCTTTTGATTCAGGATTAACTCTTTTGTGCACATAACCTACACCAGATCTAGATTTATTGGATTTTCTAACTTGATCTAACTGAGCCTTTGCCTTCTTAACAAACATCTCATTACCCTCTTCTAGTTTAGTACTATTTAGTTTAGAAACTAGACCAGTAATAGGCTTAACACAATCATCCACAGAATTACCACTAGATGAGCTATCACTATCACTCTCATCTTCCTCAGTCCAATCAGATACCTCAACTTTATCAAAATTCACATTATCAGCACAATTAACAACTGGATCTACCTTTTTAACCTCCTCAGACACACCTACCTTAAGTTTTTCTAAGTCAAACTCAAGCTTAGATGGGAAGTAAGTATGATTATAAGGTGGGGGTACAGCATTAAGGTTGTAACCTAATCCAAGTTTTAATTTATCATGAATTTGAGACTTGATTAAGTTTTGAACACCTTTTGAAGCATTTTCCAATTCATCAACTTTCAATTTTATTGACTCTTTATCAGAAATTGCATCAGCCAACTTTGCACTTAGCATATCAACTTTTGTTTGTAAAGCTTTCTTTTCCCAATTCAGATATTTAATATCTAAGTGAAATTGTGATTCATTCTTTTCAAAAGCTTTTATCTGTCTTTCTAAGTTTTCAATGGCTAAAGTTGAATGTTGACTCTTTTCCACACAAGCTTTTAATTCATTACACACAACCAGATTATGATCCCTATAAAATTTAACCATTTTCTTACATGCAGGAGAACATAATTTAGATTGTACCTCATATGGAATGTCTGAAGGCTCTGGTTCTTCTGTGACAGCCATCAAAGCTTGATTCTGTACTACAAGCTCTTCTTGGTCACTCCAGTCAAATCCTCCCATCCCATCTTGTGCAACCAATGAATCAGAAGTGGTGTTCTGAACAGGTACCAATCTTCTTTGTGGAGCAGAACTATTTCTCATAATACCATTCTGAGATCCTCCAGCATGTGTGCTCTTGCATTCTCTAGCAAAGTGTCCCATCTTGTGACAGTTGAAGCACTCCACCTTGCTCTTGTCAAATCCAGCTACACCATCTCTCTTGTAAGTGAAGTTTCTGTTCCCAGACCTCTGCATAAACCTTTTTGCCCGGATAGTAATCATAGCCATCTGCCATCTCAAATCCATCTCTTCAAGATCTTTTTCATTAACCTGTTCCAAATCCTCTGTTGTTAATGATGAATTAACATGACTCGCAAAGAAGGCTTCCAAGATATTATCATTAGCACCAGATGTGCTACAGCTACCAGATTCACCAACAGACACAAAAGCAGCATTGTTAGAGCTACTATTGGACTGTTTCAGAGCCATCACCTCAGGCTCAAAGTTCCTCAGATCATTGTATAGATCTTCAATCTCCTTTTCTTCAAGATCTGCACTTTATCTAAGTCCCACAGTATACATATTCCAATCTGTGCCTAATGATCTTAGAAACTTCCTATTCAAATCATCTTTATCAACCTTAACATTGTGATTCTCAAGATCACCCACAAGCTTTTGAAATCTATCAAAAGTCTGAGTCAGAGTTTCAGACTTTACACCTGCAAAGTTTTCAAACTGTTGTTTGAGAAGAGATCTCTTATTCTTCTTGGTGTTATCATTACCACCAAATCTCTTAACAATTGCTTGCATAAGAACCTGAGCATCTTCACAGTTTTCAAACTTCCTTTGATACTCATTAGGAATAGACAAAAGTAGAGTACTTAATGCCTTCCACTCTGTTGCTCTTTCTTTTCTCTCTGCATCAGTCTTTGGTGGTGGTCTTTCTTCCTTTTTACCATCTGCATCCTTAGTATAAACTGGTCCATTAGTAACCACCTCCCACATCATATAATCAGTCAGCAACATGTATTGTCTAATCCTAGTCTGCCATAGCTCAAACTCATCGGGTTTGAGCATGGGGATTTTTGTAGCTTGAATACCTTCCATTGTTTCAGTAGACATGTTGTTGTTTGTTGAAAAAGCTGCAAAATTTAATTACCTTCTTCAAGATAAAGTAATACCAAGCTCTGATACCACTTGATGATCCCAGCTAGAGATCTTAGTATGTATTACTTTGATTGATTATTAATAAGCTTGCGGAATAGTTTATTAATAACTTGAAGAACAAACTTGTATATAACAGAATATCTAACCAAAAGCTTCAATATTATTAACAATAATACGAACACACAATTTGTGTTAGGGTTTACAACCTTGAAGCTAATAACTAGAATGAATTTTTCACCCTCTAGGGTTTTACAGGATCTCTATTTATAACATATAGAGTCCTTTACAGAATCAAACTATTATGGAATCATATCTATTCCATAATTCTCTCTATTCAACTATATCTAACCAACAGTGGTTATCTATATCACTAACAGGGGTAGTACTCGTATATTATCAACAGTGGTTGAGTACTTAATACAAAATACAAACTACACACTAACAGTGGCACTGTTAGACAAACTACTTGACAGCGGCAGCTACTAACTAGCAGTGGCAACTACTAACAGTGGTAGTACTTCTAACAGCGGCACAATACTTGTATTCTGAGCAAATCTAGCAGTGTCTCAGTTCTCAACAACTGGTGACATGTCTCTTCTGTCTGATGTGAAACCATATCGCGGAGGATATGTTGCTTTTGCGGGAGATACAGGTGGTAACATAACGGGTCAGGGTACACTTTCTAATGGGCAAGTGAGTTTTGATAAAGTGAACTATGTCGAGGAACTGCAACACAATCTGATCAGTGTTTCTCAAGTCTGCGACAAGAAGTTCACTACCGCATTTACAGATGTTGAATGTTTAATTCTGAAACCGGGATTTGTTATTCCCGAGGAATGGGTGTTACTGAGAGCACCCCGTGTACGCAACTCGTACATTTTGGATATGCAAACTGTGGTTACCAAGGAGCATACTTGTTTGCTATCAAAAGCATCTTCTACAGATTCACTGCTTTGGCACAGACGAATGGGACATATTCATTTTCGCAGAATGAATTATCTTGTTAATAATGATCTTGTGTTAGGTGTGCCTAAAAAATCATTCGTAACTAATGATGAATGCGTTTCCTGTCTCAAAGGGAAACAACACAAGAAGTTCCATAAGTCCAAGCTGGTGAACTTTATTGAATCTCCATTGGAGCTACTTCACATGGATTTGTTCGGTCCTGTGAATAAGAAAAGTATTGGTGGAAAATCGTACTGTCTGGTTGTTACTGATGATTACTCAAGGTTTTCTTGGGTGTATTTCTTGGCTGGAAAGGATGAAACAGCTGATACTTTAATCTACTTGTTCGACAGACTGGAAAATCTGTGCAATCTGAAAATCAAGAAACTGCGCAGTGATAATGGAACCGAATTCAAGAACAGAACCTTGGAAATGTATTGTCTTCGAAAGGGAATCTTTCATCAGTTTAGTGCTGCTCGTACTCCTCAGCAAAATGGAGTTGCTGAAAGAAAGAATAGGACAATCATTGAGTCAGCAAGAACCATGTTGTCTGATGCGCATCTGCCTACCACTTTTTGGGCAGAAGCTGTTAACACTGCCTGCTATGTGTTAAATAGGGTTTCGATTGTTAAAAAGCGAAAGAAAACATGTTATGAATTGCTGAATAATCGCAAACCAAATTTGAAGTTTCTTGAGCCTTTCGGGTGTCCTTGCACAATCTTAATTACTAAGGACTCGGTAGGCAAATTTGATGAAAAAGCAGTCGATGGGTTGTTTTTGGGATATTCTGTGAACTCGCCAAATAAAAGAGTTTTCAACAAGTCTACTGGGAGAATAGAGGAACATTTTGAAGTAAGGTTTATGAAATATACTGATTCTCCAAAAGGCAAGGGACCTGAGTCCTTGTTTGAGTATGATAAGTTGGTGGACTCTTTCAATCTTCCCAAATTTAGTGAAGAAGAACTGGTGGTGTCTCTACTTCATGGATTGGATCTTTCTTCTGACGACTCAATCTCCAATTCTAGAGTAGTACCTCCAGAGAATATTGTCAATGATGACAATCCCTCCGATGTTGATCAAGTGGCTTCTGAATCTGATCCTCAAACTGAAACCGATATTGTCACACCAATTGACAATGAGGGTACTGCCACTGATAACTCAGTTGAAATTGAAAATCCAGGAGGTGATCTGTCAAATTTGGATTCGATCATTGTGCCTGATCCGATTCCTCAGCTTAGAATTCATTCTTCTCACCCCACTGAAAATATCATTGGTGAGCTTCAACAAGGTGTTGTAACTAGGCATCAAACTGCTGCTAATGAAGTCCGTGAAGAATCTTCATCTGCCAATTTTGCCTGTGTTGAAGAAGAATTGGAAGAATGCTTCTTGTCTCAGCATGAACCAAAGAAAATAGCTGAAGCTTTGAAAGATCCTTACTGGGTTGAGGCTATGCAAGAAGAACTGAATCAATTCAAAAGGCTTGATGTCTGGGAGTTGGTTCCTTTACCAAAAGATGTCGATCCAATTGGAACTCGCTGGGTTTATCGCGTGAAGAAAGATGACAGAGGCGTAGTTATTCGGAATAAGGCTCGGCTGGTTGTTCAAGGTTTTACTCAGATTGAGGGTTTAGACTATGATGATGTGTTTGCTCCAGTTGCAATATTGGAATCCATTCGCATTTTTCTGGCTTATGCGACATTCAAAGGTTTTCGGGTTTATCAACTCGATGTCAAGAGCGCATTTCTGTATGGAGAGGTTCTGAAGGATGTGTATGTCTTACAACCTCCTGGTTTTGAAGATCAAAACCATCCTGATTATGTGTGCAAGTTAGGCAAGGCATTATATGGTCTTCATCAAGCTCCAAGAGCTTGGTATGCGAGGTTGGCAAATCATCTCACGAGAAATGGCTTCTCACGAGGCCAAATTGATAGCACTCTCTTCATAAAAAGGGTTGGAAAAGATTTGTTACTTGTGCAGGTTTACGTGGACGACATCATATTTGGTTCAACAAATGATTCTTTGTGCAGAGACTTCGAGAAGATTATGAAGTCCGAGTTTGAGATGAGTGCCATGGGAGAACTTAAGTTCTTTCTAGGTGTACAGGTTGAGCAGTCTGACAAGGGTTTCTACATTCATCAGTCCAAATATGTCAATGACATGTTGACTCGGTATGAACTCCATGACTGTAAGCCATATGGTACTCCCATTGAAACTGATCACAAACTCGGACCCGCTGAACACGAAGAAGATTGCAAGGAGCGAGACTATCGTTCTATGATAGGATCATTGATGTATCTCACTGCATCCAGACCAGATATTGTGTTTGCTGTGTCTATCTGTTCCAGGTATCAAGCAAAGCCCAAGGTTTCTCACATGAAGGCTGTGAAGCGAATTTTTGGTTACCTCAAATATAGACCATCACTTGGTCTATGGTACTCAAATGAGAAAAATTTTGCTCTCACTGCCTATTCTGATTCTGATTATGGCGGCTGCAATTCGGATAAAAAGTCAACTACAGGAGGATGCCAATATCTCGGTTCTCGATTGGTGTCTTGGCAATGTAAGAAGCAAACCACAGTTTCCACCTCAACAGCGGAAGCTGAATACATTGCTGCTGCAAGCTGTTGTTCACAGATTTTGTGGATTCAACATCAATTGCGTGACTATGGGTTACTTCTTACTTTAACTCCTATTCATATTGAATATTGATAATACTGCTGCTATATCTATTATTCGCAATCCCGTTCAACACTCTAAGACCAAGCACATAGAGATTAGGTTTCACTTCATACGAGATTGCTATGAGAAACATTTAATTGACCTCATTCACATAGATACCCTTAAGCAAAAAGCCGACTTATTCACTAAAGCATTTTCGCGTGCTCGTTTCGACGAACTTGTGGATATGATAGGGATGATTTCCCTTGATCTTAAGAAATGATTTGTGACTTAATTTCTGTACAGTTTATTTGCTTTATTGTTTGATTAAAAAAAAAAAAAAATAGGGCAACCGCCAATCTTTATACTCGTTAGTATCAAAGAAATGCAATGGTTGCTACATTTTTAAAATAGACGTTGAGTTGAGTCTGTAAACAACTTGGGATATGATAGTACATCGAGTGACATGCACAAAATGGAATTTTAAGGTTTATCTTTGATGTGTCAGTAGGTTTATCTGACACACTTAAAACAGTTTTTATGAAAATTGTCTTCATCATGCGATGTACTGGTAGGCATAATACACACCTGTCTCTGAGTTATTAAGAAATCATTTAAATATGTGTCTACTATCTTGTGGTAAACACCGTGTGATGTACGACTAAATGTCTTAATTCCTTAGCGTAGCTTAACATATTTCCATCTTTGGAACTTCTATCTAAAATCATTTGGGAGTTTATGCTGGTTGTTGCCTCTGTTGTACGCAAGTACAGAACTGGTAACAGTTAGTATAAACTTGGGGTTAAGCAAATACAGGTCAATGCACTTGAAAATCTTGACGATACTGAACAAGGTCGCTGTTTGGGAAACTCCAAATTCAGTTTGACTGCGATCGGTTTTGCTTAATCCTAAATCACACTAAACAAGGTCGCTGTTTGGGAAACTCCAACTTCAGTTTGACTGCGATTGGTTTTGATTATACTTGAATCACGTTAGGTTGCTTTGCTGTACTTCCGTACTGACCTGTCAACTCTAGCCTATTCTTAAAAATGATCTTTCTTTATTCTTTCTAAATATAGAAACTATGTTATTGTCTGGGTTATAGGGGTATATCAATGGTGGGGGCCACAGAGAACTATTCATTCTAACAATAAAAAGTTAACTCCACAGACTCGGATGTAACATGCTTAAGTGGATAAACAATATCGGTAATCGTCTTGAAATAATTTTTATAAAAGGTGTTTTAAATGCGCCACGTAAATTTAAAGTGGACAAATATACTGATATTCGAAATAACACTTTCTATTCCTAATAATTGCATGTTATTTCGGTATGATCCCTAACCAGAATCTCAACTCCGTCACCAAAAAGATTTTATAAATTTCTCGCTTTTAGTTGTATTTGTTTCTTATCTTTTATGTTTATATTTAGTTTTATCTCTTTAATATTCATTAAATTGTATTTTTCCTTTTTAAATTTTATTTTTTTCTAAGTCACAAATCATCTTCTTTGCGAATATTCTAAAATCAAAATCCGAATCGGCATCGAAATCAAATTTTTAATCTTCAAAATTTTGCTCTGTGTTCTGTGCGACACAACCACTGTGTCGTACTCCAGTTATACGACACAACACCTGTGTCGTATTCGTTCGTTACTTTGTATCGTATATTATGTCGTATGCGGGTCAGGGGTTAACTATTCACATCATACGACATAATCATTTACGTTTTCAAAACTTTCACGACACAAAATATACGACACAAGTGCAATTTTGCGACACAAGCGATTTTCGTTCGGATTCATGTTTTCGAAGGCTTTTCACCGCGATTTGTTGATCGATTCTTGTTCCTCATCTCTTTGCGCATCTTTAGGTATAATTCTTTCGTGTTTTTATCGCGTATTATGCCTTGAATTCAATCGACCCGTATTACGTTTTTAGGGTTTCGGTTTTTTGTTAAATTATTTAGGGTTTAGGGGTTATTAGGGTTAGATAAATACATATTATTGATCCCCTGTTGATTGCGAACCCTAGGGTATGCGTGGATTTCAAAAACCCTAAAATTTTTCATCGATCGAATCTGGGTTTCATATGGTGTTCATCTTTGCGACATAACATACGACACAACGATTGTGTCGTATAGATTATTGATTTTATGTCGTATTGATTCCTGCTGGTTATGTCGTATTTTTTATACGACACAAATATTATGTCGTACCTGTTTTATACGACACATCATACGACACAGGGATTATGTCGCATCCGTGATTAATTTCACAAAATTGCTAAATGCAGGGGAAATGCTGTCCGCGTGACATGTGTCATACGACACAAGGCTTGTGTTGTAGTGTTCTTCTACGACACAGTCCTTATGTCGTATGGACCTTTTGCGACACAACTGTTGTGTCGCATAACATTTGTAAAATTAAAACGCGAAATATTTTTTGGTACTAACGCTAACGCATTTCGAGTTTTGGCTGTATTATTGTTAATTTTTTAGAAATGGCTGAACAACCTGCTCAAGCTGCTCCAGCTGCTCCAGCACCCGCAGAGGTCGATGTCTCCAAATATTTCTGGGAGCCACGTCACAATATCGTGGCCTTCATGAATACAACTGTCGAGACTTCTCGCCCGTACCGACCAATGATAGCATTTCTTCGTCGCTCCAGAATTCACAAAGCTATCACTGCTGATACTCGGATCTTAACAAATCATATTACCGAGTTTTGGGACAACGCGGTGGTCAACTATGATGAAGCGGATACTCGCATTATTTCTACTGTCTGTGGCCGCCAAGTTATCTTCTCTGAGCAGCTTATTCGGGCTTTCTTTGTGTTCGGTGATAATTCTGACATGATCACCCAGTTTACTCCAGGTGCAATTGCACAGGGCATGCGGTCGATTGGATATCAAGATATTCCAGTTGATCAGTACAAGAAGACCTACATGACAAAGGTCTGGAGATATCTTGCTCACATTGTCATCGTCTGCTTATCCAGTCGCAAGGCAGGTCTTGAAGGAATGAAATTTTCGACTGCCTCTGCTATTCTTGCCCTGATCTACAACAAACCCTTCAACTTCTCCGGTTATATCTTCAGGGGTTTTGTGAACAATGCCTTGGATGCTAAGGATAAATTGGCTTTATATCCTCGGTTCACTCAGTTGCTACTCAATCATCTGCATCCGGACCTTCCAGTGGTCGCATCCTTCACTTTCAAGCAGACACCGATGAATACAAGGATCTACATCACTTGTACTACTTTTGCGAAGCAGGGACAGGAACCAGAACGTGAGGTTGATCTTTTCGGTCACATCGTGGATCCTGCTTATGTTCCTCTTCCTGGTGAGCAATTCAATGATCCAGCTCCTGAACAACCTATCCCTCAGCCTCCAGTGCAGCAGCCTCCGGTTCAACAACCTCCAGCTCAACAACCGCCAGTTCAGCCAGCTGTCGAAGATCCGGAGTTGGTGGATCTCGATCGTGAGATCGATGCTTATCGGCCACCTTCTCCACGTCCTGAATCTTCTAACCGAGGAAAAAGGCCTCGAGACACTTCGGACGTTGCTGATCCGAATCCTTTGGTCAGACGTTCTCGTACTTCCACCTCTACATCTTCTGAGCTCCCAAGGACTGAAACTCCGGTCACTCCTCATCCAGCCGTCATTCAGGAGCTCCTGGCAAAGATTGAAAAGATGCAGCAGTCTATGGAAGCTCAAGAATCAGTTTTTGAAGCTCAGGATGCCAGAATCTCTCACATTGAAAAAGAGAACGAAGAACTGAAGTCGAAGATTCTGCAGCTGGAAACCCAAGCCATTGCTTCGGGGGAGACAACCCAACCGGCCTTAGAATCAATTCCTAGGGTTTCCGCCGAGGGCGAAGAAAATGTAATTCCTGATGATGTAACAAATTCTGGTATTAATGAAACAACTCTTATTTTGGATTACATTATTGAGCAACCAGGGCAACCAAAACCGCTAGCTGTAGATTACACGTATTGTAATTTGACTTTCTTTCAATCTGCGGTTGACGATGACGGTCATGCGCCTGAAGAACCTTTTGACTTCAACTCCGCTAATAATGATGATGATGTTGATGTTGAACAAGAAGAGCTTAATCCTGATGAAGAATATACTGATCGTCCAGCTTATCCTCAAGAGGGTGTTGTATTATCTGATTCCTCAGACGATGAGTCAGGGCCAACGTTTAATTACGTACCAGGATCTACTTCTCAACCTGGTCCTGCTCAAGAATCGTCTGTACCCTCCAGTTCTTCACAAGCACAACCAGTCCCTGTTCGTGAATCAACAAATTATAATGACATTTTCCCTCTCGATACATCCGAATGTGTATCTTTTGACAAGGAAATGCCCATCAGAGAAAGGGATAACTGGTTTCCAAAAGGTAAAAATCCAGAACCTGCTCCAGTTAGATGCAAGAAATATCAGGTTGGTGGTGATTATTCAGGCCTGATAAAAAGCTGGAAGGTGAGTAAAGGGAGGTTGATGATTAAGAGACTTGACGGTATCCAGTACTTTCGTCGATCACTGAGGATATTGAGTACATCGCCAAAGCATGACATCGTTCGTCTCTCTCAGCTTCAGTTGATAAATCCTTACGAAGACGGAGTAGCTGATGTTATTCAAAAGGTCATGCGTGAGGAAATTAAACGAAAGAAATATCGTTACATCAAACCAATACTGGGTACAAGGTACACGTTCAAGAAGAAGCTCGATCCAAAGACCAAGCAGCCAATTGTAAGAGTTCACTATCCGCCTGCTCAATGTCTGACTGAAATCGCTCTGGAAACAGTTCCATTCAATCTACTGAAACGTTTTCATTACTGGGAACTGGATGTACACATTGGTGAAGCCGTCTTAGTTTATGTACTAGATTCAGAGCCTCAGACAGGATCTTTGTGGGGTCTACGAAAAGCCAACTTCAGAATATTTGACCCAATGAGCTTGATTAATATGTCCAGAAGTGACATGAAGAAGCTATTCGACAATCGGATTCGCTACAATCCAGGAAACGAGTTCAACTCTGTTTTAGCGAAACGATTTCAGAAAATCGTTGATATATGCTTCACCTTTGGCATACACGCTGGTGGAAACTTTCCACCTGGATGGGTTTGAAGACCAGACATCTGAAGACTGAAGAAAATTGAAGAATTTTTCGAAGACCAAGCTGAAGACACGGGGGAGTTTGTTGGTACATCAATGTGTGTCTGTCAGTTGGTCTCAGTCTGTAATAGTGTCTAAATTGTAATTACGTATCGAATAGTTTAAGTTCTAGTTTAATTACAATTTTTGTCATCATGCGACACAAGCACTGTGTCGCAGAAGCATTCTATGCGACACAAGACTTGTGTCGCAGAATCATCTCATGCGACACAATGCTTGTGTCGCAGAAGCCTTTCATGCGACACAAAGCTTGTGTCGCATACAGTTTGGTCCAGGCTATAAATAGAAGCTCGCCAGCTTCTGTTTATTGAGCCTCAACACAAAACACACACATAACACCTCCAAACTCAGAGAAAATATACTAGTTTGTGTTATTTTGATTATAGTATGTTTGTCAAAGTGTATGTATTGTTACCATCTCATTATATACAAAGTTATACACTTGTGTTTTGGTCATTTATTGTGTTAGTCTAGCATATATTTGTGTGTTTGATTTCCGCTTTAAATACACAAGTAAAACTACTCGATTTGGTCCGTATAAGTGGAACCTACAGCGCCCCCGACGCCCCACTTTTATTTAATCCGTTTTTAAACCTTAAAGTCAAAAAATTGATGGGCCCTGCGCCCCTCGGGTCACCATCGGCGCCCCACCCTCTCACACATGTCACCATCAGCGCCAACCCCCCTCACACATGTCACCATCGGTGCCCCCCTCACACATGTCACCATCGGCGCCTCACCCCCCTCACACATGTCACATCGGCGCCCCACCCTCTCACACACGTCACCATCATTAGCGCCGGGCCCATCAATTTTTTTTGACTAAAACGGATTAAATAAAGTGGGGTGCCGGGGGCGCCATGTTTGACGCCAGTCAATGGATTATTTTGTGAAAAGTGTTGTTCAAAGGATTATTTTGTTAAAAATGGTATGGTCAATGGATCAAATCCGTGATTTTCTCAATAAAATCTGAAGAACTCTCGTTTGATTATTTCGAATGTACATACATAAGTTTAAGCATTTTTGTAAATATAGTAAATGCTTAAAACCTAAATTATTGATTCCACTCATATTTTACACTTTTCATTTTGATATTTCATATTTGAGCTTATAATAATGATAATAATCATCATAATAATCTATTAAAATATACTTAAACCAAAATACCATGGGTGAATCCTGACCCTTCAATGGATTTTTACAATTCGATCCGACGATCTAAATTTAATTAAAAAAATTACACTTACCATTATTTAATTACTTTTTGTATTAAAAATTCTCCCATAATAAAATTGCGTTTTCTTTTTTCCTTGTGATAATCGGATTATTTCTACTTTCCTTAATTCTAATGAAATGGTATATAATTAAGAAATATTTTGTTATATTTTCGACAAAGACTATGTAACATGAAAAAGTTAATAGTCATTTTATTTTAAATACATAAACTATGAATTGTTAAGAATATTTCAATAAATAAATCTGAAAAAATTATTATTATTATTATTATTATTATTATTATTATTATTATTATTATTATTATTATTATTATTGAAATATAATAATTCAATTTTCTTTTAAGTTCCGATAAAATTAATTATTTGGCACACGAAAATGCATTTCACACAATGATTGATATACTCAAACATCGTAGCCCACGTTATCTCGGATCTTTGAAACAATAAAAAAAATATCAGTAAAACCGTTAGTAAATATTGAAAAAATATGTAACCACTATAAGAAACAAAAATACATACAACTTCAAACATATACTCCGGATTATTTTAAAATTATATTTATTACTTACAACATTTAATTTTATAATACAAAATAAATAAAACAACCTTCTCACCTGTATTTTTATATTAACACAATACATATATACAATATGACACTTTACATGTAACACACAAAATTGATATCCAATTTTATCTTTAAAAAAACATAATTAACTTAACATCTAAAAAACTTAAATTATAAAAATCTTCAAATACAAACTTGAATAATATTTATATTAATTAGAATTGCCCGCATTGTCGCGGGTCTTTTATCTAGTAATAATAATAACTATAATAATATCTATATAAGAGTTATTTAGCTTATTTGATCCGACATGGGCGAATATGGGCTTTTGATTTTTTTTATTTTTCATTCGAGTATGAATAGTTTGACAAACCTCATTTTCGTTCCTCCATTGAAAATTGCTATAAAACCTCTAACCGAAAAAGAATCCCACAACTTTCTATATCACTACTCTTTTCATGTGTACAATTCCATTCGATTACGATAACATTACAATATTCTCTCGTGCTCTTAGTCAATCCTATGACGATAAGGAGTGTATTAGTTTTTTATTTTTCTTTCAAACGTGAACACCATAAACACCAAACGCCGGGTCAGTGTTGATTGTCAAGGTTGAGAGCTCTACACTCTATTGAGCAAATTGCTCCTTTGCAACGGTATGCTTCTTTTTCCTCGAGCATTTCAAAAAAAAAAATCTACAAGATATGCGTTTTAGAAAACACTGTTTCTTTTTCTTTTTCTTTTTTTTAATTCCACGAGATAATAACGCAAGTTAATGCAAACTTTCAACAATACTAGATAATTATTTTGGGTCTTTTGCCCAAGTTAAGTACGAGTTCTACCCACATGAGTTATTTATAAGAACCAAAAAAAACAATATTTGAACAGTGATATATGTTCAGTTTCTCTTACAAGCTCAAAATGATTTACTGGACATACCAGTTGGTAGGATTCAAAATTATGACATCTACTATTTATACAAAAGTTCAGTTGGGTAGTACATGCTAAAGTAAACAAAATAAGTCAACAAGAACAAATGATCAACATAAATGATTTCTGTTCATGTGGTGCATTAGGCTGCTTCCGTTTTTCCCTTCCATCTCACCACCATATGTACAATTGCCATCGACAATCAAGTCAAACCTGAAAGTTTACTTCTTCACCCCCGGAGAACCTTAACACCAGCATTTCCCATAAACTCAACATCCTTGTCAATGCTAAAATGAAAGTCTGTCATGTCCACTTCAATAACTGCTATTGTGTTATCTTCATCAACAATATAATCATCGTCATTCTCATCATCCCCCTCTTCTTGGTTTTGATCAACAGCTTCTTCTTCATCATTTGATTCAAAGTCAAAGAATGGGTCAAAATCATTGTCTACTGCTTCACCATATCTAGTGTTGTCATCCATATACACTGGTTGGTTTTGATCTACACCAGTACATTGACTCATATCAATTACAGTTGGTTGACTGTCACCAACATTTGGTTGACTTTCACTCACAAGTGGTTGACTTTCACTCACATTTGGCTTACTCACGTGTTTGTGACTTTCACTAACATTTGGTTCACTTTCACTCATAATTGTGTCACTGCCACTCACATTCCATTCAAGTTGAAGTTGCTTATTGGCACTAGGCAGCATATGACCAACCTTTTTCCCCTTTGTAGCCTTTGTATTCTCACTCTGTTGTGGCATGCTTTCCTTAAGTTCCTGTATTACTACTTTATTTTGATTTGGACTATATTTGCATATCACTCCAGTTTTTTCATGTTCATTATACACAGAAATCTCCTTATGCCTCCCCACATACTGGCCCAAATTATGGATATCTATATCAGTCCCTAAAGGTTCCAACCCATAATCTAATATGGTCAATGGTCTTTGAAAATGGTAAATCATAACAGAGAAACCATCATACCCTAAATCCTCCATTATATCATTAATCTCAAGCACAGAAAAAGTGTCAATATCAATAGCATCGACATAAGTAACTTTACCATTTACGTACCTCCTCCCTGGTGGATCCGTAAAAACTCCACCATGATGCAGCTTAATTGAAAACTGAGATAGATATTGACCTATGACAGCAAAAATTTTAAAAATTTCTGTTAAACATAAGATTTCATTCAAAATACATACAATAATTATACAATTACAATGGATTGCTCGTACCGTATAGTGTCACCAAATCAAATTCTTCATTTGCTTTCCGTATAGTATACAACTTCGACACCATTGTTGAATCAGACAGATTATTGTTGAAAAGTGATTCTAGGGTTTTGACGAGGGTTGTTTCATCGGGCGCGAAAAGTGATCAATTTTGTGGGGTTGACGGGGGTGGGTGGATGGGGTATTAAATGGAAAAGGGTGCGTCAAATTACCGAAATACCCTCACATGCCGTGCACGTGACTAGTTTTGACGGTGCTGGGTAACGCCCGTTAGAGCGAGGGACTTCCAGTGAAACAACGTGCAACCACAGGGACGACCAATGTCAAAAAAAAGTTGCAGGGACGACCAGTGTAATTTTAGGCAAACCACAGGGACGACCCGTGTAATTTTCTCTTTACTTAATTTAAAGTGTTGCGTTTAGGGTTTAAGGTTTGGGGTTTATGGGTTAGGGATTTGGGTTTGGGGTTTCACCCCGAAACCCCAAACCCTAACCCTAACCCCTAAACCCCAAACCCTAAACCCTAAACGCTTTACAAAACTCTAAACCCTAACTCATACTAAACCCTAAACCATGCTAAACCCTAAACCCTAACCCTAAACCCTACAAAACCCTAACCCTAAATCCTAAACCCTAAACCCTAGCCCTAAGCCTAACCACAAATCAAATGTACAACCAATCAATAACACATGTATTACTAATTTGTAAAACCCACCAAAAAATGAAAAAAAATAAAGTTGTCAAAAGTATGCCTTGAGGGACGGAAAATCGAAGAGGGGAAAACGCTGAATTTTATGGTGCAATTTTCATAATTTTTCGACTTACCCTTTGTGAGATATTTGAGTTTCAAAAATGTGGGGGAAATGGGTATTTGATGAAAATGAGTGGTTGAGATTAATTCCCCTATTCTCACTCAAAATTGATGTACTAATTTGAACTCTACACTAAAAAGTTAATAGCATTTGTAAACTATATGGTATAAGTTTATAAGCATATTGTGTGTTATTTATACCAACTTACCATCTCCTATAATCCAAATTTTTGGTTCAATGCATTGCATTAACATCCCACGAAATATGAAGAAGCAAAAGTTCCTAATGATGTACGCCATCTGACCTCAGCCTACACCACATAAAGTGGCCTCGGGTTCATACCGATCCTGGACTCGGATAGTATCCGCTGTCAGCTCTAGCAGCCCTCGGCACGGACGACAGACTGCACTAAGTATCACGACTCCGGATCCGTGCCGAACCTAGATCCGGATAACATCTTAGCCCGGCTCTTTTAGCTCTCGTCACGGACGCTAGTGCCCAGGTCAGGACGTGAACTCGGATACGTTCCGTGCCGGACCGCGGCACTTGCCACTCTATCAACATAACAACGGTACGGCTGCAAGATGACAAAGCAGGCCCGGCATTCTCTGACAGAAGTACAATCTGCGACCGTTATATTCAGGTACGACTAGCATGGCCTGGCCATTAACCTGGTCGCCGCATCTGATTGGTCCACGTCATCCGGCACACAGTAAATGTCATCTTCGCCCACGACCGAGCTTCCACGTCAGCGATCCACGCAGGAAGTGTCGTGCTCCCCCACGACCAAACCCTCCACGTCAGCTTAGGGTCTGGGTATAGATACTAGTGTTATGCTTTCATTTCAAGACAACACCTCATAAATCCACAGAGTTATTCCTCACGAATTGCTCTCCAAGAATTAGGCTTTCACCACCCTCGATTGACTTAGTCTCGATTCTGGATTTGCACGTTAATCGGAGTGTGACAAGCTTAATTCCTCATACATCATCATCACCATTGTACTTAAGTGTTTTTACCCTTGAACAATTGGCGCCATCCACGGTTGATTTACCATAATACGACCACTTTTTAGCCATCCGTACGCCGGAAAACTTTCCGACACAATAGTTAACACTAAGTCTATTGATGGTGGCGACGGTGCTAATCCTGACCAACCACCACCACCACCTTTCTCCGATCAATCCCCCCCGACCACCGTCGTTTGCACGACGGTGAGCAACAGGATTGATCCACGGCAGTTGGTCTTCAATCAGAATGATGCTGACTCTGATAACAGGCCACCGCCGGAGTGTACACCACAAAACACATCTTCAACGCCCAAATCCATTTCCAATGCTGAAGCCCAACGCATGTTGGCAGAAATGGGTTTCGTAGTAACGCCCGAGCGGCAGCCTCCACTGCCGTCTCCGCCGCGTCGGAATGTGCCCCCGCCACTGGTGCACCAAGGTGGAATAGACAGGGCCGCAAGCCGCAAAATGCTGGCTGAATTGATCCTTAGCGCCGCTCCACCGGGCGCTATGCCGGCATACTCTGATGAGTCGGCAACAGATAGCTTAATAGCAAATTTTTATTCCACCATACAGGGTGAGAAGGTGAAGAAGCCGGTGCCCGTCTCCACCACCACGGCCAGGTTCAATGCAAAGATCGCGAACCATCCGTTGCCTGCGAAGCTCACTATTCCGTTGACAATCGGTACCTACTCAGGCTACTCAGACCTCGAAGACTTCTTACAACGGTTTAAAGGTGCCATAAAAACAGAACATTGGGAGGACGCTGTGGCTTGCCACATGTTCCCTCAGGTGCTACAGGGTAACGCCCGCGGTTGGTTCGAGAAACTGCCGGCGGGTAGCGTTGCTAGCTATGCCGATCTCAGGTTTAAATTCTTACAACAATACCACAATCTGAAGCAGCACACGCTCACCCATCTCGACGTCTTCGAGATCAAGCAGGGTAGCCATGAGACACTTAGTGATTTCATCACTCGTTACACAACGGAGTGTCAGAAGATCAACGAGCTGCCCCCAAGTCAACAAATTGACGGTTTCATCTACGGCATCATCAAGGAAAGGTATCCCACACTGTACTATTGGTTGAAGAGGAAGTTACCAACAGTGTATTCCGAGGCCGTCGCCATGGCTCGGGACTACTTACGTTCGGGAGAAGACAAAGATCTGCACACAACGCCGGGCCGGGACTCGCACCGGATCGAGCATGACCGTCCCCCGGCACGCCATCATGAGGGTGGGTCCGGATCCGGCCGGCGCGACAACCAGAGACGGGACTTCCGTCGCGACACACGACACGATAACCGCCATGGTGACCATCGCGAGGCGACTCGTCGTCAGCCATATGATAAGAATTCTCTGCTGACTTCGCTCACCAAGTCACCGAAAGAAATACTACTCACCGAGACGGTGGCACGGAGTGCGTTTAACCCTCCGCCTCCAATGGAACATCGTGACGTTCCCAAAAACGGAAAGTATTGTGATTTCCATGAGAAATACGGGCACGATACTGATGATTGTAGACAACTGAAAAAGGAGATCAAGGCAGCCATCCAGGCCGGCAAGCTCAACCATTTGCTACCTGGAAAGAAGTTCAAGAAAGCAGACGGCACCAAAACTTACGGTTGGCAGCGGAAAGACGATCCTCGGGATCCTCCGGATGCCGTCATCCACATGATTCAGGCTGCGCGGCCAAGCTTGAAACGGAAAGCAGAAACATTACAAGATTGGCAGCTGGCACCCATATCATTCCCACCTCTGCGGAGTTCTGTCCTCCCAGAGCCTGTTGTTATCTCGGCGCGTATCGGAAACTGCCAGGTTTCCAGGGTGTACACTGATACAGGCAGCGCCGTCGAGGTAATGTATGAACACTGCTTCCTGCAGTTGCCGCAACTCATACAGGGAAGGTTGCAGGAACCCCTGTCTCCGCTGTCCAGGTATGCCAACGACACTAAGTGGCCAATCGGCAGGCTTGTCTTGGATGTCACGTTGGGCGAATACCCGTACTGTCGGACCACTGAACTGGAATTTGTCATCATGCACGCCCCGTCCAGATTTAATGTGCTCCTAGGCCGCACCGCTCTCCATAAATTTGGAGCCATCACCTCAACTGTCCATGGGTTAATGAAATTCCCAACTCCGGCAGGCATTGCCACTTTGCAAACAGCAGGCACCGCTATACCCGTATGTGCTCAGGCATCAAAGGCGGCTCCGGGCCCGTTCACCATGACTAGCGACGAGCTAGTGGCTGTCAATCCCAGGTTCCCAGAACAGAAAGTCCGGGTCGGCCTTGCCTTGAGCCCGCCAACACGGCTCAGACATTGTGAAATCCTGGCAAGTAACACGGATGTCTTCGCTTGGCAAGACTCCGAAATGACCGGCGTGCCGCGGTCAATTACTGAGCATAGGCTAAACGTCAATACGAACATCACCCCGGTCAGGCAGAAGAAGAGGGGCATGGCCCCTGACCGGAGTCGTTTTATTTGTGAAGAGGTTAACAAGTTGGTTCACGCCGGCATCATGCGTGAGGTTCAGTATCAGACATGGGTTGCCAACCCCGTCCTTGTCAAAAAATCTGACGGCTCGTGGCGGATGTGTGCTGACTTTAAGGATATCAACAAGGCATGCCCGAAGGACAACTACCCACTCCCTGAGATTGACTGGAAGGTTGAGTCCTTGTCCGGGTTCAGGTTCAAATGTTTCTTGGATGCCTACAAGGGGTACCACCAGATATTGATGGCTGAGGACGACGAAGAAAAAACAGCATTTCATATGGACCAAGACATTTTTTGCTACACTAAAATGTCATTCGGTCTCAAGAATGCAGGAGCCACGTACCAGCGTGTCGTCGACGACGCTTTTAAAACACAAATTGGGCGCAACTTAGAGGCATACGTTGACGACATCGTCATCAAAAGCAACGTCGAGTCCCAGTTACTCACGGATATTCTAGAAATGTTCACCTCACTGCGGAAAATCAATATGAAGCTCAACCCGGCCAAGTGTTCATTTGGCATGGAAGAAGGCAAATTCCTTGGGCACATGGTGACCCCGAGAGGCATTAAGGCGAATCCAAAGAAAATTCAAGCAATCGCCGACATGGTGTCCCCACAAAACAAAAAAGACGTGCAGAGCCTTAATGGAAAGCTAGCGGCCTTGGCTCGTTTCCTCTCCAAGGCTTCTGAACGATCATTGCCGTTCTTTGACACGCTCAAAGGTTGCATAAATAAAAAGGATTTCTCCTGGACGCCGGAGGCTGAGCAAGCGTTCCAGGACATGAAGACGTTCTTGACAGAATTACCAACTCTTACAGCCCCCATTCCTGGCGAAACGCTTACGCTGTACTTGGCAGCATCTCGGTGCGATGTTAGCTCCGTACTCATAGCTATGCGCGATAAAACACAGATGCCGGTATACTTTGTTAGTCGCGCCCTGCAGCCGGGAGAGCTGAACTACTCACCAATTGAGAAACTTGTGCTTGCATTGGTACACTCAGCACGGCGTCTGCGCCGGTATTTTCAGGGTCATCCGGTCACATTCCTCACAGACCAGCCAATCAAGCAAGTACTCTCAAAGCCGGAAATCTCGGGCCAGCTGGCCACATGGGCAATTGAATTGGGCGAACACGAAATCACGTTTTGCCCCCGGAGCGCGATCAAGGGTCAAGTAATGGCTTATTTCCTTGCTGAGCTTCCGGAGGGGGGTAGAGGCTAGGTGCACCTAGGCTACCCCTACCCGCGAAAAGCCAGCCACATGGGAATTGTTTACTGATGGGGCCTCAAGCTCAGAAGGTGCCGGTGCCGGACTCATACTCATCAGTCCTGATGGGGAAGAGCACACTTACGCTCTTCGTTTTGGCTTCCCCGCCTCCAACAATGAGGCCGAGTATGAAGCGTTGTTGTCCGGTATCCGGGTTGCAGTTGAAATGGACATTAAGGACCTCAGGGTAAATGTCATCTTCGCCCACGACCGAGCTTCCAAGTCAGCGATCCACGCAGGAAGTGTCGTGCTCCCCCACGACCAAACCCTCCACGTCAGCTTAGGGTTTGGGTATAAATACTAGTGTTATGCTTTCATTTCAAGACAACACCTCATAAATCCACATAGTTATTCCTCACGAATTGCTCTCCAAGAATTAGGCTTTCACCACCCTCGATTAACTTAGTCTCGATTCTGGGTTTGCACGTTAATCGGAGTGTGACAAGCTTAATTACTCATACATCATCATCACCATTGTACTTAAGTGTTTTTACGCTTGAACAGTTCCCATGTAAAAATATTAATCAAAATAATACTTACTGTTTTACACTTTCTTTTCCAATTTTTTTTTTTTTTTTTTTTTTTTTGTCATATTGATGAAGATAATTAAAGATTAAAGAATATCAATAAAATCTGAAGAACTCTCGTTTGACCATTTCGAATGTGCATACATAAGTTTAAGCATTTTTGTAAATATAGTAAATGCTAAAAACCTAAATTATTGATTCCACTCATATTTTACACTTTTCATTTTGATATTTCATATTTGAGCTTATAATAATGATAATAATCATCATAATATATAAAATATATTTAAACCAAAATACCATGGGTGAATCCTGACCCTTCAATGGATTTTTATAATTCGATCCGACGATCTAAATTTAATTAAAAAAATTACACTTACCATTATTTAATTACTTTTTGTATTAAAAATTCTGCCATAATAAAATTGCATTTCAATTTTTCCTTGTGATAATCGGATTATTTCTACTTTCCTTATTTCTAATGAGATGGAATATAATTAAGAAATATTTTGTTATATTTTCGACAAAGACTATGTAACATGAAAAAGTTAATAGTCATTTTATTTTAAATTCATAAACTATGAATTGTTGAGAATATTTCAATAAATAAATCTGAAAAAATTAGTATTATTAGTATTATTATAAATTATAAAATATAATAATTCAATTTTCTTTTAAGTTCCGATAAAATTAATTATTTGGCACACGAAAATGCATTTCACACAACGATTGATATACTCAAACATCGTAGCCTACGTTATTTCATATCTTTGAATCAATAAAAAAAATATCAGTAAAACCGTTAATAAATATTGAAAAATTATGTAACCACTATAAGAAACAAAAATACATACAACTTCAAACATATACTCCGGATTATTTTAAAATTATATTTATTACTTACAACATTTAATTTTATAATACAAAATAAATAAAAAAACCTTCTCACCTGTATTTTTATATTAACACAATACATATATACAATATGACACTTTACATGTAACACACAAAATTGGTATCCAATTTTATCTTTAAAAAAACATAATTAACTTAACATCTAAAAAACTTAAATTATAAAAATCTTCAAATACAAACTTGAATAATATTTATATTAATTAGAATTGCCCGCATTGTCGCGGGTCTTTTATCTAGTAATAATAATAACAATAATAATATCTATATAAGAGTTATTTAGCTTATTTGATCCGACATGGGCGAATATAGGCTTTTGATTTTTTTTATTTTTCATTCGAGTATGAATAGTTTGACAAACCTCATTTTCGTTCCTCCACTTAAAATTGCTATAAAACCTCTAACCGAAAAAGAATCCCACAACTTTCTATATTACTACTCTTTTCATGTGTACAATTCCATTCGATTACGATAACATTACAATATTCTCTCGTGCTCTTTGTCAATCCTATGACGATAAGGAGTGTATTAGTTTTTTATTTTTCTTTCAAACGTGAACACCATCAACACCAAACGCCGGGTCAGTGTTGATTGTCAAGGTTGAGAGCTCCACACTCTATTGAGCAAATTGCTCCTTTGCAACGGTATGCTTCTTTTTCCTCGAGCATTTCAAAAAAAAAAAATCCACAAGATATGCGTTTTAGAAAACATTGTTTCTTCTTTTTTTTTTTTTAATTCCACGAGATAATTACACAAGTTAATGCAAACTTTCAACAATACTAGATAATTATTTTGGGTCTTTTGCCCAAGTTAATTACGAGTTCTACCCACATGAGTTATTTATAAGAACCAAAAAAAACAATATTTGAACAGTGATATCTGTTCAGTTTCTCTTACAAGCTCAAAATGATTTACTGGACATACCAGTTGGTAGGATTCAAAATTATGACATCTAAATAATAACTTTTAACTATTTGTACAAAAGTTCAGTTGGGTAGTACATGCTAAAGTAAACAAAATAAGTCAACAAGAACAAATGATCAACAGAAATGATTTCTGTTCATGTGGTGCATTAGGCTGCTTCCGTTTTTCCCTTCCATCTCACCACCATATGTACAATTGCCATCGACAATCATGTCAAACCTGAAAGTTTACTTCTTCACCCCCAGGGAACACCATTTCTTCCACATCAACGCTCTGCACCCAAAAATAAAAAAAGATTAAACGGGTATTGTCAGAACCAAGATAATCATCATTCTCAAGTTTCCATGATAATTTCCTGCTTGACTCTAGGATCGTATTAACGTTGACCACCATGGTCCAAACAAAGTCAAAGTACTTACTAGCCCATGGTTCCAAACCCACATAAGATAAATTGATAATTGCATCTAAAGAGGGCAAGTTTAACTCATTTATAAAAAAAAGGATCAATTCGGGTTAAGTTTTACTGCCAACAAGGGAGATTTTAGATTACCAGAAAAAACGGGTCAAAAAGTTCAAAAACTTACCTGGAATATACTCAAGTATTTTACAGACACCTAAATTCATCTATTAAAAAGCAATTTAATCATTATTCTTTTTCTTTTTTTTTTAATTTTTTTTGTTAATAATATTTCACATACTAATTATTGATCAACAAAAAACGTTGGTGGGTCAACCAGATTCAGCCCGTTTCGACACAACTAAAAACTATACACATAACAACCCATCTGACCCATCATATTGCTGCCTAAACTTGCCTCCAAGGAAGTAAAGAGAGAACATACCACTGCTGATTTTTTCTGAATTCAGTAAGGACAGGATATATGTTCTCAAAAGCCGTATAAGTCTCGTCTCTGACCTGAAAGATCAATATAGATGAGGAACATAATCAAAACATTCAAAGACTCCCTCTGGAATGTTTAAGAGTGGTTAAGTCATCAGACCTTGGCTCCTGTAAGAACAATTTTCCCCGAAACAAAGATAAGCAGAACAATTTTTGGTTGTTTCATTCGATATATCAGTCCCGGGAACAGTTCAGGTTCATACTGTATTATGACAAAAGAGACATGAGTGTAAAGCATAATAAATCAGAAAAATGAGCTAACAGATTTTAGTCTGTGTTCTAAAGTTTTTTGTCCGATCTTATTTAATTTTAATAAAGCACTTAAAGAGGTTGTATACATTAAAACTAAACTTTTACAAGGTTGTTTTTCTAAGTAAATTTTTTACTTGTACGGCAGTTGTACCCAGTTGACCCAATATACAAATGTAACCCAAATCAACTCAATCAAATATAATGGGTCGAAATTGCCACCTCCAACTAACACTGTAGGTGATGGAATATTTTCACACGAACTCACACTAGAAAAGGCACCGTGAGAGTACGCAAGGCCTTCAAGTCTAATGGGAAATTTAACATCACATGAGCCTACGATGTTCTGAATCTTGAAATCCTACAAGTCACCATAAAAAAATAGATTGGGTTAATATAGTTGATAAATCATACCTAAAATTATACTAAGTAACATAGAAGAACAACCGACGAAGGTACAAGTAGATGATTAGAGAACGATTCGTGATTACCTTAAATTTGGCTGGGAACCCAAGTTTTTGAATGATCCGGGCATACTGTAGAACCAACATCATGAACAAGATGATAAGAACAAAATACAAACAAAAACTGATGTTGCCATGTTACAATCTTAGCATGAAATTATTCCATAGAGATTAGAATATTTTTAATTTTGAAATGTATTAAGAGAAGTAAAGAGTTATCTTTTGACAGAGCTTAAAGCTCAAATTACGTATTTGCTTGCTCTACATGTCACATAAACTGATGCATGTCTTTACTTTGTTTTGACAAGGGTATTTAAGACACTTGACTAGGAGACTAGTAGTCAAATCATTTCCATAAAATTAAGTGTTCAGTTAATATATTCTAGTTTTTGTGAACTAAAGGGAGCACTAAGTAGATATATAAGATAAATGTTTGACATATATAAGTAAAAGGTCATGCTCTTGAGGACCTTCCGTGCTGCCAGTTTTGACTGCTGTTCACTCTTGGCTCCTGTACACACCTGCAAAAAAAGTCGATATCGAATTAACAATCATTGGAACTCTTAACTCCTACTCAAGTAATTGAAAATTAAAATTCTATGCTAATCAAGGTTATTTACGGACGTGTTTATACATAATATAAAAGACAACACACTTCCATTATTTGTAACTGACTAACTGTTGATATTTAATGTCATAAAAGTTCTTAAACCATATAAGCCACCTAATCAGTACTTCTATTACATATTAAAAAAGAGAAAATGATCCGTAATGTTAACATTACGCAAGCATGCATAATGTTAGTGAGAATGAGGGATCATTTATGTACATTTGAGAAAGTTAGTGATCAAACTGTAAATAATCTTCTTCCTTTTAGCCTTAACATTACCTTAGATAATGTTAACATTACATATGCTTTCCCCATTAAAGAATGAAGTTTGGATATGTGTTTTGAAAGTGAAATATGTGAACTGAAGAAACAAAATCATATGATAACTACTAACAAGTTTGACTAATAGTACAGAATAGGGATAGGTAGGTAATTTTACAGATATTTCAAGAACCAGTTCGGGTAATTCGATCCTAAATGATTATGATAAAATCAGGGTATAACATGGTTGAGAAAAGAATCATGACTAATGTACCCAGATTACTTTCATATAGTAAGTAAAAAGTACGAATTTTTTTGCATACAAAAATAATATAAAGTTCCAGTAGGGTATTTATACGAAAAGCCAAAATGGAGACTCACCATTTTTCCAGAAGCAAAAATCAAAGCCGTTGTTTTTGGTTCTCTTATCCTCATGATTACGGCGGCAAAACGCTGAATAAAAATTATAATAAATGAATATATCATCTCAACAATCAAAACTTGCCATGTTATAAGAAGCTAGTGAATAACCACTTTATATCTACTCCCTAACAACCTAAACTAGAAAACTGACGACAGAAAGACAGCATTGAAATGAAATCTTAGACATCTATATCATCATGCCGTAATATGAACAAAAACAGTACACATTAGATTCCATCATTTATATAGTTACTTCTTCATTAGTGAATGCTTCTGTATACACTAGAGCACTTACTTCATTAAATGAAGGTTATTGCTAACTCGTATAGTTCTTTTTACACTGCAAATTTGAACTGAACCATAAACCGAAGTATTATGTTTTGAAAGGCTCTTTCAGCAAATGTCTGCTTTAAGAACAACTTGGACTAAGAAACTACGTCTTTCTTTTAGTTTTCTTTTAGCAAAATTACTATTCACTAATATCCAGGATATTTAGTGTATACTTAAACTAAACAGTCTATTTTTTAGTAACAAGAACGTGACTACAGAAATATACACATAAAATTTTTATTTATTTCCATCTTGTAAAGATAAACAAAGAAGAAACTGCTTCATCACCACTATCTATATGCATACAATTAAAACATATACATCACGTAGAATAAAAAAGCTTATGCCTTAGGGTTATATTCTGCATTACGAGCTTGTAGTGCAATTGCCTTCAGGTCTAGCTTGCAATCGAGATTGACAGTAGACACGATATTCCTGCATATAAGAAAATTATCATCCATTAGCAGCACTACACCAACAATAGCAGATTTCGGTCACATGAGAAACATTAGACACAACAAAAGTGAATATGAAACACCAAATTATATTCACATGTAAGAAGTAAAAATAATTCAACTGATCAACCTTATAGCAAGCAATCCTTGCAAAATAGGAATGTAAAACACAAGAAATATTCAAGTGAGGTACAGAATCACAAAAGTTGTGTTGTTCCATTAACCATCAACTATGGAAATTGATAAATACAACATTAAGATTGTTACATACACCACATTGTACAACAGTTGTAGCTTTTACTGTACAAGTATGCAAAAGCATAAGTATGGTGTATGAAACAATTTTCATGTTGTATTTATCAGCTCCCATCAACTATCGCCTGATTATATATATATAAGCATAAAAACCTTTAAACTCAACATGTATTTACTGACATAACGGGTAGATAGAAAATTCAAGGGAAACTTCATAGACTTGGACAATACAATTTATTCAGATATACAAATATAATGGCGATTAACAAAGTATTCCCATTTTCTCGCGAAATTTGTACAATTTACTAAATTATTTCCACATCTATACTTAAGACGATTTGACTTTCGATTAATAATTTTAAACATCATAATTGGCTGTCATTTCAGACAAATGTTACATAATTTCATTGTTTACCTAACAGACAACATCCAATAGTCTGGTTATTGTTATAACACATAGCGAAAAACCTTACGGCTCGCTTTCACCCCTAAAAACAATCTGTTACACACCAAGTAACCCAAACATATGGTGATAATGATGAAGATAATAGAACTACTTACTGAAGAGTAGGAACAATTCCTGATGGATGCTTAGAAAGATCAACTGGTTGGCTACCCTCCAACACTTGATCTGCCATAAATCCCTTTTACTGTTTTACACATAAATCAAAGTCAAATCTTTTAGTATACGCGAATTCCAAATAGCCAACTAAACTATACACCAAAAGTTTTAACCAACAAATGACCAATTTTCAGGAAGAAAAAAAAACTGAAACTTTACTAAGATAAAATTTCAAGAATCAGTCACTATTAGTACTTGTTTTTCAAGTTTTAATAAATTACAATAGTTAAACTTCAATTCATAAGTAGATTAACAAAAACCCCAAAAATCTGAATAACAATTTCTAGTGATTAACCTTTTAGGATTTGTAATCTCAGTTAGGGTTTGTTCCGATGTGCAAACAAATAATTGAATCAAGAATCAAGATAGGATGAAAATTTATGTAATTGGAGACAAGGGTTTAAATAAAAACGCGGTGAAAATTTTAAAAAGTTGTGGCTTTTATATGAAAAGATTAAGATTATATAGGTTTTGTAGAGAGGGATTTGAGACCAGAAAAGATATGAGAGCGTTTGATCTTGAGGCGGTGACTTTGTGCTGTGGGTGGATGATATTTGTGTTTGGGGTTTTATAAGGTATTTATAGGGTTCCTGAAGTACCCTTTTGTGAGTTTTTAATGGGTGTTGAATAATGGGTATAATTGTAAATTGGGGTTATATGTGGGTCAGGATTGTTGGATTTAACCAATAGTAATCTGACACGTCATGCTTTTGGGCTGGGCTGGGAGTCGGCATGATTTGGGCTAAGAGAGTGAGTATTCATGGGCTTTTGTGTATTTGGATTGGAAAAACTTAGAAGATGATCATTATTTAATATTTAATATTGAAGTTTGCATTTTTTTCAGTCAGGGGCCTCTATTATTTTTCGTTCATCCAAATTAATGAACTTATTAAACATGATATTTAAAATACCTTCTCAAAATATATGTTTAGATTATTTGACTTATCAAACATAGTTAGCTAATAAAAGTTATGTATTATGACACTCAGTTAACCACTAATTTTTTTTCAAAACCATATAAATAGCATATCTGTTAAATTCAACGATTTAAGTAAAAAGAAAATAGTAAATCAATTTTATTGAACTAAAAAGTAAAATACAATAACAAAGATATGTATTAACCAGTTCAAATGTGATTGAAACATCTAAAAATATCAAAACATGTGTATCAAACAATTTAAAAAAGTAAACATATTTCTAAACACATTTACTATTTCTTTATTTATGGGTATAAGAGCATCCACAATATACATTTTGACATAGCTTTTTCCAAAACTTTTCTTGTAAAGCTTTTTTTATAAAAAACTTTTGTTCCATCAATAAAAAGGCGTTTCGCATATATAAATACTATTAAAAAGTATAAAAATAAGAATGAAAGGGTCATAAAAACTTGAGATTTAAAAAGCTTTTGCATTATCTCTCCTAATTATTTTTGTACTTTCTCATATTTTATGGATCTTGATATTTACACAGGGAGAATTGTTTCATCCACATGAAGTTTGATAAGAATTGTTTTCAACTGCCTATGTACAAAGTGAAAACACATGTGGCAAAATCATTGCCCATATTTTATATATGTAAATAGTTTTTTATTGATGGAGCAAAAAATTTTTATAAAAAAAGCTTTACAAGAAAAGATTTAGAAAAAACTATGTAAAAATATACATCAGAGATAGGGTTGTTGACGAGTCGAGCATTTAACGAGCTATTCGAGTTCGAGCTCATTTGACTCAAATTCGAGTTCGACAATATTTGAACACTAGTCGAGCTCGAACAAAAAATACTATTCGATTAACTTTACGAGTCGAGTAAAAAAAATTGATGGTCGACTCGGCTCGTTCGGAAGCTCGTTTAGTTTTGAGTCAAATGAGATATTCGAGTCGAACGAGTCGAGTTTATATAAGAATATTGTATATTTGGAACTTTAAATATATGTAACTAATAAACTCAAACTTAGCCGTCAAATATACATGAGTTTATTCGAGTTTGATTTCGAGCTATGGAATAATTTTATCGATCCCAAGTTCATAAACAAGCAAATTGCGCTTGAAATGTTGGTTCATAAAAACATTTTCCCATTAAATGAAACGCGCATCTAATTTGAGCTCGAACAACAGAAAATTATTCAATCTCGAGTTCGAACATAATTTTTATAACTTAGTCGAATTCGAGTCGAACTCGAACTGAGTAATTAGTAAACGAGTCGAACTCAATGATTCTGATATTCGATTCGATTCAGATCGGTAACAGCCCTAATCAGAGATGCTAACATCTTTCCATTTGACTCTACAAAATGTTAGGTGATCTTGAAGGTCTTTTTGAACATAAGTTACACCTGCAGTCTTTGAAGTTTATATATTTAGTATATACAAGACTAGTGACTCATTTTACCAAGCTACACGGATTATCTCCCCTTACTTTTATTTTTTTATTTCTTTTATGATAGATCACCTTAAAAAAAAACTTGAAAATAGGGCCTTTAACCGAAACCAAAAATAGAAACAACCAACAAGAAGAGAAGAAACTATAGAGTTCCCGCGCTCAATTCATAAACACAGCCATGGAAATAACAACCATGGCATAAGGCATAAGCAACACAATTACATGCACAATTACTTAAAACCCCACAACAAAACCATTCACAAACCCTAACCAAAGTCTTCAATTTCACTGCTTTATCACCATCAGGCAACCTTACATACGCACGCCACATTCTCAACTCAATTCAAACCCCATCATCAAATTCCTATTTCCACAATACCATGATCCGAGCTTATTCGGACTCACCCGACCCGTTTCAATCGATATCCCTTTTCCTCACATGGCATAGTAACTTTAATAATGACCCATTTATCCAATACCTGATAGGTTTACTTTCCCTTTTGTATCCAAACCTTGTTCTAAGTTGAAGTAAAAAAGATTCGGTAGACAGTTACACGGGTTGGTATTCAAGTCCGGGTTTGGTCCGGATACTTATATTCAAAACGCTTTGATTAGTTATTACTCGAGTTGCGGCGAAATGTGGTGTGCACGTCAGGTGTTTGATAAAATGTCTGACAGAGATGTGGTTTCTTGGACGCCGGTGATTAATGGGTTTGTTGAGAATAAATGACACGTTGAGGGGTTACGTTTGTTTGAGAAGATGGAAACGGAAGGGTTCGAGCCAAATAGTGCTACTGTTGTTTCAGTACTTAGAGCTTGTGCGGAGACTGGAGCGCTGAGTGTTGGCGTGAAGTTGAATGAGATTGTTGAAAGTAGAGGGAGTAAGTTGAAAATGAATGTTGTCACTGGTCTTATTGATATGTACTCGAAATGTGGTTGTCTCGATAGTGCTATACGGATTTTTAATGAGGATGTTGATAGAGATGTTTATGTTTGGACTGCAATCATATCGGGCCTTGCGAGCCATGGGCGGTGTAAGGAAGCGATTGAGTTGTTTGAACGTATGGAGAGCGTTGAGTTGAATCCCGATGAGAAGACAATGACTGCTGTGTTATCGGCTTGTAGAAATATGGGCTGGGTTGATGAAGGCTTAGCGTATTTTGAAAAAATCAAGAAAGTATATAAATTTAGACCGACACAACATTATGGGTGTGTAGTGGACTTGCTTGCTCGAGACGGGCGACTAGATGATGCTGAACAGTTTATCAAATCGATGACTATTGAGCTCGATGCTGTGTTGTGGAGATCTTTGATATGAGGTTGTAAAGTTAATGGGGATACCGAGAGATTAGAACGTTTGATTTAACAAGTTGAAGGCTTGGAGATGGATTCTTGTGATGACTGTGGCACTTATGTGCTTCTTGGTAATGTGTATGCGTCTAACGGGAAATGGAAGACTAAAGCAAATGTGAGGCGGTTAATGAATAAAATAGGGCTCGTGAAGCCATCGGGAAATAGTCGGAATGAAATTAACGGTGTTATGAATAAATTTACGGCTGGAAGTACATGTCACATTGAGGCGGAAAGTATTTATTACAAGTTGGATGAAATAGAGGAGGCGTTAAGGGATAACGGATATGATCCAAAATTATCAAAGGTGTTGCTTGAAATAGACGATGAAGAGAAAGCATTACAAGTACTTCACCACAGTCAGAAGCTTGCAGTCTCGTTTGGACTGATAAAAACTGAGCCTGGGGCCATTATTCAGATTGTAAAGAACCTACGATCTTGTGAAGATTGTCACTCTTTTATGAAACACATTTCAAGGGTTTATCGCCGAGAGATATTAATTAGGGATCGCATACGTTTCCATCATTTTAGGAATGGAGAGTGCTCTTGTGGGGATTATTGGTGATAGGAACAATCAAAACAGATGAGTGGGAGTGAAAACAAGATTTGTAGATCAAGTTACAGATGCAAAATGGATTCCAAAATCATGTTTTTCTCCAAATATTTTGTATGAGGCAGCTTGTATTCTTGAAAGTATTTTATTGGCAATTATTGAATATTGATTACTACCTGAATGTGTGTCACACTGTCACCCCCGTAATTTCATATTTCGTTTGGTTCTGTAATATATTTATTGGGTTTCATGATTATAACTTATAAGTTCACAGGTCACTCATTATTGTTTATGGAGCACTATCATATGGTACTAATAGAAAAAGTCTGTATCCTATACACTTGCGGCTACTGATTAAGCAGCATAATGATGTACATTTTGCATATGAAATCAGGATTTAGATTCCCTTAATTGCGCTCTGTTGGTTACTCTTTCTTGAATGAATTTTGTCACCCCTCGAGCATTATGGTGATTGGGTTGATGCAATGATTGCTTCAGTGTAGCAAAGATGACTGGTAGCCCATTTGAATACAGGAATAGGTCATGTAGCAAGTAGCATTGTAGCCTGAAATTTATTTTCAACAGCTGTTCTATATAATCAAGTTTGATTGTTTCACTCTTGATCTGTTGTATGCCTGCCTGCTTACTTCTTGGTTATCGATTATCGCTCAGAATAGACGTTATTTTGCTTCAGACCATTTATCCTTGATTTTCCAGATGTACCCGAGAGATGGAGCTAATTACTTCGATCTAGCAGCATAAAGTGGGAGAAGGTACCTACTTTCATTATGGCAATTATTTTCCGTGTAATAAATGATAAATGCATAATGTTGTGACATTTTCGATAGTTGATTCTAGTCTCTGAAACTTAGGTGGTACCTGATAGCACTTCTTTCTGAAATCAAAACATATTCACTCTTTAGCCTTAAAAATAAGAATATACTTGGTTTATCCATGTAGTAGAAGTGTTTTAATGAGCTGTGAACTGTTTCTGAAAAGTGAAAATATGAATGGTTAATATTAAGTGAGTGTTCACTTTCGAAACCGAACTTTTGCATATGGAGAAGAACTACTACATCTTTTCTTTTCTACAATTAGATTGGCTGTTCCACTATCATAGTTCATGACTACAATATCTTGTTATATAAAAACAACATAAATCAAACCAAGTGGCTTAACCATTATCGTATTATTGAAAACTCTACTCGATTGGCAACTCTACCACCTTAGAATGACATTACCTACGAAAAGAGAACAAAAGTACTACTTTCTACAATCCCCTATTTGAGCTTTCTGCACATTGTAAATAAACAACTTCACATGAGCCTAAATTTCATGGGAAACTTTAGCGTGTACGACACTAATAATAAAGTGATCCACTTAAGAAGGGTGCAATTATCTTTCCATCTTTCTTGGGTTGAATCATCTTTTACTCTTCTTTTTTTCTAGCTGTATTTATATGAATTTCGTCTGATATAGTATGAATTCAATTTTTTTTACCTTTTGGCTTGTTGAGGTTGTAGCTATGCATTTATGCCCACTACAGTGTGCATTAGGTGACCAACACATAAACATTAAATTTCTCAAGAACTTGATGGTCCTAGTTGAAGTGTGTCATTTTGCACTTGAACAAAATGCCTCGCAACTGCTACTCTAATCTTTACTCGCAACTGCTACTCTAATCTGCTTTAAAAATAGGAACATAGCTGCACCGACCCAGCTAGAGCATTTATTAACGGTCACATCGATTAATGGTAATTAAGCATTATAAAGTAACAATTGAACTCGATGTTAATGTTACATTAGATAGAAAAAGAGTGTACAGCCAATATGTCCTTCATAGTTGGAAGTGTCAATTTGTTTAACCTCTCATGACTTTAGAGACTTAGTGCTTTTTTTGTTTAAACAGAAGACTCCTAGGATCGAATTCTGAAGGCCAAATCGAATATAACCTACTAACCTAGTGATGAGATAAATAAATTATATACTAATGTACTCGCTTTACTTCATGTGGTTTCTCCCTGGGTATTATAGACATCTAAATATAGTTACAAATTTCTATTCAAGCTTAAGGTAGAGTCAATTATTGCAACATTAATTAAACAAGAAAGTATGTATACATAGATACTTCTAGAGCTCTCATCACCCACCATTCTTATTCAACTAATAAGACAACTCACCAAATTGTATGATGTATTTCTTTCTTGTTGTTCTTGACTAGGTTCTAAAGCATATATTAATGGCTAACCTCATCAGGACCACTTTATTAATTAGCTGAAGATTACATTTAAAACACCATTAATCATTCACTAAACAAGACTAAGAAAAGGACACCTTTTCTCAGACCTCATGTGAACCATTCAAAATAGCATAGCTGGCCACATGTTCCCACAATCTTAAAAAGAAATAAGAAAAGCATGACAATTGATTTCATCATCTTTGTCCCCTCTTATTATGCTCACTCTCTTTCCATTAAAAGTGATACTATTTGATTTATGAACTTTAATGCAAATCTAACTGGTTTCTCTATCTGTATGTTGACCTTGTTACATAGTCCAACTTTAATTGTCAATTTAACTTGTTGTGAAAGGATACAATTGTGATCAAAGTAGAGTCGAAGTGTATCAGTGTTCGTAAGGGAACAGTTATAAGCTCATCACCTGCATTTTGATGTTTTTTAACCCATTATTCTTTCATTTTGCGTTTTTTAATACTCCCAGTTGACCCATTTAAAATAAAACAGAACCCAAATCGACCCATTCATATGTAAATGATATTGATACTCACATATCTAATCTTTTCATTTCTTTCCGCACATTTGGTGATTGAACGTGACATATGGTTTAACGTATCTTCTGTTGGTAATAATTCATGGTCGACCTGTCAGTGGTTAATCATGCCGAAAGTAGAATGTCAAGGACAAAAGCCAGCCACCACCCAACTTTTCCAACAATAAGTTATAACTTGTTGTTGAAGTACTATAGATTTGTTTTTCAATCATAAAGATTATGTCTTTGCTGACATGATGTTCTGTATATAGTTTATAAAAAGTAAAACTGCTTGTTTAAGACCCTGATATTTGATTAATCATTTATATGTTCTTTAACATTCTGTATAATTTCATGGTTGTCAACGGTTGATATAATCAACTGAAAGGAAACAACCTGGGATCATGATCGAGTGGTGGTGATGAGCGTAAGATATATATTTGTAAATCAAAAAAGAGAATAAGCATATTGGCTATTCGATTTCATACTTTTAATTCGTGTTTTATATAATATTATTATTAGGAAAAGAGGTTTGCCTGTGTTATTATATGAGTGGTTGTTTATATTAATTAAAATATACAGTAGTAAATCACTTTAGAACAACATGCTCAAGTGAATCAGCTTTTGCTGATGCTAAACCTGTTAGTTAATTTTATTTCTTCAACTGCTAATCACATGCATCCAAGCTGCTGATACCCCTTCTAGATGCTTAACTCTTAATCAAGACATTTGTATTTAATTAGTACTAATGCAAACGTCATTTCGTTGTAAAATTTCCATTTTGCCCTTCACCCTTGGAAGTTACTTTCTTTTTTCTTTTTGTGTGTGAGAATGGTCTGAGATTAGTATTATATGATTCAGTATTCCACATTATTCGTATGTGTTTGAGGGCATTTTGATCATTTTCTTTTGCTTTCGTTTACAAATCAATTCATAAAATAAGTTATTGAAAAGCAAGTCCTACGAATTGTATACGAAACTCAAATGTTAATGGCTCATATTGCGACTTCATCGTGAATGCTTTTTATCTTCTTTGCCTTGTTTGGTTTGTTATCATAGGAAATAAGTAAGATGCATTACAAGATTTTCATCCATTAACCGTTTCTTAAAGACTTGTGTTGGTAGTTTCTTTACTTTAGTTAGAAATAAAAATTAACAGGGATTTGAAGAAATCCATCAATTTGACACTTTCTTAAGTAGTTTTAGAAAGGTAACTGTTAACTGTCTCTCATGAAAACCTTGAATTATTACTATGTATATGTACAATGTTGGTCTTACCTACCATTAACAGTTATTGTTCACTGATAATTGCAAAGAGTTTTGTGCTTTCAAGGTCCAACTCAAAACCTATACAAATACAAATGTCCCATTTCTTGCGTATGTAATTAAAATGCTTTATTTCAAGTGTCGGATCCGAAAGGCAGCTGCATTTTGAGCAAAGGAGAGTTAGATGATCTCAAACGTTGATTTTTTTTTATTAACAACTCAAATTCGCTGCATCTTAATAAAATTGCATGTTACGAAAAATGCGGTGTTTATGTAAAATGCAGTGCTGCATATATGGGCCGTTGATCATAAAAATCAACGATTGAGATCGCGTCCTCCTCATTCCCTTTAATTTGCAGCTGACCCTCTGAATCTGTGATCCACACTTTATTATTTATTATGCTTACAAAAAGGTTTCCGTCAGTGATTCCACAACTGACTTTCAAAAAAAAAAAAAATAGTTATATAATTTCAAATATTCTATGGAGTATATTATTTACATAAATATTGTATTGTCATTTTTATTTTTATTTTTATGTATTATTAAAAACTTTAGAAGTACATAAAAAAGGAGAAGGAATATTATGACTTTTACATGATTCTTGCTTTTTCATGTTTCATGCACGTGCCACTTATGTTAATACAGAATCATTATATTTATATACTCCGTATTTCATAATAATAATAATAATAATAATAATAATAATAATAATAATATACTGTAGAAAAAGAATTTGCATGTACCTAAATTTTCTTCGATTATCGTACGTATTTATTTGCTTAAACGCACTTGCAGACATTTTTTCCCCCTTCTAACGACTCAGTAAGGTGGATTTTTTTATATACATTTTTTTAAACGCATTTGTAACATACGCACATAACTAATGATGATTGATGAATTTTATTTTATTATATATAAAAATAAAAAGTATTTGTTGCTTCCAACTCTACTGTTCTTACTTAATTATTATATTTGTGAATATTTTTCATCCCTAGTTTAGTGGTTAAATTATATTAGGCTAGACTTCAATTCAACCAATACAAATTATTGTATACTCTGAGATTTATGGTAAAACCAAGTTGTACACTTAGGAATTACTATTGAGAAAGGATAAGAAGGGGACTAAGGCGATGTATTACGTTGAGTTTGAATAACACAATATTACAAACAATGGTAATGAGTATATTATGATGAAACGAATTGTTGAACCGTAATAAAAGGTAATTTGGAGGGTATCCCTGATCACCGTACAACATCTTAATGGTACGTGTCTGCCCCACCTGCAAGGAGTATCAACATCGGGCAAATCACATGTCCATAAATCAACAACATATGAAGTCTGGGCATTTGCGGTGGCGATACCACTTGGGCTATTGTACTAGCCAAACGTATAATCAGTTAGAATTGTATGATTATTTTAAATATGTGTATATATATAGTTTATTTATACCAAACACACATATATATAATCCGGGTGTGCGTCTGGACCCGATAAATACTCCATCGGGTACATGTTTAGGTATGGCTACGAAGTGCCGAGGGATATTTCCATCCCCGGTCTCATCCTCAATTTTCAATATCGCGGATTTCCAGTCCCCGATCAACTTGGGGATTCCACACGATGAATTCGGGTTCAATATCGGATTTTCCATTGAGTGAGTGGTTTCTTTATGGATTTCTAAAACAACACTATTATGGTTTTTCTTATTGTGTGATAATATTGTATCCTTCATAAGATGCAATACTTTTTATTCTACTTCGTAATTTTAAACGTCCACAAATCCAGTCTAAAATAAGTTATTTACATTATTGCTTACAATGATTTAACATTATTATTTCATTTGTGTTACCACCGACTAAAGTTCATATTGCATGTGCACTATTTTTATACTTCTTACCTATGAAAATTATATAAAACTTAATTTAATAATAATAATAATAATAATAATAATAATAATAATAATAATAATAATAATAATAATAATAATAATAATAACAATAACAATAACAATAATAATAATAATAATAATAATAATAATAATTTCATAAACGTAGTATATTACAATCACCATCAAACACCCTTCACAATAATCATATCATCATGCAACATAATTTTATAATCCTTCTAATATACCAATACTTTTAAGCCCCTCATATGTTATTCACTTATTTCTCCAACTTCTTAAAACAAAGTTACCAATCTGACCTTACACTTTCACAAAATGACCACATTCACCCTGCCTCTCATGCTTTTTTCTTTTCAGTACATAATCATATCAGCAGCAGCCAAAATTGGTTGACAAGCATAAACATAACTCAGTGAGTTGCTCAAAAACTCGTCACCGAACTCGGTCCCTCCTCCGATGTACGGTTCGTCCATAAATCCAGTTCCGATATCGATTGGTTGTTTCAAGAACTCAATGATCTCATTAAGAGACTGCAACCTGTGACTGAGTTCAGTCACTTGAGCTCTTAATACTGAGTTTTCAGCTTCCACATTTATATAATGTTGTGTGGTCATGTTAATACTAGACATGACTCGGTCATTATCATTTCTGAGTTGACTCAGTTGAGTCATGAGATCATCTAAATGCTTTTGTTTTCTCATTCTTGATCTCCTTGCTGATTCTCTGTTCGATATCATTCTTCTTTTTTTCCTCTGATCCATTTCTTCCTGAAGATCAGATCCCCCAGATGATGTTGCTGTGCCACTAGAAGAAGCCATGAAACTTCCCAAAAAAAAATAAACTTTTTTTTTTTTGGTGGATTTCAAGAAACTAGAAACTAATGATTTTTTTAGAGATAAATTTGGAGAAATTAAGCAGGACCCAGATAGCAGTTAAGCTTTAATTTGATTATTTTAATACTTATAAGATTATATATATAGATGGAAAAACAGAGGAAGAATCTTGAAAAATGCTAAAAGTAGCAACTTTTTTACAAGAAACTTGAAGTTGATGATTTTGAGAGAGAAATCGAAGAAAATAAGCAGGACCCAGATGGTAACTAATGTTTAAGTTTATTAATTTATTTAATTTAATGCTTATATATATAGATATATTGATCGATGGAAATGGCTAATTTATATAGGTAAAAACAGGGGAATAATAATCATGAAATGAAATAAAACCAGTAAAGGAAGACAACAGAGAAAGATTGAACTAAATGGGTCCTGCGCCAATAAGTCGAATTTATCATACAACCAGAAACAAACAATTCACTAAGAATTTGAGACATCTATTTCAAACACTAAGTACAATAAACTGAACATGAATCTTGGTTAAAAAAGCCTTCTGGATTTAGGATGATTAAAGAAGGGTAATTTGTATCTGGATTTCGGAAACGAAAACCGGGTCTAGGGTTTTGAGTCTGGAATTTAAAGGAAAACAGAGGGATTACTCAAGAACAGAGTATGAAGAAGAGGAGTAGAAGAAGGGGAAGAGACATGTGAAGGATTGTGGGTTGGATTTATAGGAAAACTTGAAAAGCAACTTGGGATATAATATACTGTATACGATCTTTAAATTTAAAGGTTAACAAAAGAAAAATATAAATTTTCATGTAATTAAAACTTTACCATATATTTTGTGAGAGAATAAAGGGATCTAATATATATAACACTTCTTTTTATTTTTTATTTTAAAACACAATTATTACTGTACTTTTTCTGTGCTTTTTCTATCATTTTTTTAACGTTCTGTACTTTTCTATATTTTTTTTATTTTTTAAATAATAAAAATGGTATTGGTGATGGGTATATGAAGAGGTAATGCCACTGAGCCTAATACTGCCTTTCAAAAAAATAAAAAATAAAAATGATATACCGGCGTGAAAAGAGAATCCCGAGAATAAAAAGGCCAAAAGCAGTCAATCTCTTTGACATGGGAACTTGGGAAGGGTACCAACTTTTATATAATTTTTTGTTGGATGTTTATATTTGGGGTTTTAGTGATTTTAGATTATTAATTTCTTTTACTAGTTTATATTCCGCGAATTCGCGGGCTAGTCTATAAATTGTTTAATAATTCGGAAATGATCAAATCATTTGACGAAATTAATATATATAAATCTATTTTTAGGAAGTTTTTATTGATTTGATTAGTGTTTATAACATATTTATCTTTATTCTTCTTAGAAGATTCATTGTATAAATTAGTATATATGTGACTGTTGAAAATTAGAAAAGTAAGAAAATATAAATAATGAACGCATACGTCGATCATTCAATGCATGAGCATGCATTCTACCTTATAATCAAATAACGGGTAAAAATGTAATCTCATCATTAAGCTATGATATATAAAAAAAAAAAAAAAAGAATCTCATGATATGTTAAAGGGTATTATAGTTAGTCAGAAAATTAAATGGGGTGGAGAAATCAATTTCATGAGATATCCGTTCATTTTTATTTATATTTCCATCTCATTTGTAGAGGAATAGAATATCAAAGTAAAATTTTCTTTGTGCTTTACCCGGAGAAAATGTTTGGGCTTAAAACAAAAGAGATATAAGAAGCCCAGATCACGTGCCAGTCACATTTGCACATAACTCTCTTGAAATCGTCCAATCAAATCCATAGAAAACAGCTAACCTTTAATTGGGGTGATTTTTCCGGCCGATTCTACCGATACTACGGTGTCTTCTCCAACCTTCAAGCCACTTGTTCAACTGTTCATCCTCTTTCTTCCCTTCTCTTTACCTAATTATTTTTTAACTCATGATTATTTGAACCTCTTTGTATACAAAAACCCAAAAATTTAGGAGTATTGTGAAAAACCATATTTTTTTGTTGAACTTATACAATGCAAAGTTCTAATTTTAGTTCATGTGAAAGCTACAAAAAAAAAAAAAAAAAAAAGTTAATAAAATTTTTAACACATTTTCATTTCTTTTCTTTTTTTTTTTTCCTTAATTCATTTCATTTCATTAAATTTATCTTTACTTAATGTGTCCTTAATGATTCAATCAAGTGAGTTTTCTTTGTCTTTTTTCAGCTATTTCATTTTATTTCATTAAATTAAAATATTTTTAGATATTTAAGATACGCATATTAGATACTCAATTTAGCTGCTAACTTAATTTTAATGATTTGAATTGAAACTTTTGTATATCAAAATAATTCAATGTCGTCCACACATATACAACGTCATAATATAGTAACAATTGTCTGATCAAATTGTTTAGTCTATATAATAAGAGAAAAATGAATTTTTATTAGATTGTGGTGACAAATAAGAGTAAGAAGCTTCTTTCCCATCTCTTGTTAAAATCATGTAACACCCCCAAATTTAGTGATTTGCGGAAGCATACTTGGGTGTTACTAATCAATATACAAAGCACAAGATATACAGCAAACGACTTCTAAATGAGACGTTTTGTAAAATAATTACATTTCATAATTAAATCGTTTGAAAACATATAATTTTCTTTACAAAAATATGTAAGCCTAGAGTCCGCGTATGTGGCGGGAGATTCTATTACATAACCATAGCTACAAAAGATAATGCCAAAGAATCTCCGTTAAATGCAGTTTGGAAATCATGTGACTCTAGCTAGTAATCCTGGAGTGATCCTACTCCGTAAGGGTACCTGAGAATACATGCTAAAAAGGGTCAACCAAAAGGTTGGTGAATCTCACAGGTTTATCAGTAAATAATCAGTTTGAACACAAGATTTTATCATCGTTGCCCGTAGGTAAAATCAAGTATTTGCAATCAAGCAAATGGTAAGTAAATATGTATATACCGTTGCCATGAGGCTCATAATCGAAGCTTAACCCGTAAATAATCAGTTGCTCCCGTGACATGCTCGTAAGTGAGCAAGCATAAGTAACGAAATAATAGTCACCCGTTTATACGTGTAAATCAGTACGTGGTAGCGCTACTACCCCGGGCAGGGAGGGTCATTTCCCTAATGGATCCATTAACTACTGTTCGCGCTTAAGTCCATAACTAACGATATATGATGGAGAGACTTCAGTAAATAGTAATTAACTCATGCAATTCCGTTTGGTATAGAAATCAGTTTAGTACTTGTGTTCAGGAAAAATAAGTAGCATGTATCTCCCCCAATAAGATAAAACAGTAAAAGTGGGGCCGTAAGACTCACCTGAGTCTTTGCAAGTGCGTTTATATCAATAAACGAGTAAGAAATATCAACAGTTGGTTCTCCGAACCCGTAACCTCCAAATGCCTAAACACGTAATGTCAAGTAAGTAGATGTCTCGCAAGATCATCTAGGCTAGTTGTCTACACAACTCGTTATGTCCAAGTGTTTGTTTAGTAATCCGTTTGTAGTTTGAAAACAAGTATGGCCCGTTGGTGACGGTTTGTATTAATGATTCAAAGTGTTAACATTATATGTATCGTTGAATCAGATTTCGTTATTTGTAAGTGTTCGACACTTAGTGTGAAAAGTATTTACAACATCTAATGACGGGGGTCCGGGGGCAGCGCCCCTGGTAGCGGGGTCCAAGGGGCGGCAGCCCCTGGCGGGGTCCAAGGGGCAGAGCCCCTGGCTGGGGTCGAGCTGCCAGGTCAGCTTGGAAAATTTTTATTTCTACTATATTGCTTTGACGAAAAACGCATCTGGATCCGAATTTGGGTAAAATCAGGTGTTAAAATCTTGGTTCCGACACTTAGTAAAAATCTGAGTTTTCAAGGTTCTGTTTTGTGCGACGTTGGGTGCGACGTCGGGTGCGACGTCGGGTGCGACGTCGCAGATCCTGACTGCGACGTTGAGCATGGCGTCGCTGTGTGCGACTTTCGCAATTTAATGCGACGTTGTGGGTGGCGTCGCTATACGCGACGTCGCAACTTAATGCGACGTTGTGACTGACGTCGCACAATGCGACGTTACGAGGGGTTGTGCGACGTTGAGGCTGACGTCGCATGAATCTGGGTCCAAATGCGACGTCGCGGTCTGTTGGCCGGAAAATGTGCCGAAAACGAGTTTCCGGTTTCCGTTCGGTCCAAATCTTTTACCCAACCCATTTTTGGACATTTTGAGCATGTATAAACCATAAAAACGTAGAAACATTAAGAATCGAGAGATGTCGGGATTTGTCGGAAACTTACAAGGTGTCGGATTGAAAATCCGAAAAGATAGGAATGTAGATCGTGTTGTCGTGGTCACTTTTCTCCAAAAGAGTGGTATGATTCGGCGATGTTTCGTGGTGTTATTTTGCGATTTTGGTGATGAAGTTGGTTTGGTGATTGAAAGTAAAAGAAAGAGAGAGAGAGAATGGAAAATGAAAATGGGGAAAAAGAAATAAAGTGGGAGGTTTTAACCTCCCATTTTCAGCTTCCGTCCTCTCGCTCCGGGCGGTGTTCGTTTTCTCCGTCGTTTTACGTTAAATTATTTATTTACGCGCGTTTATTATTTCTGAAATCACATATTTTATTATATAATTCACTTAAATTATTTCTTTAAATCGCTACTAGTTTGAAATGTAATTTAGTTTGTATAAATTTAATTTCTTTTGTTTTTAAATTGTGTAAACTTTAATCGAGCGATACGAGATAATTATCAGTTACTATAAAATAGCATTTTTGTCATAATTGCGTTATTTTAGTTTATAAACATTTGTTCACCAACGTCCGTATTAATCGAATAGAATTTCATTCTATTTAAGTCGCGTACGATTTAAGTCAAATCGCAAAGTTGTAAATATTTACCAATATATAATCCGATACATAAATTAGCCTAACACAGAACTAATTACATGTATTAACAAAGAATTAGGCACTAATTCTAGTCCTAATTTGCCGGTTGTTATATTCTCCCCCTGTTAAAAGAATTTCGTCCCGAAATTTAAGTTGAAGTCATGTTCGGGGTAGAATCGGTGAATAAGTGGGGATACTTGAGTCGCATTTGGTCTTCCCGTTCCCAAGTGAATTCAGGACCGCGCCGCGAATTCCACCTGACTTTGACGATGGGAATACGACTTTGTTTCAGTTGTTTGACCTCACGGTCCATAATTTCGACTGGTTCCTCCACGAAATGTAGTTTGTCATCGATGCGAATCTCGTCAAGTGGTATAATGAGTGTCTCGTCGGACAGACATTTCTTTAAGTTAGAAATGTGAAAGGTAGGGTGCACACTGCTGAGTTCAGAGGGCAGCTGCAGTCGATATGCCACTGGACCTATCTTCTCGAGGATCTCAAAAGGTCCAATGTACCTGGGGTTTAATTTTCCGCGTTTGCCGAATCGGATTACGCCTTTCCAAGGCGATACTTTTAAGAGTACTCGATCCCCAACTTGGAACTCGAGTGGCTTGCGTCTCACGTCAGCATAGCTTTTCTGACGATCACGCGCGGCTTTGAGTCGGTTTTGGATTTCAATGATTTTCTCTGTGGTTTCATGTATGAGTTCAGGACCAGTGAGTTGACTATCTCCCACTTCAGTCCAACAGATCGGTGATCGGCACTTACGACCGTACAGTGCCTCAAAGGGTGCAGCTTTAATGCTGGCGTGATAGCTGTTGTTGTACGAAAACTCGCACAACGGTAGATGTCTTTCCCAATTGGTACCGGAATCAACTACGCAGGCTCGTAGCATGTCTTCCAGTGTCTGAATAGTTCGTTCGCTCTGGCCATCGGTCTGAGGATGGTACGCGATACTCATATCGAGACGGGTACCCAGTGATTTTTGGAGTGACTGCCAGAAGCGAGATGTGAATCGAGCATCCCTGTCAGAGATAATCGAGATAGGGACACCATGTTGGCAAACGATTTCCTTGATGTAAATTTGTGTAAGGCGTTCCATTTTATCGGTTTCTCTGATTGCCAAGAAATGAGCTGATTTGGTGAGACGATCGACGATCACCCAAATGGTATCGCAACCGCTCGCCGATTTAGGTAGTTTGGTTATGAAATCCATGGTAATTTGCTCCCATTTCCATTGAGGAATTTCAGGTTGTTGGAGCAATCCGGAAGGTCTTTGGTGCTCGGCCTTGACCTTGGAACAAGTTAAGCATTTGCTGACGTACAAGGCAATGTCAGCTTTCATGTTCGGCCACCAGTAAAACTCCTTGATGCCGTGATACATTTTGTCGGATCCCGGGTGGATAGAATACTTGGACTTGTGAGCTTCATCCATCACCAAGTCCCGAAGGTTTCCGAAATTAGGCAACCAGATTCGGTTTGAGAAGTACCTAATCCCGTTGGGTCTGATCTCGAATTGTTTATCCATGCCTCGCAAGGCCTCGTTCTTGAAGTTATCGGGTTTTAGGGCTTCGAGTTGGGCAAGGTGTATTTGGGTGGTGAGGTCGTTATGAATGGTAATACTGAGTGCTCGGACTCGAAGTGGTTTTGTTCGTTCTTTACGGCTGAGAGCATCAGCAACCACGTTTGCTTTGCCCGGATGATATTTGATCTCGCAGTCGTAATCGGTGAGTAATTCAACCTATCTACGTTGTCTCATGTTGAGATCTTTCTGGTTGAAAATGTGTTGGAGACTTTTGTGGTCTGTGAATACAGTGCTGCGGGTACCATAAACATAATGTCTCCAGATTTTTAGGGCGAATACCACGGCCCCTAGCTCGAGGTCGTGAGTTGTATAGTTTTTCTCATGAACTTTAAGTTGCCGGGAAGCGTAAGCAATGACCTTGTCTCGTTGCATCAACACGCAACCGAGACCTTGGTGAGAAGCATCGCAGTATACCACGAAGTAATCGGTGCCTTCGGGTAGAGATAGAATGGGTGCACTGCAAAGCTTGAATTTCAACAGCTGGAATGCCGACTCTTGTTTATCGGTCCAATCGAATTTCTTTTCCTTCTGAGTCAGCACCGTGAGGGGTTTGGCAATTTTCGAAAAGTTTTCGATGAAACGGCGGTAGTAACCGGCCAATCCCAAGAATTGGCGTACCTCGGTTGGGGTGGTTGGCGCTTTCCAGTTCTTAATTGCCTCAATTTTTGACGGGTCTACATGAATTCCCTGACTGTCGATAACGTGTCCAAGGAATTGAACGGTGCTTATCCAGAACTCACACTTAGAGAATTTTGCGTAAAGCTCCTCGTGTCTAAGTAGTTCTAGGATGGTTCTGAGGTGTTGTGCGTGTTCTTGTTCGTTTCGCGAATAGATAAGGATGTCATCGATAAAAACAATGACAAACTTGTCGAGGTAAGGTTTGCACACCCGATTCATAAGGTCCATGAATACAGCCGGTGCGTTGGTTAGACCAAAGGGCATCACTTGGAACTCGTAGTGCCCGTAACGGGTTCTGAATGCGGTTTTTGGGATGTCAGCATCGCGAACACGCAATTGGTGATAACCTGATCGAAGATCAATCTTTGAATAACAGCTTGATCCTTGAAGTTGGTCGAACAGATCATCGATTCGAGGGAGTGGGTATCGGTTCTTGACGGTTAGTTTGTTCAACTCTCGGTAGTCAATACACATTCGAAATGAACCGTCTTTCTTTTTAACAAACAAGACCGGAGCTCCCCAAGGTGAAGAACTCGGTCTGATGAATCCTCTATCCAGGAGTTCCTGTAACTGAGTAGACAACTCCTGAAGTTCGGATGGGGCGAGGCGATACGGTGCTCGGGCCACCGGTGCGGCACCCGGCACGAGATCAATCGAGAACTCAACCTGTCTAGGTGGAGGTAAACCAGGTAGTTCTTCTGGAAAGACTTCGGGAAAGTCTCTAACGATTTGCACATCTTCAAGTCGCTTCTCCTCCGACTTGTTCTCCGTGATGTGCGCGAGGATTGCTGGTTAACCCTTTCTCAGAAATTTTCGGGTTTTTAAACAGGAGATTAAGTTTAGTCTCGACCCACCGATCTCCCCCTGTATGACCAAGGTACTACCAGCGGCGAGAGGAATTCGGACGATTTTATCATGGCAAACAATTTCGGCCCGGTGCTTGGACAACCAGTCCATACCCACGATGACATCGAAACTTCCTAGTTCAACAGGCATTAGATCGATTGAGAAGGTTTCGTTGGCGAGGTTTAAAGTGCAATTAGGTATTACACTATTGGTTTCTATGAGTTTACCATTTGCAAGTTCTACTGTGTACTTAACATCTAAGGCCGCGGGGGTGATATCAAGTAGCGGGCAAAACTCATCAGATATGAAACTTTTATCAGCACCGGTATCAAATAATACTGAAGCAGTAAGATCGTTGAGAAGAAACGTACCCGTTACAACATTCGGGTCTTCCCTAGCTTCCCCAGCTTTGATGACAAATGCTCTGCTGCGAGCAGAGTTGTTGTTCCGCTTGTTGTTGTTGTTGTTGTTGTTGTTGTTGTTTTTCTGCTTAGGGCAATTATTCTGAAAATGCCCAGGACTTCCGCACCCATAACAAGTCTTCGGGGCACTGGGACTTCGACAATCCTTGGCCAGATGCCCAAAACGTTTGCAGTTTGTGCAAGGGCAGGAACCGTCGTGGTGACGATTGCATTTGGGGCAGTAGGGCTTGCTTCCATTGTACCCTTTCTTTTCTGAAAAGCCGGATGAATAAGCTCTAATAGGCTCGGGTCTTCGGTTGGTGATTTGGTTGGATGAGTTGGGGTTTCCTTCCCACTTTCGTTTGTTGTTTGCAGGTGGGGCTGAGGTGGTGTTACGGCGGACAGCATTTGCCGTAAGTTCATGGGCCATACGGATGGCGTTCTGGATAGTACCTGGTTTGGATGAAGTCACCAGGTCCTGGAGTTTCTCGGGCAGTCCATCAATATATTTCTCGATCCTCTTGTATTCAGGATCGACCATGGTTGGGCACAGAAGTGCCAGTTGGTGAAAACGGTTTGTGTACCCGGTGATATCATCACCTTGCATCTTGTGGTTCCAGAATTCCAACTCCAATTGTTTCAATTCATCCCTGGGGCAATACTCGCCCCTCAACATCTCCTTCAACTCCTCCCACGGGAGTTTGTAAGCATTTGCAACGCCCACAGTTTGGGCATAGGTGTTCCACCACGTGAGTGCGGTGTCAGTAAAATTACTAACAGAGAACTTAACCTTGTCCCCCTCCGCACAGTTGCAGATAAGAAATACCGATTCAACTTTCTCGATCCAACGTATTAGACCGATTGCTCCCTCAGTACCTGCAAAGTTCAGAGGTTTGCAGTTTTGGAAGTCCTTATATGAGCAGGGCTTGGGTTGTGGTCCATTGTTAGCGGTATCTTCGCTACCAGGAGCTGAAGTCCGGGTAGCTAGAGCTTGGGCCACGCTACGGGCAATCAGACCCGCAACTTCGGCTTCAGTGAGGGTGATTTGTCGACGAGGAGGCATGCTGCTGGTCAAGAAAAGAACAAGGAAAGTGGAATAAGATATTTGCGTGAAACTTATGACATATCACAAGTGTGTATAATGAGATACACAATAATAGTACGAGGTGATAACCACATTCCATTAGATAAGAGTTGGGTACAAAGTACGGGTTTTCCAAAAGGTTACAGAGTAGTAGTAATACAAAAGTACCGGGAATGGTTACATCCGGTTGAATTACATAGGTCCTAATTAAGTAGTTAACTGGTTACAAGTTACAGACTGTTCTAATCTTGATGCAGATTAATCTGCTCCATCAGTGCGACGAGGCGGTCTACCGTTTCTGCTAGTCTGTTGGCTTGTCTGGCGTTGTCTTCGACCAAGGCCAATCGTTGTACTAGAGCTCGAGAGTGATCCTCAGTCTCCTGTGAACGCTGTTCACATTCCTCTAGTCGGTTTCTTACAAGTTCATCCGCACCTAGTTCAGCGGTCATTGAATCCTGAATTATGCTTACAGAGAGGCTGGTATCTTCTTGTTCTCGCTGGAGTTGTGATATGCGGTCAAGAGCTTGGCGAAGCAGGTAGGTCATCCGGTGTTGTTCCCGTTCAATATGTTCGAGCCTTTGTTCCTGACGGTGGAGTTGGGTAGCCAACACTGGTACCGTGAGATTTGCCGAGTTCTGAGAGTTATGAACAGGATAGGGGCTGATTCGAGGTGACCTCGTGTTCCTCCTGGCTACTCGTGGGTTTCGTGACCCATGTGGGTGAGAGTGTGACGAATTAGGTGGTGTGTTTGCCATTCCTGTGGCAGAGTGTAAGTAAGACGAGGCTAATATATATAAGTATGTAATATCCAGCCTAGTGTCTAGCACGTATCAAGTAATGGTCCGGTTCTCTCGTGGTCAGAGTCAACTAACGCATTCCCGTTTAACATAACCATTTCAGACCTCACATCATCTTTCCTTAATTGTACATAGTTGATCAGGCTATGTTAAATTAAAGTCGTATGATGTAATTCCTGAACCAATCATGTCTAGTAAGGAAATACTGCCTAATGGTCATAGTCTAGGCCCACTAAATGCAACATAGTTCACTATAACCTTAGGCTCTGATACCAATCTGTAACACCCCCAAATTTAGTGATTTGCGGAAGCATACTTGGGTGTTACTAATCAATATACAAAGCACAAGATATACAGCAAACGACTTCTAAATGAGACGTTTTGTAAAATAATTACATTTCATAATTAAATCGTTTGAAAACATATAGTTTTCTTTACAAAAATATGTAAGCCTAGAGTCCGCGTATGTGGCGGGAGATTCTATTACATAACCATAGCTACAAAAGATAATGCCAAAGAATCTCCGTTAAATGCAGTTTGGAAATCATGTGACTCTAGCTAGTAATCCTGGAGTGATCCTACTCCGTAAGGGTACCTGAGAATACATGCTAAAAAGGGTCAACCAAAAGGTTGGTGAATCTCACAGGTTTATCAGTAAATAATCAGTTTGAACACAAGATTTTATCATCGTTGCCCGTAGGTAAAATCAAGTATTTGCAATCAAGCAAATGGTAAGTAAATATGTATATACCGTTGCCATGAGGCTCATAATCGAAGCTTAACCCGTAAATAATCAGTTGCTCCCGTGACATGCTCGTAAGTGAGCAAGCATAAGTAACGAAATAATAGTCACCCGTTTATACGTGTAAATCAGTACGTGGTAGCGCTACTACCCCGGGCAGGGAGGGTCATTTCCCTAATGGATCCATTAACTACTGTTCGCGCTTAAGTCCATAACTAACGATATATGATGGAGAGACTTCAGTAAATAGTAATTAACTCATGCAATTCCGTTTGGTATAGAAATCAGTTTAGTACTTGTGTTCAGGAAAAATAAGTAGCATGTATCTCCCCCAATAAGATAAAACAGTAAAAGTGGGGCCGTAAGACTCACCTGAGTCTTTGCAAGTGCGTTTATATCAATAAACGAGTAAGAAATATCAACAGTTGGTTCTCCGAACCCGTAACCTCCAAATGCCTAAACACGTAATGTCAAGTAAGTAGATGTCTCGCAAGATCATCTAGGCTAGTTGTCTACACAACTCGTTATGTCCAAGTGTTTGTTTAGTAATCCGTTTGTAGTTTGAAAACAAGTATGGCCCGTTGGTGACGGTTTGTATTAATGATTCAAAGTGTTAACATTATATGTATCGTTGAATCAGATTTCGTTATTTGTAAGTGTTCGACACTTAGTGTGAAAAGTATTTACAACATCTAATGACGGGGGTCCGGGGGCAGCGCCCCTGGTAGCGGGGTCCAAGGGGCGGCAGCCCCTGGCGGGGTCCAAGGGGCAGAGCCCCTGGCTGGGGTCGAGCTGCCAGGTCAGCTTGGAAAATTTTTATTTCTACTATATTGCTTTGACGAAAAACGCATCTGGATCCGAATTTGGGTAAAATCAGGTGTTAAAATCTTGGTTCCGACACTTAGTAAAAATCTGAGTTTTCAAGGTTCTGTTTTGTGCGACGTTGGGTGCGACGTCGGGTGCGACGTCGCAGATCCTGACTGCGACGTTGAGCATGGCGTCGCTGTGTGCGACTTTCGCAATTTAATGCGACGTTGTGGGTGGCGTCGCTATACGCGACGTCGCAACTTAATGCGACGTTGTGACTGACGTCGCACAATGCGACGTTACGAGGGGTTGTGCGACGTTGAGGCTGACGTCGCATGAATCTGGGTCCAAATGCGACGTCGCGGTCTGTTGGCCGGAAAATGTGCCGAAAACGAGTTTCCGGTTTCCGTTCGGTCCAAATCTTTTACCCAACCCATTTTTGGACATTTTGAGCATGTATAAACCATAAAAACGTAGAAACATTAAGAATCGAGAGATGTCGGGATTTGTCGGAAACTTACAAGGTGTCGGATTGAAAATCCGAAAAGATAGGAATGTAGATCGTGTTGTCGTGGTCACTTTTCTCCAAAAGAGTGGTATGATTCGGCGATGTTTCGTGGTGTTATTTTGCGATTTTGGTGATGAAGTTGGTTTGGTGATTGAAAGTAAAAGAAAGAGAGAGAGAGAATGGAAAATGAAAATGGGGAAAAAGAAATAAAGTGGGAGGTTTTAACCTCCCATTTTCAGCTTCCGTCCTCTCGCTCCGGGCGGTGTTCGTTTTCTCCGTCGTTTTACGTTAAATTATTTATTTACGCGCGTTTATTATTTCTGAAATCACATATTTTATTATATAATTCACTTAAATTATTTCTTTAAATCGCTACTAGTTTGAAATGTAATTTAGTTTGTATAAATTTAATTTCTTTTGTTTTTAAATTGTGTAAACTTTAATCGAGCGATACGAGATAATTATCAGTTACTATAAAATAGCATTTTTGTCATAATTGCGTTATTTTAGTTTATAAACATTTGTTCACCAACGTCCGTATTAATCGAATAGAATTTCATTCTATTTAAGTCGCGTACGATTTAAGTCAAATCGCAAAGTTGTAAATATTTACCAATATATAATCCGATACATAAATTAGCCTAACACAGAACTAATTACATGTATTAACAAAGAATTAGGCACTAATTCTAGTCCTAATTTGCCGGTTGTTACAAATCAATTGATAACATTAAAGATACTATAAAATTTAAAAAATATAATAAACAATGTTAGAGTTTGGTACTACATATATAGTAATACACAATGACTTACTTTAATTTATAGAATATTGGATTTACAAAATATTGGAATTTAGAAATATTAATTTTATTAAATATTGGTTTTGAGAAATATTAATTCAAAATTTTAATTATTGGATTTCCAAATATTAATTCAAAATTTTAATTTAAATTAGATGTATTTGAGCACAATTAACTCCTACCTACTGTAACCTTAGTCGTGAAATCGTATGACTTCTTATATTTTTAAGTTTAAGTACTAATATTAAATACTTTATAATTATTCAAATACTTATACTAAATACTTTATAAGTTTTCTCTAATTAATCATCAAAGGTAGTGATGTCTTTTGACTTTAACCAAATTTGCTATTTAGGTAGTCACATATAAATTAGGAGATCAATGGATATAATTAATTGCCCCTACTCATTTAATGGTCAAGATTAATCTAAAATGATCTATTTTAAGAAGGGTAACATAATTATAGTTTTCTTTTAATATATAAGAGAGATTTGAATATACATGGATGTTTTAGAAGTATATAGTTATTATAATAATAATAATAGTCTTACCTTTTATTTATATAACTATGGAAAAATAATTTTAACACTTTCAAAGAATGTGGAACATCAGTTAACCCAATCCAACATTTTTTTTTATGTCATATGTATTTTATTGAGTGATAATTTGTATACCACTTATTTTATAGCTATACAATATTAAAATATTGTATACAACAATTTCTTTTTCATTTTTAGGAGATAAAAAAAAATTAGCAAAATACCTTTTTTATTTGGGAGGAATAAACATCATGTATAATATTTTAAATTTGATGATGTATATAATTAAAAAGTAGTGTGTGCTAAGTATAGGCAATTATAATCACAAGTTTTAAATTAAAGAAATATTAAATAATACTATCACACAATTCAGGCAAGATTAGCTCGTTCGCATAATATAGCTTTATAAGTAAGTCCAAGTTTGAACACAAGGAAACGTGATTCTAATTTATAACTAATTATCTATTTACTTCTAATTATAACTATTTACAATTATTCACAATAATATACAAGATAAGGGGGACGTTTTAGTTCCGAACGAACATATTTATAATTGATACATATTCTAATAGATAAGCCTAAGGTTCAACTTAAGAATACTCAATTGGATAGAAGATTATAATTATTCAAACTATTATTTACTAAACTTATTATACTTACTTATGTCTATTTGCTTGTTGGCTATTATTATTGGTGAATTACTAATGTAGAAAATTACTTAAGCTTAAGCTAATCTTCATCATAGCAACACAATCATAAGGTTACGCAAAGTATTACTAATTATTAAGATCTATCAGCAGTTTATTAGTACAATTTCATCGGTATGGCGTGAATCACAATATTACTTTATATCAATGAATTATATTCTTCGTCTATCGCATAAGGTTAAGATCAAGACATTAAACACAATCACTTAATTTATAAAAACGTAATATGATAATCCTCGTTTAATATAAATCAGTTAACTATGTCAAGAACAATCATTAATATATTATAATATAGACAATTCTTATATAATAAGCATTCAATAATATAGTTCCAACATAAACATAAATTCATATAATAAACTCAATAAACATTCATTCAAATAGTTATAACGAAAACCTAATTCACAATTAAATCAAATAAACAATATCCATAAATTAACTCAAAAAGGTTATTAAAGTTACAAGGATAAAGAAACCGAACCAATTGTCGAACCAGCTCTTCCTAGGGTTAAAAACCTTCAAACCCTAGCTCCTTAGCCTCCAAATTCGCACCTTAAGTCGACCTTAAACCCTAATATTCGACTTTGTATTCTAAGAATCGTATATGGTTAACCCTGAACTAGGCCTCTATTTATAGTTTTCAAAACCGCCAGTCCAACCGCCGGTTGGACTTCCCAACCGCCGGTTGGACTTCCCAACCGCCGGTTGGATCAATTTGTGTCCTATTCCAACTTCGCGTCTGGAACCGCCTTAATCCCTTAATACCCCAACTTCGGTTGGTTTCTTAACCGCCGGTTGGTCTTTAATTCCGGAATCTTCCAACTTCGGGTTGGGCTTTACTTTGGGCTCTCTTCTTTTATTTTACGGCTTTTAATCTTCATTTTGGCCCAATTATTCAATATTATTATTTTAGTCTTCAATTCTTTAAGATTTAAGCTCATTTTCTTTAAGTACTTCATTTTCTTCAGTTTTGAATTCGTTCTCGTTCATTTTTCTTCAATCTTCAATTAAAATACATTTATGCAAATACTAACAAAATAAGTATCTAAAATCATATAAATGCATTAATATGTATATAAATATAGGGATAAACAGTATAAAATATACTATCTATTTGATGCTTATCAGGTAGTACAGATCACCACCCTTTATTTTTATGATAATTTAACTGTCTAAACTATTAATTAAATTATCAATTTTATTTAATTGCTTTGAGATACTTTTAGATACATAACTTATTAGGGTTAATACACACGGAGGGATTAAAGTATCACATAATGTTCGCTTGGGGTACTAAAGTTTATGATTTGACAAAACTATGAGTTAACTATACGTATTGTGCTTAAGGGTAACCAAAGTTTATTAATATGTTTAAAAGGATAACTAAAATTTATTAAAATATTTACAAGGATAATCAAAGTTTATAAAATTGTTCAAATTGATGAATCTTTATCAGCTCATTTTTCACTTGGGGGATGTTTTAAAAGTTGGGTTATAGTTTTGTCAAATCATAAACTTTAGTACCCCAAGCGAACATTTTGGGATACTTTAATCCCCTCCGTGTGTATTATTATCATAAATTGATGTTCTAACTATCATAGTTGAGTTTATCGTTTCGTTACATATTAAATTTTACTGGTTTTATTAATGTATGCGACATACTTTCATTTATTATATTATATGTAGTGAACTTGTAAATATGGTCTATTGTATGTATTATTTCCTTTTTGGGTAAGGCAAAAAAAAGAAACTTTTTTATTTTGGCCTTATCCAAAATGAAAATTTTACATACAATAGACTGTATTTACAAGTTCAATACATACAATAGAATTTTTCAAAGTTCAATTCATACAATAGTAAAAAGTGTAAAGTTTAATAGATAATGAAACGATAAACGCATCATAGTTTGATTGAAAATTATATTTGATTGATTTAATCATTATACAAATAACGTAAAGTTATAATGTACTTAAACAAATAATAAAATTAATAAGTTTTTTTTTTCTCTCAAATTTTGTATTTAGATAATAATAATAAAATTATAAATAAAAGGTTAAAATGAATCACTAGTGTATTTTTTTGATGTTGCACTAAATTTGATGTGAAATCTCCTAAAATTTGATTAGTTGATTGGTGATGGTTGTTTACAAAAAAATACAAATTTTAATATTGTAATGCATATTGAAGATGACCTTTTAATATTAAGCTGATTTATTTGAATCTAACTCTCATTTTCTTAAGAATAATCACCCCGGTATAATATGTGAAAGTAGTAAAGGACATGAGGAATCTTAAGTTACCGGAAAGTAAATATAGATGGGACATGTGGGGTTTAGATACAGAAGACTCCAACGGTCTACAACCGTGTAGATGTACCTAGGTACCAAATATCATTCACCAAGGCCAAAATTGTCCTTTCATCACTTACTCCCTCCGTTCCGATTCTATTGTCCAGTATTCTTTTTTAGGATGTTCCAATTTAATTGTCCACTTCCATAAATAGATAAAAATAATGAGATAAAGTTCATTTTTACCCATAATTTATATATGTAAGACAAAAAGGTAGGTAAAAGATAAAGGGTAAAACTGTCTTCTTACCAAAAAGTAAGAGAGATGGTGATGTTTTCTTAAACTGCGTGTTTTTTGTCTGGGGACAATAAAATTGGGACGGAGGAAGTACTATTTTTCTTTTTCCTTTAAAAGTCATGTATCTACACACCTCCTACAATGAATAGGGAGGTGATATATACAACAAAAAAAATTGATTCATACACCATACTGTAGTACAGTTGAAGCTCACAGTACAAGTATAACATAACACAACTTTGGTGTTTGAAACAATTTGTGTGTTTTATTTATCAACTCCCAAATGAATATATATATATATATATATATATATATATATATATATATATATATATATATTTGTTCATTCCAATATTTAAATCTCCAACGTAATTGGTTAAAAAGGCACCACAATATCATTAAGCGAATGACAAATTTACTCAACTTTTAGTTTAGTTTAACCAAGAAATGTCACCTTTAATGATAAATTCTTTTTGAACTAAAGCTACTTAACTTTCTATTATTTTTGTTAATTAACATGAACCTAATTACCATAATTTTTGATATAACCAAAACGGAATTTTTCCATAATAGGTCAACAACGTTTATTTAACCATCTAATTAATGATATTTCTTATACAATGTATTGAGTATGTATATTTTTTAAAAATTTTGTTTAATTTAATTGTGAGCACTTATTATGAGATTAATGAAGTAACAAAAATATATATTATAACTATCATATGAGTCATTTACAAATATTTATCATATCAATTCATATGACATAATATGAATTAAATTGCATTATAGATTACCGATCTTTTAACAATTTACTCTCAGTTTTTCATTCACAATGTGAAAACCGTCCCTGAATTTTTTATTTTTTATTTTTATATATTTTTTCAATTTCATGATTTGGAATTCATATGATGATATGACTCGGTTTGAATTAAGTTGAATTTTACACCTATATTCATATATTTTTCTTCTTAGGATTAGATGAATATACCGATTCAAGAAAACCCAAAACATACTACTGAACATATATTTATTGTAAATTTGTAATGTCCTAAATTCACTTTAATACCAATTCACCATCGTCCGAGTGGTACCGCCACTACAAATGCTCAAACTCCACATATGTGATCTTTATGTCAGGAGTTCGAATTTGTGCCTCAGCATACGTAGGTACTTTGTGGATGAAATTGAAGTTCTTTAAGTTCTTTACCGATAGAACGATGCATACCATTATTATTAAAATATAATACGAGGCTAAGGTACAACTCAAATTACCCAATAATTCACTTTAATGACAAATTGATAATTGATGAATGATAAAAAACACATATGCTAATAAAGGGGTATATTTATAGGCATCAGAGAATGGGGCCATGGTTTGTAGGTATTGATTGAGAAGTTGGACGGTGGTCTCCAACCTCGTGGTTCGAGCCCAAATAGTACGGACTGTATTTCTTTAACTTCAATGTCAATCTTTTCTGCATGTGCAAATGTGCAATCTGAAACTTTTGTATATGTAAATGTCCAAAAAATAATCCATTTTAATATTTTTATATACAATTCAAAAATACTAAATTCAACTCCTTATTCATTCTGCTCACAAAAATTCTACTGTACTACAAATTAAGTGAATTGAACTTAAATAATATTTTTACTCGTCAACTGCCGAATATGTTTGGCAAGAGCGGAGCTAGAAAATTTTAGTTGAAGAGAAAAGATATATATATATATATATATTTTTATGGTTTTAAGGGGGCAAAATTTTAAAATTGTTATTTATATTTTATTTTACTTTTTCTTTTTATGTAATTTTAAATTTTTTGAGATGGCAACATGGGAACGGCTCCCGGTAAGTAATGATTATATTGATAGATTAACTAGATTGTTCATGCTATTTGTATTACAGACTAGCTGGAATAGTATATCATCTTAACTTGAACACAAATGAAAATTCAAATCCGGAATGAATGTATTGTAATCGGCAACACTTGGTAAAATAGATATTCTATTAATATCAAATACCAAATTGATAATTGATAATTGATAATATACATGGAAATCTAAATAATGCAGAGCATTTCGTAATAGATAACCAAAATACATGTCAAATTTCGTCCAAAAAGGAGTAATACAAGATATATGTCTTGAGATCCAAAAGCACAATCACTCTTAGCCTCCCCTTTAGAGGTCTAATTTGCATACAAACACAATCTCAAACTTTATTCAATGAGTACACACGTATACAAAATCGAAAACCGTGTTTATAAATAAAATACTTATACACAAAATTTGAAATCTTGGCAAAGCAAACATTCACATTTGGATATAGAGCTCAATGATCAACATCATCGCCTGTTACAAGTATCTCACTTCTGCTCACTTCTTCTAATCGGTTCATATCAACTTACTTTTGACGTCTCGTTGGCTTGCATGTTTAGAAACGGAAAAACCTCTTCTTTTTCTTCTTTTTGTCAAGGTATGCCATGAACTCTCTTTGTTGAGAAAGGGATTCCTCAAGAGACTGCATTATGGGTGAAACAATAACTATGAAAAAAATACCTGGTGCAAATTCATGACTGCGTAAGATTATTTCAATCTCTAGTGTGTATTTGTAATGTTTTTATAATTCATTCTAGATTTAGTCAAATGATCAAGTCTCCTTAAGTCAATAAAAACTGATTCGGCAGCGTCAATTGGATGTGGTAATTTTGACCCGCGGGTCAATTTGGTTTAATTTCAAAAGGGACAAATTAATGGGTAAGCTTAAAATTTAGCTAAAACAAAAAAGGTCGAAATTTGTTCAAAGTGTATATTTTACGAGGGTGACTGGCTATATCACATTTTTTTCCCTTGCAAAATGTTAGATTATACTCCGTAACTCTTAGTAATCTAATTTTGTATTCATACTTAAGACACAAATATTTATTTAAATAGGAAAAAAGGTGTTATCGATCAACTCATCAACCTGACCCTGCTTGTTAACAAACGTTACCCACTTTGACCCGTTACCCAATATTTCATAATCATGCACAGCACAGAAATTACTTACTAGAAAGAAAGGAAATAAGTTTACAAGGAATGTTTCTAGTGAACTCTATCCACCCTGTCCCTTAACCTATACAAAAGTGATCCATTCTGACCCATTACCCAACCTGCCCAATTTGCCACCTCTGGCCTTCATTTTAATCGCGTCTCTGATACGTCAAGCTTTTAACTATCTTCTACATACAAGTGATTTAAAGTGTTTGAAGTACCTTCTTGGTAGCAGCAAGCTCCATCTCTAAGGCTTCAACACGAGACAATGCCTTATTAAGGATGTCCTCTTTCTCAGGGGGCATCTCAACCGATTGAACCTTTGCTTCCAGATCTCCCATGCGTTTCATCATTGACAAATAATCAGCAGTAGAGACTGCAGGTGCATGTACCTTATAAGGTCCCGGCTGCTTTTTAACCGAATCGTCATCATGGATGTCACTAGAGTAAAGTGTTGCACCGGTAAGCCTTTTGGGCATATTGTTCGTCATACGAACCATGGTCATGAGTCCCATCACCAAAGTCATCATACCTGAAACTAGGTGGTTACTTAGCCCATTAGGGGAAGATGTCGGTTTGTAAGTTTCATGGATGGGATAATAATCTGTATCTTTAGGAGCGCTAAGTGTCTGCTTTGGTTTAGGAAGGTCCACAGCCTTGTCAACAATCAGTGTGTTGTCTTTTTGCTCATATGTGGTTGGGTGGCTGTTTTTTACTGAGGCCTACAATATAATTCAAAGCAAACTTACAGTAAATCAAACTTTGCACTAAATATGTCATATTTGGAAAATAACATGATGTCGAGTTTTAAGAAAGTTACGTCTTCCTGAACTGGTGGAAGATTTAGATGCTTGTTGTCATCGTACTTTCTGGGAGATTCGACATCTTTCTTGTAAGCAAAGCTTTTCTGAAAACGAAATGAGGTCAGTTATCTACTCCGTTTCATATTTTAGGCTAAAACTGATTAAGCAAGTTAACGATTCACTTTTCTATAACTTTGTTTCAGAGAGTCTTCATTTCTAGTTAACAATTTATTTCAACCATTCTCACAAATATGTCGCATTCGGTTGTTTTACCTATCAATTTACTAAATAATTAAAACTTGCCATACATTCAAACATCTGATTAATCTGGCATTGTGTCTTGAGAGAAATGACCCTACATGTCTTTGAGAGAAAATACCGTGTTTGTAGACTGGTACTCGGATATGATCTTCTCTTCTAGGATTGGATTCTTTGAACATTTGTGCTGACCATTATGGACCATCTGCCAAACCAAATTATCAAGACATTGAGGATGTCTAAAATGAATATAAGATTAAAAAGGAAGGATATATCAGAAGTAATACCTTCATGATCTCTGGGTCTTGCCATGGACCCTTGTCTGAGCGCATGCAACCGCCTTTATCAGCACAGGTGCAGGTACCACCCAAGAATTGTGGAAGTTGGCTGCCCACAGATTAACCAAAAAAATAAATGGGTCGATTTATCTTTCATCTAATAATGGGTCAAACAGGTCAAGCAGGCCGAAAGTCGTCTAAAGTTTACTTTTGGTGCACAGTGCATACAGCATCCTATATCATTATATTCAGTGGGATATAAACAATTTTCTTTAAAGTTGTTTTTAAACCAACCATAATAATACCTTCCTTAATAAAAAATGAGTAAAAAAGAAGTCATTATTTTTAAATACATAAAGAAGACAATAAAAGGTGACTGTTTCAAGCCAGAGATTCGTTTCAATTTGAACCCTTTGTGACCTAACCCGCCCATCTTGCCCCGTCTAATAGTTTTTTCCCTTCTTTTGAAAAGGCAATTACGGCCTATATTATCTAGCAAAATGCACATGTTGAATCTTGATAGAGAGGAGAGGGACACTACTTGATGTTAGAATTATTGTCTTGTATAACTACCTGGCATCAATCATTTCCAGGAGCTGGCTTTGGTACTTGCTGCCCAAAACCTATATATCATTAAAGCCATTGACTTGTCATCTTTACGAGCTTTGTCAACGAATGTATTTTTATTTACTTATTTAATTGTTTTGTTAAAAGATGGGATGGGCTTACATGAATCTTAGAAGTAGTCTTTGGGTCAAGGAAGGATTTCACTGTGCCCCACAAAAGTCTAAACCCAGACCCCGCATTGATGATGTACATTCGGCATAGAGTCTGTGAAAAGAGAAGTTTAGAAATGGATCAACAATAGAAGGTTATCTCATATAAATATGTAAAGTTTAAACTCTATAGCATAAATTTATGATAATAGAAACCATGTACCTCAGGGTAGTTGTTACCATCAATGTTCTGGAGACACTGGATAAGATCCCTAGCAGCTTTGTTCATGTTTTTCAGTCCCTGATCCATAAACCAGGTTAAGCGTATGCAATGTTTACCAATTTTTGCTATTCGAAAAGGTAAATCTTAGAACTACAAGTAGTGGTTTGAACTATGGGCAATTTTGATCGATTTATTTATGACTTGGTTGATTTGGGTTGTGTTTCATCTCAAACATGCCGAATGAAAAACTTTAGCTAAAAAGTGAATGGGTTGAAGAGTTCTAGGTCTAATTTAATGCATTCAATCTCTTAAGTCGTTTTATTCAAATGTATCCAACCTATTGTTCTGTAATCATAATCAAGGACAAAAGTTTGTGTGTGGGTCGATTTAACCTGACTCTGCCCATTAATAATGGTATTCAACCAGAGCCCTTTTGACTACCCAACCCGCCCAGTTCACCACTTCTAATATGTTGTAATATTTAAGAGCTTATACTTACCACTCCTTGTACATCAAGGATGGTGGTACTTTGATCTATGTGCTTTTTGGCAGCGATTGAACAAGCAGGGAACTTGTCAATAAAAGTCCTTTCAAATTCCATCACATGGTACTTGACATAACGCTCGAGGGTTGTTGCTTGCATGAGCTTGGTAGCATCAACCTTACCGAGTTGCTCGATATAGACGGGCCTTCCTTCCTTATCAACCCCATGGTGTCCTTGTGGATAGTGTTTGACCACTTCCTCTTTTTCCTTAAAATCAAAATCCTAAAAAAAAAAAAAATACAAACAAAATAAATTGCAGTGTGTAGAGCCAATTATAGGTTTAGACAGATGGTTATGACCTATAAGACATATTAATACAAGTACCTCCATAATGGTGTCTGTACCATAATCGTTCCTCCATTTGATCATATCGGACCACATTTGCTTGGTCTTCTCGATATCAAACTTCCTAGCCTTTAAAAATCTGTTTCATAAGGCTAAAAGGTCATCCGCTATAAAATCAAATCAGTAGTACCAAAGGGCTTGTGGCCTAGCAATACGAGAGGTGTTCATCAACCAACAGGTTGTGGATTCTAGCCTCATTGTGTGTACATATGTATTGTGGTTGTACATGGTATGTGGGTTAGATTTTAGGTTTGCTGTTTAAAGATAAAATGGTCTAAATAAAGTGGTACATGAAGAATAAGCTCAAGTTATGACCTTAGCATCATATGGTAGTCATCATGCTTTGCAGGCAATAGTTCTTCTAATATCAAAGTTTGACGTAAAGCCTCGACTACCTTCAATTCATCTGCATCATGCTCATCCTCAACAACAGACATGACTCTACCATTCTTCCGGCTCCTTTTTCCGAAAGAAGTCCTAAATTTGTTGGAGGCATTAATAGCCCTTTGCTTAAAAGATAGCTTAGACTTTTTCTCCTCATAGTTCTCTATGTCAATTTTTTCTAAACCTGTTCAAAACCTTTTGTGAGTACAGAAATCAAACCTTATATAACATCTTGTAGGGGTGTACAAATTTACCCGAGAACCGAAAATACCCGAGAATCGAACCGGACCGGAACCGAACCGGACCGAACCGAGTATATTTGGTCCGGTTCTCGGTCCTTGTTTTCCTTATTTTTCGGTTCTCGGTTCGGTTCGGTCCGATCCCGGTTCGGTTCCTATGAACTGTTCAGTCACTTCAGTGTGCAAATTTCGGGTATAACCGAAAATACCCGAGAACCGAATCGGACCGGAACCGAACCGGAAAGAACCGAGTATATTTGGTCCGGTCCTCGGTCCTTGTTTTCCTTATTTTTCGGTTCTCGGTTCGGTCCGGTTCTTGCCCGGTTCGGTCCGGTTCTGGACCATGAACACCCCTAACATCTTGTACCAAGTGTTCTAAAATGGGGAAAAAAAAAAAACAGAGATACATACCAACATGAGGTCCAGACGTTGCGGCACTCATAATTGCAGTTAAGCACGTCTGATCGCCGTAACGAATTTGAAGCCTTTGTTAAATGCCTACACCTTGTACCAAAATCATATAAGAATTGCAGATATTCATGTACACAAATTTCTCCAAACTCATATCCAAAAAACTTAATAAATATTTGCTCCAACAGTTCATGTACAGATTCTATATATATTCCTCAATATTGCAAATATTACAATGCATAAACTTTCATTATAAAAACATAACACATCTATATAAACATATAAACTTATACAAAAAATTAAAAGAGAATTTACCTGAGAAAAAAACTATATGGCAAGACAGGTGATGAAGGAGAATGAGAGGCTGTTTTAATATCTCATCATCCAAAATATAAATAATTTAAAATATGATGTACAGTCAATAAGTAATGATTCTGTGTGTGAGATTTTTATATTTAATTTAATTAATTATTAAATATGTCTTCTTCAATCACTATTGAATATTGTCATACCTGTAAGTTTAAGACATGGAAGTCACTATGAAATATGAATAAATGTGAAGTAAACATCTCTCTCATGTATGTATGTATGTATGTATGTATGTGATATGTAATATGTGTGCAGGGGACAAAGTGCTTCACCACACCGCCAGTAACTAATTTAACTAAGTCAAAATAATAAGAAAAATGTTTTTTTTTATCGATTTCTTTGTATATAAGAGTCTGGACAATTAAATAATTACTCATTATTTCTGGTAACATATAAGAAGTTCTTTGTTAATTTTAACCGTCGACTCTAATATAAAGAATTGCAGTGTAAAGTTATTGTTAACATATATGCATACTTTATTTTAAATTAGAATGAAATAAACTAAAAACTATAAAAACACTAAATTTGTTTTATTGGATGATGCATATTCAGTGACCACGTAGGTTTTTTCCTGGTCAAGTGAATTATTAGTCGTTGTACGATCAAATGTTTAAAAATTCAAGAAGGCTTATGCAGAGCAGTCCCAATGGTTTGAAAATATGCGACTCGGGCTAATTAAGCCTTGAAGCAATCCTAATCCTGCTGGGCAACCTGAGAACACATGCTAAAACAGGTCAGCTATAAAGCTGGTGAGTTCATAGGAAGGTTAGTTGAAAACATAAAGTAATAAAACAATTTATGTGTTGTAAAGTTGTTTCCAAAATCAGTGATTTTTGATATGTAATACGTTGAAGTTTATAACACCAATGTGTAAAAGTCTAACTTAATGTCCAAAATACCCCGATTTTGGTTGATTGCACTGTTACAAGTTACTTAGACTTGTTTGTCTTAAATTGATACAAGTTACAACGACTTGTTTGATTGAATTTATACAAGTTACAACGACTTGTTTGATTGAAGTTATACAAGTTACAACGACTTGTTTGATTGAAGTTATACAAGTTACAACGACTTGTTTGATTGAAGTTGTGCCCACTTCAATACCGTGGCATCGTTTTGTACCCACTTTACCGTGGTATCGTTTTGTGCCCGCTGCAATACCGCGGCATCGTTTATGAGGTGCTCGAGAGCATAGTTGAAATGTAGAGCCAGCAGTATAACGACATACTAGCTATTGCAAATAAGAGCCGACCGTACAACGACGCGTCAGGCTTGAATGTGTGTATGATTGTATGTATACTAATATACATAAATACTATTGAAGTTAGCACCAAGTGCTAATGATAATATCTAAACATGTAGATAGATATATATATATATATATATATATATATATATATATATATATATATATATATATATATATATATATATATATATATATATATATATATATATATAAATATATATATATGTTTGTCGAATGAGCAAACGTAAGTAACAATCATGACACGCATGAAAATAATTGATTTTATCTAAATACGTATAAGCAAATATTTAGATATTAAGTAGTACGTTGGTCCTAGGTATGAATGCTCATTACCTAGTTGAATTGTATTAGTATGAAGAATCTATACTAACATATTATGTTATCGTATACTTCTAGCCTAAAGCCTAGCAAGTATATTGAGGTTCCTGAATTGTATTGAAAATATTAGTTCCTAAAAGAGCAACTAATCCTGTAATTGTATCTATATCATCTAGTGTAGGTAGAACTAACTAGTTCTAATGTATTGGATAATATTGTCCCGCGACAATATGGCCAATGAATAGTACTAACTATATCAAGTTATGTCTAGGTAATTGTTTTCCAACAATCTGATAGTGTACGATTGTGACCTATCTAGATTAGGTCTTGATATTGTTCCAAAACGACGTGTTGGGTGTAATTCCTAAGTATTACACATTTGTATTACATACAGTAATATAATTGATTGTGAATTATAAAAGATTATTAATATAATTCGAAAATAGTTGTTGTGCATGTGTTTCACCCCAAAAACAGTAAAACAGTTGAAAGAGTGGGGCTATGAAACTCACCTGAGGAGCTAGCGTCCTAATGTAACGAGTCGTGTCCAAATATGATCTCCTAGTGTCCTAAACACGAGAGATTTCGTATGTTTGTAAGTGTGGTTCTTGATTGGGGAAATCGTAATAATAATTCATATTATTATTGGGTTCGAGTTTTCGTATTTAAATTGTCACTTGGAAACGTCTTCCGATACTTAGAAAAATTTGGCTATTTTCTGTTTTCTGCGACATAACATGCGACACAAAAATGGTTCATGCGACACAAGGGTTGTGTCGCATAGTGCGACACAGAAGCTCTGCGACACAGTGGTTGTGTCGCATAATGCGTGTGATGCTAAATCAATAGCGACATAAGGGTTGTGTCGCATGGAGTCTGCGACACAAGGATACGACATAAGAGTTGTGTCGCATGAGTAATTCATGCGACACAGTATGCGACACAAAGCTTGTGTCGCACTCAAGAACAGCAGCCCAGAAACTTTCGGGTTCCGCGTTTTTCCGGCCAAAATCGCAAATCAAACTCATTTTCAAGCTGTAAAATCGTGGTTTCTTGGTTGTTTAGGTTATAAGCAACTTATGTAAACATTTTTACACTAAAACATTACTTCAAAATGATTAAATCTAAGAATTTGAGAATTTCTTACAAGTGCGAATCGAGGCCAAACGAGGAAGAAAACGAAGGTGTGGCCTTTGTTAATGTTGCTCCTCTCTTGTTGGTGATTCCAAAAATGTAAATTTTCGTGGGTCGATTTGAAGATCCGAAATTGGGTAAAAATTTTTAGAGAGAGTTTTAGGTGAGGTGTGTGAAATGAAATGAAAGAAATGAAAGAATGAGGGAGGGGTTTGGGGGGTTGGGTGGCTGATCCAAAAGGGGTGGGGAGGAGTTTCCCCCACTTCGTTCCTATTTTGCAGTGTAAAATACCCGTATTTTGTACCCGAATAATATATATAAATTTAATATTTTTAGATTTATATTTCCGTTCTTTCGATTAGTAATTAATTAAATTAAAAATAGTTTTATTCAATTTAAAATCTAATGTGACTTCAAATGGTTTTATTTGTGATTATTACATAATCACTATTCATTATATAAAATGTAAAGTTTTCGCTCGCTGAGTTATAATTGTATATAATAATACAATTATAAAAAGTTTAAATTAGACGCGCAAGTTGACTTTTTGACAAGGTGTTACATTCTCCCCCTGTTAAGAAAATTTCGTCCCGAAATTTAAAATGAGGTCGGGGTCGCGCGTGGTCTGGGGAGCAATGCACGTACGAGGTATTTGTCGAAAAGATTGCAGACATATCATGCCTTATAATGGAGTTGAATGGCAGTCAATCCCTGACTGAGTCGCGGTTTATCGTTGTAGTCATATTCTGACCATATTGTTTGTCGGGTGTATGATTATTTTGTGATTGCTAGATAACCGTTTACGTCGTAGTCCATTCGGGACTAGATATTTGTCACATAGTGACCGTTTAGTGAATAGTCCTATCAGGACTAAGTAGTTGGTGAATGTTCAGTCGGTTAGTCTGCTGAAAGCAAACTTTTAAGTTTTACTTGGGTCTAGGTCACTAGCCCTATGATGTAATCGACATTAAGTCAATAAAATGATATCGGGGATAATAAGTACGTGTTGAACGGACCTATAATTGAAGAGCCATGTTTTCGAGGAGAGATTGTACTTACATTATTGTTGGAGATTTATTTGATTTACTCGGAGTCGATAAGGTGAATTTTGCGTCTTTTTGGGCAGTCCTTCTTGTAATGACCAGGTTCCTTACATTTGAAGCATATCCTTCGAGAGTCGGGATTGGCGGGAACTCTGCAGTCCCGGATTACATGTCCATATCGTTGGCATCTTTCGCAGGGTAATCCGCAAATTCCGTCATGATGACGTTTGCAGCCGTGACAAAATGGTTTGTTACCCGCATAGCCTTGTCGGTCGTTGGGTTCAGCAGCGTAGGACCTCAAGGGTTCAGGTTGATTCGTTGGATTTTGGCTAGAGCTGGAACTTCCATTCCCTTTTTCTTGATTGTTTTCCGTTGCAGGTGGCCCGCATCGAACCACCTGTGCCATGAGTCTGTGGGCCATGCGAATAGCCTCTTCAATAGTAGTGGGTTTAGAGGCGGTGACCATTCCCTCAATTAGCAACGGGAGTCCACCAATGTACCTCCCGATTCGTTTGTTTTCAGGGTTTACTATGTTTGGACAAAGGGATGCTAGTTGTTGGAAACGATTGGTATATGTTTCGATGTCGTTGTCTTTTACGGTGAGAAACCAAAGTTCGTCCTCGAGTTTGTGAAGTACTTCGATGGGGCAATACTTGTCCTTCATGATTTGTTTCAGGTCTTCCCACGAAAGTTCGTGAGCAGTGTCGATTCCTACAGTTCGGGCGTGAAAATTCCACCAGGTAGAGGCATCATCCTGGAGGGTATATGTGGCGTACAAGACTTTGCAGTCGTCGGGGCAGTTGCACATGTGGAAAATAGATTCCATTCTCTCGAACCATCGAATTAATCCGACAGCTCCTTCAGTCCCGACGAAGTTTGGGGGTTCGCACCTCAGGAAATCCCTAAAAGTGCAAGGCTTTACTTGGTTCTGAGCAGCTAGGGTCGCAGTCACTGCTTGATTAATGATTTGATCTTGCTCAGCTCGAGTGAAAGTTGGTCGTTTAGGAGGCATGATTCTTGAACAAGAATGAAATGACAAAGTGTGAGATCTTTAATCAAAGATGATGATTATTACAATGACATAAGTAGCTAACTTGAGTTGGAATTTATGATACACGGGATCCTACGATCCTTGACGTTGAAGTTTTTGATATTGTAGGTGGCAGGCGCATCACTGCCCTTTTGTATTGTTGGTACAACAGTTTAAGTAACCGTTGTTTAGTTTTCTTTAGTTAAGTTATCATGAATCGCATGTTTTTCGAGTGTTGTGACCAGTTGAGTTGTAGTTTCTAGGTGCGGTCGTACCATGACCGAGTTGTGTTTTCTAAGTAGTCAATCCAAGACTATGTTGTTGTGAGTAGTCCAATGGACTATATCGTAGTACTAGAATATCGCACGGCCATTCATGCTTGTGTATGTGACAACTACAGTGTCCTCGGTGGTGTTGAAGCTGGGTCCACCAACATAACCCATGTGTGTGGTGACATCATTGTGTATTTATTGATTAAAGCATTACATGCTTAATTGGTAGTATATACATATATAGGGTGTACACGTAACTATACAAGTATACGCGTGTAGTAACAGTCAGTGGTGGCACCTCGTGCCCAATTAAGTAATTGTATATGTATATATGTAAGTTGTACATGCAACTATAACAAGTCTACATGTATAATTGAAGTAGCACCTAGTGCTATAATGCAGTGCTATCAGCACAGTAATTGAGATACTAATGTTTTATAATTGTAGTACCAAAGTACCATGAAACGCAGCACCACGTGCTGTAATGAAGTGCCCGCGGCATTGAAATTGTAGTACCCATGTACTATGAGTGTAGCATCAACATGCTATAATTTGTAGTGTTGACCTACTATGAGGTTTGCATTAACGTGTCCATATTGTGGTATTAACATACCATGAAATCGTAGCACCACGTGCCATGTGTTGTTTGATTTGTAGCCCCAAGGCCAAAATGTGTTTGAAGTTTGAGTTTCTCAGTTGTAGCACAAAGGCTAAAGTGTGAGTGCCAAGGCACTAAAGTATTGAATTGATTGATCTACATGATCAAGTTGTGATTCGGGATAATTTTGTTGTGGACTTAGTCAACACTAATCCGATTGTGATCCATATGTTCAAAGTTGAAAAGTTGTCAGTTTGTTTTAAGTTTCATGAAGGTTTAGCATGTGCGGGTTTCCATTCCCATTGATAACGTTTGTACCTCCTTCCCGAGGCTTAGTGATATAGGTGTCGAGTCGCGATAGTTAGGAAGACGGCGATGTGCCTCTTCACGAGTAAATGATAGTACAGCGGAATTGAGTCGTATATACCCAGTATATATTTGATACGTAGAAGTAGTATACATGTAAGGCCTATTAATATATACCTATAGTACATATAATAGCCTAGGATATCTAGCACAAACAATCAGAGTCAACTACGCATTCCCGTTTCAGTATAACCCCTTTCAGATCTTACATCATCTTTATTTAATTGTACATAGTTAGCTACGCTATGTTAAATTAAACTCGTATGATGTAATTCCTGAACCAGTCATACCTAATGAGGAATACTGCCTAACGGTCATAGTCTAGGCCCACTAAATGCAACCTAGTTCACTACAACCTTAGGCTCTGATACCAATCTGTGACACCCTCAAATTTCGGTTTGCGGAAGCTGTCGGGTCGGGTGTCACTAAATCAAATATCACAGCATAAGATACATAATGAACGACTCTAAATGAGACGTTTGAAAATAATTATACATTTCCAAAATAGAACGTTTACAACGTTATAAGTTTAACAGTGATTTCCAAGTACAAAATTTGAAAATGCTAAAGTAGATGCAGAGCAGTCCCAATGGTTTGAAAATATGCGACTCGGGCTAATTAAGCCTTGAAGCAATCCTAATCCTGCTGGGCAACCTGAGAACACATGCTAAAACAGGTCAGCTATAAAGCTGGTGAGTTCATAGGAAGGTTAGTTGAAAACATAAAGTAATAAAACAATTTATGTGTTGTAAAGTTGTTTCCAAAATCAGTGATTTTTGATATGTAATACGTTGAAGTTTATAACACCAATGTGTAAAAGTCTAACTTAATGTCCAAAATACCCCGATTTTGGTTGATTGCACTGTTACAAGTTACTTAGACTTGTTTGTCTTAAATTGATACAAGTTACAACGACTTGTTTGATTGAATTTATACAAGTTACAACGACTTGTTTGATTGAAGTTATACAAGTTACAACGACTTGTTTGATTGAAGTTATACAAGTTACAACGACTTGTTTGATTGAAGTTGTGCCCACTTCAATACCGTGGCATCGTTTTGTACCCACTTTACCGTGGTATCGTTTTGTGCCCGCTGCAATACCGCGGCATCGTTTATGAGGTGCTCGAGAGCATAGTTGAAATGTAGAGCCAGCAGTACAACGACATACTAGCTATTGCAAATAAGAGCCGACCGTACAACGACGCGTCAGGCTTGAATGTGTGTATGATTGTATGTATACTAATATACATAAATACTATTGAAGTTAGCACCAAGTGCTAATGATAATATCTAAACATGTAGATATATATATATATATATATATATATATATATATATATATATATATAAATATATATATATGTTTGTCGAATGAGCAAACGTAAGTAACAATCATGACACGCATGAAAATAATTGATTTTATCTAAATACGTATAAGCAAATATTTAGATATTAAGTAGTACGTTGGTCCTAGGTATGAATGCTCATTACCTAGTTGAATTGTATTAGTATGAAGAATCTATACTAACATATTATGTTATCGTATACTTCTAGCCTAAAGCCTAGCAAGTATATTGAGGTTCCTGAATTGTATTGAAAATATTAGTTCCTAAAAGAGCAACTAATCCTGTAATTGTATCTATATCATCTAGTGTAGGTAGAACTAACTAGTTCTAATGTATTGGATAATATTGTCCCGCGACAATATGGCCAATGAATAGTACTAACTATATCAAGTTATGTCTAGGTAATTGTTTTCCAACAATCTGATAGTGTACGATTGTGACCTATCTAGATTAGGTCTTGATATTGTTCCAAAACGACGTGTTGGGTGTAATTCCTAAGTATTACACATTTGTATTACATACAGTAATATAATTGATTGTGAATTATAAAAGATTATTAATATAATTCGAAAATAGTTGTTGTGCATGTGTTTCACCCCAAAAACAGTAAAACAGTTGAAAGAGTGGGGCTATGAAACTCACCTGAGGAGCTAGCGTCCTAATGTAACGAGTCGTGTCCAAATATGATCTCCTAGTGTCCTAAACACGAGAGATTTCGTATGTTTGTAAGTGTGGTTCTTGATTGGGGAAATCGTAATAATAATTCATATTATTATTGGGTTCGAGTTTTCGTATTTAAATTGTCACTTGGAAACGTCTTCCGATACTTAGAAAAATTTGGCTATTTTCTGTTTTCTGCGACATAACATGCGACACAAAAATGGTTCATGCGACACAAGGGTTGTGTCGCATAGTGCGACACAGAAGCTCTGCGACACAATGGTTGTGTCGCATAATGCGTGTGATGCTAAATCAATAGCGACATAAGGGTTGTGTCGCATGGAGTCTGCGACACAAGGATACGACATAAGAGTTGTGTCGCATGAGTAATTCATGCGACACAGTATGCGACACAAAGCTTGTGTCGCACTCAAGAACAGCAGCCCAGAAACTTTCGGGTTCCGCGTTTTTCCGGCCAAAATCGCAAATCAAACTCATTTTCAAGCTGTAAAATCGTGGTTTCTTGGTTGTTTAGGTTATAAGCAACTTATGTAAACATTTTTACACTAAAACATTACTTCAAAATGATTAAATCTAAGAATTTGAGAATTTCTTACAAGTGCGAATCGAGGCCAAACGAGGAAGAAAACGAAGGTGTGGCCTTTGTTAATGTTGCTCCTCTCTTGTTGGTGATTCCGAAAATGTAAATTTTCGTGGGTCGATTTGAAGTTCCGAAATTGGGTAAACATTTTTAGAGAGAGTTTTAGGTCAGGTGTGTGAAATGAAATGAAAGAAATGAAAGAATGAGGGAGGGGTTTGGTATAACACCCCTCGTTAATTATAAACATTTAATATAATATTTGCGACTCGGAAGCGTATATTTAAAACATACTATCAATGTACTCAAAATGTCAATAAACTTTTTCAAATTTAATACATGACATTTCAACAAACTCGGTGTTATATAATTCAAAACATTTCTATAGTTATCAAAATAACATTAGAGTAACAGCCTGTCAAACATTCCATCAATTCCAAACACTTCCTGCCCTGCCCAATATGTCCCCTCTATTTTAACCTGCAGGAAGAACTGTGATGGGGTTAGCATAAAGCTAAGTGAATGAAACTATAAGCAACAGTACAACCTAGCATAATAATCTGTTTACATCAAATAACAATAAACAGAAAATCAATCATTCACTCGACATCCAATCAATGTCAAGCTACACCAATCAAACATTATCAATCGTCATGAGGATCGGTGGCTCCTGAGATACCATAATACCGGTTTGGTAATCAAGGAACTCTTATCAATCATCTGTATTGGCCTATACAGAATTACCGATAACCAGTTGTTAATCACACACGACCTAGATCTCCAAACCAACATTTCAAGTTTCAAGATCTCCTGTCGTCTACAATAACAACCAAGTCCAACTGTCAAGTCAAGTTGACCTCAGAATCTTACATACTAGCTCAAACAGCCAAGTAAGCAACTAGTCAAACTATCATGGCAAGATATCTCAACAATTACATTCTATCAAAGTAATACTATAATTACTTGTTGTAAATCAAATCATTACAACTAAATCACACTGAGGTTACAGATCCACTCACCGACTACCTCAGGCCTCCACTCAGTAGTCTAATATCACTGAGCCTTCTCCACATCTGAGAATCAACAAATCAAATATAAGTTAGTAATCATGATCATCAATACTAAACTTATATCAATCTTTAACATTTAGGAACTTAACATAATTTACTTTTCAATTACTAGTTCCTAATCACATTTTATGGATTTCAATATAACTCTTATCATATATTAATTATCAATCACAGTACCATTTTACAACAAGTACCAGTCGCATAACAATCAACAAGATAATAAAAAGCTATATCAGCCCTCCAAGCCGCCGGCTTCCTCCTAGAAGCCGCCGGCTTCTTATCACCATCCACTGGTTTCCTAAAATGCAACACAAGCCGCCGGCTTGCCAAAGAAGCCGCCGGCTTCAACCAACTGGGCACAAGCCGCCGGCTTCATCATGAAGCCGCCGGTTTCAACAAACAAGACCAAGCCGCCGGCTTCCATATGAAGCCGCCGGCTTCCATCGTCGTCCAGGCCCTGTACGAACAGCAAAACCCTAACCCACGGGTTTTTAACAAAAATCACCCCAAACTCATTTTCTAACTGTTATATGTCACAAATACTTTCATATAAACACTATATAACAGTTATTACATGTTTCTAACATCTAATTCTTCCAAATCATCAATTCACCCAAATTTCAATCGAAATCAAATTCTTAAATACTCAAGAACACTTACTGATTGAAGAATATACTGATGATAATCTGATCATGGTGAAGTTTCACGAGAATCACAACTTCCTGATTTGATTTCTAGTTTGATTCGGAGGTTTTCTGAGAGTTTCTGTGAGTTTTGAAGTTTCTAAATGAACTTTCCTAAAATGGAAAGTTAAATATATAGTCGGTTCACAAACCGCCTTCAATATACGGGTATAATTTAATACCCCATCTCAATCTATTGTCTGGAACCCGAAAACCATTTGCGAGTCCAAACATTTTATTGCACCGTCAACTATATTAATTTACAACAATTAATAATTCACTTATCACGTTGGAATATTCGACTCCTATTCCAATTATTTCAACTATTTCAAACAATATTATTTCCAAACACATTTAAATCAAGAAATAATATATAAACAACTAGGTCCATTTCGAGGATGTTACAACTCTCCCCCCCTTAAAGAGATTTCGTCCCCGAAATCTAACCTCAATCAATCTAACTAATGTGATATAATCACATATATCTTAATATACATTTGTCCTCAATAGCAACTTACAACTATACTTAGACTGTTTGAATTCTTTCCACATGCACATATCCAAATGTACATGCTTCTATCTTTTCCTATGCACACATACAGTGCATCCATCCAACATCTCATAGGAACCAATCATCTATCTAATTCCTTTATCACCAATCAGATAAAAGTTTAAAGCACCCTATCACTTTAACCAACAACAATAAGTGAAACCTAACATCACTTACTAGGTCTACACAACCAGAAATTAGCAACATGTTAAAATCTTTAACCTACTCTCACTGTTCATCACTGGTAACAATAAAACAGCAGTAACAATATCACAACAACAGTGTTTATTAAACCACAATGTACCTAGCAACACTGAAATATAATTCAGCTCACGACCAACAATCAGTCTAATATACAGATCACAATCTTAAATCTCTACCATCAAAGATTTGAAATTCAAATCTAGGTTAACTTTTCATCCAAAAGTTTCATACCTACTCTTGTGAATAACCTACCATATTCACATATCACTTTAATCATATGAAATCCTTTACTTAAAGTAATCCAGATTCATATCACTTTAATAAGCACAGCAGAGGTCACACTCAGTAGGTAAAACTACAATCAACAAGTACTTTGCTCAATCAACAATAGTACCACAATCAAATATTACCTACATTCAACCAACCTCTACATTGACTTATTTCCATTTGTAATTCCTTTTATTACAACCTATCAATTTTCAACAACAACAATTACATAAACAATAATCACAATACCAGTGATTATACATTCAAGTACACCTATCAGTACTTAATATTTGTCTTCAAACTCTAACTAACCATCAGTTAGAATTCCTATATATAATACTTAAACTGGTAAGACATCCAGAATCTTATCTTAGCAACCAGTTATTTCAATTTAACCTTACAATCATAAACTACTAATCACAAGCAATTAGAAAATTATACCACTTTAACCACATAATCACTTAGTACTACATCCCATCAATATAGCAACTAAGTCAGTCTTAATCAATATTATGATACTACCATTCAAGTATCACAATACCACAATGTGCTACTTTCCAACACATTTCCAACAAAATCTACATCAAGTTAATCACAATTAACTAACCTCTACTTAACTTATGGCACATTTTAATTCATTCTATTAAAACTTATCATGCCATTTATTATCATGTATATCACACATATATACTTACACAACTTCAGGTACTCTCTTAAATGGACACATACACAACAATTCCATTTCATTCTATATACTAGGCCATTCAGACTGTTAAAGTCTTTATCAAGCCTTCTCAATACTACTATTCATCACATATCCATACCATAGGACATGGAACAATCAATAACTCTATGTTTCACTTATGTACTTATCAACTAGTATATAACTTAAACATTTCATTCTAAACTTTCAAGAAAAGTTTGGTGAATACAATCATCACCTATCAATCTCAAGGTTTCTCTTACTTTCTAACACTTACAATTATACACATCAGGTTTTCAGCCCCAAATGTCAAGCAATCATTATTCTTAAACTATCAAAATAATGATCATTACACTTAATTTCATAACTGATTTCTTAAAATATGATCAACTATTCAATTCATATTTCCTCAATTATTAACCAAAGTTAAGCTAAACCTTTAGCACAATTCACTTTCAGATATCCTTTCATATCATTTCTTATTTGGATCTAATCCCAATTTATCACTTCATCACTTACTTCATTTGTATAAAATCAACAAATAACTAAAGAATTCATTCAATTCTTTCAATATCTAAGTAACTCACCATGAGGTACCAATCAACCTATGCAACTAATAATAATAACCTTCAATTATTCATCATCTCACAGTCTTACCCAATCAAAGTTATCATCACAAGCCTCATACACTGGTAAGACTTTCTTATCACAATCCTAATCAATGTGATTTAACTTACATCATTCAACAATTTATAACTATCATATCATTTAATGACTTCATATCTGTATAATTCCTTAACATGTATTCAGTTTAAATATCTAACATCGCCCAACTGAATACTCAATTATACTTAGCACTATTTCAATTACTTAATACTATCCTTAAGTAATTAAATCAAGTTTCACAAACTTAAACAATTCATCTATTTCTTTTGGATCTTACATGACCCGTTTCCACATAATGTGACAAATCTAAAAATTCAATCACATTCCATGCAGTCATAACATTTCAATCAATGTTAAACTATTTCAACACAAATAGTTGACTATTTGTCAACTTTGATTTCAATCAATCAATCAATAAAATTCTCTAATCGTTTTTCTCAAGTTTGACTCATTTACAAACCAATCACAAGCAATTAATTTTATACACAACTCACTATTCATGGTTTGACTTTCAAAGTTAACATACTATCAATATTAACTCACAACAAACCATTTCATCTTATATGTTCACTTTCAAACATATATTTCAAATTATTACATTCAATAATCTTATCAATCCTTCACAAGGACAAGGTCAACCTACATCAATCTTGGCTCCATACAAGCTATTTCATATTGTATGTTTACTTTCAAACATAGACCTCACATTATTACATTCAATAATACTAGAAATTCCTCAAGCAAGACAATATCAACCTATCTCAACTTTAGCTTCATACAAGCCAGCTACAACATAGTGATTCATTTAAACACTATACAAATCCACCTACAGGTAATCTATCATTATCAATCACAATTACCTATTTAACAGAATCCAATTTGTCATTTATGTTCATCAACAAAACAACTATTAAACCACTTAGCATACTTTCATGCTCAGTTTTCTAAATCACATTACATTTCTTTTATACCAAGTAGCCTCAACAAATTCATGTGACACAACATAATATAACAACGGTGATCAGGCGTTGCAAGATTATGTTCTTCACAATCCATTCTCAGGCTACTCTACATTATAATTATCAATATGACCTACTCTCATCTCATGTATGTATTAAATACTTCATGATTTCAAATCAATCATAATCTATTTAATAGTTCCTATCAGCTGATACATACTCAAAATCAGCTTACTACTTACATATTCAACCTTACATATGTAAGCCATCTCACATACACACAATGTTCTAATTTTCAACAACTGAATTACTCAGTATATCACTTATCTGAAACCTCAAACACATGATAACTCATCATCATTGTTTCATTACTTACACTAATCAATGTCCCTATTTACATTCAAAATTCAGGACACTTCTTACTTAATTATTATTATCACTTTGACCTATGCTATCATATCAAGCATCACTGTCACAACAAGCCTACTCAATCATGTTACTTTTAAATATTTCATCTATTAATTTACAATTAACCAGAAAGACCTATCACTTTCTCAATCAATTTAACTTTATCATAAGCTATATTTCTCATAAACCTATCATTTTGTTGGTTTATATCAAGTGTTTAGCTATAATCCTAACACATCATATAGCCACATAAACACATATTTTCTCAAATAGCAGTCATTCTCAAATCAAATGACACCACTATCCTTAAACAGGATTCAAATCACACCTTGTGATCAATCTACTAATATAATACTATCAATTATTTCGTCTCACCAATAAAGACACTCCTTAGGTTCCAACATCAATCATGTTAAACCTTAATCAACTCTTTATCTACTCATTTAATCACATTTATGCATTTTCAATTCAATCAGAAATAACCACCACAATGAGTATCCCATTCAATACCTCTATCCTCATGTCAACCTATAACAATCATTAGTTGACTCAAAACTGGGGAATCATATCAGTCTGACTAAATTAACTTCACAAAAAAGCTTACTCAACATAACAGAGTAAACAATTCAAGTTAATTTAAATTAACATAGGCTTATCGAAGATTACCTGGCAATCTTAAGCCAACGAGTATTGAGGAAACATGAAATATACCAATCAGATACTCATGTTCCTCCGTCTCTGCAATCAAACAACAACTTCACAACTTGTTAAGGGTTAGTACATATTCAACTAATCACTTTCTCACACATTCACTAATCAACTAAACCCACACCCACTGGAATGTTTGACTCAACTCATCAAAGTTTAGGATTGAACATTCTATCAAGTCCAATTCACCCAAACTATTGCTCTGATACCAACTTATAACACCCCTCGTTAATTATAAACATTTAATATAATATTTGCGACTCGGAAGCGTATATTTAAAACATACTATCAATGTACTCAAAATGTCAATAAACTTTTTCAAATTTAATACATGACATTTCAACAAACTCGGTGTTATATAATTCAAAACATTTCTATAGTTATCAAAATAACATTAGAGTAACAGCCTGTCAAACATTCCATCAATTCCAAACACTTCCTGCCCTGCCCAATATGTCCCCTCTATTTTAACCTGCAGGAAGAACTGTGATGGGGTTAGCATAAAGCTAAGTGAATGAAACTATAAGCAACAGTACAACCTAGCATAATAATCTGTTTACATCAAATAACAATAAACAGAAAATCAATCATTCACTCGACATCCAATCAATGTCAAGCTACACCAATCAAACATTATCAATCGTCATGAGGATCGGTGGCTCCTGAGATACCATAATACCGGTTTGGTAATCAAGGAACTCTTATCAATCATCTGTATTGGCCTATACAGAATTACCGATAACCAGTTGTTAATCACACACGACCTAGATCTCCAAACCAACATTTCAAGTTTCAAGATCTCCTGTCGTCTACAATAACAACCAAGTCCAACTGTCAAGTCAAGTTGACCTCAGAATCTTACATACTAGCTCAAACAGCCAAGTAAGCAACTAGTCAAACTATCATGGCAAGATATCTCAACAATTACATTCTATCAAAGTAATACTATAATTACTTGTTGTAAATCAAATCATTACAACTAAATCACACTGAGGTTACAGATCCACTCACCGACTACCTCAGGCCTCCACTCAGTAGTATAATATCACTGAGCCTTCTCCACATCTGAGAATCAACAAATCAAATATAAGTTAGTAATCATGATCATCAATACTAAACTTATATCAATCTTTAACATTTAGGAACTTAACATAATTTACTTTTCAATTACTAGTTCCTAATCACATTTTATGGATTTCAATATAACTCTTATCATATATTAATTATCAATCACAGTACCATTTTACAACAAGTACCAGTCGCATAACAATCAACAAGATAATAAAAAGCTATATCAGCCCTCCAAGCCGCCGGCTTCCTCCTAGAAGCCGCCGGTTTCTTATCACCATCCACTGGTTTCCTAAAATGCAACACAAGCCGCCGGCTTGCCAAAGAAGCCGCCGGCTTCAACCAACTGGGCACAAGCCGCCGGCTTCATCATGAAGCCGCCGGTTTCAACAAACAAGACCAAGCCGCCGGCTTCCATATGAAGCCGCCGGCTTCCATCGTCGTCCAGGCCCTGTACGAACAGCAAAACCCTAACCCACGGGTTTTTAACAAAAATCACCCCAAACTCATTTTCTAACTGTTATATGTCACAAATACTTTCATATAAACACTATATAACAGTTATTACATGTTTCTAACATCTAATTCTTCCAAATCATCAATTCACCCAAATTTCAATCGAAATCAAATTCTTAAATACTCAAGAACACTTACTGATTGAAGAATATACTGATGATAATCTGATCATGGTGAAGTTTCACGAGAATCACAACTTCCTGATTTGATTTCTAGTTTGATTCGGAGGTTTTCTGAGAGTTTCTGTGAGTTTTGAAGTTTCTAAATGAACTTTCCTAAAATGGAAAGTTAAATATATAGTCGGTTCACAAACCGCCTTCAATATACGGGTATAATTTAATACCCCATCTCAATCTATTGTCTGGAACCCGAAAACCATTTGCGAGTCCAAACATTTTATTGCACCGTCAACTATATTAATTTACAACAATTAATAATTCACTTATCACGTTGGAATATTCGACTCCTATTCCAATTATTTCAACTATTTCAAACAATATTATTTCCAAACACATTTAAATCAAGAAATAATATATAAACAACTAGGTCTATTTCGAGGATGTTACATTTGGGGGGTTGGGTGGCTGATCCAAAAGGGGTGGGGAGGAGTTTCCCCCACTTCGTTCCTATTTTGCAGTGTAAAATACCCGTATTTTGTACCCGAATAATATATATAAATTTAATATTTTTAGATTTATATTTCCGTTCTTTCGATTAGTAATTAATTAAATTAAAAATAGTTTTATTCAATTTAAAATCTAATGTGACTTCAAATGGTTTTATTTGTGATTATTACATAATCACTATTCATTATATAAAATGTAAAGTTTTCGCTCGCTGAGTTATAATTGTATATAATAATACAATTATAAAAAGTTTAAATTAGACGCGCAAGTTGACTTTTTGACCAGGTGTTACAATATCATCCCAATTTACAGTATTATGTAAAGAATATTTATTTAAATCATATTTTTATGTAAAAAAAATTTACTCATTGAATCTGAAGGTAAGAAGCAATACAATCAGATGTTAAAAAGAAAACCATTAGAACTCTCAAGGCATTTGAAGGAAATTTATTAGAGAGAATGATCAGGTAAGGTCCAGTCATGTATATGTATCAACCTTTCATATAATGAGGCAAACTGACACTGAATTATATTAGGCTATCAATGATATTCGAAGGAAGTATGAAGCTGAAAAACAGGAATGCAATAATCTTGAGAAAGAAAAGGTTGGACATTTATTATCAGCTACGATAACATTCTTATTTTGAATGAGTTTGTTTATAAATATATTTAGTCTGCTATGGTTTTTTGTAATGTATCTTGGTACTATATGTGTTTCGCAGTCCTGGTTTTCCTGTTTTGGGTTGTGATTAATCAAACTAATTATACTGTAATCACAGTTAATATGTTCATTTGATTGCAATCTTTTTAGTATAGACATCCCGTCAGTCATGTATGTATTAGTGTTAGTTTATATCACCTATCATGCTTTCATTTTGTACTTATTCTTGACTTTCATATATAAAATATGCAGTTATTAAGACATTATTTTTAGTTGCATATCAGTTATAACTAACTAACTGCTGAATGGATATATTGATAAAAACAAAGTGTCCCTTTGATCTTAATTCTTACAAGTGTACTACTGTAATATGATTAATATGGTTATGAACTGATTGATAGAGAATGATTACTATTATGCTATGTCGATTTAGTTTATTAATATTTACCTTTACGTTTTTGTCTTGCATTTGTAGTGGACCGTTATCAGCGTAAGGATATATGCACCAAATATAAGGTTACGGTATGATGGTTTTAACTATGCTCATGTATGATGGTTCTCGCATTGATGATGCATCAGTTAAGTACGTAAATAATTAAGCAGGTGAATTTATTCTTTATCTATCGTGTTTCTGAGTTGTGTATTTGCACATTGAAATATATTTAGTTCTGTTGTCCACGGATTAATCCTTATTTTTTTTTTGTTACATGTAACAATTATATGAAATGACATATGCATGGTTTTTGTCTCAATGTAGGTACAACAAATGTTTATTAGATATCTTTCGATGATATTAGGAATTATTAATAAGTGAGTAGGATAATCTTAGCGAATATTGATAAGTGAGCAAGTGTAGGAATATTTATAAATTTATAAACACATATTCGTTGTAATTCGATAATGCTGAATATTATTTAGTAATTTTGATATCATGATATTGACGTTTTGAGTTCGAGAACTTCGTTGCAGGAACAGAGGTCTACACTGCTCTCCTTTTAAAGTTGTTTGATCATGATTATAATGTTGAGTTGTTTTTGATGTAGCAGTTGTTGTGTCTGAAATGAATGGGGCATTAAGTAGTACACTCATAGCTAACCTGAAAAAAGAAATTTTAGTTCATTAACGATACAATATTTGCTAGATGTGACAATTTTGACACATTCACTCATGAATGACTTTGATTAAGGCTATGTTATATGTCTAGCTGGTCAAATGGGGTCAATGAGTCAAACAGTTGAAATTCACTCAAGGTGTTTACACAAAATAGAAAGGAACTACAATGTGTTTTTTTGGTGGTGTGATTTGATTGCAGCCTTGCAGGTAAGATAACTACACAATACTTAAATTGTAATTTCCATCGAATCCAAATATTTATCATACAAGGTAAGTGTCCTTCTCTTTTCATAGTTTTCTTTGTTTACGAGTAATCCAATTACAATCAATTCCATGTAGTTTTGTTTGTATACGATAAATTATATGATCACGTCATTAGTAAGAGTATTATGTGTTAGAAGAAATCTGTGACTGGAATCGTCTTCTTATCATAACATATTTTTGAAGGAGCCTCCACGGTCCTATACCAATTTTAGTTTACTTACCTCATTAATTAATTTGTTTGATGTTCGTAGCGGTGTTTAGTTATTTGTGCATTTGATCTTTACTATTGAGAAGTTGCCAAAGGAACACTGTTCTCGGAGAAGTTATCTGATCCAGAATCCAGTTATGCGGAAGGTACTGTTGTGACCGGAGGGTGACAAAATGAGTTGTTATAGCTGCAGTATTTGCACTCTAAATAAATGGTAGTGCCAAGGTCTTGCAAGAATTAATTGTGGAGGTTTTGAAAGTCTAATATTTTGATGATTGTGTGATACTGTGATATTGACGTGTGCTCCAATGGAAGGTTTTTGTAACAATCAATTGGGTAGTCAAATTGTGAATAGAATATAAAAAATTGGTGATGTGTTTACCCATGGTTTAAAGGGCCAAATTATGATGTATACATGGAAGGCTCTTGTGTATGTAGGCATGTAGCTCTGAGTTATATATCAATAAAATTTCTGCATTGTGTTAATAAAAGCAAAAAATCTTTAGTATTATTTTGTGATAGGTTATACTTATTATTTGCCAACTTGCCTACTCTTCTTATTTTAAGTATGAATTTTGCTAAATATAGCCCTAAGGGTTATGTTTAAGAATTAATTTTGTGCTTAAAGTGGTGGTACATTAAGTTAGTTGGGGGAAGTTAAATTCAGAGGGTGGGTGATTATTATTAGAGTACAAACGATATATGCGTGTCTGAATTTTCTTAAATATAACCCTAAGGGCTATGTTTAGCATTTTCATTTGAGTATATATGGGTAGCAAAAATAGGACGAATATTGAGAAGTATATTACTATTGAATACGTCTAGAACTTTAACTTTATAAAAATCCTTGGAAAAGGCTACAAATAACTTATTTAGAGAAAAACAAACAAAATTTAACCTTTGAAAAAATTTAACCATACCAAAATGATGGGGTAGTTTCTAGATGTTATTAGTTGGCGATAATATTTTTAAGAGTCTGTTTCCTGGTACAGTTTCGTTGGGCTTCAAATTTTTGATTACACAATTTAGGAAAACAAATGTGAAAGCTCGTGTTATCGCGGATCCTCACTTACTAAAATATAATCGCTATGAGTAAATAAATATAAGAACACGGAACAAACATTCCATAAATCGGACTTTAGAAAAAATATGTAATACAGAGTCAACTCAATCAAGCCCCAACCATAATAAAATTAAACCAAATGTAAAGAAATAATGTCAAATGATAAAAAAAAACATACGCACACCAACCCATTAAAAATTAAAAGCTGTTATTTCATTAAAAAAATAACAAAATTTCAAACCTTTAAGAAAAATAAAAATCTGTCTTTATATATTAAAAGAAATTTTTTTTTTAAATATGAACGATTAGATGAAGATTAACAATTAAGATCTAATCCTTAACTTATTTATTGACATCATTAATCCCATTTTTATGTGACTAACTGAGTAAATTACTAACATACCTTTCTATATTTACAATATATCCCCTTCAATATTTACAATATAAATCATCTTTTTTTCCTTTAATCGTAAATAATCCTTCAAATATTTTATGAAAATTTTAATTTAATAACTACTCTATTATTTCTTCCATAATTAATTCAAATTCTTTCTACAATCTTCTTTATTTTTTAATTTAATAACTACTTGTAACACCCCGCAATTTAAAACGCGATTATTAACGTTAATCACTTGCATTATTAGGCAAATTCCCTACTTGAGTGAATTCACAACACATTTTAGAGGTAAGTCTAGCATAGCCCAACTAGTTAGTACGCGTAGTATTACGTATTCGTAATTAGTCGTAATTACGTACAGAACACTCTGAAAACAAACGCGACAAAAATGTACGACTCTTGGTGACCAAAATTAGTTAATAAAACGAAATTATTAAATAATGTCGTAACGAATAAATATTTTGTCAAAAATAATTACTAATCATTTTATAACGCAAAACGTCAATTCGTATAATTAAAATGAAACAAAGTTGGATATTATAAAAATTTATTACTTTAGTTCCTAAAAAGATCCTAATTAAAAATAATAAATGTAAATTAAAAACGTATTAGTTAAAATAAAAATAACATTTAACGATCGGGTAAACAAACACAGAGTGCAACCACGGAGACCGAAAGTGGAACAAAACCACCTCCCACATCCACTTTTCTTTCATTTTCTTTCATCTTTCTCTCTCTCATCTTTCTCTTTTCTCTCTACTACAACCACCACCAACCAAAAACTACCACAAATCACCACAAAACTACGTTAAAACGACGCCGAATCACCATACTTCTTTGGAATAAAACGACCACGAGACCACGATCTATCTTTCCATCTTTTCGGATTTCGAATCCGAAACTCGTAAGTTTCCGACAAATCCCGCAAATCTTTAGATTTCGAAGTTATAATTGATATTTCTTGTTTAATATACTTAGATTAACATGTTTTAGTGTTTTATGCATCCAAAAACGTCCAAAATCGCCCAAAAACTCGTTGCTTTTGATCTGTTCGTCGAACAGGCGACTACGTCGCATTTTGCCCAAAAACAGTACTGCGACGTAGGCTTTTACGTCGCATAATCATCCCCACGTCGCTGATAGCGACGCAACCCGTTCCGTCGCATTAAATTGCGAACGTCGCCTATGCGACGCCACCCTTGACGTCGCAAAAACCTGAATGCGACGTAGACCCGTACGTCGCACCTTACGTCGCACAAGTCAGAACCCTAAAAACACACTTTAAAAAGTCAAAGTTACTGTAGAAAAGTCAAATTTTACTGTAGCAGTACTGTAGCAAATGAGATAATAACATTTTTGAACTATTGTTTCAAAACATCACCAACGAGTCGTATACATTTTCACAAACATCGAAATGCAACGTAAACATTTAAACGAACGATTTGGACGTGGCTTGATTGTACAAACACTAGCATGGATGATTAGTTTAGACATCCACATACTTATTAAATCTCGTACGTTTAGGACGTTAGGAGATTTCAGACTGTACTTGGGCTTAGGTTTGCTAGCACTCGCACAACTACTTAAACTCAACTGGTGAGTTCACAGCCCCTACTTTTACTGATTTAACTGTTTTTGAACAGGGGTGGAAAACATAGTCAACTGTTTTACTTATTGCCATAACTGCTTTTACTATATGATTATTTATCATACTGTTTACTCGAACAATTAGAGTACTTGAACTGTTAACTGTCATACAAACTATCACATAACTACCTTTGGTACACTATTACAAAACTGCTTATAATTGCGGTCAACTATTACAGCTGTCCGTACGAATTGGTATTCCATACAAAAACTATTATCACTATGCGAAACGATTTAGGTATCTTACCGGAGAACGACCGGTACATATTGATAACTTGTCGGAGAACGACCGACACTAACATGGTATCTTACCGGAGAACGACCGGTACTAACAGTGTATCTCGCCGGAGAACGACCGGTGCTAACTTGGTATCTTACCGGAGAATGACCGGTACATTTGGTAACTAGTCGGAGAACGACCGACTCAAACTTTAAAACTTCTGGGGAACGACCAGCAACACGTTTTCAAAACATATAATTTGGGTAACGTCCCAACGAAACTATTTTTGGGCAACCTCCCACACGAACCACATTTTGGGTAACGTCCCGACAAGACCAGAAACTTTTGGGCGAATAACCCACTAAACTTATACTTTGGATGACGTTCCACTAAACATTACTCGACTATTATGGCAATTACTATTTATGGACGTATTTGGTCCAACAACTATGACTACAAAACTTGAAACAACAACATACAACATTAAACCTGTGGATTCACTCAACCTAGTTGTTGACTTTTACTATGTTTTTCAGGGAATTAGCTGCGCATGTAAGAATCGCCAACACATGGAGAATTAGGCGACCCGTGAAGCTTTAGGATGCCAACATTTTTGGAAAAACATATGGATTTCTCCAGTATAACTGAAACTATTTTGTCATATTCTAGAAATCCACTTTTGTATACTTCTTACTTTTAACTTGTACGATTCGATGAATCGTAAATCTTGTAATTAACATTTTGGCATCTTAATATATTATGTTCTGTTATAATCATAAGCTCTGATACGTATACACGCGTTATTATTGTGACACCCCAGTACTTAAACTAAACGCTTCCGCTAAACAAATTTGGGGGTGTTACACTACTATATTATTTCTTGCAAACAATCTTCTTTATTTTATTTTTTCCGATAAAAGCCCCAATAAGTTATTTTTAATCCCAAAAAATTTATGACTTCATTTCTCTATTCTATACATTATAAGAATTTTTTTGAAAGAATAATAGTCATTAGATGGAGATCTGCAATTAAGATTTAACCATTAATTTATTTAGTGACATCATTAATCTCATTTTTATATGTGACTAAAAGACTAATATACTCTTCTATATTTACAATATACACCTTTTAATATTTACAATCCTCTTTTTTCCTTTAATTCTAGCTAATCTTTCATATATTTTATGAAAGTTTTAATTTGATAACTACTTTATTATTTCTTCCATAATTAAAACTCTTCCTACAATCATTTTTATTTTATTTTTTCTGAAATAAGCTCCAGTAAATTATTTTCAATTCCAAAAAGTTCAGGACTTCATTCCATCACCCAGTGATTTAAATTTTTATACGAACGTCTTTTTTGACTTTTTTTTTTATCAATTTCTAACTTACGATTCTCGATTATGGATACCAACGGGATGGGTTCCGACGGATTTTAGTGTAACTGTACCCATACCTGCCTTTTTGAATTCTTTTATGGATGTCAACGGGTCGAATTCCGACGGGTTTTAGTGTATCTGTACCCATAACGTTTAGAATATTCGTAGGGTCAAATACCCGCTAGATACCCAATTAGTATTACCCCTCAGTTTTTCAGTTTTATTTGCGGGTTTCGGTTATCCTCATGTATATAGCTTTGGCCAAAAAAAAAAAAAATAGTATTGAAAATGTGACCAAATTTAAACACGGCAAAAAAACGAAACCAAAATACCATAAACTATAGTATATTCAGATTTCAAATCTTAAAGCTAGCAATCTAACTTTTTGATTAATAATTCAAAGTTTCGGTACGTTCAACCTAACGAACAATTTCATATTGTCATATCATACAAAATTAAAATGTAATAATCATGAAATACCAAATATAATAACGTATGGTATCAGGTTCACCAGTTGATATTTACATTATCTTATTATATATAAAAATTATTGTATATATAATATATAAAACTCAAAAGAATAATAACAGATACGGATAGTTAAGTATTTTTCATGGACGATTCCCGCGAATTTCGCGGGTCCTAAACTAGTATATATTATTATACTCCCTACTACATAAAGCATATGCCATCTTTATGTTTAACAATCTTAAAACATGAACATTTTTCAACTTTTGAAGAGGGAATTATGATAGTTTCAAACTAAATGTTTATCTTTTTTCACCAATCTAAATTATTGATATGAAATCAATACATGACTAACTGTTTATGAACATATACACTCAGTTTGATTCTATACACTTCATCAACATATTTAAATCATCACGAAACCGTCAGACTATAACTACAGGAGAACTTCAATCACAAATCTTAATCGACAACATCAATTTTTTGGTTATCGTTTTTGCATTGCACAGGTAGAATGCTAGTAATAATAATAAATTATATATTCTCGAAATAAAAATAGTGGTATTGAGTATCACATCCAAATAATTTATATTTTAGCAGTTAATTTAAGGCCGAAAAGGGCTTTTTTCAAAAGCAAAACAAGTTAAGTTAAATTAATGGGTTTAAGTCAACGATCGCCAACGTACTCTCTTTTTTGTTCCGAGATCACCAATCAACTGGTTTTATTACCACGATCACCAACGAACTTTCAAATTTCGTGTCGAAGTCACCAATCTACTTTTACCTACGGGTTGGAGATCGCCAACATACTTTTAATACGGAGTTAAGATCGCCAATAAAAATTACAAATAAATTCATTTTTTGAAAGTTCGTTGGTGATCATGGTAATAAAACCGGTTGATTGGTGATATAGGAACAAAAAGGAAAGTACGTTGGCAATCATTGACTTAAACCCTAAATTAATTAAAGAGTTGAGTTAAATAACTGAACCCAAACACCTGTCAGTTTGGGTTGGACCAACGATTATAAAACCCAGATGGGCCTTAGTGTTCTCTGGTGCATAAGAGTATAAGACCATCTAGATTCTAGAGTTTATTTGCATCATGATTTTTTAATTTTTATCTACTCTGGTAATTGCTAAATGCATTTTAAAATACTAGCCTACTGTCCGCGCGATGCAGCGTGATATAAAAAGTGTGTGCAATAATATGTTTATCTAACACGTTTTCATATAATTGACAACATAGTAATTTGCGGTGATAATTTTCTTATTATACGCAATGACAATCTCGTCACGATTTGAAACTCGATACAAAACTGAACACTTTAACTTGTTAAGCTAGAACCATCGTATCAATGTGTTTAACTTTTCTGGTCGGATTAGGTTAAGATTCGGGTTAATGGTCCAACCTGTTATCATAGGGAGAAAACTAAGTTTGTTTTTGTAATAAAAATACTAACCCGTCAACACATGAAACCAATCCGCTACATTTTCATCGATATTTATATAATATCAATTGTAACTGACATTTCAATATCCATCATTATATTACGTCGGTTACAACAACATAAAAAATAATTATATAATCATGAGGTTAAATCTTTTGTAACTAAAACTAATTATGATAATCAACTTTTAATTAATTATGTTTGACCTAAAAATTATGATATATGATTGAATAAAATATTAAAAGGTTAAACTAGTAATTTATTATTTCTTCCCTTTTGATACAATGCCCTAAACTCTTTACGTAGAAGTATAGATACAGGTTTAATGCAGAGGTGTTAATATATATCCGAATTCCGATATTTGAAATATCCGACGGTAAATTGTCATGAAATTCAAATGGGTATATGAATTTTTGGGTTCGAGTATTGAGCAGTAATTATCAAAATTTTGGATAATTCAAATATCCAGAAAATAGATTTATGATACCAAATTTTTAATTTTATATTATTTATTTTGTTAAATTTTAGTAATATAATCAAAATCTTGTAATAATTTAGTTTATTATGTACACTGTATAAGTTTTTCAAACGAGTTTGGTTTGTATGTTCAAAGACAAAGCTATTATGTATTTTTATAGTGTTTTAGTATTTTCGATCATCCAAATAGAGATTTATTTCATATACACAGTGGCGGATTCAGGATTTACAAAGACCTGTAGCAATGGTATCTCAATTTTTTGAACACCGTAGCAAAAACAAAGAATACAATTAAAAATGCTATTTTTCATAAGAAAATTATACTTCGTATTTGAATGGACCTGTAGCAACTGCTACCCCACTTTCTACATGGCTCCGCCCTTACATATGCATATACATATACATATCTTATTCTTATACTTATTCCGTTAAACTCATTATTTGAAAAGTTATAAATGTATTTATCTTTAATGTAAAATTGCCAAACGCTGAAAATATAAAAACAATGTAATTCTTTGATTAGGTCTTATAAAAACCCAATATTTGTATTCAAAATATCTGAAATTTCGATTACGGACTCTGTGTAGTAAAATTTACTATCTAAAATATTAGATATATGAACTTCGTGTACTCGAAACTTCAGATATCCGAAAATGAATACCCTAATTTTAAGTTATATTTAAATCTTTGTTAACTAACACATAGATTTCACTAGTTATATATTTTTAAATCTATGTTCAATCTCAACCTCGTTTCATAGCTAATTTAGTAGCAGTAAACTTGTTAATTAATTTGGAATGACTAAGAGCACCTCCAATGAAGGGTTGATTTAAAGCTTTTTTTTGCAAAAAAGTGTTTAGTAAAGCTTTACATCATTGGACCAAAAGCTTTTTCAATCAAAAGCTTGACATTTATCAAGTCTTTCACTAAAGACTTTTTTGAAAGTTTGTGTGTGTAGTTTTTGAAAATAAAAGCTTTTAAAAGCTTTTTATTAATGGAGACAAAGCTTTTTACAAAAGCTTTTTTGAACAAAAATGATGTGGCAACCAAAAAAGCTTTTAATAGCTTATTGTCATTGAAGATGCTCTAACAACTTTGATCGAAATTATATCAAATCAAACATTTAGATAAAAAGTCGTTAGTCGTTAATTTTGATATAAAGTCTAGAGTAAGTTTCAAATGAGTACACCAATTTTGAGTGAGAATGAGGGAACCAACATATTTCTGCCATGTGTCACTTTATTCTCTCTCCTCCACACTTTATTCTCTCTCCTCCACATTTTTAAAAATTAAATATCTCACAAACGGTAAGTCGAAAAATCATGAAAATTGCACCATAAAATTCAGCGTTTTCTCCTCTTCAATTTGCCGTCCCTCAAGGCATACTTTTGACAACTTTTTTTTTCCTCATTTTTTGGTGGGTTTCACAAATTAGTAACACATGTGTTAGTAATTAGTTGTACATAAAATTTGTGGTTAAGGTTAGGGTTTATGGTTAGGCTTAGGGTTTAGTAGGGTTTATGGTTTAGGGTTTATAAGGGTTTAGGGTTTAGAAGGGGTTCAAGGTTTAGGGTTTAGAAAGATTTAGGGTTTAGCGTTTTGTAAAGCGTTTAGGGTTTGGGGTTTAGGGGTTAGGGTTTAGGGTTTGAGGTTTGGGGTTTCGGGGAGAAACCCCAAACCTCAAACACTAAACCCTAAACCCTAACCCCTAAACCCCAAACCCTAAACCCTAAACGCAACATTTTAACTTTTTCTCCGTATCTCTCAACCAATTCAATGTTACTGAAGGATCATTGCCTCCTTCGAATTCTTTTGGACCACTAGCCTTAAATGTCTTAAACGAACACAACTTATTCTGCTGTGGTGGTGAAGGAAACTGATAAGTTTGCTGAGCTAACCTAGCTTGTTGTTCCAAGTACAACTGTTCTATCTTTTTAAGTCTTATCACATCATCCTCTAGTTGCAACAAGTAATCCTCTTGACTAGTTTCTTCCTGATTAACCTGTGTAGTACCAGCCTGCCTCTGATTATCATTCTGAGTATCCGAAGGTGGAACAACATTGTTGATCGGGTTCTCGTTATCTGCCATGCCTGTACTCACAATCAAAACACAACTTGCAACTTGTTAATCGTTAGCATTCACTATACTAACCAATCCCCAAATCCCAAAGCTAATCCCACTTACCGAAATGTTTGACTAATACCGACTAGATTTGGGATTGAACATTTACAAATGCCCAATTCGCCCAAACCTATGCTCTGATACCAACTTGTAAGACCTCACTTTTAAAACAAACATATTATACCATTTATACGTTAGAAGCGCGTCCCAAAACATATACATATCCGTTATTTACAAAACGAACCATAATAAATTTTTATCAACTTCTATTGTTACAAACCATACTACTAAATTCGGGTGTTATATTCAACTTTCCAAAACATTCTATTATCAAAAGTCAGAGTTTGCGCCATTTTAGTCAAACACCCAGTCAACTTCTACTATCCGATCTACATCATCAACTAACCAAAATCTGCAAAACATACAACAACGAGGGGGTTAGCCTTTGCTAAGTGAATGGAACCGTAACCGACGGTTCAATCCATTTATAACAAATCTTACAACTGATAACTACAACGATTTATACACATAAGCACATAACTACATGAGGATCGGTGGCTCCTGTATGCGATTCTCAGTATGCCACGACCACTGAGCGCCATGCCATTCCCAGTGATCTACCGATAGCCTGATTACTACTTTCACTGAATAGGCTAATCTTCAACTATGTGTATTCAAGTAACCTAGACAGCTACACAGTAGTAATCAAACCCAACCCGCACGCTGACCTCACTCCAAATCATCACAACAACTTGTCACATAAAGGCATATCATATGCAGTTATGTAAACCAACTGAATAACTTTACAACTTGATCAATCAAATTCTATCAATATAATCAACAACTGAATAATTTAAAGTAACATGGCAATAACTCCAACTGAAACTATCCTGGTTTACCCGTTGTAACCGAACCCGTTACAACTGGGTTGAACCGAGGACTACGGTAACCACTCACCAATTATCGTCCGGTCACCAAACTCAGTGGTCTAACGTTACTGAGTGGCCGCCTGCTTATCTGAGAACATAATAACAACTAGTTAGTATCTTGTTCCATATCATAATCCACATCATAACAACAATAGTTAAACACCTATCAATTAATCATACAATTAAAAACTAAAATTGCTGAAAACACCCAGAAGCCGCCGGCTTGGCCATGAAGCCGCCGGCTTGGCACCTTGACCCGCCGGGTCCACCTTATCACCCGCCGGGTGATTTAACTTTTTCATCACCAGAACCAAAAACACTAAATAAGCCTCAACAACCCGCCGGTTAGGGTCATGAACCCGCCAGCTTCCCCATGAAGCCGCCGGCTTCTGCCCCTGGACCTGCAACTTTTTCAGCAAGAACACCATACGAGCAAAAATCCTAAAAATCACCAAACTAAGTTTCTATATGCGAATTTACTCAGTAATTGACCACAACTTCAACCACAAACATACTACAACAATAATATAACAACAATTAACATCCAACAACTATCTAGATTCAATCTCAACATATATCATCATCAATTTCATATATACTTAAACCCTAACTAAAAATTGTTCTTACATGAAGAACCATCTCAATTTTGTATATATTATCAACATATAATCATCAATTATCACCCTACAATCATATTCTAACTAAGTGCTAGCTTCAATTTCACATAAACCTTAATCATCAATTCAATCATCAAGAACATCCAAAATGAAGAACACTTACAAAGATGAAGTAATAAAGATGATGATGAACTAAGATGAATTCAAGCAAAATCTTCCCTTTTTAATCTTTCCTTCTTTTTGATTTATTTGAATTGAGAGAGAGGAGAGGAGAGTTCAAGAACAATTGAGAAATAGGTGATGAAATAAAAATGAGTTGGTCTCCACCGCCCCATCTTATTTAATTATGTTTAAAATTATACCCCTTCCTAGCCTATTGTCTGGAACCAGAAAATACCCGCGAGTCAAAATATTTTATTTTACCGTCAACTTCAACTTTTTAAAACAAGTAACATTTTACTTGTCACAATAAAAACTGAGGCTCTTTTACATGTTTATTTTCAAATAACCCATTTAAACTTAATAAAATACAATTTATTTCCAGGCCCAAAAACGGGATGTTACAAATCTTCCCCCCTTTTAGGATTTCGTCCCCGAAATCCAACCACACCCAATTAAACTAAACATACTCAATTCTCCTATTAACATACAACTCTAATCACATTACTGTATGTTAAAAGAAACTAAATATAAAATATACCTGTCGCGTCACTATCAAGTCCAAAAACATTCTCCGCCGTCATTTGAAAAGCTCTTCCTGTAGCCGGTGGAATCTTTCTCTTTTGCCCAACAGATGACGCAGAACCCGAAGCCACACTCCCAACCAAACCCGAACCTTGCATTGTCTTCTCCGGACAGTTCAATGATCTATGTCCTTCCTTTTTACAATTCCAACAAACAAACTGTGGAAAAGTACAATCCCGCATACCATGACCAAATACCCCACACTTAACACATCTCATAGTCTCTGAAGTACACGGACCAGAATGTTTCGACTTACAATTTACACACCATGGATTACTTCCCACCGAATCATCATTATAAACTACTCTTCTAGTCTGTCCTTTGTTTCCCGAAGAACTACTCTTAACCTGTGAGGAACTCTTTTCCTTGTTCATTTTACCAGAAGCTCGCATGTCACCATCTACAGATCGGGCTAAAGTAAAAGCCTGAGTAAGAGTACCTGCCAATCTCACACTAGTTCGGTACTCCGGTGGTAAAGTTCCTACAAAGTGATTTATCCTCATCCTGTCATCTGGGACCCATTGTTGAACAAAACGTAACTTCTCAGTGAATTTATTAATGAGGTCATCCATCGACATTTGTTCAGTTAACTTCAAATCCATAAACTCTTGTCTAATTCTAAGCATATCAAACTCTGAACAAAACTGTCTACAAACCTCATTATGAAACTCTGCCCAGGAAATTCTCAATCTCTGCTCCTTTGTCAATTGCTCAGTTATAGAATCCCACCAATTCATCGCCTGTCCCTTCAGTAATTGCACAGCATAACCAACCTTTAATTCTTCTTCACACCGACACACTTCTAACTTTTTCTCCGTATCTCTCAACCAATTCAATGTTACTGAAGGATCATTGCCTCCTTCGAATTCTTTTGGACCACTAGCCTTAAATGTCTTAAACGAACACAACTTATTCTGCTGTGGTGGTGAAGGAAACTGATAAGTTTGCTGAGCTAACCTAGCTTGTTGTTCCAAGTACAACTGTTCTATCTTTTTAAGTCTTATCACATCATCCTCTAGTTGCAACAAGTAATCCTCTTGACTAGTTTCTTCCTGATTAACCTGTGTAGTACCAGCCTGCCTCTGATTATCATTCTGAGTATCCGAAGGTGGAACAACATTGTTGATCGGGTTCTCGTTATCTGCCATGCCTGTACTCACAATCAAAACACAACTTGCAACTTGTTAATCGTTAGCATTCACTATACTAACCAATCCCCAAATCCCAAAGCTAATCCCACTTACCGAAATGTTTGACTAATACCGACTAGATTTGGGATTGAACATTTACAAATGCCCAATTCGCCCAAACCTATGCTCTGATACCAACTTGTAAGACCCCACTTTTAAAACAAACATATTATACCATTTATACGTTAGAAGCGCGTCCCAAAACATATACATATCCGTTATTTACAAAACGAACCATAATAAATTTTTATCAACTTCTATTGTTACAAACCATACTACTAAATTCGGGTGTTATATTCAACCTTCCAAAACATTCTATTATCAAAAGTCAGAGTTTGCGCCATTTTAGTCAAACACCCAGTCAACTTCTACTATCCGATCTACATCATCAACTAACCAAAATCTGCAAAACATACAACAACGAGGGGGTTAGCCTTTGCTAAGTGAATGGAACCGTAACCGACGGTTCAATCCATTTATAACAAATCTTACAACTGATAACTACAACGATTTATACACATAAGCACATAACTACATGAGGATCGGTGGCTCCTGTATGCGATTCTCAGTATGCCACGACCACTGAGCGCCATGCCATTCCCAGTGATCTACCGATAGCCTGATTACTACTTTCACTGAATAGGCTAATCTTCAACTATGTGTATTCAAGTAACCTAGACAGCTACACAGTAGTAATCAAACCCAACCCGCATGCTGACCTCACTCCAAATCATCACAACAACTTGTCACATAAAGGCATATCATATGCAGTTATGTAAACCAACTGAATAACTTTACAACTTGATCAATCAAATTCTATCAATATAATCAACAACTGAATAATTTAAAGTAACATGGCAATAACTCCAACTGAAACTATCCTGGTTTACCCGTTGTAACCGAACCCGTTACAACTGGGTTGAACCGAGGACTACGGTAACCACTCACCAATTATCGTCCGGTCACCAAACTCAGTGGTCTAACGTTACTGAGTGGCCGCCCGCTTATCTGAGAACATAATAACAACTAGTTAGTATCTTGTTCCATATCATAATCCACATCATAACAACAATAGTTAAACACCTATCAATTAATCATACAATTAAAAACTAAAATTGCTGAAAACACCCAGAAGCCGCCGGCTTGGCCATGAAGCCGCCGGCTTGGCACCTTGACCCGCCGGGTCCACCTTATCACCCGCCGGGTGATTTAACTTTTTCATCACCAGAACCAAAAACACTAAATAAGCCTCAACAACCCGCCGGTTAGGGTCATGAACCCGCCGGCTTCCCCATGAAGCCGCCGGCTTCTGCCCCTGGACCTGCAACTTTTTCAGCAAGAACACCATACGAGCAAAAATCCTAAAAATCACCAAACTAAGTTTCTATATGCGAATTTACTCAGTAATTGACCACAACTTCAACCACAAACATACTACAACAATAATATAACAACAATTAACATCCAACAACTATCTAGATTCAATCTCAACATATATCATCATCAATTTCATATATACTTAAACCCTAACTAAAAATTGTTCTTACATGAAGAACCATCTCAATTTTGTATATATTATCAACATATAATCATCAATTATCACCCTACAATCATATTCTAACTAAGTGCTAGCTTCAATTTCACATAAACCTTAATCATCAATTCAATCATCAAGAACATCCAAAATGAAGAACACTTACAAAGATGAAGTAATAAAGATGATGATGAACTAAGATGAATTCAAGCAAAATCTTCCCTTTTTAATCTTTCCTTCTTTTTGATTTATTTGAATTGAGAGAGAGGAGAGGAGAGTTCAAGAACAATTGAGAAATAGGTGATGAAATAAAAATGAGTTGGTCTCCACCGCCCCATCTTATTTAATTATGTTTAAAATTATACCCCTTCCTAGCCTATTGTCTGGAACCAGAAAATACCCGCGAGTCAAAATATTTTATTTTACCGTCAACTTCAACTTTTTAAAACAAGTAACATTTTACTTGTCACAATAAAAACTGAGGCTCTTTTACATGTTTATTTTCAAATAACCCATTTAAACTTAATAAAATACAATTTATTTTCAGGCCCAAAAACGGGATGTTACAAATCTTCCCCCCTTTTAGGATTTCGTCCCCGAAATCCAACCACACCCAATTAAACTAAACATACTCAATTCTCCTATTAACATACAACTCTAATCACATTATTGTATGTTAAAAGAAACTAAATATAAAAATATACCTGTCGCGTCACTATCAAGTCCAAAAACATTCTCCGCCGTCATTTGAAAAGCTCTTCCTGTAGCCGGTGGAATCTTTCTCTTTTGCCCAACAGATGACGCAGAACCCGAAGCCACACTCCCAACCAAACCCGAACCTTGCATTGTCTTCTCCGGACAGTTCAATGATCTATGTCCTTCCTTTTTACAATTCCAACAAACAAACTGTGGAAAAGTACAATCCCGCATACCATGACCAAATACCCCACACTTAACACATCTCATAGTCTCTGAAGTACACGGACCAGAATGTTTCGACTTACAATTTACACACCATGGATTACTTCCCACCGAATCATCATTATAAACTACTCTTCTAGTCTGTCCTTTGTTTCCCGAAGAACTACTCTTAACCTGTGAGGAACTCTTTTCCTTGTTCATTTTACCAGAAGCTCGCATGTCACCATCTACAGATCGGGCTAAAGTAAAAGCCTGAGTAAGAGTACCTGCCAATCTCACACTAGTTCGGTACTCCGGTGGTAAAGTTCCTACAAAGTGATTTATCCTCATCCTGTCATCTGGGACCCATTGTTGAACAAAACGTAACTTCTCAGTGAATTTGTTAATGAGGTCATTGAAACACCCCGAAATTTAGAACATTTTTTTTTTTTCATTTCGTAAAGTCCTACGTTTTAATATGACATTTTAGACTTGTTGTATCATTCCCTAGATCAAATAAGGATTTAAATAAGAAAATGTTGAATTTATAAGAGATTCCCCAGGAATGACTCCCATTCCCCAGGAATGAAGCATGCTGTTAGAAATTTGAGTCGAATTCCCCAGGAATGACTCCCATTCCCCAGGAATGAAGCCTGCTGTCCATTTTACCATCTTCCGAAATTCGATCGTGCATATCTTGAAAATGACAAGTCCAATGACCATGAAAATTTGCAGGCACGTGTATTATGACTATATGAACATTTCCCAATTAACACTTTTCCAAATTTCATGTTTAACGAGAAAACGGATCGTTGACCACTTTATGGTCATTTTTGACCACTTCCGTTGACATACCAAATTCCAAACCAACAAACTTCAGACTTTGACACTTCTACTACCTTTTTAATACCACAATTGGGACCTAGTGCAATGTTTACATTCGTCATATCATATTTACAACTCAACGTAGCCTTTTGACCCGTTAGTGACCCATTTGGGCACTTTGAAGACCCGTTTGGGTCTTTACCCAAATAACCACTATTCTAACACCCAAATCACATTTCTTTGACTATTCTAAGTCAACTCATGCCACTTTCACTATCAATACTTCAACTTAACTATTAACATCAAATTTCCATAAACCATTATATTCACATTATATTCATCTATTATACAATAGCATCATCTCCAAAACTATCAATGAGTATACCAACTCATTGACTAATTTGACTTCCACACTTCAACATGTTTGACTTTCAACATTAGGTGTCAAAACTAAGTTTTCTTAAACAAAAGGGGTGATTACATATCGAGAGCATGATTTAAAAGATTAGCTTGTTACCGATAACTTAACAAGCTCCACCACTAGCATCATTCGGGCCTTTTACCCGGATCCCTCTGGGTCCCACTTGGCTCACCTAAAACACATAAACATAATAGAGTAAGCATAAAGCTTAGTAAGAAATGGGCTATTAATGATAATCAATATCATTTCACAACATACGTATATTAAGGATCCATAATATCATATGCTAATTCCCGCAAGAATTAACATCTTCGGGCCTACACCCCGGTATATAATCATAACTCATCAAGTAAATGACATATCCATTACCGGTCCTTCCAAGTAAATGGAACAAGCATTACTTGAAGAAAGATAGCATCATCCATTAACTTACCTTGTGATAGCCCACACGAATAATTACTTGTAACACCTTGAACATGTTTATCACCTAATTCATATAATCACATAAACACGTATCAATTTCACAATCACTTTCTAATTATATCACATATCATACTACAAGGTGTTAAATCTCATAACACTTATAATCTTACTATAAGCTTCATACACTTTTATGTGTGATTGCTTATAAATGGGTATTTATCATAATTTCTCATCAATTCCATTTACCAACATCACAAGTATCACTCTTTGATGCATAATCACACACAATACATATCAATTACCCATTTATAGCAATCATCATATACATGGTCATGATTATAATTATTCAATTTTTCTCAAACACATGATCATGGGTGTTTTAACCAAACTAATATCATTTATGTATTGAACATACTATAATTAAGTGTATGAAACCTTAATTGAATCATTAGTCCACTAATTCATCAAAACCCCAAGACTATGGTTTAACCTAATTCATGAAATTCATCAATTAAACACAAAAGGGAGGTTAATCATACCTTAAAGAAGTTATTTGCAAGCTAACAAGCACTAATTTAACAAAACCTAGCTTTAATTTAGCTTCCTTCTTCTTGTTCTTTCAAAACCTACCTCACACAAGCCCTGTACGTATTTTTATTTTCTGTGTATGTAATTGCAGTAGAAGATTACAGAAGCAGTGTTTTTATACTGCATTTTACAATTAAACCCTCAACTTATAGTACTTGTCACTTTTAGTCCCTCTACTAACTAATTCATTAAATGGCAAGTCCTATAAACATAAAATACTTTACACAGTTAGTCCTCTTAACTTAAACAGTTTAAATTATATATTTTAAGATTTAGAACTTACGAAATTTGGGGCGTTACAACTCTCCCCCACTTATTCAGGATTGTGTCCTCACAATCCATTCTTGGTATATAGCTGGATAATAACGAAGAATCTCCTCCTCGGGTTCCCATGTGAATTCTGAACCCTTGCGATGTTTCCATTGAACTTTGAACAACTTTATTTCTTTATTCCTCAGCTTCTTTATCTTTTCATCAAGAATCATCACTGGTTGTTCAACGTAATTCAACTGATCATTAATTTCAATTTCATCCAATGGCACGTAAGCGGCTTCATCAACCAAACACTTCCTTAAATAGGACACGTGAAAAGTAGAATGTATTCCAGCTAGTTCATTAGGCAGCTCGAGGCGATAAGCTACCTTTCCAACTTTTTCAAGAATCTTAAAGGGACCAATGTATCGAGGGCTCAATTTTCCCCGCTTTCTGAACCGAATGATACCCTTCCATGGAGATACTTTCAACATAACAAAATCTCCAACTTGGAATTCGATTGGACGCCTTCGGTTGTCAGCATAAGATTTTTGTCGATCTTGGGCTATTTTCAACCGTTCTCTGACCTGATCAATCTTTTCAGTCGTCTTCTGGACAATATCAGTACTACCCAGTTCTCGTTGCCCAATCTCATCCCAACATATTGGAGTTCTACATTTTCTGCCATATAACATTTGATAAGGAGGCATGCCAATACTCGCATGATAACTGTTATTATAAGAAAACTCAACCAACGGTAAGTGAGTATCCCAGCTACCACCGAAATCAATGGCACATGCCCTCAACATGTCTTCAAGCGTCTGGATGGTTCTTTCACTCTGCCCATCAGTCTGGGGATGATATGCAGTACTTAAATGAATACGAGTACAAATATCCTATTGGAATTTGTTCCAGAATCTAGAAGTGAATCTACTATCTCGATCAGAGATAATAGAGATAGGCATACCATGTCGTGCCACAACTTCTTTAACATATAAATCAGCAAGTGCCTCTGAAGTATAAGTTTCCTTAATTGGCAAGAATAGAGCACTTTTTGTCAACCGATCAACAATCACCCAAATAGTGTCATGATGACGTTGAGTTTTGGGTAATTTAGTGATAAGGTCCATGGTAAGGTGCTCCCATTTCCAAACAGGTATGTCCAACGGTTGCATTTTACCAAATGGCTTTTGATGTTCTGCTTTAACCTGCAAACACGTTAGACATTGTTCGACATATTTCACAATTTCACGCTTCATCCCAGGCCACCAATAATCAACTTTCAAATCATGGTACATTTTTGTTGCACCAGGATGAATGGAATATCTGGACTTGTGAGCTTCATCAAGTAACAGCTTTTTCAGCTCAGGTGAATTTGGAATCCATATCCTTCCATAACGTGTTTTTATCCCACGAGAATCATCAACAATGTTTGGAATTTGACCTTTAATACGTTCTGCTCTCCAAAGACCTTTTTGCCATGCCTTTTGTTGGACTTCCTTAATCTGGTCAAGTAAATCAGGAATGACAGTAATGCGAAGAGATTTAACAATTAAAGCATGATGCATCGCTTTTCGGCTGAGAGCATCAGCTACAACGTTAGCCTTTCCTGGATGATAAAGAATTTCACAGTCATAATCCTTTACCAAGTCAAGCCAACGTCGCTGTCTCATGTTAAGGTCACGCTGATCAAAGAAATATTTGAGGCTTTTGTGATCAGTGTAAATGGTACACTTCACACCATATAAGTAATGCCTCCAGATTTTTAGAGCAAAGACAACCGCTGCCAGCTCCAAATCGTGAGTTGGATATCCTTTTTCATGTTCTTTCAGTTGTCGAGAAGCAAAAGCAATCACTTTACCCCTCTGCATCAGAACACAACCAAGACCATTTCGAGAAGCATCGCAGTAAACTACCATGTCATCAGTACCATCAGGAAGTACTAAGACAGGAGCTTGACTAAGCTTTAATTTCAAAGTACGGAAAGCTTGCTCAGCTGCATCATTCCATTCATATTTAATATTTTTACGAGTAAGCTTAGTGAGAGGAGTAGCAATCTTGGAGAAATCCTGGATAAACCGTCTGTAATAGCCAGCTAAACCCAGAAAACTTCTAACTTCTGTTGCATTGGTTGGAGGTTCCCATTTCATCACCGCCTCAACCTTTGCAGGATCAACCATAATACCTTGGTTATTAACAACATGACCCAGAAATTGTACCTCACGAAGCCAAAATTCACACTTGGAGAACTTGGCATAAAGTTTCTCATTTCTCAAAGTTTGTAATACCTGCCTTAAATGAACATTGTGATCGTCAGCAGATTTGGAATATATGAGAATATCATCTATAAATACAATTACAAACTTATCGAGCATAGGTCGGCACACTCGATTCATGAGATCCATAAAAGCGGCAGGAGCATTTGTCAGACCAAAAGGCATAACCACGAATTCATAATGGCCATACCTTGTCCTGAAAGCTGTTTTAGACACATCTTCTCCTCGAACTTTCAATTGGTGATAACCAGAACGTAAATCAATCTTCGAGAAGAAACTAGCACCTTGGAGTTGGTCAAACAAGTCATCAATCCTAGGCAAGGGATACCTATTCTTGATGGTAACCTTGTTCAATTCCCTATAATCGATGCACATTCTCATAGTGCCATCTTTCTTTTTAACAAATAGTATTGGTGCACCCCATGGTGAACTACTCGGACGAATAAAACCTTTATCAAGTAATTCTTGCAATTGTTTCATCAACTCTTGCATTTCAGAGGGGGCGAGTCTATAAGGTGTTTTAGCAATTGGTGTAGCTCCCGGTACTAATTCAATACGGAATTCGACTTGTCTATCGGGCGGAATGCCCGGTAGCTCGTCGGGAAAAACATCGGGGAACTCATTAACAATAGGAATTTCAGATAATTTGGGAGTTTGCTTTTGAGTATCAATCACATGTGCCAAAAAGGCCTGGCAACCATGTGATAAATGGCGTTTAGCACGAGCAAAGGTACAAATTGGAATTGAAAGTTTTCTCTTTTCGCCATAAATATCTATCACTCCCCCACTTGGTGAAGTAATACGAATAATCTTTTTCTCACACTGGATTATAGCATTATGTTTGCCTAACCAATCCATACCCACAACTACATCAAACTCACCCATTTGCATTGGAATTAAATTTATGAGAAATGTTTCATTGTTAATCACTAATTGACACCCTCTATACACATTAGTCACAAAGATAATTCTATCATCAGCAACTTCCACATCTAGTGGAGCATCTAACTCAGTAAGAGGGATTGAGAAATATCGACAGAACTTTTCAGACACAAATGATCGTGAAGCTCCCGAATCAAACAGTATGTATGCAGGTTTAAGATTTACAAAGAAGGTACCTGTTAACACATCGGGGGCTCTTTGTGCTTCTTCTGCAGTAATTTGAAAGGAACGGTGTCTAGGCTTCGGTGGTTCCACCGTCTTCCTCTCAGTATTCTTGCGAGGAGCAGAAGAAGTAGGTTGAGATTTCAATTCAGGACAATCAGGTCGAATATGTCCTGGTTTCAGACAATGATGACAAACTTTGATTGGATTGGGACAATCTTTGCTAAAATGTCCCGGCCTTCCACAAGAAAAACAATTTAGAGTCCCGGCTTTACACTCCCCACGATGCCTTTTATGGCATATCTTGCATTCTGGGATTTCAGTTCGATCATCCTTTCTAAAACTTCCACCAGATCTAAACTTTTTGGATGGAGTAGAAGTGGATTCAGCTTTTCTTTTCGTGGAACTTTTCTCATCCTTCTTTAACTCCAGTTCTTGAAATCGAGCCTCGTCTACCATTTCAGAAAAAGTACTACATTTCTTCGGATTGACAAACTGTCGAATTTCTTTCTTCAGGATTGTATGAAAATGATCCATAAGTAATTTAGGATTTGCCATGTATTCTGGACAAAATTGGGCTCGATCCAGAAAATTTCCTACCAGCTCGTTTATCGACTCAGTCGTTTGTTCCATAGAAAGGAACTCACGACGAATTCTATTTAGATCAGCATCCTGCGAATAAGTTTCAACAAACATCTTTTTAAAATCTTCCCATGTCATCACTGTAATAGCTTCCTCTCCTAAAGTACGACATTGAACTTCCCACCAGAATTTAGCACGGGATTTAAGAAGATTAGAAGCATATCTCACTTTCAATCGGTTAGGGACTTCTGCCGTGGCAAATGCCCCTTCAACTTCAGATAACCACCTTTGACATTTAATTGGATCCATCTCACCTTGAAAATCTGGCGGGTTACAAACAGAAAAGTCTTTATAACTGAATTTACGATCTTCATCACGATTTTGAATCACCCTGCGAACAACAGGTGTTGGTGGTCTTTCCTCATTTCTTTCACCACCAGGAGGTGGTCTTTCAAGATCAATTTCATTTTCATCATCTCGCCTTTGAAATTCATCAGCAACAGTTTCACGTATGGTTTCAGAAATACGGCCCAATAAGAGGGGAAGGGACGCCTCTTGAGCCTTTGCCACTTCAGCTGAGATTAAAGTTTTTAAGTCTGTCAAAGATAACCTAGCATCATCTGCTGGAGGTCTTTGTCTATCATCATCACCTCCAGTTCTTACATTCTGGGCTTGGTCTCGTGGACGAGGCCCAAGTGTCAATTCTATTCCTTCTTGATCATTCATCTTATTACTGAAAGTAGACACAATATATTTAATACAAACATATTCATCAATAAAATGTCTACTTTGTAATTTAACTGCACCTAGTCACATAGCGGTCAACAATTATTACCAAGACTTTATCTTCTTAACACCTTGTGACTTCCTTGGCTCCATACAATTGCCATATGATAATTATTGTGGTGGCCAGTCACACGAATTATCATATCCCAGTTATATGTTTCCAAAGTTACCACAAGATATTTCGAGTCAAAAGTCTTAGAAATCAAATAACTAGATTAATCAAAACAAATAACAATTCAATATCATGCTCAACAATAATAATAATGGCTTAAGATCAAGTACCCACTAATGGTGGATACCCGAATCCCTTAAACCAAGCTCTGATACCAACTTGAAACACCCCGAAATTTAGAACATTTTTTTTTTTCATTTCGTAAAGTCCTACGTTTTAATATGACATTTTAGACTTGTTGTATCATTCACTAGATCAAATAAGGATTTAAATAAGAAAATGTTGAATTTATAAGAGATTCCCCAGGAATGACTCCCATTCCCCAGGAATGAAGCATGCTGTTAGAAATTTGAGTCGAATTCCCCAGGAATGACTCCCATTCCCCAGGAATGAAGCCTGCTGTCCATTTTACCATCTTCCGAAATTCGATCGTGCATATCTTGAAAATGACAAGTCCAATGACCATGAAAATTTGCAGGCACGTGTATTATGACTATATGAACATTTCCCAATTAACACTTTTCCAAATTTCATGTTTAACGAGAAAACGGATCGTTGACCACTTTATGGTCATTTTTGACCACTTCCGTTGACATACCAAATTCCAAACCAACAAACTTCAGACTTTGACACTTCTACTACCTTTTTAATACCACAATTGGGACCTAGTGCAATGTTTACATTCGTCATATCATATTTACAACTCAATGTAGCCTTTTGACCCGTTAGTGACCCATTTGGGCACTTTGAAGACCCGTTTGGGTCTTTACCCAAATAACCACTATTCTAACACCCAAATCACATTTCTTTGACTATTCTAAGTCAACTCATGCCACTTTCACTATCAATACTTCAACTTAACTATTAACATCAAATTTCCATAAACCATTATATTCACATTATATTCATCTATTATACAATAGCATCATCTCCAAAACTATCAATGAGTATACCAACTCATTGACTAATTTGACTTCCACACTTCAACATGTTTGACTTTCAACATTAGGTGTCAAAACTAAGTTTTCTTAAACAAAAGGGGTGATTACATATCGAGAGCATGATTTAAAAGATTAGCTTGTTACCGATAACTTAACAAGCTCCACCACTAGCATCATTCGGGCCTTTTACCCGGATCCCTCTGGGTCCCACTTGGCTCACCTAAAACACATAAACATAATAGAGTAAGCATAAAGCTTAGTAAGAAATGGGCTATTAATGATAATCAATATCATTTCACAACATACGTATATTAAGGATCCATAATATCATATGCTAATTCCCGCAAGAATTAACATCTTCGGGCCTACACCCCGGTATATAATCATAACTCATCAAGTAAATGACATATCCATTACCGGTCCTTCCAAGTAAATGGAACAAGCATTACTTGAAGAAAGATAGCATCATCCATTAACTTACCTTGTGATAGCCCACACGAATAATTACTTGTAACACCTTGAACATGTTTATCACCTAATTCATATAATCACATAAACACGTATCAATTTCACAATCACTTTCTAATTATATCACATATCATACTACAAGGTGTTAAATCTCATAACACTTATAATCTTACTATAAGCTTCATACACTTTTATGTGTGATTGCTTATAAATGGGTATTTATCATAATTTCTCATCAATTCCATTTACCAACATCACAAGTATCACTCTTTGATGCATAATCACACACAATACATATCAATTACCCATTTATAGCAATCATCATATACATGGTCATGATTATAATTATTCAATTTTTCTCAAACACATGATCATGGGTGTTTTAACCAAACTAATATCATTTATGTATTGAACATACTATAATTAAGTGTATGAAACCTTAATTGAATCATTAGTCCACTAATTCATCAAAACCCCAAGACTAGGGTTTAACCTAATTCATGAAATTCATCAATTAAACACAAAAGGGAGGTTAATCATACCTTAAAGAAGTTATTTGCAAGCTAACAAGCACTAATTTAACAAAACCTAGCTTTAATTTAGCTTCCTTCTTCTTGTTCTTTCAAAACCTACCTCACACAAGCCCTGTACGTATTTTTATTTTCTGTGTATGTAATTGCAGTAGAAGATTACAGAAGCAGTGTTTTTATACTGCATTTTACAATTAAACCCTCAACTTATAGTACTTGTCACTTTTAGTCCCTCTACTAACTAATTCATTAAATGGCAAGTCCTATAAACATAAAATACTTTACACAGTTAGTCCTCCTAACTTAAACAGTTTAAATTATATATTTTAAGATTTAGAACTTACGAAATTTGGGGCGTTACAGTCATCCATCGACATTTGTTCAGTTAACTTCAAATCCATAAACTCTTGTCTAATTCTAAGCATATCAAACTCTGAACAAAACTGTCTACAAACCTCATTATGAAACTCTGCCCAGGAAATTCTCAATCTCTGCTCCTTTGTCAATTGCTCAGTTATAGAATCCCACCAATTCATCGCCTGTCCCTTCAGTAATTGCACAGCATAACCAACCTTTAATTCTTCTTCACACCGACACACTTCTAACTTTTTCTCCGTATCTCTCAACCAATTCAATGTTACTGAAGGATCATTGCCTCCTTCGAATTCTTTTGGACCACTAGCCTTAAATGTCTTAAACGAACACAACTTATTCTGCTGTGGTGGTGAAGGAAACTGATAAGTTTGCTGAGCTAACCTAGCTTGTTGTTCCAAGTACAACTGTTCTATCTTTTTAAGTCTTATCACATCATCCTCTAGTTGCAACAAGTAATCCTCTTGACTAGTTTCTTCCTGATTAACCTGTGTAGTACCAGCCTGCCTCTGATTATCATTCTGAGTATCCGAAGGTGGAACAACATTGTTGATCGGGTTCTCGTTATCTGCCATGCCTGTACTCACAATCAAAACACAACTTGCAACTTGTTAATCGTTAGCATTCACTATACTAACCAATCCCCAAATCCCAAAGCTAATCCCACTTACCGAAATGTTTGACTAATACCGACTAGATTTGGGATTGAACATTTACAAATGCCCAATTCGCCCAAACCTATGCTCTGATACCAACTTGTAAGACCCCACTTTTAAAACAAACATATTATACCATTTATACGTTAGAAGCGCGTCCCAAAACATATACATATCCGTTATTTACAAAACGAACCATAATAAATTTTTATCAACTTCTATTGTTACAAACCATACTACTAAATTCGGGTGTTATATTCAACTTTCCAAAACATTCTATTATCAAAAGTCAGAGTTTGCGCCATTTTAGTCAAACACCCAGTCAACTTCTACTATCCGATCTACATCATCAACTAACCAAAATCTGCAAAACATACAACAACGAGGGGGTTAGCCTTTGCTAAGTGAATGGAACCGTAACCGACGGTTCAATCCATTTATAACAAATCTTACAACTGATAACTACAACGATTTATACACATAAGCACATAACTACATGAGGATCGGTGGCTCCTGTATGCGATTCTCAGTATGCCACGACCACTGAGCGCCATGCCATTCCCAGTGATCTACCGATAGCCTGATTACTACTTTCACTGAATAGGCTAATCTTCAACTATGTGTATTCAAGTAACCTAGACAGCTACACAGTAGTAATCAAACCCAACCCGCACGCTGACCTCACTCCAAATCATCACAACAACTTGTCACATAAAGGCATATCATATGCAGTTATGTAAACCAACTGAATAACTTTACAACTTGATCAATCAAATTCTATCAATATAATCAACAACTGAATAATTTAAAGTAACATGGCAATAACTCCAACTGAAACTATCCTGGTTTACCCGTTGTAACCGAACCCGTTACAACTGGGTTGAACCGAGGACTACGGTAACCACTCACCAATTATCGTCCGGTCACCAAACTCAGTGGTCTAACGTTACTGAGTGGCCGCCTGCTTATCTGAGAACATAATAACAACTAGTTAGTATCTTGTTCCATATCATAATCCACATCATAACAACAATAGTTAAACACCTATCAATTAATCATACAATTAAAAACTAAAATTGCTGAAAACACCCAGAAGCCGCCGGCTTGGTCATGAAGCCGCCGGCTTGGCACCTTGACCCGCCGGGTCCACCTTATCACCCGCCGGGTGATTTAACTTTTTCATCACCAGAACCAAAAACACTAAATAAGCCTCAACAACCCGCCGGTTAGGGTCATGAACCCGCCGGCTTCCCCATGAAGCCGCCGGCTTCTGCCCCTGGACCTGCAACTTTTTCAGCAAGAACACCATACGAGCAAAAATCCTAAAAATCACCAAACTAAGTTTCTATATGCGAATTTACTCAGTAATTGACCACAACTTCAACCACAAACATACTACAACAATAATATAACAACAATTAACATCCAACAACTATCTAGATTCAATCTCAACATATATCATCATCAATTTCATATATACTTAAACCCTAACTAAAAATTGTTCTTACATGAAGAACCATCTCAATTTTGTATATATTATCAACATATAATCATCAATTATCACCCTACAATCATATTCTAACTAAGTGCTAGCTTCAATTTCACATAAACCTTAATCATCAATTCAATCATCAAGAACATCCAAATGAAGAACACTTACAAAGATGAAGTAATAAAGATGATGATGAATTAAGATGAATTCAAGCAAAATCTTCCCTTTTTAATCTTTCCTTCTTTTTGATTTATTTGAATTGAGAGAGAGGAGAGGAGAGTTCAAGAACAATTGAGAAATAGGTGATGAAATAAAAATGAGTTGGTCTCCACCGCCCCATCTTATTTAATTATGTTTAAAATTATACCCCTTCCTAGCCTATTGTCTGGAACCAGAAAATACCCGCGAGTCAAAATATTTTATTTTACCGTCAACTTCAACTTTTTAAAACAAGTAACATTTTACTTGTCACAATAAAAACTGAGGCTCTTTTACATGTTTATTTTCAAATAACCCATTTAAACTTAATAAAATACAATTTATTTCCAGGCCCAAAAACGGGATGTTACAGGGGTAAATGGGTTTTGTACATGTGAAACATTCTCTTTGTATACATGACTTGATATCATTGGTTCCCTCATTCTAACACAAATTTCTATTCTCATTTGAACCCTACCCATAAAGTCTAATAGCACTAACCGAGTAAAAAGCTCTATGGTTATTTTTCCTAGAAAACGTGATTCATGACTAAACCCTTTTTTTTCTCCAAAATATAAATAAAACAAATTTCATCACTTTCATCCGTCTCAGTTTTTCCCACTTCAATGGCGGCTGCATCTTCTTCTCATCTCCATCTTCAATCACTCTCATTTTCTAAATCCCTAATTAATCAATCCCCAATCGCAACCGCACCCAAAACCCTAATTTCATTCAAACCCAATTCAAGAATCACTCCTTTTTCCATCCGGGCAGTCGTATCACAAACCCCATTACCAACCCAACAATTTAATCACTGTTTTACTAAAAAAGGTGATGGCTTTTTATACTGTGAAGGACTTAAAGTTCAAGAAGTGATGGAAGCAGTTGAAAAAAGGCCTTTTTATCTTTATAGTAAACCCCAAATAACAAGAAATGTCGAGGCTTATAAAGATGCTTTAGAAGGATTGAATTCAGTTATTGGGTATGCTATTAAAGCTAATAATAATTACATGATTTTACAACATTTGAGGAGTTTAGGGTGTGGTGCTGTTCTGGTTAGTGGGAATGAACTTAGATTAGCACTCCGTGCTGGTTTTGATCCTACAAGGTAATAAAGTTTTAATCTTTTTATGTATATTTCATTCAATATGTATATATGTATGTATAAAGTTTTACACTTTGTATGAATATTTGATCTAAGTTATAATCTTTTTATGTTTATGTTATTCAATATGTATATATGTATGTATAAACTGTAGATTGCGAAATCTGTAGTTATGAACTAGAAGTAGTTTGGTTCTGAATGTGTTTATCATATAAGCTGTTTGAGTGTTTGAATGCAAAGCAATGTGTAGCCTAGTTCATATCGTATAAACGGCATAAATCATATATTTAGATATTCATCAATTCGGGTTACGAGTTCTTTGTGTTTTGCTAGTTAGGTTATATACCTTCTCCTACCTAAAGGCTAAAGTTAAGAAATTGGTCAAAATAATAACAATAGTGGTGTTTAACTAATCCTTTGCATTTGGTTTTGATATTGTTGTAATATAAGTTTTAGACGTGTAGTTAAAGATATGTATACAGGTAATGTTAAATGCTTAATTTTAAGGGAAGAAATTATTGCTGATTGTAAAGTAATTATCTTTATATATATCTAAATGTAAACGACCCTTACATTATCAGAGATTCAGTTTTGTTGCCGTGAGTCTGAAACTGAGTATTTGACTTCCAAATTAAGTAGTTAAGTGGAATCAGTTTTGCTATACTCGAACACTAAAGACTGATTATCTACGACTTGAAAATTGGGAAGGCACTTATGAATATCAAATGTAGTCCCAAACACCCCCTTACATATACGAGTCATTTATGGACTTTTGGCAACTTTTTGTTTCAATTTTTTGTTGAAAGTTGAAACCATAGGTGGAATTGAGTTTGTGGTTTAATGTGAATATTAGGTGTATTTTTAATGGAAATGGGAAGCTTTTGGAGGATCTTGTTCTTGCTGCTCAAGAAGGTGTATTTGTGAACATAGACAGTGAATTTGATTTGGATAATATTGTATCAGCAGCAAGAATTGCTGGAAAGAAGGTTAATGTACTGCTTCGAATTAATCCGGATGTTGACCCTCAGGTTTGTAATTGATCAATCTTTATAAACATAACATACCTAAAACATGTGTTGGTAGTGTAAAACAGTAAAAGAAATAGAAAAAAACTTGTTATCATAATGCATTGCCATATATATCTATGTAAATTTATGTAATGTAATGGTTGAAAACATGTGAATATTTTTTATACGTATAACTTATTTTTTTAGGTCCATCCTTACGTTGCAACGGGGAACAAGAACTCTAAATTTGGAATAAGAAATGAGAAACTGCAATGGTTTTTAGACGCCGTTAAGTCTTATCCTGATGAACTTAAGCTGGTTGGAGCTCATTGCCATCTTGGATCTACCATTACAAAGGTATTCTACATCTTCATGCTTTTCTAGTTTTCTTCATCTGATATGCAGATTATCGTAACATTTTTATTTTGTGGCTTTTGTTTATACGATATTAGGAGAAGACGTAAACATTTGTTCAATTATACCGGGTTTAAGGATAATAAATGCGATTGACAAAATGGAGAAGGAAGGAGGGAAAATAGTGTAAATTAGATGTGACAGTTTTGACCCGTTTACTTATGAACGTGCTGGTTTGGGTTTTGTTTTATCTTAAACAGGTCAAACAGTTTTTTTATTTTTTATTTTTTTTGGTGTGGATGTGTGTGTGAATCGGCACTTAACATATATTTTTTCAGTACTTGCAAGTTACAACCTCTTAAAACGCTGTAGTTTAAAATGTAGATTATTATTGTAATACTGTAATATAGTTTCTGTAATCGATTGTAATGAATCGTTTTAAAAGAGATAGATTATAACCTGTTTTTGGGTCTAGCCAAATTGTCCTGACATGTAAAATATTACACGTTTTGATCCAAATCTGTTCTGACTCGTTAGCAGTTCTGTCTTAACTCATTACCAATTCTGTTCCTTACCCATTACCAAATGTGTCTGACCCCTCAATTTTCGATGTCGTTGTGAATAAACATAACCTTTTTTTCTCTCTATATTCCCATTATTCTAGGTTGATATATTCAGAGATGCTGCAGCCATTATGGTGAAGTTTATTGATGAAATTCGAGCCCAAGGGTTTGATATTAATTATTTGAACATTGGAGGTGGTCTCGGGATTGATTATTATCATAAGGGTACCATCCTTCCAACACCAAGAGATCTCATTGACACAGTAAGAACTACATTTGTATATGCATAAAATTTAAGACTTGTCGAATATTCACTATATGTTGATGTTTGATTTGGTGAAGGTCCGGGAGCTAGTCAAGTCTCGAAACCTTAATCTAATCATTGAGCCAGGAAGGTCACTGATTGCAAATACATGCTGTTTGGTCAACCGTGTCACTGGTGTAAAAACAAATGGCACGAAAAACTTCATTGTGATTGATGGCAGCATGGCTGAACTTATCCGTCCTAGCCTATACGATGCTTATCAAGTAAGATGCGATCACTTGTATATAAGGTGGCAATTTTGACCCATTTACTTTTGAATGGGTCGATCTGGGTTAGTTATTAAACTCGAATGGGTTAAATAAAATAATTAGCTAAAAAAGAATGGGATGAATGGGCTGAAAGTTGTCATATGTGAATTCTGAATGTGTACGATCCCTTTAATTACTTTGTTTAAGGATTTGGATTGTTATAATTTCGTTTTTGTAATCATATTTACATGTTACATTTTTTATTAAAAGTGGACAAATAGTGTTGGTTTGAGTAACCATTCCTGACATTGACTTGTATAGTCATACTCAAATAGTCAAATGACCCGTTATCCACCCACCTGACCCCACCCATCTTCCCATTTGTACTCGTATAGTTTAACTTTGTCTAATATTTTTGAATGCAGCACATAGAGCTGGTCTCTCCTCCACCACCTGATTCTCCGGTTACGACTTTTGATGTCGTGGGCCCTGTCTGCGAATCGGCCGATTTCTTGGGAAAGAATAGGGATCTTCCTGCTCCAGCCAGGGTACCATGTTCTACCTTTCTTTACTGTTTAGTAATATCTGTATTAAATTTGGTTGTATTATTCTTGAACCTTCCTTTTTTTTTTGGCTCGTCTGTACAGGGTTCTGGGCTTGTAGTTCATGATGCAGGTGCCTATTGCATGAGCATGGCTTCAACTTACAACCTTAAGATGCGCCCCCCTGAATATTGGGTAATTTTACTTCAAATTTGACTTTTAATGTCAAACTGAATTCTTTCTGTTTCTAATATTGATTCGTTTCAGAACTTTCAGAGTTCAGATTAAACATTAATTGAAATTGCCTGTATGTTTTAAAGAGTTTGCATTTTTTTCTTTTAGCTAGAACTAATTAGAAAAGATGATGAATTTGGTTCTGAATGATACCTTAATTGACTTCTAAAAGTCCATATGAATTTGCTTATTTTGCTTAGTTTTACATGGCTTCTGTATTTGATTAAAAGTCTCGATTGATGTTAATGAAGGTTGAAGATAATGGGTCAGTAGCAAAAATCAGGCACGGGGAGACTTTTGAAGATCATATGAGGTTTTTTGAAGGACTCTGATCTAACTTTCCTAGGAGGTTCTCTTTAGTGCTTGTATTTTTATATCGCAAATTATAAGATATCAACTATTATTATGGTGAAACCTGAATGTCTGCAAGTTGAATATTTAGTTTTTCTTGTTACCATTAGTCGCTTGTTCAACGTGTCTTCATTGTGTCGAGCTTTATCAATACATTGTCACTCCAGAACAAACAAATTATTGATCTGGGTCAAAAATTACATGATGCAACAGTTCATTTTTTTGTGTTTAGCGAGCAGGATTGCCGGTTATGAACGTTTTTGCAAGAGTTTAAGATTACATGTATTTTATTAGGTGATCATGGTTGATACTTGTATACTTTGGTTATGTAAAACTTTAGCAACTTATAATCTTATATGCATAGTCAAATTCAGAAAAGAAAATATATAGGAACTTATTCGTTTCCAACTTTCTGTCCAATTTTTCAACATGTCGATGTCGATTCTACCAAAGAAAAGATGCCTTTTATGCCTAAACGAAAAGGATATAACATTATGGAACTGTTTAAGATTCTGTTGTTTTTTACCCCCAAATTGATAGAAGAAACTGTTGTAACATTTGTTTTTAATCCAGAAGATAACAATATTCTGTACTTTATAAAATTTTTGATCCATCACTTCTAATGATAATTACATTATCATTGGACTATCAAGAGTAGTAACAATCTAGATTTAATCTGTACCCTAGTACATTTATGTGATATTACTATATGCCTATATTACATTAGTCACGTTTTGCATAAATCTCGTGAATTAAAAAGATCAAGCAAACGTTGACGCCATTAACTTATGCACCAGTATATGGCACCGGAGCCAACTCTTCATCTCGTAACGATTGTTGTTGTCTTGCAATAAACGCTTCCACCGTTCGCCTGAACTCCTCGTTGCTCAACTCATCGGCCACACATTCCTCGGGCACCACCATATCTCTGCCACCACAATCAATCTTCTTCACTATTTTCCTCTCTGTTACCGATCGCCTTAATTTTGTTTGATTCTGTTTATTATATTCTACTTGCATCATATTTTCAGATCGAGTCCTGCAAATCCTCTTTTCATTACTCGCCACAATAAGACTATTACTATTAGTGTTTCTATTTACGACACTCTTTTCACATCTTTTAACGTAGTCTTCATAAACAGTATCAGTTTTTTCGTTATGTTCTCCATTTTCAACAACTCGAGATTTGAATAACAGAATCAAGATGATCAAGTTACCAATCACGAAAACAAGTCTTGGGCTAAAAACCGCAAATGATAGTCCCTTGAAATGATCACTCGAGAATCGAATGGCAAACGCGTATTGAGTTGAACACTTAAAAATTATGATCATGAAAACAAGTATCTCTATGAGTCGAAAGAGATTCGTGAGTCGTTGATGCTTCTGGTACCAGATGATCGCGTTGGCCTTTGCGATTTTGACCTCGAATGAATTCATCCTACAACTAAAGTTCAAGTGATTTTTGATTAGATTACTGAAAGATTTTTGACTTCGATCATTAGATCAGCTAATAAAGGAAACTGAAAGTTTATGAGTGTGTGTATTTTTTGTTTTGTTTTTGAGCAACAAACTTTGGTGGTGGGAATGTGGTATTTATAGGAAATAAAGATGCATTGTATATGATCCTATTGACCTATTCTGTTAAAAAAGACTTTATAGCGAATATATAATTTTTTTGTTTTTATCTAAATAATTGAACATCCGACGATGTAAAAGACAAACCATTGAAAATGTATTGATAGTAGAGTTATATATGTCGCTATTACTTGAAGAATCGTGTATTTGTTTGTATTTCATAAACCATTTCGATTTGAAGTTCTCATGATAACAGTTTATGGATATATTCTAATATTCAAAATTTCGGATTTGAATTTATGATAGCATAATACACTATTCGAAATTTCAGATGTCGGATATCCGAAATTTGAAAATATGAATTTTCGAATATCTAATTAATCGAACTTGTAACCTATAGCTTATTTTAATATTAATCTAATTAATTTTGTGAAAATCTATTACATGAAATAAAAGCTTTCTAAACAGTGTCACTTTTCACTAGTTATTCCTTTTGGATAAGAACAAATTACTAAAAAACTTCTTTATACGTGATTGGGTAGTAGACGTTTTATTGGACAAGCTAGTATACAAGTTTATAATTATTTACATATATGTTATTTTTATTAAGTAGCTTATAGGTATCGATTAATAATGTAGAATACATAATATTTTTATGGATTTTGCTATTTGTAGCCCTAAGGGCTATGTTTAAGAATTAATTCATGCTTTAATAGGTGGTAAATTAGGTTGGTTGGGGGAAGTTATATTCAGGGGGTGGGTGGTTATTATTAAGGTACAAACATTCAATGCGTGTCTGAATTTCTTATTGATAACCCTTAGGGCTACGTATAACATTTTCCTATTTTTATTTGGATTGGAATTCTCTCATGTTCAGACATGGTTGATCTCGTGAAAATAAATTAAACCGCAAGCAAAGAAACTCGATGCTTGGATTTGGACCCCGACTGATATGCGACCACCTATACAATTATGTTCAAGTTTTAAGTGTTTAAAAATGTATAAAAGTGTACTCAAACTTCATCATACGTATCAAAATAAAAGGTTTACATTATATGTAAGTGTCGAACTTTCAAATATTATTGTAGACGTATTATGAATACGTCCATTTTAAGTTGTAAACCAGTGACGTATAGTAACATCAGTTTTGATGATGTTACAACCATATAAGTAAGTTCACTAAGTTGGTATGTCATCAAAATTAATGATCCATTATATGATGACTTAAACTAAATTCTTGATAGATATAATATCAAAAATAAAAAGTTTGATATTTACATATGATAAATTTTTTTAATGGTTGATAAATATAATATCCGATAAAGCTTGCTATTTAACCTTTTATCAACATATATAAAAAAAATATAAGAGAGTAGCATAGTATATGATTCATTCCGTGGATCCAAGTCGAGATTGTGACTCGCCCCCGGCTACGTGTCCTTTGGACCCTCCATCAGTGGAAGCAAGCAGCATAGAATTTCTCCAAGAAAGATGGATAATGTTGCTCGATCAATATTATAGAAAAATTGAGTATTTAAGTAAGAAAGTTAATAAGTGTGTTCAAGAAGCTTGTGCTTTCAAAGTCATCTAAATTTTTTTATGAAGAAATCGAAACAAAGAGGAGAGAAATTATTTTCATTTATTTATTTATGTCTAAAAATACGTGTCAAAATGTTTATGGTGTGTTTATTTGTAGGGTTCGAGGGATGTGAATGAGAATAAGAATAAAAATGATATTGATATTCATCGAGAATGTTTGGTTGCTAGTTTAGAAATTATAAAGTAGAATTAATAATATATTTATTTACCAACGTCATTTGGCCATTTGCATTATATTTAAAGATTTCTCGTCCTTTATACTACAAAGAAAAGGACTAGCGAAGTTCCTTTGATAAACCTCATGATATATCTAGCTAGTTGGTTGTTAGACCAACAATTTAGATAAAAAAAAAAAACACGAAAAACAAATAATATTTCATATTCCTTATAAACTATAAAACGACCCATATACATAAATTAAAACATTACATCGATGCAAGAAACTTATTGATATCGATCCATATGATCGATATCTTTCTTGATCAAATGATCAACATACATATGTATAACACCCCTCATTTACATACCATGTAAAGTATGATTTACTTCGGAAGCGTAGGTTTAAAATGAACATTTCACAGTATACATATACATGAAAGATCAAAACATTTCAAAACAACGTGATTGGGATGTTATTTAATTTCAAAACACTTATTTTTAAACATTCCATATCAGAGTATTTATCCAACTGTCAAACATTCATTGATTCCACTTCTTGCTAACCCACTAAATCATAGCTTATAACCTGCAAGAAGTATTTGATGTGGGGGATTAGCACAAAGCTAAGTGAATGAATAAGTCACACACGTTTCAACTTAGCATAACCATCTGTTTACCCCAAATACTCGTAAACAAACACATAATGATCATATGGGGATCGGTGGTTCTTGGGAGATCATGATACCGCGGGATTCACCAAGAACACTTATCAAGACTAACCGTATGTACATACGGACGAGACCGATAGCTAATAGTTACTACAACCAACACAGATATCACCAACAACATATGTACCAAGACACTGTGCATTACCAGTAGTAACCCATTAGCCCAACATCTATGTTGACCCCAATTTACTTTCAAGCACATTGCACGTAGATTCAATAAACAATAATCTATAATCATCCAGATTAATATTGATATCTACGTTTACTTGTTGCAACCAAACAGTTACAACTAAATCAAAAGGTGAGTAACAAATCCACTCACCAATACCTCGGTCTCCACTCAGTTGTCTAATATCACTGAGTTCCCTTGAAATCTGAGAATTCAATAAAGACCGAGTCAGTAATTATCAATGATCAATAATACATGTTATAATTATATAACATATTCCAATAGATAACATAAGTTATATAATAACAAATGATAATTACATTTATAACTTATGTATTCCAATTACTAATAATACTATGATTTAATAATCATATTATATCTCTACAAGTTCCAACAAAACTACAAAATAAATAGACTAATCCGGGAAGCTACAAAACTAAATGAAAGCTACAAATGAATATTTTTAGTAGCATTTTTCATGGAAGCTACGAGAATGCTACAAATGCTACTAAAAACAAAACTATGTTTTGTAGCACTTAATGAAAGCTACAAAAATCTAAAGATGCTACAAAAGATAATATAATATGATTTTACTTGATTCATATATAAAATGCAAACAGGTTGCGCAGGGGAAGGCACATCCCCGCCGGGCAAGGAGGGTCCCCGCCGGGGATCCCCTTCTTCCTCCAGACCATCAGCTACTGATCAAACTCAGCCCCGAATTTTAATAACCAAAACACTTAACCAATTATTCTATCTTAAGTTTATGCAATGATTATGCAATAAGATCAAGTTCTAACAACTTATAACCAATCTTTAATCCTTTTAACATGCTCAAATTTCAAAACCCAATTTGATCAAATTCTTGAATAAATATTTAAGAACAATCAAATAAACTTGTAACTAGTATTTAGGATCATATAATCTTCATATAAATCAACTTAGCAAGTTAAGTTCACATTATCTAGCAATTCTATACAAATTCACCATTTGAATTCAAATGAGAAATTACCTCTTTAAATAGCTAGAACAAGAAGATGATTGTGATGATGATGAATTACTTGGATGCTTTCAATCCCAATTTTCACTAGATATAATCTTGTTTTTGATTTCTAAAAATTGAGAGAAGATAGGTGTGTGTAGATTTTGGATACGGGAGGAAATGAGAATGATCAGAGAAGTAAAGGGAAAGTAGGCAATCAATCACCCCAATCAATCATTTTACGGATATAATTTTATTCCCCTTCTAAATTTATTGCTTGGAACTATATACCCGTTTACAGTCAAATATTTTATTTTACCGTCACATACAGTAAATTAAAACAAACAATATTCTATTATCCACAATAAGTCCTAAGACCTATTCAACTAAGTTTCAAAACAAAACAAGTATTATCGAGTAATTTTTAAAACAATTAATTAACCAATTAAAGTTAGAAAATTACCAGACCCTTGTAGAGGATGTTACAAATCTCTCCTCCTTAAAGAGATTTCGTCCTCGAAATCTAATCATCCTTAATCAATCTAATGAATTTAATTACTAAGTACATATTCCAATCTACCCCTAAAGGTTGTGTACCATTTGAATCATATGTGCATATCATCATTATACATATACTTAACCACATTTGTCTTTACACATGCATATATCTACTTGCACATGTTTCTAGGGTTCCACAACACAATACTGTGCATATATTCTGTCTCTAACAATTTGATTAACCACTTACATGACCATTCACACAAAGCCACGTAAAATTTGTAAATCATGTAGTCATATAGCACATGTGAATTCATTTGACTATGAATAATAACATGTTCTGATAACAATAAACTAGCGACTTGTCAGATCTTTGGAGTTAATATAAGACTTATATCTTTTCAATTGTTTCGACATGCACATATTCCAATGTACAAGCTTCTATCTTTATTCAAGCACATAAATTGTGCATACACACTATCTTTTCCATAACCATTTCTCAATTAATGGCACAAAATTCCAAATTCTCAAATTTGACCATTAATTTCATATTATCTCAGTAACAAGCTATTTAGGTTGTCATAGCCTTTATTAAGCTTTAGCATCACAACACATATTTATATCAATGGTCATTAGAAACCATTACAAGTTCCAACTATCTGTTTATATCATAAACCAATAAGCACATAACCATACCAATAGGGAATGGAATTTACTACATATCCAATAATGATTAAACAATCATTTGACAACAACTATTATGCACATACAAGGTACTTGTAAATCAACTAGACACATATAACCACATGCAATCCACTACTAACATTGTTCATTTCAACAATGTTTCACCTATTGCTCAATTCACAATATACTCAAATGTGAGAACTCATTGCTTATAAGCAATCTACAACTCACACCACTAGTCAATATTTCAACAAGCACCAAACACTTCACGATTAATCCAAAATCGTGTCTCAACTCAATTTAAGTCACTTAGCAATTCTATATGAATCGCTTCACTACTAACTCATTAACCCCTGAGAATTCATATCACAATTCACTTGTTAATAAGTTACATCTTTTTATTCAAAATTTTTTTTTTCACATGTTAATTAACTTAACACAATCACCTAAGGTTTCGTAATCTTTGACAACTTTTCAACTCATTGAGTTATACACAACCCAATTAACACATCTTTCAACACTGTTGACTATTTGTCAACTTCAACTTAACCAATTTACCATCAAGTCACCTTGACCAATTTTTTCAATTGAACTCACAACTAATACAATCATATTCCAATGATTTCACATCATACGCTAGACGTTTTATTCACAGTCGACTTTTACAGTCAACTTATCACAACATTAATAAATTAATACTATGTTTAACCTCAAACATAAATTTCTACAATTATTTTCAACAATAATGGCCCATTCAACCAACAATGGAACCATAACACATTAACTCTAACCAATTACCATTCAATGACCAACTAACAACTCATTACAACACCTTATGAGTTATTTACTCATGTCATTTATCATATATACATCTATCATTTGGTTATTATTATAAGTTTTAGATTTAACCAAATCATAAACTTCAACTCAATGTTTTCACAATTTATTAATGACTTAATCATCACACAGAGTCATTAACACAACTTGGCTTAATACAAGCCCTCCACATATCAATCCTCCACATATCAATAATCCGTTAGGATATTATATGACTCACTAATAGGAAATCCACTCCCATTAGTCACACAACCACATTTTAACAAATTCAAACAATTGCAGGTACCATACACACTTGCAAGTTTCAATTACTGATTATCATAACTTCAACTAATTAGCTTTTATCATGTAAACAACAGTTAATGAGTTTAACACACTTTCATAGTCAACACACCATCATAATACTATGTTTATCAGTAAACATAAACTTTTAATCAAATTTTTCAAAAACATTAGTGATTCCATTTATACTGACAGAGTCATTAATCCACAAACTTGGCTCAGTACAAGCCATACACATCATAGTAATCCATTTGGACACTATATATATCACACCAATGGTTATTTCAACCCTATAGTTCAAACAATTATCTTTCAACAAAATTTAATTTGTTACTTATGTGTTTCAACATATTCATCACAATTGCAAGTATCATATAACTTGTACTTTTCAGTTTTACTAGGTAGCATCATTCTACCAACAAGTACTTTTACCCAAGTTCATACATATTTTCGCAATTACATTAAATCTCTTTGATACTTGACAGCCCCAACAATTTCAGGCGACATAGCATAATATAACAACGGTGATCAGGCGTTGCTGGATTATGTTTTTTACCTTTCCCTTGTTTGGCTATTTCATATTAAATATACTTAATATGACTTCGTTTAATTAACATCTACCATATTATTTCATGGCACAAAATCAGTTAAATCATGCTGGATAACTTTTGATAATAGATACATAATTAACAATCAACTTGCTAAATTTGAACTTAACTCAACATAAGCAAGTTACAGTCATAACTATTCATCTCAATCTTTTACATGTATCTATCTCTTAGAATTTCATTTTAACCACTGACACAAGTCAGTATTCAATTTTTCTGAAATTCTAAACATCTGGTAATCTATTTTCATAGTTTCAACACACGGCACAATGTCAGGTACCATTATCATAATCAATTTACGTGTAATTCCAAACACATAGCCCATCACATTCATTTGCTAATAATATATCTTTAACCCATAATGTCTTAAACCTTTCCATTTTGTCGGGCAAGTAATTTCACATACCCCCTTTAACAGTATGTTATAAACATTTCTACTCGCCACTGTTCCTATAACCGGTAGTTGCATGTTAATATCATAACAGATCATGTCATTATTTCGGCATTTTCATATGCCCCAATTCACATAGCAACTAAACACATATCAATGACATATTAACCACGTCATTTCCTACGTCATTATTTCGACGTTCTCATGTTACTTACTAGTTTTCATTTAACCAAGAAAACATATTATTTCTTTCTCTCAAATAAACACAACATTACAGTCTACATACTTCAAGAATATACTCACATTCTTCACTGTAATTTTCTTTATTTACTCAAATAGCTTAATAGCTAAATAATCATCAAACACATATTAGGATCTGTGTATTTTATCAACATATTCATATATGTTTCATTCTCTCATGTGATCATGGCCAACATAATCTTTCTAGCCACATTTTCAAGTATTCTCCCGAAGGAGCAATTATACTTCACATAACTATCACATAATGCATTAACAAGGATTTATAACCACCTTGCATTTAGTATATCAAAATCATACCATTGATTTTATACTTTATTTCTGTGTAGTAGATACACTCAAATTCAAACAGCATTACTGTTATATCTTAGTCAAAAACGTGTCTACATAGTTTAACACACATTTTGAAATTCAAAGTTCAGTCAGAACTACTCATACCACTAAATGTTTCATTTAGTATTCTAATCATTACCCCCAACACATAACACAGTTATCAAATAACTCATAACTGGGGAATCATATCAGTCTGAATCAATTTACTTTACTACTAATTATCATCGTAAAGCAAACAATTCAAATTAGGGTAAATCCAAGTAAGCTTATCGAGGATTACCTGATATAGCAGAGTTGCTGAGAGTACTGGTCAGTACTCATGTGTTACCATCTCTGTATTCAAAACAACAATCTCACAAGTTGTTACGTGTTAGTATATATCACACTAACTAATTCTCATATCACAACTAATCCCACACCAGGAATGTTTGACTTCACACAAAATAGATTTGGGATTGAACACTTACCAATGCTCAATTCACCCAAACCTATGCTCTGATACCAACTTATAACACCCCTCATTTACATACCATGTAAAGTATGATTTACTTCGGAAGCGTAGGTTTAAAATGAACATTTCACAGTATACATATACATGAAAGATCAAAACATTTCAAAACAACGTGATTGGGATGTTATTTAATTTCAAAACACTTATTTTTAAACATTCCATATCAGAGTATTTATCCAACTGTCAAACATTCATTGATTCCACTTCTTGCTAACCCACTAAATCATAGCTTATAACCTGCAAGAAGTATTTGATGTGGGGGATTAGCACAAAGCTAAGTGAATGAATAAGTCACACACGTTTCAACTTAGCATAACCATCTGTTTACCCCAAATACTCGTAAACAAACACATAATGATCATATGGGGATCGGTGGTTCTTGGGAGATCAAGATACCGCGGGATTCACCAAGAACACTTATCAAGACTAACCGTATGTACATACGGACGAGACCGATAGCTAATAGTTACTACAACCAACACAGATATCACCAACAACATATGTACCAAGACACTGTGCATTACCAGTAGTAACCCATTAGCCCAACATCTATGTTGACCCCAATTTACTTTCAAGCACATTGCACGTAGATTCAATAAACAATAATCTATAATCATCCAGATTAATATTGATATCTACGTTTACTTGTTGCAACCAAACAGTTATAACTAAATCAAAAGGTGAGTAACAAATCCACTCACCAATACCTCGGTCTCCACTCAGTTGTCTAATATCACTGAGTTCCCTTGAAATCTGAGAATTCAATAAAGACCGAGTCAGTAATTATCAATGATCAATAATACATGTTATAATTATATAACATATTCCAATAGATAACATAAGTTATATAATAACAAATGATAATTACATTTATAACTTATGTATTCCAATTACTAATAATACTATGATTTAATAATCATATTATATCTCTACAAGTTCCAACAAAACTACAAAATAAATAGACTAATCCGGGAAGCTACAAAACTAAATGAAAGCTACAAATGAATATTTTTAGTAACATTTTTCATGGAAGCTACGAGAATGCTACAAATGCTACTAAAAACAAAACTATGTTTTGTAGCACTTAATGAAAGCTACAAAAATCTAAAGATGCTACAAAAGATAATATAATATGATTTTACTTGATTCATATATAAAATGCAAACAGGTTGCGCAGGGGAAGGCACATCCCCGCCGGGCAAGGAGGGTCCCCGCCGGGGATCCCCTTCTTCCTCCAGACCATCAGCTACTGATCAAACTCAGCCCCGAATTTTAATAACCAAAACACTTAACCAATTATTCTAACTTAAGTTTATGCTATGATTATGCAATAAGATCAAGTTCTAACAACTTATAACCAGTCTTTAATCATTTTATCATGCTCAAATTTCAAAACCCAATTTGATCAAATTCTTGAATAAATATTTAAGAACAATCAAATAAACTTGTAACTAGTATTTAGGATGTAACACCCTCGAAATGGACCTAGTGGTTTTATATTATTTCTTGATTTAAATAAACATTTAAATGTGTTTGGAAATAATATTGTTTGAACTAGTAGAAATAATTGGAATAGGAGTCGAATATTCCAATGTGATAAGTGAATTATTAATTGTTGTAAATTAATATAGTTGACGGTACAATAAAATGTTTGGACTCGCAAATGGTTTTCGGGTTCCAGACAATAGATTGAGATGGGGTACTAAATTATACCCGTATATTGAAGGCGGTTTGTGAACCGACTATATATTTAACTTTCCATTTTAGGAAAGTTCATTTAGAAACTTCAAAACTCACAGAAACTCTCAGAAAACCTCCGAATCAAACTAGAAATCAAATCAGGAAGTTGTGATTCTCGTGAAACTTCACCATGGACAGATTATCATCAGTATATTCTTCAATCAGTAAGTGTTCTTGAGTATTTAAGAATTTGATTTCGATTGAAATTTGGGTGAATTGATGATTTGGAAGAATTAGATGTTAGAAACATGTAATAACTGTTATATAGTGTTTATATGAAAGTATTTGTGACATATAACAGTTAGAAAATGAGTTTGGGGTGATTTTTGTTAAAAAAAACCCGTAGGTTGGGGTTTGATCAGGGATGAAGATGAGCTGAAAAAGGCTCAAACGCGATCCCAGAACCCTAGCCAGGATCGCGTTCGTTACTTATAAAAGGAATCGGACGAGTTTTGTTCTTGGGAACGCGATCCCAAGAATTTGTCCGGATCGCGTTGCTTAGTTATAATTTGTCACAGAATGATTTTACAAAGAGGAACGCGATCCCACCATTGTTTTCTGGATTGCGTTTGTCAGTACTTTTTGTAAAATTTCAAAAGTGCATAAGTGTTTAGTAGTGATTTTTGCCACGGAAAAATTGACAAATTGTCTTTAAACTCCGATTGGGCTGAAATTTACATGGTCACTCGAAAACGGCCCTCTGATCAAAGCTATATGCTATAGCCTAGTCAGTTTTTGGACATTCGGGGTCGTTTAGGGGTCGAAAATGGCATTTTACAGTTTTTGGACCTTAATTCGGGACTTTTTGATTATGCTCCGAATTGAACTTTTGTTGCTGTGATCTTAGGGATCACTTGATACATGTAATTATGTTATGATTGTGTAACGATGTTAATTACATAAGTATTATCAGTTGATACAAGTTACTAACTTATTGTTTAATTGATTGTATTCTCAGATGTGGAGAAGGCTCAGTAATATTAGACTTCTGAGCTTGCGGCTGAGGTAGTCGGTGAGTGGATCTGTAACCTCAGTGTGATTTAGTTGTAATGATTTGATTTACAACAAGTAATTTATAGTATTACTTTGATATGATGCATCTGTTGAGATATCTTGCTATGATAGTTTAAATAGTTGCTTACTTGGCTGTTTGAGCTAGTATGTAAGATTCTGAGGTCAACTTGACTTGACAGTTGGACTTGGTTGTTATTGTAGACGACAGGAGATCTTGAAACTTGAAATGTTGGTTTGGAGATCTAGGTCGTGTGTGATTAACAACTGGTTATCGGTAATTCTGTATAGGCCAATACAGATGATTGATAAGAGTTCCTTGATTACCAAACCGGTATTAGGGTATCTCAGGAGCCACCGATCCTCATGACTATTGATAATGTTTGATTGGTGTAGCTTGACATTGATTGGATGTCGAGTGAATGATTGATTTTCTGTTTATTATTATTTGATGTAAACAGATTATTATGCTAGGTTGTACTGTTGATTATAGTTTCATTCACTTAGCTTTATGCTAACCCCACCACAGTTCTTCCTGCAGGTTAAATAGATGGGACATATTGGGCAGGGCAGGAAGTAGTTTGGAACTGAAGGAATGTTTGACAGGCTGTTACTCTGATGTTATTTTGATAACTAAAGAAATGTTTTGAATTATATAACACCGAGTTTGTTGAAATGTCAGGTGTAATAAGTCTGAAAAAGTTTATTGACATTTTACGTAATGTAAAACATTGATAGTATGTTTTGAAATATACGCTTCCGAGTCGCAATTATTATATTATTGTTTATAATGAAACGAGGGGTGTTATAAGTTGGTATCAGAGCAATAGTTTGGGTGAATTGGACTTGATAGAATGTTCAATCCTAAACTTTGATTGAGTTGAGTCAAACATTCCAGTGGGTGCGGGTTTAGTTGATTAGTGAATGTGTGAGAAAGTGATTGGTTGAATATGTACTAACTCTTAACAAGTTGTGAAGTTGTTGTTTGATTGCAGAGACGGAGGAACATGAGTATTAGATTGGTATATTTCATGTTTCCTCAACACTCGTGGGCTTAAGATTGCCAGGTAATCTTCGATAAGCCTGTGTTAATTTAAAATAACTTGAATTGTTTACTCTGTTATGTTGAGTAAGCTTTGTTGTGAAGTTAATTGAGTCAGACTGATATGATTCCCCAGTTTTGAGTCAACTAATGATTGCTATATGTTGACATGAGGATAGCAATATTGAATGAGATGTTCATTGTTGTGGTTATTTCTGATTGAATTGTAAATGCAGAAATATGTTTAAGTAGACAGAGAGTTGATTAAGGTTTAGCAAGATTGATGTTAGAACCTAAGAGTGTCTTTATTAGTGATACAAAATAATTGATAGTATTATGTTAATGGATTAATCACTAGGTGTGATCTAAATCCTTGTTAAGGAAGGTTGTGTCATTTGATTTGAGGATAACTGCTAATTGAGAAAATATGTGGTTATGTGACTACATGATATGTTTTGATTGTAGTTAAACACTTGAGTTAAACCAAGATGAATAAGTTTATGAGGAAAATAACTTATGATAAAGCTAAATTGAATGAGAAAGTGATAGGTCTTTCTAGTCAATTGTGAATTAGTAAATGAAATGTTTATAGTAACATGATTGAGTAGGCTTGTTGTGACAGTGATGCTTGATAGTAAAGCATATGTCAAAGTAATGATAATTAATTAAGATGTGTCCTGAATTTTGTAGTAAGTAGGGACATTGAATTGTGTTAAGTATTGAAATTATGATGATAGGTTATCATATGTTTGAGGTTTCAGACCAGTAGATATACTGAGTAATTCAGTTGTTGAAAATAAATTATGTGAGATGGCTTGCATATGTAAGGTTGAATATGTAAGTAGTAAGCTGATTTTGAGTATGTATCAGCTGTTAAAAACTATTAAATGAATTTTGATTGATTTGAAATCATATGAGATGAGAATAGATCACATTGATAATTATAATGTAAAGTAGCCTGAGAATGGATTGTGAAGAACATAATCTTGCAACGCCTGATCACCGTTGTTATATTATGTTGTGTCACATGAACTTGTTGAGGCTACTTGGTATAAAAGAAATGTAATGTGATTTTGGAAATGGAGCATGATAGTATGCTAACTTGTTTAATAGTTGTTTTGATAAGAAAACAATCAGTTGATAGAACTGTGACCTTTAGACTGTAAATGTGAGAGTGTAAATGATAGTTGTCATTGATAGAGGCTTTGATGATAAACCTAAGTGACTAATTTGATTGTGTTGAATATGTAATTGTGATTGATTGTGATAGATTACATGTAGGCGAATTTGATAGTGTTTAAATGAGTCACTATTTTGTATTTGGCTTGTATGAAGCCAAAGTTGAAATAGGTTGATATTGTCTTGCTTGAGGGATTTCTAGTATTATTGAATGTAATAATTTGAAGTATATGTTTAAAAGTAAACATACAATATGAAATGACTTGTATGGAGCCAGGATTGATGTAGGTTGACCTTGTCCTTGTAAAAGATTGATAAGATTATTGAAAGTAATAATTTAAAATGTATGTTTGAAGGTGAACATATAAGATGAAATGGTTTGTTGTGAGTTAATATGGATGGTATGTTAACTTTGAAAGTCAAACCATGAATAGAGAACTGTGTATAAAGTTAATTGCTTGTGATTGGTTTGAGGATAGGTCAAACTTGAGAAAAAGCAGTTAGAGGATTTTATTGATTGGTTGATTTAAATCAAAGTTGACATTTAGTCAACTGTGTGTGTTGAAATAGTCTAACATAGATTGAAATGTTATGATTGTATGGAATATGATTGAATTCCTAGATTTGCTTAAATTATGTTGAAGGGGGTCATTTAAGATCCAGAGGAGATAGATGAATTGTCTAAGTTTGTGAAACTTGATTCATTACTTAAGGCTAGTATTAAGTAATTGAAATAGTGTTAAGTATAATTGAGTATTCAGTTAAGTAATATTTGATATTTGAACTGAATATGTGTTAAAGAATTATACGAATATAAAGCCATTGTTTGATATGGCAGTTATAATTTGCTAAGATATGTTAGAATAATTAAATCACATTGATTAGAATTGTGATAAGAAAATCTTACTAGTGTGTGAAGCTTGTGATGATAGCTTTGATTGGGTAAGAAGGTGAGATAAGAAATAATTGAAAGTTATTATTAATAGTTGTCTAGGTTGATTTGTACCTTATGGTGAATTACTTAAGTATTGAAAGAATTGGATGAATTCTTTAGTTATTTGTTGATAGTATACAAGTAAAGTAAGTGATAAAGTGGAAAAACTGGGATTAGATCCAAATAAGGTATGATATGAAAGTATATCTAGAATTGGATGGTGTTAAAGATTTAGTTGATCTTTGTTTGATAAATTGAGGAAATATGAATTGAATGATTGTTCATATTTTAAGAAATTGTATGTGTTAGAGAGTAAGAGAAACCTTGAAATTGTGTAGGTATGTAAGTGTGGTATACATGATAATAAATGGCATGATAAGTTTTAATAGAATGAATTAAAATATGCCATAAGATATGTGGAGGTTAGTTAATTGTAATTAACTTGATGTAGATTTTGTTGGAAATGTGTTGGAAAGTAGCACATTTTGATAATGTGATATTGTGATGCTTGACCTGTAGTATCATAATATGTGGATTAAGATTGACTTAGTTGCTAGATTGACGGGATCTAGTGTTGAATGATTGGGTGGTTAAAGTTGTATAATTTTATAATGGCTTGTGATTAATAGTTTATGATTGTAAGGTTAAGTTTAAATAACTGGTTGCTAAGAATAGATTTTGATGTCTTACCAGTTTAATAGTATATAAATTCTAACTTAATGGTTAGTTAGAGTTTGAAGACAAATATTAAAGTACTGATAGGTGTACTGGAATGTATAATCACTAGTGTTGTGATTATTGTTTGAGCAGTAGTTGTTGTCGACTTTGATGTTGTTGACAATTGATAGGTAGTAATGAAAGGAATTACAAGTGGAAATAAGTCAATGTAGAGGTTGGTTGATTGTAGGTAAGATTGATTGTAGTACTTTTGTTGATTGAGCAAAGTACTTGTTGATTGTAGTTTTACCTACTGAGTGTGACCTCTGCTTTGCTTATTAAGGTGATATGAATCTGGATTACTTTTAAGTAAAGAATTTCATATGATTGAAATGATATGTGAACATTATAGGTTGTACAAAAGAGCATAGGTATGAAACTTTTGGATGAAAAGCTGACCTAGATTTGAATTTCAGATCTTTGATGGTAAAGATTTAAGATTGTTATCTGTTATTAGACTGATTGTAAGTCGTGAGCTGAATTTTTATTTCAGTGTAACTAGATACATTGTAGTTTAATGACCACTGTTGTGATAATGTGACTGCTGTTTTATTGATAACAGTGATAAATAGTGGTAATAGGTTAAAGATTTTAGCATGTTGCTAATTTCTGGTTATATAAACCTATTAAGTAATGTTAAGTTTTATTTGTTGATTAAGTGATTGTAGGTTTCACTTGTTAAAGTAAGTGTTTGTTTATAAAATATATCTGATTGATGATATTGATTAGATGCACTGAATGTGTGCGTACGAAAAGACAGAAGCATGTTCATGGGAACATGTGCATGTGGAAAGAATTCAAACAGTCTAAGTATAGTTGTAAGTTGCTATTGAGGATTAATGTATGCTAAGAAATATGTGATTATATCACATTAGTTAGACTGATTGAGTGAGGTTAGATTTCGGGGACGAAATCTCTTTAAGGGGGGAGAGTTGTAACACCCTCGAAATGGACCTAGTGGTTTTATATTATTTCTTGATTTAAATAAACATTTAAATGTGTTTGGAAATAATATTGTTTGAACTAGTAGAAATAATTGGAATAGGAGTCGAATATTCCAATGTGATAAGTGAATTATTAATTGTTGTAAATTAATATAGTTGACGGTACAATAAAATGTTTGGACTCGCAAATGGTTTTCGGGTTCCAGACAATAGATTGAGATGGGGTACTAAATTATACCCGTATATAACGCCCCAAAATTTACAACTGTTTTTTTTTTTTTTTTTTTTTTTTTACAATGCGGAAGTTCAAGTCCCAAAACATATATATACATAAAATGACATGACGTCATTTTCCATTTCCTAAGTTCTAAGTATTGATTATTACTATTTACCAAACAATCCTTTATATCCTGGGATTATATAATCAAACATTTTAAACTGTATTAAATAATAATCAGAGTAATCCTAGTCAAACATTCTTCAGTTACTCCTTGACCCGCCCATAACAAAAGATATTAACCTGCAAGGAGTAAACAACGAGGGATTAGCACGAAGCTAAGTGAGTTAACTTATCACTAACAATACAACTTAGTTTAACACTATGAGTTCACCACATTTAACACTTTGACTCAACATCACCAGAGGATCGGTGGCCCTTGTGGCGCCCTCAGCCGCGGTGGCCCACCAAGCGACACTTACACCAACTGCAGGCCAATACAGTGGTTAACCGATAACTGTTTATTACCTTTAGTCAACACAAGCCTTACTCACAACGAATGTTCACAACCCTTGTGTTGACTAACCTGTAACAACACAGTCCAACATAGTTGACCTCTATTAACACTGTTACCATATAGGTCACTTAACACTTAACACTTTAACACTTTAACACAATTCAACTTAACACAGGAATAACACTTAACACATGAATATAACACCTAACACTTGAAGTAACCACAATAGTGATCACTAAATTATAGTGAGAGATCAAAGTCCACTCACCGACTACCATAGTCGCCCACTCAGTAGTCTAATATCACTGAGTCTTCTCCATATCTGGAAATACAACAGAATACACAAGTCAGTTACTTGTATCAATGTGAAATACTATCACATAATGAAATCAAAATCTAAATAACTCAATCAAGTAATTACAACTCAATAATTAGTTAATCCAAATCATCAATCCATCACTCCCATGGAATTGGTTATACTTGATTCAAGCATCCAACTTTTCAAATTATGACTTATAGTCATTTAACACAATTCAATCCAAGATTAATAATAACCAATTTAACTTCACTAGTTCACCATCACTATCAAATTATGATCATATAATCACATCATCACATTGATCCAAATCAATTATAATTAATCAATATAAGTAACCATCAACCTCATATATTAAGAATTCACAATTTATCTCTTTCATTATTCCATTACTAACTCATGATCATTATCATAATCATCTTAGCTTCAATGAATAAAAACTCATATAATAACTCATCTTTCACTAATAACACTATAACAACCTTTTGTTATTATCAATCAAGGTGATTAACACCTAATCATCACACTTTCACCAAAATCCACTTGAATTATAATTCACACAATTTGATTAATTCATCATTAGGTTAGATTAAAGCTACTAACCTTCATACTAACACATATTAACACCATTTCCACTAATATCAATCATTAATTTATAATAATCACCATTAACCCATCAAAATCATCAAATTTCCTATAAAACTCATGAACCCTAATTCAAACCTATAACTTAAGCATGAATCATGTTAGTAATCAACAATAACAAACTTAACTAACATCAATTTCACATAATCAAAGCTTAAATTCGAAATTACATCAAGAACACCCAAACCCCAAATTCTAGGGTTCTTAAAATTGAAGATTAAGAACTTACAAGTTGAAAGGAAGGATTAGAAGATGATAATCCATGCGTTTGAAGCCCGAATCCGAATTATGAAGCTCCGATTTTTGATGATTTCTTCTTGTTTTTGAGTTAGGGTTTAATGTGTGTGTGTATATGTATGAATACGTACGTATGTATGTATATGTGGGAATAAAACCCGATCCATCATATAATATATACCATATAAGTGTTAATTTTCATTCCCCGTATTTATTATTGTCTGGAACTTAAAAACCATTTGCGGGGAAATACAATTTTATTTTACCGTCAACTAAATAAATTTAAAACAAACAATATTTCACTAGCCACAATATTTCCTGAGGCTTATTGACCTATTAATTTTTACAATCAAACACATATAACAATTTTTAAATCGCATTTAAAATTTTCAAGAAATACCTATTACTTCTAGGCCCAATTTGAGGATGTTACACCGTATATTGAAGGCGGTTTGTGAACCGACTATATATTTAACTTTCCATTTTAGGAAAGTTCATTTAGAAACTTCAAAACTCACAGAAACTCTCAGAAAACCTCCGAATCAAACTAGAAATCAAATCAGGAAGTTGTGATTCTCGTGAAACTTCACCATGGACAGATTATCATCAGTATATTCTTCAATCAGTAAGTGTTCTTGAGTATTTAAGAATTTGATTTCGATTGAAATTTGGGTGAATTGATGATTTGGAAGAATTAGATGTTAGAAACATGTAATAACTGTTATATAGTGTTTATATGAAAGTATTTGTGACATATAACAGTTAGAAAATGAGTTTGGGGTGATTTTTGTTAAAAAAAACCCGTAGGTTGGGGTTTGATCAGGGATGAAGATGAGCTGAAAAAGGCTCAAACGCGATCCCAGAACCCTAGTCAGGATCGCGTTCGTTACTTATAAAAGGAATCGGACGAGTTTTGTTCTTGGGAACGCGATCCCAAGAATTTGTCCGGATCGCGTTGCTTAGTTATAATTTGTCACAGAATGATTTTACAAAGAGGAACGCGATCCCACCATTGTTTTCTGGATCGCGTTTGTCAGTACTTTTTGTAAAATTTCAAAAGTGCATAAGTGTTTAGTAGTGATTTTTGCCACGGAAAAATTGACAAATTGTCTTTAAACTCCGATTGGGCTGAAATTTACATGGTCACTCGAAAACGGCCCTCTGATCAAAGCTATATGCTATAGCCTAGTCAGTTTTTGGACATTCGGGGTCGTTTAGGGGTCAAAAATGGCATTTTACAGTTTTTGGACCATAATTCGGGACTTTTTGATTATGCTCCGAATTGAACTTTTGTTGCTGTGATCTTAGGGATCACTTGATACATGTAATTATGTTATGATTGTGTAACGATGTTAATTACATAAGTATTATCAGTTGATACAAGTTACTAACTTATTGTTTAATTGATTGTATTCTCAGATGTGGAGAAGGCTCAGTAATATTAGACTTCTGAGCTTGCGGCTGAGGTAGTCGGTGAGTGGATCTGTAACCTCAGTGTGATTTAGTTGTAATGATTTGATTTACAACAAGTAATTTATAGTATTACTTTGATATGATGCATCTGTTGAGATATCTTGCTATGATAGTTTAAATAGTTGCTTACTTGGCTGTTTGAGCTAGTATGTAAGATTCTGAGGTCAACTTGACTTGACAGTTGGACTTGGTTGTTATTGTAGACGACAGGAGATCTTGAAACTTGAAATGTTAGTTTGGAGATCTAGGTCGTGTGTGATTAACAACTGGTTATCGGTAATTCTGTATAGGCCAATACAGATGATTGATAAGAGTTCCTTGATTACCAAACCGGTATTAGGGTATCTCAGGAGCCACCGATCCTCATGACGATTGATAATGTTTGATTGGTGTAGCTTGACATTGATTGGATGTCGAGTGAATGATTGATTTTCTGTTTATTATTATTTGATGTAAACAGATTATTATGCTAGGTTGTACTGTTGATTATAGTTTCATTCAGTTAGCTTTATGCTAACCCCACCACAGTTCTTCCTGCAGGTTAAATAGATGAGACATATTGGGCAGGGCAGGAAGTAGTTTGGAACTGAAGAAATGTTTGACATGCTGTTACTCTGATGTTATTTTGATAACTAAAGAAATGTTTTGAATTATATAACACCGAGTTTGTTGAAATGTCAGGTGTAATAAGTCTGAAAAAGTTTATTGACATTTTACGTAATGTAAAACATTGATAGTATGTTTTGAAATATACGCTTCCGAGTCGCAATTATTATATTATTGTTTATAATGAAACGAGGGGTGTTATATAGGATCATATAATCTTCATATAAATCAACTTAGCAAGTTAAGTTCACATTATCTAGCAATTCTATACAAATTCACCATTTGAATTCAAATGAGAAATTACCTCTTTAAATAGCTAGAACAAGAAGATGATTGTGATGATGATGAATTACTTGGATGCTTTCAATCCCAATTTTCACTAGATATAATCTTGTTTTTGATTTCTAAAAATTGAGAGAAGATAGGTGTGTGTCGATTTTGGATACGGGAGGAAATGAGAATGATCAGAGAAGTAAAGGGAAAGTAGGCAATCAATCACCCCAATCAATCATTTTACGGATATAATTTTATTCCCCTTCTAAATTTATTGCTTGGAACTATATACCCGTTTACAGTCAAATATTTTATTTTACCGTCACATACAGTAAATTAAAACAAACAATATTCTATTATCCACAATAAGTCTTAAGACCTATTCAACTAAGTTTCAAAACAAAACAAGTATTATCTAAGCAATTAAAGTTAGAAAATTACCAGACCCTTGTAGAGGATGTTACAATATGACCAGGGACGGAGACAGGGCGGGGGCAGCGTAGACTGCCGCCCCCACAAGATATTATAAATTATGTAAAAAAAGAAAATTTTTAAGGAATTATTGACATTTTAAAATTTTCGCCCCCACGAAACTATAGACGAAATAGAGAAAAAAAAATGTCCGCCCCCTCCATCCAAATTTCCTGGCTCCGTCCCTGCTTATGACAACTAAATGTCACTTTAATATATCATTTAAGACAAGTTTAATTTAAATTTTAAGAAATGAGTTATTAAGAATTATTAATAATGCTAAAATTAGGTGGTTAGCAAGTTGTTGATAGTTATTATTTGCGAGTATATAACCTTTTTGAAGCAAACAAAAATAATACTGTGGAAATTCTTTTTTTGAGAGGAAGTAAGTATCATATCATCATATATAATTAATATACACATACACTAAATCGTGTACGTGTAAATAAACTTAAGCAAAACATACGGCTACCCGAAAATAAAAAAAGTGTGACATATCAAAAATGATCTGAAACTTTATCTTAATGAATACAAAAATAATCTTATAATCTAGTTAAATATATGCATTGAACCAGGGGCGGAGCTAGAAGGGGGCAGTAGGGGCAGTCGCCCCCCTATAAATAAAAAATTATCGAAAAAAATAATATTTTGTAAGGTAATTAGTGACAATTTATGATTTTGACCCCCTAATGTGATAGAAAGAAAAAAAATAAAAAAATTTAACCCCCTTATGAAAATTCCTAGCTCCGCCCCTACATTGAACTGTTGAAGCATCGATCGATATGATGATGTCAAATGTATAACTTTACACGTACAATTTATCTAGAAATATCGACATAGCAAGTGTATTGTCTTCCGATGCGCAATCACTTGATTAAACAAGTTTAGCTTGATTTTGGTTTAGAGAAGAGTTCAATTGAGACCATTTATTTTGTGTGAGAATGGGGGAACCAACCACAATATGCCACGTGTCACTTTTTTCTCTCTCATCCACGTTTTTAAAAATTAAATATCTCACAAACGACAAGTCGAAAAATCATGAAAATTGAATCATATTTTTCAGCGTTTTATCCTCTTCGATTTGCCGTCCAGCAAGGCATACTTCCGACGAACTTTTTTTTTTTCATTTTTTGGTGGGTTTTACATATTAGTAACACATGTGTTAGTGATTGATTGTACATTTGATTTAAGGTTTAGGGTTAGGGTTTAGAGTTATGGTTTAGCAGGGTTTAGTGTTAGGGTTTAGCAGGGTTTAGTGTTATGGTTTAGCAGGGTTTAGGTTTAGGGTTTAGTATGATTTAGGGTTTAGAGTTTTATAAAGCGTTTAGGGTTTAGGGTTTGGGGTTTAGGGGTTAGAGTTTAGGGTTTAGGGTTGAGAGTTTGGGGTTTCGGGACGAAACCCCAAACTCCCAACCCTAACCCCTAAACCCCAAACCCTAAACCCTAAACGCAACACTGTAACACAAGTGTTAGTAATGTGAAACCACCAAAAATAATGAAAAAAAAAACTCGTCGAAAGTATGCCTTAATGGACGGCAAATCGATGAGGATCAAACGCTGAATCTAATGGTGCAATTTTCATAATTTTTCGATTTGTCGTTTGTGAGATATTTAACTTAAGGGGTAAATGGGTTTTGTATTCTTTTTGTACACATGACATCATATCATTGGTTCCTCCATTCTCACACAAAATTTTAGTCTAATTTGAACCTTAACCTTTTGGTTTATCTTTAAAAATACTTATTAATTATTAATCTTTGGTTAACTTTGATCATGAACGTATATGGGTCGGGTCGGGTGTAATATTAGGGAAAAATGGACACACGGGAGACACACGGCGTGGAAAGAAGTATCTTTGAGTAGGACTCCACATGTCGTATCTTAAATTTTCTTTCATCATTTTGTTCTTCTTGTCTCAGAATATTTCTCCATTATTATCCGCTATTAATTTAATTTATATATATTTCTTATCTTAATCCACATGTCAATAATTGATTCATAGTCCATTTTATTCAGGGTTAACAATGGTTTAATCCCTCTAATATTAATTTTTTTACGCATTAACCATTCATTTTTTTTTATAATAAGTTAATTCTTTAAGTTTGTGTTAAATTATTGGTATAACCTCTTCACTAAACCTTTGAAAGTTTGGTGATTAAACTAGATATAGTTAGATGGGTAAAATCATTATAAAAGATAAACTTAGAGGATTAAACTATCAAACTTTTGAAGTATAAAGAATAACTATTTTCCTAAAGAATTAGACTACAACATTTTTGAAATTTGAAAGATTAAATCATGGGAAAAAAATTGAATGGTTAAAACGGAAAAAATGAAACTTTGATGATTAAATCATTATTAACCATTTCTTGCATTATATATCCAGTTTCTTTATTTTAAATGAGTATAATTTACTAGTAGTATTGTAGTATTGGTGTTTTGAAGCTATATGAATAAGAACGTGTAACTAAAAGAATTTTAATACATATTATTTAAGGTCAAATAATACCCCGGTTTTATTTTATGTTCGTATCTCTTATATATATTCGGATAAAATAATTGTGCTATGCTTTACGCATTTATAGGTTTTTGTTCCCTGTCTTGATATTTGATACTAACATTCGCGAGACAATTTTTGTCATATATTCTATGTCATAATTTTCGAATATTTATGTTCCTTAATTTCAATATCTAATGGTATCGGATGTCACCATATGCAATTCTCCCTTAGTTTAATGTTATTGAATTCACCCTTCAACCGTGAGGTTGTGAGTTCTAGCGTAGAGGTGGATATATGTATATATTCGTGAAGAAAATGTGTTTATTTGTCGTATGGTATTTGAGTTCATTGTCTTTTTTTAAAAGAATAATAGTATTGAAATATGTATGCTTTTATGACACAAAGTATGCATTTAAAAGTGCCACTAGATCTCAAAATTGTCAACATTTTATTAAAAGTTACATAACATTTTAAAATACTCTAATACATTTTTTATTTATTTATTGAGTATACAAAATTCAAATAATTAATATTTTTTTTTTATGATGCAATTGCAGCCCAGTAAATATATCTTGATAACCACACAGGCACGTTGGGCCGGTGGGCTTGTAATGGGCTCTCATTTGCTTCAGTTGAGTTCTTTTGCTTGCAATGATCAACATTTGTACCGAACTAACCGAAGTACTGAACTACTGATGCAATTGCTGTAAACATTATGCAAAATAGAATTTAATTAAACCAGGGTTGAGGTTTGTTTTCATCGTTTTCTTTTTATCTTAACATTGTCGATGTTTCTTTTTCAGTATTTTAACTACGTTTGATAGCTTAAATGAGGTTAGCAACTAGATGTAATTAGGTAGATAACGAACGCAACATGTCCTATATAAATTTAATTAAGTACATGAGATGGAAACGATGGAGAAGCAGAAGGAATGAAAATATTATTGCAACTGAATTTTTGGCCATTTTGTGTTGTTGAAACTCAAAAACACTTGTTAGAAGTTTTTGAAGAATATGTGGTGACCACGGAGATATTAAATGATAATCCAGGAAAATTATTGTGAAATAGCCTAAAGGTTGTAGCTCAGCCATTAAGTACGGATCAAAGTAGTTTTCATTGTTGTAGGTATTTACTAGTCTAGTGACCCGTGTTTACACGGGTTTGACAAAAAATAAAATTATAAAACTATTTGATGATTTTAGTATAAATATTATAATATAGATATAAGTTTTGTGTATTAATTAATTTTTGTGTTATTACATCGTGTAGGCAGTTTATAGTATTAATTGATTACACGTTTTATGATAAATATGATAATTGTTAAAAGTTATGTACACCACCAAAATTAATCACACACCGCATTCTACTTTTGTAATGTACAACACATTGAAGTATAAAAAATAAAATGCAATAGAAACATAAAGTAGATGTTAGGATCCATCGCCAACAAGAGATCACACAACCAATACAACCAATAAATAAACGAAACCAAAAAAGCAAAAACACAACGATTTAGGTGGTTCACCTCCTCAAGGTTAATCCACAACGAAAAACTTCACTAAAACTTTAATAACAAGTTTTCTCTCACAAGTTTTTCTCTCCTCTCTACAAAATTATGTAACCTAACACCTCTATATATATATATAGGTAAACATAACCCTAACTCTAATTTGATTCAAAATCAAATTCTTTAAATAACTCCTATTAAAATAGGCAACACAATTTGAGTCAAATACTAACATATCATCCCTTGACTCAAATTCCCTAAAATTTCATCTTTATCCGAGAAATGTACTCTCTTTCCGGTCTTCTCTTTATTGCTTTTGCAATAAGTCCTCCCTTACAAAGATTCCCCTTCCAAGTAACATGGATTCTTCGAATTTTTCCTCCCACGAAGAACTAGTCGATCTCCCTTGTAAACTTTGCAAGTATCTTTTCTTCTAACATAACGGTACCCACGAGACGTCAAAACTCCAAGTGAAAGTATATTCGTTGTCGCACCCGGAATATACTTCACATTCAAAGCGGTTCTCACACTACCATCATGAAGCTTGAAGTGTACACGTCCAACACCTTCAACCTTCATTTTCTCTTTGTTACCAACTTTGATCTCACCGAATTGTCCCTTACCGTTTAATGTCTCAAACATAGCTCGGTCGTTGCAAATGTGTACTGAAGCCGCGGAGTCTAACACCCACTTTGGTTTTTCTTCTTTCAAGATTCCACCGCTTGAAGTTTCTGCCAACATAAACTCATCATCAACATTGGTCACAACATTTGTTTCCTCATCGCCCTTCTTCTTTCCTTTAGCATCTCGTACGCTTTTTAAATCTTTACGAAATTGAGGACAACGAAGCTGCATATGACCTTTCTCCCCGTAGTAGTAACACTCTACATCGCTCAAGTCTCGATCTCCTCTCACTCGAGACTTTGAATGCCCTCTTGAACTAGCCCAGCTGAAATATTTCCCTCTTCCACGATCCTCCGTGACTAATACTTTCTCCCCACTCGAGAAACTACTAGTGCCAGTCATTCTTTCATTATCACGTAGCGCTTTAAGCACATCTTCAAGTGTCAAAGTAGTCCTCCCTGTTAACATAGTCTGCACAAACGGTTTGTATGACCTAGGTAATGATGACATTAACAATAAAGCTTGTTCTTCAACCTTCATAACCTCATCCACGTTAGACAACTGACACACCAACTGTAACACCCCCAAATTTAATGGTTTACGGAAGCGAGTTTATGGGTGTTACTAATCAATAATCACAAGCACAAAGGATACAGTGAACGACTCTATATGAGACGTTCGAAAAGTTATTACATTAGTACATAAGTAATTCAAAATACAAGCTCGAGTTCGAGTAAGTTTCCTAGAGATTCTATTACATAACAACTAGTACAAAAGTAATGTATGAAAATCTCCAAGCTTGTAAATGCATGCGACTCGAGCTAATAAGCATATCCTGCTGGGCATCCATCTAAAGCTGTGTACATGAGAATGCATTACTAAAACGGTCAATCAAAAGGTTGGTGAATCTCACAGGTTTGTAAGTAAATAGTTTGAACACACAAGTAACAGTTGTATTTGTAAAACATCAGCCGGCCAGTAAGTAAGTGGTGATTGCAGGTCATGCTAATCGTTTGATACCCTTGCCATGAGCCACCATAGTTGAAGCTTAACGTACATTAAATATTGTGCCCCCGTGAATGTTAATCCAAAAACATTCATATGAAACGAGTAAGAAACGCCCGTTTCTACAGTAACGGTTCGTGGTAGTGCGTGCTACCCCGGGCGGGGATTGTCAGTCCCATATGGATCCATATACTAAAACTCGCGCTTATCCCATAACTAACAACTATGATTTAGGAGGCCTTCATTGGATTAAACGAAACTCATGCAATTGGCGTATCCGTAAATCAGTAAGGTACGTAAATCATGCCAGCAAGTAAATATGTATGTTCATGTAAAACAAGTAATGCATCTCACCCCTGAGTGAAAAACAGTAAAATAGGGGCTGTGAGACTCACCTGAGAGTCTAGTAGGCGATGCAGAAAGTAAGCGGTATAGTATTCTGACTAGCAACCTTTAGCGTCCTAACACGCATGAGGTTTAGTAAGTAAATGGAATACTTGTAAGGTATCCATGCTAGTTGTTCCCAAACTAGTTAATGTCCATTTGTTATTTGTACGTTTGTATTTGTTTGTAAGTTGTAGTTTGTATAAAAGTGTACTGCCCGTTGGTGACGGCGGTAAATAATAATCTCATTCATTATCATCATGTATTCATTGTAATTGTATGCTCGTAAAGTATATTTGTATGCCTGTAGTTTGTATCGTTACGTGTAACGTTTGTGCGACAGTAAGTTTAAGCGGGTGTAATCCCTATGTGGTTGAAAGCCCCAGAGTGTACAAGTGCAAGCTTGTATTTACGTGTGTGCGAGTGTAAGCTCGCGAGTGTACGAGTGTAATCTCATGTAAGTATTTGAGTGTAAACTCATAAGTCGGTATCGAGTGTAATCTCGGGTATGTGCGCGAGTGGGATCTCGCGTTTAAATAAGTGTAATCTTATATGTATTCAAGTATTGGTGTATACTTTCAAAAGTATAGTATTTTCATGTATAAGTCATATCGTATTTGATTTGGTTGTCGAAAAGTGATTTTTAAACACTTAGAATGTTTTGGCTTCTGTTTTTGGGCTTTTGCGACACTAAATGCGACACAGTCCTTGTGTCTTATGTTTTGCGACACAATATGCGACACAATGCTTGTGTCTTATGGTTGTCATGCGACACAAGCCTTGTGTCTCATGGATGCAACTTAATGCGACACAATATGCGACACAACCCTTGTGTCTTATGTGTTATGCGACACAATCTTTGTGTCTTATGTCTTATGCGACACAATCCTTGTGTCTTATGTTTTATGCGACACAATCCTTGTGTCTTATGTTTTATGCGACACAACCCTTGTGTCTTATGTTTTATGCGACACAACGCTTGTGTCTTATGCTTCTATGCGACACAAGCCTTGTGTCACATAGATTTTTGGCCTGATGCAACACAAGAGGCTGTTACGTTTTTAAGCTCGGTTTTTGGGTCAAACGACCTCGTTTGACCCGAAACTTTTACACAAGTTCTAAAATGGCTAAATAACGTTTGAAAAATTATCGTTTCGTTTCGGGAGGGTCTCGAGATGTCAGTTTTCATTTAACGTCACTAAAACTAAACATATGTTCACTAATCTATTTTTCTAGTAAAATGGGGGCGTTTTGGAGGTAAACCTCCTTCACGAAAGTTGTAGCCAACGGAAAAACCAAGATCTCATGTGTAGGATATATTTGCTAGTTTTGACCGTACGATTTTATAAAAATTGCGAAAGGGGACTGTTTTTAATCTATGTGTTCGGTTTATACTTTCGAGTTTTAAAAACGAGTTTTAACATATCGTTTGGACATTATAAAGCTAGGGGAACATTATACTAGCAAAATAATTGAAATCGGAAAGTTCGAGAGTTGCCGGAAAACTTACAAAGTCGTCGAATCGAGAAACCGAAAAGATAGGTTTGTAGCTCTCGTTGCGGTGATCAACTTCCTCCAAACGAGCCTAGCTTTTTTAGGTGTTTTCGTGGTGGTTTTTGGGGTGGAACCGACGGTGGTGGGTGGTGGTGTAAAAAGAGAGAAAATGAGTTAGAGAAAGGGAGATTGAGTAAGAGTGTGTGTTTGGTTTGCTTGTTTGAATGGACAAAAGGGTGAGGGTTGGCACCCCTCACCTTGGCCGGTTTTGGTGGGGCCACCAAGGTGTGGTCTCACCAAATATTGTTCCCTCGTGTACGCGCTCCGTGCGGTGTTCGTTTCTCCGATCGTTTAAACGTTAAATTCATTTTATACACGATTAATTATACGTTTTAAAATACGAGATATTATTCAATATTTTAGTCGGAGTATTTTACCAAAATACTTGTTTCTAAGTTATAAAATATAACTTTGTTTTGTTTTTGTCGGTTGGTCGCGTTTTCGTAGAGATCGATAATGTTTTAAACAAAATGTGCGTGTTTGTTATATTATCAACATAATATAAAGTAGTAATTAGCGTAATTAAATTATTCCACATAATTTAATAATTGTTTTTCCAACGTCCGTATGTTTGTACAATTGTAGTTTTATACGATCTGAACGAATCGTATACGTGTATATATATATCACCTATATATATATATATAGTAAGTAATTATCGTATTTAATCATATTTCATATTAAATACACGTAGTAAGCACGTAATTAGGAAAATTTTAAAATTGGCCTTAATTTTGGGGTTGTTACATTCTCCCCTTGTTAGGAGAATTTCGTCACGAAATTTGTTTGAAGTAGTAATCGGTAGTTCGATATTCGTCAGGTAGCTACATTGTGTACTAGTAGCCTACAGTAGTAGGGTAGGTCCTACAGTATTCGTAGTAAAGCAGTTGTCAGGTAGTGACGTACCCTTAGTTTTGTAGTCTGGAGGTAGTGGGCATTGGGCCTTGAAATGGCCGGCATTCCCACAATTGAAGCACAGCTTCGCTTTAGGAGAGTTCGTACTTTTAGGATAGGGTTTGCATCGACCGATGGGTATGGCACACGGTCCTTTATGATGCCGAGTGCATTGGAAACAGAGTGGCTTCTTTCCCTTGTAGTTTCCGGCAGGGTTGGATGGAGAAATCATCACTCTTTTTGCTGGAGGCGGTGTACAGTCAGTGTCGGTATCCTCTTCTGTAGGAGTACCATGTGAAATTGGTGGTGAAGCAGGGTTTTCTAAGGCTATCAAACGTAGTTCGTACTTACGTATACGCACGTCATTCTGGAAGACAATTCGTCGTAGGTCCTTGATGTCTTCCCGTGCTTCGTTTAGTTGCTTTCGCACCGAGTTGAGAGTATCATTGAGGCGATTGACCAGTTCTGTACTCTGGTCCACAGTGACGGGTGTTTTGGAAACAGTTAGAGCAGCAGGAGGGGTAGGTGCTGTTGCTGATTCAGCGGAATGTTCTGTATCACCCTCGAGTTCAAGGAGGTAAGGAAACATCATTGGTTCCTCACTGAGCAGTTCATCATCTAATGTAGGGTTGTTGACGGAGTAAGTTATCATTTCCTACGAAATAAGTGTTCTATTTAAGAATCATTTCAAGTAAGTGAAGTTTCATTGGATGCTATGTTTAACTAAAGCTAGAGTTCCCGGTCTCAACCAGTGTGAGATATTTGGGGAGGAAGTTTGTTCGCTGTATTTAAAGTGCAATGCAGGTTACACTGTTAGGATTCGTATGGTCGGTTGTTTCCTAATCCTATTGAGTACTTAGGATCTAAGAAAGTATACATGAAATACAAGACAATCAGATAAAAGGCAATAGACGAGAAATTTTTAAGAGGTAATTCGAAGTAAATCAGATTGTCTAAGAATGAACGTACTCTAGTCTTGTGGGTTATCTCTGGCAGTGATTATGTAGGCTCTTCCTTTCGCGTTGTTGGTTCCCTGCTTTACTTTGGGCAATCCTTCCTGAAGTGCCCGGTACCATTGCACTCATAGCAGGTCTTGGGTGCCGGAGCATTGGCACCAGTGGTGTTGGTTCGGCAGTCTTTGGCCAGATGTCCAAATTTCTTGCATTTGGAGCAGGGACAGGAGCCATCATGATGAAAGCTACATTTGGAGCAGTAAGGCTTGCTCCCCTTGTAAGCCTTCGAGTCATCGGCATTAACGGTTGTAGGCTTTTTGTTGGAGGTCGGGTTGGATGGGTTGGGACTTACTTCCCATTTACGTTTGTTGTTTGCAGACGGGGTGGAAGTTGGGCCACGGCGGACAGAGTTAGCCGTCAGTTCATGGGCCATACGAATGGCGTTCTGAATAGAACCCGGTTTGGATGAAGTTACTAGGTCTTGGAGTCTGTCAGGGAGTCCGTCGACGTACTTCTCGATCCTCTTATACTCAGGATCAACCATGGATGGGCACAGAAGTGCCAGTTGGTGAAAGCCATTGGTGTAACCAGTGATATCATCACCTTGCATTTTATGGTTCCAAAACTCTACTTCCAGTTGTTTCAATTCATCTCTGGGACAGTACTCGCCCCTCAACATCTTCTTCAACTCCTCCCATGGGAGTTTGTAAGCATTAGCGATACCCACTGTCTGGGCATAGGTGTTCCACCAAGTAAGGGCGGTGTCAGAAAAAGTGCTGGCTGCGAACTTAACCTTGTCCTCCTCAGTGCAGTTGCAGATAAGGAATACTGATTCGATCTTCTCGACCCAGCGGACTAGGCCGATTGCTCCTTCAGTACCTTGAAAGCTCAAAGGTTTGCAGTTCTGGAAGTCCTTGTAAGAGCAGGTTTTGGGTGGTGGTGCATTGTTAGCCGTATATTCGCTACCAGGAGTGGTTGCTCGGACAGCTAAGGCTTGGGCCACACTACGGGCAATCAGACCCGCGATTTCGGCTTCACTGAGCGTGACTTGTCGGCGAGGAGGCATGTTGCTGAACAAGAAAGGAACAAGGAAGGATAAATAAGATAATTGAGTAAGTACAGAGAGAATACGCCAAAGCTTGACACGCTGATAGTTTAACAAAGGTAGTAGGATGGTTGAAATTAAAACATACGTGTTCAAAAGATTACAGGCGTTTACAGTTTACAAAAGTGTCGGAAATTTGAACATCCGGACGAGCAAGATAATTTACAAAAGGTGATGGAATTCAAATATAACCATCGGATTAGCGGTCCTAACTGAGACCTATTACATACATGCCTAACTGCTATACACTACGGTCATAGCTATCGTCGGCATATTCTTGGTGTAGATTGTAGGGGTAGTAACGAGCTTCCAGCATGTCTTGGTATCGTCGAAGGGTAGGATAAACCAAAGCATCTCCGGTAGCTTGTAGGTACATCCATTTGATCCATGCCGTTACTCGTTGATTCAGATGAGTAGTTACTTCCTTCAAATAGAGAACAGAGTCTCGGATTCGTTCAGGAATGGACCTTTGCAGAATCCTTAACTCCATCTCGTAAGCTTTGCATTTCAGTTGCAGCTCCCAGTTACGGCCATCCAGATCTTCAGCCTGATCCCGTACTCTTTCGTACTCTTCAATGTCTACGAGTCCGAAACCGTGATTCTCAAGTCCTTCCACTGGGGCTATCTCTTCATCGAGATACGTGTACTGGATTTGTTCGTCGTTAATTTGTTCGTTGTCTGACGTGTAGCCGCCTGTCGGGAAGTGTGTCATTTCCAATGGATAATTCTACAAAATGGTAGGGAAGGAATTTCAGCCACCGGAGGTATGTCGGTTATGTGAAATCATAAGAGTTGGCTCAGAAACGGGATGACGAGGGTCAAGTTGTCGTTATTTGGTGTATGCCGTAAAGCGGAATTCACAGGTGTCAAGAGAGAGTAATATGTCGGAAGGCGAGGCCTATATATGTATATCTATCTATATCACATAATAGCCTAGTGTGTGTCTAGCACAAACAAGTAAAAGTCACGGTTCTCTCGAGGTCAGAGTCAGCTAGTGCATTCCTGTTCAACATAACCCCTTTCAGAACTCACATCATCTTCATTTAATTGTACATAGTTGATCAGGCTATGTTAAATTAAACTTGTAAGATGTAATCCCTGAACTAGTTATACCTAATGAGGAATACTACCTAACGGTCATAGTCTAGGCCCACTAAATGCAACCTAGTTCACTATAACCTTAGGCTCTGATACCAATCTGTAACACCCCCAAATTTAATGGTTTGCGGAAGCGAGTTTATGGGTGTTACTAATCAATAATCACAAGCACAAAGGATACAGTGAACGACTCTATATGAGACGTTCGAAAAGTTATTACATTAGTACATAAGTAATTCAAAATACAAGCTCGAGTTCGAGTAAGTTTCCTAGAGATTCTATTACATAACAACTGGTACAAAAGTAATGTATGAAAATCTCAAAGCTTGTAAATGCATGCGACTCGAGCTAATAAGCATATCCTGCTGGGCATCCATCTAAAGCTGTGTACCTGAGAATGCATTACTAAAACGGTCAATCAAAAGGTTGGTGAATCATACAGGTTTGTAAGTAAATAGTTTGAACACACAAGTAACAGTTGTATTTGTAAAACATCAGCCGGCCAGTAAGTAAGTGGTGATTGCAGGTCATGCTAATCGTTTGATACCCTTGCCATGAGCCACCATAGTTGAAGCTTAACGTACATTAAATATTGTGCCCCCGTGAATGTTAATCCAAAAACATTCATATGAAACGAGTAAGAAACGCCCGTTTCTACAGTAACGGTTCGTGGTAGTGCGTGCTACCCCGGGCGGGGATTGTCAGTCCCATATGGATCCATATACTAAAACTCGCGCTTATCCCATAACTAACAACTATGATTTAGGAGGCCTTCATTGGATTAAACAAAACTCATGCAATTGGCGTATCCGTAAATCAGTAAGGTACGTAAATCATGCCAGCAAGTAAATATGTGTGTTCATGTAAAACAAGTAATGCATCTCACCCCTGAGTGAAAAACAGTAAAATAGGGGCTGTGAGACTCACCTGAGAGTCTAGTAGGCGATGCAGAAAGTAAGCGGTATAGTATTCTGACTAGCAACCTTTAGCGTCCTAACACGCATGAGGTTTAGTAAGTAAATGGAATACTTGTAAGGTATCCATGCTAGTTGTTCCCAAACTAGTTAATGTCCATTTGTTGTTTGTACGTTTGTATTTGTTTGTAAGTTGTAGTTTGTATAAAAGTGTACGGCCCGTTGGTGACGGCGGTAAATAATAATCTCATTCATTATCATCATGTATTCATTGTAATTGTATGCTTGTAAAGTATATTTGTATGCCTGTAGTTTGTATCGTTACGTGTAACGTTTGTGCGACAGTAAGTTTAAGCGGGTGTAATCCCTATGTGGGTGAAAGCCCCAGAGTGTACAAGTGCAAGCTTGTATTTACGTGTGTGCGAGTGTAAGCTCGCGAGTGTATGAGTGTAATCTCGTGTAAGTATTTGAGTGTAAACTCATAAGTCGGTATCGAGTGTAATCTCGGGTATGTGCGCGAGTGGGATCTCGCGTTTAAATAAATGTAATTTTATATGTATTCAAGTATTGGTGTATACTTTCAAAAGTATAGTATTTTCATGTATAAGTCATATCGTATTTGATTTGGTTGTCGAAAAGTGATTTTTAAACACTTAGAATGTTTTGGCTTCTGTTTTTGGGTTTTTGCGACACTAAATGCGACACAGTCCTTGTGTTTTATGATTTGCGACACAATATGCGACACAATGCTTGTGTCTTATGGTTGTCTTGCGACACAAGCCTTGTGTCTCATGGATGCAACTTAATGCGACACAATATGCGACACAATATGCGACACAACCCTTGTGTCTTATGTCTTATGCGACACAATCCTTGTGTCTTATGTCTTATGCGACACAATTCTTGTGTCTTATGTTTTATGCGACACAACCCTTGTGTCTTATGTTTTATGCGACACAACCCTTGTGTCTTATGTTTTATGCGACACAACGCTTGTGTCTTATGCTTCTATGCGACACAAGCCTTGTGTCACATAGATTTTTGGCCTGATGCAACACAAGAGGCTGTTACGTTTTTAAGCTCGGTTTTTGGGTCAAACGACCTCGTTTGACCCGAAACTTTTACACAAGTTCTAAAATGGCTAAATAACGTTAGAAAAATTATCGTTTCGTTTCGGGAGGGTCTCGAGATGTCAGTTTTCATTTAACGTCACTAAAACTAAACATATGTTCACTAATCTATTTTTCTAGTAAAATGGGGGCGTTTTGGAGGTAAACCTCCTTCACGAAAGTTGTAGCCAACGGAAAAACCAAGATCTCATGTGTAGGATATATTTGCTAGTTTTGACCGTACGATTTTATAAAAATTGCGAAAGGGGACTGTTTTTAATCTATGTGTTCGGTTTATACTTTCGAGTTTTAAAAACGAGTTTTAACATATCGTTTGGACATTATAAAGCTAGGGGAACATTATACTAGCAAAATAATTGAAATCGGAAAGTTCGAGAGTTGCCGGAAAACTTACAAAGTCGTCGAATCGAGAAACCGAAAAGATAGGTTTGTAGCTCTCGTTGCGGTGATCAACTTCCTCCAAGCGAGCCTAGCTTTTTTAGGTGTTTTCGTGGTGGTTTTTGGGGTGGAACCGGCGGTGGTGGGTGGTGGTGTAAAAAGAGAGAAAATGAGTTAGAGAGAGGGAGATTGAGTAAGAGTGTGTGTTTGGTTTGCTTGTTTGAATGGACAAAAGGGTGAGGGTTGGCACCCCTCACCTTGGCCGGTTTTGGTGGGGCCACCAAGGTGTGGTCTCACCAAATATTGTTCCCTCGTGTACGCGCTCCGTGCGGTGTTCGTTTCCCCGGTCGTTTAAACGTTAAATTCAATTTATACGCGATTAATTATACGTTTTAAAATACGAGATATTATTCGATATCTCAGTCGGAGTATTTTACCAAAATACTTGTTTCTAAGTTATAAAATATAACTTTGTTTTGTTTTTGTTGGTTGGTCGCGTTTTCATAGAGATCGGTAATGTTTTAAACAAAACGTGCGTGTTTGTTATATTATCAACATAATATAAAGTAGTAATTAGCGTAATTAAATTATTCCACATAATTTAATAATTGTTTTACCAACGTCCGTATGTTTGTACAATTGTAGTTTTATACGATCTGAACGAATCGTATACGTGTATATATATATCACCTATATATATATATATATATAGTAAGTAATTATCGTATTTAATCCTATTTCATATTAAATACACGTAGTAAGCACGTAATTAGGAAAATTTTAAATTGGCCCTAATTTTGAGGTTGTTACACCAACTGATTAAAAGAATTAATATGATCAGGCAAGTTATCTCCTTCTTCGAGTTTCAACGAATACAAATCCATCTTCATATATAGCCGATTCGTCAATGACTTGGATGCATAAATACTCGTGAGCTTATCACATATATCTTTTGGCGTGTTCTCCTTCAAAACACTATATTTGATCTCGGGAGCAAGTGCCAACCTAATTGTACTCGAAGCTTTCTTCTGCATAATCTTCCAAACATCTTCTTTCATCGCTTCCGGTCGTGTCTCTAACAAAGCTTCATCAATAGCCTGTTGAACCAACACATCTTCTATAGTCATCTTCCAAACTATGAAATCCATCTTTCCATTGAATATCGGGATCGAAAACTTTGACGTATCGCTAACCATTTTTCACAACAAAACAACCTTAGAGCAATAAAAAAAAAACCAACAAACAATTGCTCCGAATAATAACTAACTAAAACACCGAATCTGTCGAGAAAACTTTGACAACTGATAACTCATTGTAGAAATTTCTGATCAAAAATTCCTCCAGTCAGTATGTAGATCAACGTGTCTTGAACCTACTGTCCAAAAATCGCGATGATCCAACTGTTAACGAACTCTGTGATGTTCGTTTATCCAAAGCTGCGCAAAAACGGACGAAAATCTGGCTGCTAACTTCGATAAATGATTTCTCTCAAACTATATATTCAATCAAGAATCCCAACGGTCAAACTTTAGATCGTGTGTTGGGCACCTACAGTCCAAATATCATAGAGATCCAACGGTTAACGAACTCAGATCGTCAAGTTTACTTATACTGCGCAGAAAGTGACGAACATAAAAAAAACGAATTTTCGTCTCGCGTATTGGCTTCCTCCGGGTTGTATGATTTCTTTTACGAACCTAGCTCTGATACCACTTTGTTAGGATCGATCGCCAACAAGAGATCACACAACCAATACAACCGGTAAATAAACACGAAACTAAAAAAGCAAAAACACAACGATTTAGGTGGTTCACCTTCTCAAGGTTAATCTACAACGAAAAACTTCACTAAAACATTAATAACAAGTTTTCTCTCACAAGTTTTTCTCTCCTCTCTACAAAATTATGTAACCTAATAACCCTAACTCTAATTTGATTCAAAATTAAATTCTTTAAATAACTCCTATTAAAATAGGCAACACAATTTGAGTCAAATATTAACAGTAGAAACATGTGTTACATACAACCATAATAATTAACATACATAAAGGCTAATATCCTACCGCACAATGATTCAGATCAAGTTATATGCCAATTTATTAAGCATAAGGTTGTGATAGTAATGATACATTTATTCAATGTGCGTAAGTACAGGGAACACAATTTATGTAATTAATTTGTTCCCAGATTTCTAATACATATAGGATGTCTCCTCATAGGCTCATACAGTTCAATTAAATGTAGATAACAATGAAAAGCAACATTCTTATAAGAATCAAAAAGAGCATTAAGACTAAACATGGTACTCCCGATTAATGACACAAAGGGAATAACTTAGTCCTTTCAAAGGGCTTAACCCAGCATATACAATAACACAAACCCTCTCATCTGGGAATCAAGTGTGTTTGGGGACCATGTCTAGCACTCTATTTAGAACCCATTATGCCTTAAAGGATTCCATATCATACAAAAGAAGCCACCTCAAGCAGCACAAAACATAAGACCCTTTGACACATGTAAATTGGTTATATAGAACTGAAAAAATTGAACTAATTTTTATAACATATTGACCCAACCCGACAAAATGATTTAACTCTGGCTTTGGATCAACTCAGTTGGATGATTCACCACTACTCAGTTACATGCTTCTAAGTTCTGCATACATCCACACAACATTATAGAGATACTCACAATTAGATCAAAACCTTGGCGGGTACAAACCTATCAAAATCTAAACCACATTATTTCCAATAAACTCTTGAAATCTAAACCACATTATTTAATCCAATATCACCAACAAAATCTGAACTATGTACTCTCACTGGCCTATTATAACCAAATGATAATACAAACCTTTTTTGCAGCATGACATACCCATTATCTCTTCCTGCAAACTGTAGAAGTCGTTATATATTGCAATATGAGGAAATATAGGTAGTTGTGGGATCAAAATATAAGAAAGTTTCAAAAATACAAATCAAAATGTATTAGTAGTTGCTTAATCAATGTACTGCTTATATATACTTTCTTTAAGGATATCAATTTGAGAAGAATAAACGAACAGAAGGATAAATGCCTTGGCGGAGGATTAATCAACATGGATACATTTCGTGTCCTGTGTCACATCTGACTATCTGAGATTGCAAACCTATTACCTGTAAAATAAAAAAATTAAACTATGAGGCTATCTCTAACATATCAAAGAGTATAAAACAACAAAATATGAACGCATAAAATAGGTTTACTCACCAGCATATTCGGGTGCAACATAACCAACCGTTCCAGTTACTCGGGTCTCAACAGGGTACTTCCCATCAGGTGCATTTTTTACCAAACAAAAAATAGCAACTTTGGCTAACATATCATCACCAAGCAGAATGTTAGATGGCTTTAAATCTCTACGAATGAAGCTTTGCTTCCAACTATAAATGAAACATGTTTCCAACTGAGAGGATTGGTTTTAAATTCCCGACATTCAAACAAATGTTGGCTCAAAGTTCCTTGTGGCATGTACTCATAGACCAAAAGTCATATTACCATTAGTACAAAATCTAAGAAGAGGCACGAGATAACTGCTCTGACTTTTGTTAGTACAATAATCCCGGCTTGAAACTCTTTCAACCCTTTTGTCCCCATCACACCTGTTTCCATCCTTTTAGCCATTACATCTGAATAATGAACATAATGTGAAAGCGAGCATTTGATAAGACAGTATACCGCAAGCCGTACCTGCAACTCTAGTAAAAGAGACATTAGATCAATTATATATAAACAAAATGCGAAAACAACAAAAGCGTGAGATAATACTCTAGATCAAAAGTCATACCTGCAACATAACTAACAAATCAAAATGTATTCAAACTAATTCTTAAAAAGTGCCAATAAAAAATGAATAAAAACTGACATCCCCAAGCTAAGCACGGTCCTTCTCTATTTACCAAATCATAACTACAGTCTACAGCCCTCTATATTTTCCTTATCACAATTCTCAGCTAGCTATAGTAGAAATCTGTGTGAAACTATACCATACATATAAAATACCAAACCTGTGTGAAACTATAGTCATACTTAAAGATGCATATTAGATACACTAATATATACCTTCTTAGTATTCAGATGTCATGGAGCTTAACACCACGATGACTTTCTTCCCCACTGCAATGGTAGCAAATGATGTACACTACTCAAATCCAAGCTAACATGAATCAAACTCGCAATTCAAAAAAATTTAATATAAAGAGAAGACTTACTCGAAGAGAAGAGCAGATTAAGAAGAGTTACAAATTGAAAAATGTTACAAATTGTAATTACAACATATTTGTACTTACGCGATTCTAAGCAAAATACTTTTTCTTTTTAAAATGCCTCCTTCTCAGCAGCTCCAGCTTTGCAAGCAGCAATTGACACGGCTAACGTTGCATTTCCTCCGAGTTCACCCTGGATAACGATAAGACGCATAAACAATGACAAAACATGTTATATATGAAAAACATGAATAATATTTGTCAAAATCTGACATTTCAACAAACACTTGGAAACAATAACTTTTGCAAGGACTCAACATTCAACATTTAAGTCAAACATTTCAACAAACACTTAGTGTGCATACATGACATATGAAATCATACTCACTTAAAAGAAGACATGGAATCTAATATATCAAAAACAAATATTAGAACAGCTACCATCAAAGGAAAATCGAAGCTAAAATCAAATAATGACGTTTTTAAGTCAGAAATATTAGAATAGATAAAGGAGAACAACCCTTCTTTCATTGATCCTTTAAGCATTCATCCATTAACCATACAAACACTAAAACAAAACTATAGAAACAAATGTACACACTTTAATAAAAATTTTTTTAAAGAAAAATAGAAGAATGAAAGCAACTTAGTACCAGATAAGTGAAACGAAGCACTCAAGCAAATAAGTAAGCCGTTGATTTTATCTCACCTTAGTATTTGAGTTTGAAACCCAAATTGAAGTTTAAGAAATCTCAGGGCAATGAATATTTAGAAGATGAAAGTGAAGAACCAGGTAAATAATACAAATAATTAACCTGTTCAATTTTGGGCGATGGCACTGTAAAAGAGTCACGCGTGAAATAACCCAATCAAATTAAAGTGTACCAGAGAAGTTTTAGAGTCCCAAAAAATTGGGCTGGGTTCTTGGAATGATAATATAGAGGAGGAGTGAATATATGCCTAGGAAATAACATTTATTTAACTAGAAAAATTAAATTAATTAAATTAAAGTAAGCTATTAAAAAAATCAAAATAATCAGAAAATTCCTTGCACCACATTAAGCCACGTCATCATCTCAAACAGCCTAAGAATTTGACAAATCAGCTTCATAACATCAGCATCAACTACCCTTTAATATATAATATAGATAGACTAGACAAAAACTCATATTTGAAAATCGACACAACATGACCATTTGCAACAGGGGTGTGGAGAAGGTTCAGCCACCACAATGCCACCACGGGTGGAGTGGGGGTCGTTTGGAGCATTGTGCTTTCGAATATGAGAGGGAGGACACCATTTGTGGGGCCCGCGTCACTTTTTTGATTTTTCCCCCTTTTTCTTTGCTACATTAATTCGAAAATAATAAAAAAACTTCACATTTTTTATTTTTACCATTTCACCTTTTCAAGGGTTATAGAAATGGGTGAAGTTCCGAGGGGAAGACCGAAAGCACTACATTTTAAGATAATATTGCCGTTCGGATTCGCTGCATCTTACCAACGAAACACTGCATTTTAACAACACTGCATTTTACTTTATAAAATTTTACTGCATTTTATACCTATAAATTTATTCTTAATATGTAGTGAATTCGACATTTCACTCTTTCTCCTCATTTAAGGTCTTATCCTCTTTCACGTATAGAAATAACAAGAAGTTGTTCCAAAAATCTCCTAACCATTGTTACCGTTGCAATTGGGCTATGTTAAAGTGACAAACCATGTTGCATACTGTAGTGGGTCATAGGCTAGCTTTCTACATTTCGAATTTTCAATATTCATTGTACGACTGCTCCCAAGGCACCCTTCGGTTGGAGCATCACTTCCCGTCGGCTGACCGACGGCGTTGGCAACGCCGCGTCGGTTAGTTCGACTTCGGTCTCGCAACGGAGAAGCGAAGAAAAAGGGTGGGGCCGCAACAAATTTAAATGTTTTTTTTACCGTTAGCAAGATAATAAAAAGAGCAAAAAAAACTTTTTATACCGTTTTAAGCGGTAATATAGTCGTTTTTCACTATTTTTCTAAATTGCTTAAAGTAATTTTTCGAATTCCAAACGCACTATAAATGCACATACAACTAAACTCAAATTCACACACTTCATATATATACACAACCTCACAATCATTTTCACATACCTCACAAAAAGTGTCCAAACATCACCACAATTGTTCGCAAAATCATCTTTAAAACATCCAAACACCACCATCTATTATCGAAGAAAAAGAAGAAAAAAGACAATAAGTTAAATAGACCAAGGATCGGTGCAAAATCTTGAGCGAACAGTGGGTCGAAGCTTCCAAAAATTGTCTGATGGGAATTTCACCATCGGAAAATTCTTTTTGGTAAACCGTAAAAAAAATTACAACTTCACAGTTGAGGTGAAACGTACTACAAATCAACTAATCCACAGATGGAAGAAAAAAAAAGACGAGCACTAGACTACTACTTTACATATACTATTTTAATTGTAGTGTTTTTTTTTTTCTTAATTATTGTAATGTTTTTCTAAATTATTGTAATGATTTTAAAGTATTTTTTTTAAAAAACATTATGTGTTAAACATATAAAGTAGATAATGTGTAGGGTACAGAAAAACTGAGTAATGCGTTAGAGTTATAAGGGTTCAGTCACTTTTGACTTATCGCTGATTTGACACAAACCAATTACAATTTGCATGTGGTGTAACCCAAGTAGGTCTTTATAAAATATTACGGAGTACCAATGAATTCATGATCTAGGCAAATCCTCTCTTAGATGATAAAAAGATTAAAAAAAATAAAAAAAAAAATAGTTGAATGCTTGGTCTCGTAACGTTAAGGTTGGTAATACGATGCAAATTCAGACGCAACACTCCATCAAGATATACATGTATGACACGTCACTTATTCTACAACTGATCATTTTATTGGTTGACATATTTTTACGGCTGTTAATCAAGAAGCTAAGTGTGAAGTAGAATCTCATTGTCACCATTTTATCGGTACTTCTTTCTTTCACCTATAAATACTTCTCATTGTCACCACCTTTACTTCATCCATCTCAAAATTAACGAGTAAAAAATGGTTAGAAGTTCAGTTGCAATCCTTATGGTCCTTTTCGTTTATGCTGTCTCAGGTGCTTAACCAAATATATAATCCGATACATTATGACTATTATTTATTCTTGGTATGATTTTAAAGAATTTTGCGTTCGAATTCTCATCGTTTTTCTCGTGTGTGTGTATATATATATACCTTTTATCATTTTTAAACGGTAATGAGTTAGTTTGCTATCTATTATATATACCAGGTTCTTTTGCAAGTATATTATTTTAGTTAACGAAAATCAAACATGCAATAAAATAAACATTATGCATGTAAGAGTGAAATTTTATTATTTTTTCTATTAAAAAAAAAGAAACTAAATAGCATTGGAGAAAAGAAGGGGTGCCGTAGTGTGACGAAAATTATTGTATTTGTATACATATATTATTTGAATGAATCTAATTAACACTAGTTAGTGGGGCCTAGTCGAGGTCAAGTCGAGTAGAGGTTTTGGTTGTCTTTAGGACAAGTAGATTACAGTCAATTACAACATCTACATAAATGGTAATTTATAAGTTTGTAGCATGTAATTAATTAATTAATTAATGTAGCTCCATTTTGCATAACGTGAACAGAGATAAAAGCGCAGGGGAGTGCTCCAAATCTAAAATTATGTGAAAGAATGAGCAAGACGTATACGGGGAAGTGCGACAACAAGAACTGTGACAAAAGGTGCATTGATTGGGAAAAAGCGTACCATGGCGCTTGTCACAAAGTTGAAGCTAGGCAAAGCTGCTTTTGTTACTACAATAAGGATTGTATCAAGACACCCCCTCCAGAAAAAGGTGGTGGTGCAGGTGGCGGTTCAGGTGGAGGGGTCGGAGGTGGCACCGGTGGAGGTGCAGGAGGCGGTGCAGGTGGTGGGGCAGGTGGAGGTGCAGGAGGCGGTGCAGGTGGTGGCACCGGTGGAGGCGCTGGTGGTGGTGCAGGAGGAGGCGGTACAGGTGGTGGCGCAGGTGGAGGTGCGGGAGGAGGCGCTGGTGGTGGTGCAGGAGGAGGCGGTACAGGTGGAGGTGCGGGAGGAGGCGCAGGTGGTGGTGCAGGTGGAGGTGCGGGTGGAGGTTCAGGAGGAGGCGCTGGTGGTGGAGCAGGTGGAGGTGCGGGAGGCGGTGCGGGTGGAGGTTCAGGAGGAGGCGCTGGTGGTGGTGCAGGTGGAGGTGTGGGAGGCGGTGCGGGTGGAGGTTCAGGAGGAGGCGCTGGTGGTGGTGCAGGTGGAGGTGCTGGAGGCAGTGCGGGTGGAGGTGCAGGAGGCGGCTCAGGTGGTGGTGCTGGTGGTGGTGGTGCAGGCGGTGGTGCGGGCGGTGGTTCCGGAAGCGGGGGAGGAAGTGGTTCCGGAAGCGGTAGTGGTTCAGGTGGCAGCAGTGGTGGGGGTGGTAAAGGTGGTGGTGGAGGTGGTTCAGGTGGAGGCACTGGTGGCAGTGGAGGCGGGGGAGGAAGTGTTAACCCTTGTAAGCGTTTTGCCGAATAGCTAATCATCAACTAAAATGTGTAAATCCGAAAAGTAACACATCCTATAATAACAAACCTTGTGCGAATACATATAAAACACAAAAAATGTTCTAACGTTTTAAGCATTTTCAAACAATTTTATTGTAGGGTTAATTGCTTGTAAATGTACTTAACTAAGGTCTAATATTCATTGTATGTACCTAACTAATTAGACGTACATTGTATGTATACAACTTGTTATTTATTGCCATTGTATGTATTTAAGTGACGTGTTATCTATATAAGGTGACATGTGACATCTCCACAAATTGACACATTACCAATATACATACAATAACAATAAATAAGATTTATACATACAGTGTACGCTCAAATATTTGAGTACACAAAATAAATACTCCATCAGAACTTAGTTTACTAAATTTATAAGCGCTTAACCCTTTATCGTAATATTGTATGTATGTTACGCGTAATTGTTGATATTTTATGATTGGCATGTATGTCTTTCCACGCAGAACAAAACCGATAGTAAACCCTAAACAAAAATCAAATTCGTAATTGAATGATAACTTTTTATTGAACATAATGAATAATGAAACCTTTAAACTTGAATTTCTCCATAAACGTTTATGCTTACTCATTAATCGCGTCCGCATCAATCTTATGTTTCATCGTTTCGGTACAATAAACATTCTTTTGCTGTATGATTATTAAACTTTAATGAGACAATTGGTACTAGCTTTAAACCCGTGTATATACACAGGCCATTTATTGTAAATATCATATTATAGTACTTTTTATTACATTTATCTTCGTATTTATATTGCAATGATAGATGTTCGTCACACGTTAATATATACTTTTCGTTTTTGCATATGCGTTTTTATATACTAAGTTTACAACTTTTGTTCAGAGTTTGTAAGTGACGTGTAATTAAATGATATTTCGATTTTTGTCGATTTAGTACTAAATGTTATGAAATATAAAATAAGAATTATAGATGGAGAGGAATGAAAATGAAGAGAGAAATCTTATTGAGTCAATCTATCAAATGGTTACAAATGACAATATATATAGGGTAAAGAAGAGTAAACCCTAACTAACAAGAGGGTAAATGGTAGGCTATCCACAAGCCCATGGGTTTCATAACACTCCCCCTTGAATAGTCACTGTTTACAATACGCTATAGACTGCTTCGTTAAAAACCTTATCAAGAAAAAATCCAATGGGATAAAAACTTGATGAAGGGAAAAAGAGTGCAGTACGTATAATACTCCCCCTGAATTTAATGTATATCCTTCAAGCGTTGAATACCGATCGATCTTTCGAACTAGATGCTCAAAAACTTTTGTCGGCAATGATTTTGTGAAAAAGTCGGCCAAATTTTTGCTTGATCGGACTTGATAAACATCAATGGTTCCATCTTTTGTAGATCATATGTTGAGAAGAACTTCAATGAAATGTGTTTAGTTCTATCTCCTTTGAAATACACTTCCTTGATTCAAGCTATACACTTCACATTGTCTTCATATATAATGTTGGATTTCCTTTGATTATCTTGATACCGCATTCTTCTTGGATGTGTTGAATCGTCAATCTTGAGTAGATATTTCTCGATCGATTTTATAAAACTCAATAAATTTAGCATTATTTGACGACCTCCAAGAAATTGTGGTGTCTCCACAGGTGAAAACATATCATGTTTTTGACCTTATGTGGATCAGACAAATACCCGCGTATCCAAATTTAGCTTTTTCTTTGTGTAAAATAATCCCATATCATGGGTACCACAAAGATAACACAATATGAGATTGATTGCAATGTATAAATGTGTATTAAAGCCCCAAGTGGACTTAGATATTATAAAGATCTGTTTATCATTTTCTTTGAGGTGGAATGAATCCATAAACATATCTAGATAGATAATATTTTGAAGGTATTGACATCCATTTCACATTAGTGTACATTACTCCCCCTTGGATGTCAATTGTTTTGATGATTATGCCTCGTTAAAACCTTACTAGATAAAACCCGATGGGACAAAAGTCTAGTTAAGGAAAAAGAGTACATAATTCTTTGAATATGTTAGGGGATGTTGGCTCGCTAAAAACCTTGCCAGGAAAACCCAGTGGGACAAAACCATGGTCAAAGGGAAAAAAAATGCAACATTATTATCTCCCCCTAATAATCACATCACTTGTGAATTTATTGATAGTTAATATCATCTCATCAAAATTAAAGAGCAAAAACTGACTTTTATGAGATAAGTCATGGATCCATCATTGTTGATGTAAAAATGTTTTATATTTATGCAAGACAATGAGTGTTCTCTTATAAGTTATCTCGCCAAAAATGTGACGTAAATGATTTTCAGCTCTTTTATGACGAGTGAGAAATATCAACGTCTAATGATATTTGTCGTCCTTCGGGGGTCGGAAGGATTATCATTGCATCATGAGGATGTATGACTCTTTATACACGATAAAAGTTAATCTTTACAAGACATTTCTTTCATATTCAATTATGAATATTCATTCGCCTTTAGAATCTTGTAAAAAGTTCAAAGGATGTATGAAATGGACTATAAGTCCAAAAATCTCGTATGAAGAGATTTTATAAATTTATTGCATATTTTTATATTGGCCATATAATATTTGCAATTCTTTGCAAAAATAATTTCATGATCCTCAATCACAATAGCTAGCGTTATATTATAAACAATAATATTATCGACATTGAATTCATTTTTATCGATTCCAAGTTGTTCTAGACATGATATCATTTATTGAGATCTCTTTATTTTTCAGGTACCAGAGGTTCTGATAGAACCTTCATGTTTAGTTTCGTGAGATTGAATTGGGGTATTTAGTTCCTCGATTGACCATCTAAATAACTTGCTCCTTTTTTTTCGAGGATATAATTTGGAATCGACATTTTTTTTTTAATCATGTTTCACGTGCCATAGGCTTATTAGCCATTTTAATAGGAGCATTAACAACTTATCATTCAAACAAATATATATGACAATTATCAAAATTGAATTATCATTTGAACTTCGAGTTCATACTTGATACTATGAGGATCAATATTATATATTGATAATTCATTTTCAGTTTAAGTTGTTTTAAGATCTCCAATTTTGGTCTAATAATTGTGCGTTATGGTTGAGCATATACCGCACAAACAAATAAAAATATCTATGATATACTACCTCCGTCCCAAAATTATTGTCCACCAACAAAAAACACGCAGTTTAATAAAAGTGGGACCGTAACAACTTTCAACCAATCAAATAGAATCTTCACCCACTAAACTCTCCTCCTATTGGTTGAAATGAGAAGTGGACAATTATTCTGGGACATCCAAAAATGGAAAGATGGACAATAATTATGGGACGGAGGGAGTATCTTTTTCAGGACCAAAAATCAGTTATAAGTGAGAAGAAATCTTATTTCCATTGGCATGATGCGAACTGACATTATTGCATGTATATTAACATGGCCCCAGAGTATAAGTAGCATTGTTGTTCTCATAATAGATGTTGATTTTCTATCAACTAAGCCTTTTGACAAAAGCAATTTACGTATGAACTAATATATGTTCAATACTTACTACAATCAACTGATGATGTTGATGTATTTAAACAATATATACGTTCACCGACATTATCAAAACAAAATTTGATATTATGAAATATGTGCTCGTAATCTCATTAGCCGAGTTACTTAGTTACGCAAATTTTAGATTGCGATTTTCATGACTATTTAGACGATGCATCGATTTAAAATTCTAAATGGTCCATTATGTGGATATATGAAATACCCGTTTGTTGATTTCAGAATTTTAAGGGAATGAGTCCCAACTGGAACGTATATATTTTTCTTGAGAGCAATGCATGTAAAATTATTATGTCGAGGTTTCATAACACTAAAGTAGTTTTTCATTAAATAATTTGCCCTCTTCTTAAATCTTAACCACTTCGAACATTACATTTCATATTTTGGGCTGAATGGAGTCTGGGCCGCCAATGGCCCACAATATTGTTTGATTGGACAAACATACATGGTGCGAGTGTGCGACCGTGCGACATTATAAAGTTATGGGCCAATAGTGCTTTTCTATGCAACCCATACTCGGATACTCCCATAGCATATTCTATATTTCTATTTAGCTAATTTGAGTTAATTTAATTTCATAACTTTAGTTACTTACTGAAAAAAAAAAATAAAAAAAAAATATTGATTAACTAATTTCAAGTATGTTGAATAATATTATACCTTTATTATTTAAAATGATTGTCATAATACCAACCGTAAATTCCCAAAAATCATTCAATCTTTATTTTTTATTTTTAAAAAATAATAAGTTATGATCATTAATTTGCCAACCTCTATGTTTTAGTTGAATGATATAATGATCATTACCTATGAGAACTCATCAATTTATAGATTTTTTGCTCAAGCATCGTGAGTGACAATTATGTATATATACGTGTGGGGTATATAATATGTTGGATAATGTTAAGTGGATTTGCTATTTCACAGTTTAGTCAATATGGAAGTGGAGAAACAATGTGTTGCTTGCCTCTGAAAATGAGGTTGTCAAGGTTCATCAAGATGATATTTTTCATCTATCGAGAGAATTTTGTTACTTTGAATGGAGAATTGAAGTAATTAGCAACTCAAGCCAGATTGGATTGTTTGGATTAACAAGCCTTATGCTATTTTAGCTGTGCAATTTTTTGTGTTTCATTTGACCATTTTATAATGTTGCTTCTTGGTTAGACCTGTCATTGGGGCGGGTCGGTCGGGTCTTGACAAGATCCAATAGGTCACAAGATCCAATTAAATGGGTCTGAATCTGGCCAATTAAATAGGTCTGGATCTGGCCCATTAGTTAATGGATCATGATCCGATCCAAGATCCAACTCATTCAATGGATCTGGATCTGGGTTGACCCATTTAATGTAAAATAATTGTACTTTTTTTTTAATATTAAAAATTAATAATGTCATGCAAGAATCTTGTACATCGTTCGTTTTAGTTTCGTAATAAAAGTTTGTTTTTTTCAAGGAAAATAAAATTGAGATAGATGATGTTCGTTTGCCTTTGTGATATATATTAATTAACACGTGATTACGACTTAATATTCATATACATTAATAATTATAAAATAGAATTTTAAAAATTGCATTTGTTTTTATTACAAATACCATGTGATTTCAAGTTGTACATTTAATCACATGTGATTTGTTATACAATTACATATGATTTTGTACATAATCATATATGATTTTCATTTAAATTTTGATATTTGATGAGCAATTTACAAATATATGATAATTCATATATGATTTCAACTTGATTTTTTACTTAATTGTATAATTATAGACAATGATTTGAAAATCCGTATTTGATTACTCTTTAATCACATGTGATTGATACTTTGATGTTTAATCGCATGTGATTACAACTTAGTTTTTCATGTTTAAATCTTTTTATATCATCATTGATTTGAATTTAAAGTTTAATTGGAGATATAAGCGTGTGTGATTATTTTTTAGTGTTAAATCATGTGATTTCATATTACAAATTTTTAAAACCCAATAAAAAATGAAGAAAAAAAACTTTGTTGAAAGTATAGCTTGTGAGATCTATAATCGAAGAAAAAAAGACGCTGATTCCGAATATGTAATTTTTATAATTTATAGACATACAGTTTGTGAGATATTTAGGGTGCGTTTAGTTACCAAAAACTCCTCACTTTTCCATAATTTTTTTTTAAGAAAACCAGAAAATTTGAAAACGTGTTCAAATTCGAGTATTCTAACAAACTTTTATAAGAAAAGGAAAATTATTGTTTTCCTTTTTATAACTACAAAGTTGAAAACTACTTTTGATGGTTTTCTAAGTTTTCCATCTCTACTCTTTCTTGAAAAAGGAAAACTCCATCCCTTATAACTAAACACGTTTTCTAAATTTTCCATATTATTCTAGAGAAGTAAAACACTTATCATTCTATAAGGAAAATGGAAAAAGAAAAATTGGAGAAATTTTTTTGGTAACTAAACGCACCCTTAGTTTTTTTAGAAAAAGGTGGAAGTGAATTTTTGAAATAGAACAATCCTATTGATTTCTCAATTCTTATTTTTTTTCCATTCTTATTAGAACTTTTCTCTTATATTTATAAATAATTATAATTATATGATATATTTATGACAAAATGATGTAAATATCACTAACCAAATCCTGGACTTGTTGCGCCAAACTATGGGATTCTAACTACTTTTGGCCTAATTATTTAGGATTATGAATTTCATTCGTTTAACTCATATTAGTTGGGTATTAATCCTAACATTAATTTACTTGGGAATGATTATCAGTCTTGCATTATATTTCTTTACGTGCAAATTTGTTTATAAAGGAAATTTTGAGGATAGTTTGAAACTCAATTTTCTTCTTTTTTCTTTTATAAAATATTTTCCAAATAAAAAAATTCAATATATGCCTAGAAGAAACTCACGATTTAAGACCATTTGATGTATTTGCATTTCTAGTTTGATTAATTTTAAAATATTATTAACTTGGGTTAATATACACGGGGGTATTAAAGTATCTCAAAATGTTCGTTTGGGGTACTAAAGTATATGATTTGACAAAACTATAACCCAACTTTTAAAACCTCTCCCAAGTGGAAAATGAGCTGATAAAGATTCATCAATTTGAACAATTTTATAAACTTTGATTATCTTTGTAAACATTTTAATAAACTTTAGTTATCCTTGTAAACATATTAATAAACATTAGTTACCCTTAAAAACAATACGTATAGTTAACTCATAGTTTTGTCAAATCATAAAATTTAGTACCCCAAACGAACATTTTGAGATACTTTAATCCCCTCCGTGTGTATTTACCCTTTTAACTTTGTATGAAAGGCAGATATATAATTAATATATCTCACACACACATATATACACACACTGAAAAACTAAAGATAAACGAGATTCTAAAAATTACAATGACCTTAAACAATGGTACGATAAAAACCCTAAAAGCTACGGTTGTTCGAAAACTCATTTCCAATATTTTAGTTATTGAAGATCCGCATGCATCAGTTTACCGTTATCAAAGTAGCTCATAAAAAAGAACTGCAATTTGTTAAAACTAAAAAGAAATGGTTAATATATATAAGGCACAGTTTAAGTTGTGTGAGACTGTTAGCTAGCTAATACCAAAAAATTACTTATTGAAATTCCATATGTGAATTTGCAACGTGTTTTACACGTACTAGTTTTGTTTTCCATCGCACATTGTTATCACGTACTGAAAATATAGTTATATTGCATCTTTTTATTTATCATTTGTGATTTAACTTTAATTATTTTTATTTATCTTATGCTATTATTAGACCGCTCTCATTCGTGTGTGAATCACCATAGTGGCACGGATGTGTCACTTTGGTGTGTCCCTTGTTTTGAGTCGGTCTGGCGAAGCATTTTTTCGACCACATCATTTTTTTTTTTGTTAGTGTATATAATTAAATGTATATGTAAGATACAAAAATTAAAATACAATCACAATTGTGTCAATTGTGTTTTAGTTTGTGAAGTGTTGAAGTGACACAAATGATACAAAACTTATAGAGTAATGTTCGTGAGTATTTTTATAAGTATTTGTATGGTTAATTACCCTTTAAAAATAAATCTATCACATCTCTTAATTTTTACTTTCATATGCACAATATAAAACCCTTTTAGATAGAAAAATATTTAACACAAATCACATACAAAATATAAACAAATATTTCAATTTAACTCTCACATAACTAAATATTCACCACCCGCGTACATACATACTATGCACAACATAACACATACACACTAAATAGTGTATTTGAATGATGTTAAATATGCCTAATGCCCGTTTAAATGTATGCATAATCACTATAACATTTTTCACAATTAAATTTCACATGTCAAACAATTAAATTTATGTTAGGGCATGTTTTCATAAATTTATATATCTTAACTATTCAAAACATTTTTCTTACAATTAATATTGATGATTTCTTCTATAGATTGTTACATTGCAGGCAATACAAGTAATATATATATATATATATATATATATATATATATATATATATATATATATATATATAGCAGCACGTGCTGAAATTCATAACTCTAGGTGAGTAAATTATTTTCTTGAATATTGGTGCTCGTCTTCTACACGTATATTTATATTAAACCTCCTTTTTTTTCTCCTATAAATACTCCCTGTCATCTTGATCTTCAATTGACCCAACTCATAGCGAGTGTTCGCAATGGCAAGAAGATCATTTGTAGTCTCTGCAGTCCTTCTTATCCTTTTCTTTATCGCTATCTCAGGTAAAATCCAACCCAAAATAGACGGTTTTAGTACCTTTTCTTTTACTACAAAACTCGAAGCTATGCAATAAAAACCTCTTAAATCATTTTTAATTTTTTATATAACGTCATAAGTTTAGACAACAATACATCTCTATTTCGAAGGGGATCTTAATTTCATGCAAAAGATTATAAACGCGCATATCAGCTTACTTAACTATGAATTTAATTCAGTACATAATTTAACGGAACAAATTAGTAGTCTAGTAACTTAATAGAATACTTTCACTGTCTGTAATACTAATTTTTGTTTTACTTAAAGTCTTAAACTGAATGAACTGAATGTTACAGAAATAGCCGAGGCAAAGTTATGCGAAAAACCTAGCAAGACATATTCTGGAAAGTGTGACAACAAACAATGTGACAAAAAGTGTAAAGAATGGGAAAAGCAAGAGCATGGAGCATGCCATAAAGTTGAAAATAAAAACACTTGCTTCTGCTACAGCGAGTGTAGCAAGACGCCTCCTGCCAAAGACAAGAAGCCAGCTCCTCCTGATGCTTTGAAACCACCACCAACTGATGGTGGCTCACCACCTGCTGATGGTGGCTCACCTCCTCCTCCAGAAGGTGGTGGTGGTGGTGGCGAGGGTGGTGGAGGCGAGGGTGGCGGTGGTGGTGATGGTGGTGGGGCACCTCCCGGCGCACACTAGGTTGAAGCCAATGAAGGATTAGTACTCGCTCTGAACTCTATCCGCGTCCTTGAATGGAAAAGATTTATAAACATTACGAATAAATTGAAAATGCTTAATACTTAACAAGGTTAATTAGCATTTTTCGAATTGTAATTTGTGTATTGCATGTTTAATCAAATTACAGCTTATGAATTCATGAATCCCTTGCTAGGTTCTATGAATTTAATTATGACTAATCTACTAATGTTAGTACGTATTATTTATATTATTTTTTTTGAAAGGCATGGATTGTGGAAGTTATGTGTGCTGAATCATAACTAGTGAGAAAGGATTTCTATAACTAGGCGCATTACGATTCACCATATCATATATATCATCGGAAATTAATATATGTAATAATAATTACTCCCTCCGTCCCTAATCTATTGTCCACTATTTCATTTTGGGCTGTACCAAATTAATTGTCCACTTCTATAAATAGATAAGAATAAGGAGATAAAGTTCTTTTTTACCCCTAGTGTACGTATATATATAAGACAAAAAGTTGGTAAAAAGTAGAGGGTAAAACTGTTATCTTACCAAAAAGTAAGAGATGATTATATTTTCTTAAACTGCGTGTTTTTTGTCTGGGGATAATAGAATTGGGACAGAGGGAGTATATATTAACCATCAGGCCGGCCGGACACATTTTTATCAGTTATAGACGACACAAAACAGAAACTAATGTACTGAACATACACTATAACAAATATATCATTTATCCACACTTTTTTTCTCCACACTTTTTAAAAATGTGTGGGATTATGTTAAATTATTCACACTTAAAAATGTGGAGAAAATTGTTACATCAATAAGTGTGGAAATCACCAAAATCTTCACATATATAAGTGTGAGAAAAAAAAAGTTAACACTTAAAAGTGTGGAGAAATTACAACTTGTCAACACTTAAAAGTGTGGAAAACTATTTGTAACACCCAATTTATCCACACTTTCTCTTATGTGGGAAAATCATGTGTTACAAATTTTTTGTCACACTTTTAAGTGTTGAAAAGTTGCAATTTCTCTACACTTTTAAGTGTGAGCTTTTCTTTCTTACGTATATAAGTGTGGAAAATCATATCTTTTTCAATAATTTTTACACACTTTCTAAAAGTGTAAAGAAAAAAGTGTAGTAAAATGATATATTTTATGTAGTGATATATACAAGTTTACATATTAACTGCTAATAGAAAGCTACGTACTAGCTACGTATATGGACTTATTATATATATATGGACTTATTATATATATGGACTTAGTATATGGACTTACTATATATACTGAAACGCCCCGAAAATACAACTATTTTTTTAAAAAACCTTATTATATATGTTCATACATTCTAAAATTTGAAGTCCTAACACTTTAAGACGCAACGGCAAACGATCGTGCTCAAAAGAAACAATTTTTGAACAGCCCTTAGTTGGCGCTGCCACCAATTTTGATGGCATTGCCAGACTTGCATAAATCCTGAACAGCCCCTACTTGGCACTGCCACCAAATCTGATGGCAATGCCAAACCTGTATCAACTTAAAACAAAACAACGAACTTTAAACACGCGTAAATTTTAACTCGATTGGAGTTAGACCATAAAAATTTGCAGGCACGTCCCTATGATCAAAACGAAGACTTCCCTTTTTGCACTTTTTCAAATTTCACAACGATACGGGATTTTGACATATGTATCTTTTTGACCAAAAACGACCATTTTGTGTGCATATCAAGTCTCAAACCATGAAGGCTGAGACATTATGCCTTTGACCACATATCATACATATTAAAACAAAGTTGTAAGATGCTTCACCACACCCTTAACCCTTCTCTAACCCGTTTTAGACCGTAAGTGCATTTAATGACCCATATCGACCCTTTTTGACCCGCTGACCCACAATGACTGCTTTGACACATTGACTAGCCAATCACAACCCATAATTGACTAATGGAATGTTTGACTACATGTCAACACTCCATTTCAAATAAAACACACTTGACCATGGATTCACTCCATTTTTAGGAAACCATTTTATGAACACTAATTTAATTCAAACACTTATATTAAAACTTTAAAATCATAATTTACATCATATTCAAGTATTCGTGACTTTGAAAGTCAAACCACATCAAAATTTCATATGTCATGGCTCACCATGACTAACTTTTAAAACATGTCTTAAAAGGGCGCTTTACACAAGTCTTATCTAAACGATACTTCAAAGAGAAAACTTGCCATACTCTAATATCATGCAATCCACGCTATCCCCTTAAACCGCCTTCCCCTTTCTTTGTCCACTTTCACCTAAAACATAAAACACTTAAACAATAAGCACTTTTGTTTAGTGAGCATATAAGCAATTTAATCAAATAATACATAACATGGCTACATAAACACTATGCTAGTGAAACTAGCAACTCTACATCATAACTTCATAAGCTTCATATCACTAACTTGTGATTCTACCCACCTCTAGCTCGGAAGCTATCCGGTAACATGTACAATCAATTCATATCACCACAATCATATGCAAATAATACAAATAATCTCCACTTGATTGTACCCACCTCTAGCTCGGAAGCTATCCGGTAACATGTACAATCAATTCATGTCCTAACAATTCACAACTAACAATTTAACAAGTAAAACACAATTAAATTCACATGGTCATATGCTCCTCTTACTCAAAAGTAATATGGAAACACGTACAACCATTTACTTGATTAATTATTATACTACTCACCTTAGCTTTTGATTGATGATTCACAATATATAACCAATGGTAATACTTACAACTTCTTAGTACCTATACACATATCGCATAACAACATATTTAAATTCAAGAAATCAAAACTCTAAATCAATAACCACTCTTAAACCCTCCCCCACTTTGATTAACCTAATCCATTTATGAACAACTTCACTTAATTCATGTTCTATTATCAATTTCATACTCTAGTTACATCATAAATCATACTTTTATCTATTTAACACCAATTCACACATATTTTGCCAAAAGCCCATAATTACTCAAGAACATCTATCACAAATTAATCATATTCAAGGTGTAATTTCATCATAACTAGCTCAAGAACACTCACAAACAACAATTCTAACAATTCCTAATCCTAATTTCGTGTTAATTTCACTAATTTGTCATAACCCATAATAAACCCACTAAAAACCCAAAAACTAGGTTAAAACCTTAAGAAATCAATACTTACAATGATTAAATGGAAGAAGAAGAAGATATCTAGCTTGAAATTGAAGAGTTGATCAAGTTAAGAATTGAGAGAAAGGTTCCTGCGTTTTTTTCTTAGCTTTTGTGAGTTACTGGAATGTTTTAGAATGAAGGAAACAAACACAGGAAGCCCACGTATCTATCTACATATTTATTTTATTAATTCCTTTAACACTTACAGTCTGGAACTGGGAAACCGTCTTACGTTTTCTATTATATTGTATCATTTATATAATAATATTTTATAATAAAATTATACCCGCGTATGAAATTAAATTCCTGATAATATTGGGGTGTTACATATACAGTAGGAGCTACTTACTAGAATACGTGTTTGTTCATGTGTGATTAACTTTAGTCATATGTGAACACCGATTTATGTTAGATTGAGAAAGAAAAAAGTAAAAAAAAAATAAATCATAAATTTTCATCTTAAAACAAATTTTAACCGATTTATTCACATTATCGTATATATATCAAGCTATCAGCATATATATATATATATATATATATATATATATATATATATATATATATATATATATATATATATATGGAGAAGTGGAAGGGTATTGTTTTGTAAACCAATAATTAAGGTTAATTGGGGATATACACCGAATTCTAATAAGGGATATGATTAGGTTATAAATTGGGGTTAATTACCTAAAAACACAACGTACTTTCAATTTTGTCCCTTTTTTGCCAATGTACTTTTTAATGTCTCAATTCCCCATCTTTCAGTGTTTGTCCTTATTTTCCCGACCTGTAACAAATTTATCATTATTGAAGTTTTATTTAAAGTTTATTTTTTTGTTATCACAACATTTTATTCAAAAAATTTTGTCACTTAAACTTGAAATAAAACTTTTTTAATAATTAATTATATAAAACTTTAAATAAAACTTTTAAATAAGATTTGAAAAAGAACTTAAAAAAGATAAATTTGTTACAACTTGGGGAAATAGGGACAAAAACAGAAAATTCAATGGAAAATTGGGACTTAAAAAAGTACAGTGGGAAAAAAGGGACAACATTGAAAGTACGTTGTGTTTTTAGGTAATTAATCCTAGAGAAGGGATCATGAGAGTACAAGAATTTTAGAAAGAATGGAAGTACCAATGAGAGGGTGCCATGTGTACAAAGAGAATACAAAATCCATTTACCCACTAAGTTAAATATCTCACAAACGACAAATCGAAAAATTATGAAAATTGCACCATTAGATTCAACGTTTGATCCTATTCGATTTGCCGTCCATTAAGACATACTTTCGACGAATTTTTTTTTTCCACGTTTTTTGGTGGGTTTTACAATTTACTAAAACATGTGTTAAAGTGTTGCGTTTAAGGTTTAGGGTTTGGGGTTTGGGGTTTAGGGGTTAGGGTTTAGGGTTTGGGGTTTAGGGTTTCTCCGAAACCCCAAACCCCAAACCCTAAACCCTAAACCCTTAAACCCCAAACCCTAAACCCTAAACGCTTTATATAACTCTAAACCCTAAATCTTACTAAACCCTAAACCCTAATAAACCCTACTAAACCCTAAACCCTACTAAACCCTAAACCCTACTAATCCCTAAACCCTAATCCCTAAACCCTATACTTAAATTAAATGTTTAACCAAATATTAACACATGTGTTAGCAATTAGTAAAACCCACCAAAAAACGTAAAAAAAAAATTCGTCGAAAGTATGCCTTAATGGACGGCAAATCGAAGAGGATTAAATGCTGAATCTAATGGTGCAATTTTCACAATTTTTCGATTTGTCGTTTGTGAGATATTCAAGTTAGGGGGTAAATTTGTTTTTTGCACGTGGGTATTCTCTTTGTACACATGACATACTACTATTGGTACTTACATACTTTATAAAAATAATGTATTTCCTTGATTTTTTTCATTAATCCTATGAATTATTCAAAAGTGTTAATAAACACATCTTTCACAAATCGGAATCGGATCAAAAGTTGATGGCTGAATGGCTCTTTTTATAATTTTCTGCTAATTTTGCATGCGTAAATGGGTAATCCAACTGTGCGCTATGATATCCAAGTCATTTAACCGTCAATTGAGTATATGCAAACAAATTATTTTCCTCTGCGATGTAGAGTGTTACACAAAAAATTACACCATTTTGATGTTTTTGGCGGGAGATAATTATATTACATCAGTTTTTACACCATTTATGTGTTTTGGTAAAGCATATTTGTATCAAATTTTGCACCATATATGTGTTTTGGTAAAACATATATGTATCGGATCCAGATGACCTAACTAACATGATCGATAGCATACATTGTATTGTATATAAATTTAATATAAAATTTACGGAAAATGCTATATGTAGCCCTTAGGGCTACGAATAAGAAATTCATAAACGCATTAAATATTTGTACCTTAATAATAACCCCCCACTCCCTGCATATAACTTCTCTCAACCACCTTGATTTACCACATCTTAAAGCATGAATTTAACTCTTAAACATAGCCCTTAGGGCTACAAATAGCAAAATCCTTTACATTAACATGAATTGAGACTTTTTTTATTTTTTATTTCATGGAAGACATATTTTGACAATTACTTGGGTTCAAGTTGACTGAGTTTTAGTTGTTATGGAAAAGCTATCGTGTGAACATGAAATGTTTGTATTTCAAGTTGTAAACAAATCACACATGATTTAATTTACATAAGGTGAATTAGTTGGTTATTCATCTAACACGGATAATTTAGCACGTCTTAATCTTCTACCTTAATAACCAAAATTAAGCTACGTCCAACTATTTTGAAAAAATAAAAAGTAAATTGGAGGGTACCCCTGATCCCGTACCATATTTTAATGGTACGCATCCGCCTAACCCGCAAAGAACCACAACGCCGGACAAATCACGTACATGTACACAAATCACCCACGTACATGTATAATTTTGTATTTTATTTGTTTTTGTTTATTTATGTAACAAAATTAGTTTGAGGAACTTTTCATCGCACATTTGATATAAGCTAGGATGACATATATTTTCTTGGACATTTTTCTTGCAGATCTTAATTTGACACATGCTTTTATTGAAACTCATGATTTCTTATATAAATTGTCACGAAGCTCTATCGTTTTGACATTCTCTTCACTCGATTCATCGAGGCTACGTGCTCTTGAGATATATTCGTTGTAATTCAAACATGATAAAAGATTCAACGGAGTATTTTGCAGTTCTTATTATACTCATCATCATCCTTACTATCTCAGGTGCTTAATTAACTAAACAATTGTTATCTTTCTTTTTTTTTTTTTATCATCGATTTTATATTTCAATTAACTATTCTTTTTTGGCTTATTAACTTTATTTACATAACACGAACAGAAATTACGAGCATAGAAGGAAAATTTTGTGACAATGGTAGCACGTATTATAGGGGGAAATGCGTCGAAGAAAAGTGCACCAAAAACTGCAAGATATTTGAGAACGGAGAAGTAGGATATTGTCGTCAAGGTGAAGAGAAACTCATTTGCGTATGCACCTACGATTGTGCCAAGTTGATACCTGTGCCTCCGCGTCCTCCAAAAAAAGACAAGTCAGCACCTCCTCCCCAAAACGACAAACCAACTTCACATTATCGGATAGAAACATTATACGATCATGATTAATTCATAAACATTATCGGATAGAAACATTATACGATCATGATTAATTCATAAGTATCTAGATTGAATATATATATTCGCTGCTTAAACATATATATAAACAAGCCGGCCTTCTCAAAGGGATATAGTATTGTATATAGAATGATTGTTTCATTGTGTAATTGTTGGGTTTGACTTTGAAGTTTGGATTAATGAGGATTTGTGAAGGAAACTTGGTCGTCATGCGACCAAAGGAGATCGCTATGCGATCTTGGTGGAAAAAGAAAGGAGTCTGATCAGGAGGTTCATCGCCATGCGATGATTGTTGGTCGTTATGCGATGGACAGAAGCTGCAGAGTTCGCTGTGCGACGGTTCTTGGTCGCCACGCGATGGCTGCGTGATCAGCAAGTCTGTTTCGATTTGTTTCCTTAATTACCTAATCCTATAAATACTTAATCCCTGATTCATTGTAACCCTAATGCACGAAATTTCTTGGTGCCATTGTCAATAAAAGAAGCTACTCGGTTCTTGCCCGTGGATTAAACCAATCACATCGATTGGATATAACCACGTTAATTCTGCGTGTTCTCTAATTGCTTTCATTAGGTTTATTGCTTTTGTTCTTGTGTTTGATCAATCAAATCAGGTTTTTTGCACAACAATTGGTATCAGAGCCCTTAGGGTTTTATTGATTTGAATATTCAAGCAAGTTGATTGATAGGGAAGATGTCGTCTCAAAAGTTCGAGATTGAGAAATTCAATGGGTCGAATGATTTTGCCTTATGGAAGGTGAAGATGAGGGCTCTTCTGGTTCATCTAGGGTTGAACATGGCGATAGATGGAGATGCGAGCTGGGGTGAGAAAACAACTGCAGATCAGAAGAAATCGATTAATGGAAAAGCACATAGTGCTATTTTGTTGTGTCTGGCAGATGAAGTTTTGAGGGAGGTGGTAGATGAGACAACGGCTGCAGGGATTTGGGCAAAGTTATGTGATAAGTATCAGAACAGTTCTTTGACGAATCGTTTATTTCAGAAGCAGCGTTTGTACAACCTCCGGATGACAGAAAGTACACCGGTAAAAGATCATCTTGATAACTTTAATCGTATTATTTTAGATTTGTTATCTATTAATGTTAAAGTTGATGATGAAGATCAAGCCTTGATTTTGCTTTGTTCGTTACCTGGGTCATATGAAAACTTTGTGGATACTATGTTGTATGGAAGAACTGAAATTACTGTAGGGGATGTTAAGGATGCTTTACAGTCTAAAGAACTCAAAAGACAGGTGTCTGTGAGTGATAACAGTTCTGGTGCAGGGTTATCAGTTGAAAGGGGTAGACCAACAGAGCGGGGTAAGAAAGGCAAGGGTAAGGGAAAGGCACGTTCAAAATCTAAAGCTCATGCAGGTACTATTTGTTATGGTTGCTATGAGAAAGGTCACTTTAAAAGGGATTGTCCGAAGGCGAAGAGTGGTAATGGGGAGAAAAACAGGGGGAGTGTATCTGTAGCACAGGAATCCTGTGAAGATGAAGATTATGGTGAAGTACTAACTACTCAGGAGGCATTACCTGTTAGTAGTGGGTCTGAATCGGTAGGTACTTGGGTGATGGATAGTGGGGCATCTCATCATATGGTTTTCTCGCGTGACTTATTCGTTTCTTTTAAGGAATGGAGTGGCAGTGTGAAGATGGGTGATGATAGGCCGAAAAGCATCAAGGGCTCGGGTATAGTTCAGATTAAGACACACGATGGTATTGTCAGGTCACTGGATTGTTGGTATGTTCCTGATCTCAGGAAAAATCTTATTTCTCTGGGTTTGCTAGCTCGACGTGGGTTGAGATATGTTGGTGATGGTGAACATGTGAAAGTGTTCAAAGGATCTTTACTTATCATGAAGGGAAAGATGAATAACACCAATATGTATATTCTGGATGGCAATTCGGTGACGGGAACGGTTGCAGTTTCTCAATCCTTGGATAAAAATGAGGATAAGACAGAGTTATGGCATCGCAGGTTGGGTCATATGAGTGAGAAAGGGTTGACAACTTTGAGTAGACGGGGATTATTGGGTGGTGATGTAACAGGTAGAATGGGTTTCTGCGAGGCTTGTGTTAAAGGGAAGCAACGTAGGGTCTCATTTGGAGTTGGCAAACATACATCCACGGAAGTCCTGGAGTATATTCACTCAGATTTGTGGGGTCCTTCTCCAGTTAAGTCCCATGGAGGATGTTCTTACTTTGTGACCTTAATTGATGATTACTCGAGAAAGGTTTGGTTGTATTTTCTGAAGTCAAAAGATGAAGTGTTTGGTAAGTTCAAAGAGTGGAAGATCATGGTTGAGAAACGATCTGGAAAAAAGGTAAAGACTCTAAGAACTGATAATGGGTTAGAATTCTGTAATGCACCGTTTGATAACTTCTGTAAAGCAGAAGGTATAGTGAGGCACCGCACTGTACGACACACACCACAGCAGAACGGGGTTGCAGAACGGATGAACCAAACACTGTTACAGCGTGCACGATGCATGCGGGTTTATGCTGATCTACCGAAGCAATTCTGGGCTGAAGCAGTTAATACTGCTTGTTATCTGGTTAATAGGTCTCCATCAACTGCAATTGATTTGAAAACTCCTCAAGAGATGTGGACTGGGTCCGCTAGTGATTATTCTGGTCTAAGGATATTTGGTTGTCCTGCTTATGCTCATGTGAATGATGGTAAGCTTGAGCCGAGGGCAATGAAGTGCGTATTTCTAGGGTACGCGGACGGGGTTAAAGGTTATCGGCTGTGGTGTACGGAGAAAGATAGAACTCCGAAGTTTATAATTAGCAGAGATGTTACCTTTCATGAAGCTGCTATGTTAGATCAGAGAGGGGACTTGGGGAATCAAGCAGAGAAAGATCAGGGTGCTAATCGGAAGGTGGAGTTTAATACTCCTGATAGAGTTGTGGTAGGTGAGCATGATAAAGAAGCTGACAAAGTTCCTAACGTACAAGATGAGTCAAGCTCACAAGGTAGTGTGGAAGGTACAGCTGATACGGGTCCGTCTGGGAGTGTGGAATCTGAACCAGTGTTAACTGGGGAGGATGCTCAAGAGACGGATGATCTACCTATAGCACAGCGGAAGGAAAAGAGGAATGTTCAAAAGCCAGCAAGGTATGCTAACGTTACTTGTTTTGATTCTGTAGCATATGCACTTGCAGTGGGAGAAGACGTTAACTTGGATGAACCTAACTCTTATAAAGAGGCGGTTGGGAGTCAAGATGTTGAGAGTTGGTTAGTTGCAATGAAAGAGGAGATGGAATCACTTGAAAAGAACCAAACATGGGTTCTTGTACCATTACCGGAGAAAGTTAAACCTGTAGGATGCAAATGGGTTTTCAAGAGGAAAGAGGGAATTTCTGGAGTTGAACCACCGAGGTTCAAAGCTAGGTTGGTGGCTAAGGGTTTCTCACAAAAGGAGGGAATTGACTATCACGAGGTGTTTTCACCGGTCGTGAAACATAAGACGATTCGGGTTCTTTTGGCTATGGTGAGTGTATTTGATTTGGAGCTAGAACAGCTTGATGTCAAAACGGCATTTTTACATGGTAGCTTGGATGAGAAAATATATATGTCGCAACCTGAGGGATTCATTCAACCTGGTAAAGAAGATCATGTTTGTTTGCTGAAGAAATCTTTATATGGTTTGAAGCAGTCTCCAAGACAATGGTATAAAAGGTTTGATTCGTTTATGATTTCCCATGGTTATTTGCGTAATCAATTCGATAATTGTGTCTACTCGAAGGGCTTGTTGGATGGGTCTTTTATATATCTGTTGTTATATGTGGATGATATGCTTATTGCTTCAAAGAATAAAACTGACATTGACGAGTTGAAAGTTTTGTTAAAGAGTGAGTTTGAGATGAAGGATTTGGGGTCGGCTAAGAAGATTTTGGGTATGGAGATTTGGAGGAATAGAGAAGAAGGTCTCTTGTACATCTCTCAAGAGAAGTATGTGGAGAAAGTTCTTGAAGCATTCCGAGTGGATCAATCCAAAATTGTAAGTACTCCTTTAGCCGCACATTTTAAACTTGATAGAAGTACTTTACCAAAGACTAATGATGAGAAAGAGTATATGAAGAAGGTTCCGTACTTGAGTGCGGTTGGTAGTCTTATGTATGCTATGGTCTGTACAAGACCTGACTTGGCTCATTCGGTTAGTGTGGTAAGTCGGTTTATGAGTAATCCGGGTAAAGCTCACTGGGAAGCAGTTAAGTGGATCATGCGGTATTTGAAGGGTAGTAGTGGTTTATGTTTGAGATTCGGGCTTAACAAAGATGTTAGTGGTTTAGTCGGTTATGTAGATTCTGATCATGGTGGTGATCTTGTGAAAAGAAGATCATTGACATGCTACATATTTACCTTGTTTGGATGTTCGGTTAGTTGGAAGGCAACTTTGCAACCAACCGTGGCTTTATCTACTACGGAAGCTGAATACATGTCAATGACTGAAGGTATTAAAGAATGCATGTGGTTACATGGTTTGATTGAGAGTCTTGGTCTGAAGGTGGAGAAACCTACTTTATTTTGTGATAGTCAAAGTGCTCTAAACTTGGCTAAGAATCCGGTGTATCATGAGAGAACGAAACATATTGACATTCGGTTGAACTTCATTCGGGATATATTGGAAAGTGGGAGATTCTTAATTCATAAAATAGATACCGAGGAGAATCCGGCAGACATGTTAACTAAGGTATTACCGAGAGCCAAGTTTCAACTGTGCTTGGACTTGGTGAATATTCGCATGAGGTAGGCCCCGAGGGGGTGAGTGGTCAAGAACGAGGATGCTTGGGTTTGTAAAGAATGGTGGAGTAATTAAGAAGTCTTGGGTTTTGACAAGTGAAGGTAACTTCAAGTCAAGGTGGAGATTTGTTGGGTTTGACTTTGAAGTTTGGATTAATGAGGATTTGTGAAGGAAACTTGGTCGTCATGCGACCAAAGGAGATCGCTATGCGATCTTGGTGGAAAAAGAAAGGAGTCTGATCAGGAGGTTCATCGCCATGCGATGATTGTTGGTCGTTATGCGATGGACAGAAGCTGCAGAGTTCGCTGTGCGACGGTTCTTGGTCGCCACGCGATGGCTGCGTGATCAGCAAGTCTGTTTCGATTTGTTTCCTTAATTACCTAATCCTATAAATACTTAATCCCTGATTCATTGTAACCCTAATGCACGAAATTTCTTGGTGCCATTGTCAATAAAAGAAGCTACTCGGTTCTTGCCCGTGGATTAAACCAATCACATCGATTGGATATAACCACGTTAATTCTGCGTGTTCTCTAATTGCTTTCATTAGGTTTATTGCTTTTGTTCTTGTGTTTGATCAATCAAATCAGGTTTTTTGCACAACAGTAATATATATGGTTTATGAATTGGGTTCACGCGCGTGTTCACTCTCTTAGTTGAAAGCTAGCAGAGATCGAGATGTGTCCTACTACTCGTAGACGCTATTTAGATAGGGGTTAGTATCAAAAAATTATCCCACTTTCATCAAATCTCTAAGTTATGTATCCACCTAAAATCGTCTCTAAAGCATGTATCCAACTTATTAAAACTCATAATTAGTGTTACGGACGACTTGTTTAGACCAATAGCCGGTTACAATATAAACGTGGCATGCTGAGCGGACGAAGTGAGTGTGTAAAAGAGATAATATCTTATCTTTTCTTTTTAATTTTACTTAAATAAAATAAATATAAGTAAAATGTTTTTGGCGGGAAATGATCTGGACTTAGTTATTAGGCAGCCAACTCACTCACTTAGTCCACTCAACATGCCACGTTAATATTGTAACCGGCTATTGGTCTAAACAAGTCGACCATAACACTGATTATGAGTTTTAACAAGTTGGATACATGCTTTAGAGACGATTTTAGGTGGATACATAACTTAGAGATTTGGTCAAAGTTGGATACATTTTTGGATACTAAGCCCATTTAGATATGTTGAAAACATTTCACTAACTATTTCCTTTTGTTCTTGTTAATAATTAAGTGCCAACTTAGTAACTGAAAATTAAACAACGACCTTAATTAATCAGCTAAGAAATACATGTATAATGTGAATATACATCCCTTTCGGATCGAAATCTAGATATATTCTAGCTAGATATATCTCATTAAAGAGAACAATTTTTTGACTATCTAAAGTTGAATCAGGAACGAAACTACAGTCTACATACATTGAAGTTATGAGTAAGCTTGCACTATACGAAGTGTAAACTACTTTTTATGGGTTAAAAATATCACTAATAGTTACGGATCACATTAAATTCTGAATTCTTCACTCAGTTGAATGCAGTGACGGAGCTTGAACAAGTGTTATGAGGGGGCAAAAAAAAAATTAGATGTATAAAAAGATCCCATTGCTATCGTTATATAATGTTATATAATTAACCAACATAAATGATGTAACAGATTTTGATCAATAGTTACAAATCTGCACTCGTTTATAATACTGAATATAAGAAATATAGTTAGCTTAACAAGATCAAAGCCATATTATGAAAAAAATCTGTTAGATATAGAGATAATAATAATTTGTTAGTATTCCCGTAAGAGTTGTGTGCCAGAAGCTAAATAAACAATAATAAAGTAATAAAAATATAAATAAGCATAAAATAAGATGAGTTTTGCTAACGTGTGCTCCATGACACACGTTAAGTCACATTTAATGAAGTCTTAATTTCCTTACGAATTTTGATATTTAAGGAAATTTCAACTTTATTAAATGTGACTTAACATGTGCCCCACGTTAGTAAAACCCAAATAAGATATTTAATATTGGTTAACGATGTAGGAACTTTAAATATTAAATGTCAAAATTACAAAAGGTGGCAAGAATGGGTTTTGAACCCAGGCTTCCTGTTTCGTACTTGACACCCCAAAACCAACTGAGTTAGCAAGTACTTATGAAATCTTTCTTAAATTATCAAATATATACTACTAACTCAAACTTTTGGGGGTCCTAGCCCTCATTAAGCTCCGTCCATGATTGAATGTGACTTTGTCCGTAGCTATGTCACCATCTTAATTACCGGAAAGCCGTTTTCATATTTTGCATCACAACGTCTTTAGCAAAACAATAAAAGCAAATAAAAATTAAAAATGAATTGCATTTTTCATTTACATGGTTGATCACTTTTGTCCATTTTATTCCTAGTTTTTTTTAGAGCTTTGGTACATCACATAAATTGAGAAAAAATAATTTCACAAATTGAAATGACATATGAAATAAATCAAGCACAATCATTTCTAGTTTCCGTCTCTTACATTTCTCCCCTCATCTCATTGGTCCAAATCACTTTATGAATATTTTTTTGTAAATATTTGATGAACCTAACATTTTTTTTCATTCTAACTACTATCTTCATTAATATAGGTGCGTTGACCAAAGTACCCTAAATTTCAAATTTCATATTCATCCGTCTCAAATTTAATATTTACATTTTTTATTTTGATTTGTTTCAAATAAGTGTACATTTTAAACTTTCAACCAAACGTTAACAAACTGCTTTTCAATGTGACCATGAAAGTCATTTGTTCACAGTGTGATGGTCCTCACTTTTTTTAAACTATGTGCAATTTGATAGTGGATACTTAATTTGAGACAATATGACAACCATAAATCAATGTGATTTAATTAAAGTATATATATATATATATATATATATATATATATATATATATATATATATATATATATATGTTCATTTTTGTGAAACTTTTACCTAGCTTCTTCTATTTATAGTAAATACTTCTCATTTGCTCGACAATTGCACTCGATTTCTTGGGAGTACGTCCTTTTTCATGCTTAATTTGATCATTAAAAATGGCGAAAACTACAATTGCTTTCTATGCATTATCTATCATCATTATTTTTCTTGCTATCTCAGGTGCTTAGGATAACCACACTTTTTAATTATGCTTGTTTTTTTTCTTCTTCTTTGAATTGAAAAGGCAGATTTGGTTGGCTTTCTAATAAATTTAATTAAGACAGTAAATTAACGTGACCAAAAAATATTTTCTAATTCTCATGTACTTGACAGTAAATATCTCAATTAACGAACCATATAGTTCATTACTAAACATCATATCATTTGGTTTTGTACAATGTACGTGACAGAAACCGTGACCGCTTTTGGAGAACTATGTGACCAGGAAAGCCCGTCTTATAAGGGAGAGTGCGTCTTAAGTGCACTGAAAACTGCAAAGGTAACAAGGCATGGCGTGGACATTGTCAAGTCATCAGATCAAAACCTGTTTGCTACTGCAGCTACGAATGTGACAAATTGCCTCCCAAGAAGCCTCCTTCCGCACACGAGAAGTCGACTCAAGATAAACCGAAAGTGCCACATTTTGAGCATTTGGTCGTTGATGGGACAAATCCATCTTAAATTTTTTGCTATCACATGTTACATGATCATGAATAAATATATACAGAAATTGTGTCCTATGTAACAAGTGGAGCCTTTTAAGTTAAAAATGTGTTACATGCTTACGATTCCATGTACAAATGTTCGAATGATACAACATTTTACTCTATCTATATATTGTTAGATTAATTTGTCACTACAAGAGAAGCGTTTATCACTTACCCATTTTTCGGTGACTACTTAGTATTTCGTCACTAATATCACATTTTAGTTACCATGCATTATGTGAGTTGTGATCACTGGTCTTCGGTCCCCGTGGTGAATTATAGATTAGCATTACACGGTTGTCACTAAGTAGTCACTAAATTATAATAAAACGGTAACCATTGTATGGCTAGTGGCCACAACGGTCTCCTTTTATGGGTCTAAGTGGCCGGGTATCCTGATTATTTTGTACCCTTTTCTATCCATCCCCAAAATATAGATCTAGTGAGGTTCAAATTTACCACTACAACGCCTTAGACCACTCCCAACAAGATATTGAAACCGACTGGTCAGTTTATATATGCAACCTTAGCGTTACATCAGCTTTTTTCAAAACCTACTGAAACTGACTGACTGACCACTACCAACAATTAATGACATTGTCACTTAATTTTTCTGGATCTACATTCACCAATATATATTTATTTCTATCCACTAATTAAAAAACACAAAAAAGCGACGCACAACCCTCACTCCGACGGATATCCGACGATTGGAATCGACGGAGCCAAACTGACCTTCCGTGCCAATGGTGTCCCTGAAGTGACACCCGTCACTTGCAAACCCACGGACAAAGGGACGTATTGTTAGGAGAGGTCTTATATAAATTACAAATCCAAAAAGTGTAAATGTGATTAAAATGAACAAATGTAATTTTTATGATTAGGGATGAAGAATTCATGTGTTAAAAAAAGGACGACGTATATATATAACACCTCAACGTTTTAATCAATAATTACCTTAATTCTTGTACTATCTTCCGGGATCTCAATATGATGCACAAACTTATTATCGTTAATTTAAGGGTTAATTATTAGGTTATGTATCTAACTTTGTCTTTTTTACTATTGTATGTAACAAACTTTCAAAACATCTGTTGTATGTAATAAACTTGTAAAAAATGCTATTGTATGTAACAAACTTTCAAAACATCTATTGTATGCAATGAACTTGTAAAAAATCTTTATTGTATGTAGCGGGTTAATTAATATGTGTACATGCCAAACTCAAAATGGCTCTTTAACATTGGTTTGTGACGGCACGAGCAAACTTGAGCAGATCATTGACTACCGCACTATACGATAGCGATTTTTTACAAGTTTATTGCATACAATAGATGTTTTGAAAGTTTGTTACATACAATAGCATTTTTTACAAGTTTATTACATACAATAGATGTTTTGAAAGTTTGTTACATACAATAGTAAAAAGTGCAAAGTTAAATACATAACCAAACAATTAACCCTTGATTTAATAATGAAGACTAATTTAACTTATTATCGTATTGCTCAAATAAGAACACGCATGCATATAGCTGAGGATCGGAACTAGTACTTGCATTGACGTTTGGGAACCTTTGGCCTACTTTCAGGCCGGGTTTCTCGATCAATTTCATCCGTCTAATTCATATATATAGTTGGGTAATTATCCTAACGTTAAACAACACCTATTCAATTTACTTACACTTTTATAAACGAACGTACGGTGTAAGTAACACCCGAGTTTGAAAACTAATGTATATGGCTAAAAGACTCGATGACACAATTAAATGTGTAAAACGTGTTTGATATTTCAACGAATTACTACTTTCCTCGCTATCGAGTTCGCTTTCGATGCATATTCTATTCAAGTTTCTTTCTTTCATCTATAAGTACACCTTCATCTTGGCGTTTTCTTAGTCTAACTTGTGGCGAAAATCTCGTTCTAACTCAGTTATGGCAAAAATTTCGGTTGCTTGTTGTACAATTCTATTTCTCGTCTTTGTTCTTGCTATATCAGGTGCCTAATCAATACTATCTAACACTTTCGACTTCAAATTGATTACGACCTCACCTATATATGTTTCTTGAATCTTCAAGATAGTTATATAAGTAACGAGCATTACGCGTAAGGGACGTTATTCTTGCTTGGGTCGACTACCTTTTGTTGTGAGGCAAATACTATACCGTTTTGCCGCCTCTACTTTTAAGTTTTTATAAGCTCTATAATCAATCAGATAAACTTGACATGTTTATTTGGGATAAGTCCCTCGAAATGCAACGAACTTTGCCCAAAAGTCTATTGTATGCGATCAACTTTCGACGAGGCATAAGAATGCAACCTACTTGAAAAAGTGGGGTTTTTTATGTAACTTGCTGATGTGTCGTTCGTTGAAGGTGACACGTGGCGTACGGATGTGCCACGTGGCTTACGGAGAGTTTGACAACTCATCGCCACATCAGCAAGTTACATCAAAAACCCCACTTTTTCAAGTAGGTTGCATTCTTATGCCTCGTCGAAAGTTGATCGCATACAATAGACTTTTGGGCAAAGTTCGTTGCATTTCGAGGGACTTAGCCCTGTTTATTTCTACCAGATTTCATCATATTTGAAGATACATTTGGTAACTATTATGTTAGTTCTTACATTCTCCGGTTTTGATAACGCTTGAACCGGTTGAAAGTTATATGTATGATAACCAGTTCGGTTTTTAGAACATTGTATGTGTATGATTGTAAGGAATTTGTCTAAACAAATGCCCTTTATAATTTACAAATGTGATGGTAAACTAACCAATTTTTATTCACTCAACAATATATACATGTGATAAGCAAGTATTTCGTAGCTAATGCACTTAATATTTAAGTTAACTAGATATCTTTAAACTCGGTTTTGATGATGTGCACAGAAATCACGACCGTGAAGGGAAAAGTATGTGAAAAACCAAGTAAGACATGGTTTGGAAACTGCAAAGATACAGAGAAGTGCGACAAGCGTTGTATAGAATGGGAAGGTGCAAAGCATGGAGCTTGTCACCAACGTGAAGCCAAATACATGTGTTTTTGCTACGTTGATTGCGATGATAAAAAGAACCCTCCAGGAGGTGGTGGAGGAGGCGGTGGAGGAGGCGGTGAAGGAGGTGGTGGTGGTGGTGAAGGAGGCGGTGGAGGAGGTGGTGAAGGTGGTGGCGGTGGCGAAGGTGGTGGTGGTGAAGGTGGTGGTGGTGAAGGAGGAGGCGGTGAAGGAGGTGGTGGTGGTGAAGGAGGCGGCGGTGAAGGAGGTGGTGGTGGAGAAGGTGGTGGCCGATAAAGGCTAACAACCAACCCCGACCCACTCCTTCCAACGCCCTTTTCTAAGCATATACAGAGCTCCTTCACAACTTGAACGTCTAGTTGAATTAATCCTTCAACTTTGAACGAGATAGTTTATATGATTAAGAATAAAGAAAGAATGCCCACTACTTAACGTACATGGCGTTCTCCAAAATTTGAATGCATGTCGCTTGTATAATCAAAACCTTGCGGTTTCAATGTATATTTGTTTTAAAAATGTACTAAACGAGTAATTTTTAACTCATGCTTTGCAATGTGAACTACAAAATAACAATATTCGAAAACTCGATCTAAGACATACTCATCTAAATTCAGTTTAAGTTTTATATTGATTATTGTGAAGAAAACTTTAGCAATTTGCATTATTTAGTGGGTTGCATAATTCATATGATCAAACTAAATTCTGCTAGTAAGTAACCATATTGTCTTGATCACTTTAATTTGCATAATCTTGAAGTAAAAGATCACACATATTGACGTCTATTACACATGTACATTTAAAAAAAAAAAACCTCTACAGCCTAATGAGTAAGAGCTAAATTCACGACCTCGTCATTGATGGATTACCTTTACCGACAAACAAAAACGTACTAATAACTAGTATTCTCTACGGCACAAAAATTAAACGTACTAGCTAACCCAGGTGTTTATTTGAGACTCGCTCTTGCAATTTCTTACGAATAACGGTTCCTCCTTTATAATTCGTTCAAGGGCGGATCTACATTTTAATCAGCGATGACACGCGACACCACTCAATTAATTCGACTTAGTATAAAATTAGTGAATTTTCATTGAATCCTTTAAGAGTGCCACTACTTCTATTTATGTTGTGCACGTTACTGTTCAAATAAACATAATAAACTAATAAGTGGAATGAATTTTAAATTTTTCGTGCTACTAACGACTAAATTTTCTGAGTCCGCAAATGAATTCGTTAGTCAGTCAACTGGCATGGCCCAATAATAATAAGTCAATTGTAGTAGTTTGGCCCAACTTTAATCGGTCCAGCCCCCTTAACAAACCTTTTTAATCCTGTAAAAACTCAAAAAATAGTTGAGCAAGTGATCGTCATGAATCACTCTGTTCTGAAGTTTTTTCTGTTACATGTTTTTTTCTTGAAATTTTGAACCCTCGGAATCTAATTAAGTTACATATGCATGTATATATAGTGGAGGACAATGAAAACGACTACTAAACTTTGAGGCCCTCCAATTTTTACGAACACTTAATATAATTAGTATGGATGCAATGCAAAATTAAAGGGTTAATTCTTTGGTTATGTATCTAACTTTGCCCTTTTTACTATTGTATGTAACAAACTTTCAATACATCTATTGTATGTAATAAACTTGTAAAAAAATGCTATTGTATGTAACAAACTTTCAAAACATCTATTGTATGCAATAAACTTGTAAAAAATCGATATCGTATGGTGCAGTAGTCAATGATCTGCTAGAGTTTGCTCGTGCCGCCACAAACCAATGTTAAAGAGCCATTTTCAGTTTGGCATGTACACATGGTAACCCGCAACATACAATAGAGATTTTTTACAAGTTCATTGCATACAATAAATGTTTTTAAAGGTTGTGACATACAATAAGGATTTTTACAAGTTTATTGCATACAATATATGTTTTGAAAGTTTGTTACATACAATAGTAAAACGAGCAAAGTTAGATACATAACTAAACAATTAACCAAAAATTAAAATACTATTGTTATACTTACAAAATATAAATAAAAAATACTCCCCTTTTGTTGTTATGAATAAAATCTTTCAAGTCCCTAACCCAAATCATATTGGGCCAAATACCTAATAAAAAACTTCTAACTCTGAAACATCACAAGAAAATTAACGGATTAACAATAATAGCAATCGAAAATGATCTATTAGAGAGTATTCCTATAATGATAAAATCAACAATTTTTCTTTGAAGAATGCTAGATGGATATATAGCGTTTTTTTAATGAAAAATGAGAATATGTGTTTTTTCGAATTGTTAGAAGACGACAGACCTTCCCAACCCCTCACCCTCCCTTTTTTTTTTGAGTAGTGATATATCCACCACACTTTTTGATAGATTCACCAAAAATGTGCATTATTATTTGTACAGTACAAACTCTCAATGCACGATTATGATGGATTTATAAAAAAATGTGGTGGAAATATCAACACCCTTTTTTTTTTAATCTTTATATAGTTTTCATAACAAAAAGACATTTTCTTTACTATTTTTGAGTATTCATTTATTTATTTTTGTCTATTGTCTATTGGGAGCTTATTATTTGAGATTGCAAGGGATCCCAAATTCATTTGTCGGCTCAGTCTATTCTATGTATCTCTTTGATATACTTTCTTCAACTTATTTAATCGTTTTATATAAAGTTACTAGTTTTTATACTCTTGCTATGCACGACATATAATATATTTAGTGTTGTATCTACGAAAGCTTAATAAAAATATAATAAAAACATGCTTGATTTCAATGAAATCATTTGCAATGAAAAAAAGTCGAGGTATATATATAGGGTTAGGTTAGTAATAAGTTAATCTAAATCATAAAAGTATCGATAAAGTCAATTGATTAATGAAAAATGATACTCTCAGTCTCATTAAGATTAATGATAAACTCGTATGGCTTTGTGCTTTCGATATATTTACAATGTCAAACCACAAGGTTGATATACATTTCCTCAGAGATATTTCAAAACCCTCGCCTTAAGAAAATGACCATACTTCCATTAGAAAGGCCAACCAACATCGATACAGCTGGTACACGACTTGCATGACATTAGAGAAAAATATGAAACACGAAAACCTGTATGGATCATCTATTTCCTTCCTGGATTCCATCTTTCACATCTTGAGTGTGAGAATACCCACCTGGTGGTGCAACATACTTCACACGCTCCTATAAAAAATGTCACACTTCAAACTGTTAGCGACACATATAAATTAAAATTGAATGAAAAATGAAACGGCTACAATTTCTTTAAGCTTCTTCTTGGCTTCTTTCTTACCTTATACTTCACACGCTCCTATAAATAATGTGGTTGATGAATGATGAACAATGTTGTCGACAAAAGACCCTTAGACATTCCAACTTCATTTAACCAGTTTTACATAAGTAAAGAAACATCAACAATGACATTTGAGTAAATTGATTTAAATATACTAGCACATGACCCGTGCAATGCAACGGTAAAAACAATAGAGGTAATGATGGTAGTCGTGGTGCGTGTAATTGAAGAGAGATTGAAAGTAAGCCTATGTGTTGTTTGTTGATTGTTTATTTTATAGGGTAAATAAAGTGAAATTTGATTGACATGTAGTAAGAGTAATAGATTATTAGTATCGAGTAGAATTGTTGAAAACGATAATTGGAATGTGGAGTAGTTAATAGATATGGGTAATATATTGATTTCCCTTCATGCTATATATATATATATATATATATATATATATATATATATATATATATATATATATATACACACACATATATATATATACATATATATATACATACATTTGACTTTTTTATGAAAAGGGTATTTTGGAGTTTTCCCATAGGACATTGGTAAGGTTTAAGGTTAAAAGGGGAAATGCATTATAAGTGTTTTAGATTTAGATAACAAATCAAGTTAATGTATTCCATGGCTTAGCTTTTGGCCTTTTTGTTGCCCGTTCATGACTTATGGGTGTCATGCTAAAAACATACCCCCATTGGAACATTAGTTTTGCAAAACACGAAATATATAGTTGGACTAAACATATCTAGTGCATCACTTTTGTAATCACGTTGTACAAGTATATAACCCTGCAAACAAATGTGTCATGAAATGTTCAACTACAACCATCAATCCAATATGGTTATCCTGAAGTTCCGGTCAATGTTAAATTTTGCTTATTTATACTTATTCATCACATATTTACTTAACCAAACATCACAATATTCTGCATATTAAGTTTACACTAATAAGAACTAAATTCACATCAACACTTTAAGCTAAAATCGCATTATCACTTTTGGTCAAATGGGTCAAACATCTAATAGTCTGGTGGTTTTCTTTCTCATTTGCCATAAGATGAGGGTGAAATACTGTTCTACTAACCTTATGTAAACTAAGATTACCAGCACAAATCTTCATTACTCTTCCACACCAAAGATCAAGATAAGTACTTCGAGTGCCCAATTTTAGACTAAAAGGAAATACAAAATTGCCATCATAAATGAAAACAAGCCCGTGTAGTCTATGTGCTCCTTATTAGCTAGTACATAGACCCCCCAAATCCTACATTAGATGTCAAAAAAAAAAAAAAAAAAAAAAAAAAAAAAAAACCTACTGTCATTAATAAATTATAACATAAGTCAATAAAGTAAACGATGAAGTAGAGTTACCATTCTTTGCAAGTTTTGTAGCTTCGACAATGAAGTTAGACCACGATGGAGCCTCAGTTAGTATTACTTAGTTTGTACCTCCACATTAATTGACACATAAAACAATTTTCATATGAAAAGGTTAACACTTGTTAAACTAAACACCTTTCTAGATGCAGGATTGCAGGGGATTGTAATTCGTATAAGATATATGTTACTAATAATTCGTGGGGCTCATACTTAAATTGTGCTGATTTTTTATAAGTAAATGGGTTTAAATTGACACCGATAACAACGATTAATTATTTAATTCATTCTATAAAGGTCGGAATTTTCAAATCATGTGTATAAGAAAGCTAGATTTCATAAATATTTTTAGTATGCTTTAAATATGAATGTGGCTATAAAGCTAATGTAGGCCCAAGTATTGAAGATCGAGCCCACATGTTTCTGGAGGCCCACGAGCGTGTCACAAAAAGGGCTGCACGGAAAAGGGCGTAACTTGGGCTACAGGGCTCCGTTTTAGGCTCATGAGCAGGCGAATCGAAGCTCGGTTCGAGGCCCACCAAGCCGCTAACCGCCATAGGCCCATGCTCGAAGCCCAAAAACGGCTCCGTTTGGAAGATATGGGCCATTTTATAAATTTTATGTTCCATTTAGACTTTTATTTTGGGTTTATGGTTTGGCCCGTTATGTTTTGTTGGCCCATTTAAATCACTGGTTGTTTATTAGGGTTCATTTGACATTGTTTTGAAGTTAGTTTTCAATTTCAAGAATTTCGATTTCACTCTCAATTTGTGAATCATTTCCCATTTCACGGTATTCTTTTGTGAATCAACGTGTTTTTGGAAGAGGTCTCTCCTGGTATTCACATGAATCAACAGGTTTAACCTATTATCTCACTTTTGCACTACATCAAAAGCGGATCCATGCCAACTTTTTATGGTGATTATATGGCTAACTGGTAATTCGAATTGAAATTAAATCAAATACTCGAGGAAGTGGTTAATGTTTGCATATGTGCACAAGACAATTTTGACATTTTGATCAAACACTTGATATGCAAAAGCAAGCTGTTATAAACTCATTATAGTTATCAATCAACAATGTTGACAACAGATTAAAACTTAATGTTGAATCAAGTCCCAACTAAGTGAAGCTGCTATCAATAAAAATAACAATCGAATGAAAAAAGGGACAGAAGTTACAGTTATACACAGATGAACAAAGAAGAGGTTTGTATCAGAAAAGGGTTTCATCATCAAGTAAACGTGAATCTATAAAACAAAACAAAAACGTTAATAATAATATTTCGAAACAGAGCAACGAATAGACTTTAGGGTTTCAATATAAAGGATTATAGCAGGAACGCCCTGGTTTTGAGAGATTGCAATTAATTTGACGTGGCAGAGAAAATTTTTGGGAGAGTGCGGGGATTATTTGCCAGCTCAGGTTCGCGACTGTTTCTATTCAATTTTATTGTCACGTAGGATTTTTTAAAAAGAAAAAATTAATCACTTAATTTTTTACAAAGAAGAGTTTTACACAACTTTGTTTATTGTTTCGTTATATATTATTAAATTTTATACTTTTTACTATTGTATAAGACATATTTTCATCTGTTCTATTGTATGTATTGAACTTTAAAATATCACATATTTTATGTAAATTTTCCTTTTTGTGTAAAGTGAAAAAAAGAAACTTTCCTATTTTAGTCTTACCCAAAAAGGAAAGTTTATATACAATAGACGATATTTATAAGTTCAATACATATAATAGAAGTTTTCAAAATTTGACTCATACAATAGTAAAAGGTGTAAAATGTGTAAAGTTTAATACGTAACGAATTAATAAACCCTTAAAACTTTGTTTTATTAATTAGAATAGAAGATAGATAGATTCGTTGAAATGAAGAGTCCAAGTACCAAAATTTGAGGACTCAAATTGATCATATGTTAAACGAAATAACACCAACCACGTATATAACCTGTTACCTAAACTTTTACCAACAATCATACGACCTAAACAAATATTTACCACACAAATTGATCTTATTTACTACGTATTATCTTTGATATATAATATATTTTTCCTTAATAAAAAGTATCGTCCATCAAAGCCAATATATGTAAGACAAGTGTAAACTTTTTGATAGCTTTGTCATTTATTTTCTTTGAGTTATATTGTTCCTTTTACTATATAATACAGTACTCTTCGTATCAAACCTTTTAAATTGTTCATCTCGTTATAAAAAGTATAAAATGGCAAATGGTTCAATTACTTTTGTTGCATTTTTTATGCTTCTGATCACGATTCTTGCTATCTCAGGTGCTTTGTCAAACTAATTAAAGCAGTTAAATTCGATATTGTGAATAGTACTATATATATATTCTGTCCTTAATTGTCTTGATAAAACATATATATATATATATATATATATATATATATATATATAATATATATATATACCTCCACCTATAAATCAATGTTCACATGTGAATAAAGTTAAATCACATGTGAACAAGCATGTAATATAGTGGTTCTCAAGGTTCTCAACTTTTAGTTGGTTCTCATATGAACCTCCACCTATATATATATATATATATATATATATATATATATATATATATATATATATATATATTTGTTTCAGTTTTTATATGTGACTTTTTGTATATATGGCCATTAGTTATGCTATGCTAGCTTGGATTAAAAGAAAGTAATTGGTGTACTAGCTTGTAATATTAGGTTAATTACATAGAAACACAACATACTTTTAGTTTTGTCCATTTCTCAACGTTTTTCTATTGGGTAAATGACAAAAATCGGCAACGAACTGTCAAAATTTGTTCCAAGTATGCAACATACTAATTTAATTACCCAAGTATGCAACATACTAATTTAATTACCCAAGTATGCAACAAACCGGATAGTTTTGTGTTTGGATCAGTAATATGGTAACCAGCTACCGATTTGACCGGTCAACTTCTATTTAATATATTTTTTATTTTTTAATAAATGTGACAAAATCGGCTAACAAACTGCCAAAATTTGTTCCAAGTATGCAACATACTAACTTAATTACCCAAGTATGCAACAAACCGGATAGTTTTGTGTTTGGATCAGTAATATGGTAACCAGCTACACGTGGCACAATTTTGACGTGGTGGTCCACGTGTAAGGTGACTCAGCTTCTTCAAACATAATCCGGTAAAAAATGACATTTCAAATATCCAAACACGAAACTATCCGGTTTGTTGCATACTTGAGTAATTAAGTTGGTATGTTGCATACTTGAAACAAATTTTGGCAGTTCGTTGCTAATTTTTATCATTTACCCTTTTCTATTATGTCCAAATTCCTCATCGTACATTCAAATTTTTATTCCCTATTTCCCCAATCTGTAATATATATATATTTACTTTTGTTGTTACTTTGAAGTTTTCTTTTTTAATAATTTTTATATCGTGTACTTTATCATTTATATCATTGAAAAAGTTTTAATTAAATCAAGGTTTTTTTGTCATTTATCATTCAAAAATAAAATTTTAAATAAACATATAAGTTGTTATAGAGTGGAGAAACATTGACAAAAATTGAAAAGTTAACGCGGAAGATATATTTGATTATGTTAATTAACAGAAATCACGATGGTGAAGGCGAAAGTTTGTGAAAAGCCAAGTAAGACATGGTTCGGAAATTGCAAGGACACGGGGAAGTGTGACAAGCAATGCATAGATTGGGAGGGTGCACAACATGGAGCTTGTCATCAACGTGAAGCTAAATACATGTGCTTTTGTTACCTCGAATGTGATTCCAAAGGGAAGACGAAGCCCTCTCCACCTAAAAAGCCAGGGCAGCCAGCTCCTCCAAGAGGTGGAAAACCATCTCCCCCAGGAGGAGGAGGAGGAGGAAGAGGTGGTGGGGAAGGAGGTGGCGGTGGGGAAGGAGGTGGTGGTGGGGAAGGCGGTGAGGGAGGAGGAGGTGGTGGTGGAGGAGGTGGGGAAGGCAGTGAGGGACGAGGAGGTGGTGGTGGTGGTGGGGAAGGCGGTGGTGGAGGAGGAGGAGGTGGTGGGGAAGGCGGTGGTGGTGGGGAAGGAGGTGGTGGTGGTGGTGGTGGAGGAGGAGGTGGGGAAGGTGGTGAGGGAGGAGGAGGTGGTGGTGGTGGGGAAGGAGGTGGAGGAGGAAGAGGTGGTGGTGGTGGGGAAGGCGGTGGAGGAGGAGGTGGTGGTGGGGAAGGCGGTGGAGGAGGAGGAGCTGGAGGTGGTGAAGGACCAGAAGGCCGCAATCCAACTCCTCCGCCAGGATGCCAAGCAGCTGATATAGAGAAGCTAATAGCTCAAGCACTAGCTAACTACAAGGCCCAACTCAAGAAAACAGGACATGTTAACCATTTAGTCGAACCAATCCATCATCCTTAAATATCAAACCTAACTTAACTTTGTAGGATCGTAAAGAAAAAAGAAAAGATCCATACACCTAGCTAACAACATATTAAATAATTTTAATGGAGTAAAGTGTTCCATTATTGTGTAATGATCAATCGTACGTGCATGGCTCTCATGTGACGTACGCATTATTTCAGTAATATTTCATTTAGTTATAAACCGAACTGATTAAATATAACACGCCAATTAATAAGACTAATCATCGTTTTGATGTTAAATATAAGAGATTTACTTAATACCTCGATCGATCTGGTCAAACTGTCATGCATCATATCCAACCAATCCAACGATACATCTAGATCAAGCTAGGTGCTGACTAGAAATTAATTTGTCCTTAACAAAGCTTTTTTCATCCAATTTAATGATGTATTAGGTTAATTTAATGCTTTAAGGTCCATGCATGAAATCTGAATTAACTAATTATTAATTTATCCACCGTACATATTTTTTTTGTCAGTTACGAGTTACGACCAATTTTTTGAAACCCGGGTCTTGAATCATATTGTACACTCTCATAGACATTTTATTTAACAAAACCTCTAAAATCACATGCAGTCATAACACCAGAACACTCATCTTTTAAGCGTCACGTCAGAATAACATCACAACACCATTAATACCACTAGCAATGGTATCACCGGAATGTCTATTTTTTGCCCCTAGATCCTATAACACCATATGTTAATTTTGAATTAAAACCCGAGAAGAAAAAATCGAAAAGAAAAAGGAAAAAGCAAGTGGAACCCACAAAACACTTCATTTGTGCCCATTTTCCACCACACAATGCGCTGCAATGGCGTTGTGGGCGTTCTCAATCAAAATTGGACTCCATTGCAAGTAGTCTAAGGGTCAAGAACTTTATGAAACAAAAACTAGGGTCAATGGAATAGACCCGCACAATTCCCGTCCTAAAGACTCCAAATGTAATATAGGGACAACTAGAACTCGAAACGTAATTTTATAACACCCCAAAATTTGTAAGTTTGCGAAATTATTTAAGGAGCTAGTTTATATAAGTATATATATATGTTTATAAAATAAAGAAAACTAGTTAGTGACCAAAATAGAAGTTTGAAAATTTGAGAAGTTAGTTAGTGGCCAAAATAAAAGAAAGAAGACTTGAGGGTAGAAAATGAAAATATCCTTATTTAATTCCCCTTTCATGAGAAATCTGGAAGAAACTTAAAGTTTCAGTGTTTTTGTGTGTTTGGCGATCAACCAAGAAGGAGAGGGGAGGGAGTAAGTGCAAACTTTTAAAATTGGAGCTTGATTCTTGTGATTTTGAGTCTAATACATACATAATCATCATCCTTAAGGTAAGTTGAATTCCTTACTTTGTCATGATCATGCTCTAGATACATTATGAAAGCCCCCTTTTTGGTAGTTAGTGAATATTTGTGTATGTTCATGATTTTGGTTGTGGAAGTCTTGGCTCAAGTTGATGAAAGTTAATATGGTTGTATTTGTTGTTATTAAGTCAAGAAAGATGGTGTTTTGTGCTAAAGTAGTAGTAGTTAAGTAATTCAAAATCTTAAAACATATGGTGTATAAAGTTTAGATGTCAAATGTTTGATTTGGAAGTTTTATGTTGTTAAATTGTCATAAATTATCATGAAGAAATGGGTTGTGTAATTATACCATTTTGATTATCGAAAATAGTCCTTTGTATGTGATAGAGTTGAGTTTTGTTTCTGTCCAGAATATAATGTTGTTGGTGTTACATTGGTAAATGCAAAAACTGCAAGAAAATATTTAAAGTGTAAAGCTGATGTATCTGCAATTGTACCCAGCGGGTACACTCCTTACCCGACGGGTAGAGGTTGTACCCGGGTGGGTATACGGCGGATACGGGGGTTACAAACGGGTAGACCATGTGTAAAAAGAAGATTTTGGGTGTTGAAGCTTGCATAACTACCCGACGGGTAGCCCGCTTACCCGACGGGTACCCCGCCAAACTTGTCGCTTACCCGGAGGGTATCCGGCCTACCCGGCGGGTAACCCTCCAGGTTTGTAGTTGTTTAAAGTTCAAATGAGTTTCTAATTTCAATTAACAAGAAGATAATTATGTATTTTGAAGTTATGGGACATCTTTAGTTAAGTTGAAAACGAGTTAAAAAAAATCGGGGCATTTCAAGTTGGTATTAGAGCCATGGTTTAAGGGATTCGAGTATCCACCATTAGTTGATACTTGGACTTAGACCTAGTATGTAGTTAGTAGAGCATGATTTAAAGTAGTTATTTTCATTTTATATGTGTAGAATAGTTAGTGAATCATTAAACACTTATGAATTACAATGTAATGTGAAGACTTCAACAATGTACAATGTGGTGAGATAATTATTGTGCTTGGCCAACGTAATAATTATCACGTGACATTGTATTGAGCCATGCAAATCACATGATGTTGAGAGGATTAAGATAAGATGATTCGTAGCTATGAGTAGTTTTGAGTAAATTTATAAATATGTAATTGAGACCTTGAGTTAAATTAACCGAGAAGTTTGTTAATCTTATTATAGAAGGAGCTAGAGAATTTAAGACAAATGTCAAGGGAAGGTTCAGATAGAGAAGAGTCACCGGTTCGTACAACTAGAACCACAACAAATGAGCTAAGAGAGTTAATTTTTGAAGAGGTTGCTAAGACTCAAGAGAAAGCACTCCATTTTCTGTTGAAGGGAATTACTGAGACTATTCGAGAGGTGGTTACGGACGAATTTCAACTTAAAGAAGATCAAGTTAATGAGACTAGACCACCTCTGCACAATGTAGTTTATGAAGAATACCGGTAATTGACCACCGAGAGGAAAGACAAAAGTTAGTATATAAAGACTTCATGGCTTGCAAACCACCTGAGTACTATGTAGAGTCCAATCCCATTAAATGTATAAGATGGCTCTCTGAAATTGAGGGAGCGTTTGATGTATCAGAGTGTCCAGATCGATTGAAAGAAAGGTATGCCGCTAGTCTTATGAAATCCCAGGCTAAGGAATGGTGGGATATTCAAAAACGAACTATGGGTGCGGAAGTTTCCAATGGCAAGACTTAGGAAGAATTTAAGAAGATGGTTGAAGCGGCTTTTTGTTTGGAAGCCGAGTTAACAAAGATTCGTAGGGAGTTTATTCATATGAAGCAAACTTACGAAACCGTGAATGAACTTGCGGGAATTTTTTTGGAAAGGTCCCGTTTTTGCCCTAAATACGCAGAACATCCAAAGAGACTCAAGAGCCACTTCCATGATGTGTTGAAGAAAGACATCCGACAATTTTGTGACCCAGATAGATGGACAAAGTTTGAGGATTTTGTCAATGAGGCTCGTAAGTGAGAGATTGAGCTGGGTAGAGATGACGATGGGTCTTCAAAGAGAAAGGTTGAACAATCTTCAGGAGCATTCAAGAAAGTCAAGTTTAGTGGTAGTGGAAGTGGTAGCGGTGGTGGTAGGAGGGAAATAATAGAATGTAAGAAGTGTCATAGAAAGCATGTGGGCAAGTGTTTAGCGGGAAAGAAGGGATGCTACCAATGTGGGAAGGAAGGTCACCTTGGGCGTGATTGCCCTGAGCCGATTCGTGTATGTTTTAATTGTTATGAGCCAGGACACATGAAGAAGGATTGCCCTAAACTTAGGGATTCGGCCTCTCACTCCTTACCAAAGAAGAATGTTGATAAAAGGACCACCGAACCGTCGAGGCCACGTAGTCGATCCTTCCAACTCACAGCTAATGAAGCTAAAAGTGCCCTCGATGTCATGACATGTACAATTGTAGTAAATTGTAGACCCGCATATATATACTGTTTGACTCGGGAGCCTCTCGGTCTTTTTTTTCCAGAAAATTTCTCCCAAAATTTTGCTATTTCCTTAAGTGCATTGGATATCCCATTAGATGTTGAGATTGCGGATGATCGTGTAGTTTATGTGTCTAGTGTTTATCGTGGGTGTAAATTGGAGATTATGACCATTCCTTTTAATTAATTAATCTAATTGCAATGAGATTGGGTGAGTTTGATGTTGTTACATGTATGGATTGGCTTAGTGAACACGAAGCCATCATTCAGTGTGAAAAGAAAACCATTCGGGTAATTTCGCCAAGTGGGGGAGTAGTAGATATTTATGGTGAGAAACCGAAATCATCTTTATCTGTTTGTTCTTATGCTCATGCCAAACGGTATTTAGCTCATGGTTGTTAAGCTTTTCTGGCACATGTAGTTGATACCCATAAATCCTCACCAAAACTAGAAGAGATTCCTGTAGTAAAAGAGTTCCCTGATGTTTTTCCTGAGGAGTTACCGGGTATTCCGCCTGAGAGGCAAGTAGAATTCCGAATTGATCTTATACCCGGAGCAACCCCAATTGCTAAAACTCCATACCGGCTTGCACCTTATGAAATGCAAGAGTTAATGAGTCAACTTCAAGAGTTACTTGATAAGGGATTTATTAGATCGAGTAGTTCACTGTGGGGAGCACCGGTGTTATTTGTAAAGAAGAAAGATGGTAGTTGTTGGGTTTTCTATTCCCTAACTAGATTATCATAAAGCAGCGGAATAACAATAATTTAATAATCTAAGGCAATTACGAAACTAAAACCCTAAAGGATCTTTAACTTTAATAAATAGTTTAATAAACAATTAGATAAATAAGAAAATACACTAACCTTGGAGAAAATCAGTTTCTCACGCGCAGACCAACTAGCAGAACTTCGTTACTTGGAGGTAAGTACCCAAAGTAGAATACCTTTAATGCTCCACACCCAAAATCCCAAGAGAAAGAAGAATTTTGAAATCATGTGTGACAAACTCGACTACATGATTTAGTCACATAAACAATTACTTCACGTGACCATATAGTGGCATATGATTTAGACACAAAAATAACATTGTATGTGACCAATATAAAACTTAATGATAATTGATGTCCATTTTGGCTCTAAAAAATAGCCACATGAATATTTCACAAAGTGACTGTTGTGAATATATTCGTCACATACAATCAGCTTAAACGTGAGCATAAACATCATTTGGTTACAAATTTGTGAAATGGTGTGGCTATTGGAAAGCCATATGTGTGACCATATGTACCTGGTTTTGGCTACACTGAAATCATGTGTGACAAACTCGACTACATGATTTAGTCACATAAACAATTACTTCACGTGACCATATAGTAGCATATGATTTAGACACAAAAATAACATTGTATGTGACCAATATAAAATTTAATGATAATTGATGTCCATTTTGGCTCTAAAAAATAGCCACATGAATATTTCACAAAATGACTGTTGTGAATATATTCGTCACATACAATCAGCTTAAATGTGACCATAAACATCATTTGGTTACACATTTGTGAAATGGTGTGGCTATTGTAAAACCAGATAGTCACATGATCTTGCTACAAAATACTGTGACTATACACACTAGCTTTTCCACATTCTAACACACACTGCACATATGGTCACTTAAAAAGTTATGTGACCATATGTTCCTGATTTTGGTTACACTGAAATTATGTGTGACAAACTCGACTACATGATTTAGTCACATTAACAATTGCTATATGTGACCATATAGTTGCATTTGGTCACAGTGTTCAAGAGTGTGACAAAGATTCGTCACGTTTCATTTGTATAATATGACTAATTCATCGAACTTACTCTTCATTTGTCACGCATTCCAAATTCATATGTGACTAAATAATCAGCAAAAAAAAGCAGATCTCTTTCGCCACATAAATGTTCGAACGTGTGTGACTAAATAATAACGTGCTTTTTATTTTAGTACCTATAGTCACACAAATGTTCGAATGTGTGACTATCTGATTTCGAGCATGTGTGACCAAAGCCTCATTTTGTACTAGTGACACCTTAGACACTTTAAACCAAAGGGAGAAAGAAAGAATCAAATACTTAAGATGTATATTGATTTGGTACATTTTGAAACTAAGGCATAAGCCTTCTTTTATAACTAATGAGGCACCCTTCCTTTTGCTCCTTCAACCAATGTGGGACAAACTCCCAGTTTTATTTTAGCCAAAAAAGCAACAATTTTGTGACGTGAGATTTTGTAGGAATGTTACATCGGTGCTTTATATGAATGTCACACTAGCCGAAATACATAAAATTAACAATAATAGAATATTAGATACACACAATAAAGGTTTTTGAGAGTTCATAGACCCAATATTTTTTTTTGTCATATATAGTTTGTAACATTTTCAGATACTTAGTACGTCCTTTAATTTAAACAAAGTACAGTAGTAAAATAAAACATATTAAAAGTTGAGTCAGATCATCCCTGTAATTTACTTGACTTTGTTATGAAATCCAGCAATACAATATAACAGTTACTAGCTTATACCAATTTGTTTATCTTGTTTAATTAGCCGATCTCGACTATTAATTAGTTACTAAGTGTAGTATATATAGTATCATGGACAAAGATATATAAACGTAGTGACCGATATTCTCGAGGAGAAGTTGTGCCTAAACCACAATTCGATATTCAAATAGAGATCGATGGATATCCATACATATAGTTGGCAGATCAAAGTGATATGATTGACTGTAATACAAAAACTAGCTAGCATTAAAGGGGGGAAATATGCATAGAAGTGATCCGCATGAACTCCGGCTTTGACAGCTGATTTACCTCGGGCCTGATAGAACTGAAGACGACATTACTGTTATATCTTCCTGATCATGTTCAGGTCTAGTTTGCATAATTCTTGAATATGTAAAGTTGTATTCCAAGTTCACTTCAATATTCAAGTCACCTTCTAAGACCTTTACAACAGATGCCATCGATGGCCTTCTGGTAGCATCAAGCTGTAAACACCAGGAAGCCAATTTCATCAGCTCCACTACTTCTTCCCCCTTAGATAGCATTTCCTCACATCCTCTGTCAACTAAATGCTGCAACATTCCTTGCTCACAACAACTCTGAAATTCTTCGAGTAGTTCTTGTGGACGTGAAAAAACGAAGTTTTTCCTTCCAGACAAGATCTCTAAGAGAACAATTCCATAGCTGTAAACGTCCACCTTTTCAGTGACAGTTAAGCTCGAAAACTCCGGAGCTGTATAACCTGGGGTTCCTCTCTTTGTGGTCATCACATGGGTTTCATTTCTATCAACGAGCCTAGACAACCCAAAATCAGATAATCTGGCATTGAAATCGCTATCGAGAAGAATGTTCTGTGGTTTGACGTCAAAGTGGATTATTTTCTGCCTACACTCATCATGCAGGTAAGTTAACCCTTTGGCTAAACCGAGAAGGATGTTTTTCCTACATTCCCATCCCAGTACGTCCTCTCGGTTGTCATGGTAGATCCACTTGTCAAGTGATCCATTAACCATGTATTCGTACAGGAGAAAACGTTGTGTTGTATGCACACAATAGCCTCTAAGTCTAACTAAGTTAACATGATGAATGCTGCCAACGGTTTCCACCTCAGCTAGGAATGATCGGTGTGCAGGACCCTCAAGACATTTTACAGCAATCTTAGTGCCATCTTGAAGAGTCCCTTCAAATACCGATCCAAAACCTCCTTGACCAAGCTTCCTACTAAAGTTATCGGTGGCGCTTCTCAGTTCTTCATACGAAAACTGAGTGGCCATTCCTGTTACTTGATCTACGGGTGCGTCCTCAGCAGCTGGCATATCAGCATTTCGTTGTCTTTTGTAATATATATATATAATAAGACCTACAAGAAGCACACTTCCAACCGTAGCACCTATAATTATTGCAGCTCGATGATTTTTGGAGATAGATGATGAATGAGCTGACCATTCACGTTGAACTTTTATTAAGGCAAAAACATTGGAACCATTGGGATCAACACTTTCCAATGTAAAGAGCTCTGAAGGTAAATAGCAACTCACATTAGAAGAGTTTGAACCATACTTAAAAAGAGCTGCTTTGCATGAACAATTTTCAAGACATGCTTGTTTACACGTCTCAACATTCACGTTCTCCATATCTGCAGTAAATGGACTGTAGCGAACATCCTCTACTTCAATGAACGCTTGATCTTCAGTGGCGTTACATCTGAGAGGAACTGTTTCTCTGCATCCAAGGCTGGGTCTCCGATTATTTACTTGTTCGAAAGAATCTGTGCTACAAATACATTCTTTGTTTGCTGAGCAAATGGAATTTCTTCCACAAGTTAGTGGATATCTACATTCTTCAAGCCCGAGTAGATCCTTTACCGCCACCCACTCTACTTGTTTCCATTCGTATACCTTCAAGTGACCAAACGACGTAAGTTTTATATATTGTGGGGAAGATGGTTCAGGTAGAAGCCACTCCTCGTCACATTTGCTTGGCTCAGAAGCATGGACGAAGAAACAAAAGCTCCTATTTGAATACCTAATGTAGGTCTTATTTTTATTTGTTTTATCTCCATCGACTGTAACTTTAAAATACACCTGGGCTGGGTTTGAATCAATATATGCAATCAATCCCTTATTTGTGACTTGAAGACCATACAGACCATTTTGTGAAGTCCAGTTGGTTGGCGAGATGCTGGGTATCAACCTCTGCCCTTCATATAATCTTTGGCCAAGGACCAGTGTATCTGTTGGGTGCTCAAAAGATGTCCAAACTGATGAGTTTTGCACGTCACGTAGAATCAGTTCTCCACTTTCTGTTAAGTGCATGCCAACTACAGACTTTCCGGAAGAGTTTGCACTCCAAATAACGCTTCCGTCAACGTCATGTAGGACCAGGTCTCCACCTGAAGTGAGCTCCAAAATTGCACCCTCCTTCACTAGATGGTCCCGGTTGGGTGACCAAACAACTCCACCAACATTAGGGACTCCGCCCGCAATGATGACGATGGCAAAAAGGTAACGAGTGCATGTTTTATAACAGAAAAAACCACACGAGTACTGGGTTTCACCAGTCCCGCTAAGGAGGATGTGCCTCATTGTTGAATTATCTGTTTCACTAAATAGGTTAGGAATAGATTCGTTGTTGGCCCATGTGGTGGAAAGATTTGCAGTAGGATGCTCAATGTTGTTAGGTTGAGCAACAGATGAGTAGCAAGAAAAAATGAGAAAGAACACTAAGAAGGAACTTGAAATCCATGTTTTGCTCATCGCCATTGGAGATACTCTTAACTTTGGAGCTTAAAGAAACTGAGGAAAAAGGAAAGCAAAGATCAAATATGGATGAGAACAGATTTTCCAGGAAATTGATTTGTGAGGCAACTGATGCCTTGATGGTAAATTAATGACGATTTTACAAAATGGTACAGGCCCATACCAAAATTTATTTTACATTGTACAAATTGGTAGGCTAGCTGCAAGTTTAGACGCTTTATTATTTTCGTACTACTCGTATTAAATTCTTATATGTAGCGTCTAACTGAAACTATTTAAACATTTGGAATCAGTTATGTACGTTAAAACCTCTGGAAAATTTTGTTAAACTTGCTCGATCAAAGAGGACGAGCAAGATGAGGGTTGTAAACCTTTTCAAACTACTAGTTCAGATAAATAACCTGAAAAGTTGGAGCGTTCACTCAATCGTTGGAAAAATATACTTCTTCAGTTCTAAGGCCATCTAGCTAAGGCATTGTAATTTGTAAATGTTTAGCAAGTCCTAACTTGTTGGAGTTGTATAAGGAAAACTATAGTGTGGGTTATTTAATGGGATAAGTATTTGTAAATGTATTCAACTTTAGTAAATAGTATACTATGTAACCAACTTATAACCTTCTATTGTATGTATCCAACTTTCAAAAATCTCTATTGTATGTAGTGAACGGTATTTTTATGAGGTGCTACGTTATATGGACGACACGTGCACATTTTTGGAAGGACACGTCGTTAAAAATACCATTCAATACATACAATAGAGATTTTTGAAAGTTGGATACATACAATAGAAGCGTTATAAGTTGAATATATATATTATAGACTTTTTACTAAAGTCGAGTATATTTACAAATACTTATCTCTTATTTAATCTAGATTATAGGCTTGAGGCGTTTTTATTTTAGTGTATCTTAAGTGTTGGTTTTCTTTCAAGATTGTGTTAGTTCGGAACTTCGGTGTATGTTTTTAGCAGCTTGACAAGAGGTTCCTTTCTTGTTATTTGTATCCTTTAGCGTCTCCTTATTTTTAATGTTTTATATAATCACAAGCGTTCAAACAAACCATCACCAAGATGGCCTATTGGTTGGCGTCATGCATGATACCCTCACAAGAAGTCTCAGGTTCATACCGCATTAGCTGCATATCGTGAGTGTCCATGAAAAAGGTCGGAAACGATCACATGATTCCCCGATTAGACCGCGTACTTCTAAGTAAAAATATTTTCCCTGCTCGGCTAAACTGAACACGGAAAACATCATCCACTTACCCATTTACTAACGTTCAAACAAAAATAAATTTACAAGATTGATTAAACAAAAACGCTAACTAAAAACAACCATGCAAACATAATATAGTATTTCCCTAACACTTCAAAAATGCAAACTATGTTATAGTACCATACTTCCCTTGAATCTTAACATGCAAAATCTATCTACCTATAAATTACCGTAACTTCCTTTGGAAAATGACAACTCAACTTTAAACAATCTGTTTACTGTTTCAAGGTTGAAAACTCCTCCCCAAATTTGGGTGCACTTTAACCCATTGTTTCTGCTACATCATGTCTCACACTCTGGTAGTATAAATGGATCGATAGCTAGGATCAAACCTACATGTTAAAATGGATCACAAACATATTTCATTTTACAGTCTTCATAAATGTACATCGGTAAGTAACATTTTTCTTCTTCCCTTTAATGCTTTTGTGTTACGAATTAATGTTTTTCCATTTTTAGTAGTAGTCTAGCTTGTTTATCAGTTTAGTTTGTTTCAGCTCCAAAACCCATACGTTCATTATATTATTAAAGGGTGAGGTTCAAATGAGAATTAGAATTTGTGTGAATGAGGGAATCAATCTCAACTACTCATTTTCATCAAATACCTATTTCCATCATCCTTTTTAAAATTAAATATCTCACAAATGACAAGTCGAAAAATTATAAAAATTGCACCATAAAATTCAGCGTTTTATCCTCTTCGATTTGCATGTCCCTCAAGGCATACTTTTGATAACTTTTTTTTTTTTTTTTCATTTTTTGGTGGGTTTACAAATTAGTAACACATGTGTTAGTGTTGCGTTTAGGGTTTGGGGTTTAGGGTTTGAGGTTTAGGGTTTGGGGTTTCTCCCCAGAAACCCCAAACTCTAAACCCTAAACCCTAAACGCTTTATAAAACTCTAAACCCTAAATCATACTAAACCCTAAACTCTAAACCATAACCCTAAACCCGAACCCTAACCACAAATCAAATGTACAACCAATTAATAACACATGTGTTATTAATTTGTTAACCCACCAAAAAATGAAAAAAAAAAAAGTTGTCATAAGTATACCTTGAGGGACGGCAAATCGAATAGGAGAAAACGCTGAATTTTATGGTGCAATTTTCATGATTTTTTGACATACCGTTTGTGAGATATTTGAGTTTCAAAATTGTGGGGGAAATGGGTATCTGATGAAAATGAGTGGTTGAGATTGATTCCCCTAATCTCACTCAAACTCATTTTATAACACCCCTCATATTCATACCATTAATTTAATATATTTAACTGGGAAGCGTAGATTTAAAACTATTCTCTTTAATATACATCATATAATATGTATATACGGTTTTCAAAATACAATACACAACCAGATACAACCAACTAGGTGTTATATAATTACAACATCCTTGTATTATCAAATGTATATCAGAGTTTAAAGCTGGTCAAACATTCCTTCAAAGCATATAATTCCTGCCTGCCCTTATTTAAAAACATAACCGGTAGGAAGTAATATAGTGGGATTAGCACGAAGCTTAGTGAATGAATATGTCACAAACAATTCAACTTAGTACAACTATCAGTTTACATCAAATAACAGTAAACACACTTTAATCAATGAGGATCGGTGGTCCTTGAGGCGCCCTGATGCCCGGGTGGCCCTCAAGTAACTCTTACCGTCCATCTGTATGGCCAATACAGAAGAGACCGATAGTTAGTTGTTATTATCACCAACACCGGGTCTACACACAACACATGCACAAAGTCCCTATGTTGTATACACAATAACAAACAAACCTGTAACACCCCCAAATTTGATGATTTGCGGAAGCTTGATTTGGGTGTTACTAATCAATAACAAAGCACAAAGATATATAGTAAACGACTCTATATGCGTCGTTTTAACAAAATATATTGATAACTGAAATGTTTACAACATTTAAAGCTTTACATAGCTCGAGTTTAAATAAAAGGAGATTTCAATACATAAGTATTTGTACAAAATATACTAATACAAGAAAATCTCAATCGTCTGTATGCTGACTCGAGCTAAAGTCCTGAATCAGAAACATCCTACTGCTGGGTACCTGCGATATATGCTAAAAGGTTAGCTAAAAAGCTGGTGAGCTCACAGGTTTGAAATCAGTTAATATAGTATGAACCGCAAGATTTAAATAATGAATTGTATCCAGCAATTAAATAATGAATTGCATCCAGCAATTAAATGATAGTCATCGTGTATACAGCCATGAGCACATAGTTGAGCTTAACTCGAGGGCCGGGTCCCCTATAGAGAATTCCGGGCGAGGTGCCTCCACGAATGCCTAATCCACATTCGTCTTCCCAAATATTAGTACGTTCGTTTACCCGGTTAGTGCTTGCTAACTCGAACGAGGTGGGTCAATCCTATATGGTACCATATACTAATATTCACGCTACAACGTATTAACAACTATGCTGACGGAGGACTTTAAAATGATTAGTTTCGAAAAACTCATGTAGTATATGAAATGTTTGTACTTGCGTTCACATGTTAAAAGTTGAGCAATATATCACACCCCTGAGTAAAACAGTAAAAGAGGGGCTATGAGACTCACCTGAGTCTGAAAGCGTTTAAACAAACGTAAGTTGATTAGCCGAGTATGAAGTCCAAAGACTTGTAACCTGAGGGTGTCCACGACACGCGATGGTTATAAACATGATTGGGTATCTCAAAAGATCACCCTTGTAGTTGTTACACAACTATATATATGTCCAAATTACTACGATTTGGTTGATTTGTTAAGTGTTTGAAAACATGTACGGCCCGTTGGTGACGGATTTGTAATAATAATCTCAACTATTATTATTTTGATTTCGTGTCGTTTTACTTGAAGAATGTGTTTTGATTGTGTTTTAGAAGCCGTTACGGAATCTAAGTACGGGGGTCCGGGGGCAGCGCCCCTGGTAGCGGGGTCCAAGGGACGGCAGCCCCTGGCGGGGTCCAAGGGGCAGAGCCCCTGGCTGGGGTCGAGCTGCCAGGTCAGCTTGGAAAATTTTTATTTCTACTATATTGCTTTGACGAAAAACGCATCTGGGATCTGAATTTGGGTAAAATCGAGTGATAATTTTCGAGTCTCGACACTTAGTAAAAATCTGAGTTTTCTGTGTTTTGCGACACAAAAGTGTTTATGCGACACAAGGGTTGTGTCGCATAGGAGTGCGACACAATGTCCATACGACACAAGGGTTGTGTCGCATGGAAGCGAGATGCTGATTCAACAGCGACATAGTGATTGTGTCGTATGGGGTATGCGACATAATGGTTGTGTCGCAGGACTTGCGACACTGATTCTCGGGTACGACACAAGATACGACACAAGGGATTTTTATGCGACACAAAGGCCAAAATACGACACAAGGCTTGTGTCACATGGATGAACACCAGCCCAGAAAGTCCGGCTGTTAAGGTTTTTCCGGCCAAAATTCCGCTTTAAACTCGTTTTCAGGCTATAAATTTGTGTTATATACTTAGTAAGGGACATATATATGCTATATAAACAACCACAAGTGAAAAATACTAAGAATCGAGAGATTTCGGGATTTTGTCGGAAACTTACAAATTGCCGAAATGAAAATCCGGAAAGGTAGCGTTGTAGATCGTCGCGAGGTGGTCGTGAATCTCTAAAAATATTTATGATCCGGTTGCGTTTGGTCGTAGTATTTTGCGATTTAGGTGGATGGTGGTGATTTTGTATAATAGAGAGAAAATAGGAGAGAGAGAGATAAGAAAGAAGATGAAATGAAGAAGAAAAGTGGGAGGTGGGGGTTTATCCCCACTTTTCGGTTTCTCTCCCCGCGTTCCGCGTGGTGTTCGTTTGCTACGTCGTTTAAACGTTAAATAATTATTTACATTTTAATTATAAGTTTTAAAATACGATTTATTACGCGATATATTGTTTAAATATTTTACAAATCAATTTATAATTGGGTTATAAAATGTAAATCAGTTTGTTTGCGCGTTTTACATTTTTAAATCGTATAAGTTTTAGTTTGTATGATCCGAATGATTACGAAATATTATCATAATAATATTTTTGATATAACAACTTTATTTAATAAAATTGGTCACCAACGTCCGTATTTAATTGAATCGAAATACATTCGATTTAAATTGCGTACGATTTAATCAAATCGCATTTTCGTATATATTCAACAATATATATAATTCGATACATTAATTAGCCTAACACAGAACTAATTACATGTATTAACATATGATTAGGCACTAATTACTAGTCCTAATTTGGCGGGTGTTACATTCTCCCCCTGTTAGGAGAATTTCGTCCTGAAATTTAGTTCGAAGTCGTGTTTGATGTAGAATCAGTGAATAGTTGAGGATATTTGAGTCGCATTTGGTCTTCCCGTTCCCAGGTGAATTCCGGACCACGCCGCGAATTCCATCTGACCTTGACGATGGGAATACGACTTTGTTTCAGTTGTTTGACCTCACGGTCCATAATTTCAGCGGGTTCCTCAACGAAGTGAAGTTTATCGTCAACACGAATTTCATCTAGTGGGATAATAAGTGTCTCATCAGACAGACACTTCTTCAAATTTGAAATATGAAAAGTGGGGTGCACGCTGCTGAGTTCGGATGGCAGCTGCAATCGATAAGCTACGGGGCCAATCCGTTCGAGGATCTCAAAAGGCCCGATGTACCTGGGATTTAACTTCCCGCGTTTGCCAAAACGGATGACGCCTTTCCAAGGCGATACTTTTAAGAGTACTCGATCCCCAACTTGGAACTCGAGTGGTTTGCGTCTCACGTCAGCATAACTTTTCTGACGATCACGTGCGGCTTTGAGTCGGTTTTGGATTTCCACAATTTTCTCAGTGGTGGCGTGAATGAGTTCAGGACCAGTGAGTTGACTATCTCCCACTTCAGTCCAACAAATCGGTGATCGGCACTTACGACCGTACAGTGCCTCAAAAGGTGCAGCCTTAATGCTGGCGTGATAGCTGTTATTGTACGAGAATTCGCACAACGGTAGATGTCTTTCCCAGTTTGTACCGAAATCAACTACGCAGGCGCGTAGCATATCTTCCAGGGTTTGGATGGTTCGTTCACTTTGGCCGTCGGTTTGAGGATGGTATGCGGTACTCATATCAAGACGAGTACCCAAAGCTTTTTGAAGTGATTGCCAAAAGTGAGAGGTGAAACGGGCATCTCTGTCGGAGATGATTGAGGTTGGAACACCGTGATGCGAAACGATTTCCTTGATGTAGATTTGTGTAAGGCGTTCCATTTTATCGTTTTCCTTGATTGCCAGGAAATGAGCAGATTTGGTGAGACGATCGACGATCACCCAAATGGTATCGCAACCGTTCGACGACTTGGGTAGTTTGGTTATGAAGTCCATGGCAATTTGTTCCCATTTCCATTCAGGGATTTCAGGTTGTTGGAGTAAGCCAGGTGGTTTCTGATGTTCGGTTTTGACTTTCGAGCAAGTAAGACACTTGCTGACATAAGTGGCGATTTCGGCTTTCATATTTGGCCACCAATAAAATTCCTTGATGCCGTGGTACATCTTATCGGATCCTGGATGGATAGAATATTTAGACTTGTGAGCTTCATCCATCACCATGTCTCGTAGGTTCCCGAAATTAGGCAACCAGATTCGGTTTGAGAAATACCTAATCCCGTTAGATTTGATTTCGAATTGTTTGTCAATACCCCGTAAGGCTTCATTTTTGATGTTTTCAGGTTTCAGGGCTTCGATCTGAGCGGTATGAATTTGAATGGTAAGATAGTTATGAATGGTCATACTGAGGGCTCGGACTCGAAGTGGTTTTGGTCGTTCCTTTCGACTGAGGGCGTCGGCTACCACATTAGCCTTCCCTGGATGGTACTTGATCTCGCAATCGTAATCGGTAAGCAACTCGACCCATCGACGTTGCCTCATATTGAGATCCTTCTGATCGAATATATGTTGGAGACTTTTATGATCGGTAAAGATTGTGCACTAAGTGCCGTAGAGATAATGTCTCCAGATCTTGAGAGCAAAAATGACAGCTCCAAGTTCGAGATCATGGGTGGTGTAGTTCTTTTCGTGAATTTTCAGCTGTCGTGAGGCATAGGCAATGACTTTGTCTCGTTGCATCAGCACGCACCCGAGACCTTGATGAGAAGCATCGCAGTATACCACAAAGTCATCAGTGCCTTCGGGTAGTGATAGAATTGGAGCACTGCAAAGCTTTTGTTTCAGAAGTTGGAACGCTGACTCTTGTTTATCGGTCCAATCGAACCTCTTGTCCTTCTGAGTCAGTGTCGTGAGTGGTTGAGCTATTTTGGAGAAATTTTTGATAAATCGCCGATAGTACCCAGCAAGACCCAAGAATTGTCGTACTTCAGTCGCTGAGGTGGGTGCTTGCCAGTCTTTGATAGCCTCAATTTTTGATGGGTCAACGTGAATTCCCTGACTGTCGATCACGTGACCAATGAATTGAACGGTTTGTATCCAGAACTCACACTTAGAGAATTTGGCATAAAGCTTCTCGTGTCTAAGGAGTTCAAGGATGGTTTTGAGGTGTTGCGCATGTTCTTGTTCGTTGCGCGAGTAAATGAGTATGTCATCGATGAAGACAATGACAAACTTGTCGAGGTAAGGTTTGCACACCCGGTTCATGAGGTCCATAAATACAGCCGGTGCGTTGGTTAGACCGAAGGGCATCACTTGAAATTCGTAGTGCCCGTAACGAGTTCTGAAAGCAGTTTTTGGAATATCGGCGTTGCGAACTCGTAACTGGTGATAGCCTGATCGCAGGTCGATTTTAGAGTAGAAACTTGAACCCTGAAGTTGGTCGAATAAATCATCAATGCGAGGAAGTGGATAACGGTTCTTGACGGTCAATTTGTTCAACTCTCGGTAGTCGATGCACATTCGAAATGAACCGTCCTTCTTTTTAACAAATAAGACCGGAGCTCCCCAAGGTGAAGAACTCGGCCTAATGAATCCTCTATCCAGAAGTTCCTGTAACTGAGCGGACAACTCCTGAAGTTCGGATGGAGCTAAACGATACGGTGCACGGGCCACCGGTGCAGCACCCGGCACGAGATCAATTGAGAACTCAACCTGTCTAGGTGGAGGTAAACCAGGTAGTTCTTCCGGAAAGACTTCGGGAAAGTCTCTAACAATTGGCACATCCTCAAGTCGCTTCTCCTCCGACTTCTTCTCTGTGATGTGTGCGAGTATTGCAGGGTAACCCTTTCTCAGAAATTTTCGGGTTTTTAAGCAAGAGATAATATTGAGTCCCGTCCCACCGGTCTCCCCCTGTATGATCAAGGTTCCACCGGCAGCGAGTGGGATGCGGACGATCTTATCGTAACAAATGATTTCGGCTCGGTGTTTGGACAACCAGTCCATTCCAATGATGACGTCGAAACTTCCGATTTCAACGGGTACAAGATCGATTGAAAAGGTTTCATCAGCTAGGTTTAAAGTGCAATTAGGTATCACACTATCGGTTTCTATAAGTTCCCCATTTGCTAGCTCTACAGTGTACTTAACATCTAAGGCAACAGGATTGATGTCAAGTAGTGGGCAAAAGTCATCGGAGATAAAGCTTCTATCAGCACCAGTATCAAATAGAACAGAAGCAGTTAAGTTGTTGAGGAGGAACATACCCGAGACCACGTTCGGGTCTTGGCGGGCGTCCCCGGATTTGATGACGAAGGCTCTGCTTCGGGTGTTGTTGTTGTTGTTATTGCTGTTGCGGTTGTTGTTGTTGTTCTTCAGCTTTGGGCATGTGTCCCTGAAATGCCCGGGTTTCCCACACTCAAAGCAGACTTTGGGTGGTCTGGTGCTGTTGCTGGAATTGTTGTTGGCAGGAGAATTGCAATCTTTGGTGAGGTGGCCGTACCTTTTGCAATTGTTGCAAAAGGGACCACAGGAACCTTCGTGGTGGCGACTGCACTTGGAACAGTAGGGTTTGTTCCCAGTGTAGCCCCGTGTGATGTCAGTGGTGGTGTTGTAGGCTTTGATGGTGTCGGGTTTCTTGTTTTGTTGGCTGGAGTGGTTATTGTGGTAGTCGGACCACTTTCGTTTGTTGTTGTGAGAGGATGAAGTGGGTGGTTCAGAATCTTGGCTCATGGACATCAGGTCTTGGGCCAATAGGATTGCACCGTCAATGGTGGTTTGGTTGGAAGAGGCAACGTGTCCCCGAACAGGCTCAGGAAGGCCAAGGATGTACTTCCTTATTTTATCAGGTTCAGTGCTCACCATAGCTGGGCGGAGGGCGGCAAGTTGTTGGAATCTGGTGGTATAACCATCGATATCACCACCCTGAACCTTTAGGTTCCAGAATTCCTCGTCTAGCTTTTGGAGCTTGGCGATTGAGCAGTATTTGGCAGTGAGTTTTGCTTTCAATTCCTCCCAAGTGAGTTGGTAGGCAATGTCAGCACCCACTGATTAGGTATATGAATTCCACCAAGAGTGGGCATCATCTTCGAGAGAGCAGGTGGCGAAGTTTACTTTGTCGTTCTCCGCGCATTTGCTGACACGGAAAACAGTTTCCATCTTTTCGAACCATCTGATCAGTCCGATGGCTCCTTCAGAACCTTTGAAGCTGGAGGGTTTGCAGCTTTGAAAGTCCTTGTAAGAACAAGGTTTAGCAGTAGGGGTTTCAGCGGCATCGCTGTTTCTTGTGGAGTTTTGTGGGGTATTCCGAGCCAAGGCTTCAGTAACAGCCTGGGTTATGAGTGATGTAAGCTGAGCATCGGTGTATGGTCTTGACTTTGGCGGCATGATTCTTCAATAAAGAAATGAAGATACATGAGAATTCGTAGGAAAGTTGTATTTGTTATAGATGTACATGTATAAAAGCATTAATACATGACATCAACATGGAAAAATGACAATTAATATGAGTTGAAACAGCAAGGGATATTGGATAGATAATACGAGTTCAAAGGTTACATACTACAGAGTTATTACAAAAGGTGTCGGGAATTGTTACATCCGACTAATTTATAGAGTAGTGCCTAGATTGTCATTAGATTACGAGATAGATTACAAGACAAGGACTACACTAGTCTTAACGTAGATTAATTTGTTCCATCATCGTGACAAGACGGTCAACAGTGTTTGCAAGTCTGCTAGCTTGTCGGGCGTTATCTTCTGCTAGTGCTAGTCGTTGTGTTAGTCCACGGGCATACTCTTCTGTTTCATGTGAACGTTGTTCACATTCTTCCATCCTTTGACGCAGGAGGGCATTTTCCACGCTTATCGCTATTACTTGGTTGCGAAGGACATCCATGTTGTTGTTTGTGGTTTCTAGGTCGTCGGAGACTTGTTCGATGCGTTCAAGGGATGTAAGTCTCCAGTTTTCGTTCGTTTCCTGCAGCACGACATCCATGGTGCGAAGTCGCTGCTCGTGTTGGTTCACCCTAGCGGCTAAGGCCGGCAAGGTGAAGTGAGTGGGGTACGGGCCAGCTCGAGGCAACCTGGCGTTCCTCCTTGCTACCCTTGGGTTCTGCGACCCGGATTGAGAGCGAGATGAGTTTGATGGTGTGTTTGCCATTTCTGAGACAAAGCGTTAGTAAGATTGAGGCCTATATTCATATAGTTCCTATATAATATAGCCTATTGAGTGTCTAGCATAAACATGTTTAAGTCTCGGTTCTCTCGAAGTCAGAGTCTTCTATCGTACCCCGTTCAGCCATAACTACTTTCAGATCTTACATCATCTTTGCTTAATTGTACATAGTTGATCAGGCTATGTTAAATTAAACTCGTATGATGTAATCACTGAACCAGTTATACCTAATAAGGAATACTGCCTAATGGTCATAGTCTAGGCCCACTAAATGCAACCTAGTTCACTATAACCTTAGGCTCTGATACCAATCTGTAACACCCCCAAATTTGATGATTTGCGGAAGCTTGATTTGGGTGTTACTAATCAATAACAAAGCACAAAGATATATAGTAAACGACTCTATATGCGTCGTTTTAACAAAATATATTGATAACTGAAATGTTTACAACATTTAAAGCTTTACATAGCTCGAGTTTAAATAAAAGGAGATTTCAATACATAAGTATTTGTACAAAATATACTAATGCAAGAAAATCTCAATCGTCTGTATGCTGACTCGAGCTAAAGTCCTGAATCAGAAACATCCTACTGCTGGGTACCTGCGATATATGCTAAAAGGTCAGCTAAAAAGCTGGTGAGCTCACAGGTTTGAAATCAGTTAATATAGTATGAACCGCAAGATTTAAATAATGAATTGCATCCAGCAATTAAATAATGAATTGCATCCAGCAATTAAATGATAGTCATCGTGTATACAGCCATGAGCACATAGTTGAGCTTAACTCGAGGGCCGGGTCCCCTATAGAGAATTCCGGGCGAGGTGCCTCCACGAATGCCTAATCCACATTCGTCTTCCCAAATATTAGTACGTTCGTTTACCCGGTTAGTGCTTGCTAACCCGAACGAGGTGGGTCAATCCTATATGGTACCATATACTAATATTCACGCTACAACGTATTAACAACTATGCTGACGGAGGACTTTAAAATGATTAGTTTCGAAAAACTCATGTAGTATATGAAATGTTTGTACTTGCGTTCACATGTTAAAAGTTGAGCAATATATCACACCCCTGAGTAAAACAGTAAAAGAGGGGCTATGAGACTCACCTGAGTCTGAAAGCGTTTAAACAAACGTAAGTTGATTAGCCGAGTATGAAGTCCAAAGACTTGTAACCTGAGGGTGTCCACGACACGCGATGGTTATAAACATGATTGGGTATCTCAAAAGATCACCCTTGTAGTTGTTACACAACTATATATATGTCCAAATTACTACGATTTGGTTGATTTGTTAAGTGTTTGAAAACATGTACGGCCCGTTGGTGACGGATTTGTAATAATAATCTCAACTATTATTATTTTGATTTCGTGTCGTTTTACTTGAAGAATGTGTTTTGATTGTGTTTTAGAAGCCGTTACGGAATCTAAGTACGGGGGTCCGGGGGCAGCGCCCCTGGTAGCGGGGTCCAAGGGACGGCAGCCCCTGGCGGGGTCCAAGGGGCAGAGCCCCTGGCTGGGGTCGAGCTGCCAGGTCAGCTTGGAAAATTTTTATTTCTACTATATTGCTTTGACGAAAAACGCATCTGGGATCTGAATTTGGGTAAAATCGAGTGATAATTTTCGAGTCTCGACACTTAGTAAAAATCTGAGTTTTCTGTGTTTTGCGACACAAAAGTGTTTATGCGACACAAGGGTTGTGTCGCATAGGAGTGCGACACAATGTCCATACGACACAAGGGTTGTGTCGCATGGAAGCGAGATGCTGATTCAACAGCGACATAGTGATTGTGTCGTATGGGGTATGCGACATAATGGTTGTGTCGCAGGACTTGCGACACTGATTCTCGGGTACGACACAAGATACGACACAAGGGATTTTTATGCGACACAAAGGCCAAAATACGACACAACATGCGACACAAGGCTTGTGTCGCATGGATGAACACCAGCCCAGAAAGTCCGGCTGTTAAGGTTTTTCCGGCCAAAATTCCGCTTTAAACTCGTTTTCAGGCTATAAATTTGTGTTATATACTTAGTAAGGGACATATATATGCTATATAAACAACCACAAGTGAAAAATACTAAGAATCGAGAGATTTCGGGATTTTGTCGGAAACTTACAAATTGCCGAAATGAAAATCCGGAAAGGTAGCGTTGTAGATCGTCGCGAGGTGGTCGTGAATCTCTAAAAATATTTATGATCCGGTTGCGTTTGGTCGTAGTATTTTGCGATTTAGGTGGATGGTGGTGATTTTGTATAATAGAGAGAAAATAGGAGAGAGAGAGATAAGAAAGAAGATGAAATGAAGAAGAAAAGTGGGAGGTGGGGGTTTATCCCCACTTTTCGGTTTCTCTCCCCGCGTTCCGCGTGGTGTTCGTTTGCTACGTCGTTTAAACGTTAAATAATTATTTACATTTTAATTATAAGTTTTAAAATACGATTTATTACGCGATATATTGTTTAAATATTTTACAAATCAATTTATAATTGGGTTATAAAATGTAAATCAGTTTGTTTGCGCGTTTTACATTTTTAAATCGTATAAGTTTTAGTTTGTATGATCTGAATGATTACGAAATATTATCATAATAATATTTTTGATATAACAACGTTATTTAATAAAATTGGTCACCAACGTCCGTATTTAATTGAATCGAAATACATTCGATTTAAATTGCGTACGATTTAATCAAATCGCATTTTCGTATATATTCAACAATATATATAATTCGATACATTAATTAGCCTAACACAGAACTAATTACATGTATTAACATATGATTATGCACTAATTACTAGTCCTAATTTGGCGGGTGTTACATTCTCCCCCTGTTAGGAGAATTTCATCCCGAAATTTAGTTCGAAGTCGTGTTTGATGTAGAATCAGTGAATAGTTGAGGATATTTGAGTCGCATTTGGTCTTCCCGTTCCCAGGTGAATTCCGGACCACGCCGCGAATTCCATCTGACCTTGACGATGGGAATACGACTTTGTTTCAGTTGTTTGACCTCACGGTCCATAATTTCAGCGGGTTCCTCAACGAAGTGAAGTTTATCGTCAACACGAATTTCATCTAGTGGGATAATAAGTGTCTCATCAGACAGACACTTCTTCAAATTTGAAATATGAAAAGTGGGGTGCACGCTGCTGAGTTCGGATGGCAGCTGCAATCGATAAGCTACGGGGCCAATCCGTTCGAGGATCTCAAAAGGCCCGATGTACCTGGGATTTAACTTCCCGCGTTTGCCAAAACGGATGACGCCTTTCCAAGGCGATACTTTTAAGAGTACTCGATCCCCAACTTGGAACTCGAGTGGTTTGCGTCTCACGTCAGCATAACTTTTCTGACGATCACGTGCGGCTTTGAGTCGGTTTTGGATTTCCACAATTTTCTCAGTGGTGGCGTGAATGAGTTCAGGACCAGTGAGTTGACTATCTCCCACTTCAGTCCAACAAATCGGTGATCGGCACTTACGACCGTACAGTGCCTCAAAAGGTGCAGCCTTAATGCTGGCGTGATAGCTGTTATTGTACGAGAATTCGCACAACGGTAGATGTCTTTCCCAGTTTGTACCGAAATCAACTACGCAGGCGCGTAGCATATCTTCCAGGGTTTGGATGGTTCGTTCACTTTGGCCGTCGGTTTGAGGATGGTATGCGGTACTCATATCAAGACGAGTACCCAAAGCTTTTTGAAGTGATTGCCAAAAGTGAGAGGTGAAACGGGCATCTCTGTCGGAGATGATTGAGGTTGGAACACCGTGATGCGAAACGATTTCCTTGATGTAGATTTGTGTAAGGCGTTCCATTTTATCGTTTTCCTTGATTGCCAGGAAATGAGCAGATTTGGTGAGACGATCGACGATCACCCAAATGGTATCGCAACCGTTCGACGACTTGGGTAGTTTGGTTATGAAGTCCATGGCAATTTGTTCCCATTTCCATTCAGGGATTTCAGGTTGTTGGAGTAAGCCAGGTGGTTTCTGATGTTCGGTTTTGACTTTCGAGCAAGTAAGACACTTGCTGACATAAGTGGCGATTTCGGCTTTCATATTTGGCCACCAATAAAATTCCTTGATGCCGTGGTACATCTTATCGGATCCTGGATGGATAGAATATTTAGACTTGTGAGCTTCATCCATCACCATGTCTCGTAGGTTCCCGAAATTAGGCAACCAGATTCGGTTTGAAAAATACCTAATCCCGTTAGATTTGATTTCGAATTGTTTGTCAATACCCCGTAAGGCTTCATTTTTGATGTTTTCAGGTTTCAGGGCTTCGATCTGAGCGGTATGAATTTGAATGGTAAGATAGTTATGAATGGTCATACTGAGGGCTCGGACTCGAAGTGGTTTTGGTCGTTCCTTTCGACTGAGGGCGTCGGCTACCACATTAGCCTTCCCTGGATGGTACTTGATCTCGCAATCGTAATCGGTAAGCAACTCGACCCATCGACGTTGCCTCATATTGAGATCCTTCTGATCGAATATATGTTGGAGACTTTTATGATCGGTAAAGATTGTGCACTAAGTGCCGTAGAGATAATGTCTCCAGATCTTGAGAGCAAAAATGACAGCTCCAAGTTCGAGATCATGGGTGGTGTAGTTCTTTTCGTGAATTTTCAGCTGTCGTGAGGCATAGGCAATGACTTTGTCTCGTTGCATCAGCACGCACCCGAGACCTTGATGAGAAGCATCGCAGTATACCACAAAGTCATCAGTGCCTTCGGGTAGTGATAGAATTGGAGCACTGCAAAGCTTTTGTTTCAGAAGTTGGAACGCTGACTCTTGTTTATTGGTCCAATCGAACCTCTTGTCCTTCTGAGTCAGTGTCGTGAGTGGTTGAGCTATTTTGGAGAAATTTTTGATAAATCGCCGATAGTACCCAGCAAGACCCAAGAATTGTCGTACTTCAGTCGCTGAGGTGGGTGCTTGCCAGTCTTTGATAGCCTCAATTTTTGATGGGTCAACGTGAATTCCCTGACTGTCGATCACGTGACCAAGGAATTGAACGGTTTGTATCCAGAACTCACACTTAGAGAATTTGGCATAAAGCTTCTCGTGTCTAAGGAGTTCAAGGATGGTTTTGAGGTGGTGCGCATGTTCTTGTTCGTTGCGCGAGTAAATGAGTATGTCATCGATGAAGACAATGACAAACTTGTCGAGGTAAGGTTTGCACACCCGGTTCATGAGGTCCATAAATACAGCCGGTGCGTTGGTTAGACCGAAGGGCATCACTTGAAATTCGTAGTGCCCGTAACGAGTTCTGAAAGCAGTTTTTGGAATATCGGCGTTGCGAACTCGTAACTGGTGATAGCCTGATCGCGGGTCGATTTTAGAGTAGAAACTTGAACCCTGAAGTTGGTCGAATAAATCATCAATGCGGGGAAGTGGATAACGGTTCTTGACGGTCAATTTGTTCAACTCTCGGTAGTCGATGCACATTCGAAATGAACCGTCCTTCTTTTTAACAAATAAGACCGGAGCTCCCCAAGGTGAAGAACTCGGCCTAATGAATCCTCTATCCAGAAGTTCCTGTAACTGAGCGGACAACTCCTGAAGTTCGGATGGAGCTAAACGATACGGTGCACGGGCCACCGGTGCAGCACCCGGCACGAGATCAATTGAGAACTCAACCTGTCTAGGTGGAGGTAAACCAGGTAGTTCTTCCGGAAAGACTTCGGGAAAGTCTCTAACAATTGGCACATCCTCAAGTCGCTTCTCCTCCGACTTCTTCTCTGTGATGTGTGCGAGTATTGCAGGGTAACCCTTTCTCAGAAATTTTCGGGTTTTTAAGCAAGAGATAATATTGAGTCCCGTCCCACCGGTCTCCCCCTGTATGATCAAGGTTCCACCGGCAGCGAGTGAGATGCGGACGATCTTATCGTAACAAATGATTTCGGCTCGGTGTTTGGACAATCAGTCCATTCCAATGATGACGTCGAAACTTCCGATTTCAACGGGTACAAGATCGATTGAAAAGGTTTCATCAGCTAGGTTTAAAGTGCAATTAGGTATCACACTATCGGTTTCTATAAGTTCCCCATTTGCTAGCTCTACAGTGTACTTAACATCTAAGGCAACAGGATTGATGTCAAGTAGTGGGCAAAAGTCATCGGAGATAAAGCTTCTATCAGTACCAGTATCAAATAGAACAGAAGCAGTTAAGTTGTTGAGGAGGAACATACCCGAGACCACGTTCGGGTCTTGGCGGGCGTCCCCGGATTTGATGACGAAGGCTCTGCTTCGGATGTTGTTGTTGTTGTTGTTGCTGTTGCGGTTGTTGTTGTTGTTCTTCAGCTTTGGGCATGTGTCCCTGAAATGCCCGGGTTTCCCACACTCAAAGCAGACTTTGGGTGGTCTGGTGCTGTTGCTGGAATTGTTGTTGGCAGGAGAATTGCAATCTTTGGTGAGGTGGCCGTACCTCTTGCAATTGTTGCAAAAGGGACCACAGGAACCTTCGTGGTGGCGACTGCACTTGGAACAGTAGGGTTTGTTCCCAGTGTAGCCCCGTGTGATGTCAGTGGTGGTGTTGTAGGCTTTGATGGTGTCGGGTTTCTTGTTTTGTTGGCTGGAGTGGTTATTGTGGTAGTCGGACCACTTTCGTTTGTTGTTGTGAGAGGATGAAGTGGGTGGTTCAGAATCTTGGCTCATGGACATCAGGTCTTGGGCCAATAGGATTGCACCGTCAATGGTGGTTTGGTTGGAAGAGGCAACGTGTCCCCGAACAGGCTCAGGAAGGCCAAGGATGTACTTCCTGATTTTATCAGGTTCAGTGCTCACCATAGCTGGGCGGAGGGCGGCAAGTTGTTTGAATCTGGTGGTATAACCATCGATATCACCACCCTGAACCTTTAGGTTCCAGAATTCCTCGTCTAGCTTTTGGAGCTTGGCGATTGAGCAGTATTTGGCAGTGAGTTTTGCTTTCAATTCCTCCCAAGTGAGTTGGTAGGCAATGTCAGCACCCACTGATTAGGTATATGAATTCCACCAAGAGTGGGCATCATCTTCGAGAGAGCAGGTGGCGAAGTTTACTTTGTCGTTCTCCGCGCATTTGCTGACACGGAAAACAGTTTCCATCTTTTCGAACCATCTGATCAGTCCGATGGCTCCTTCAGAACCTTTGAAGCTGGAGGGTTTGCAGCTTTGAAAGTCCTTGTAAGAACAAGGTTTAGCAGTAGGGGTTTCAGCGGCATCGCTGTTTCTTGTGGAGTTTTGTGGGGTATTCCGAGCCAAGGCTTCAGTAACAGCCTGGGTTATGAGTGATGTAAGCTGAGCATCGGTGTATGGTCTTGACTTTGGCGGCATGATTCTTCAATAAAGAAATGAAGATACATGAGAATTCGTAGGAAAGTTGTATTTGTTATAGATGTACATGTATAAAAGCATTAATACATGACATCAACATGGAAAAATGACAATTAATATGAGTTGAAACAGCAAGGGATATTGGATAGATAATACGAGTTCAAAGGTTACATCCTACAGAGTTATTACAAAAGGTGTCGGGAATTGTTACATCCGACTAATTTATAGAGTAGTGCCTAGATTGTCATTAGATTACGAGATAGATTACAAGACAAGGACTACACTAGTCTTAACGTAGATTAATTTGTTCCATCATCGTGACAAGACGGTCAACAGTGTTTGCAAGTCTGCTAGCTTGTCGGGCGTTATCTTCTGCTAGTGCTAGTCGTTGTGTTAGTCCACGGGCATACTCTTCTGTTTCATGTGAACGTTGTTCACATTCTTCCATCCTTTGACGCAGGAGGGCATTTTCCACGCTTATCGCTATTACTTGGTTGCGAAGGACATCCATGTTGTTGTTTGTGGTTTCTAGGTCGTCGGAGACTTGTTCGATGCGTTCAAGGGATGTAAGTCTCCAGTTTTCGTTCGTTTCCTGCAGCACGACATCCATGGTGCGAAGTCGCTGCTCGTGTTGGTTCACCCTAGCGGCTAAGGCCGGCAAGGTGAAGTGAGTGGGGTACGGGCCAGCTCGAGGCAACCTGGCGTTCCTCCTTGCTACCCTTGGGTTCTGCGACCCGGATTGAGAGCGAGATGAGTTTGATGGTGTGTTTGCCATTTCTGAGACAAAGCGTTAGTAAGATTGAGGCCTATATTCATATAGTTCCTATATAATATAGCCTATTGAGTGTCTAGCATAAACATGTTTAAGTCTCGGTTCTCTCGAAGTCAGAGTCTTCTATCGTACCCCGTTCAGCCATAACTACTTTCAGATCTTACATCATCTTTGCTTAATTGTACATAGTTGATCAGGCTATGTTAAATTAAACTCGTATGATGTAATCACTGAACCAGTTATACCTAATAAGGAATACTGCCTAATGGTCATAGTCTAGGCCCACTAAATGCAACCTAGTTCACTATAACCTTAGGCTCTGATACCAATCTGTAACACCCCCAAATTTGATGATTTGCGGAAGCTTGATTTGGGTGTTACTAATCAATAACAAAGCACAAAGATATATAGTAAACGACTCTATATGCGTCGTTTTAACAAAATATATTGATAACTGAAATGTTTACAACATTTAAAGCTTTACATAGCTCGAGTTTAAATAAAAGGAGATTTCAATACATAAGTATTTGTACAAAATATACTAATGCAAGAAAATCTCAATCGTCTGTATGCTGACTCGAGCTAAAGTCCTGAATCAGAAACATCCTACTGCTGGGTACCTGCGATATATGCTAAAAGGTCAGCTAAAAAGCTGGTGAGCTCACAGGTTTGAAATCAGTTAATATAGTATGAACCGCAAGATTTAAATAATGAATTGCATCCAGCAATTAAATAATGAATTGCATCCAGCAATTAAATGATAGTCATCGTGTATACAGCCATGAGCACATAGTTGAGCTTAACTCGAGGGCCGGGTCCCCTATAGAGAATTCCGGGCGAGGTGCCTCCACGAATGCCTAATCCACATTCGTCTTCCCAAATATTAGTACGTTCGTTTACCCGGTTAGTGCTTGCTAACCCGAACGAGGTGGGTCAATCCTATATGGTACCATATACTAATATTCACGCTACAACGTATTAACAACTATGCTGACGGAGGACTTTAAAATGATTAGTTTCGAAAAACTCATGTAGTATATGAAATGTTTGTACTTGCGTTCACATGTTAAAAGTTGAGCAATATATCACACCCCTGAGTAAAACAGTAAAAGAGGGGCTATGAGACTCACCTGAGTCTGAAAGCGTTTAAACAAACGTAAGTTGATTAGCCGAGTATGAAGTCCAAAGACTTGTAACCTGAGGGTGTCCACGACACGCGATGGTTATAAACATGATTGGGTATCTCAAAAGATCACCCTTGTAGTTGTTACACAACTATATATATGTCCAAATTACTACGATTTGGTTGATTTGTTAAGTGTTTGAAAACATGTACGGCCCGTTGGTGACGGATTTGTAATAATAATCTCAACTATTATTATTTTGATTTCGTGTCGTTTTACTTGAAGAATGTGTTTTGATTGTGTTTTAGAAGCCGTTACGGAATCTAAGTACGGGGGTCCGGGGGCAGCGCCCCTGGTAGCGGGGTCCAAGGGACGGCAGCCCCTGGCGGGGTCCAAGGGGCAGAGCCCCTGGCTGGGGTCGAGCTGCCAGGTCAGCTTGGAAAATTTTTATTTCTACTATATTGCTTTGACGAAAAACGCATCTGGGATCTGAATTTGGGTAAAATCGAGTGATAATTTTCGAGTCTCGACACTTAGTAAAAATCTGAGTTTTCTGTGTTTTGCGACACAAAAGTGTTTATGCGACACAAGGGTTGTGTCGCATAGGAGTGCGACACAATGTCCATACGACACAAGGGTTGTGTCGCATGGAAGCGAGATGCTGATTCAACAGCGACATAGTGATTGTGTCGTATGGGGTATGCGACATAATGGTTGTGTCGCAGGACTTGCGACACTGATTCTCGGGTACGACACAAGATACGACACAAGGGATTTTTATGCGACACAAAGGCCAAAATACGACACAACATGCGACACAAGGCTTGTGTCGCATGGATGAACACCAGCCCAGAAAGTCCGGCTGTTAAGGTTTTTCCGGCCAAAATTCCGCTTTAAACTCGTTTTCAGGCTATAAATTTGTGTTATATACTTAGTAAGGGACATATATATGCTATATAAACAACCACAAGTGAAAAATACTAAGAATCGAGAGATTTCGGGATTTTGTCGGAAACTTACAAATTGCCGAAATGAAAATCCGGAAAGGTAGCGTTGTAGATCGTCGCGAGGTGGTCGTGAATCTCTAAAAATATTTATGATCCGGTTGCGTTTGGTCGTAGTATTTTGCGATTTAGGTGGATGGTGGTGATTTTGTATAATAGAGAGAAAATAGGAGAGAGAGAGATAAGAAAGAAGATGAAATGAAGAAGAAAAGTGGAGGTGGGGGTTTATCCCCACTTTTCGGTTTCTCGCCCCGCGTTCCGCGTGGTGTTCGTTTGCTACGTCGTTTAAACGTTAAATAATTATTTACATTTTAATTATAAGTTTTAAAATACGATTTATTACGCGATATATTGTTTAAATATTTTACAAATCAATTTATAATTGGGTTATAAAATGTAAATCAGTTTGTTTGCGCGTTTTACATTTTTAAATCGTATAAGTTTTAGTTTGTATGATCCGAATGATTACGAAATATTATCATAATAATATTTTTGATATAACAACGTTATTTAATAAAATTGGTCACCAACGTCCGTATTTAATTGAATCGAAATACATTCGATTTAAATTGCGTACGATTTAATCAAATCGCATTTTCGTATAAATTCAACAATATATATAATTCGATACATTAATTAGCATAACACAGAACTAATTACATGTATTAACATATGATTAGACACTAATTACTAGTCCTAATTTGACGGGTGTTACAAAACCCAACAAAACTGTTGACCTCAATAACAATTGATGCCCGAAGGCCACATAGCACGTAGATTCATAATTAATAATTCAGACTAAACAGTCTACAATTATATCTACGTTTATTTGTTGTAACCAAACAGCCACAACTAAATCAAACTGTGAGTTCCAGATCCACTCACCTGTCAATCTCAGTTCAATCGCTAAGATATCTAATATCACTGAGTCTTCTGTTGATCTGAGAATGAAATCAAATATAAGTCAATAATTCAATTTGAAACTGATATACATAATCAATAACACATGTGTTGTAGCAAAAATGAAAAATCACACAAACAGGTCACTACCCTCCGGGTAAGCCAAGTACCTGTCGGGTACTCAACTTCACCGGCCGGGTAATACCCAAATCAACTGGTAACATAACCAAATCATGTTTTAAAGCCTAGAGGAGCCGTCGGGTTCCCGGTTTACCAGCCGGGTTCCAGGTTTTGTCACACTACCCGCTGGGTAGTGTGTTTACCCGCCGGGTACATACCTGAACCAGCAACCTTCGTTCAGCAAACCCCATAACCCGAATTTTAAACACAAAACTTACAACACAGGTTTATTACTTCACTAAAACAGCAAATAACATCAACCAACTACTTTCTAACATCATATATCACTTTTCAACTTTGATTCACATATCAATCAAGAACACTTATGATTTTAAGCATAATCAAAATCAATCAAAATCACTTACAACTTGAAGGAAAGAACAAGGTGATGATGATGGAATAGAATCAAAATCACAACTCCAAGATTTGATTCAACTTTAGTTTAAGCTTCTTGGTTTCTTAGGTTTTGGTTTAAAGTGTTTTGAGTTCTTAGGTTTTAAATAAAGAAACCTTCTAATTTGGGAAAGGTAATATAAGTTGGCCTATTTCCAAACCGACTCCGTATCCACTTTAAACTGTCTCCATCTAGACCTATTATCTAGAACCTAGAAATTATTTGCGAGAACAATTACTTTATTTTACCGTCAAATATAAAAATTTAATTCAAGTAATATTTTACTATTTACAATAAGTCATTTGATCTATTTACTTAAGTTTCAAAATCAAACAAATAATATCAAATTATTTCTAACACATTTAAATAATAAATTTAAAGTTAAGAAACTACCAGCCCCTAGAGAGGATATTACAAATCTCCCATCCTTAAGAAGATTTCGTCCTCGAAATCTCATCACGATCAAATAATCTAGGGTATCTAGACCTCATGCTTTCCTCAGTTTCCCGAGTAAGATTTGAACCTAAACTGTGTTCCCATTAACTAACACCATAGGAATCTGTTTCTTACTCAGTTTAGTCACTTTTCGATCCAAAAGCTTAACATGCTCTTCAACCAATCTCTGATTCTGATCAACACGCAAATCTTGCAATGGGAGTATCTGAGACTGATCTTCCACATTACATTTCCTCAAATAGAAAATATTAAACGTATCATGAATACCAGCAAGTTCAGGAGGAAGATCGAGTGTAACTAAATGGTCATTAACAACTTGACGAATTCTAAAGGACCAATGTATTTAGGAGCTAATTTACCTCGTTTTCCAAACCGAATAACTCCTTTCCACGGGGAAACTTTCAAATAAACTAATTCACCTTCAACAAATGAAACAGGTCGACGACGAGGATCAGCATATTGTTTCTGCCTGTCTCGAGCAGCTTTCAGTTTCTCACGTGCAATTGCAACCTTATCTGCTGTAATCTGTACAATATCTGGACCCGCAAACTGTTTTTCTCCAGCCTCTAACCAACATGTCAGTGTTCTGCAACGATGACCATACAACATTTCATATGGAGGCATACCAATACTAGAATGATATGAGTTATTATAAGCAAACTCAATCAATTGCAGGTGAGAATCCCAAGAACTGCCATACTCAATTACACAAGCACATAACATATCTTCCAATGTCTGAATAGTTCTCTCTGACTGACCGTCAGTTTGAGGATGATACGCAGTACTTAGATTCACTGATCGGGTGCCCAATTCTTGCTGCAAACTTTGCCAAAACCGAGATACAAACCGGAATCTCTGTCAGAAACAATCGATAATGGAATACCATGCCTCGAGACTATTTCATTAACATACAACTGTGCAAGCTTGCTCAAAGATGCAGTTTCACTGGTTGCCAGAAAATGAGCACTTTTGGTCAATTTATCAACAATAACCCAAATCATATCATTTCCTCGAGGTATACGTGGAAGTTTAGTCAAAAAATCCATAGTCAAGTGTTCCCACTTCCATTCTGAAATTTCCAACTGTTTCAATGACCCATTCGGTTTCTGGTGCTCAGCTTTCACCTGAGAACAGATATGACAAGAACTTACAAACCGAGCCACTCCATCTTCATTGTAGGCCACCAATACAAAGATTTCAAATCATTATACATATTTGTACTTCCCGGATGAACATACATTATGGACTTGTGAGCTTCATTCAAAATAACACCTCGAAGACCACCTAACAAAGGAATCCACACATGAGACTGAAAGGTTTTCAAGCCTCTAGAATCATCCAATAACAGTTCTTTTCTTTTCAACATAATTTCAGACTTCAAATTATGATCCATCAAAGCTTCCAACTGTCGCACCCCCAAATTCGGGTTGCGAAAGCGATTCAGGTCGGGGCGCGACTAATCAAGTATCAACAGCACAAAGATAAAGCAAATGACATCTATATGCAACGTTTGTAAAATTATACAAAATATTACATTGATTTCATCAATTGTTTGTAGAGCTGCGAGTTCATAAGTAAGTTTCCTAAAGATTCTAATACATAACAAGTATTACAAAAAGTAATGCAAAAGAATCTCCCAAAGTTGTGTATGCATGCGACTCGAGCTACCAATCCTGTGTGTGAGCAGTCCTACTGCTGCTGTGAACCTGAGATACAATGCTAAAAAGTGTCAACCAAAAGGTTGGTGAAGCTTACAGGTTTAGTAGTAAAGTAATCGTTATGAACCACAAGTATGTACCAGTGTTGCTATCAAGCAAAGTAAGTAAGCAAGTAATCAGTAGGTCAGCACAGTTGCCATGAGCTCATAAGTTGAAGTTTAACAGTGTGTAAGTATGATTCAACCAAGAATCATATGATGTACCCCCGTGAGTGCTATCCCGGACACTCATATGTAACAAATACTAACATGCTTGTTTCTACGGTGAAATCCGTGTTAGTGCTACTACCTCAGGCAGGGATTGTCAGTCCCAACGGATCCATTTACTAGTACTCATGCTTAAGTCCACAACTAACAACTTACGATAGGAGGCTTTCAGTGGATAAAAAGTACTCATGCAATGTGTGTAAAAAGTAGTATGGGTAGTCCTGTACTTGTGTTCATGCATAAAACAGTAAGCAAAGTATCTCACCCCAAAGTAGAAAACAGAAAAAAAGTGGGGCTGTAAGACTCACCTAAGTCTAGCAAGTATAATACGTTCGTGTAATCGAACTAGTATCCCGGATGTAATTCCGTAAGAGTATCGGATGCAATTCCGTAAGTCTGTAAGTCACCTTCTGACGTCCGAAACGCACAAGGTTCAAAGTAAGTAAGTAAACATGTTGGTGTCTTGAGAGATCACCCATGCTAGTTGTCCACTCAACTAGTTATGTCCAAAGTTTGTTCATCGTTTGTGTTTAAAAAATGTATGCGGCCCGTTGGTGACGGTTTATAATAATAATTCCCTAAGTCATTATTATTATGTTTGTTTCCATGTATACTTATAAAGTATATGTGTTTATGTGTTCAAGTAGTATCGTATATAGTAAAGTTGTTGTTACGCGTATTCGATACTTGGTGAAAGTTATCATTTTTCAGTAGACTGTGAATGGCGACACTCGGTTTAGTGTTGCTATGGCGACACTCGATTATGTATAGCGGCACTCGAGTAAGTGTCGCTAGTAGGGATTTCGTGAAAAGTAGCGACACTCAAGGTTAGTGTCGCTAAAGGTGATAAATCGATGAGTAGCGGCACTTGAGTTAGTGTCGCTAGTGTGGATGGCGACACTCAATCGAGTGTCGCTAAGTCGGGCTGTGATGAGTTTCATTTTTGTGTCTTTGGTCAAAAATGCTCGGTTTGACCCGAAACTTTTACACAAGCTTTAAATGTGTTTCCAAGTCAATAAAAAGTAGTTTTCATGTTTCGTGAATATTCCGAAAGTGTCGTTTTAATGCGAATACAAAAACAGTCCTTAACGTTTAATTTTTCAAAAATATACGTTTTTATCTTTGCAATTTACCCAAGTAAACATCCGCAATCAAATCCAAGAAAAATATATGTTATCCCCTATGTTTAAGCTTTTCAAAACATATTTTTATGAACTCTAAAACCAAACACAACTCAAGAAATAAAATCTCAAAGAACAAGTGTTCCAGCAGCTATTTTCAGTGACACTTGTTCAATGTTTCGATCGTATCTTACGTTTTACAAAACTTCACCAAGTGTGCGAGTAAAGGAAAGAAAGGTAACGAAAATTGTGATCTTTTCCCACTGGTTTCAAGTTAATTGGATTCGTATTTTTCGAGATATGCTCTGTTACATTTGACCAAACTTTTTGCTCAGAACTATCAGACTGTATATGTACTTTTATTTCTTTAAATTAAAATAGCAAATGATCTCAAAAATTAGTGAGGCTTAACGATTCGAAAACTAGACATCATGAACTTAGTTTTAGGCTCAAGAAACACTTTATTTCGTTAAGAAATGGTTTCGTTATAGCGGATCTAATCCGATCTAAATTATTATCCAATGGGTAAAGCTATTACCCAATGGTTTTCCGCATGTTCTTGACGATTTTAACTTGTTTTTGGACGTAATCAGTATAAAATGAAGTACTAGCATATAGTTATATGTTATCCAAGTAGATCTAAAGAATAAAGAAGAGATTTATACCACACAAAAGCTGATCTAAAGTCGAAAGTGGAGAAACGTGTTGCTGCAGCCCCTTTTCACCTTTCCTTGTGAAAAAACGATGGAGATGGTGCTAGATTATGAAAGAGTGTGTATGGTTGTTCTTGTAAGAGATTGTAGAGTGTGAGGGTGGTGGTTTTCTGGTCGAAAATCAGAGAAAAGAGGGAGGAAGCATGGTTTTGTTTGTGATAAATGAAAAAAAGAAAGAGGATAAGTATGTATATATATGGGCTCATTAGGGTTGGGCTTGGGGTTTGATTTGGGCCGAAATTAAGGCTGGTTTTCTGGGTTTGGGCCGCAATGGGTCTGTCCCAGGTATGGGTTGGGCCCTTGACGCGTCTCTCGAATTCGGGTTATGTTTCGTTTGTCGATTAAACGTTAAACACGCGTAAAAAGTTAACTCTTTGAACGTTTTGTTTCTCGTGTATGATTTTTGATATGTAAATGATATTCAGGGTGACTAAATGTTCTTAAAACACTTAATTTCGGTTACCAAAATATATTTTGGGTTTCGTCCAGGTGTCGGGCTCAATTTGTGCGTTTTCGTCGCTTACAGTGTGTTTTATACGTTATGTAATACGTGTAATATATTCCCGCAATATATTAAGGTAAATAATGTTTGTTTGGATAATTCCACATTATTTATTTATTTTTGTCACCAACGTCCATATTTAGCAGTGTCGGACTCCGTCCGGTTCATATTTGTACGATTTAAACAAATGTGTAGTTTAGGCACGAATAAATGTCCTAAATTGTCGGGGGTCACATTCTCCCTTTGTTAAGAGAATTTCGTCTCAAAATTAGCTCGAAGTCGCGGTGTGAGTAGCATCTAAGAATAGATGTGGATGTTTCAGCCGCATTTGGTCTTCCCGTTCCCAAGTGAATTCGGGATCACGCCTCGAATTTCACCGGACTTTAACAATGGGAATACGACTCTGTTTCAAACGCTTAACCTCACAGTCCAGTATCTCCGCGGGTTCCTCGACAAAGTGTAGTTTGTCGTCAATGTGTATCTCATCGAGGGGTATGTCTAGTGTCTCATCAGACAGACACTTTTTCAAGTTAGAAATGTGGTAGGTAGGGTGCACGCTACTGAGTTCGGGAGGTAGCTGCAGTCTGTATGCCACTGGACCAATCCCTTCAGGGATTTCGAATGGTCCAATGTACCTGGGATTCAGTTTCCCGCGTTTGCCAAAACGGATGACGCCTTTCCAAGGCGATACTTTCAAAAGTACTCGATCCCCGACTTGAAACTCGAGGTGTTTGCGTCTCACATCAGCGTAACTTTTCTGACGATCACGCGCGGCTTTCAGTCGGCTTTGTATGCCGACGATCTTTTCAGTTGTTTCGTGTATGATTTCTGGACAGGTGAGTTGTGTATCCCCCACCTCAGTCCAACAAATAGGTGACCGACACTTACGACCGTAGAGTGCCTCGAAGGGTGCAACCTTGATGCTAGTATGGTAGATGTTGTTATACGAAAACTCGCACAATGGTAAGTGGTTTTCCCAAGAATTCCCGAAGTCAACTACACAGGCTCGTAGCATGTCCTCCAGGGTTTGAATGGTTCGTTCGCTTTGGCTGTCGGTTTGTGGGTGGTAAGCTGTACTCATATCCAATCGAGTACCGAGAGATTTTTGTAGTGATTGCCAAAATCGAGAAGTAAATCGACTATCTCTATCAAAGATAATTGAGATGGGCACACCGTGTCTCGACACAATCTCTTTCAGGTAGATCCGTGTCAAACGTTCCATCTTGTCCGTTCCCTTGATTGCCAGGAAATGAGCAGATTTAGTGAGTCGGACGACGATCACCTAAATGGTATCGCAACCGCTAGGTGTTTTCGGGAGTTTAGTGATGAAGTCCATGGTGATCTGCTCCCATTTTCATTGTGGGATTTCCGGTTGTTGTAGCAACCCGGAAGGCTTTTGGTATTCACCTTTGACTTTTGAACAGGTGAGGCACTTGCTGACATATGTGTCGATGTCGGCTTTCATGTTGGGCCACCAATACAACTCTTTGATGCCATGGTACATTTTGTCGGCACCGGGGTGTATAGAGTATTTGGACTTGTGTGCTTCATCCATCACCAAGTCCCGTAGGTTCCCAATAGTTGGTAACCATATTCGGTTTGAGAAGTATTTGGCCCCGTCAGGTTTTGTTTCAAATTGTTTATCCATGCCACGCAAGGCCTCGTTTTTCACATTTTAGATTTTAAGTGCTTCGAGTTGAGCGGTAAGGACTTGAGTAGTAAGGTTGTTGTAAATAGTCATACCAAGTGCTCAAACTCGAAGGGGTTTTACTCGTTCTTTTCGGCTGAGGGCATCGGCAACAACGTTTGCCTTACCCGGATGATAACGAATCTCGCAATCGTAATCGGTAAGCAACTCGAACCATCGATGTTGCCTCATGTTTAGATCCTTTTGATCAAAGATGTGTTGGAGACTTTTGTGATCGGTGAAGATTGTACACTTGGTACCGTATAGATAATGCCTCCAGATTTTCAGTGCGAACACTACGGCTCCTAACTCTAGGTCATGAGTTGTGTAGTTCTTTTCGTGGACCTTGAGTTGTCGAGAGGCATAAGCAATAACTTTATCTCGCTGCATCAACACGCAACCGAGTGCCTGGTGTGAGGCATCACAGTATACCCCGAAGTCATCGTTGCCTTTGGGTAAAGATAAGATAGGTGCACTGCACAGTTTTTGTTTAAGCAGTTGAAAAGCTGCCTCCTGTACATCAGTCCAATTGAACTTCTGTTCTTTTTGAGTCAAGCGGTGAGAGGTTTGGCTATTTTTGAAAAATTCTCAATGAATCGCCGGTAGTATCAGGCGAGTCCTAAGAATTGGCGTACTTCGGTAGGTGTAGTCGGTGCTTGTCAGCACTTGATGGCCTCAATCTTAGATGGATCGACATGAATTCCTTGATGTTGATGCGTCCTTTTACGGACGATCGGTAGATGCTTAAAAATTTATAGTTGCTGGGGTCTAAGTGTAACTTACTGATACTGAACCAAGGGTTAGTATATGATAAGTTGGACCTAAAGTCGTTCTTAAAGAGAAACTGAATTGAAACGGAGGTGATCCAATCAATCTTTCTTTTCTAGTAAAGGGTTTTAAAGGAGATGAGTTTTTAGTTCAGTTGACTAAGTAAACTAAATAAAGCGAATAAAATGTAAAAAGTTGTCAGATAAGGCAAAGTAGTATTTGTTGTGAGTTCGTTATCTAATAATCGTGGGATGATGACTCTTACGGGAAAACGATTAACTAAATTGGGTTGCTTACAGGATTCATTAACTTATGGTATAACCAATGGATTCCTTATTAGTCGGTTATCAACTAATATGTCACGAGGAACTAAGGTGTCATGATTCTGACCAGACGGACGATGCTCGACTCTCCACACTCTCCTGTGAGGGAGTCAGTGGCCCATATTATTGAACGTATTCGCTCATGGGCGAAGGAATATAGTAGCAAGTCCATAACATGTCTAGCCATTCTTAGTGTAACACCCGCCAAATTAGGACTAGTAATTAGTGCCTAATCGTATGTTAATACATGTAATTAGTTTCTTGTTAGGCTAATTAATGTATCGAATTATATATATATTGTTGAATATATACGAAAATGCGATTTGGTTAAATCGTACGCAATTTAAATCGGATGTATTTCGATTCAATTTAATACGAACGTTGGTGACCAATCTTATTAAATAACGCTTTTATGTCAAAAATATTATTATAATAATATTTCGTATTCATACGTATTGTACAAACAAACCTTACACAATTTAAATGTAAAACGCGCAAACTAAATAAACAAACTTACATTTTATAATTCAATATATAAATTGATTAGTAAAATATTTAAATAAAATATCGCATAATAATTTGTATTTTAAAACGTACCATTTAATATTTAAAGTAATTAATTAACGTTTAAACGACGGAGCAAACGAACACCGCACGGGGAGCGGAGACTGAAAGTTGGAGGATAACCTCCAACCCACCACCTCACTTTCTCATTTCTATCTTTCTTTTCTCTCTCTTCCTCAATTTTCTCTCTAAAAAGTTCATCACCACCACATCACAAAAATCGTCAAATACTACCACTAAACGACCTTGGATCTCATCATCACTTTGAAGAAAAACGTTCACCACTTCCCGATCTACAACGCTATCTTTTCGGATTTCTCATCCGACACTTTGTAAGTTTCCGACAAATCCCGAAATCTCTCGTTTTTAAGTGTTTTCACTTTCTAGTAGTTTGTAACAACTTAAAATGTCCATATATGGGTTGGGTAAAAGAATCGGACCAAACTATGGCCGGAAAACTCGTTTTTGGCTCAAAAACCCGTCAACAGCTTTAAGTGTCGCAACGAAGCATGCAGTATAGCGTCACTTCGTGCGTCACTTAAGTGACGCATTGAGTGTCGCTAAAAGCCCAAATTTTGCGTCACTTGCCTAAGTACCGCATAAAACCCTCTTTTTCCGTCACTACCTAAGTGACGCATTTTCAATACCCGTCACTAATGACCGACACTTATAGCGTCACTTGCCTAAGTGACGCCTACCATCAAACCTGATTTCACCCGTCACTCACCTTAGTGACTCATGACCTTTATACCGACACTTACAACCGACACTTCCTCAAGTGTCGCACTCTATGCGTCACTTGCACAAGTGACGCTATTATTCAGAATCAGTCATTTCATGCGACACTTCCTAAGTGTCGCCTAAACCCATGAGTGTCGCTATAAGTGACGCATAAAACAGAATATTTACAACTTTTTACTAAGTGTCGAGACCAAAATTTTATCACTTGATTTCACCCAAATTCAAGTCCAGATGCGTTTTTCCTTAAAGCAATATAGTAGAAATAAAAATTTTCCAAGCTGACCTGGCAGCTCGACCCCAGCCAGGGGCTCTGCCCCCGGACCCCCGTACTTAGATTCCGTAACGGCTTCTAAAACACATTTTTGCAAAGTAAAACGCCACGAAATCACAATAATAATAGTTGAGATTATTATTACAAATCCGTCACCAACGGGCCGTACATGTTTTCAAACACTTAACAAATCAACCAAATAGTAGTAATTTGGACATATATATAGTTGTGTAACAACTACAAGGGTGATCTTTTGAGATACCCAATCATGATTATAACCATCGCGTGTCGTGGACACCCTCAGGTTACAAGTCTTTGGACTTCATATTTGGCTAATCAACTTACGTTTGTGTAAACGCATTCAGACTAAGGTGAGTCTCATAGCCCCTTCTTTTACTATTTTACTCAGGGGTGTGATATACTGCTCAAACTTTTAACATGTGAACGCAAGTACCAACTTTTCATATACTACATGAGTTTTTCGAAACTAATCATTTTAAAGTCCTCCGTCAGCATAGTTGTTAATACGTTGTAGCGTGAATATTAGTATATGGTACCATATAGGATTGACCCTCCTCGTCCGGGTTAGCAAGCACTAACCGGGTAAACGGACGTACTAATATTTGGGAAGACGAATGTTGATTAGGCATTCGTGGAGGCACCTCGCCCGGAATTCTCTATAGGGGACCCGGCCCTCGAGTTAAGCTCAACTATGTGCTCATGGCTGTATACACGATGATTATCATTTAATTGCTGGATGCAATTCATTATTTAATTGCTGGATGCAATTCATTATTTAAATCTTGCGGTTCATACGATATTACTTGATTTCAAACCTGTGAGCTCACCAGCTTTATAGCTGACCTTTTAGCATATATCGCAGGTACCCAGCAGTAGGATGTTTCTGCTTCAGGATTTAGCTCGAGTCAGAATACAGACGATTGAGATTTTCTTGCATTAGTATATTTTGTATAAGTACTTATGTACTGAAATCTCATTATATTTAACTCGAGCTATGTAAAGCTTTAAATGTTGTAAACATTTCAATTATCAATATATTTTGTTAAAACGACGCATATAGAGTCGTTTGCTATTTATCTTTGTGCTTTGTTATTGATTAGCAGAAGACAACGCCCGACAAGCTAGCAGGCTTGCAAACACTGTGGACCGTCTTGTCACGATGATGGAACAAATTAATCTACGTCAAGACTAGTGTAGTCTTTGTCTTGTAATCTATCCTGTAATCTAGTAACTATCTACGCGCTACTCTATAATTCAGTCGGATGTAACCTTTGAACTAGTATTAGCTATCAAATATTTCTTGTTGTTCAACTCATATTAATTGCCATAATTCTTTTTCATATTGATGTTATGTATTACCACCTTTATACATGTACATCTGAAATAAATACAATTTTCTTACAAAATCTCATGTATCTTCATTTCTTTTATTGAAGAATCATGCCGCCAAAGACACGACCTTACACAGATGCTCAGATCACGTCACTCATAACCCAGGCTGTTACTGAAGCCTTGGCTCGGAATACCCCACCCAACTCCACAAGAAACAGCGATACCGCTGGAACCTCTGCCGTCAAACCTTGTTCTTACAAGGACTTTCAAAGCTGTAAACCCTCGAGTTTCAAGGGTTCTGAAGGAGCCATCGGACTGATCAGATGGTTCGAGAAAATGGAAACTGTTTTTCGTGTCAGTAAATGCGCGGAGAACGACAAAGTAAACTTCGCCACCTGCTCTCTTGAAGATGATGCCCACTCTTGGTGGAATTCATATACCCAATCAGTGGGTGCTGACATTGCCTACCAACTCACTTGGGAGGAATTGAAGGCAAAACTCACTGCCAAATACTGCTCGATCCCCAAACTCCAAAAGCTAGATGAGGAGTTTTGGAATTTGAAGGTTCAGGGTGGTGACATCGATGGTTATACCACCAGGTTTCAACAACTAGCTGCCCTCCGCCCAGCTATGGTAAGCACTGAACCTGATAAAATCAGGAAGTACGCCCTTGGTCTCCCTGATTTTGTTCGGGGACACGTCATCTCTTCCAAACCAACCACCATTGACGGTGCAATCTCATTGGCCCAAGACCTGATGTCTATGAGCCAAGATTCTGAACAACCCACTTCATCATCCCAAAACAACAAACGCAAGTGGTCTGACTACCACAACAACCACTCCAACCAACAAAACAAGAAACCCGACACCATCAAAGCTTACAACACCACCACTGACATCATCCGGGGCTACACTGGGAGCAAACCTTATTGTTCCAAGTGCAGTCGCCACCATGAAGGTTCCTGTGGTCCCTTTTGCAACAACTGCAAGAGGTACGGCCACCTCACAAAAGATTGCCGCTCTCCTGCCAACAACAATTCTAACAACAACACCAGACCACCCAAAGTATGCTTTGAGTGTGGGAAACCTGGGCATTTCAGGGACTCGTGCCCAAAACTGAAGAACAACAACAACAACAACCGCAACAGCAACAACAACATCACCCGAAGCAGAGCTTTCGTCATCAAATCTGGGGACGCCCGCCAGGACCCGAATGTGGTCTCGGGTATGTTCCTCCTCAACAACTTAAATGCTTCTGTTCTATTTGATACTGGTGCTGATAGAAGCTTTATCTCCGATGATTTTTGCCCATTACTTGACATCACTCCTGTTGCCTTAGATGTTAAGTACACTGTAGAGCTAGCAAATGGAAAACTTGTAGAAACCACCAGTGTGATACCTAATTGCACTTTAAACCTAGCTGACGAAACCTTTTCGATCGACCTTATACCCATTGAAATCGGAAGTTTCGACGTCATTATCGGAATGGACTGGTTGTCCAAGCATCGAGCTGAAATCGTTTGTCATGATAAAATCGTCCGTATCCCACTCGCCGTTGGTGGAACCTTGATCATACAGGGGGAGACCGGTGGGACGGGACTCAATATAATCTCCTGCTTAAAAACCCAAAAATTTCTGAGAAAGGGTTACCCTGCCATACTCGCACACATCACCGAGAAGAAGTCGGAGGAGAAGCGACTTGAGGATGTGCCAATTGTTAGAGACTTTCCCGAAGTCTTTCCGGAAGAATTACCTGGTCTACCTCCGCCTAGACAGGTTGAGTTCTCGATTGATCTTGTGCCGGGTGCCGCACCGGTGGCCCGCGCACCGTACCGTTTAGCCCCATCCGAACTTCAGGAGTTGTCCTCTCAGTTACAGGAACTTCTGGATCGAGGATTCATTAGACCGAGTTCTTCACCTTGGGGAGCTCCGGTCTTATTTGTTAAAAAGAAGGACGGTTCATTCCGAATGTGCATCGACTACCGAGAGTTGAACAAATTGACCGTCAAGAACCGTTATCCACTTCCTCGCATTGATGATCTATTCGACCAACTTCAGGGTTCAAGTTTCTACTCAAAAATCGACCTGCGATCAGGCTATCATCAGTTACGAGTTCGCGACGCCGATATTCCAAAAACTGCTTTCAGAACTCGTTACGGGCACTACGAATTTCAAGTGATGCCCTTTGGTTTAACTAACGCACCGGCTGTATTCATGGACCTCATGAACCGGGTGTGCAAACCTTACCTCGATAAGTTTGTTATTGTCTTTATCGATGACATACTCATTTACTCGCGCAACGAGCAAGAACATGCGCAACACCTTAAGACCATTCTGGAACTACTTAGACACGAGGAGCTTTACGCTAAATTCTCTAAGTGTGAGTTCTGGATTCAAACCGTTCAATTTCTTGGTCACGTGATCGACAGTCAGGGAATTCACATGGACCCATCAAAGATCGAGGCTATCAAAGACTGGCAAGCACCCACCTCTGCAACTGAAGTACGACAATTCTTGGGTCTTGCTGGGTACTATCGGCGATTTATCGAAAATTTCTCTAAAATAGCTCAACCACTCACGGTACTGACTCAGAAGGACAAAAGGTTCGATTGGACCGATAAACAAGAATCAGCGTTCCAACTTCTGAAACAAAAGCTTTGCAGTGCTCCAATTCTATCCTTACCCGAAGGCACCGATGACTTCGTGGTATACTGCGATGCTTCTCACCAAGGTCTTGGTTGCGTGCTGATGCAACGAGACAAAGTTATTGCCTATGCCTCACGACAGCTGAAAATTCATGAAAAGAACTACACCACTCACGATCTCGAACTTGGAGCTGTCGTTTTTGCTCTCAAAATCTGGAGACATTATCTCTACGGCACTAAGTGCACCATCTTTACCGATCACAAAAGTCTCCAACATATCTTCGATCAGAAGGATCTCAATATGAGGCAACGTCGATGGGTCGAGTTGCTTACCGATTACGATTGCGAGATCAAGTACCATCCAGGGAAGGCTAATGTTGTAGCCGATGCCCTCAGTCGAAAGGAACGATCAAAACCACTTCGAGTCCGAGCCCTCAGTATGACCATTCACAACGATCTTACCATTCAAATTCATACCGCTCAAATCGAAGCCCTGAAATCTGAAAACATCAAAAATGAAGCCTTGCGGGGCATTGACAATCAATTTGAAATCAAACCTAACGGGATTAGGTATTTCTCAAACCGAATCTGGTTGCCTAGTTTCGGGAACCTAAGAGACTTGGTGATGGACGAGGCTCACAAGTCTAAATATTCTATCCACCCGGGATCCGATAAGATGTACCACGGAATCAAGGAATTTTATTGGTGGCCAAACATGAAAGCCGAAATCGCCACTTATGTCAGCAAATGTCTTACTTGCTCGAAAGTCAAAACCGAACATCAGAAACCTCCTTGTTTACTCCAACAACCTGAAATCCCTGAATGGAAATGGGATCAAATTGCCATGGATTTCATAACCAAACTACCCAAGTCGTCGAGCGGTTGCGATACCATTTGGGTGATCGTCGATCGTCTCACCAAATCTGCTCATTTCCTGGCAATCAAAGAAAACGATAAAATGGAACGCCTTACACAAATCTACATCAAGGAAATCGTTTCTCATCACGGTGTTCCAGTCTCAATCATCTCTGACAGAGATGCCCGTTTCACTTCTCACTTTTGGCAATCACTTCAGAAAGCTATGGGTACCCGTCTCGATATGAGTACCGCGTACCATCCTCAAACCGATGGCCAAAGTGAACGAACCATCCAAACCCTGGAAGATATGCTATGCGCCTGCGTAGTTGATTTCGGTACAAACTGGGAAAGACATCTACCGCTGTGCGAATTCTCGTACAATAATAGCTATCACGCCAGCATTAAGGCTGCACCTTTTGAGGCACTGTACGGTCGTAAGTGCCGATCACCGATCTGTTGGACTGAAGTGGGAGATAGTCAACTCACTGGTCCTGAACTCATTCACGCCACCACTGAGAAAATAGTGGAAATCCAAAACCGACTCAAAGCCGCACGTGATCGTCAGAAAAGTTATGCTGACGTGAGACGCAAACCACTCGAGTTCCAAGTTGGGGATCGAGTTCTCTTAAAAGTATCGCCTTGGAAAGGCGTCATCTGTTTTGGCAAACGCGGGAAGTTAAATCCCAGGTACATCGGGCCTTTTGAGATCCTCGAACGGATTGGCCCCGTAGCTTATCGATTGCAGCTGCCATCCGAACTCAGCAGCGTGCATCCGACTTTTCATATTTCAAATTTGAAGAAGTGTCTGTCTGATGAGACACTTATTATTCCATTAGATGAAATTCGTGTTGACGATAAACTTCATTTCGTTGAGGAACCCGCTGAAATTATGGACCGTGAGGTCAAACAACTGAAACAAAGTCGTATTCCCATCGTCAAGGTCAGATGGAATTCGCGGCGCGGTCCGGAATTCACCTGGGAACGGGAAGACCAAATGCGACTCAAATATCCTCAACTATTCACTGATTCCACATCAAACACGACTTCGAGCTAAATTTCGGGACGAAATTCTTCTAACAGGGGGAGAATGTAACACCCGCCAAATTAGGACTAGTAATTAGTGCATAATCGTATGTTAATACATGTAATTAGTTTCTTGTTAGGCTAATTAATGTATCGAATTATATATATATTGTTGAATATATACGAAAATGCGATTTGGTTAAATCGTACGCAATTTAAATCGGATGTATTTCGATTCAATTTAATACGAACGTTGGTGACCAATCTTATTAAATAACGCTTTTATGTCAAAAATATTATTATAATAATATTTCGTATTCATACGTATTGTACAAACAAACCTTACACAATTTAAATGTAAAACGCGCAAACTAAATAAACAAACTTACATTTTATAATTCAATATATAAATTGATTAGTAAAATATTTAAATAAAATATCGCATAATAATTTGTATTTTAAAACGTACCATTTAATATTTAAAGTAATTAATTAACGTTTAAACGACGGAGCAAACGAACACCGCACGGGGAGCGGAGACTGAAAGTTGGAGGATAACCTCCAACCCACCACCTCACTTTCTCATTTCTATCTTTCTTTTCTCTCTCTTCCTCAATTTTCTCTCTAAAAAGTTCATCACCACCACATCACAAAAATCGTCAAATACTACCACTAAACGACCTTGGATCTCATCATCACTTTGAAGAAAAACGTTCACCACTTCCCGATCTACAACGCTATCTTTTCGGATTTCTCATCCGACACTTTGTAAGTTTCCGACAAATCCCGAAATCTCTCGTTTTTAAGTGTTTTCACTTTCTAGTAGTTTGTAACAACTTAAAATGTCCATATATGGGTTAGGTAAAAGAATCGGACCAAACTATGGCCGGAAAACTCGTTTTTGGCTCAAAAACCCGTCAACAGCTTTAAGTGTCGCAACGAAGCATGCAGTATAGCGTCACTTCGTGCGTCACTTAAGTGACGCATTGAGTGTCGCTAAAAGCCCAAATTTTGCGTCACTTGCCTAAGTGCCGCATAAAACCCTCTTTTTCCGTCACTACCTAAGTGACGCATTTTCAATACCCGTCACTAATGACCGACACTTATAGCGTCACTTGCCTAAGTGACGCCTACCATCAAACCTGATTTCACCCGTCACTCACCTTAGTGACTCATGACCTTTATACCGACACTTACAACCGACACTTCCTCAAGTGTCGCACTCTATGCGTCGCTTGCACAAGTGACGCTATTATTCAGAATCAGTCATTTCATGCGACACTTCCTAAGTGTCGCCTAAACCCATGAGTGTCGCTATAAGTGACGCATAAAACAGAATATTTACAACTTTTTACTAAGTGTCGAGACCAAAATTTTATCACTTGATTTCACCCAAATTCAAGTCCAGATGCGTTTTTCCTTAAAGCAATATAGTAGAAATAAAAATTTTCCAAGCTGACCTGGCAGCTCGACCCCAGCCAGGGGCTCTGCCCCCGGACCCCCGTACTTAGATTCCGTAACGGCTTCTAAAACACATTTTTGCAAAGTAAAACGCCACGAAATCACAATAATAATAGTTGAGATTATTATTACAAATCCGTCACCAACGGGCCGTACATGTTTTCAAACACTTAACAAATCAACCAAATCGTAGTAATTTGGACATATATATAGTTGTGTAACAACTACAAGGGTGATCTTTTGAGATACCCAATCATGATTATAACCATCGCGTGTCGTGGACACCCTCAGGTTACAAGTCTTTGGACTTCATATTTGGCTAATCAACTTACGTTTGTGTAAACGCATTCAGACTCAGGTGAGTCTCATAGCCCCTCTTTTACTATTTTACTCAGGGGTGTGATATACTGCTCAAACTTTTAACATGTGAACGCAAGTACCAACTTTTCATATACTACATGAGTTTTTCGAAACTAATCATTTTAAAGTCCTCCGTCAGCATAGTTGTTAATACGTTGTAGCGTGAATATTAGTATATGGTACCATATAGGATTGACCCTCCTCGTCCGGGTTAGCAAGCACTAACCGGGTAAACGGACGTACTAATATTTGGGAAGACGAATGTTGATTAGGCATTCATGGAGGCACCTCGCCCGGAATTCTCTATAGGGGACCCGGCCCTCGAGTTAAGCTCAACTATGTGCTCATGGCTGTATACACGATGATTATCATTTAATTGCTGGATGCAATTCATTATTTAATTGCTGGATGCAATTCATTATTTAAATCTTGCGGTTCATACGATATTACTTGATTTCAAACCTGTGAGCTCACCAGCTTTATAGCTGACCTTTTAGCATATATCGCAGGTACCCAGCAGTAGGATGTTTCTGCTTCAGGATTTAGCTCGAGTCAGCATACAGACGATTGAGATTTTCTTGCATTAGTATATTTTGTATAAGTACTTATGTACTGAAATCTCATTATATTTAACTCGAGCTATGTAAAGCTTTAAATGTTGTAAACATTTCAATTATCAATATATTTTGTTAAAACGACGCATATAGAGTCGTTTGCTATTTATCTTTGTGCTTTGTTATTGATTAGTAACACCCAAATCAAGCTTCCGCAAATCATTAAATTTGGGGGTGTTACACTTAGTACCACAAAGATTATGAATCCATTAAACAACTAACTTAGAACTTGTGTCCGGACTTGTTTAATCAATTTCTACCAATGAAACTTAAGCGTGATAAACGAGGGAAAGCATTTAGGTTTCTTGCATACCGTACTTTAGGTTTCATGGTTTTAGGAAAAAGTATCCATTTAAGTTGGATTTCAAACTTGCCTTTCTCAATACAATTAACAAATCCCTAGGTTTTCGTAAATGATCATTTAGCCTATAGCCTACCTAATCTAATCTAATCTAAACTAAAACAACTAATTAAAATGCTGACGGCTTTTTACAGAAAGTCAAACCCAGACCATGTCGGAAAATACTATGGTAGCTCACATTGTATTTAATCTTTTACCGATGTTTCCGTTGTGAGTTTAATTGCTTCGCGATATTTACATGATAAGTACAATGTGATTGGAAGTGTACAATACTCATGGCAAGTCCACGTAATCACATTGCATTTTATAATGCTTGCATGATGTTACAATTAAAAATATAGTTTTTACACAGATAACTATTGACCGAGTATTGAGGTTCGCGACTCCTCTTTACAAGGTTACAATCACGTTTGTCAATCGAAAGGCGAATGTAAGTTTTAGGTTTAAAATCACAAGATAAGTCCGTTCCCAAAGTTTCCAATTTTATAACGTCGATCCATAATACAACTACCTTCGGTCGTTACCGGCTTCCATATATTTGTACTATGCTCAAAAGCATTTCCAATACTATACCGCGTAAACGGTCGAATAGGGGCCGTCATATTATTTCACGACGTATTTAAAGTCATCCCACAATTATATATGCTAACTACATCACAACAAATACAATAGTAATCTACTCGCTAATCATGGTACAAACTAATTCTAGCATAATTAAAGCATACATATTTAATTAAGATAGAATAAGATAGAAAGAACCCGGATTAAAGTGCGAGAAGGAATAGACTTGAATTAATAAGCGTAACTCCAAGCGTACACCAAAGATTACAAAACGTTCCTTGCTTTCTTTCTACTCTAAACAAAGTGCTAAACTAATCTAATGCTAAATTTAAAGTAAGAAAGTAGAGTGAGAAAGTAAGAAAGTAATATGACTAGTGCATATATCGGACATCTTGAAATGAAGCCTTACGCCTCCTATTTATAGGAGAGGTTTGGCTCACATTAGCATCAAGGGGTGCACATTAGCGCAATGTGGGTAAAAAGGTGCACCAGGTACTGTACAACGCTGAAAGGTGGTGCACCGGGTACTGTACAACGCGGAAAGTATGCGCACCAGGTACGTGAATTAGCCAAAAAAGGAAAGCGATATGGGGGGGAGCAGGCCGGCGCCGCCCCACCTTTGGCCAGCGGCGGCTGGGTGGTGGCCGGCGGCGGCTGGCAGCCACCCGCCCCGTTTCGCCGTCTTTTGCTTCGTTTCTTGATTCGTGCGTGTTTTATTCGTTATGCGTCCGTTTGAGTCGATTCTTTTTGCATTGGATTCGTAATTCAAAAATGAAGATTTTGACATAAGATAGCCCCTGAGATGAGGTCCCTAACTTCAGATATCGTGTACGAATCATTTGGATCTTCTGGCGGGCGTAGAATCTTCATTCTTTATCCGTTTTAGTTGATTCTTCTTCTGTTGGATTCGTATTTTGAAAACGAACATCTTGGATAGAATGGATGTTGGTGAAGGGTACTTTAGTCTTGAAATCTCGTTTTGATGCCTTGAATCTTCAAACGTGTGTGGAATCTTCGTTTTTCATCCGTTTTGCTTGATTTTTATCGTGCAATCTTGTTTTGACCACCTTGGCATAATATCATTGATTTGAACCATATTTGAGTTCAAAATGCCAAGAATCGTTCCAGAATGAGAGAGATATCGGTAGTAAAAACGTGACTTTTTACGCGATATCAAGTATCCCACACTTAGAACTTTGCTTGTCCTCAAGCAAACTCGTGTTTCAACATGGTTAAAGATAAGCAGATAATGAAATATTTTAAGACGGAACTCTTTACTAAAGGGGGTTTTGGAAAAATAAAGATATTTGATCTTTAAAAAAGCAAGGTTGTAATCTTTAGGAGCATGCTTTTGATCTTTGATCTTTGATACATGACTAGGCAATCCTCTCAAGGTGGTTACTCCAATCACTCAAAGTGTTTAGGGTTTCCTATTCTAGTATTTATCAATCATTCAGAACTCCAGTCATGCATCGTTTATCGTCATAGGCTTGATCGAGAATCAAATCATTACCTTTTGGGTGAGCGTGAAGTCGATCTAGCCACAATCATTCTAGGGGAGTGATGTAGGGTTTTGGAGTGAGGTGTTGGTAATGTGAGAGGGGGTTTTGTTGGGTTTTCTTTTTTTTTTTTTTTTTTTTTTTTGTTGTGAAGTTGGAAAGCTGAAGTTTTTGACTTTTTAGGACGATTGACGCCTTTTTTCTTTTGGTTCTTGGAAGGAGTCTTTTCTCCATTTGACTTTCTTTTCTTCGAGTTTTCTTGGGTAATTTTGACTTCGTATCCTTGTAGCTTTTCTTCTTTCATCTTTGAAAATCTTTATGAAGTTTGAGGGATGCTTTTGAGTAGGTACGGGATGACGTGTTTATTTTGGGGTGTATAGAAGGGTTCAAGAATGATGTGATTCGATCTCCTTTTTACTCACTAGTTTGGCTTCGAAATGCATTGCAGGAGCAAGTTCTGATTCTAAACGCCTACCTCGGCACACTCAAGAATCGAAAAAAGTGAAGCATTAAAAGTGAATGCTTTTCATATGGCTCAAGATACCTCACGAATCGAAAGTTGGTTTGTTGTGTGCTTAGTCATGCGATGCTCTTTATGGGATTTTCAAACCGGTTTTTCAAAGGAATTTATATTTTATTCGTCCTTATTCCCCAAAGCAATTCGTTCTTCGTCTAAAATTTTTCATTTTCAGCTTAATTTTGAAAAATTTTGTTTACTTTTTGGAGAAAGGCGGTCTTAAAGAGCAACGATTCTAGAATCAAGAATATACCATCATCCATTCTACAGTAGTGCAACTACTGCTATCCCACACTTACAGGAACATCGTCCTCGATGTTATTCTAAGCTCTGACTGGGGTAAAATCTCACACTTAGAATTTGAAACATCTAAGAAGCATTCTTTAGCGGTGTGTATTGGGCTTGAATCCCACACTTAGTGATAAGCATAGTGGATATGGCATATTAAAAACGAATGAAAGAGAACGATATAGAAGTACTCCCCGGTAGTTGCAGTATTCCTTTGGATGCATCTGCCGGACTTTGTCTTCTTTGGTGCATTCTTGGTCAAGTCTTCTTGTGATTGGTCTCGTGAGTGTGAACACGTCGGATATACTGTAAGTCCCCTAGTTTTAGGATCGATAACTTCGTTATCTGTAGTATTAAGGTGCGGAATCCCTCAATACGGTGTTATCTTACTAACAACGAATATGTTCGTATTGCGTTTAATAAAGCTTAACTTTAAACAATGAATCGTCAAAGCCTAGCCGTAGGTTATGTTTTCTCTGGTTTGCTGGAATCGCAGATCAGAAAGTATGCCAAAAGTTCTTTCGGTGTTAACGATTTTCTAAAAGAAAATCGTTTAAATAGTTCTGTCCGGCTCGGCTCGCATGGGCCTGCGAGTTCGGTCCAACTCGCAGCCCAAGCCCAACACAGAGCTCGGCTCGTCAGATTGATACCTCGCGAGTTCAGATCTCACCTCACAGCTCGACTCGCTGTGACCTGAGATCTCGACTCGCCTCGCATCAAACGTCTATTTATTTATTTCGTATTTAACATTCGTCTAACTTAGCACAATAATATGTTTAACGAATATTACTAACAAAACAAATATTTATTTACAAATCTAAACCAATATACAAACGTAATAATAATTACACCAGTCCTATTTCAAGCTAGATCTGTTGTCACAATCTATGTCCCAACAGACTCCCCCTTGACAATAGCTCTAGCGTCTTTATCTTCACGCTTGTCTTTGGTCTTCATTTGTAAATCTTACTGCCTGCGTAAATCTTCATCTTGATACAAGTTTTAACCATCAACTGATAATCTCTTGCTAAATCAGCCCATTCAATAGTCGTCAAAATCCTGTTCTCGTTTAACTTTAACAGATCTTTTCTCGACATATTCATCAGGTGTCGATGATCATAAACTCTAAAGATTTCTCTTTCACCACCTTCAACCTCATCATCAGCTTCAACCATAACAGCTTCTCCAGTTCCTGAATCCACGTGCCAACTCTTCATATTTCCCAAAATATCCTGTGGCATTGTCTTCAGTGGAATCTGCTGTATGCATCTAACAGCTGGATAAACTTTCTTCCTTCTTCTTCTTCATGTTCTTTGACTTCTCTCTTGTAATTTCTCAGTCTTTCCCTTTCTTGGCTTAATCTGAACAAACTTATTCGTACCAACCTCATGTCTAATGATTCTTTCAACACGATTAGCATAATCATCACGACTTGGGTTGTTAATCTCTAATCTAGCCAAATCACGTATTTCATAACGTGGTAGAGAACTAAAAACTGCAAGCTTTCTTTCAAAATATTGAACTCCGTCAAACCTTTTGATTGCAAAAAGCTTTAGTTCTGAGTCAAAGTACCAACCAATAATCCCTTTACGTGGTACACGCTTTTTCGTAACATCAACTTCAGAAATTCCAATCTTCTTCTTCTTCTTTGGAAGTTTCCTAAGTACAACAGCAGGATTCTTGGTTTGAACAAGAACTTCTTCTTCTTCATCAGAGGTTGAATCATCAATATCTTCATCTATATCGACAATTGTTGGACCTTGTTCATTTTCAATAACAACTTCTGTCCTAGATGGGCTCACATGGTGTTCATCAATATTTGCATCTAGATCTACTCCCATGTCTTGCACATTCTCAGTTACATCAGTCCAATCTGTAGGTGGTTGGAATTCTCCATCCTCAAGATCATAATCAATATCTTCATCTATCTCATCAAAAATATCATCTTCCGAATCAGATAGATTAAGCATTTCCATTCCTAGAGAAAAACATAAATACAAATATATTAATAATTCAAATTCTTCATTGATTTCCCTGAACCAATCTAAGAATTTCTTTATTAATTCTTTTGTTTTAACCTAACATATAAACGCAATTTACATATAACTTATAAAATCTTTTATTGATTACCCTGAATCAATCCAAAATTTCTTAAGTCTATTTAACAAATATTAATTAATTTTAAATTCTAATGCATTGTGAATAATCACCAAACATTTAAATTTACTATTAATTAACTTATATAATTTCCAAGTGTTAATTGATCTAATTCATTATCAATTTAACCTTTAAATTATATATCATTTGTCTAGTTAATACGAATACATTTTTTAACTTGTTAATTACTTATATACCTTACGGTCTTAAGTCCATAATCAAATCTAAAATGCATATGTTATCATAAAATTTTGACCGCCGAAATTAATCGGAACACGCCACTCGACTACTCAATGAGTCAGAAGTCTTTCGATCACTATTTTATCTTAACATAATTATATAAACTTAAATTACCCAACATATTTTACTTAAAATAATAATAACCCTAAGCCAAATATATTTACACAATAATTAAGTTTACATTTGTTCACTACAAACTATTACAAATATTACAGTACTATGATAATACTAAGCTATCTTACCAGCTTCAGTATCACCCGGTACAGTCTTATCTGCACTTGTATCCACTCCAGAACCACTAGCACCAGCACCAGACTCCCCCTGAATAGTAGCTTGCTCACCAGTCTTTGAAGGACCAGTCTGCTCACCACTCGGTGCATTGGGATCATCGTCCTTGTCTTGATCTCTCTTCCTCTTCAACTCATTTTCCTTGCAAGACTCCAGATATACCAATATCTCCCCCTGAGTAGACTGTCCTGAATGCGATCTCAAGACCAGACTCTCTAAAGAAGATAACTTCAGTCTCTGTACGTTGAAGTCCGCAAGCAAAGTCTCATGAGTCTTCATCAACAGATTGTACGATTCACTCTGCTTGAGAATCTGCTGAGAAAGAAGAAGATTGCTCGACACCAGCTCTGGAATCTGAGAAGTAAGCTTCTCTAAATCCTTTACCCTAGACTCTAAGGATGTAATCCTTTCAGCATCAGTCGTTGGAGTAACAGGTATCGTTCTTGGTCCAGGCGGTGTGAGAGACTCAATATGCCAGTCTCTGGTAAGCGGTGTATGAGGTTGAGACAAAGCTTGCGTAAGCAAACTTGTCGCAAATCTAGCTGTCTTGTTCGTCGGAAAATTAGCTCCACGAACTAGATCAGCAACCTCATGCTGTAAAGTTAAACACAATTAAAATCAGTTATTGTTACAGATTACTCTGTCTCAAACTCTAATTAATTGCATGACACTCATAGTTATAGAACTTATATCTCATACCTGAAGCGGTAAAGACATCGATTCAGTAACCACCGGTGCATCCATCTCCACCTGTGGTGTATCCTGAGCAACTGTATACAGAATTAACTGTCTCAGTTCAACTCCTGATAGACAACAAGTTAAGATTATTTAACTTTAATTATCAATACTAACCTTCTCGAATAGTAAGCGTTCTCGGACGCTTCATCAAAGGAATCTCAACTTCCTCAGTACCTTCCTCCATAACACTCTTACCTTTTCTCTTCCTTTCAGAAGCAGATGGAGGAGGAGAAGGTGTATTGTCAGAATCTTCATCTGAAGCCGTCTCACCATCACGACCTCTAGATGATCTAACAAGATCCTAAAGTATAAATATATTAAACATTTATGATTAGCGTAAGCTCTATCATACAAGTTCTATATATTTAAGATTAATCAGATATAATACCTCAGTCGGTACTTCAACTGATCTATCAAGCTGTATCTGCTCATCCTCAAGTAATATAACTTCGGGATTTGCAGCCTCAGCTTCAGCATCCTGTTCATGTAATGATATTTATATTTTAAAATCAGAAATAATATCCAATTTACTAAATATCTAATATCAGAATCATTATATAATAATATTATGCATCTATGATTAATAAAACAATCTATCAACTAAGCATCTATATTATTACATAAATAAAAGAATACCTCAGGTGGTGCTAAATAACTCTCAATGTCTTGAAGCAAAGGATTTGTCGCATCATCATTCTGCTCCAAAACCTCTTGCACAACCTGTGCAGCAACATCTGGATTCACTTGCTGATCCACCTGACCAGCCTGAATAAGAACATTCTCAAGGAGCCCTTGTGGATCTTCAGGTTGAGCTTCCTCAGCTACAGGTTCAGGTACAACATCAGCCTCAGCAGGAGCAACAGCAGCAGCAGGAGCTACGTCTAACCACCCATGATTTGGCGGCGTCACGTAGTTTGGGTCGACAATATACCCAAAAAGATCTCGCTCCTCAGGCTTCACAAGCCCTTCTTTCCTCACAGTCTGCATAAACATAGCATTATACCCTCTGAGCCCAATAGTATCTACACGCAAGTGTGGCTCAGGAATAGCAAGCTCTGGTAGACGAGCTCTAATAATCAGCATACAAAAACGCGGGTAAACCATAAATAGTGATCGAACAGATCCCGATATCTGTCTCACAATCTCTCCAAAAATGTAATCACAGAAACTGTATGGTTTATTGTAAACCAGGGACAGTGCAGCCGATAGAATAGCAGGGCTTAACTCATCAAAACCACCCTTCTTTGGTGCAAAAACGGTATTCATCACGTGCCATAGAAACCTCCACTGACCAATAACAAGAGGCTTCTGGAATTGACGTCCGCGTCTATCTCCCGTATAACCCATACGTCCGATAGCTCCCTCTATGAAATCCATTGGATACTCAACATCCCCATTCTCTTGTTCCTCTGTACCAAGCTGCAAAATCTCACGGAGATTTCCAGCACTAAACACAACAGGTTGGCCACCAACCGTTGCTCGAATCTCTGGTGGATTGACCGATTCGTCATGCTCTATACCCGTCCAGAAATCAGTCAGAATCGCCTGAGAAATAGGAGGATTTGCTGTAACAGCATACCGTATACGTGAACGTGCCAAAAATGAAAGCACCTGAGCTACTTTGCTAGCTCCCTTTGCACGTACATCCAGATCAACAAGGATGTTGTGACCTTTGTCAAATTGTCGAGCCATATCTGTAAAAACACAAATGACAACAACAATTCAAAGCAAATTAACTACTATGTATTATGAAAATGTATTCATCAAACATCTTAGTTGTATATATAACTTATAACTAATAAGTCGTAAGTCCAATATGTAAATTCCATTAATTACTTGTAATTTCAAAAATCTCAAGTCGTTAACGTTATATAAATCAATATATATTATATACCGCTAATATAAAATTAGGACACGCTACACGATTACGTTTTGAATCGGTAGACTTTCGATATATATATATACATTATAATAGGAATCCAAAAATATACTAGTTATTACTTAAAAAGTCGTAACTCTTATAAAAACCCCTTTTTAAAAGAAAAAAAAATTATAAGTTCTGGATTCGCATAAGACACCTAAGCGAATCGAGTTCAACTCGTTTTGCTTATCAACTCGCTTCGCTTATCAACTCGCGATTGGATCTGCAGCCAAGTGTACTCGCTAATCATGTCGATCCTCATATCAACTCGCTGGTCGATCCGCTAATCAACTCGATCCGCTAGTCAGCTCGCTGCGAGTTGAATCGAAGTTTCAACTCGTTCGATGAACAGCCGTCGCAAGTTTAAACTTAAAATCGATGATTTTGTTAGTTTTAACACGATCAAACGATACATTCACGTTTATTACGGTTCGTTTAACATTAATCCTAAGGATTCGTGTTCTAACAATCCATTAATCGTCGTGAATCAATCAAACATTAAACCAAAACCCTAGTTTATAAAAAACTTCGATTTCGAGTTATTTAATTGGTGAAATTTGTTGATTTATACCTCAAACGATGCGCAATCTAAAGATGAATAATTTTTACGGATCAAAAACTCGTTCTCCGTACTTGAAAAATCGAAATCAAACGAAAATCAGTTTTCGTCTCGTTTTCTCCAAGAAGTGGATTCGCCAAGTTTGTGGATCCGGTGATCTGTTGACTCGTTTGACCTTCTGTTTTATACCCTTTATCCGATTCGCGAGATTTCAAGTGGATCCGCGAGTTGACTAAGTCGACTCGCAGGAATGAATAAAAACGCGAATTAAATACTTAGTATAAATTAAAACTCCATCATTTGTACAAGTCTAAAATAAAATTATTTTTCACTTGTATTTGGTACGTTTGTTCAACTCAAAAATATTCAGTATAATTTAATTCCGAAGGGTAAAACCTAATAAACACAAAAATTAAATTAAACATAAACTAAAATAAGATAAAAACACAATTATATAAACATTGGTATTATAACACCCCTCGTTTCATTATAAACAATCAATATAATAATAGCGACACGGAAGCGTATTTTTAAAACATACTATCAATGTACTCAAAATGTCAATAAACTTTTTCAATTCAAAGTACAAGACATTTCAACACACTGGGTGTTATTAAAAACATTTCTATAATTATCAAAATAACATCAGAGTAGCAGCCTGTCAAACATTCCATCCAGTCAAACACTTCCTGCCCTGCCCAATATGTCCCATCTATTTTAACCTGCAGGAAGAACTGTGGTGGGGTTAGCATAAAGCTAAGTGAATGAAACTATAAGCAACAGTCTAACCTAGCATAACAATCTGTTTACATCAAATAACAATAAACAGAAAATCAATCAATCACTTGACATCCAATCAGTGTCATACACACAACCTCATGAGGATCGGTGGTCCCTGAGACACCCTAATACCGGTTTGGTACTCAAGGAACTCTTATCAATCATCTGCATTGGCCCATACAGAACTACCGATAACTTATTGTCAATCACACACGACCTAGATCTCCAAACCAACATTTCAAGTTTCAAGATCTCCTGTCGTCTACAATGACAACCAAGTCCAACTGTCAAGTCAAGTTGACCTCAGAATCTTACATACTAGCTCAAACAGCCAAGTAAGCAACTAGTCAAACTATCATGGCAAGATATCTCAACAGATGCATCATATCAAAGTAATACTATAAATTACTTGTTGTAAATCAAATCATTACAACTAAATCACACTGAGGTTACAGATCCACTCACCGATTACCTCAGACCTCCACTCAGTAGTCTAATATCACTGAGCCTTCTCCACATCTGAGAATCAACCAATCAAATATAAGTTAGTAATCAAATCATAAATACTGAACTTATATCAATCTTTAACATTAGGAACTTAACATAATCTACATCAAGATTACTAGTTCCTAACTATCCACTAATGATTTATAATATAATCATTATCATCTATTAACATATATTCAATATTAATCACATTACTGTTAACAATCAAACAAGAATTGCTATAACAGTGAACCAAGCCGCCGTCTTCACCCTTGAAGCCGCCGGCTTCTAACCATCACCCGCCGGCTTCACTTCATCAACCGCCGGGTAAATTACTAAAAGTGGTAACAGAAGCAAACCACGTTTTAAAGCATATACCAACCGCCGGGCATTGTTTATACCCGCCGGGTCCCTACACCACAACACAAGCCGCCGGCTAGGCTCAGAAGCCGCCGGCTTCTATTGACTCGGGACAAGCCGCCGGCTTCGGCATGAAGCCGCCGGCTTCAGGCTTCGTCCCAGCACAGTTTCGAGCTGTAAAACCCTAACCCACGGGTTTATAATCCAAAACCTCAAAAACAAGGTTTCTAACCGTTTAAAACCACAATTATTATCACATAATCAATATGTAACACTTATAACATGATTTCTAACATCCAAATCTCTCAAATCATCAATTTACCCAAATTCAATCAAAAATCAAATTCTTAAATACTCAAGAATACTTACTGATTGAAGAATCTAACGATGGTAATCTGATGATTAGGAAGCTTCACAAGAATCACAACTTCCTGATTTGATTTCTGGATTGATTTGGAGGTTTTCAGAGAGTTTCTGTGAGTTTTTGGAATGAAAATGAATAACTTCCTAAAAAGGAAAGTTATATAAATAGAAACTTAAGTCGGTTCCTCAACCGACCTTCTATTATACGGGTATAATTTAATACCCCATCTCAATCTATTACCTGGAACCCGAAAACCATTTACGAGTCCAAACATTTTATTGCACCGTTAACTATATTAATTTACAACAATTAATAATTTACTTATCACATTGGAATATTCGACTCCTATTCCAATTATTTCAACTATTTCAAACAATATTATTTCCAAACACATTTAAATACATATTTAAATCAAGAAATAATATATAAACAACTAGGTCCATTTCGAGGATGTTACAACTCTCCCCCCCTTAAAGAGATTTCGTCCCCGAAATCTAACCTCAATCAATCTAACTATTGTGATATAATCACATATATCTTAATATACATTTGTCCTCAATAGCAACTTACAACTATACTTAGACTGTTTGAATTCTTTCCACATGCACATATCCAAATGTACATGCTTCTATCTTTTTCTACTTACACATACAGTGCGTCTAATCAATATCATCAATCAGATATATATTATAGACAACCACTTACTTCAACAAGTGAAACCTACAATCACTTAATAGGTCTATGCAACCAGAAATTAGCAACATGCTAAAATCTTTAACCTATTATCACTGTTCATCACTGGTAACAATAAAACAACAGTAACAATATCACAACAACAGTGTTTATTAAACCACAATGTACCTAGCAACACTGAAATATAATTCAGCTCACGACCAACAATCAGTCTAATATACAGATCACAATATTAAATCTCTACCATCAAAGATTTGAAATTCAAATCTAGGTTAACTTTTCATCCAAAAGTTTCATACCTACTCTTGTGAATAACCTACCATATTCACATATCACTTTAATCATATGAAATCCTTTACTTAAAGTAATCCAGATTCATATCACTTTAATAAGCACAGCAGAGGTCACACTCAGTAGGTAAAACTACAATCAACAAGTACTTTGCTCAATCAACAATAGTACCACAATCAAATATTACCTACATTCAACCAACCTCTACATTGACTTATTTCTGCTTGTAACTCCTTTCATTACAATCTATCAATTGTCAACAACAACAATTTACACAACCAATAATCACAACACTAATGATTATACACTACAGTATACCCATCAATACTTACTATGTATCTCCAAAGTCTAACTAACCATCAAGTTAAAACTTATTTATTACTTAAACTGGTAAGACATCAATAATATTTTCTTAGCAACCAGTTAATTTAATTCAACCTTACAATCTTAAACTACTAATCACAAGCAATTAGAAGTTATACAACTTTAATTACATAATCACTTAGTACCAAATTCCATCAATCTAGCAACTAAGTCAATCCTAATCAACATTATGATACCACAATTCAAGTATCACAATATCACAATGTGCTACTTTACAACACATTTCAACAAAATCTACATCAAGTTAATCACAATTAACTGACCTCCACATATCTTATGGCATATTTTAATTCATTCTATTAAAACTTATCATGCCATTTATTATCATGTATACCACACATACATACCTACACTATTTTAGATATTCTCTAAAATGGACACATACACAACAATTCCATTTCATTCTATATACTAGGCCATTCAGACTGTTAAAGTCTTTATCAAGCCTTCTCAATACTACTATTCATCACATATCCATACCATAGGACATGGAACAATCAATAACTCTATGTTTCACTTATGTACTTATCAACTAGTATATAACTTAAACATTTCATTCTAAACTTTCAAGAAAAGTTTGGTGAATACAATCATCACCTATCAATTTCAAGGTTTCCCTTACTTCCTAACATATACAATTTCTTAAAATATGAACAATCATTCAATTCATATTTCCTCAATTTATCAAACAAAGATCAACTAAATCTTTAACACCATCCAGCTCCAGATATACTTTCATATCATACCTTAGTTGGATCTAATCTCAATTTACCACTTCATCACTTACTTTATTTGCATACAATCAACAAATAACTAAAGAATTCATTCAATTCTTTCAATATCTAAGTAACTCACCATGAGGTACCAATCAACTTATGCAACTAATAATAATAACCTTCAATTATTCATCATCTCACAGTCTTACCCAATCAAAGTTATCATCACAAGCCTCATACACTGGTAAGACTTTCTTATCACAATCCTAATCAATGTGATTTAACTTACATCATTCAAAAATTTATAACTATCATATCATTTAATGACTTCATATCTGTATAATTCCTTAACATGTATTCAGTTTAAATATCTAACATCGCCCAACTGAATACTCAATCATACTTAGCACTATTTCAATTACTTAATACTATCCTTAAGTAATTAAATCAAGTTTCACAAACTTAAACAATTCATCTATTTCTTTTGGATCTTACATGACCCGTTTCCACATAATGTGACAAATCTAAAAATTCAATCACATTCCATACAGTCATAACATTTCAATCAATGTTAAACTATTTCAACACAAATAGTTGACTATTTGTCAACTTTGATTTCAATCAATCAATCAATAAAATTCTCTAATTGCTTTTCTCTAGTTTGACCCAAACTCAAATCAATCACAAGCAATTAATTTTATACACCATTTTCTATTCATGGTTTGACTTTCAAAGTTAACATACTATCAAGTTAACTCACAACAAACCATTTCATCTTATATGTTCACTTTCAAACATATATTTCAAATTATTACTTTCAATAATCTTATCAATCCTTCACAAGGACAAGGTCAACCTACATCAATCTTGGCTCCATACAAGCCATTTCATATAATATGTTTACTATCGAACATAAACTTCAAATTATTACATTCAATAATTACTAGTAGTTTCTCAAGCAAAACAATATCAACCTATCTCAACTTTGGCTTCATACAAGCCAAATACAAAATAGTGACTCACTCAAACACTATCAAATTCACCTATGGTCAATTTAACACAATCAGTTACAATTATATTTTCAACAAAATCATATTAGTCATCTATGTTTATCATTAAAACATCTATCAATGACAATTATCATTTACACTGGCATCTTTACAGTCCAAATATCATAGCTCTATCAACTGATTGTTTTCTTATCAAAACAATTATTAAACAACTTAACATACTATCATGCTCCATTTATTCAAAATCACATTACATTTCTTTTATACCAAGTAGCCTCAACAAGTTCATGTGACACAACATAATATAACAACGGTGATCAGGCGTTGCAAGATTATGTTCTTCACAATCCATTCTCAGGCTACTCTACATTATAATTATCAATGTGATCTACTCTTATCTCATATATATTAAATACTTTATGATTTCAAATCAATCAACATCTATTTAATAGTTTCTAACAGCTGATACATACTCAAAATCAGCTTACTACTTTACATATTCAACCTTACATATGCAAGTCATCTCACATACACACAATGTTCTAATTTTCAGCAACTGAATTACTCAGTATATCACTTATCTGAAACCTCAAACATATGATAACTTATCATCATAGTTTCAACACTTAACATTAATCAATGTCCCTATTTTCCTCAAAATTCAGGACACATCTTAATCAACTATCATCACTTTGACATATGCTATCATATCAAGCATCACTGTCACAACAAGTCTACTTAATCATGTTACTATCAAACATTTCATTTATTAATTTCACAATTGACCAGAAAGATCTATCACTTCCCAATCAATTTCACATTATTACACTCTACATTTCTCTTAAACCTATCAGTCATGGTTTATATCAAGTGTTTAACTATAGTCAACACATATCATATAGTCACATAAACACATATTTTCTCAAATAGCAGTCATTATCAATTCAATGACACGACCTTCCTTAGCAAGGATTTAGATCACACCTTGTGATTAATCCATTAACATAATACTATCAATTATCTCGTCTCACCAATAAAGACACTCCTTAGGTTCTAACATCAATCTTGCTAAAACCTTAATCAACTCTCTGTCTACTTAAACATATTTCTGCATTTACAATTCAATCAGAAATAATCACAACAATGAACAACAATGAGCAACAATGAGCATCTCATTCAATACCTCTATCCTCATGTCAACCTATAGCAATCAATAGTTGACTCAACACTGGGGAATCATATCAGTCTGACTCAATTAGCTTCATAACAAGGCTTACTCAACATAACAGAGTAAACAATTCAAGTTAATTTAAATTAACACAGGCTTATCGAAGATTACCTGACAATCTTAAGCCCACAAGCGTTGAGGAAACATGAAATATACTAATCAGATACTCATGTTCCTCCGTCTCTGCAATCAAACAACACTTCACAACTTGTTAAAGGTTATTACATATTCAACTAACTACTTTCTCACACATTCACTAATCAACTAAACCCACACCTTCTGGAATGTTTGACTCAACTCAATCAAAGTTTAGGATTGAACATTCTATCAAGTTCAATTCACCCAAACTATTGCTCTGATACCAACTTATAACACCCCTCGTTTCATTATAAACAATCAATATAATAATAGCGACACGGAAGCGTATTTTTAAAACATACTATCAATGTACTCAAAATGTCAATAAACTTTTTCAATTCAAAGTACAAGACATTTCAACACACTGGGTGTTATTAAAAACAATTCTATAATTATCAAAATAACATCAGAGTAGCAGCCTGTCAAACATTCCATCCAGTCAAACACTTCCTGCCCTGCCCAATATGTCCCATCTATTTTAACCTGCAGGAAGAACTGTGGTGGGGTTAGCATAAAGCTAAGTGAATGAAACTATAAGCAACAGTCTAACCTAGCATAACAATCTGTTTACATCAAATAACAATAAACAGAAAATCAATCAATCACTTGACATCCAATCAGTGTCATACACACAACCTCATGAGGATCGGTGGTCCCTGAGACACCCTAATACCGGTTTGGTACTCAAGGAACTCTTATCAATCATCTGCATTGGCCCATACAGAACTACCGATAACTTATTGTCAATCACACACGACCTAGATCTCCAAACCAACATTTCAAGTTTCAAGATCTCCTGTCGTCTACAATGACAACCAAGTCCAACTGTCAAGTCAAGTTGACCTCAGAATCTTACATACTAGCTCAAACAGCCAAGTAAGCAACTAGTCAAACTATCATGGCAAGATATCTCAACAGATGCATCATATCAAAGTAATACTATAAATTACTTGTTGTAAATCAAATCATTACAACTAAATCACACTGAGGTTACAGATCCACTCACCGATTACCTCAGACCTCCACTCAGTAGTCTAATATCACTGAGCCTTCTCCACATCTGAGAATCAACCAATCAAATATAAGTTAGTAATCAAATCATAAATACTGAACTTATATCAATCTTTAACATTAGGAACTTAACATAATCTACATCAAGATTACTAGTTCCTAACTATCCACTAATGATTTATAATATAATCATTATCATCTATTAACATATATTCAATATTAATCACATTACTGTTAACAATCAAACAAGAATTGCTATAACAGTGAACCAAGCCGCCGTCTTCACCCTTGAAGCCGCCGGCTTCTAACCATCACCCGCCGGCTTCACTTCATCAACCGCCGGGTAAATTACTAAAAGTGGTAACAGAAGCAAACCACGTTTTAAAGCATATACCAACCGCCGGGCATTGTTTATACCCGCCGGGTCCCTACACCACAACACAAGCCGCCGGCTAGGCTCAGAAGCCGCCGGCTTCTATTGACTCGGGACAAGCCGCCGGCTTCGGCATGAAGCCGCCGGCTTCAGGCTTCGTCCCAGCACAGTTTCGAGCTGTAAAACCCTAACCCACGGGTTTATAATCCAAAACCTCAAAAACAAGGTTTCTAACCGTTTAAAACCACAATTATTATCACATAATCAATATGTAACACTTATAACATGATTTCTAACATCCAAATCTCTCAAATCATCAATTTACCCAAATTCAATCAAAAATCAAATTCTTAAATACTCAAGAATACTTACTGATTGAAGAATCTAACGATGGTAATCTGATGATTAGGAAGCTTCACAAGAATCACAACTTCCTGATTTGATTTCTGGATTGATTTGGAGGTTTTCAGAGAGTTTCTGTGAGTTTTTGGAATGAAAATGAATAACTTCCTAAAAAGGAAAGTTATATAAATAGAAACTTAAGTCGGTTCCTCAACCGACCTTCTATTATACGGGTATAATTTAATACCCCATCTCAATCTATTACCTGGAACCCGAAAACCATTTACGAGTCCAAACATTTTATTGCACCGTTAACTATATTAATTTACAACAATTAATAATTTACTTATCACATTGGAATATTCGACTCCTATTCCAATTATTTCAACTATTTCAAACAATATTATTTCCAAACACATTTAAATACATATTTAAATCAAGAAATAATATATAAACAACTAGGTCCATTTCGAGGATGTTACAGGTATCAAGTACCATTTTATTAATCACTTGAGCAAAACAAAGTACATAAACAAAATGAATAAGAATTTATCTGCTTAGGGATCATATTAGAAAGAATAAGCAATTAATTATATATTAAAAAGTTTAAGCAGATTGGTAGTATACATACCTCATGAAATTCAAATAAATTACTATAAAATTACAACTAAATTTATCATTTATACATTTATATTTATAAAACTATATCTTAGGTACCTTTATCCACATAGCATAATTAATAAATGCATTACTCACATAAAGTGAATATTTTAATTATAGATAGTTCAAGACGATTACCGGTATTATGATCCACATAAACAAATTTGACTCAATTTTCTAAGCAAACTCTTTATTGTTAGTATGAGTATTATCAAGTGCTTCCTATTATATGACATACTGAAGAATTCAAGTAAAACACATAACACTGCATCATTAAACTTCAAGGTAGCGGTTACTAAATGATGTATATTTTCAAAACATATAACATACACTTGAATTTTTTAAGGTTAGACAAATATCAAACATACTTTGAATATGCTATGTTATCTAAGTCTGTACGTAGTACAACAAAAGATCCCTTCTAGCATAATTCAAAATATATTTGAGAATATTAAGTTAATTAAAGGTTTCAGTTCTGTACTTAGTACAACAAAGTTACCAGTAATTAAGTTAACACCCATATTGCTACTATTTGTCAAATCAAATTAATATGCATGATAACAGTGTAAGGCAATACCATCATTCAACAATTAAGACTTGATGTCATACATCATAGAATAGTAACACAAGATAATAAACAAGTAGTTAATTTACTTCTTAAGGCTTAGAAAATTTCATATAATTTGCCTACCAGTACATCATATGATGAAGCCATCTAAAGTTTTTACTAAAAATAGACAAATTATAACTTGTGGATACAGGTGTATAATCAAATAAATATAAACACATACCTGATAGAACCGCTGTAGTTCTAAAGCAACTTTATTTGAACCTACTACCATATCATACTTAGGACTTAAGCTTATTATTGTGAAGCTTATTCTCCTAATGTACTATCATTTCCCTTAGTTTTTGCAAATAAAAACTTAAATGAAGGCGATTCCCCTTAGGTAACAAGCAAATAAATGCCATACGCCTTTTTTTTTTTTTTTTTTTTAATGAACACATAAATACTAACTATTACAAAATTACCCTTGGAAGACTAATCACTCTGGATTTCTCATTCCGTTCAGTTGAACCAACGTCTCAAATCTTGCTCTGTCGAACGCCTTTGTGTATAAGTCTGCTAAGTTATCCAATGATGGAACCTTAACTAACTTTATTAATTTCTTCTCAGCACAATCTCTACTAAAATGATGTCGAATATCAATATGCTTAGTTTTACTGTGCCTCACCGGATTATTGGTGATCGACATAGTAGATTCGTTATCAATCATCATAGGAGTATTGGTTATATTTAACCCGTAATCCCGAAGTTGCTGTTGAATCCAAAGTACTTGCGAGCAACAGTTGCCAGCTGCAACATACTCAGCTTCACATGTAGAAATGGCTACCGAGGTTTGCTTCTTGCACTGCCAGGATACTAATCTACCTCCTAGGAATTGACATCCTCCGGTTGTAGATTTCCTATTCTGATTGCATCCTCCATAATCCGAATCAGTATAAGCTACGAGATCTAAGTCTCCATCAATCGGATACCAAAGACCCAGCTTAGGTTTCCCTTTGAGGTAACGAAAGATTCGTTTAACAGCTTGCATGTGTGTCTCTTTCGGATTAGCCTGATATCTTGCGCATAAACAAACAGCAAACATTATGTCAGGCCTAGAGGCTGTAAGATACATTAGTGATCCGATCATGGCTCTATAAAGAGTTGGATCCACATCGCTATCACTCGATGTATCTGGACCTAGTCCATGATTGACTGGAATTGGAGTATTGTAGACCTTACTTTCATCCATCTTAAAGCGTTCTAATAGCTCATATGTATATTTAGATTGATGAATAAAGAATCCATCCTTCTTTTGATCAACTTGTAATCCTAAGAAGAAATTTAACTCTCCCATTGCAGACATTTCAAACCTTTTTCTCATTACTTTCTCAAATTCTTGACACATCTTTTCATCAGATGATCCAAAGATAATGTCATCAACATAAACTTGCACGAGAAGAAAATCTTTCTTTTTCCATTTCACAAACAGTGTACTATCAATCGATCCTCTTGTAAATCCATTCTCAAGTAGATACGTTGATAGTGTTCCATACCATGCCCTAGGTGCTTGATGTAATCCATATAGAGCCTTATTCAATCGATATACTCTATCTGGATACTCAGGATCAGCAAACCCTGGCGGTTGTGAAACATACACCAATTCTTCTACTTTGCCATACAAAAAGGCACTCTTAACATCCAACTGATAAACTTTTATACCAAAATAAGATGCGAATGCTAAGAACACTCTAATTGCTTCTAGCCTAGCAACTGGTGCAAACACTTCATTGTAGTCAATACCTTCTTGTTGATTAAAACCTTGAACCACCAGACGAGCTTTATTGCGAGTAACGATTCCTTTATCATCTCTCTTGCACTTAAATACCCATCTAGTTCCAATTGGATATTCTCCCTTTGGTAGATCAACCAACTCCCATACTTGTAATTTAGAGAACTGGGATAGTTCTTCTTGCATTGCTTCTACCCACGAGCTTTCTTTTAAAGCCATTTGAACATTTTTAGGCTCGACTTGTGAGATAAAGCATGAATATAGACATTGATTAGGAATCCCTGTCTCTTTCATTGCAGTATACAAGCTTTGGTATTCAAAATTCTCAGACGTACTAGTTCTGGATTGATGCCTAGTTTGAACCGGAGTATTAATATCACCGATGATGTTTTCAACGGGATGATTCTTACTCGTTCTAGTTGTAGTAACTGGTTCAACCGGTATATCATCTTCTAAATTAGTACCAATCTCTTCCAATTCAGGTACATCTTCCGTACGTGCTGAAGATATCCTTAAATGTTTCAAAGGAGTAAGTATCTCATCAAACTTTGAAGAAAGATCATCAGGATCTTCTGTTTCTTGAGACTTATCCTCTGAAGGTTGTTGTGACTCACTTGTGGAAGCTTTATCTGAGTCAACATTAGTCTTAATTCCAGACTGCTTAACACTTGATGTTGAAGCGGGACCAATATTCTCATCTTCAGACAATAAATGTTCAGTTATCTCTGAATCACTGACATAGTCACTAATAGGAACTTTAAATGATGCAAAAAGATCAGAATAATCAAATTGCCAATCTAAGCCCTTATGAACATCAGGTGAGTAGCTCGTAACCTCAATATTATAAACTACCTCCAAACGTCCTGTGACTTTATTAAAGACTCTCTTGTTTGGCGAATTGGGCATACAACCTAGGAAAAATCCTTCGTCAGCCTTCTCACCAAATTTTGCTTGATGTCCAGTCTTTAATATGGTGCATGAAACTCCAAAGGGTTCAAACCCTTTTAAGTTAGGTTTCTTATTGTTCAAAAGCTCATAACAAGTCTTGTTATGTCTCTTAACCGTAAGAACTCTATTAAGAACATAACATGCTGTATTCACTGCTTCTGCCCAAAAGATGACCGGAAGCTTTGAATCAGCAAGCAATGTTCTAGCAGCTTCAATCAACGTCCTATTTTTCCTTTCAGCAACACCATTCTGTTGAGGTTCATAAGGTGCACTGAATTGATGTAATATCCCTTTGCTTAAGCAATAGATATTCAACGTTGAATTCTTAAACTCAGTTCCATTGTCACTACGAATACACTTAACTCTCTTTTTATAGACATTCTCTACTAGATCAAAGAACTCAATTAGAATTCCAGGAGTCTCATCCTTTGATCCCAAAAAGAATACCCAAGAAAATCTAGAATAATCATCTGTGACAACCAAACAATACCATTTGCCACCTAGACTTCTTTTGCTTATAGGGCCGAAGAGATCCATATGTAGCAACTCAAATGGCGAGGAGATAGAGTTTTCAGTCTTAGGTCTGTGTGGTTTCTTGTGCTGCTTTCCTTTCATGCAAGGAACACACTTATCCTTAGACTCGAAACGTTTTTGTGGTACACCTAGAACCAAACCATTTTTGGTTATATAATTCATCTTTCTCCAGTTCATATGTGCCATTCTCCTATGCCATAACAATGCGTCTGTTTCCGAAGCCTTGGATAATAAACATGTAGACACCATTGAAGAGTTAGGAACACCCATGTTGATAGCATAGATGTCCTTCTTCCTTGGCGCCCTCATCAATATCCATTCATCAGGAATTTTAAAACCTGGCTTCAGGACTAAGGCCTCCTTTTCATTGAAATAAACTGGATGACCTTTATCACAGACTTGGGAAACACTCACTAGGTTGTGAGTAAGTTCTTCAACATAGTTCACATCCTCAAGAGTCAAAGTTCCATTTGAAACTTTTCCTTTTCCCGAAATTACTCCTCCTTTATCTCCTGCAAAATTTACTTTTTGCTTGAGACTCTCCTTGAAGTCCTTCAGTAGACTTCTTTCTCCAGTCATGTGTCTTGAGCATCCACTGTCTACATACCACCAGCTATCCTTGTTCACAGCATGCTCCTGCACATAACACAAAATACGATCAGTTATCAAGAGGGACCCAAGCCATTACGGTCTTGGTTTGTCCCTTATCATCAACAAACTTAAGCTCTTTAAAATAACCATCCTTCCCATCAGGAGCTTTGGTCATTTTCGAAGTAGCTTGAGTTTGTGGACGATCAGCCTTAAGAGGTGAATTTGAGGAGAACCTCTTAGGCACATAATTATGAGCTCTATTATGATAATTATAATTAAACTCATGTGATCGTGAAGTAGTACCACTCTCATAATGACTATGGCCTCTACTTGTATTTCTAAACCTCGACGGTGTCACATCCCTAGACTTATGGACAGAATTATCACTTTGAGTATATGGCCGTTTAGGTTTAGGAGGGGAGACACTATGCTTACCATCTCTTTTAAGAATGTTAACAGGTTTATTACCTAACTTAGGTTTGGTATCTAACCTATCTACAGTCATACTAGAGTCGGTCTGTGTCTTTTCATCCATCACAAGCTTATGTGGTGTTTCAGGCTTTTTGTTAGGACAACACGAAGCCACGTGTCCCTTTTGATGACACTTGAAACATGACATCTGCTTGCGTGATTTACTCACTTTTGCTTTCTCATCCGGAGTCTTAGGCACTAAAGGTTTAAGCTGTTCCTTATCAACTTTATCATCAGTCTTAGCATCGTTAATCACTCCACCCGATACAAATTGTATTTTGGTGAACTGAGAAGCCTTGCTATTATCTAATGATATGTTCTTAATAACATCTTTCTGTGCCTCTGACTGTTCAGGTTTATCAGCTACTGAAATCTCAGGATTAACTTCAGTCATCTCAGAATCTTCAGGAATAGGAGTGTAATTGGCATTAAAAGGTGGGGATACATCATTGTAACCTAACCCAGTCTTGTCCTTTACACTACGTTGAGCATCTAACATTTTATCCATTTGAGATGTCCTATAGTTCTCAAGTTTACGGTTTTGCTCAATTAACCTTAAGTTAAGGTTCACTATTTCCTGATCCTTACTAGCAATCGTCTCATTTAAGTCTTTAATATTCATATAGAGACCATCTATGACAACAGATTTTTCACTTATGGTATCTCTAAGTTTTGTTCTATCCGACGCATCAGACTTAATTTTATCTTTTAAGACCTTTTTATCATCACTTAATCTACGAATATCCATAATAGCTTGATCAAGTTCAGATCTAACATTCTTATAGGATTCATTATCCATATTTAATTGTGATGACAAATTGCTATTTGATACAGTTAAGACACTATTCTGAGATTGTAAATCAGTAACTAAGTAACAAACATCAGCAAGATTAAGAATATCTAAACATACCTTCTTCTTGTCAGTTTGTAATTCAGCCATACGTGCCACTAATTCATCAGGACTCATATCTGGAGCTGAATCCATATATAGCACGTCATCATCACTTGCCTTCACTTCAGACTCAGGCACCTCTACTCTCTGTTCCATATCAGTGGGCATGTAGGACACTGATCCAGCAGTTGTCTCTTCAATCTCGGCCATCAAAGCTTCCTCAGAATGAGCTTGCCAATCATAAGAGCCATCCAACTGCTTCACCACTAAGGCTTTGGAAGCAAGAGTACTTCCCGAACCTTGTTTTCCTTGTGCTTCTACTTTAGGTCTTTGGCATTCTCTAGCAAAATGACCAATACTCTGATAGTTAAAGCATCTGACCTTGGTTTTATCAAACCCTGATCTATTGCCCAACACCTTTCTACCAGTTCTCTTGAGGAAATTCTTCACCTTTCTAGAAATCAACGCAAGTTGATCTTGAAGCTCCAATTCCTCAAGATAATCAGAATCTATCTGCTCATAATCCTCATCAAACAGAATAGGATCATTGATCTTTCCCTCTATATAGTTTTCATATGATGCCACAAAGGAAGCAAGAACAGACAATTGCTGTTCAGCAGATTTCACACTCATCGGCATCTTCTGATGCTCTTGAGGTGACTTCTCAGAATTCTTTCCCTTTGTCTCATCACCAGAGGAAGAAATAAAGCACAGATCTTCAGAAATCAGTTCTCCATTTTCACTAGTATCACCAACTAACAGTGCAGTGGTCGAACTAGATGACGCAGTCGAAAGACTTGACTTTCCATGATACAACCCAGGGTTCTGAACCTGATCAGAATCACTATCTCTTGACTTCTTGGAGAAATCATAACCTTTCAGCTTGTCAATGACTTGCTCTAAGGTCATAGTAGAATACCTAGTTTCGTTATCCTTAATCATAACGCCATACATTTCCCATTTAGAAGGCAAACCCTCAAGAAACTTGTCGGTTTTAGATACTTCTTCTTCAACAATTTCATGGTATTCTAATTCACTTAGCAGATGGTAGAATCGTGTGACATAGGCATCAAGATCTTCTCCTTTTAAAGCTTTAAACATAGTAAACTGCTTTTTAAGAAGACTCCTCTTGCCAGCTCTCACCTGTGGACTTCCCTCACCTCTTTTCTCTAGAGCTTCCCAGAGCGTTCTAGCAGTATGAAAAGACTTGAGTTGATGAGCAATCTCTTTAGGAAGACACATCTTTATGCATGAATGTGATTTATTCTCATTTCTGTAAGCTTCCTTCTCTTGATCACTCATGTTCGCATAGGTAAGAACCACAGTAGCATTTTGAACAGTTTGAGTAGGTGCGGTGTATCCACTCTTGATACACATCCAGATAGACAGGTCATGGAATCTACAGTAAGATTCGAATCTGTCCTTCCAATTGTAGTAATCCTCGATTCTTAACAACTTAGGTGGAACGTTTGACTTTCCCACCTCGTGGTCCATTTCGATCATTCTACTTAAGTCAGACATCTTAAAAAATGTAAAATTAAACTGTTTCAGCGAATTCAGAAAACTCGACTCGCAAGACTCAGCTCAACTCGCAATCTCAGCTCGACTCGCAGAATTCGTCGATTCGCAATCCTCAGTTCGGATTGCTAAAAGATGTCGATTCGCAAGTGATGTCGATTCGCGAGGGATCTCGGTTCCACTCGCAAGCCTCAGTTCGACTCGCTAGTTCAACTCGGTTCGCAGGCGACGCTGGAACCCTAATCTCGACTCGCGAAACGGCTGTTAAACCCGAAAAAACGAATTTTTAAGGTATTTTTACGACTGAAACTTAAAATTTCGACCGTAAACAAACCCTAAAATGTCCAGAGAATGATTTTGATCGTTAGTATTGCAAGAATGCACGTAAAAACGACCCGAATCAAAAACGCAATAACACTAAAACTTATGAACACACTCGTATTTAGCCCGAAAGCTCTGATACCAGATGTAAGTCCCCTAGTTTTAGGATCGATAACTTCGTTATCTGTAGTATTAAGGTGCGGAATCCCTCAATACGGTGTTATCTTACTAACAACGAATATGTTCGTATTGCGTTTAATAAAGCTTAACTTTAAACAATGAATCGTCAAAGCCTAGCCGTAGGTTATGTTTTCTCTGGTTTGCTGGAATCACAGATCAGAAAGTATGCCAAAAGTTCTTTCGGTGTTAACGATTTTCTAAAAGAAAATCGTTTAAATAGTTCTGTCCGGCTCGGCTCGCATGGGCCTGCGAGTTCGGTCCAACTCGCAGCCCAAGCCCAACACAGAGCTCGGCTCGTCAGATTGATACCTCGCGAGTTCAGATCTCACCTCACAGCTCGACTCGCTGTGACCTGAGATCTCGACTCGCCTCGCATCAAACGTCTATTTATTTATTTCGTATTTAACATTCGTCTAACTTAGCACAATAATATGTTTAACGAATATTACTAACAAAACAAATATTTATTTACAAATCTAAACCAATATACAAATGTAATAATAATTACACCAGTCCTATTTCAAGCTAGATCTGTTGTCACAATCTATGTCCCAACATATACTATTCTTCGGTTGTCGATGCTTCCTTGCAAGCTGGTGCATTCTTTGTATGATCCGAGTGTGAAAGATAGTCGGAGATTTCATCACTTCTTGGAAAGTAAAATTGCATAAATGTAAAAACACGGGTTGCCTCCCGAGAAGCGCTCTTTTAAAGTCGAGAGCTCGACTTAGTCCTTTTCTTCTTCAGATGATGCTTGATGCGTCTGTAGTGGTGGTGTGGTCACTGTGGTTTCTTGGTAGAGAGTATCGTGGTGGAAAGTATTGTAGGAATTGCTCTATCATGTCAGCAATGAGAGTTGGTGGGTTGGTGGATTCCATTCTGAAGCTTTTGAAGTGATCGGTGGCGAGTCGGTCGAGGATTGCCATTCCATAGCAGATGTATCGAACTGCCCTTGTGACTGGTCCGTTAGGGTCAATTCGAGTGCAGGTGTGTGGTTTGAATGATTTCAAGCTGTGGGTGGTTTCTTCCAATCGAGGCGATTAAAGCCATGAATTTGGTTTTCACTTCTTCAAAATCATTAGCCAAAGGGTCTCCTCTGAAAGATCTAGTTGCTTGGCACACCTGTCAGATTAGTTGATGTTGCTCGCGGTTTAAACGAAAATCCGAGTCGGTGAAGATGCTGATTAGCTTGCTGAATATCTCGCGATATCCATTTCGATAGACGTCGAGTTCTACGTCTTCTTCTTGGTACATTCCGCGCAGCGAGTTGTCACATAAGTGGCTAAATTGATTTGTGACATGTGCGGGATGAATCTCGGTACCTTACGAGTTTCCTCTTCATAGGCTGGCTCATTTAGCTCATCAATTATTAGTTCAACGTGGTGCCCAATGGTGGAGTGAATAACGATCCTGCAGTTCTCTGAGGCTGTGAGGTGTTCTCCAGTTTCGATGAGATCTAGGAGAGTTCTAAGATCTCCCACCATTCTGATGTCGGCATAACTTCTAGGGCTCCCGGTGGCTCTTTCTAGATTGGTTCTCATTGATGCAAGAATAGCTTTTTGACTTGATGAGTACGGAAAAGCTGATCCGGCTAAGGCACAATATACCTTTTTGGTATATTTGCCTTTGGTTTCCGTAGAATTCGATTTCTCCCATCGGGTAGTTGGGTCTTTCTCGCTGTCGAGCTTCTCTGGTGAGTTGTTCTTGAAGCAGATCAGAGAATGCTAGAATGTTTCTCCGAAGAGTGCTGGGCTCTGGTTCTCCATAATTGGTGAGGTATGAATCGTAGTCTCGTATGATTGCCCTTATCATGTGTCTCTGGGCGGTGTTGTAGTCATTGGTTGACTCTTTGATGGCCTCTACGATAATTCGGACATCGGTGTATTCGTCAATTAGCTCAATCATGTCTTGATGAGTATCTATGAGGGGGATTTGTAGTGTCTCAGTGTTGGGAGAGTTTGCAGGAGCAGGAGGAATAGAGCGCTCATCAAGAGTGATGTTGACGTAATCGTCATCACATTCAATGTTGTATTCGGAGTCCTTGTCACGTGAATCTGGAAATTGGTGGAATTCTTCGTCTGAGGGTGCGTTGTTGAAGGGTTGAGAACTGTCGATTTCGATGGTTCGGACTTCGGTTGTTATGTCATGGATGTTCTCTTCGGCAAATCTTCCTGGTTGACGTGCCTTATATGCTGAAATTCTCTGCAGAAGTTTAGCATACTGGTCTGGGTGTGGTGATGATCGGAGTCCTTCTTCAAAAGTTTCTATGTCTCGGAGTCGGGTTCTGGTGAAGGGTTTTGATGGATCGAGATAGGAATTAAGGATGTTTCCCATTCTTTTAAGATGAGAGGATCTGAGCTCTTGGCGGATGACTCCGTAATCAACTGATTCTTCTGACGAAGAGCAATCATCGCATTTTTGTATTCTTTTAACTTCGGCCATTTGTGGCGAATCAGTGTGATCTTCATCTTCTTCCATTTCCTCCTCTTCTTCCTCTTCTGGTTCCTCCTCTTCTTCCTCCTCAGGGTCAGATTCAATTTCTTCATCTGCTTCTTCGTATTCTTCCTCTTCTGGGTCGTATTCAGTGTCAGAAATGAGAACTGATGATCGGGTGAATTGTGGTTCCTCCTCTGGTTCTGATTCATCATCGGAACAGATTCTTCCTGTGGATATAGCATAACACTCTTCTTCTTCTGGGGTGCATTCCGGTTGGTCGATCTTGTAAGTGATGCTTTCACCATGCGATCGTAAAACAATCGTGTGGTTATACACATCAATCACTGCTCTAGCTGTGTTTATGAATGGTCTTCCAAGGATAATTGGGATGTTTATGTCCTCGTGGATATCCATTACCACGAAATCCGTTGGAAAGAAAAATTTGTCAACTTGAACAAGGACATTATCAGCTATTCCCTTGGGGTATCTAATAGATTGGTCGGCTAGCTGGACGGTCATCTTAGTGGGTTTCAAGTTTTCATGTTCTAGCCTCTTATACAGGGAGTAGGGCATAAGGTTAATGCTGGCTCCTAAGTCGGCTAAAGCGCTCATATTTCCGGAATTGTAGATAGAACAAGGGAGTGTAAATCTACCAGTATCCGGAATTGTAGGGCATAAGGTTAATGCTGGCTCCTAAGTCGGCTAAAGCGCTCATATTTCCGGAATTGTAGATAGAACAAGGGAGTGTAAATCTACCAGTATCTCCTAGTTTTTCGGGAAGGCTATTCTTAAGTAGGGCTGAGGTTTCAGAACTAAGGGGAATGTTGTTCACTTCAGGCAATTTATCTTTAGTGGATAGCAATTTCGTAATATACTTATTACGACCAGGAACTCTAGACATGGTATAAAGGAATTTTCCATCTAACTTAAAGGACGACAGTTTCTTAGGTTGAACTTTAAGTCTAGTGGGGTAAGGGATTCTAACCTCCTTGTTCATGGTTTCCACAGCTGGTATCTTGACCTTTGGTTCTTCCTTTACTGGAACAGCAGCAGGTGGAGTAGTAGCTGCTTCCCTGGGTGTTGTAAGTTGCTTTGCTTCCTCAACATGCGGATTTTGAACCGTGTTGCTAGGCAAACTTCCTCGGGGTCTATTCTCAAGACGTTGTGCCAATTGTCCAATTTGAGCTTCCAAATTCTTTAGCACAACCAATTGATTTCTCATGAAGAGGTCGGCTTGATCTTGTCTAGCGGACGTCTTTTGGTTGAGCAGGTGTTGACCTTGCATGAATTGGGTGAAGGCGTCATCTGAATTTGTAGCTGGGGCATTTGTCTTGGTGGTTTGTTCAGTGGTTTGGTTTGTGTCGGAAGTGGGTGCAGGAAGTGCAAGGGGTGGATTATAAGAAAGTTGTGATTGTTGTTGGTAGGGTGGATATTTAGGTGGGTATCGGGGTTGGTATGGTTGTTGGTTGTTTCTCGGTGGAACGGGAGGTCCTCTAGGCTGGTTGTTGTTCTGGTTGAAACCGGGTGGTCGTGCGGGAAACTGAGCATAGTAGACGGTGCCATCTGCTTCTTCGTATTCAACTTGGTATTCACCAGATGGTTGCGGGTTGGTGCAGTGTTGACAGACTTGCACTTGGTGTACTTGGTGCTGTTGTTTCTTAAGTTCTCCAAACTGTTTGACGAGCGAGTCCATTTTCTCCGTCAGTGCCTTAATTGCTTCGACCGGAATCGGGCTTGCAGCAACGATAGGTGTGGAAGATGTTGAATGATCTCAAGAATTCCAATCGTGGTGATGCATAGTCATGTTTTCTATAAGGTTCCATCCTTCTTCGTCGGTCTTTGCCATGAAGCTTCCTTGTGCAGCAGCATCGAGGGTATTTCGGTGGTTAGGATCTAAACCATTGTAGAAAGTGCACAATTGTGCAGACTTATCGAGTCGGTGATTGGGGCATTTCTTCAAGGCTCCTTTGAATCGTTCCCATGCGGTATATAATGACTCATCGAAAGCTTGTCGAAAGTTCATGATGTCATTTTGGAGTTTGGTTTGTTTAGAGGGCGGAAAGTACTTGGTTAGAAACTTTGTCGCCATCACAGTCCATGAAGGGATAGAGCCGGTCTCTAAACCTTCAAACCATGTTTGCGCATGATGGGTGAGCGAATAAGAGAAAAGGTATAAACGGATTGTATCTTGGCCAATTCCGTTTTGCTTGTAGGAATTTGAAAGAGAGATGAACTTGTCGAGGTGAGAGTTTGGGTCATCACTAGACAATCCATGAAATTGACAGTGGTTTTGGATTAGTTGGATGATGTACGTGGTGTTTAAGCTCGAAAGATTGACCAAGGGTTTCGGGGTAGAGAATTGGTCCTCCTCTTCCTTCGATAGAGGGTTTACTGTTGTCAGCGAGAGTGATGCGTTCAGCCATTGCTTGCTTAAGTGCAGAATGCTTCTTTTCTCGTCGAATAGTGCGTATTATAAGTTCTGGATCGGGAAAGTTAAACAGTGGTGCAGATCTAGGGGAACAGGTCATACACTAAAAGAAAAGACAATAAAGAAAATGTTTTTGTGTTTTTTTTAGAAGGTTTTATCCTAAGGGTTTACTAGAATTGGGATTGGTTGGGCCTCTGTATCGGACAGTTAGTCTCCCCGGCAGCAGCGCCAAAAGCTTGATGCATCCTTTTACGGACGATCGGTGGATGCTTAAAAATTTATAGTTGCTGGGGTCTAAGTGTAACTTACTGATACTGAACCAAGGGTTAGTATATGATAAGTTGGACCTAGAGTCGTTCTTAAAGAGAAACTGAATTGAAACGGAGGTGATCCAATCAATCTTTCTTTTCTAGTAAAGGGTTTTAAAGGAGATGAGTTTTTGGTTCAGTTGACTAAGTAAACTAAATAAAGCGAATAAAATGTAATAAGATGTCAGAAAATGCAAAGTAGTATTTGTTGTGAGTTCGTTAGCTAATAATCGTGGGATGATGACTCTTACGGGAAAACGATTAACTAAATTGGGTTGCTTACAGGATTCATTAACTTATGGTATAACCAATGGATTCCTTATTAGTCGGTTATCAACTAATATGTCATGAGGAACTAAGGTGTCATGATTCTGACCAGACGGACGATGCTCGACTCTCCACACTCTCCTGTGAGGGAGTCAGTGGCCCATATTATTGAACGTATTCGCTCGTGGGCGAAGGAATAGAGTATCAAGTCCATAACATGTCTAGCCGTTCTTAATACCACAAAGATTATGAATCCATTAAACAACTAACTTAGAACTTGTGTCCGGACTTGTTTAATCAATTTCTACCAATGAAACTTAAGCGTGATAAACGAGGGAAAGCATTTAGATTTCTTGCATACCGTACTTTAGGTTTCATGGTTTTAGGAAAAAGTATCCATTTAAGTTGGATTTCAAACTTTCATTTCTCAATACAATTAACAAATCCCTAGGTTTTTGTAAATGATCATTTAGCCTATAGCCTACCTAATCTAATCTAATCTAAACTAAAACAACTAATTAAAATGCTGACGGCTTTTTACAGAAAGTCAAACCCAGACCATGTCGGAAAATACTATGGTAGCTCACATTGTATTTAATCTTTTACCGATGTTTCCGTTGTGAGTTTAATTGCTTCGCGATATTTACATGATAAGTACAATGTGATTGGAAGTGTACAATACTCATGGCAAGTCCACGTAATCACATTGCATTTTATAATGCTTGCATGACGTTACAATTAAAAACATAGTTTTTACACAGATAACTATTGACCGAGTATTGAGGTTCGCGACTCCTCTTTACAATGTTACAATCACGTTTGTCAATCGAAAGGCGAATGTAAGTTTTAGGTTTAAAATCACAAGATAAGTCCGTTCACAAAGTTTCCAATTTTATAACGTCGATCCATAATACAACTACCTTCGGTCGTTACCGGCTTCCATATATTTGTACTATGCTCAAAAGCATTTCCAATACTATACCGCGTAAACGGTCGAATAGGGGCCGTCATATTATTTCACGACGTATTTAAATTCATCCCACAATTATATATGCTAACTACATCACAACAAATACAATAGTAATCTACTCGCTAATCATGGTACAAACTAATTCTAGCATAATTAAAGCATACATATTTAATTAAGATAGAATAAGATAGAAAGAACCCGGATTAAAGTGCGAGAAGGAATAGACTTGAATTAATAAGCGTAACTCCAAGCGTACACCAAAGATTACAAAACGTTCCTTGCTTTCTTTCTACTCTAAACAAAGTGCTAAACTAATCTAATGCTAAATTTAAAGTAAGAAAGTAGAGTGAGAAAGTAAGAAAGTAATATGACTAGTGCATATATGGGACATCTTGAAATGAAGCCTTACGCCTCCCATTTATAGGAGAGGTTTGGCTCACATTAGCATCAAGGGGTGCACATTAGCGCAATGTGGGTAAAAAGGTGCACCAGGTACAGTACAACGCGGAAAGGTGGTGCACCGGGTACTGTACAACGCGGAAAGTATGCGCACCAGGTACGTGAATTAGCCAAAAAAGGAAAGCGATATGGGGGGAGCAGGCCGGCGCCGCCCCACCTTTGGCCAGCGGCGGCTGGGTGGTGGCCGGCGGCGGCTGGCAACCACCCGCCCCGTTTCACCGTCTTTTGCTTCGTTTCTTGATTCGTGCGTGTTTTCTTCGTTATGCGTCCGTTTGAGTCGATTCTTTTTGCGTTGGATTTGTAATTCAAAAACGAAGATTTTGACATAAGATAGCCCCTGAGATGAGGTCCCTAACTCCAGATATCGCGTACGAATCATTTGGATCTTCCGACGGGGGTAGAATCTTCATTCTTTATCCGTTTTAGTTGATTATTCTTCTGTTGGATTCGTATTTTGAAAACGAACATCTTGGATAGAATGGATGTTGGTGAAGGGTACTTTAGTCTTGATAACTCGTTTTGATGCCTTGAATCTTCAAACGTTTGTGGAATCTTCGTTTTTCATCCGTTTTGCTTGATTTTTATCGTGCAATCTTGTTTTGACCACCTTGGCATAATGTCATTGATTTGAACCATATTTGAGTTCAAAATGCCAAGAATCATTCCAGAATGAGAGAGATATCGGTAGTAAAAACGTGACTTTTTACGCGATATCAACTGTCAATGACGTGTTCAAGGAATTGAACGGTTTGCATCCAGAACTCACACTTGGAGAATTTGGCATATAACTCTTCGTGCTTTAGTAGTTCTAGGATGGTTTTCAGGTGTTGCGTGTGTTCTTGTTCATCGCGCGAGTAAATCAGGATGTCATCGATGAAGACGATAAAAAACTTGTCAAGGTAGGGCTTGCACACCCGATTCATAAGGTCCATGAATACAGCCGGTGCATTTTTTAAGCCGAATGGCATCACTTGGAATTCGTAATGCCCATAGCGAGTTCGAAAAGCTGTTTTTGGAATGTCGTCGTCACGAACTCGTAGTTGGTGATAACCTGACCGCAGATCAATCTTTGAATAAAAACTCGACCCCTGAAGTTGGTCAAACAGGTCATCAATGTGAGGAAGTGGGTAACGGTTCTTGACGGTTAACTTGTTGAGTTCACGGTAGTCGATGCACATGCGGAAAGAACCGTCTTTCTTTTTCACAAAGAGGACCGGGGTTCCCCAAGGTGAGGAACTCGGTCGGAAGAATCCCTTGCCCAGGAGCTCTTGTAGTTGTGTAGACAACTCCTGAAGTTCGGAAGGTGCTAAACGATAAGGTGCTCGTGCCACGGGTGCTGCTCCGGGCACGAGATCGATTGTGAACTCAACTTTCCTAGTTGGCGGGAGACTAGGAAAGTCTTCCGGAAAGACTTTTGGAAAGTCCCGAACAATTGGCACATCCTCAAGTCGCTTCTCCTCCGACTTTTTCTCTGTAACGTGTGCGAGGATTGCCTGATAACCCTTTCTCAAGTATTTTCGGGTTTTCATACAGGAAACAATTTGTAGTCTCGTCCCACCGGTCTCCCCTTGTATGACTAAGGTTCCACCGGTGACGAGGGGAATGCGGACAATTTTCTCAAAACAGACGATCTCGGCACGATGCTTGGAAAGCCAATCGATACCGACGATGACGTCGAAGCTGCCGATCTCGACAGGTATCAAGTTAATGGAAAAGAGCTCATTAGCTAAGTTTAAAGTGCAATTAGGTATTACACTGTCGGCCTCAATAAGTTTGCCGTTTGCCAATTCTATTGTATACTTAGAATCTAAGGCAATGGATGTAGTGTTGAGTAGTGGGCAAAATTCATCAGATATAAAGCTCTTATCAGCACCAGTATCAAACAAGACTGAAGCAGTTAAGTTGTTGAGAAGGAACGTACCCGTGACCACATTCGGGTCTTGTCGGGCATCCCCAGAGTTGAGTACGAAAGCTCTACCTCGAGCGTTGTTGTTGTTTTTCAGCTTGGGGCAGTCGCTCCTGAAATGCCTAGCAATTCCACATATATAACAGGTTTTTGGTGCACTGGGTTTGGTGGTTGTGTCGGTAGTGGTGGCTCTGCAATCCTTAGCCAAGTGCCCAAATCGTTTGCACTTGTTACAAGGGCAAGAACCATCATGGTGTAGATTGCACTTAGAGCAATAGGGCCTGCTCCACTTATACTCTTTTTTGTCATCTAAACCAGCAGCATAGGCCTTAACAGTCTCAGGACTTTTGTTATGTTGTTGGTTCTGGTGGTTGTTCCCAGTCCATTTCCGTTTGTTGTCCCCCGACTGGTTCCTAGTATTTCTTTCAGCAGGAGTGGCTCGGCGAACGGCCTGAGCCATGAGATTGTGTGCCATACGGACGGCACTTTGAATGGTTCCTGGGTTGGATGCGGTAACCATTCCCTGGATCTGAGCAGGAAGTCCTCAATGTATCGCTCAATCCGCTTGTATTCCGGATCGACCGTAGTGGGGCAAAGGAGAGCCAATTGATGGAAACGCGTGGTGTAACCGGTGATGCCATTGTTCTTCACAACGAGGTTCCAGAATTAAACCTCAAGCTATTGCAGTTCCTCTCTTGGACAATACTCCTCTGTCAGCATCTTCTTAAGATCTTCCCATGGGAGTTGATAGGCAGTATCAATCCCCACGGTTTGAGTGTGGGTATTCCACCAAGTAAGGGCACCATCCATAAAGGTGCAGGTAGAATACTTAACCTTGCACTCCTCAGTGAAGTTGCAGATCCGGAATACAGATTCCATCTTCTCAATCCATCGCAGTAAGCCGATGGCTCCTTCAGTGCCCTTGAAGTTCAAGGGTTTGCAGTTCAGGAAATCTTTGTATGAGCATGGTTTGACTACTGGATTGGTGGTAGTCGTATCCTTGCTGCCTTGGTTCGGGTTTGAACCACTATTTCGATGTGCCTCTTGGGCAGCCAGGGCATCGGCTACCCCTTGGGCAACAAACTGAGTAAGTTCGGCGGCGGTGAAAGTCTGTCTTTTTGGCAGCATGTTCCTTTAATAAGAGGAGATAGAAGATATGTGAGATTTTGTACAAGGGGTATGATTATCACATACGCATATATATAAAAGCGGTATTATATGACGTCACGACAAGATAATCAATAACATAGGATAGATAGATTAGCAACCAATTAAGGTGCGAGTGCAAAAGTTTACAAGATTCGAGGTTTACAAAAGATGCCAGGAATTTGTTTCATTCGGTCGAATAACAAAGGTTTTACGAATCCTAGCTAGTCGCTTACACATAGAGTACAGTACTAATTATGGCGTAGGTTCATTCGTGGTATCAGGGTGACAAGGTGTTCCACAGATTCTGCAAGTCTGCTAGCCTGTCGGGAATTTTCTTCAGTAATTGCTAGGCGTTGTTCCAGCATCCGTGAGTATTGTTCAGCTTCGTGTGAGCATAGCTCACACTGTTCCAGTCTAAGTCGTAGGGTAGCAACTTCATCTCTAGTTTCCATTACTCGATCGTGGATAACATCCATGTTGTCAGTGAAATTATCCTAATCCTCAAGGATATGTGCAATCCGACCTTGAGCCAAATTCATCCAGGTTGAGCGGGTTTCGTGTTGTTCTATTTCCATGTCGTTGTAGTCTAGCAGCTAACACCGGTACAGTAAGGTGTATGGGTTCTTGGGTGTAGGGAGAGAGATCCATAATTGAAAACTCTCCGACATCAGCAGGAATTTCTATGTCTTCCTCCATCCTCCAAGTAGCAATAGCTGTAGGTAACCAGCTCCACCGGTGGGCAACTGCCCGATGGCGAGCTACAGCAGAGGTGTTACTAGTGAAAGCAAGATTGGAGTAGGGGTTAGCTCGGTGTGAGCTACCAGTTCGTCTAGCCACGAGTGGTTCCGAATGGCTGCGATGAGAGCGGGAGGAAGAGGCACGTGTAGTTTGCCTGAATGGTGTGTCTGCCATTTCTGTGGCAAGAGCGTTAGTGAGTGAGGCTTATATATATATATATATATATATATATATATATATATATATATATATATATATATATATATATATACATATACATATATCATATAATAGCCTAGTTTGTCTAGCACAAACAAGTTGGGTCTCGTTTCTCTCGCGGTCAGAGTCATCTAACGTAGTCCTATTCAACATGACCCCTTTCAGGCCTTGCATCGATCCCTCTTTAATTATACATAGTTGATCAGGCTATGTTAAATTAAAGCTGATTGATGAAATTCCTGAACCCGTCATGCCTAATAAGGAAATACTGCCTAACGGTCATAGTCTAGGCCCACTAATGCAACCTAGTTCTCTATAACCTTAGGCTTTGATACCAATCTGTCGCACCCCCAAATTCGGATTGCGAAAGCGATTCGGGTCGGGGAGTGACTAATCAAGTATCAACAGCACAAAGATAAAGCAAACGACATCTATATGCAACGTTTGTAAAATAGTACAAAATATTACATTGATTTCATCAATTGTTTGTAGAGCTGCAAGTTCATAAGTAAGTTTCCTAGAGATTCTAATACATAACAAGTATTACAAAAAGTAATGCAAAAGAATCTCCAAAAGTTGTGTATGCATGCGACTCGAGCTACCAATCCTGTGTGTGAGCAGTCCTACTGCTGCTGTGAACCTGAGATACAATGCTAAAAAGTGTCAACCAAAAGGTTGGTGAATCTTACAGGTTTAGTAGTAAAGTAATCGTTATGAACCACAAGTATGTACCAGTGTTGCTATCAAGCAAACTAAGTAAGCAAGTAATCAGTAGGTCAGTACAGTTGCCATGAGCTCATAAGTTGAAGCTTAACAGTGTGTAAGTATGATTCAACCAAGAATCATATGATGTACCCCCGTGAGTGCTATCCCGGACACTCATATGTAACAAATACTAACATGCCTGTTTCTAAGGTGAAATCCGTGGTAGCGCTACTACCCCAGGCAGGGATTGTCAGTCCAAATGGATCCATTTACTAGTACTCGCGCTTAAGTCCATAACTAACAACTTACGATAGGAGGGTTTCAGTGGATAAAAAGTACTCATGCAATGTGTGTAAAAAGTAGTATGGGTAGTCCAGTACTTGTGTTCATGCGTAAAACAGTAAGCAAAGTATCTCACCCTAAAGTAGAAAACAGTAAAAAAGTGGGGCTGTAAGACTCACCTAAGTCTAGCAAGTATAATACGTTCGTGTAATCGAACTAGTATCCCGGTGTAATTCCGTAAGTGTATCGGATGCAATTCCGTAAGTCTGTGTGTTGGTTCTCCGAACCCTGCAACCTTCTGGCGTCCGAAACGCACAAGGTTGAAAGTAAGTAAGTAAACATGTTGGTGTCTCGAGAGATCACCCATGCTAGTTGTCCACTCAACTAGTTATGTCCAAAGTTTGTTCATCGTTTGTGTTTAGAAAATGTATGCGGCCCGTTGGTGACGGTTTATAATAATAATTCCCTAAGTCATTATTATTATGTTTGTTTACATGTATACTTATAAAGTATATGTGTTTGTGTGTTCAAGTAGTGTCGTATGTAGTAACGTTGTTGTTACGCGTATTCGATACTTGGTAAAAGTTATCATTTTTCAGTAGACTGTGAATGGCGACACTCGGTTTAGTGTCGCTATGGTGACACTCGATTATGTATAGCGGCACTCGAGTAAGTGTCGCTAGTAGGGATTTCTTGAAAAGTAGCGATACTCAAGGTTAGTGTCGCTAAAGGTGATAAATCGATGAGTAGCGGCACTTGAGTTAGTGTCGCTAGTGTGGATGGCAACACTCAATCGAGTGTCGCTAAGTCGGGCTGTGATGAGTTTCATTTTTGTGTCTTTGGTCAAAAATGCTCGGTTTGACCCAAAACTTTTACACAAGCTTTAAATGTGTTTCCAAGTCAATAAAAAGTAGTTTTCATGTTTCGTGAATATTCCGAAAGTGTCGTTTTAATGCTAATACAAAAACAGCCCTTAACGTTTAATTTTTCAAAAATATACGTTTTTATCTTTGCAATTTAACCAACTAAACGTCCGCAATCAAATCCAAGAAAAATATATGTTATTTCCCTATGTCTAAGCTTTTCAAAACATATTTTTATGAACTCTAAAACCAAACAAAACTCAAGAAATAAAATCGCAAAGCACAAGTGTTCCAGCAGCTATTTTCAGTGACTCATGTTAAATGTTTCGATTGTATCTTACGTTTTACAAAACTTCGCTAAGTGTGCGAGTAGGGGAAAGAAAGGTAACGCATTTTTCGATATATGCTCTGTTATATTTGACCAAACTTTCTGCTCAGAACTATCACACTGTATATGTACTTTTATTTCTTTAAATTAAAATAGCAAATTATCTCCAAAATTCGTGAGGCTTACAGATTCGAAAACCAGACATCATGAAATTAGTTTTAGGCTCAAGAAACACTTGATTTTGTTAAGAAATGGTTTCGTTATAGCGGATCTAATCCGATCTAAATTATTATCCAATGGGTAAAGCTATTACCCAATGGTTTTCCGCATGTTCTTGACAATTTTAACTTGTTTTTGGACATAATCAGTAGGAAATGAAGTACTATCATGTAGTTATATGTTATCCAAGTAGATCTAAAGAAGAAAGAAGAGATTTATACCACACAAAAGCTGATCTAAAGTCGAAAGTGGAGAAACGTGTTGCTGCAGCCCCTTTTCACTTCTTCCTTGTGAAAAACCGATGGAGATGGTGCTAGATTATGAAAGAGTGTGTATGGTTGTTCTTGGAAGAGATGGTAGAGTGTGAGGGTGGTGGTTTTCTGGTCGAAAATCAGAGAAAAGAGGGAGGAAGCATGGTTTTGTTTGTGATAAATGAAAAAAAGAAAGAGGATAAGTATGTATATATATATGGGCTCATTAGGGTTGGCTTGGGGTTTGATTTGAGCCAAAATTAAGGCTGGTTTTCTGGGTTTGGGCCGCAATGGGTTTGACCCAGGTATGGGTTGGGCCCTTGACGCATCTCTTGAATTCGGGTTATGTTTCGTTTGTCGGTTAAACGTTAAACACGCGTATAAAGTTAACTCGTTGAATGTTTTGTTTCTCGTGTATGATTTTTGATATGTAAATGATATTCAGGGTGATTAAATGTTCTTAAAACACTTAATTTCAGTTACCAAAATATATTTTGGGTTTTGTCCATGTGTCGGGCTCGATTTGTGCGTTTTCGTCGCTTACAGTTTGTTAGGATTTATTAATTTGATGAGACAAAATAAAAGACGAAAGTTGAGGGACTAAAGATGAATTGTTTTATTTTAATTAGTCTCCTAGTATAATTATGATTTCTTGTAACCCTAAAGATCTCTATTATATAAAGAGACATAGGGACATAGGTTTTGTGTGTGCACACATAATGTAGACGTCTAGGGTTTTTGTTTAGCCTCAAGATCAAGGTATTCTTGATCCTGTTGCAATCGTGTAACCGTTTTATTGTGATCGAATAAAATTGAGGTTTGAGATAACATTGATGTTCTTATTATTCCGCTGTAAATTATTGTTATCTTTGTTATCATTATATCCTAGATCAAGACCTAAAAAGTCTAAAGCTTCAACGATCATACGTTTTAATAATTGGTATCAGAGCAAGGTGGCTCGTGATCTAGGATATACATGGTGTTCGAGATTTTGAAGATAAATATGAATTTCATCAATATCAAGGTGACGTAAAACATTTAAACCCCTCCATTCGTAAAATCAGAATTTGTGTTTTTGGGGTCTTTAATGTGCTTCTTGTTTTAAATCAAAGAATAGATTGATTTAATTATTATCGACTAATATGAGAGAATATGGCGTCACGATGGGCAATTAATACATCAACTACATGTGAATTATTTATTGAATTAGTGCCGACATATTAATTGTATAAACCCTAATTCGCATGATAGTGGGGCTGGTGTTTTAAATCATAATTTGCATAACGTGGGGAACAAGAACAAGTGTTTCAAGTCTGTGCTGAATGAAAAAGGTGATAAAGAGTTTTGACTCTGTATTTGCTGCAGTAGGTGATCGACTTAATAGACTTCGAGCTGCATCTGAAAACTCCAAAAAGGTTGCTAATGTTCCGATTACTTCTGCTGCTACTCAGACGCTTGGTATGGTTAATAAATCAAGTATGGAGCATGTAAATTCCAGTTCTGATGTGAGTAATAATGCTGATAAACAACATGGTTTCAGAAGTGTTGCGGCTGTCTTTAATAGTGGCAAGCAGGTTGGGGTTTCTAACTCTAGTAAAATTTCTATCTCATCTAGTGCTAATGTTGTTAATCAAGAGGATGGTCAAGCACGGATGGTTTCTAAGGATCGTCCAAGTGGTAAGAATGGTGCTGGTTATGTGAATGGTGAAGAGCAGGTTATGGATTATGTCTATAATAAAACTCCTAGCTCGAACTTGAATGCCTCGTTTGTAGATGGGTGATGATGTGGATAATCAGGTTGGGTCTTTGGACCATCGTAAAATCCCTGTTATTTGTGGTCTTGAACGTTTAGAAGATGCTACAGTTCCTGTTTTAGAACCGGGTACACAATCTAAGGGTATGAGTAAAGTGAAAAGTGAAGTTCCAACTGTTAGTGGAGATTATAACTGTTTGTGTTAGAGGAATGTTATTACCACTGTTTGTTGTGTTGAAGAATATTACCACTGTTTGTGCACATGTCGGAGATTACCACTGTTAGTTGGTTTCGTTACCACTGTTCGTTTAATTTGTTGCACGTTACCACTGTTTTTGAAAGTGGAAGGATTATCAATGTTTGAAGATTGTTATCACTGTTAATTGATGTGCAAAGGTTAAAACTGTTAGAACAAAACAGTTGATAGTTTTTGGATCTCGATTGGAATTGTTTTCATAACAATTTATTCTTATTGATTTAATGGCTCGTTCATGAAGATTATATGAAGATGTGATTACGAAGAAGATCGATTATAGCTTATTTGATATTGTAGTTGAGTTTTACAGGCGTGTATCTTATCATATCTCAAAGTAATGGTTGTAAACTTTGAAGATAACTTGTTTGGATTGTATGGTGACGACGAAGACTTGACAAAATCTAGCAAACGTGTGAGATTAAACTTAAGATGCTCAATGCTCACATTTGCTATCACTTGGAAGAGTTTGGGTTGCTCGGTGACTTATTATGAAGAATAAGGATTTTTGTCAAAGAGATTGCGGTCTACTTATACATAGGATTATAAGTTCGACGTCGTGGATAGTACAAGATATAAGGTACAAGTTTGGAAGATTTAACTTCTTTATTAAGTTTGTTATACTCTATTTTCTTCACCGACCAGTAATCATTACATAGAGCTAATAAAAGTTTGAGATTCAAGAGATGGTTAACATATTAATTTGAGGGGAAGCTTATCGACAAAGTATTTAACCGTCAGAAGATGTTCATGCATGAATTGAGGGATAAAGGTTTTATTACTACTGCTTGTTGTATATTACTATTACTAGAGTAATTTTATAATACTCAAATTCATTATTCTTAGTATGCGTCATGGAGGGTAATTTGAGATATTAGAAAATTGGATTAGTGGTGTACTATATATTATGTGGTTGTAAAGGTTCAAAGTTGCTTATCTTCACAAGATCCCTATTGGATTATGATAAAAAGGGGAAGAAGAATTTGAAGATTCAGATTTGCAACTTATCACATGGAATGATATGATTACAAGAAATCAAGAGTTAAGGGGAAGTTTGTGCAAGAAGATCGATATTTTGTCATCATCAAATAGGGGAAGATTGTTAGGATTTATTAATTTGATGAGACAAAATAAAAGACGAAAGTTGAGGGACTAAAGATGAATTGTTTTATTTTAATTAGTCTCCTAGTATAATTATGATTTCTTGTAACCCTAAAGATCTCTATTATATAAAGAGACATAGGGACATAGGTTTTGTGTGTGCACACATAATGTAGACGTCTAGGGTTTTTGTTTAGCCTCAAGATCAAGGTATTCTTGATCCTGTTGCAATCGTGTAACCGTTTTATTGTGATCGAATAAAATTGAGGTTTGAGATAACATTGATGTTCTTATTATTCCGCTGTAAATTATTGTTATCTTTGTTATCATTATATCCTAGATCAAGACCTAAAAAGTCTAGATGTTTTATACGTTATGTAATACGTGTAATATATTCCCGCAATATATTAAGGTAAATAATGTTTGTTTGGATAATTCCACATTATTTATTTATTTTTGTCACCAACGTCCATATTTAGCAGTGTCGGACTCCGTCCGGTTCATATTTGTACGATTTAAACAAATCGCAAACGCGTGTATGTAATTACACAAAATGTCACATATATTTAGCCTAATACATACTAAATACATGTAATTACAAGTAGGTTAGGCACGAATAAATGTCCTAAATTGTCGGGTGTCACACCAACTGTGCAGCTTTTATCTGATCCACCAAATTAGAGGAAACCTCCAATCGCATAAAATAAATTATGTCCGAAGTTACTTTACGAATCAAAGCGTCTGCAACCACATTTTCTTTCCCTTGATGGTATTTGATTTCACAATCATAATCTTTGATTAATTTTAACCATCGTCGCTGACGCATATTCAACTCTTTCTGTGAAAACATGTACCGAAGACTCTTGTGATCCGTACAAATAATACATTTCGTGCCATACAAATAATGTCTCGATATTTTCAAAGCAAATACAACAGCTGCAAGTTCCAGATCATGGGTAGGATAATTTCTTTCATGCGGTTTAAGTTACCGAGAAGCATAAGCAATAACTCTATCCCGCTGCATCAGAACACCACCCAGACCAGCATAAGAAGCATCACATAATACAACAAAATCGTCAGACCCATCGGGCAATGCTAATACAGGATCCTGACACAACAACTGTTTCAAAGTATGAAAAGCTATCTCTTGTTGTTCATTGATATCGCGTAAAAAGTCATATTTTTACTACCGATATCTCTCTCATTCTGGAACAATTCTTGGCATTTTAATTCAAATATAGCACAAATCAGTAACATTATGCCAAGATGGTCAAAACGAGGTTGCACGATAAAAATCAAGCAAAACGGATGTGAAACGAAGATTCCACACACGTTTGAAGATTCAAGGCATCAAAACGATATTTCAAGAAAGTGCCCTTCACCAACATCCATTATTTCCAAGATGTTCGTTTTCAAAATTCGAATCCAACGGAAGAAGAATCAACCAAAACGGGTAAAAAATGAAGATTTCGCGCCCGCCGGAAGATTCAAATGATCCGTACGCAATATCAGGAGCTAGGGACCTCATCTCAAGGCCTATCTTATGTCAAAATCTTCATTTTTGAATTACGAATCCAACAAAAAAAGAATCAAATCAAACGGACGTATAACGAAGAAAACACGCACGAATCGAGAAATGAAGCAACAAATGACGCAACGGGGCGGGGGTGGGCCCACCGCCGCCGGCCTCACCACCACCGCCGACGGCCACACAGGTCGCGCCGCCGGCTGGCCTGTACCCGCCTCGGTTTCCGTTTTTGGTAACTTTTGGTACCTGGTGCGCCTACTTTTCGTGTTGTACGGTACCCGGTGCGCCTACTTTTCGTGTTGTACGGTACCCGGTGCACCCTTTTGGCTACCTTTTTGCTAACATGCACCTCAAGATGCTAATGTGAGCCAAAGCTCACCTATAAATAGGAGGCTTTAGGCTTCATTTCAAAATGTCCCATATGCACTAGTCATATTACTTTCTTACTTTCTCATTATACTTTCTTACTTTAAATTTAGCATTAGAATAGTTTAGCATTTTGTTTAGAGTAGAAAGAAAGCTAGGAACGTTTTGTAATCTTTGGTGTACGCTTGGAGTTACGCTCATTAATTCAAGTCTATTCCTTCTCGCATATTAATCTCGGTTATCTCTATCCTTATCTATCTTAATTAAACATGTTTGCTTTAATTATGTTTGCGATCTTTATTACCATGATTAGCGAGTAGATTACTATTGTATTTGTTGTGATGTAGTTAGTATATAATTGTGAGATGACTTTGAATACGTCGTGAGATAATATGACGGCCCCTATTCGACTGATTACTCGGTATAGTATTGGAAATACTTTTGAGCATAGTACAAATATATGGAAGACAGTAACGACCGAATGTAGTTGTATTATTGATCGACGTTATAAAATTGGAAACTTTGTGGACGGACTTATCTTTTGATTTTAAACCTAAAACTTATATTCGCCTTTCGATTAACAAACGTGATTGTAACCTTGTAAAGAGGAGTCGCGAACCTCAATACTCGGTCAATAGTTATCTGTGTAAAAACTATGTTTTTAATTGTAACGTCATGCAAGCATTATAAAATGCAATGTGATTACGTGGACTTGCCATGAGTATTGTACACTTCTGATCACATTGTACTTATCATGTAAACATCGCGAAGCAATTAAACTCACAACGAAAACATCGGTAAACGATTAAATACGTTGTGAGCTACCATAGTATTTTCCGACATGGTCTGGGTTTGACTTTACGTAAAAAGCCGTCAGCATTTTAATTAGTTGTTTCACTTTAGATTAGATTAGATTAGGTAGGCTATAGGCTAAATGACCATTTACGAAAACCTAGGAATTTGTTAACTGTATTGAGAAAGGCAAGTTTAAAATCCAACTTAAACCGATACTTTTTATTAAAACTATGAAACCTAAAGTACGGTACGCAAGAAACCTAAATGCTTTCCCTCGTTTATCACGCTTAAGTTTCATTGGTAGAAATTGATTAAATAAGTCCGGACACAAGTTCTAAGTTAGTTGTTTAATGGATTCATAATCATTGTGGTATTAAGAACGGCTAGACATGTTATGGACTTGCTACTCTATTCCTTCACCCACGAGCGAATACGTTCAATAATATGGGCCACTGACTCCCTCACAGGAGAGTGTGGAGAGTTGAGCATTGTCTGTCTGGTCAGAATCATGATACCTTAGTTCCTCGTGACATATTAGTTGATAACCGACTAATAAGGAATCTATTGGTTATACCATAAGTTAACGAATCTCATAAGCAACCCAATTTAGTTAATCATTTTCCCGTAAGAGTCATCATCCCACGATTACTAACTAACGAACTCACAACAAATACTACTTTGCATTATCTGACATCTTATTACATTTTATTCGCTTTATTTAGTTTACTTAATTAACTGAACCAAAACCCCCAACGCACTCTTTTAAAACTTTTACTAGGAAAGAAAGATTGATTGGATCACCTCCGTTTCAATTAATTTTCTCTTTAAGAACGACTCTAGGTCCAAGTTACCGCCTACTAACCTTTTGGTTCAGTACTAGTAAGTCACACTTAGACCCCAGCAATTATAAATTTTAAAACCACCCGTTGATAACCTCAACATTCATCCCACCGAAACTTTACATCCTTTCTAGTTAATTTAGTCAATAGGCCAGCAATTTTTGAAAAATCTTTAATAAACTTTCTGTAATAACCTGCTAACCCAAGGAAACTCTTAATCTCTGAAGGCGTTTTAGGTGCATTCTAATTCAAAACAGCCTCCACTTTACATGGATCAACCTTAACCCCATCATTACAGATAATGTGACCCAAAAACTGTACCTCTCGAATCTAGAATTCACATTTTGAAAACTTAGCATACAAGCGTTCTCTTTTCAAAGTTTCCATAACTAATCTCAAATGCATTTCATGTTCAGACTCGGATTTCGAATAAACCAAAATATCATCAATGAAAACAATAACAAATTTATCAAGAATAGGCCGACACACACGGTTCATCAAATCCATAAAAACTGCAGGAGCATTTGTCAACCCAAACGACATGACCAAAAACTCATAGTGACCATACCTTGTATGAAAAGCAGTTTTAGGAATATCTTCTTCATGAACACGAACCTGGTGATAACCCGACCTCAAGCCAATTATAGAATAATAAGACGATCCCTGCAACTGATCAAACAAATCATCTATTCTGGGTAGTGGATACTCATTCTTTACTGTTCGTTTATTCAATTCACAATAATCAATACACATTCTGAAAGTACCATATTTCTTTTTCACAAACAGAACTGGTGCACCCCATGGGGAAGAACTCGGTCTAATAAACCCCTTATCTAACAATTCTTGAATCTGATTCATCATTTCCCGAATTTCAGAGGGATCCAATCTATACTGAGCTTTAGCTATAGGTGTCGATCCAGGAATAAGGTCAATCTGATATTCAACTTCTCTAATTGGGGGCAGACCAGGCAATTCATCAGGAAATACCTTCGGATATTCAGAAACTACCCGGACATCAGAGACAAATTTATTTTCCAGTTTGGCGTCAATAACATAAGTAAGGTAAGACTCACAACCTTTAGACAAAGATTTCCTAGCTTTCATCATAGAAATTAAAGGAATATGCTCATTCTCTCGTTCTCCTTGAGCCATGACTTATGACTTGTCAGAATTAGGGATTCTTATCAACTTCCTATGGCATTCTATACTTGCCTTATTTTGACTTAACCAGTCCATACCAATAACCACATCAAAACTAGGAATTGGCATCAACAAAAATGAAACAGGAAAAGTCTGTCCCTCTATCATTATACTAGCTCCAGTCACCGAGGTGGTAACAGGAACCATTCTGCCACTAGCTATTTCTAACTCAACAGGTTTGGTAATCACAGTAGGGATCAAATTCAGTTTATCACAGAAACTCATAGATATAAAGGATCAATTTGCTCCAGAATCAAATAAAACACGTGATGGTAAAGAGTTTATAAGGAAAGTACCAGTAATAACATCATCTGTGTGGACAGCTTCATCAACTGTCATTTGAAATGCCCTACTCGCAGCTGATGGCGGATTCTTCCGCTTCTGACCGGAAGATGACGAACTCCCGATCGAACCAGAACCCTGTCTTTTTGCCTCAGGACAAGCACCAGCTCGATGACCTTCTTTCTTATAGTTCCAACAAACATAATTCGGATACTTACAATCCATAAACTCATGACCAACCTCACCACATTTAATACATTTATTTGTCTGTGCAGTACATGGTCCAGTATGCTTAGATTTACAAGTGCTACACCAAGTAGATCTGTCAGAAGTGCCACTTTTATCACTAGACCTCTGGTTCTGTTTATTACTCTGCCATCTTTGTTTACCTTTTCCATAGGAATCACCTCTAGCTTTCTGCGAGGACTTATCCTTGTTCTGATCATCACGAGCTCTCAAATCACCATCTACTGATCGAGCAAGATTAAGAGCCTGTGAAAGAGAACCAGTTAATCTCACGGTGGTCCGGTAACCGGGGGGTAAAGTACCAACAAAATGTTCTATTCTAGTTTTATCATCCGGAAACCACTGTTGAACAAACCTTAGTTTCTCAGAAAACTGTGAAATTAGATCATCATTAGACATTATATCTGTCATATGCAATTCCATAAATTCCCGTCTAATACGAGACATGTCAAAGTCAGAACAATACTGCTTACAAACTTCGTTATAGAAATCTAACTATCGAATAGATTCTTTTTTCTGCGGTGTCAAGGCTGCAGTGATTGAATCCCACCAAGTCATGGCTTGTCCTTTCAGAAGTTGAACAGCATACGGAACTTTAACTTCTTCTTCACAGCGACAAACCTCAAATTTATTTTCAATATCCCTCAACCAATCCAGAGTCACAGAAGGATTTGAACTACCCTGATATTCAGATGGTTTACTAGCCATGAAAGTCTTAAAAGAAAACACCTTATTCTGTTGGGGTGGTGGAAACATAGGAATCCGATAATCAAATGGCCCAGAAGAAGAAAATGGTATTGATGTAGATGTCTGAAATGTGGACACCAAAGATGGTGGAACAGTACCAAATACAGGTTGTGGTGGCTGAGAATGAGGCTGAGATGATACAATCTCCATCAGTTGTTTATACTTCCTGAGTGTTTGTAATTCATCCTCTAGTTGAAGAACATACTCATCTCTATCTACTTCTTCACCTGCAGAGAATGAAGTACCAGCATGACCAGGTATTTCGTCATGAGTTTCAGGAGGAACATCAGTCATGGAGGCATCATTAGGGGTAATGGTCGGTTGCTCGTTATCTGCCATATATTTATTCACAACAACAGCTCACAATTCGTTAATCGTTAGTACCTACCTACTAACCGATTCACATACAATGCTAAATCCCATACCCGGGAATGTTTGACTTAACAAAATCAAGATTTGGGATTGAACACTTACCATGTTCAATTCGCCCAAACTTATGCTCTGATACCAACTTATAACACCCCTCATATTCATACCATTAATTTAATGTATTTAACTCGGAAGCGTAGATTTAAAACTATTCTCTTTATTATACATCATATAATATGTATATACGGTTTTCAAAATACAATACACAACCAGATACAACCAACTAGGTGTTATATAATTACAACATCTTTGTATTATCAAGTGTATATCAGAGTTTAAAGCTGGTCAAACATTCTTTCAAAGCATATAATTCCTGCCTGCCTTTATTTCAAAACATAACCTGCACGAAGTAATATAGTGGGATTAGCACGAAGCTAAGTGAATGAATATGTCACAAACAATTCAAGTTAGTATAACTATCAGTTTACATCAAATAATAGTAAACACACTTTAATCAATGAGAATCGGTGGTCCTTGAGGAGCCCTGATGCCCGGGTGGCCCTCAAGTAACTCTTACCGTCCATCTGTATGGCCAATACAGAAGAGACCGATAGTTAGTTGTTATTATCACCAACACCGGGTCTACACACAACACATGTACAAAGTCCCTATGTTGTATACACAATAACAAACTAACCCAACAAAACTGTTGACCTCGATAACAATTGATGCCCGAAGGCCAGATAGCACGTAGATTCATAATTAATAATTCAGAGTAAACATTCTACAATTATATCTACGTTTATTTGTTGTAACCAAACAATCACAACTAAATCAAACTGTGAGTTCCAGATCCACTCACCTGTCAATCTCAGTTCAATCACTCAGATATCTAACATCACTAAGTCTTCTGCTGATCTGAGAATGAAATTAAATATAAGTCAATAATTCAATTTAAAACTGATATACATAATCAATAACACATGTGTTGTAGCAAAAATGAAAATCACAAAAACAGGTCACTACCCACCGGGTAAGCCAAATACCCGCCTGGTACTCAACTTCACTAGCCAGGTAATACCCAAATCAACCGGGTGATTTAATTTGGGTGGTAACTGATGCGTGTGAAAGCGTCTCGTTTTATTATTTATAAATGGAAATACCTTATTAATACTATCACACAACCATGCAAGAATACCCGATCAAATGTTAGTATAGACTTGGTAAGTCCGAGTTGAACACAAGGAACGGTGGTTTATTTATAAAAATAGAAAATAATAATTAATTAAGAAAACAGTAAATAAGGGGGAGTTTTAGTTCCGGTCGAACATTTAATATTGAAATAATAATAAAACAATTAAAACTTAAATTAAATAACAAATAGGAAACAATAGGAAGGAACAAGTAATCGTGTAGATAACTCCACTCAGATTCATATATTCCGATTCGTTGTACGTTAATTGTCTAATTGTGATTTCTTTTATATTAACTTAGATACTAATCTAAGAGTCCAAGTTAAATGTAAATTAGCCTCCGGTTCTGGTTAACTAATTTCTTCAACCTAAGGTCCCACATTAAACATCGATCCGACGTCGCAAGAATGTTGCTCTATTGCGTGCTTTTCCTAGTTTGTGCATTAAGCGTTCACGATTAGTTATGATTGATCCTAGCGGTATGACTCAACAATAGCTATTAATAATCACTTATTAACTTACTCACTTTAGATTAATTAATTATTAGTCTCTTAACCTATCAAACTCAATATATATAGAAACGATCAAAACCTAGATTCTAACTATCAATAATCAACAATATCAAGGGAAATCAATCTCAATGACACAATCAATCACGTTAAGTAATAACTAATAACCACCAATAAATAATGATCTACGGATAACATAACTATCTTCAATCAAAAAACTTAATAAACGTGCAATCATAATCGTTCAACAATCATTATCCAAGGTTCATTACTACACAACTACTAAAAGTATCAATTCATCATCAATTAAGCAAAAATAGAATTATCCATATCAAAAACATATCTTAATCGAAATGGATACATGACTAGGCAATCCTCTCAAAGTGGTCACTCCAATCACTAAAGGTGTTAAGGGTTTTCTATTCTAGTATTATCAATCACTCAGAATGCCAGTCATGTATCGTTTATCGTCATAGGCTTGATCGAGAATCAAATCGTTACCTTTAAGGTGAGCGCGAAGTCTGTCTAGCCATAATCATTCTAGGAGGAGTGATGTAAGGTTTTTGGAGTGAAGTGTTAGTGATATGAGAGGAGGTTGTGTTGGTTTTTCATGGGTTTCTTTTTGGTGAAGAGGAAAGCTGGAATTTTTGAGAGGATTGACGCCTTTTTCTTACGATTTTTGGAAGGAGTCTTTTTCTCCAATTGACTTTCTTTTCTTCGAATTCTTTTCTTTGATATATATATTTTTTCGACGTCATATCCTTGTAGCTTCTCTTCTTTCATCTTTGGAACTTACTATGAAGTTTGAGTGATGCTTTTGAGATGGTAGAGATAACGTATTTCTTTCTGGGTGTACGGATGGGTTTAAGAATGATGTGATTCGATCTCCTTTTTACTCACCAGTTCGGATTCGAAATACATAACAGGAGCAAGTTCCGATTCTAAACGCATACATCGGCACACTCTAGAATCGAAGAAGTGAAGCATTAAAAGTAAATGCTTATTATGGCTCAAGATACCTCACGAATCGAAAATTGGTTTGTTGTGTGCCTAGTCATGTGATGCTCTTTATGGGATTACTAATCTAATTTTCCAAAGGAATTCATATTTTATTTATCCTTCTTCCCCAAAGTAAATCATTCTTTGTCTAAAATTTTCATTTTCAACATATTTTTAACTCAATTTTGAAAAATTTTGTTTAAATTTTCGAGTTACTTTTTGGAGAAGGATGGTCTAAAGAGCAGCGAGTTTAGAATCAAGCATATACCATTATCCATTTTATAGTAGTATATACTACTGCTATCCCACACTTAAAGGAACATCATCCTCGATGTTATTCTAAGTTCTGACTGGGGTAAAGATCCCACACTTAGGATTTGAAACATCTAAGACGTATTCTTTTAGCAGTGTGTGTTGGGTCTGAATCCCACACTTAGTGATAAGCATAGTGGATATGATATATTTATAACGAAAGAAAGAGATTGGTATAGAAGTACTCCCCAGTAGTTGCAGTGTTCCATGGTATGCGTTTGCCGAACTTTGTCTTGCTAGGTTCACTCTTGATCAAGTCTTCTTGTGATTAGTCTCATAGGTGTGAACATGTCGGATATAAGATACTTTAGATGTTTATACTTCCTTGAATGAGGAAGTATTCTTTATATATCCGAGTGTGAAAGATAGTCGGAGATTTCATCACTTCTTGGAAAGTAAAATTGCGGAAATGTAAAACACGGGTTGCTTCCCGAGAAGCGCTCTTTTAGAGTCGAGAGCTCGACTTCTTTTCTCCTAGATGGAGCTGGATGCATCCATGGAATCCCCTTTGTTGATGTTGTGGGTCCTAGGTTGCGGGAAAGTGTATCGAGGTGGATATATTCTCATAAAGTGATTGATTATTTTCGTAATCAATTCGAGTGGACTATCTCTCGATGATGCCTTGTAGTTCAGAAGATGCTCTAAAGTTGTTCTCTCAAGTCCTTGAAGTCCGAAGGTGATGTAGTCAACTGCTTTAGTGACGGGCCCACTAGGGTCGGTCATGGTGGTTGTATCTTTCTTAACAACCTCTCTTGGCGATGGGTTTTGCCAGAGAGAGCATACAAACGTCAAGAATTGCAGTTTTATGCCTTCATAGTTCTCGGTCTTGGGGTCTCCATTGAATCTTCTGATAGATGTGCACAGGTTCTTGATTTGCCGGTGCTGGTGGTCGTTGAATGGAAAGTCGGATTCTGAGAAAAATAGAGTAAGCTGATGAAGTATCTCCTTGCATCCTGAGTGGAATATGAACTTTCTTCTGGAGTTACTTTTCCGTTGTTGAATCTCCTGTAGATGGATCGTAACAAAAGTAGCGATATCAAGTGGTGATTCATATGTACCCCTAAAGGGTTGTTCGCGCCTTGATTCCTCCCAAACAAGATCACTAAGTTCTTTAATCAATAACTGAATTTGTTTTTCAACAGTGGAGTTGATGACCATAGATCCGCTTTCTTTGGAACTAAGGTGATCTTCGCTACTTAGCAAGTCAAGCAATGATGTGAGGTCATTCATCATCAAGATGTCGGCAAGACTGCTTAGGTGTCCAGTAGTCTCTTTCACATGCGCTCTAATGGATCCTAGCATCTCCCATTGCGTTGAGGTGAATGGGGTGTTAGATCTTTTAAGGGCATTGTAGATCCTAGTGTAAGTCCGTTTCTGTTGTTGACAGAATTGCAGTTCAGCAGGGGAAAGAGCAAGCATGTTGACTACGCCGCTTATTCCTCCTACTATTTGTCAAATCTTTGGATGAATTCTTCGAGCACTTAGTGATCTATGATGGTTTGCGGTTGGTATCTTGTGCATTTGGAATATTCCTCTAGTGTTTCTCCTCTCGTGGGATGGTTGTGATTACTTCCTGCCATTTCTTCAGTGGTAAACGGATTAGTTGGCGGTATGCTTCTTTTGTTTTCTTCTTCCATCTTTCTTGTTCTGATTATTTCTTCCATCGTTTGGTTGTCCGCTGATGCGTTCTTTGTCTCTTGTCCTATCCGTCGAAGGTCAATCGGGTAATATGGCGTGATCGCCGTTTCCTTGCTAGATTTCCTTTCACTTATCGACTTTGCAGTTTCTTCGTCTTTGGCGGTCTTCATGGAGATCATGTACATATCGGCTTGTTCTCCAGCGTTTGGATTGTCAATATGGAAAGTGATGGTTTCTCCCTGAGACTGCAAGCTGATGGTTTGTGCGAAGACGTTGATGATTGCCTTGGCCGTATTCATGAAAGGTTTTCCTAGTATGATTGGGATGTGTACGTCTTCTTTATGGCATATCCATTACTACAAAATCTCCTGGGTAAAGAAATTTATCAATCCTAACTAAAACATTTTCAGCTATTCCCCTAGGGTATTTGACTGAGTGGTCAGCAAGCTCAATGCTCATTTTGGTAGGTCGAAGATTTTCTAATTCAAGCCTCTTGAAAAGCGAGTATAGCATGAGATTAATACTAGCTCCTAAATCGGCGAGAGAACAGATAATGCCTGAATTGTAGATGGAACGAGGGAGAGTAAAACGTCCGGTATCTCCGAGTTTTTCAGGAATGATACTTTTCAAGATAGTTGAACATTCCTCGTTCAGCGGGACATTGGGCACTTCGGGTACCTTATCCTTGGTTGTGAGAAGTTTTCTGAAGTACTTTTTAGAATGAACTTCAGGTACGGTATCTAGGAATTTCCTATCAAGCTTAAAAGACTTAAGCTTGTCGGGTCGTTGTTTAAGACGACCCGGAAATGGAATGTTTACTTTCCTATTTGGTGTATTGTCGATGGGACAATAGGTGGTTCCTTCATCTGAGAAGAAACCGAAGGTGAGCTATGTGCTACCTTAGAGTCTTGAATATGGGAAGCCTCCTTATGATAACTAGTTGGACTATCCTGAGGTTTAGCATTAATATGTTGTGCTAATTGTCCTAATTGGGATTCGAAAGCTTTACAAAGTCAGTTGATCTCTTAAGATGAGATCAGCTTGGTCTTGTCTAGCTGAGATTCCTTGAGTGACTTGTACCAGGGTGTCGTCAAAACTAGAGGTTTGTGAGGAAGAGGGTTCATAAGGTTGGGGTTGGTAAGTTAGTGGGTTATTCCTAGGTGGTTTAAAGGAAGGGTTAGTATCGGGTGGTGTTAGATGAGATTGGAAATTTTGGGCTGAGTGGTTCAAATTAGCACAATTAAGGCGAGTTTGAACTTGACAGACTTGTTGTTGTTGACTTTTCAATTCCTTGATCTCCTTGGTTAGGTCTGCCACCTGCTGAGCGAGAGTTTTGATAGCTTCATTTCCGATTATAGTAGATGAATTCACTATTGAGGGGTGATCTTCACTGTTCCAGTCATGGTTGTGCATTGTCATATTCTCAATAAGGCTCCAAGCTTCATTTGCCGTACAGTCTATGAAACTGCCTCGAGAGGCAGAATCAAGTAAAGGACGGTGATGTGGGAAGAGACCATTGTAGAAGATGCGCAACTGGTCTGAGCGCTCAAATCGATGATTTGGACATTTTTAAGCAATTTCTTAAAGCGTTCCCATGCATCGTAGATTGATTCATCATAAACTTGGCGGAAGTTTATGATGTTGGCCCTAAACGTGGCTTGTTTTGATGGGGGAAAATATTTGGCCAAAAATTTGGTTGCTAATTCTACCCAAGAGGTTATAGAGTTAATCTCTAGTTCCTCAAACCAGGTTCGTGCATTAAGAGTGAGTGAATATGAAAATAGGTATAGATAGACTATGTCCTGATTAACCCCAATCGACTTAAAGGAGTTGGATAAGGAAATGAATTTGTCAAGGTGTGAGTTGGGATCATCATTTGGTAGGCCATGGAATTGACAGAGGTTTTGGACTAACTGAACAATGTGTGGCTTTAACTCGAATGATCCTCTACCAATTTCCGGATAGACAATTGGTCCTCCTCGACCTTCAATCAAAGGTTTGGAGTTTTCAGCGAGAGTTATACATGTAGCTATCATAGTCTCATTGGTAGGTGGTTGACTAGTTGAGTGGATAAGGATAACGTAATTTGTGAAAGTAGTAAAAGGAAGGAAAAAATAAAGAAAGACGTAGGAGTCTAAGGAGAGAAATTAATCCTAAGGGTTCACTAGCGAGTAAGTTCATCTTGACGCCTATGGATCGTACAGTTGGTTCCCCTGCAGCGGCGCCAAAAACTTGATGCATCACCAGCGGTCGGTAAGGATTTTACCCTTGTCGTTGCACCGGCTACTGGCGACGGCGATCAGTAGGTGTTTTAAATTTGTAATTGCGGGGCCTAAGTTTTCCCTAACAATGCTAATCTTAAGGGTGAGCAAGTGGTAGGTATGACCTAGAGTCGTTTTTCAAACCGACTGGATTGAAACTAAGGCGTGGTAGATGAGGGCTTTCAAACTAGTGAAGGGTTTATAAAATAGTGGGGGAGTTTTGGTTTTTCTATTAACTAACTTAGACAAGTAAATAAATAAAAGTGAAATTAAAATAAAAGATAAAGCAGATAAGATAAAGATAGTGTTTGCTGAGACTTCGTTAATTAAGTTATGGGATGATGTTTGGAGAAACTGTTTTAAAAGATGTTTGTTAATTGTTACTCTTGGATACTTGTGATGTAAACACTAGATTCCCTACTAATTAAAATCTCATTAGCATGTCACACCAGGAACTAGGTTATGATGACATCACAAAGTATTTAGAATAATAAGAAAGATCTTTATTTAAGTTTAATTTTACTTTCTTATGAACAGAGACAAAATCTAAAGGTACTAGACAAAAGTGAATCATATAACGGTCCTCGTCATCCCAACAGATTCATGTATTTAAAAAGTTCATTTATGACCTTAAACCAGCCCTTACTTAAGACTACCCAATAAATCTCCTAATTATCCACAGCGTTCCTCACTTAAAGTGGTTCCGCCGCTTCAAACATTGGCCATGTCTTCTTTCAATCTCTTCTACTTATTTTTGAAGGTTAAAGCTGGATGATAAAAAAAAATAAAATCGAATCACCAGCCCATGATGAATTTTAGATTCGGAGAAAATCTTCATGAGATAACTAAGAATTAAAGAGCTAAAAAGGTATCGGCTCAAAATCCAACACCGCACTTTTAAGGACTAAAGGGCAATGATCGGAGTATTCTCTAGGAAGAGCCAGAGCCATCAATTGATATTTACCGATTCCCGTGAGATATGGTGGTGTTTGGTGATATTAAGAGTTTTATATCGTAACGTGAAGACAATGTAATAAATAAAGATGACTTTTCGGATTTGATTAAATAAAATGACGGAATACAAATTGATACGAACAACTATATTGTTAATGGATGAATCCACATACTTTTACTTTTGTAAAGGAGTCGTCTATCCCAAAATTATAATTAAGCCTCTTTATGTCTAGAATCAGTAGTACAAAACAATAAGATTACACATATCATCACATTTATCACATTTAATTATTTTATGTTTATATAAGCGAATATTAAATGTGATCTCAACTAATATGACATGTAATGAATACAACCGAATGAGATAACAGCTAATATTATATGTGATAACGGTGAATATCACATGTGATATTATACTATGCAATAGTTAAAACTCATCAAAAAAAAATGAAAGAAAAAAATTCATCGAAAGTATATATCAAGTGAGATGTCTAATCGAAAAGAAAAAAACGTTGATTTTTATGGGGTAATTTTTTATGAGCACTTTTTAAGATATTTAATTTTTAAAAATGCAGGGTAAAATGTTAAGTTTTGTTAAAATGACCATTGTACTCTTACAAATGTAGCCCTTTCATTAGTTCTTCCGTTGTCACCTTTATTTACTTCTAATTTGAACTCAACTTTATATATCAACCTAAACATAAATATTTATACTCGCAAACACGAAACAAACATTTTGATAGCTTACAGACATTTTATTAGCTTGAAAATATATTTTAAAGGACATAATTCAAGGGGTTTTTGATAGCTTACAGACATTTTATTAGCTTGAAAATATATTTTAAAGGACATAATTCAAGGGGTTTGATCTTCGTAGTATATGTTGGTTACTTAATTGCAATCCGAGTGACCTTCGGGCACTCCCTCGAGGAGTGGATGCGCTAGAAGAAGCTTCTTGTTTTTGGGAGGAGGCAACCTGTCACAACTTATGCAACAATTGCAATTTGACCCATCTTGAGCCCCTCCATGGATCCTACAAAATCCTTTTACTGCCTTGTGTTTATTACCTTTGCAATCCTCGGTGCACTTTATTTTAGTGCATTCTCCCTTAAAAGACTTGTTCAGATAGTCGCACAATCTGTTATCGACGACGGCTCTGCTTTCTGTTCACATATATAGTACAAAATGGAGTTTAAATGAAAATTGTTAGGTAAAGATATTAAGTACAAGATAATGAGAAAATATTCATCATATTTAAGGGTAGTTAACTCAAAATAGGTAATTTTTCGGCGTTGTTTTTTTTAGGATATACGAAGGTACTCACTTTAATATTAATACTTTAATAGTGCTCAAAAGTTTTTAAAAGGTGTAATACAAAAAGTGATAAATAAGTGTGTAGTTATTATTCTACATTTACCGTGCAACTATATATTTGTTCATGCATATTTTGGTATTTTTGTGATACGTTATTAAAAGATTTGGAATATTTTTAACACGGACATGGCAAATTTTTGCCAACCATTTAGTCTTACACAATGATTGTTTATTTTAAGTAAAGATATTAAGTACAGGAGAATGAGAAAATATTCATCATCTTTAAGGATAGTTAACCGGAAATAGGAAATTTAAGGGTTTTTTTGTTGAAGATTTACGAAGTTACTTACTTTATTTTTAGTAGTGTTTAAAAGTTTTTAAAAGGCGTAATACAAAAAGTGATAGATAAGTGTGTAGTTATTATTCTACACTGACCATTGCAACTATATATTTATTTGTCCATGCATAATTTGGTATTTTTGTGATACGTTATTAAATGATTTTGAATATCTTTAACATGGACATGACAATTATTGCAAACCATTTAGTCTTATACAATGATTTTTATTTTACTTCCTTCGCACATATATTATACAAGTTTAAGTAGCAACAAATTGAACCAAGTATAACAACAAACTAATTAAATTAACGGTTTAAAAAATAAAAAAGTACCTGAGACAACAATAACAAAAAGTACCATAATGACGGCATATACTACAAATGATTTTTTTGCCATTGTGAGGAAGTTGTAGAACACTTGCTAGAGTTAACTTGGTGTTGTGAATATCAAATCGATTTGAAGTATAAATAGGAGTGTGAAAGAGTTTTAATAAATACGTGTTGAACACAAACACAAATATCGAAAGTATTTCGTATGAAAAGAAATTAGCATATAAAAGTTTCAATACGTGTTGTTGTATAAACTGTAAATTTCACATTTATGATGTAAATATAAAAATATATATTTGTTCATACAATGTTGCAGTTCCAATAAAGGTGATCGTTATGACATATGTGACATTTAATATTTGTGTGTTTTATAACGTCTAGTTTGTTTTTGGTAATAGAATTTGTTATTAACTTTTGAAAAAATGATACAGTCTTCCATTTCTTTTTTGAGAAAATATAAACAAGCTAGTTTTAATTGGAATAATTTCTTACAAATTTATTAAATTGCACTTCGAAATAAAATAAGATGGGCAATAAATTTTCACGTTAATTAAAAAGTAATGCTATACAAGACTAATTACACAGATCTAAAAATAGACCTACAAATGTGATTGGCTGGATTTTTTCTCCCTCCTAATCACATCCAATCAATTTTTATACAAATATTTTTTTAAAGTCTATATTTAAGCCTACATGTTTAGGTCAACTAATCATTTTCCTTAATTAAATCACCATGAGCGTTTAATTGGCAGTGCTAGAATTACTACCAAACTTGTATGAATTAGTTCAACGAATGAAATTGTTCATATACATTGAAAGTAGGCCAAATGTTGTTGCGATACCAAATTATGGCACAACAAATTTTAGGTAATTGTGATTTAACAAAATTTACCTAATATCTTTCCGCCAAAATATATACCTCACATCATTTTATATTGGGGTTTAGTGCGCGCAAATGTAACAAACTAAGTCCGACATTCATAATTGTTCGTATACATTGAAAGTAGACCCGATACCAAACTTTGGCACAACAAATTTTAGGTAAGTGTGATTTAACAAAATTTACTTGATATCTTTCTGATAAAAATATATATCTCACATAATTTTGAATTGTTATGTTCATGTTGCAAATATAGGATTTTTTTAATTCTTTGAAGGACTTATTGTCTGTAAAGGTGTCGAACTTGTCACGAAACTCTTTTGTATGTATTCATGTTCAAGATATTCTATTGTATGCATCGAAATTATAAATCACTTCTTTTGTATGTATTTATTAACTTGAAATCGAATTTATACCTGCGTGGCACCAGTTAATCAACTTTTGTCCGTTTCAACTGCCACCTAGGAACCTGTAATTAACTTTTGATTAATGTATCAAACTTTATAAAACAAATTACATTTTTCAAATTCATTCTATTAACATACCGAGTTTGATTAATGTAATCAAGGTTGGTCACTTTCAATATACCCTTATATCATATATTTTTTTCCGTTAATTTTCTTTTTTTTTTCATTTTAATTTGAAATTTAGATAAAATAAAATAACACATCCATCACCAACATCCTATCACCAACATTTGACCAAACGTACTCCCCAATAGGGGTGTACTTAAATGGTCTGAAACCGTCAGAACCGGTAAACCGAACCAGAACCGAACCAAACCAAAGCACAACGGTCCGGTTCTTGGTTCTATCTTTTAGTCTTAATGGTTCGTGGTGCAGTTCGGTTCCAGAACCAGTACAAATGGTTCGAGCCACCAGAACCAGTTATATAGGAAAAGTGAAATATATATTTGATATGTGTATCTGTTAATATCGATAGAGATTGAGTTATATTATTAGATTTATTGAAACTATATTATTAATTATAAGTATATATATTTTTCTAGATTTTTATCTTTTATACTCCATACACCTAAAAAATTCAGCTTACAATTTATTTCTTTCCTTCGTCGTCCACACAAGTAACATTTTGGTTACTTTTGCACACTTTCCCGAGCATTATTTTTAATCATTTGTTAACGATTGATCCATTTAATAATTGTTGGAAACATGATCTACGATATTCTTTTGTGTTCTACATACATGCATGTTTTGTTTGAAAAAAAACATAGATGCATCCATCTTATGTTTTTGCGGCAACGTTTTAGTTTTGAAAAAAAACATATATGCGTGTATATTATTTGGTTCGCGGTTTGGAACCAAAACCGCAAGAACCGAACCGGTACCAGTCCGGACCAGAACCGAATTACATGGTGCGGTTCATGGTTCTTAAGTTTTCATTTAATTGTTTGCGGTGCGGTCTGGTCCGGTTTGGTGCGGTTTTTGGACCACGTACACCCCTACTCCCCAAATTACAGAAATTCTTCCCCCAAATTAATTCAAACCCCATAATCATCATGAACACCAAATCATCTTCCCATTTTCCTTTCATATTCATCTTAAAATTCCAACATTTAAAACCACTCCCAAGAGTGATTTCGTCACTTCTTTCTTTCCTTGTGCCAGCTTAGTGCCACGTTAGCATATCCAAAACTGACGAAAGACTAACAAAGCACTGTAAACAATCCTTTCTTTCTTTATATTTCTGGAACCCACTAACTATTAATTTAATTAATTTAACACAAACTAAATAAAAACAATTTCATTAATAATTAAAAACATTACATTAGTAAATAAAAACATTACGTTAATAAATTAAAAACATTACATTAACGAAAATAAAACATTACGATAACGAAAATAAAACATTACGATGAAGAAAACAAAACATTACGATAACGAAGTTCACATATAGTAGATAAAGTATTATTTTATTTTGTTCCATTTGGCGATAAGTTGATTTGTAGTACGTTTCACCGCAACTCTAGGGTTGTAGTTTTATCGTATGGTTTCCCAAAAACTTTGTTGCGTTGGTGAAGTTCCAATCGGATTGTTTTGGAAAGCCTTCTCCCACTCTTCGAATAAAGATGTTGACGTCGTTCTCGGTCCATGGCATGGATGTTGGTGTTTGAAAATGATTTTGGAAAGACTTGTTGAGACGTTGTGACATTTTTGTGTGTGAAATGTGTGAAATATTGTTGTGGTTGTGTGTAAAAAATTGTGAGAGTTGTATGTATATATATATTGTAAATTGGGGTGTATTTAATATTAATTTTTTTTTTGATTAACCGATTTATAGCCGTTGAAGATTTAATTTTTTTTTTTTTGTTTAACGGTTAAAAAGAAAAAAGAAAAAAAATAACAAATGGGCTCCACCGAACCCGAAACCCTTTCGTCGCCCAGCTGCACAAGCCTCGCCGACGAGACCGTGCCAACGGTGTCTGTTCGTTGTCGCTCGTCAGCCCCCAACCAACGTAACCCGTTAGTATTGGTCTAAATCATAATCCACTAATCATCGTTAACAATCAGTTCTAACATCAAGATCTAGATCTAATAACACTAACATTAAAATTCAATGTTGGATTCACACAAAGATTAACTTCTTAGATCTGGAGAATGAGTAAAAGACGGTCGGATAAGGAGACTGATTAACGTCTTAGATTCGGCTGGAGTGCGAGATAGATCTAGTGTTAAATTCAAACCAAGATGACGGTGGTGGAGTGCGAGGTAGCTTCTAGATCCGGTCGGAGTTCGAGTTCGAGATCAGATTCAAGTGTGGTGGGTTTAAAAGGAGATGACGGTGGTGGGTAAACTTAAAGCCATTGTCGTAGTTTGTACCAACAGATCCGGGTGGTGGTGGTTCTGTAACAACAACATAACAAATTCTGGTGAAAAGCAACCCAATTCGGAAGAATAAACTGAAAATACATGTCAACGGTGGTGGCTGGCAACCTAGCGGTGGTAGTGTTGTTGTCTTTCTATTGATGATGACGATGATGTACTGATGATGATATAGTTAATGGTGTTGTTATGGATAGATCGTAACGTAAAGACCATGTAATAAATAAAGGTGACGTCTTTGGTTTTGATTGATTAAAATGGCGGAATGCAAGTGGATACAAACAACTAAATTGTTCATGGATGAATCCACATACTTTTACTTTTGTAAAGGATTAGTCTATCCCAAAATTATTATTAAGCCTCTTTATGTCCACAATTAGTAGTACAAAACTATAAAATTACAAATATAGTCACATTAGTTAATAATTATCACATTAATTATATTATATTTATATGAGCGAATATCAAATGTGGTAACAACTAATATCACATATAATAAATACAACCAAATGTATAACAACGAATATCACATGTGATAACGGTCAATATCACATGTAATAATGGCGAATATGATATTATAGTATGCAATAGTTAAAACGTATCAAAAAATGAGAGAAAAAAATTCGTCGAAAGTATATATATCATGTAAGATGTCTAATCGAAAAGATTAAAACGTTGATTTTTATGGGATAATTTTTTACTAGCCGTTTTAATTAAGATATTTAATTTTGTTATAAATGCATAGGAAAATGTTAGGTTTTGTTAAAATGACCATTGTTTTATTACAAAGGGAGAACTCTCATTAGTTCTTCCATTGCCACCCATTATTTACTTCTAATTTGAACTCAACTTTATATATCAACCGAGTGATAAATATTTATAATCGCAAATTATAACGAAACAACATTTAGATAGCTTACAGACACTTTATTAGCTTGAAAATATATTTTAAAGGACATAATTCAAGGGGTTTGATCTTCATAGAATATGTTGGTTACTTATTAGCAATCCGAGTCACCTTCGGGCACTCCCTCGAGGAGTGGATGCATTAGAAGAAGCTTCATGTTTTTGGGAGGAGGCAACCTATCACAACTTATGCAACAATTGCAATGTGACATGTCTCTAGCCCCTCCATGGATCCTACAAAATCCTTTTACTGCCTTGTGTGTATTACCTTTGCAATCCTCGGTGCACTTTTATTTAGTGCACTGTCCCTTAAAAGACTTGTTCAGATAGTCGCACAATCTGTTATCGACGACGCCTCTGCTTTCTGTTCACATATATGGTACAAAATGGAGTTTAAATGAAAATTGTTAGGTAAAGATATTAAGTACATGATAATGAGAAAATATTCATCATATTTAAGGGTAGTTAGCTCAAAATAGGTAATTTTACGGCGTTCTTTTTTTTTAAAGATATACGAACGTACTCACTTTATTATTACTAGTGCTCAAAAATTTTTGAAAGGTGTAATACAAAAAGTAATAGATAAGTGTGTAGTGATTATTCTACATTTACCGTGCAACTATATATTTGTTCATGCATATTTTGGTATTTTTGTGATACGTTATTAAAACATTTGGGGTATTTTTAACACTGACATGGCAAATTTTTGCCAACCATTTAGTCTTATACAATGATTATTTATTTTAAGTAAAGATATTAAGTACAGGAGAATGAGAAAATATTCATCATCTTTAAGGATAGTTAACCCGAAATCGGAAATTTAAGGGGTTTTTTTTTTTGTTTAGAAGATACGAAGTTACTTACTTTAAAATTAATCATGTTCAAAAGTTTTTAAAATGCGTAATACAAAAAGTGATAGATAAGTTTGTAGTTATTATTCTACACTGACCATTGCAACTATATATTTATATGTCCATGCATAATTTGGTATTTTTGTGATACGTTATTAAATGATTTTGAATATCTTTAACATGGACATGACAATTATTGCAAACCATTTAGTCTTATACATTGATTGTTTATTGTTACTTCTTTCGCACATATATTATACAAGTTTAAGTAGCAACAAATTGAACCAAGTATAACAACAAACTAATTAAATTAACGGTTTAAAAAATAAAAAATTATAAACAGACAGATTTTACGTGAAATAATTTAGGTGATAAAACGGACTATATCTCTTAAATTTTGGATTATAAAATAATCACCGATAATCATAATTAAGTACCTGAGACAACAATAACAAAAAGTACCATAATGACGGCATATACTACAAATGATCTTTTTGCCATTGTGAGGAAGTTGTAGAACACTCGCTAGAGTTAACTGGGTGTAGCAAATATCAAAACGATATGGAGTATACATAGGAGTATGAAAGAGTTTTAATAAATACGTGTTGAACACAAACACAAATATTGAAAGTTTGTCAGTAAGTATGAAAAGAAATTAGCAAAAAAAGTTTCAAGACGTGTTGTTGTTGTATATATATATATCCACTTTAAACGGTAAATTTCACGTTTAAGATGTAAATATAAAAATATATATTTGTTCATACAATGTTGCAGTTCCAATAAAGGTGATCGTCATGACATATGTGACATTTAATATTTGTGTGTTTTTTAACGTCTAGTTAATTTTTTATTGGTAATAGAATTTGTTAATAACTTTTGAAAAAATGATACATTCTTCCATTTCTTTTTTGAGAAAATATAAACAAGCTAGTTTTAAGTAGAATAATTTCTTAAAAATCCATTAAATTGCACTTCGAAATAAAAATAAGATGGGCAATAAATTTTCACGTTAATTAATGAGTAATGCTATATAAGACTAATTAATTATACAGACCTAAAAATAGACCTACAAATATGATTGACTGAATTTTTGTATCTCCTAATCACATCCAATCAATTTTTTACATCTACCAATCATATTTTTAAAGTCTATATTTAGGCCTACATGTTTAGATCAACCAATCATTTTCCTTAATTAAATCACCATGTGTGCTAATTGGTAGTGCTAGCATTACTACCAAACTTATATGAATTAGTTCAACGAATGAAATTGTTCATATACATTGAAAGTAGGCCAAATGTTGTTGCGATACCAAACCATGGCACAACAAATTTTAGGTAATTATGGTTTAACAAAATTTACCTAATATCTTTCCGATAAAAATATATACCTCACATCATTTTATATTGGGGTTTAGTGCGCGCAAATGTAACAAATTATAGTCCGACATTCATAATATGTAGCGAACTACTCGGACATCCATTCACTACAAGAAATCAGCCACTTAGCGACATGTTAGCGACTTGTATAGCGACTTTTTTTAGGTTAGCGACTTTTCTAGAGACATAGAGTCGGTAGTCTCTATAGAAAAGTCATTGATTTTGCGACTTATGTCGCTATATTTGGCGTCATAAATAACGATATCTTATACTTCAACGCAGATTCGCGACCCTCCAAATAGATCGCGATATACGTTGCTATAAATTTAGAGACTTATGTGTACATGACGTGATGTATGTCGCAAATTTAAAGCCGTCGCTACCTTTGTTGCTGCCCGTGTCTCTGTTTAAAAAGTAGTCTCTATATATGTCGTTGCTGGAGTCACTACATGTGAATATGTCAGTGTCCAAATCGCAAAGCATGTCGATGTTTTCGATACATGTTACACCATATATTTTTCATAATTTATATATAATAACCTGGTGCTAAATAATTTAGAACTACATAAAAACAAATAACTTGACAAATCCAAATATCCAAGTATATATTCTGCCATATAATCCCAACAAGGACCAAATGTCCAATCAGAAGTGGTAGGCTCAAAAAAAATCAGGGCATTCTCAGCAGACCCTGTATTCCCTTTCTCTTTTTCTTGAGGTTTAGGAGGAGATGGCTTGGTAAGTCCAGAAGATGACATCTTAGGTTTTTCACACTCCCTTGCAAAGTGTCCAAGATTTTGACAATTATAGCATTTAACTTTACTTTTATCAAACCCAAATCCCGATTTTCCATCTCCTTCCAAGTTCTTGCGACTAGTCCTTTGCAAGAATTTCTTGGTTCTCCTGGTGATCATTGCAATGTTCCACTTCAAATCCATCTGCTCAAGATCATCATCATCTATCTGAGCATAATCTTCCTGAGTTAGCTCCAAAGTAGTATTTTGTTGTAAAACCAGATCTTTTAGGAACTCAAGAAGGCTGTGTAGATGGCAGCTTGTTCTTCAATGGCAGGAGAAGTGACAGTTTGCGAGGTTTGAGACCCTGGCAAGGAGAAAGAAGAAAAACTAGAAGAAGAGAAACCAGTTGAAGTCGATTGAGCACCACCATCAGAGATGAAAGCCATTCCTCCATAAGATTTTCCAGAATTAATCTTTCCTCCATACAAAGTTGGGTCTTGTAAAAAGCCACCAGATTTACACTCTTTCTTTTTCAATTCCATTGCATGAGCTTGAAGTATACCAATTAAGTCATCAAGCTTCATAGATTCCAGCTCAGGACTTTCCTTCAAAAATTGAACTTTGATGTCCCAAGCTTTGGGTAGAGCATCCAATAACTTTTTGTTTACTTCAATCTCCGTAAACGTGTACCCTCTTTCAGTTAACTCACTCACTAGTTGTGAGTATCTAGTAACAGCAGCAGTTTCATTTGGAAGCAGATCAAAAAGATCAAACTGCTTTTTAATCAATTCTAACTTACTCTGCTTATACTTTTCATTTCTTCCACACCTTGTTTCTATAGCCTTCCAGAGATCATATGTTATATCATAGTGTCTGAACCCGTAAGACATCTTGTGGCAGGCACATACAGATTGCAGAATGTGCTTTGCGTTCGATATCATAGTCTTTTCGTTCCTTTGGTGTCATAGCCTTGTAAGTTTTGGCTGGAGGAACTCCTCTATAGTTACCTTCTGCTACAGGTTTCTCATAACTTTGAATTATCATCTCCTTCCATTGCCCACTTGACCTTTGCTTTTTGTTTGACATCTTTCAATATTTTAACCTCCAAATCACTAATATCTTTAATGCATGTGATACACTCTTCCTTCTATTGAGTATTTATAGGTCCAATCTCGACCTGGTCATCCAAGTTATCAACTTTGGATTTAAAGTATTTGTATTTCCTATATCCTTTCTCTCTTTTTTTCTAGTCTTCTTTCAATCTCTTCAACTTATTTTTGAAGGTTATAGCCGGATGATAAAAAGGAAAGTCGAATCACTATCCCATGATGAATTTAAGATTCGGAGAAAATATTTATGAGATAACTAAGAATTAAAGAGCTAAAAGGGGATTGCTAAAAAGGTATCGGCCCAAAATCCAACACTGCACTTTTAAGGACTAAAAGGCAATGATCAAAGTATTCTCTAGCTAGGAAGAGCCAGAGCCATCAATTGATATTTACCGATTCCCGTGAGGTATGGTGGTGTTTGGTGAGATTGAGAGTTTTATATCATAAAGTGAAGACAATGTAATAAATAAAGATGACTTTTCGGTTTTGATTAATTAAAATGACGGAATGCAAATGGATACGAACAACCATATTGTTAATGGATGAATCCACATACTTTTACTTTTGTAAGTAGTCTATCCCAAAATTATTATCAAGCCTCTTTATGTCTAGAATCAGTAGTACAAAACAATAAAATTACAAATATCATCATATTTAATTTGTTCATAATTATCACATTTAATTATTTTATACCACGTAATTATATAAGCGAATATCAAATGTGATATCAACCAATATCACATGTAATAAATACAACCAAATGAGATAACAACTAATATCACATGTGATAACGGTGAATATCACATGTGATATTATAGTATGTAATAGTTAAAACTCATCAAAGAACGAGATAAAAAAATTCGTCGAAAGTATATATCAAGATATCTAACCGAAAAGAAAAAAAATGCTGATTTTTATGGGGTATTTTTTGTAATTTTTTACAAGCCGTTTTAAGATATATAATTTTCAAAAATGCAGGGTAAAATGTTAGGTTTTGTTAAAATGACCATTGTACTCTTACAAATGGGGCCCTTTAATTTCGTTAGTTCTTCCATTGTCACCCATTATTTACTTCTAATTTGACCTCAACTTTATATATCAACCTAAAGATAAATATTTATACTCGTAAATTATAACGAAACAAACATTTTGATAGCTTACATACATTTTATTAGCTTGAAAATATATTTTAAAGGACATAATTCAAGGGGTTTGATCTTCGTAGTATATGTTGGTTACGTATTAGCAATCCGAGTGACCTTCGGGCACTCCCTCGATGAGTGGATGCGTTAGAAGAAGCTTCTTGTTTTTGGGAGGAGGCAACCTATCACAACTTATGCAACAATTGCAATTTGACACGACTCCAGCCCCTCCATGGATCCTACAAAATCCTTTTACTGCCTTGTTTGTATTACCTTTGCAATCTTCGGTGCACTTTTCTTTAGTGCACTGTCCCTTAAAAGACTTGTTCCGAAAGTCGCACAATCTGTCATCGACGACGGCTCCGCTTTCTATTCACATATATCGTACAAAATGAAGTTCAAATGAAAATTGTTAGGTAAAGATATTAAGTACATGACAATGAGAAAATATTCATCATATTTAAGGGAAGTTAACCCAAAATAAATGATTTTACAACGTTCTTTTGTTTTTTTATAGGTATACTGTTAGTCCCTGTTTAACTTAATAAACAATCTTACTTAATAAGCCTTGAATATATTATTGAGAAGTTGCGGAATCACACTCAATAATATTAAGAAGATCAATGAATATTAATTAATTTAATGAACACAATAATATACCGAAAGCTTCAATCTTATTAATGATATAAGACGAATACACTTGATGTATTAGGGTTACAGAAAACCTTGAAGCTGCGCAATTAACATTAACCTATCTAGGTCTAAAGGATCTCTATTTATAACATATAGAGTCCTATACAATCTCCTACAAATATGGAATAAAATAACTTCCATAACCGACTCATACTTATCACAAAATCATAAACAGTTTTAACTACCATTCTGATGTAAACAGTTGTAACTATTACACATTCAGTGGTAACTGCTTCAATTGTAATATGCGACTAAGTACAAATACATAATCAGTGTTAACTGTTTCATACATAACTAACAGTTACTAATACATAAGCAGTTTTAACTACTTACAGACACATAACTATCAGTTGTAATCTATCTTCAAACAGTTGTAACACTTGTCTTCTCTTCAGTTTTCTTCTATCAGTTGTAACTTCGTAAAGACAGTTTTAACCTTTAAAGCAAACAGTTTTAATCACTTGTATTCTGTCTTCTCATCAGAACTTCAACTCAGACCTGAAACAGTTTTGACCCAACAATCTCCCCCTAAACTTAATCTGTCCTTCACAGCATTAAGTTTCTTCTAATCCTCCATTATAAGCTTCACAAAATTCTTTCAAAACAGTTAGTCTTTTCTTCTCTTCCTCCTATCAATCTCTTCCTTCTTATAAATCTGATTTAACACCATATATACCAGTTCTAGAGCTACATCATCTAACACTGCAGCTTGTAACCTTGCATTTCTCAAGCTCATCAAAAATCTCAGATTGATATCATAAAATCTATCTGTCAATAACCACATAAACACTGCATCCTCCATAACAATCTGATGTACTCCAGGTTTAGCATGATAAATCCAATTTCTGACCTTGCTAAAAGTAGCAAACTGAAATGGAAACTCTTCTGGCTCAAACATAGCTTTAATCCAATGCCATGTAACCTTTTCAACCAAATTATCAAATCTTTTTAAATCTAACTTCTTTTCCATTCCAATCTCATACATCCTCACCAAATCAGTTCTACTAATCCTCTTTATCAAATCCCTAAAAGATCTCCACCAAGATATATTTCCATCTGCTCTTTCAACTTTAATCTTGTGAATCTTAACAGGATTGACAAATTGCTCTATAGACCAATCAATAATACCAGGTAATTCAACATTAATTACCTCAGATTCCATAGGCTGTAACAAAATAAACTCCTTCAATTCATCAATATTCCTTTCTCTATCAGGAATTTCATCTAACTCTCTCTTCTTTTGCTCAAGCTCATCTTTCCTCCTCTTTTCAGCTTCTATCTTTTCTCTTTTTTCTTTTTCTTCCTTTTCCTTCAATTTTCTTTCTTTTTCAGCCTTTTTCCTTTCCTTTTCAACTTCCTGCTTTTTCTTCTCAGCTTCTTTCTTTTCTGTTTCTTTCTTTTCAATTACATCAGGATTCAACTCATCTTTATCCCATAACTCCTGCAATCTCTCTAAACTCATCTGTTTCAATGCATTCAAAGGAATAATTCCACATTTTAGCTTTGCAATTAAATTCTTCTTCATTTGAGCTTTTGTTGGTGGTTTTGCAGCTTTCTTCTTTCTTGCTTCTTCTGCTTTCTTCTTCTTAAGCTGATCAACTAAATATTCAATATCATCCTGTCTCTGCTCTTTCAACAAATACTCATCCCATTCTGCCACTTGCTCTTTTGTCATTTTTACAAACTTTCCTTCCTCAACCTCAACATCAATCAAGCCCTCTGCATTTAGCTCAGCCTGTAATCTTTCTGCATATTCAGTATCATGAGCAGTTACTTCTGGTGGCACTGGTTTTTGCTTCTTCTTCTTTGGTTCTTCTACCAGTTTTTCCTTTCCCTTAGCTTTTGGATCTATCTTTGGCAATTCTTTCTGTTGAACAGGAGCAGCAGCAGGTTCTCTAATTTGAAATCCAGGCAAAGATGGTTGTTGTGAAGATTTCTTCTTTGGAGTTTCAACCTTCTTTCCTGTTCCAGTCATCTTAGCAGTTTTAACTGGAATGCTCTTCTTTCTAGTTTTTTCAACTTGTTGAGCATCAGTTTTAACTTCAGTCTTCACTTCTTCTTTTTCAACTGCTATCTCAGGTTTACTCACCTCTTCACCATCATCCTCATCAATCTTTAACTCCTCAGTCTTATCATCCAAAATCACCTCTGTAGTCTGCTCCACTGACCCAATAACCTCAGTATGATCAGACCCAACAACCTCAGTATGATCAGACTTATCTTCATCTGCCACTGATTCCTTCATTTCTGTTTCCACTGTCTCAAACACTGACTCATTAACCTCTGGCTCTGTAGGTGGTGTTGGAGGTGTATGCACAAATTCATCTTCCACTGGTTGTTCCATTTCAATGTCTTCATCAACTTTTTCATCATCAGACACAACCTTCTCATTCTCATTCCTCTTATCACCCATATTTGTCCATACCTTCTCCCCCTTTTTGAAAGCATTTTGTCTAAAATTATAATGCTCCTCAGGTTCTGAAGTATCATGAACCACATATCTCCTTCCTTTCTTCAAACACTTAATAACAACCTTCTCTAACTGCTTCACTTTCCTCTGCAACTGAGTTATAACTTCATCCTTAGCCTTATTCTTCTTCCTCTCTTGTACAAACTCAGCCCATACATAATCAATCATTTTCGTCAATTCCAAGTTAGTTCTAGCCTCAACACCTTCAGAATGTGAATCCTTTGGTGAATCATTGACATCATTAAACTCTGACTCATGCCTAGCATGATCATCAAAGTCCCCTTGGTTCTTGGTACTGGGACCACTAGGATCATCTACAGGTGTAGAATCATGTCCATGTGTTGCCTCTTATTGGGTCTTATCAATGTTACTTCTGTCCTGCTCTGCCAGTGGGCTAGAAGCAGTAGAAGCAGCCCTCTCAGAATGGTCACCCCTCTCCTTATGGACCACATGTTGTTCTGAACCACTGTCCATTGACTGAGATGACTGAGCAACATGATCCTCAGACATCTGTGTTCTAGCCTTTTTGGCTCTAGAAGATTTGGCTGTTTTGGTCCCTTGTTTTCTCTTAGTACCCCCAACTACTGTGGGTTGAGAAGTGGTGGGTGGAACCATTCTCTCAGTAGTTGGTTCAGCTTCAGTTGGTAGTACTGATGCTGTGGTGGAAGGTGCAGGAAGCATTGTAGAAAATAATGCTGTAACCTTCCCAGAAAATTTAGTATCTCTCTTCATATTTACAAAAACTTTTGGTTTAAAAGAGACAATACCAATAATCTTTTCAAGTGCAGTGATATTAGGAATTTGTTCATTTAAGAACAACTGCACAAAACGTGGATACATCAAAAACTTAATCTTTGGCTGCTCAATGTTTCTAAGCATACCAGAAAATATCAGATTTGAAAAATTAAACCTTTGACCAGTTGCAAGACAAGCAATTGCATAAGCAATGTTGCTTCCAAACTGCTCAAAAGATGATCTCTTAGATGATAAGCAGTGTAAAATTGTATGTATTAAAAATCTCCACTGATGAGAAAATAAGGTTTTCTGAAAAGTAAAAATTTCAAAAGAACCCTCATAACCCATCAATCGTAAAGTATCATACATAACAGTATCCTCTAAAAAAGATATACCTGCCTCATCATCTAGTTGTAATGAAGCTCTAACAGTAGCTTCTGTGATTACAACACGTGTATCCATAACTTCTGAAACAATTCTTTTAATCCCCTGTTCCTCTTCTATTGATGCATTCACCCAGAAATTGTTGATATGATCGTGAGATATTCTGGGTGCTACAGTGAGAGCATGACGAATATGTGAAGCACGAAGAAAATCAATGATTTCCACATACTCGTTTGCCTCCGCAGGTTTCATTAAGAATGCAATCATATTGTGATCTTTTCCAATCGGTAGTTGAACAGTAGACGAAGTCGATGCCATGATAAGAAATCAAGTAATCGAGAAGAATCGAAGATGATTTGACAGAATCGAAAATCAAAGAGACTTATCGCAGTTGTTTGTATGTGAAATTTTGAAAGCGTAATGAGAAACCCTAAGTGTTGAGAGTTAAGTACTGAAATTAAATCAGTTGTAAGCCCTAATTTGATCAGATCCCCAATTATAACTAAAACAGTGTTAATTAAACAAAATCACACGTTCAGTGATAACTGTGAAAATAACCATCAGTGGTAATCAACACTTGGTTTCTCAAATGCATCATTTACATAATTAAGCTAGCAGTGCTAACTTGTACAAGCAGTACCAACCGACCAAGGCAGTGCTAACTTAATACAAGTAGTACTTCAGTTCTAGCAAAATCATATAAACAAAGCAGTGGTTGAATTTTTTTTTTTTTTTTTTTTTTTTTTTTTTTTTTTTTTTTTACCGAAAGCAAACTCCATAAGCAGTAAAAACGTCAAAAACACCTGCATAAGTTAGACTCCAAGACATAGCAATATAACCTGCAGTGGTAATTTCAAACAATAATACAAGTATACAGTGTTAACTATACACCAACAGTGGTGAAATGATTATTACCACTGTTTATAATAAAAATAAGAAACAGTGATAACGATACACATTACACACAATCAGTGTTTAATTAACAAATCAGTATTAACCCAAATTGAAATCACAGTGAATATTATTCACAGAAAGCAGTAACAAGAGAAATAACTTATGACAAATTTATCATTCCAATACTAGTAACCAAGAATGTGAATCTGCCTACATCAAAAGCTTTTGTAAACAGATCAGCAAACTGATTATCAGTATGAACTTTCAAAATTTGAATAAGTCTTTTCTCATTACAATCTCTAATGAAATGATATCTGATTTCAATATGCTTTGTTTTAGAATGTTTAACTGGGTTATTAATAATACTGATTGCAGAGCTATTATCAATAAAAATAGGAGTATTAAGAAAGGTAAAACCATAATCTAGCATCTGATTCTGAATCCATAGCACTTGAGCACAGCAACTTGCAGCTGCTACATATTCTGCCTCTGCTGTAGATGTAGATACAGTGGTTTGTTTCTTGCATTGCCATGAAACCAATCTTTCTCCCAAAAATTGACAACCTCCTGATGTAGATTTCCTGTCCAAGTTAGCTCCTCCATAATCACTATCTGTGTAAGCTATCAGATCAAAAGAATTAAACTTTGGATACCAAAGACCCAATTTTGATTGACCCTTCAAATATCTAAAAATTCTTTTGACTGCTAGAAGATGTGATAGCTTTGGATTAGCTTGAAATCTTGCACATAAGCACACTGCAAACATGATGTCAGGCCTTGATGAAGTGAGATACATAAGTGACCCAATCATAGATCTGTAAAGATGTTCATCCACACTCTCCCCCTCAAGATCTGCATGTAATTTCTTGTTTGTTTCAACTGGTGTGCTTGCAACTTTAGCATCTTTGTACCCAAACCGATCCAGTATATCATTCACATACTTACTTTGATGAATAAAGATTCCTTCTTTCTGTTGCTTTACTTGTAGCCCCAAGAAAAATGTTAATTCCCCCATGGAGCTCATCTTGAACTTTTCATGCATCAATGATTCAAACTCCTTGCAAAGACTATCCTTTGTTGAACCAAAAATGATATCATCTACATAAACTTGAACCAGTAGTATATCATTCTTAATTCTTTTAGTAAACAAAGTTTTATCTATTGCACCCCTTTTGAATCCATTCTGCAACAGATAATCTGAAAAAGTATCATACCAGGCTCTAGGTGCTTGATGTAAACCATAAAGAGCTTTATCCAGTTTGAAAACTTTATCAGGAAATTTAGAATCTTCAAACCCTGGTGGTTGACATACATATACCTCTTCCTGTATAGTGCCATACAGAAAAGCACTCTTAACATCCATCTGATACACAATGAATCCCTTGAATGAAGCATAAGCCAAAAACAATCTAATTGCCTCTATCCTTGCAACAGGTGCAAAAACCTCATCATAATCAATCCCCTCTGCTTGTGAATACCCCTGTGCAACCAATCTAGCCTTGTTTTTGATCACTATACCTCTTTCATCCTTCTTGTTCTTGAAAATCCATTTAGTACCAATTGCCCTCTTCTCTTTAGGCAAATCAACCAATGTCCAAACTTCTTGAATCTTAAACTGAAGCAACTCCTCTTGCATAGCTTCAATCCAACTAGGATCTCTCAAAGCTTCAGTAACCTTCTTTGGTTCTGTTTGAGACAGAAAACAGGCAAACAAAGAAGTATTTACAGCTTCTGTATCAAGATTTACTTCTTCCTCATTTGCTGAAGCTTCAAACACCTGACTTTGATTTCTTGTTTTAACAGCTGATTCAATATCTCCAATTACATTCTCAAGTGGATGATCTTTATGAGTAATGTATTTAGATGCTGCTGTTTCTTGAATCCTCTCCTCCAAGTTGGTAAAATTCCCTTCTTGTCCAGACTCACTACTTGAAACTTCTCTTGCAATTCTCTTTGACACAGGAGTAGAGCTCATCAAATGTAGATAATTCAATTGTTCCTGCCCCTTGTCAAGATGCTTTGTAGGTGTCTGATCAACATTCACACGTGCCTATGTATTCTTCTGTACTGGACTCACATCACTGTCTTCTGTACTATCTTCAATAACAGGTCTATCAGAATCATCAACATGAGAAAATGATGTTTCATCTGATTTTCCTGTTTCCATATCCTGTGATGTCGTTGGTTGATCAGTATCAAACACTTCTGGGGGATCAGGAGACCAAATTGGAAATAATATATATTCCAATGAATCATTCTTCTTTCCAATTGATTTTCCTGATGTTTCTCTACCTTCATCATCACCTGTTCCTGCATTTGTACCTGCACTTGTACCTGCACTAGTATCCACATTTGTATATCTAAAAGCAGTATTAAGTGCATCAATATCAAACAGTGATTCAGTACCTTTTCCCTCAGGATTAACAGTGTTTTCATTAAAAGTAATGTGCACTGTTTCTTCTATGATTCTGGTCCTTTGATTGAATACCCTATAAGATTTACTTTGAATAGAATAACCAACAAATATCCCCTCATCAGCCTTACTCTGAAACTTACCTAAGTGATCTTTGGTATTTAAGATTGTACAAGGACACCCAAAAGATTTTAAGAAACTAACCAAAGGCTTTCTCTTAAACAACAGTTCATATGGTGTCTTGTTATGAGGCTTAACAACTAATACTCTATTCTGAACATAACAAGCTGTGCTAACTGCCTCTGCCCAAAAAGACATAGGTAGCTTTGCATCAGATAGCATGGTTCTAGCAGCCTCAATCAGTGTCCTATTCCTCCTTTCAGCTACTCCATTTTGTTGAGGAGTTCTAGGTGCACTAAATTCTCTCTTAATACCTTTAACTTCACAGAATTTATCCATCTCATGATTTTTAAATTCTGTTCCATTATCACTTCTGATGATCTTTACTCTTTTATCCAATTGATTCTCCATCTTAGTTATAAATGATCTAAGTATTTCACCTGTCTCATCTTTTGTCCTAAGAAAGAAAACCCATGTAAATCTAGAATAATCATCAATAATCACAAGACAGTAAGACTTTTTCCCCATACTACTTATACTGGTTGGTCCAAATAAGTCCATATGCAATAAGTGTAAAGGTGTGATATTTGTGTTCACAGATTTGGACTTAAATGAGGATTTGTGTTGCTTTCCCTTTTGACAAGAAACACAATGATCATCACATGAATAGACCTTTTCAGGCAAACCTCTAACAAGCTTGTTTTTGACAAGTTTATTAATGGTTTTGAAATTCATGTGACACATCCTCCTATGCCACAGTTCAGATTCATTCACACTTGCTTTAGAAATAAGACAGTTTAAATCAGGTTGAGGTGTCATATTCACTAAGTCACACTTATATACATTATCTTGTCTTGGAATTCTCATCAAAATCATGTTTTCTGGTATTTTAAATTCTTTGGACAAGATAAGGCATTCAGTGTCAGTAAAAAGAACTGGGTTCTTTTTATCTGTGATTTGACTCACACTTAGTAAATTATACCTCAATTGTTCCACAAAATAAACATTATCAAAACTTAGCTTTTCACTCTGAACTGTTCCTTTCCCTGTGATCCTTCCTCCTTTTGGATTGCTTCCAAAAGCTACATATCCTCCATCAAAAGATTTAAAGTCCTGCAGCTTTTCTTTGTCTCCAGTCATGTGCCGTGAGCATCCACTATCAATATGCCATAAGCTCTTAGGCTTGCCCTGCACAAATAGTAAAAAAAAATTAATTTCTCTTGGGAACCCAAACCAATTTGGCTTTGGGTTTCCCATGTGCATTCACATAATCAACTTTCTTAAAGATTATTGATTGTGAAGCACTGTTGGTATTTGGATCTGTTAATTTATCAGACTTAATAGGTGTCCAAATCCAACTAATTTTAGACTTAACAGTGTTCTTTGGCTTAACAGTTTTAACTGTTTTACCAATTGAAGATACAGTGTTAATTTTGTTAACACTGTTTTTGAAATCAGTTACCACTGTTTTAGTCTTTGAGCTTTTGGCTAATCTTGTTATTACTGCTGCAGTAGATTTACCTGTAACAGTGTTTAACATCGTAGCCTTTGAGTTTATCTTCTGAACTCTGGCAGTATGATCAACTTTTGATTGAAAATTTTGTTTGTTAATCATATTTGCTTTTGTCCATGACTGTTTTCTAATCCTTTGAACATTCTCAGGATTATGATAGCAGTCATATTTAAGATGACCCATTTTTCCACATATAAAGCAAGACTTTTCTTTAATCACAGTAACATTATTACCCAGTTTTTGTGAAATCATTTGATTCCAATTTCTTTGATTACCTCTGGGTTTTTGATTTTGAAAACTCTGTGAAGAAGAAGCACTTGCTTTACATTTACAATTCACACAGTTATTCACAACAGATTCAACAACAGGTTTAGTAACTGAGTTAACTGTATTACTAACATATCCTAACCCATGTTTAGATTTGTTAGTATTCAAACTCACCTTCTCTAAGTCCAGTTTAACCTTCTCCTTGAACATTTTCTTACCCTCTTCTAGTTTATCAGTTTTAAGATTAACAACTAGATCAGTAATTACTCTCTTCACATCCTCACATGTTGACTCAGACTTATATGATTCAGATTTCACACTCTTCTCACTATCAGATGTTCTATCACTCTGATCATCTTCTTCAGTCCAGTCACTTACTTCACCTTCTATAAACAGATCATCATCAAATAAACTTTTAATTGGATCAGCCTTTTTAACCTCATCTACCATTTCTCTTTTAAGTGAATTGATATCAATTTCACTTTTGGGAGGAAAGTAGGTGTGATTATAAGGTGGAGGTACATTATTGTATCCTAATCCAGTCTTAAGTTTATCATGAATCTGTGAATTAATAAGTTTATTTACACTCTTTGAAGCATGTTCTAATTTACTTACATCAAGCCTTATACTATCTCTTTCACATGTGACCTCAGTAAGTTTCTTAGATAACACATCAACTTTATCTTTAAAAGAGTCTCTCTCCCACCTAGCATATTCAATGTCATACTTAAACTGTGTTGCATTGACTTCATATGCCTTAATTTGATTTTCCAGATTTTCAATGATAGCTATGGTGTGTTTACTTTTGATTTCCCATTGTTTTAGTTCCTCACACACTTTTATATTATGATCTCTGTAGTGTTTAACAGTTTGTTTACAAACAGCAGAACATAATTTATTTTGTACCTCAGTAGGAACTTCTGACTTTTTGTCAGATTCTGCAATGGCCATGAGACATTGATTCTTCACAACATGCTCTTCTTGATCACTCCAATCCCATCCACAGCCATCCATAGACACCAAAGCATTTGCTGAAGCCCCCTGAATTGGAATGTTTCTTGTCTGTGTCCCATTGCTTCCAGATCTCTGACCATTACCATTCTGCTCTTGCCTAGGGTTTCTGCATTCTCTGGCAAAGTGTCCCATCTTGTGACAGTTGAAACACTCAATCTTGCTCTTATCAAACCAATTTGCATCATTCCTCTTGTATGCAAAATTATTTCTACCAGTCCTCTGCATGAACCTTTTTGCTCTTTGAGTAATCAATGCAATTTGCCACTTGATGTCCATCTCCTCCAGATCATCACCATCAAATTGTTCCAGATCTTCATTAGTAAGTGAAGAATTCACATTACTTGCAAAGAAAGATTCTAATATTTGATCATTAGAACTATTTGATGATGATCCTGCTCCCCCTGAAACATGAGTAGAACCCATTTGACTTGATTCTGCTTTTGTTCCAGCCATAGACATAAAAGCAGCATTATGGCTGTATCCAGTAGCTTGCTTCTTACTTTCAACCTCAGACTCAAAGTTCCTCAGATCATTGTATATATCTTCTAGTTCCTTAACTTCAATGTCTGAACTCTGCCTCAATCCAACAGTATAAATTGTCCATTCATCACCTAATGATCTCAAGAACTTTCTGTTAAGATCTTCTTTGTCAATCTTAACCTTGTGATTTTCCAATTCTCCAACTAATTTAGTAAACCTATCAAAGGTTTGAGTTAGAGTTTCAGATTTCACATGGCTAAAATTTTCAAATTGTTGTTTTAATAGAGATCTTTTATTCTTTTTGGTGTTATCATTACCACCAAACCTCTTCTCAATTGCCTCCATTAATAACTTGGGATCTTCACAATTATCAAATCTGCTCTGATGCTCATTCGGAATGGATAGCAAAAGAGTACTAAGTGCTTTGTACTCAGTAGATCTGATTTTCCTCTCTGCTTCAGATGTTGGTGGTGCTCTTGGTTGCTTTACTCCATCACCATCAAGCGTTACTGGTATACCATTAACAACAACTTCCCACATCTGATAATCCGTGAGAAGCATATATTGCCTGATTCTGACCTTCCATAGGTCAAACTCATCTGGTTTAAGCATTGGTATCTTCGTTGCTTGAATCCCTTCATTGCCTTCAGACGCCATTGAAATCAAAACTTAATATCTGAACTAAACTCAAATACTAATACTAATAATCCCAGATCTTCCTGTCTTCAAAGCTTCACAAGCTCTGATACCACTTTGTTAGTCCCTGTTTAACTTAATAAACAATCTTACTTAATAAGCCTTAAATATATTATTGAGAAGTTGCGGAATCACACTCAATAATATTAAGAAGATCAATGAATATTAATTAATTTAATGAACACAATAATATACCGAAAGCTTCAATCTTATTAATGATATAAGACGAATACACTTGATGTATTAGGGTTACAGAAAACCTTGAAGCTGCGCAATTAACATTAACCTATCTAGGTCTAAAGGATCTCTATTTATAACATATAGAGTCCTATACAATCTCCTACAAATATGGAATAAAATAACTTCCATAACCGACTCATACTTATCACAAAATCATAAACAGTTTTAACTACCATTCTGATGTAAACAGTTGTAACTATTACACATTCAGTGGTAACTGCTTCAATTGTAATATGCGACTAAGTACAAATACATAATCAGTGTTAACTGTTTCATACATAACTAACAGTTACTAATACATAAGCAGTTTTAACTACTTACAGACACATAACTATCAGTTGTAATCTATCTTCAAACAGTTGTAACACTTGTCTTCTCTTCAGTTTTCTTCTATCAGTTGTAACTTCGTAAAGACAGTTTTAACCTTTAAAGCAAACAGTTTTAATCACTTGTATTCTGTCTTCTCATCAGAACTTCAACTCAGACCTGAAACAGTTTTGACCCAACATATACGAAGGTACTCGCTTTAATATTAATAGTGCTCAAAAGTTTTTAAAAGGTGTAATACAAAAAGTAATAAATAAGTGTGTAGTTATTATTCTACATTCAACGTGCAACTATATATTTGTTCATGCATATTTTGGTATTTTTGTGATATGTTATTAAAAGATTTGAAATATTTTTAACACGGACATGGCAAATTATTTCCAACCATTTAGTCTTATACAATGATTGTTTATTTTAAGTAAAGATATTAAGTACAGGAGAATGAGAAAATATTCATCATCTTTAAGGATAGTTAACCCGAAATAGGAAGTTTAAGGGTTTTTTTGTTGAAGATTTACGAAGTTACTTACTTTATTTTTAATAGTGTTCAAAAGTTTTCAAAAGGCGTAATACAAAAAGTGATAGATAAGTGTGTAGTTATTATTCTACACCGACCATTGCAACTATATATTTATTTGTCCATGCATAATTTGGTATTTTTGTGATACGTTATTAAATGATTTTGAATATCTTTAACATGGACATGACAATTATTGCAAACCATTTAGTCTTATACAATGATTTTTATTTTACTTCTTTCGCACATATATTATACAAGTTTAAGTAGCAACAAATTGAAACAAGTATAACAACAAACTAATTAAATTAACGGTTTAAAAAATAAAAAAAGTTTTAAATAGACAGATTTTGCGTGAAATAATTTAGATGATAAAACGGACTATATCTCTTAAATGTTGGATTATTAAATAAACACCGATAAGCATAATTAAGTACCTGAGACAACAATAACAAAAAGTACCATAATGACGGCATATACTACAAATAATCTTTTTGCCATTGTGAGGAAGTTGTAGAACACTCGCTAGAGTTAACTTGGTGTTGTGAATATCAAATCGATTTGAAGTATAAATAGGAGTGTGAAAGAGTTTTAATAAATATGTGTTGAACACAAACACAAATATCGAAAGTATTTCGTATGGAAAGAAATTAGCATATAAAAGTTTCAATACGTGTTGTTGTATATATGTTCACTTTAAACTGTAAATTTCACATTTAAGATGTAAATATAAAAATATATATTTGTTCATACAATGTTGCAGTTCCAATAAAGGTGATGGTTATGACATATGTGACATTTAATATTTGTGTGTTTTATAACGTCTAGTTTGTTTTTGGTAATAGCATTTGTTATTTACTTTTGAAAAAATGATATAGTCTTCCATTTCTTTTTTGAGAAAATATAAACAAGCTAGTTTTAATTGGAATAATTTCTTACAAATTTATTAAATTGCATTTCGAAATAAAATAAGATGGGCAATAAATTTTCACGTTAATTAAAGAGTAATGCTATACAAGACTAATTACACAGACCTAAAAATAGATCTACAAATGTGATTGGCTGGATTTTTTCTCTCTCCTAATCACATCCAATCAATTTTTCATATATACAAATATTTTTTTAAAGTCTATATTTAGGCCTACATGTTTAGGTCAACTAATCATTTTCCTTAATTAAATCACCATGAGTGTTTAATTGGCAGTGCTAGCATTACTACCAAACTTGTATGAATTAGTTCAACGAATGAAATTGTTCATATACATTGAAAGTAGGCCAAATGTTGTTGCGATACCAAACTATGGCACAACAAATTTTGGGTAATTGTGATTTAACAAAATTTACCTAATATCTTTCCGACAAAAATATATACCTCACATCATTTTATATTGGGGTGTAGTGCGCGCAAATGTAACAAACTTAGTCCGACATTCATAATTGTTCGTATACATTGAAAATAGACCCGATACCAAACTTTGGCACAACAAATTTTAGGTAAGTGTGATTTAACAAAATTTACTTGATATCTTTCTGATAAAAATATATATCTCACATTATTTTGAATTGTTATGTTCATGTTGCAAATATAGGATTTTTTTAATTCTTTGAAGGACTTATTGTCTGTAAAGGTGTCGAACTTGTCACGAAACTCTTTTGTATGTATTCATGTTCAAGATATTCTATTGTATGCATCGAAATTATAAATCACTTCTTTTGTATGTATTTATTAACTTGAAATCGAATTTATACCTGCGTGGCACCAGTTAATCAACTTTTGTCCGTTTCAACTGCCACCTAGGAACCTGTAATTAACTTTTGATTAATGTATCAAACTTTATAAAAAAAATTACATTTTTCAAATTCATTCTATTAACATACCGAGTTTGATTAATGTAATCAAGGTTGGTCACTTTCAATATACCCTTACATCATATATTTTTTTCCGTTAATTTTCTTTTTTTTTCATTTTAATTTGAAATTTAGAAAAAATAAAATAACACATCCATCACCAACATCCTATCACCAACATTTGACCAAACATACTCCCCAATAGGGGTGTACATACATGGTCCGAAACCGTCAGAACCGGTAAACCGAACCAGAACCGGACCAGAACCGAGCCAAACCAAAGCACAACGGTCCGGTTCTTGGTTCTATCTTTTAGTATTAATGGTTCGTGGTGCAGTTCGGTTCCAGAACCAATACAAATGGTTCGAACCGCCAGAACCAGTTATATAGGAAAAGTGAAATATATATTTGATATGTGTATCTGTTAATATCGATAGAAATTGAGTTATATTATTAGATTTATTGAAACTATATTATTAATTATAAGTATATATATTTTTCTAGATTTTTATCTTTTATACTCCATACACCTAAAAAATTCAGCTTACAATTTATTTATTTCCTTTGTCGTCCACACAAGTAACATTTTGGTTACTTTTGCACACTTTCCCGAGCATTATTTTTGATCATTTGTTAACGATTGATCCATTTAATAATTGTTGGAAACATGATCTACGATATTCTTTTGTGTTCTACATACATGCATGTTTTGTTTGAAAAAAAACATAGATGCATCCATCTTATGTTTTTGCGGCAACGTTTTAGTTTTAAAAAAAAACATATATGCGTGTATATTATTTGGTTCACGGTTTGGAACCAAAACCGCAAGAACCGAACCGGTACCAGACCGGACCAGAACCGAATTACATGGTGCGGTTCATGGTTCTTAAGTTTTCATTTAATTGTTTGCGGTGCGGTCTGGTCCGGTTCGGTGCGGTTTTTGGACCACGTACACCCCTACTCCCCAAATTACATAAATTCTTCCCCCAAATTAATTCAAACCCCATAATCATCATGAACACCAAATCATCTTCCCATTTTCCTTTCATATCCATCTTAAAATTCCAACATTTAAAACCACTCCCTACAGTGCTTTCGTCACTTCTTTCTTTCCTTGTGCCAGCTTAGTGCCACGTTAGCACATCCAAAACTGAAGAAAGACTGACAAAGCACTGCCAACAATCCTTTCTTTCATTATATTTCTGGAACCCACTAAGTATTAATTTAATTAATTCAACACAAACTAAATAAAAACAATTTCATTAATAATTAAAAACATTACATTATTAAATAAAAACATTACGTTAATAAATTAAAAACATTACATTAACGAAAATAAAGCATTACGATAACGAAAATAAAACATTACGATAAAGAAAACAAAACATTATGATAACGAAGTTCACATATAGTAGATAAAGTATTATTTTATTTTGTTCCATTTGGCGATAAGTTGATTTGTAGTACGTTTCACCGCAACTCTAGGGTTGTAGTTTTATCGTATGGTTTTCCAAAAACTTTGTTGCGTTGGTGAAGTTCCAATCGGATTGTTTTGGAAAGCCTTCTCCCACTCTTCGAATAAAGATGTTGACTTCGTTCTCGGTCCATGGCATGGATGTTGGTGTTTGAAAATGATTTTGGAAAGAATTGTTGATATGTTGTGACATTTTTGTGTGTGAAATGTGTGAAATATTGTTGTGGTTGTGTGTAAAAAATTATGAGAGTTGTGTGTATATTTATATTGTAAATTGGGGTGTATTTAATATTAATTTTTTTTTTTGATTAACCGATTTATAGCCGTTGAAGATTTATTTTTTTTTTTGTTTAACGGTTAGAAAGAAAAAAGAAAAAAAATAACAAATGGGCTCCACCGAACCCGAAACCCTTTCGTCGCCCAGCTGCACAAGCCTCGCCGACGAGACCGTGCCAACGGTGTCGGTTCGTTGTCACTCGTCATCCCCCAACCAACGTAACCCGTTAGTATTGGTCTAAATCATAATCCACTAATCATCGTTAACAATCAGTTCTAACATCAAGATCTAGATCTAATAACACTAACATTAAAATTCAATATTGGATTCACACAAAGATTAACTTCTTAGATCTGGAGAATGAGTAAACGACGGTCGGATAAGGAGACTGATTAACGTCTTAGATCCGGCTGGAGTGCGAGATAGATCTAGTGTTAAATTCAAACCAAGATGACGGTGGTGGAGTGCGAGGTAGCTTCTAGATCCGGTCGGAGTTCGAGTTCGAGATCAGATTCAAGTGTGGTGGGTTTAAAAGGAGATGACGGTGGTGGGTAAACTTAAAGCCATTGTCGGAGTTTGTACCAACAGGTCCGGGTGGTGGTGGTTCTGTAACAACAACATAACAAATTCTGGTGAAAAGCAACCCAATTCGGAAGAATAAACTGAAAATACATGTCAACGGTGGTGGCTGGCAACCTAGCGGTGGTAGTGTTGTTGTCTTTCTATTGATGATGACGATGATGTACTGATGATGATATAGTTAATGGTGTTGTTATGGATAGATCGTAACGTAAAGACCATGTAATAAATAAAGGTGACGTCTTTGGTTTTGATTGATTAAAATGGCGGAATGCAAGTGGATACAAACAACTAAATTGTTCATGGATGAATCCACATACTTTTACTTTTGTAAAGGATTAGTCTATCCCAAAATTATTATTAAGCCTCTTTATGTCCACAATTAGTAGTACAAAACTATAAAATTACAAATATAGTCACATTAGTTAATAATTATCACATTAATTATATTATATTTATATGAGCGAATATCAAATGTGGTAACAACTAATATCACATATAATAAATACAACCAAATGTATAACAACGAATATCACATGTGATAACGGTCAATATCACATGTAATAATGGCGAATATGATATTATAGTATGCAATAGTTAAAACGTATCAAAAAACGAGAGAAAAAAATTCGTCGAAAGTATATATATATCATGTAAGATGTCTAATCGAAAAGATTAAAACGTTGATTTTTATGGGATAATTTTTTACTAGCCGTTTTAATTAAGATATTTAATTTTGTTATAAATGCATAGGAAAATGTTAGGTTTTGTTAAAATGACCATTGTTTTATTACAAAGGGAGACCTCTCGTTAGTTCTTCCATTGCCACCCATTATTTACTTCTAATTTGAACTCAACTTTATATATCAACCGAGTGATAAATATTTATAATCGCAAATTATAACGAAACAACATTTAGATAGCTTACAGACACTTTATTAGCTTGAAAATATATTTTAAAGGACATAATTCAAGGGGTTTGATCTTCATAGTATATGTTGGTTACTTATTAGCAATCCGAGTCACCTTCGGGCACTCCCTCGAGGAGTGGATGCGTTAGAAGAAGCTTCTTGTTTTTGGGAGGAGGCAACCTATCACAACTTATGCAACAATTGCAATGTGACATGTCTCTAGCCCCTCCATGGATCCTACAAAATCCTTTTACTGCCTTGTGTGTATTACTTTTGCAATCCTCGGCGCACTGTCCCTTAAAAGACTTGTTCAGATAGTCGCACAATCTGTTATCGACGACGCCTCTGCTTTCTGTTCACATATATGGTACAAAATGGAGTTTAAATGAAAATTGTTAGGTAAAGATATTAAGTACATGATAATGAGAAAACATTCATCATATTTAAGGGTAGTTAGCTCAAAATAGGTAATTTTACGGCGTTCTTTTTTTTTAAAGATATACGAACGTACTCACTTTATTATTAATAGTGCTCAAAAATTTTTGAAAGGTGTAATACAAAAAGTAATAGATAAGTGTGTAGTGATTATTCTACATTTACCGTGCAACTATATATTTGTTCATGCATATTTTGGTATATTTGTGATACGTTATTAAAACATTTGGGGTATTTTTAACACTGACATGGCAAATTTTTGCCAACCATTTAGTCTTATACAATGATTATTTATTTTAAGTAAAGATATTGAGTACAGGAGAATGAGAAAATATTCATCATCTTTAAGGATAGTTAACCCGAAATCGGAAATTTAAGGGTTTTTTTTTTTTGTTTAGAAGATACGAAGTTACTTACTTTAATATTAATCATGTTCAAAAGTTTTTAAAATGCGTAATACAAAAAGTGATAGATAAGTTTGTAGTTATTATTCTACACTGACCATTGCAACTATATATTTATATGTCCATGCATAATTTGGTATTTTTGTGATACGTTATTAAATGATTTTGAATATCTTTAACATGGACATGACAATTATTGCAAACCATTTAGTCTTATACAATGATTGTTTATTTTTACTTCTTTCGCACATATATTATACAAGTTTAAGTAGCAACAAATTGAACCAAGTATAACAACAAACTAATTAAATTAACGGTTTAAAAAATAAAAAATTATAAACAGACAGATTTTGCGTGAAATAATTTAGGTGATAAAACGGACTATATCTCTTAAATTTTGGATTATAAAATAATCACCGATAATCATAATTAAGTACCTGAGACAACAATAACAAAAAGTACCATAATGACGGCATATACTACAAATGATCTTTTTGCCATTGTGAGGAAGTTGTAGAACACTCGCTAGAGTTAACCGGGTGTAGCAAATATCAAAACGATATGGAGTATACATAGGAGTATGAAAGAGTTTTAATAAATACGTGTTGAACACAAACACAAATATTGAAAGTTTGTCAGTAAGTATGAAAAGAAATTAGCAAAAAAAGTTTCAAGACGTGTTGTTGTTGTATATATATATATCCACTTTAAACGGTAAATTTCACGTTTAAGATGTAAATATAAAAATATATATTTGTTCATACAATGTTGCAGTTCCAATAAAGGTGATCGTCATGACATATGTGACATTTACTATTTGTGTGTTTTTTAACGTCTAGTTAATTTGTTATTGGTAATAAAATTTGTTAATAACTTTTGAAAAAATGATACATTCTTCCATTTCTTTTTTGAGAAAATATAAACAAGCTAGTTTTAAGTAGAATAATTTCTTAAAAATCCATTAAATTGCACTTCGAAATAAAAATAAGATGGGCAATAAATTTTCACGTTAATTAAAGAGTAATGCTATATAAGACTAATTAATTACACAGACCTAAAAATAGACCTACAAATGTGATTGACTGAATTTTTGTATCTCCTAATCACATCCAATCAATTTTTCACATCTACCAATCATATTTTTAAAGTCTATATTTAGGCCTACATGTTTAGATCAACCAATCATTTTCCTTAATTAAATCACCATGTGTGCTAATTGGTAGTGCTAGCATTACTACCAAACTTATATGAATTAGTTCAACGAATGAAATTGTTCATATACATTGAAAGTAGGCCAAATGTTGTTGCGATACCAAACCATGGCACAACAAATTTTAGGTAATTATGGTTTAACAAAATTTACCTAATATCTTTCCGATAAAAATATATACCTCACATCATTTTATATTGGGGTTTAGTGCGCGCAAATGTAACAAACTATAGTCCGACATTCATAATATGTAGCGAACTACTCGGACTTCCATTCACTACAAGAAATCAGCCACTTAGCGACATGTTAGCGACTTGTATAGCGACTTTTTCTAGGCTAGCGACTTTTCTAGAGACATAGAGTCGGTAGTCTCTATAGAAAAGTCATTGATTTTGCGACTTATGTCGCTATATTTGGCGTCATAAATAACGATATCTTATACTTCAACGCAGATTCGCGACCCTCCAAATAGATCGCGATATACGTTGCTATAAATTTAGAGACTTATGTGTACATGACGTGATGTATGTCACAAATTTAAAGCCGTCGCTACCTTTGTTGCTGCCCGTGTCTCTGTTTAAAAAGTAGTCTCTATATATGTCGCTGCTGGAGTCACTACATGTGAATATGTCAGTGTCCAAATCGCAAAGCATGTCGATGTTTTCGATACATGTTACACCATATATTTTTCATAATTTATATATAATAACCTGGTGCTAAATAATTTAGAACTACATAAAAACAAATAACTTGACAAATCCAAATATCCAAGTATATATTCTGCCATATAATCCCAACAAGGACCAAATGTCCAATCAGAAGTGGTAGGCTCAAAAAAAATCAGGGCATTCTCAGCAGACCCTGTATTCCCTTTCTCTTTTTCTTGAGGTTTAGGAGGAGATGGCTTGGTAAGTCCAGAAGATGACATCTTAGGTTTTTCACACTCCCTTGCAAAGTGTCCAAGATTTTGACAATTATAGCATTTAACTTTACTTTTATCAAACCCAAATCCCGATTTTCCATCTCCTTCCAAGTTCTTGCGACCAGTCCTTTGCAAGAATTTCTTGGTTCTCCTGGTGATCATTGCAATGTTCCACTTCAAATCCATCTGCTCAAGATCATCATCATCTATCTGAGCATAATCTTCCTGAGTTAGCTCCAAAGTAGTATTTTGTTGTAAAACCAGATCTTTTAGGAACTCAAGAAGGCTGTGTAGATGGCAGCTTATTCTTCAATGGCAGGAGAAGTGACAGTTTGCGAGGTTTGAGACCCTGGCAAGGAGAAAGAAGAAAAACTAGAAGAAGAGAAACCAGTTGAAGTCGATTGAGCACCACCATCGTAGATGAAAGCCATTCCTCCATAAGATTTTCCAGAATTAATCTTTCCTCCATACAAAGTTGGGTCTTGTAAAAAGCCACCAGATTTACACTCTTTCTTTTTCAATTCCATTGCATGAGCTTGAAGTATACCAATTAAGTCATCAAGCTTCATAGATTCCAGCTCAGGACTTTCCTTCAAAAATTGAACTTTGATGTCCCAAGCTTTGGGTAGAGCATCCAATAACTTTTTGTTTACTTCAATCTCCGTAAACGTGTACCCTCTTTCAGTTAACTCACTCACTAGTTGTGAGTATCTAGTAACAGCAGCGGTTTCATTTGGAAGCAGATCAAAAAGATCAAACTGCTTTTTAATCAATTCTAACTTACTCTGCTTATACTTTTCATTTCCTCCACACCTTGTTTCTATAGCCTTCCAGAGATCATATGTTATATCATAGTGTCTGAACCCGTAAGACATCTTGTGGCAAGCACATACAGATTGCAGAATGTGCTTTGCGTTCGATATCATAGTCTTTTCGTTCCTTTGGTGTCATAGCCTTGTAAGTTTTGGCTGGAGGAACTCCTCTATAGTTACCTTCTGCTACAGGTTTCTCATAACTTTGAATTATCATCTCCTTCCATTGCCCACTTGACCTTTGCTTTTTGTTTGACATCTTTCAATATTTTAACCTCCAAATCACTAATATCTTTAATGCATGTGATACACTCTTCCTTCTATTGAGTATTTATAGGTCCAATCTCGACCTGGTCATCCAAGTTATCAACTTTGGATTTAAAGTATTTGTATTTCCTATATCCTTTCTCTCTTTTTTTCTAGTCTTCTTTCAATCTCTTCAACTTATTTTTGAAGGTTATAGCCGGATGATAAAAAGGAAAGTCGAATCACTATCCCATGATGAATTTAAGATTCGGAGAAAATATTTATGAGATAACTAAGAATTAAAGAGCTAAAAGGGGATTGCTAAAAAGGTATCGGCCCAAAATCCAACACTGCACTTTTAAGGACTAAAAGGCAATGATCAAAGTATTCTCTAGCTAGGAAGAGCCAGAGCCATCAATTGATATTTACCGATTCCCGTGAGGTATGGTGGTGTTTGGTGAGATTGAGAGTTTTATATCATAAAGTGAAGACAATGTAATAAATAAAGATGACTTTTCGGTTTTGATTAATTAAAATGACGGAATGCAAATGGATACGAACAACCATATTGTTAATGGATGAATCCACATACTTTTACTTTTGTAAGTAGTCTATCCCAAAATTATTATCAAGCCTCTTTATGTCTAGAATCAGTAGTACAAAACAATAAAATTACAAATATCATCATATTTAATTTGTTCATAATTATCACATTTAATTATTTTATACCACGTAATTATATAAGCGAATATCAAATGTGATATCAACCAATATCACATGTAATAAATACAACCAAATGAGATAACAACTAATATCACATGTGATAACGGTGAATATCACATGTGATATTATAGTATGTAATAGTTAAAACTCATCAAAGAACGAGATAAAAAAATTCGTCGAAAGTATATATCAAGATATCTAACCGAAAAGAAAAAAAATGCTGATTTTTATGGGGTATTTTTTGTAATTTTTTACAAGCCGTTTTAAGATATATAATTTTCAAAAATGCAGGGTAAAATGTTAGGTTTTGTTAAAATGACCATTGTACTCTTACAAATGGGGCCCTTTAATTTCGTTAGTTCTTCCATTGTCACCCATTATTTACTTCTAATTTGACCTCAACTTTATATATCAACCTAAAGATAAATATTTATACTCGTAAATTATAACGAAACAAACATTTTGATAGCTTACATACATTTTATTAGCTTGAAAATATATTTTAAAGGACATAATTCAAGGGGTTTGATCTTCATAGTATATGTTGGTTACGTATTAGCAATCCGAGTGACCTTCGGGCACTCCCTCGATGAGTGGATGCGTTAGAAGAAGCTTCTTGTTTTTGGGAGGAGGCAACCTATCACAACTTATGCAACAATTGCAATTTGACACGACTCCAGCCCCTCCATGGATCCTACAAAATCCTTTTACTGCCTTGTTTGTATTACCTTTGCAATCTTCGGTGCACTTTTCTTTAGTGCACTGTCCCTTAAAAGACTTGTTCCGAAAGTCGCACAATCTGTCATCGACGACGGCTCCGCTTTCTATTCACATATATCGTACAAAATGAAGTTTAAATGAAAATTGTTAGGTAAAGATATTAAGTACATGACAATGAGAAAATATTCATCATATTTAAGGGAAGTTAACCCAAAATAAATGATTTTACAACGTTCTTTTGTTTTTTTATAGGTATACGAAGGTACTCGCTTTAATATTAATAGTGCTCAAAAGTTTTTAAAAGGTGTAATACAAAAAGTGATAAATAAGTGTGTAGTTATTATTCTACATTTAACGTGCAACTATATATTTGTTCATGCATATTTTGGTATTTTTGTGATATGTTATTAAAAGATTTGAAATATTTTTAACACGGACATGGCAAATTATTTCCAACCATTTAGTCTTATACAATGATTGTTTATTTTAAGTAAAGATATTAAGTACAGGAGAATGAGAAAATATTCATCATCTTTAAGGATAGTTAACCCGAAATAGGAAGTTTAAGGGTTTTTTTGTTGAAGATTTACGAAGTTACTTACTTTATTTTTAATAGTGTTCAAAAGTTTCCAAAAGGCGTAATACAAAAAGTGATAGATAAGTGTGTAGTTATTATTCTACACCGACCATTGCAACTATATATTTATTTGTTCATTCATAATTTGGTATTTTTGTGATACGTTATTAAAAGCTTTCAATATACCAACATCCTATCACCAACATTTGACCAAACATACTCCCCAAATTACATAAACTCTTCCCCCAAATTAATTCAAACCCCATAATCATCATGAACACCAAATCATCTTCCCATTTTCCTTTCATATCCATCTTAAAATTCCAACATTTAAAACCACTCCCAACAGTGCTTTCGTCACTTCTTTCTTTCCTTGTGCCAGCTTAGTGCCACGTTAGCACATCCAAAACTGACGAAAGACTGACAAAGCACTGCCAACAATCCTTTCTTTCTTTATATTTCTGCAACCCACTAACTATTAATTTAATTAATTCAACACAAACTAAATAAAATCAATTTCATTAATAATTAAAAACATTACATTAGTAAATAAAAACATTACATTAATAAATTAAAAACATTACATTAACGAAAATAAAACATTACGATAACGAAAACAAAACATTACGATAAAGAAAACAAAACATTACGATAACGAAGTTCACACATAGTAGATAAAGTATTATTTTATTTTGTTCCATTTGGCGATAAGTTGATTTGTAGTACGTTTCACCGCAACTCTAGGGTTGTAGTTTTATCGTATGGTTTTCCAAAAACTTTGTTGCGTTGGTGAAGTTCCAATCGGATTGTTTTGGAAAGCCTTCTCCCACTCTTCGAATAAAGATGTTGACTTCGTTCTCGGTCCATGGCATGGATGTTGGTGTTTGAAAATGATTTTGGAAAGAATTGTTGAGATGTTGTGACATTTTTGTGTGTGAAATGTGTGAAATATTGTTGTGGTTGTGTGTAAAAAATTGTGAGAGTTGCGTGTATATTTATATTGTAAATTGGGGTGTATTTAATATTATTATTTTTTTTGATTAACCGATTTATAGCCGTTGAAGATTTAATTTTTTTTTGTTTAACGGTTAAAAAGAAAAAAGAAAAAAAAATAACAAATGGGCTCCACCGAACCCGAAACCCTTTCGTCGCCCAGCTGCACAAGCCTCGCCGATGAGACCGTGCCAACGGTGTCGGTTCGTTGTCGCTCGTCAGCCCCCAACCAACGTAACCCGTTAGTATTGGTCTAAATCATAATCCACTAATCATCGTTAACAATCGGTTCTAACATCAAGATCTAGATCTAATAACACTAACATTAAAATTCAATGTTGGATTCACACAAAGATTAACTTCTTAGATCTGGAGAATGAGTAAACGACGGTCGTATAAGGAGACTAATTAACGTCTTAGATTCGGCTGGAGTGCGAGATAGATCTAGTGTTAAATTCAAACCAAGATGACGGTGGTGGAGTGCAAGGAAGCTTCTAGATCCGGTCGGAGTTCGAGTTCGAGATCAGATTCAAGTGTGGTGGGTTTAAAAGGAGATGACGGTGGTGGGTAAACTTAAAGCCATTGTCGTAGTTTGTACCAACAGATCCGGGTGGTGGTGGTTCTGTAACAACAACATAACAAATTCTGGTGAAAAGCAACCCAATTCGGAAGAATAAACTGAAAATACATGTCAACGGTGGTGGCTGGCAACCTAGCGGTGGTAGTGTTGTTGTCTTTCTATTGATGATGACGATGATGTACTGATGATGATATAGTTAATGGTGTTGTTATGGATAGATCGTAACGTAAAGACCATGTAATAAATAAAGGTGACGTCTTTGGTTTTGATTGATTAAAATGGCGGAATGCAAGTGGATACAAACAACTAAATTGTTCATGGATGAATCCACATACTTTTACTTTTGTAAAGGATTAGTCTATCCCAAAATTATTATTAAGCCTCTTTATGTCCACAATTAGTAGTACAAAACTATAAAATTACAAATGTAGTCACATTAGTTAATAATTATCACATTAATTATATTATATTTATATGAACGAATATCAAATGTGGTAACAACTAATATCACATATAATAAATACAACCAAATGTATAACAACGAATATCACATGTGATAACGGTCATTATCACATGTAATAATGGCGAATATGATATTATAGTATGCAATAGTTAAAACGTATCAAAAAACGAGAGAAAAAAATTCGTCGAAAGTATATATATCATGTAAGATGTCTAATCGAAAAGAATAAAACGTTGATTTTTATGGGATAATTTTTTACTAGCCGTTTTAATTAAGATATTTAATTTTGTTATAAGTGCATATGGTAAAATGTTAGGTTTTGTTAAAATGACCATTGTTTTATTACAAAGGGAGACCTCTCATTAGTTTTTCCATTGCCACCCATTATTTACTTCTAATTTGAACTCAACTTTATATATCAACCGAGTGATAAATATTTATACTCGCAAATTATAACGAAACAACATTTAGATAGCTTACAGACACTTTGTTAGCTTGAAAATATATTTTAAAGGACATAATTCAAGGGGTTTGATCTTCATAGTATATGTTGGTTACTTATTAGCAATCCGAGTCACCTTCGGGCACTCCCTCGAGGAGTGGATGCGTTAGAAGAAGCTTCTTGTTTTTGGGAGGAGGCAACCTATCACAACTTATGCAACAATTGCAATGTGACATGTCTCTAGCCCCTCCATGGATCCTACAAAATCCTTTTACTGCCTTGTGTGTATTACCTTTGCAATCCTCGGTGCACTTTAATTTAGTGCACTGTCCCTTAAAAGACTTGTTCAGATAGTCGCACAATCTGTTATCGACGACGGCTCTGCTTTCTGTTCACATATATGGTACAAAAAGGAGTTTAAATGAAAATTGTTAGGTAAAGATATTAAGTACATGATAATGAGAAAATATTCATCATATTTAAGGGTAGTTAACTCAAAATAGGTAATTTTACGGCGTCCTTTTTTTTAAAGATATACGAACGTACTCACTTTATTATTAATAGTGCTCAAAAATTTTTGAAAGGTGTAATACAAAAAGTAATAGATAAGTGTGTAGTGATTATTCTACATTTACCGTGCAACTATATATTTGTTCATGCATATTTTGGTATTTTTGTGATACGTTATTAAAACATTTGGGGTATTTTTAACACTGACATGGAAAATTTTTGCCAACCATTTAGTCTTATACAATGATTATTTATTTTAAGTAAAGATATTAAGTACAGGAGAATGAGAAAATATTCATCATCTTTAAGGATAGTTAACCCGAAATCGGAAATTTAAGGGGATTTTTTTTGTTGGGAAGATACGAAGTTACTTACTTTAATATTAATCATGTTCAAAAGTTTTTAAAATGCGTAATACAAAAAGTGATAGATAAGTGTGTAGTTATTATTCTACACTGACCATTGCAACTATATATATTTATTTGTCCATGCATAATTTGGTATTTTTGTGATACGTTATTAAATGATTTTGAATATCTTTAACATGGAAATGACAATTATTGCAAACCATTTAGTCTTATAAAATGATTTTTATTTTACTTCTTTCGCACATATATTATACAAGTTTAAGTAGCAACAAATTGAACCAAGTATAACAACAAACTAATTAAATTAACGGTTTAAAAAATAAAAAAGTTATAAACAGACAGATTTTGCGTGAAATAATTAGGTGATAAAACGGACTATATCTCTTAAATGTTGGATTATAAAATAAACACCGATAAGCATAATTAAGTACCTGAGACAACAATAACAAAAAGTACCATAATGACGGCATATACTACAAATGATTTTTTTGCCATTGTGAGGAAGTTGTAGAACACTTGCTAGAGTTAACTTGGTGTTGTGAATATCAAATCGATTTGAAGTATAAATAGGAGTGTGAAAGAGTTTTAATAAATACGTGTTGAACACAAATATCGAAAGTATTTCGTATGAAAAGAAATTAGCATATAAAAGTTTCAATACGTGTTGTTGTATATATGTTCACTTTAAACTGTAAATTTCACATTTATGATGTAAATATAAAAATATATATATGTTCATACAATGTTGCAGTTCCAATAAAGGTGATCGTTATGACATATGTGACATTTAATATTTGTGTGTTTTATAACGTCTAGTTTGTTTTTGGTAATAGAATTTGTTATTAACTTTTGAAAAAATGATAGTCTTCCATTTCTTTTTTGAGAAAATATAAACAAGCTAGTTTTAATTGGAATAATTTCTTACAAATTTATTAAATTGCACTTTGAAATAAAATAAGATGGGCAATAAATTTTCACGTTAATTAAAGAGTAATGCTATACAAGACTAATTACACAGACCTAAAAATAGACCTACAAATGTGATTGGCTGGATTTTTTCTCTCTCCTAATCACATCCAATCAATTTTTCATATATACAAATATTTTTTTAAAGTCTATATTTAGGCCTACATGTTTAGGTCAACTAATCATTTTCCTTAATTAAATCACCATGAGTGTTTAATTGGCAGTGCTAGCATTACTACCAAACTTGTATGAATTAGTTCAACGAATGAAATTGTTCATATACATTGAAAGTAGGCCAAATGTTGTTGTGATACCAAACTATGGCACAACAAATTTTGGGTAATTGTGATTTAACAAAATTTACCTAATATCTTTCCGACAAAAATATATACCTCACATCATTTTATATTGGGGTTTAGTGCGTGCAAATGTAACAAACTTAGTCCGACATTCATAATTGTTCGTATACATTGAAAGTAGACACGATACCAAACTTTGGCATAACAAATTTTAGGTAAGTGTGATTTAACAAAATTTACTTGATATCTTTCTGATAAAAATATATATCTCACATTATTTTGAATTGTTATGTTCATGTTGCAAATATAGGATTTTTTTAATTCTTTGAAGGACTTATTGTCTGTAAAGGTGTCGAACTTGTCACGAAACTCTTTTGTATGTATTCATGTTCAAGATATTCTATTGTATGCATCGAAATTATAAATCACTTCTTTTGTATGTATTTATTAACTTGAAATCGAATTTATACCTGCGTGGCACCAGTTAATCAACTTTTGTGCGTTTTAACTGCCACCTAGGAACCTGTAATTAACTTTTGATTAGTGTATCAAACTTTATAAAAAAAATTACATTTTTCAAATTCATTCTATTAACATACCGAGTTTGATTAATGTAATCAAGGTTGGTCACTTTCAATATACCCTTACATCATATATTTTTTTCCGTTAATTTTTTTTTTTTTTTTCATTATAATTTGAAATTTAGATAAAATAAAATAACACATCCATCACCAACATCCTATCACCAACATTTGACCAAACATACTCCCCAATAGGGGTGTACATACATGGTCCGAAACCGTCAGAACCGGTAAACCGAACCAGAACCGAACCAAACCAAAGCACAACGGTCCGGTTCTTGGTTCTATCTTTTAGTCTTAATGGTTCCTGGTGCAGTTCGGTTCCAGAACCAATACAAATGGTTCGAACCGCCAGAACCAGTTATATAGGAAAAGTGAAATATATATTTGATATGTGTATCTGTTAATATCGATAGAAATTGAGTTATATTATTAGATTTATTGAAACTATATTATTAATTATAAGTATATATATTTTTCTAGATTTTTATCTTTTATACTCCATACACCTAAAAAATTCAGCTTACAATTTATTTCTTTCCTTCGTCGTCCACACAAGTAACATTTTGGTTACTTTTGCACACTTTCCCGAGCATTATTTTTGATCATTTGTTAACGATTGATCCATTTAATAATTGTTGAAAACATGATCTACGATATTCTTTTGTGTTCTACATACATGCATGTTTTGTTTGAAAAAAAACATAGATGCATCCATCTTATGTTTTTGCGGCAACGTTTTAGTTTTGAAAAAAAACATATATGCGTGTATATTATTTGGTTCGCGGTTTGGAACCAAAACCGTAAGAACCGAACCGGTACCAGACCGGACCAGAACCGAATTACATGGTGCGGTTCATGGTTCTTAAGTTTTCATTTAATTGTTTGCGGTGCGGTCTGGTCCGGTTCGGTGCTGTTTTTGGACCACGTACACCCCTACTCCCCAAATTACATAAATTCTTCCCGCAAATTAATTCAAACCCCATAATCATCATGAACACCAAATCATCTTCCCATTTTCCTTTCATATCCATCTTAAAATTCCAACATTTAAAACCACTCCCAACAGTGCTTTCGTCACTTCTTTCTTTCCTTGTGCCAGCTTAGTGCCACGTTAGCACATCCAAAACTGACGAAAGACTGACAAAGCACTGCCAACAATCCTTTCTTTCTTTATATTTCTGGAACCCACTAACTATTAATTTAATTAATTCAACACAAACTAAATAAAAACAATTTCATTAATAATTAAAAACATTACATTATTAAATAAAAACATTACGTTAATAAATTAAAAACATTACATTAACGAAAATAAAACATTACGATAACGAAAATAAAACATTACGATAAAGAAAACAAAACATTATGATAACGAAGTTCACATATAGTAGATAAAGTGTTATTTTATTTTGTTCCATTTGGTGATAAGTTAATTTGTAGTACGTTTCACCACAACTCTAGGGTTGTAGTTTTATCGTATGGTTTTCCAAAAACTTTGTTGCGTTGGTGAAGTTCCAATCGGATTGTTTTGGAAAGCCTTCTCCCACTCTTCGAATAAAGATGTTGACTTCGTTCTCGGTCCATGGCATGGATGTTGGTGTTTGAAAATGATTTTGGAAAGAATTGTTGAGATGTTGTGACATTTTTGTGTGTGAAATGTGTGAAATATTGTTGTGGTTGTGTGTAAAAAATTGTGAGAGTTGTGTGTATATTTATATTGTAAATTGGGGTGTATTTAATATTATTTTTTTTTTAATTAACCGATTTATAGCCTTTGAAGATTTAATTTTTTTTTGTTTAACGGTTAAAAAGAAAAAAGAAAAAAAAAATAACAAATGGGCTCCACCGAACCCGAAACCCTTTCGTCGCCCAGCTGCACAAGCCTCGCCGACGAGACCGTGCCAACGGTGTCGGTTCGTTGTCGCTCGTCAGCCCCCAACCAATGTAACCCGTTAGTATTGGTCTAAATCATAATCCACTAATCATCGTTAACAATCAGTTCTAACATCAAGATCTAGATCTAATAACACTAACATTAAAATTCAATATTGGATTCACACAAAGATTAACTTCTTAGATCTGGAGAATGATTAAACGACGGTCGGATAAGGAGACTGATTAAAAGGAGATGACGGTGGGTTTAAAAGGAGATGACGGTGGTGGGTAAACTTAAAGCCATGGAGAATGAGTGCGAGGTAGCTTCTAGAGAATGAGTGCGAGGTAGCTTCTAGATCCGGTCGGAGTTCGAGTTTGAGATCAGATTCAAGTGTGGTGGGTTTAAAAGGAGATGACGGTGGTGGGTAAACTTAAAGCCATTGTCGGAGTTTGTACCAACAGATCCGGGTGGTGGTGGTTCTGTAACAACAACATAACAAATTCTGGTGAAAAGCAACCCAATTCGGAAGAATAAACTGAAAATACATGTCAACGGTGGTGGCTGACAACCTAGCGGTGGTAGTGTTGTTGTCTTTCTATTGATGATGACGATGATGTACTGATGATGATATAGTTAATGGTGTTGTTATGGATAGATCGTAACGTAAAGACCATGTAATAAATAAAGGTAACGTCTTTGGTTTAATATGGCGGAATGCAAGTGGATACAAACAACTAAATTGTTCATGGATGAATCCATATACTTTTACTTTTGTAAAGGATTAGTCTATCCCAAAATTATTATTAAGCCTCTTTATGTCCACAATTAGTAGTACAAAACTATAAAATTACAAATATAGTCACATTAGTTAATAATTATCACATTAATTATATTATATTTATATGAGCGAATATCAAATGTGGTAACAACTAATATCACATATAATAAATACAATCAAATGTATAACAACGAATATCACATGTGATAACGGTCAATATCACATGTAATAATGGCGAATATGATATTATAGTATGCAATAGTTAAAACGTATCAAAAAATGAGAGAAAAAAATTCGTCGAAAGTATATATATCATGTAAGATGTCTAATCGAAAAGATTAAAACGTTGATTTTTATGGGATAATTTTTTACTAGCCGTTTTAATTAAGATATTTAATTTTGTTATAAATGCATAGGAAAATGTTAGGTTTTGTTAAAATGACCATTGTTTTATTACAAAGGGAGAACTCTCATTAGTTCTTTCATTGCCACCCATTATTTACTTCTAATTTGAACTCAACTTTATATATCAACCGAGTGATAAATATTTATAATCGCAAATTATAACGAAACAACATTTAGATAGCTTACAGACACTTTATTAGCTTGAAAATATATTTTAAAGGACATAATTCAAGGGGTTTGATCTTCATAGAATATGTTGGTTACTTATTAGCAATCCGAGTCACCTTCGGGCACTCCCTCGAGGAGTGGATGCATTAGAAGAAGCTTCTTGTTTTTGGGAGGAGGCAACCTATCACAACTTATGCAACAATTGCAATGTGACATGTCTCTAGCCCCTCCATGGATCCTACAAAATCCTTTTACTGCCTTGTGTGAATTACCTTTGCAATCCTCGGTGCACTTTTATTTAGTGTACTGTCCCTTAAAAGACTTGTTCAGATAGTCGCACAATCTGTTATCGACGACGGCTTTGCTTTCTGTTCACATATATGGTACAAAATGGAGTTTAAATGAAAATTGTTAGGTAAAGATATTAAGTACATGATAATGAGAAAATATTCATCATATTTAAGGGTAGTTAGCTCAAAATAGGTAATTTTACGGCGTTCTTTTTTTTTAAAGATATACGAACGTACTCACTTTATTATTAATAGTGCTCAAAAATTTTTGAAAGGTGTAATACAAAAAGTAATAGATAAGTGTGTAGTGATTATTCTACATTTACCGTGCAACTATATATTTGTTCATGCATATTTTGGTATTTTTGTGATACGTTATTAAAACATTTGGGGTATTTTTAACACTGACATGGCAAATTTTTGCCAACCATTTAGTCTTATGCAATGATTATTTATTTTAAGTAAAGATATTAAGTACAGGAGAATGAGAAAATATTCATCATCTTTAAGGATAGTTAACCCGAAATCGGAAATTTAAGGGGTTTTTTTTTTTTGTTGAGAAGATACGAAGTTACTTACTTTAATATTAATCATGTTCAAAAGTTTTTAAAATGTGTAATACAAAAAGTGATAGATAAGTGTGTAGTTATTATTCTACACTGACCATTGCAACTATATATTTATATGTCCATGCATAATTTGGTATTTTTGTGATACGTTATTAAATGATTTTGAATATCTTTAACATGGACATGACAATTATTGCAAGCCATTTAGTCTTATACAATGATTGTTTATATTACTTCTTTCGCACATATATTATACAAGTTTAAGTAGCAACAAATTGAACCAAGTATAACAACAAACTAATTAAATTAACGGTTTAAAAAATAAAAAAGTTATAAACAGACAGATTTTGCGTGAAATAATTTAGGTGATAAAACGGACTATATCTCTTAAATGTTGGATTATAAAATAAACACCGATAAGCATAATTAAGTACATGAGACAACAATAACAAAAAGTACCATAATGACGGCATATACTACAAATGATCTTTTTGCCATTGTGAGGAAGTTGTAGAACACTCGCTAGAGTTAACCGGGTGTAGCGAATATCAAAACGATATGGAGTATAAATAGGAGTATGAAAGAGTTTTAATAAATACGTGTTGAACACAAACACAAATATTGAAAGTTTGTCACTAAGTATGAAAAGAAATTAGCCAAAAAAGTTTCAAGACGTGTTGTTGTTGTATATATATATTCACTTTAAACGGTAAATTTCACGTTTAAGATGTAAATATAAAAATAGATATGTGTTCATACAATGTGGCAGTTCCACTAAAGGTGATCGTTATGACATATCCGACATTTAATATTTGTGTGTTTTATAACGTCTAGTTTGTTTTTGATAATAGAATTAGATTAATAACTATTGAAAAGATGATACAGTCTTCAATTTATTTTTTTAGAAAATATAAACAAGCGTTTCAATTGGAATAACTTCTTACAAATTTATTAAATTGCACTTCAAAATAACATAAGACGGCCAATAAATTTTCACGTCAATTAAATCACCATGAGTGTTTAATTGGCTGTGCTAGGATTACTACCAAACTATTATGAATTAGTTCGAGTAATAAAATTGTTCATATACATTGAAAGTAGGCCCGATACCAAACTTTGGCGCAACAAATTTTAGGTAAGTGTGATTTAACAAAATTTACCTAATATCTTTCCGATAAAAATATATATCTCACATTATTTTGAATTGTTATGTTCATGTTGCAAATATAGGATTTCTTAATTCTTTGAAGGGCTTATTGTCTGTAGAGGTATCGAACTTGTTACGGAACTCTTTTGTATGTATTCATGTTCAAAATGTTCTATTGTATGCATCGAAATTATAAATCACTTCTTTTGTATGTATTGATTAACTTGAAATCGAATTTTTACGTATGTGACACCAGTTAATCAACTTTTGTCCATGTCCATTGCCACCTAGGAACCTTTAGTCAACTTTTGATGTATCAAACTTTATAAAATAAATTACAATTTTTAAGTTGATTCTTTTAACATACCATGTTTGATTAATGTAATCAAGGGTTGGTCACTTTCAATATACCCTTACATCATTTTTTCCATTAATTTTATTTTTTCATTTTAATTTGAAATTTAGATAAATTAAAATCACACCATCACCAGCATCCTATTACCAGCATTTGACCAAATATAATCCCCAAATTATCTAAACATTTCCCCCAAATTAATTCAAACCCCATAATCATCATGAACACCAAATCATCTTCCCATTTTCCTTTCTTATCCATCTTAAAAATCCAACATTCAAATCATAATCCACTAATCATCATTAACAATAAGTTGTTACATCAAGATCTTGTTCGAATAACACTAACATTAAAACCCAATGTTGGATTCAGACAAAGATTAACTTCTTAGATCCGGAGAATGAGTAAACGACGGTCGGATAAGGAAACCGATTAACGTCTTAATTAGATCCGGCCGGAGTGCGAGATAGATCTAGTGTTAGATTCAAACAGGGATGACGGTGGTGGAATTCGAGGTAGCTTCTAAATCCTGTTGGAGTTGGAGTTCGAGATCAGATTAACATGTGGTGGGTTTAAAGGGAGATGACGGTGGTGGGTAAACTTAAAGCCATTGTCGGAGTTTGTACCAACAGATACGGGTGGTGGTGGTTCAGTAACAACAACAAAACCAATTCCGTCGAAAAGCAACCCAATTCGAAAGAATAAACTGAAAATACATGTCAATGGTGGTGGCTAGCAACCTATCGGTGGTAGTGTTGTTGTTGTTGATGATGATGATTATGATATAGTTGATGGACAGATCGTAGAGATGATAATGTGCTAGACCCTGTTTTTTCTTAATTTAAAATGGAACAAAGAAAATAACCAACATATAGTTATACCCCGTACTACATAACTCAAAACCCTTAAAGTTAATTAAGCTAATTAAATGTGTGTGTAAACTATCTAATGTTCCTTTCAATATAATTTGAAAGTATCTTTATGTTGTTATATGTATTATAATTTACATGTTTGTTTTTCCTTGAGAAATTTTATACTCCTACGTAAAGCTTTTTATTTATCTTTGCTCTTGTAATTATGAAAATATCAAGTTGGTAATGGTTCAAACATTAACTCGGAAAACAAAACATGTAAATAGAGAGCGATCCATGTAAATAAATTGTCATGTACAGATCGAGTAGTTGTTTGTAATATTTGCAACTGTCTCCATGTTGTAACACCGAGATCAACCCATGAGAGACCAAGAGTATAAGTTAATTCATTAGAATTAGAATTTACAATAAATGATTTGCGCAACTGACAACACCTAAAGTATGTTTGCAAACAAATTAGTTAGACCACTCCTAGTGGTTACGTCGGTTTCAACATTTCCTTTCGTCACTTTCAAGCCACCGATGGCACGGCTTCATCCTTTGCTTTCGTCGCTTGCATTCTTCGGCTAACCGAAGAAGGGAAACGAGTTTGTATGTGGGCCGGCTTATATTTAAAATGTATTGTTATTTATTGTTTAGTGTATGTAAATGTAGATATATTGGTAAATGTGGGGCCCAAAAATTAAAGGAATAAATGATTGTTGGTAGTGCTTTGTCAATGACGTGACGTTGAGCTAGCACAAGGGAAGAAAGAAGTAACGAAAGCACTATTGAAAGTTGTATTAAAACTGAATCACTGTAGATTGTGGTCGAGCTGCAGATGACAACACATGTTATCCCGATTTAATTTTCATGTATATATATGAATCTTCAAATGGCAAAATATGGTCCCTCATAATCTTCTAGCCTTCACATCAGGCCACATATTTCCACCGACTTCACATCTAATCCTCCTAAAGGTCAGGGGTTCGAACCCTGCTCTGGGTAAACATTTATCAAGGTAGATACTGCCGCCGCTAACCCACACGCCCCACCCGGATTCGAGCCTCTGGGCATTAAAATCCCATGCCCCGGTTGTGGGGTCACTGTGGACAGGTGTTTAGCCGGGCAGATCGTCTCTTGCGGGTGGGACACTGCGGATCTACGGATCCGGGATCCAGAGGGTATCCTCCACCTACCCTTTTTTTTTTAATCCTCCAAGTTCCAGTAATGACATCCAGACCCTCCAAGTTCTATCTTTTACAAAGTAACCTGAAAAATCTAGAATAACCACAAGTAAGTCCTAAAGTGAATATAGCAATGTAACCTTGATTTTAACTCATAATTTCAACACTAGTGAATTGTTTTCCTTTAAAGTTCATGTAATTTTTGTACATGAAATATTGTTTTTGTAATCAAAATTGAAAGATGACAAAAGATCAATAAAATTGACAATGCGGGATTTAGATCTTAACATCCAACAAATATTATAGTTGAAAATCTTAGAATTACAGTTAGCATCATCTTGTTTCAAATTTGCTACATCTTATTCTAAGACATTGTAGCGTTTGTTTCAGTCTTCGATATGACGCCGATTCAACGCATCTTCAAAACGACTACACGAATCAGCTCTCATCTCAGTACTCATATCATTCTCAGGTGCAGGATGATAATCTTCTCTTAGCTGAACATCTCTTAAATTCGGAATCCTTAAAAGAAACATCAAAAAATGTTCATTAGCTGTTCCATGAATAAACAATTTCCTCAACATAAGACATTTTTGCAGCAGCCCAACTGATAAACTTCTCTGATCTACATCTTTATCTTGTGGTGGCCAGTAATCGAGTTCAATTAGGCCCAAACCCCCGATCCCATACAGATAAACCCGTTCCCATACAGATAAAATTCTTCTTGCAGTGTGCACATACCCAATTGTGTCACCACAATCCAATTGCATATTTACTAGCTTCGGGTAGACTGCCAAGTATCTCAACCCAAATTCCCTTTGTGAAGGTTTTGCAAAGTGCCTGCAATCACCTTCCACTTAGATGAAAAATTCTTCTAAATTTGGTGTCAAAAGCTCACCAACTGAAAACCAAAGTGATAGATGCTCAAGTTTCTCCCATGGTTTCTGTTGAAACCCGTTACTCGTATCATTCAAATCAATATCAAGCTTTTGTTCTTTCCTCTTATGACCAAACTCCTCATTATAATTGCATTCGATTTCAACCCATCTTCATCATTATCATCAAATACACAATAAATATGAAGCCTTTAAATCCGATCTTGAATTGGCTCCAATGCTTTTAACGAACTCTTTGCACCTACATTCTTACAACATGAAATCTTGACATCAACTAAAGTCCGACTTAACGAACAAACAAACAAACGTCCTCATTCCACGAACCGCGATATTCTTACACCCTTGAACCTCAAACTTAACCAACTTTGAACACCCTCAAGCAATCGCAATCGATCCCATTTTAGTCAAATCAGCTACATTCCTAATAGCTAACGATTCAATCCATGTGGAGTAGAGTTTCAATACTTCGATGTAGAATTATTCCTCAGTTTGACCTATATAAGTTTAATGTAATCAGTGGCGATTCCCCTAGGGTAATATATACCTTCTTGGCCATATATTGTATGCCACAAGATCATTGGAATGATCCTCCTCCACATGGAATGATCAATGGCCACGCATTTTTTAGCGACGGTCAATTTATGTCGCAAATCTGTCGCGATGGATTTATGACGGATTTTCCGTCGCGATAGTGTAATACAAAACTTAATGATATTTCATCATAATCTTTTTCACATGAGTACTACCTTCATCGGTATACTAACTTTGCTAATCTGATTTGTGAATTACTTTTATAGCAAATGTTTTGATGGGCAAATGTCATGTATTGTACACACTTTTTTCATTTAAGTTGATCTTTAGTTTCGGAAAACGTTTTTGATGATCATACATGAACAAAAAGTACTCACATATACCATAATACAACAAATTAAAGTGATCATGCATATAATATAGTTCTAAACAATTGTATGAGTGATGTAGACCTATTTGTAGACTGATACGAACATAGCCCATACTAGGCCCATATCATGCCATAAGCCCAAGCGTAGAACTCACTCCCAAAAGCTAGCTTGAAGGAGGAGGGAACACCTAGACTTGTAAGCCACCAACCAATCCCATACTTTGCCAATGTGGGATCATAACAATACCCCACCCTTGAAGAGCCAACGTCCTCGTTGGTCATGGCTATGTTGGTCACGGTTGGCACCCTCTCTTCGGGTCCAAGCCACCACTACATAGGCCACCACTCCGAGGCCTGGTTGGTCACGGCTATGTTGGTCACGGTTGGCACCCTCTTTTCGGGTCCAAGCCACCACTACATAGGCCACCACTCCGAGGTGTTGGGACCTTGAGGATGTCTCTGATACCAATTGATATGTTCGAATTACAAATCAACAGATGAATTGAAATTCACACAAAGAACAGAGAACGGGAAACTCACGAACTAGAATTGAGATTCGTAATCAATGTCTACAATCAGCTGAATGATTACAGTCGTAACCACATGAATTACCGAACTGGAATTAGGAAGAACGATTACACAATCAAAAGCTAAGCAAAATGGAAATGACGTGAGCTACTATATATTCACCAACAACTCTAACCGCCTGTAACAACTTTTAGCACCACTTGAACGCTCCTCTCACGTGCGTTGCATGTGCCAGGGTTTGAGTGAGATCACGTGTTACCCACGTGATCCTTTATTCTGTTACTCCGTTATTATTCTGTTAGTATCTCGTTAACCTCGTAACATAGACATGTTTTTCATTGACACTTTGCGACTTGCGTTACTCGTATGGTACTGAGAAGTTGTGGTACCCAAGAACACAGGAAGATACAATATACATATCTCAACATCAGACAGTACTAACAGTCATCAATATAATATACATATCTCAACATCTACAAACTATGATACTGCTTCTAACTTCAACATAGAAACCACATTTCGTTATTGTCCATTTTTTAATGGTCAAATTGCAAATTACCATAGATCATAAACTTTGAAAGTTTTAAGGATTATTAATGGTGCAAACGAAGTTGGTTGCCTGGAATAGAAGATTAAACAAAATTTGAAATTGGGTTTATCATATATTCACTATGGGCCTAAACTAAAATAAAATCTGCTCTTCTACATCTTAATATCTTATCACCATGTTGCTGCCGTCTCACGATCCTCACGTTTAAGGTAAAAATTTCTGAATCAAAGGTGAAACGTACACAATCTCTTTTGACATGTACACAAACAAATATTCCTTTTGACCACTCTGTCCTTGCACTAAAGAAATGGTAGAAGAAATCGAGTTCAATGCGGTGAGGGCAAAATGATCAAAACCAATTTTTGATGGTGTACCCATCGAAAGAGGTGCTCTAAAAATCACCTCTTTTTTAGTTGGTTAAGTTGAACAAGCCAATATGGCTGAATATAAATACAAAAACCTACTTGGAGAACAAGCTATATCTATTCCCAAAATACATTGCTATCCTACCAAATACGTCTTTCACATATATGTAAATACAATATATATAATAAATGCACAATATTTTCCAATACCCCCCTCAAGTTGGAGCGTGTAGATCTCGAATGCCCAACTTGCACCGGAGATAATTGAACTGTTGGTTCCCCAATGCTTTCGTGAAAATGTCAGCCAACTGATCAGAACTATGAATATGAGCAGTTTCAATGCTTCCACATTGTACTTCATCACGAACAAAATGACAATCAATCTCAATATGCTTTGTACGCTCGTGGAATACCGGGTTTGATGCTTCCACATTAACTTACTTCACAATTCATATTATATATATTTCATATTCAACCTTGGACTTAAAACTGATTTTCTGATTTTATACATGCATACGCGATCCAAGTTTTTTGAGTTGGGATCGCGTACCAAAGAACAAAAGTCCACTGATCACAAAATACACTGACATACATGATCCAGAAATTCTTCTGGGATCGCGTACCCATGCCTAAATCTGAAACTCAGCAAAACTCAACTTTTTGACCAAATTCAAATGTGCATAACTTTTAACTCGTTAAGAGTTAGACCATCAAATTTTACAGGCAATTCCACCATGCCAAAATGAAACTTTCCATTTTTACACTTTTTCAAAATACACGTTTAACAAGAAAACGGACGTATAACCAATTTATGGCCATTTTGGACCATTTTGGTTGACAAGTCATATTCCAAATGGCTTGATTTCAGATTTCCAACTTTTACCCACATATTCTATGATACATTTGACATGTGTGAGCGTATTCATCAACATCATACACCCACTCTAACCCGTTTTGACTCCTTTGACCCATTTGGTGTCCATTTGGACACTTTCACCAAATCTAATCCATTTTAACCATATGATACATGATTTCAATTCATATAAACAACATGCCATAATTCTTGATTCATGATCACTCAAATGAGTTAAAACACCATCTTTACCCGTTTTTTTCTCTGTTACCCGCCGGGTAACGTTTTACCAACCGGGTACCCATTTTAATTGGCTTACCCGCCGGGTAAGGGTGATACCCGCCGGGTAACACCATTTTCATCGACCTGCACCATCTATTCAAACCCAGACCCGATTTTCACAATCCAAAACATCACAACTCAGATCTGTAAGCATTTTAATACAACAAACAACAACAACTAACATCATAAAACAACAAGTAACATCAACAACAAGTTTCTAACCTCAATTTCATCCACAAATCATAAACCCTCTATAATTCAATTTAAAAGAACAAGTTCATGGTTAATGGTTAATTAGAACAAGAAACTTATAATTAAAATAGCAAGATGATGATGATGTTAATGAAACTAAATCAAATCACAACTCAATATTGTTTCAAGTTTTTATTTATGATTTTTAACTTTCTGTATGTTTGATTTTTTTTTTAAACAAGGGAAATGAACTTTCCTGTTTGGGAAAGTTAAATAAATAGGTCGGCCTAATTCCCAACCGACCTCGTATCCACTTAAAATCAGTCCCCTTCTAAACCTATTGTCTGGAACCTAAAAACTATTTACGATTCCAACAATTTTATTTTACCTTCAACTATATAAAGTTAAAACAATTAATAATTTACTAGTCACAATTAATTATTTGACCTTTCACAAATTTTTCACAAATAAACATAATAAATAAACAACTAATTTCCTAACACATTAAACAAATAATTTAAAGTCAGGAAATTTACCAGAATACCACTTGATAACATTAAATAATGTTATATTTATATTAAAAATATTTACTATTTTTATTATATTTATATTGCATTTATTTAATAATAGATACTGATTTGGTTAATATTTGTAAATAGGTATATAAATGAGTTGGGACAAGAAAATGTTCAAGAAATGAAGAAAATTACGCAAATATTTGAGTTTGATGATTTAAATAGATTGCGCGAAAATAATTAGATTGAAGATTTATTGGAGTTTATGAGTTGGACTTAAGAAGAACTGGATTAAGAGAAACAAAAATAAATAAGATGGGCTAAATTATGAAGACATAAGCTAAAATGCTAGAACGATTAGTTGGGCCAAATTAAAGAATCTGGATTGTGGATGCATCATAAAGCGCAAAGTGGGTTCATTAATATTAATTGAGGGGAAGTGACCAAATCAACTTTAATCATAAGGCCATTAATCCTTGAACGCTTTAAGTTGCTATAAGTCATGCGATGGAAGAACTTTGAATTATCATCTCCTTCCATTGCCCACTTGACCTTCGCTTTTTGTTTGAGATCTTTCAATAATTTAACCTCCAAATCACTAATATCTTTGATGCATGTGATACGCTCTTCCTTCTATTGAGTAATTATAGGTCCAATCTTGACCTGGTCATCCAAGTTATCAACTTTGGATTTTAACTCTTTTGGATTTAAAGCATCTGTGTTTCCTGTCTCCTTTCTCCATTTTTTCAAGTCTTCTTTCAATCTCTTCAACTTATTTTTGAAGGTTATAGCTGGATGATAAAAAAAATAAAATCGAATCACCAGCCCATGATGAATTTTAGATTCGGAGAAAATCTTCATGAGATAACTAAGAATTAAAGAGCTAAAAAGGTATCGGCTCAAAATCCAACACCGCACTTTTAAGGACTAAAGGGCAATGATCGGAGTAATCTCTAGGAAGAGCCAGAGCCAGAGCCAGAGCCATCAATTGATATTTACCGATTCCCGTGAGGTATGGTGGTGTTTGGTGAGATTGAGAGTTTTATATCGTAACATGAAGACAATGTAATAAATAAAGATGACTTTTCGGATTTGATTAAATAAAATGACGGAATACAAATGGATACGAACAACTATATTGTTAATGGATGAATCCACATACTTTTACTTTTGTAAAGGAGTTATCCCAAAATTATAATTAAGCCTCTTTATGTCTAGAATCAGTAGTACAAAACAATAAGATTACACATATCATCACATTTATCACATTTAATTATTTTATGTTTATATAAGCGAATATTAAATATGATCTCAACTAATATGACATGTAATGAATACAACCGAATGAGATAACAACTAATATTATATGTGATAACGGTGAATATCACATGTGATATTATACTATCCAATAGTTAAAACTCATCAAAAAAAATGAGAGAAAAAAATTCGTCGAAAATATATATCAAGTGAGATGTCTAATCGAAAAGAAAAAAACGCTGATTTTATGGGGTAATTTTTTATTAGCCCTTTTTAAGATATTTAATTTTTAAAAATGCAGGGTAAAATGTTAAGTTTTGTTAAAATGACCATTGTACTCTTACAAATGGAGCCCTTTCATTAGTTCTTCCATTGTCACCTTTATTTACTTCTAATTTGAACTCAACTTTATATATCAACCTAAACATAAATATTTATACTCGCAAACACGAAACAAACATTTTGATAGCTTACAGACATTTTATTAGCTTGAAAATATATATTAAAGGACATAATTCAAGGGGTTTTTGATAGCTTACAGACATTTTATTAGCTTGAAAATATATTTTAAAGGACATAATTCAAGATCTTCGTAGTATATGTTGGTTACTTAATTGCAATCCGAGTGACCTTCGGTCACTCCCTCCAGGAGTGGATGCGCTAGAAGAAGCTTCTTGTTTTTGGGAGGAGGCAACCTGTCACAACTTATGCAACAATTGCAATTTGACCCATCTTGAGCCCCTCCATGGATCCTACAAAATCCTTTTACTGCCTTGTGTGTATTACCTTTGCAATCCTCGGTGCACTTTTTTTAGTGCACTCTCCCTTAAAAGACTTGTTCAGATAGTCGCACAATCTGTTATCGACGACGGCTCTGCTTTCTGTTCACATATATAGTACAAAATGGAGTTTAAAAGAAAATTGTTAGGTAAAGATATTAAGTACAAGATAATGAGAAAATATTCATCATATTTAAGGGTAGTTAACTCAAAATAGGTAATTTTTCGGCGTTGTGATTTTTTTTAGGATATACGAAGGTACTCACTTTAATATTAATACTTTAATAGTGCTCAAAAGTTTTTAAAAGGTGTAATACAAAAAGTGATAAATAAGTGTGTAGTTATTATTCTACATTTACCGTGCAACTATATATTTGTTCATGCATATTTTGGTATTTTTGTGATACGTTATTAAAAGATTTGGAATATTTTTAACATGGACATGGCAAATTTTTGCCAACTATTTAGTCTTACACAATGATTGTTTATTTTAAGTCAAGATATTAAGTACATGAGAATGAGAAAATATTCATCATCTTTAAGGATAGTTAACCGGAAATAGGAAATTTAAGGGTTTTTTTGTTGAAGATTTACGAAGTTACTTACTTTATTTTTAGTAGTGTTCAAAAGTTTTTAAAAGGCGTAACACAAAAAGTGATAGATAAGTGTGTAGTTATTATTCTACACTGACCATTGCAACTATATATTTATTTGTCCATGCATAATTTGGTATTTTTGTGATACGTTATTAAATGATTTAGAATATCTTTAACATGGACATGACAATTATTGCAAACCATTTAGTCTTATACAATGATTGTTTATTTTACTTCTTTCGCACATATATTATACAAGTTTAAGTAGCAACAAATTGAACCAAGTATAACAACAAACTAATTAAATTAACGGTTTAAAAAATAAAAAAGTTATAAAAAGACAGATTTTGCGTGAAATAATTTAGGTGATAAAATGGACTTTATCTCTTAAATGTTGGATTATAAAATAAACACCGATGAGCATAATTAAGTACCTGAGACAACAATAACAAAAAGTACCATGATGACGGCATATACTACAAATGATTTTTTTGCCATTGTGAGGAAGTTGTAGAACACTCGCTAGAGTTAACTGGGTGTTGTGAATATCAAAACGATTTGGAGTACTATATATAGGAGTGTGAAAGAGTTTTAATAAATACGTGTTGAACATAAACACAAATATTGAAAGCATTTCATATGAAAAGAAATTAGCATATAGAAGTTTCAATACGTGTTGTTGGATATATATTCACTTTAAGCTGTAAATTTCACATTTAAGATGTAAATATAAAAATATATATTTGTTCATACAATGTTGCAGTTCCAATAAAGGTGATCGTCATGACATATGTGACATTTAATATTTGTGTGTTTTATAACGTCTAGTTAATTTGTTATTGGTAATAGAATTTGTTAATAACTTTTGAAAAAATGATACAGTCTTCCATTTCTTTTTTGAGAAAATATAAACAAGCTAGTTTTAATTAGAATAATTTCTTACAAATCTATTAAATTGCACTTCGAAATAAAAATAAGATGGGCAATAAATTTTGACGTTAATTAAAGAGTAATGCTATACAAGACTAATTAATTACACAGACCTAAAAATAGACCTACAAATGTGATTGACTGAATTTTTGTATCTCCTAATCACATCCAATCAATTTTTCACATCTACCAATCATATTTTTAAAGTCTATATTTAGGCCTACATGTTTAGATCAACCAATCATTTTCCTTAATTAAATCACCATGAGTGCTAATTGGTAGTGCTAGCATTACTACCAAACTTATATGAATTAGTTCAACGAATAAAATTTTTCATATACATTGAAAGTAGGCCAAATGTTGTTGCGATACCAAACCATGGCACAACAAATTTTAGGTAATTGTGATTTAAAAAAATTTACCCAATATATTTCCGATAAAAATATATACCTCACATCATTTTATATTGGGGTTTAGTGCGCGCAAATGTAACAAACTATAGTCCGACATTCATAATATGTAACGAACTACTCAGACTTCCATTCACTACAAGAAATCAGCCACTTAGCGACATGTTAGCGACTTTTTTTAGGCTAGCGACTTTTATAGAGACATAGAGTCGGTAGTCTCTATAGAAAAGTCATTGATTTTGCGACTTATGTCGCTATATTTGGCGTCATAAATAACAACATCTTATACTTCAACGCAGATTCGCGACCCTCCAAATAGATCGCGATATACGTTGCTATAAATTTAGAGACTTATGTGTACATGACGTGATGTATGTCGCAAATTTAAAGCCGTCGCTACCTTTATTGATGCCCGTGTCTCTCTGTTTAAAAAGTAGTCTCTATATATGTCACTGCTGGAGTCACTACATGTGAATATGTCAGTGTCCAAATCGCAAAGCATGTCGATGTTTTCGATACATGTTACACCGTATATTTTTCATAATTTATATATAATAACCTGGTGCTAAATAATTTAGAACTACATAAAAACAAATAACTTGACAAATCCAGATATCCAAGTATATATTCTGCCATATAATCCCAACAAGGACCAAATGTCCAATCAGAAGTGGTAGGCTAAAAAAAATCAGGGCATTCTCAGCAGACCCTGTATTCCCTTTTTCTTTTTCTTGAGGTTTAGGAGGAGATGGCTTGGTAAGTCCAGAAGATGACATCTTAGGTTTTTCACAGTCCCTTGCAAAGTGTCCAAGATTTTGACAATTATAGCATTTAACTTTACTTTTATCAAACCCAAATCCCGATTTTCCATCTCCTTCCAAGTTTATGCGACCAGTCCTTTGCAAGAATTTCTTGGTTCTCCTAGTGATCATTGCAATGTTCCACTTCAAATCCATCTGCTCAAGATCATCATCATCTATCTGAGCATAATCTTCCTGAGTTAGCTCCAAAGTAGTATTTTGTTGTAAAACCAGATCTTTTAGGAACTCAAGAAGGTTGTATAGATGGCAGCTTGTTCTTCAATGGCAGGAGAAGTGACAGTTTGCGAGGTTTGAGACCCTGGCAAGGAGAAAGAAGAAAAACTAGAAGAAGAGAAACCAGTTGAAGTCGATTGAGCACCACCATCAGAGATGAAAGCCATTCCTCCATAAGATTTTCCAGAATTAATCTTTCCTCCATACAAAGTTGGGTCTTGTAAAAAGCCACCAGATTTACACTCTTTCTTTTTCAATTCCATTGCATGAGCTTGAAGTATACCAATTAAGTCATCAAGCTTCATAGATTCCAGCTCAGGACTTTCCTTCAAAAATTGAACTTTGATGTCCCAAGCTTTGGGTAGAGCATCCAATAACTTTTTGTTTACTTCAATCTCCGTAAACGTGTACCCTCCTTCAGTTAACTCACTCACTAGTTGTGAGTATCTAGTAACAGCAGCAGTTTCATGTGGAAGCAGATCAAAAAGATCAAACCGCTTTTTAATCAATTCTAACTTACTCGGCTTATACTTTTCATTTCCTCCACACCTTGTTTCTATAGCCTTCCAGAGATCATATGTTATATCATAGTGTCTGAACAAACGTAAGACATCTTGTGGCAAGCACATACAGATTGCAGAATGTGCTTTGCGTTCGATATCATAGTCTTTTCGTTCCTTTGGTGCCATAGCCTTGTAAGTTTTGGCTGGAGGAACTCCTCTATAGTTACCTTCTACTACAGGTTTCTCATAACTTTGAATTATCATCTCCTTCCATTGCCCACTTGACCTTTGCTTTTTGTTTGACATCTTTCAATATTTTAACCTCCAAATCACTAATATCTTTAATGCATGTGATACACTCTTCCTTCTATTGAGTATTTATAGGTCCAATCTCGACCTGGTCATCCAAGTTATCAACTTTGGATTTAAAGTATTTGTATTTCCTATCTCCTTTCTCTCTCTTTTTTCCAGTCTTCTTTCAATCTCTTCAACTTATTTTTGAAGGTTATAGCCGGATGATAAAAAGGAAAGCCGAATCACTATCCCATGATGAATTTAAGATTCGGAGAAAATATTTATGAGATAACTAAGAATTAAAGAGCAAAAAGGGGATTGCTAAAAAGGTATCGGCCCAAAATCCAACACTGCACTCTTTTAAGGACTAAAAGGCAATGATCGAAGTATTCTCTAGGAAGAGCCAGAGCCATCAAATGATATTTACCGATTCCCGTGAGGTATGGTGGTGTTTGGTGAGATTGAGAGTTTTATATCGTAAAGTGAAGACAATGTAATAAATAAAGATGACTTTTCGGTTTTGATTAATTAAAATGACGGAATGCAAATGGATACGTACAACCATATTGTTAATGGATGAATCCACATACTTTTACTTTTGTAAGTAGTCTATCCCAAAATTATTATCAAGCCTCTTTATGTCTAGAATCAGTAGTACAAAACAATAAAATTATCACATTTAATTATTTTATACCACGTAATTATATAAGCGAATATCAAATGTGATATCAACTAATATCACATGTAATAAATACAACCAATTGAGATAACAACTAATATCACATGTGATAACGGTGAATATTACATGTGATATTATAGTATGTAATAGTTAAAACTCATCAAAGAACGAGATAAAAAATTCGTCGAAAGTATATATCAAGTAAGATATCTAACCGAAAAGAAAAAAAATGCTGATTTTTATGGGGTATTTTTTGTAATTTTTTACAAGCCGTTTTAAGATATATAATTTTTAAAAATGCAGGGTAAAATGTTAGGTTTTGTTAAAATGACCATTGTACTCTTACAAATGGAGCCCTTTAATTTCGTCAGTTCTTCCATTGTAACCCATTATTTACTTTTAATTTGAACTCAACTTTATATATCAACCTAAAGATAAGTATTTATACTCGTAAATTATAACGAAACAAACATTTTGATAGCTTACATACATTTTATTAGCTTGAAAATATATTTTAAAGGACATAATTCAAGGGGTTTGATCTTCGTAGTATATGTTGGTTACGTATTAGCAATCCGAGTGACCTTCGGACACTCCCTCGATGAGTGGATGCGTTAGAAGAAGCTTCTTGTTTTTGGGAGGAGGCAACCTATCACAACTTATGCAACAATTGCAATGTGACATGTCTCTAGCCCCTCCATGGATCCTACAAAATCCTTTTACTGCCTTGTTTGTATTACCTTTGCAATCTTCGGTGCACTTTTCTTTAGTACACTGTCCCTTAAAAGACTTGTTCCGAAAGTCGCACAATCTGTCATCGATGACGGCTCCGCTTTCTATTCACATATATCGTACAAAATGAAATTTAAATGAAAATTGTTAGGTAAAGATATTAAGTACATGACAATGAGAAAATATTCATCATATTTAAGGGAAGTTAACCCAAAATAAATGATTTTACAACGTTCTTTAGTTTTTTTTATAGTTATACGAAGATACCCCCTTTAATATTAATAGTGCTCAAAAGTTTTTAAAAGGTGTAATACAAAAAGTGATAAATAAGTGTGTAGTTATTATTCTACATTTACCGTGCAACTATATATTTGTTCATGCATATTTTGGTATTTTTGTGATATGTTATTAAAAGATTTGAAATATTTTTAACACGGACATGGCAAATTATTGCCAACCATTTAGTGTTATACAATGATTGTTTATTTTAAGTAAAGATATTAAGTACATGAGAATGAGAAAATATTCATCATCTTTAAGGATAGTTAGCCCGAAATAGGAAATTTAAGGGTTTTTTTGTTGAAGATTAACGAAGTTACTTACTTTAATATAAATAGTGTTCAAAAGTTTTTAAAATGCGTAATACAAAAAGTGATAGATAAGTGTGTAGTTATTAAATGATTTTGAATATCTTTAACATGGACATGACAATTATTGCAAACCATTTAGTCTTATACAATGATTGTTTATTTTACTTCTTTCGCACATATATTATACAAGTTTAAGTAGCAACAAATTGAACCAAGTATAACAACAAACTAATTAAATTAACGGTTTAAATATAAAAAGTTATAAATAGACAGATTTTGTGTGAAATAATTTAGGTGATAAAATGGACTATATATCTTAAATGTTGGATTATAAAATAAACACCGATGAGCATAATTAAGTATCTGAGACAACAATAACAAAAAGTACCATAATGACGGCATATGCTACAAATGATTTTTTTGCCATTGTGAGGAAGTTGTAGAATACTCGCTAGAGTTAACCGGGTGTTGTGAATATCAAAACGATTTGGAGTATAAATAGGAGTGTGAAAGAGTTTTAATAAATACGTGTTGAACACAAACACAAATATCGAAAATATTTCGTATGAAAAGAAATTAGCATATAAAAGTTTCAATACGTGTTGTTGTATATACGTTCACTTTAAACTGTAAATTTCACATTTAAGATGTAAATATAAAAATATATATTTGTTCATACAATGTTGCAGTTCCAATAAAGGTGATCTTTATGACATATGTGACATTTAATATTTGTGTGTTTTATAACGTCTAGTTTGTTTTTGGTAATAGAATTTGTTAATAACTTTTAAAAAAATGATATAGTCTTCCATTTCCTTCAAGCTAGTTTTAATTGCAATAATTTCTTACAAATTTATTAAATTGCACTTCGAAATAAAATAAGATGGGCAATAAATTTTCACGTTAATTAAAGAGTAGTGTTATACAAGACTAATTACACATACCTAAAAATAGACCTACAAATGTGATTGGCTGGATTTTTTCTCTCTCCTAATCACATCCAATCAATTTTTCATATATACAAATATTTTTTTAAAGTCTATATTTAGGCCTATATGTTTAGGTCAACTAATCATTTTCCTTAATTAAATCACCATGAGTGTTTAATTGGCAGTGCTAGCATTACTACCAAACTTGTATGAATTAGTTCAACGAATGAAATTGTTCATATACATTGAAAGTAGGCCAAATGTTGTTGCGATACCAAATTATGGCACAACAAATTTTAGGTAATTGTGATTTAACAAAATTTACCTAATATCTTTCCGACAAAAATATATACCTCACATCATTTTATATTGGGGTTTAGTGTGCGCAAATGTAACAAACTTAGTCCGACATTCATAATTGTTCGTATACATTGAAAGTAGACCCGATACCAAACTTTGGCACAACAAATTTTAGGTAAGTGTGATTTAACAAAATTTACTTGATATCTTTCTGATAAAAATATATATCTCACATTATTTTGAATTGTTATGTTCATGTTGCAAATATAGGATTTTTTTTAATTCTTTGAAGGACTTATTGTCTGTAAAGGTGTCGAACTTGTCACGAAACTCTTTTGTATGTATTCATGTTCAAGATATTCTATTGTATGCATCAAAATTATGAGTCACTTCTTTTGTATGTATTGATTAAATTGAAATCGAATTTATACCTGCGTGGCACCGGTTAATCAACTTTTGTCCATTTCAACTGCCACCTAGGAACCTGTAATTAACTTTTGATTAATGTATCAAACTTTATAAAACAAATTACATTTTTCAAATTCATTCTATTAACATACCGAGTTTGATTAATGTAATCAAGGTTGGTCACTTTCAATATATACATCATATATTTTTTTCCATTAATTTTCTTTTTTTTTTCATTTTAATTTGAAATTTAGATAAAATAAAATAACACAGCCATCACCAACATCCTATCACCAACATTTGACCAAACATACTCCCAAGTCCCCAAATTACATAAACTCTTCCCCCAAATTAATTCAAATTCCATAATCATCATGAACACCAAATCATCTTCCCATTTTCCTTTCATATCCATCTTAAAATTCCAACATTTAAAACCACTCCCAACAGTGCTTTCGTCACTTCTTTCTTTCCTTGTGCCAACTTAGTGCCACGTTAGCACATCCAAAACTGACGAAAGACTGACAAAGCACTGCCAACAATCCTTTCTTTCTTTATATTTCTGAACCCACTAACTATTAATTTAATTAATTCAACACAAACTAAATAAAAACAATTTCATTAATAATTAAAAACATTACATTAGTAAATAAAAACATTACATTAATAAATTAAAAACATTACATTAACGAAAATAAAACATTACGATAACGAAAATAAAACATTACGATAAAGAAAACAAAACATTACGATAACGAAGTTCACACATAGTAGATAAACTATTATTTTATTTTGTTCCATTTGACGATAAGTTGATTTGTAGTATGTTTCACCGCAACTCTAGGGTTGTAGTTTTATCGTATGGTTTCCCAAAAACTTCGTTGCGTTGGTGAAGTTCCAATCGGATTGTTTTGGAAAGCCTTCTCCCACTCTTCGAATCAAGATGTTGACTTCGTTCTCGGTCCATGGCATGGATGTTGGTGTTTGAAAATGATTTTGGAAAGAATTGTTGAGATGTTGTGACATTTTTTGTGTGTGAAATGTGTGAAATATTGTTGTGGTTGTGTGTAAAAAATTGTGAGAGTTGTGTGTATATTTATATTGTAAATTGGGGTATATTTAATATTAAAATTTTTTTTTGATTAACTAATTTATAGCCGTTGAAGATTTAATTTTTTTTTGTTTAACGGTTAAATAGAAAAAAGAGAAAAAAAAATAACAAATGGGCTCCACCGAACCCGAAACCCTTTCGTCGCCCAGCTGCACAAGCCTCGCCGACGAGACCGTGCCAACGATGTCGGTTCGTTGTAGCTTGTCAGCCCCCAACCAACGTAACCCGTTAGTATTGGTCTAAATCATAATCCACTAATCATCGTTAACAATCAGTTCTAACATCAAGATCTAGACCGAATAACACTAACATTAAAATTCAATGTTGGATTCACACAAAGATTAACTTCTTAGATCCGGAGAATGAGTAAACGAAGGTCGGATAAGGAGACTGATTAACGTCTTAGATTCGGCTGGAGTGCGAGATAGATCTAGTGTTAAAATCAAACCAAGATGACGGTGGTGAAGTGCGAGGTAGCTTCTAGATCCGGTCGGAGTTCGAGTTCGAGATGATCAGATTCAAGTGTGGTGGGTTTAAAAGGAGATGACGGTGGTGGGTAAACTTAAAGCCATTGTAGGAGTTTGTACCAACAGATCCGGGTGGTGGTGGTTCTGTAACAACAACATAACAAATTCCGGTGAAAAGCAACCCAATTCGGAAGAATAAACTGAAAATACATGTCAATGGTGGTGGCTGGCAACCTAGCGGTGGTAGTGTTGTTGTCTTTCTATTGATGATGACGATGATGTACTGATGATGATATAGTTAATGGTGTTGTTATGGATAGATCGTAACGTAAAGACCATGTAATAAATAAAGGTGACGTCTTTGGTTTTGATCGATTAAAATGGCAGAATGCAAGTGGATACAAACAACTAAATTGTTCATGGATGAATCCACATACTTTTACTTTTGTAAAGGATTAGTCTATCCCAAAATCCCAAAATTATTATTAAGCCTCTTTATGTCCACAATTAGTAGTACAAAACTATAAAATTACAAATATAGTCACATTAGTTAATAATTATCACATTAATTATATTATATTTATATGAGCGAATATCAAATGTGGTAACAACTAATATCACATATAATAAATACAACCAAATGTATAACAACGAATATCACATGTGATAACGGTCAATATCACATGTAATAATGGCGAATATGATATTATAGTATGCAATAGTTAAAACGTATTAAAAAACGAGAGAAAATAATTCGTCGAAAGTATATATATCATGTAAGATGTCTAACCGAAAAGAACAAAACGTTGATTTTTATGGGATTATTTTTTACTAGCCGTTTTAATTAAGATATTTAATTTTGTTATAAATGCATAGGGTAAAATGTTAGGTTTTGTTAAAATGACCATTGTTTTATTACAAAGGGAGACCTCTCATTAGTTCTTCCATTGCCACCCATTATTTACTTCTAATTTGAACTCAACTTTATATATCAACCGAGTGATAAATATTTATACTCGCAAATTATAACGAAACAACATTTAGATAGCTTACAGACACTTTATTAGCTTGAAAATATATTTTAAAGGACATAATTCAATGGGTTTGATCTTCATAGTATATGTTGGTTACTTATTAGCAATCCGAGTCACCTTCGGGCACTCCCTCGAGGAGTGGATGCGTTAGAAGAAGCTTCTTGTTTTTGGGAGGAGGCAACCTATCACAACTTATGCAACAATTGCAATGTGACATGTCTCTAGCCCCTCCATGGATCCTACAAAATCCTTTTACTGCCTTGTGTGTATTACCTTTGCAATCCTCGGTGCACTTTTCTTTAGTGCACTGTCCCTTAAAAGACTTGTTCAGATAGTCGCACAATCTGTTATCGACGACGGCTCTGCTTTCTGTTCACATATATGGTACAAAATGGAGTTTAAATGAAAATTGTTAGGTAAAGATATTAAGTACATGATAATGAGAAAATATTCATCATATTTAAGGGTAGTTAACTCAAAATAGGTAATTTTACGGCGTTCTTTTTTTTAAAGATATACGAATGTACTCACTTTATTATTAATAGTGCTCAAAAATTTTTGAAAGGTGTAATACAAAAAGTAATAGATAAGTGTGTAGTGATTATTCTACATTTACCGTGCAACTATATATTTGTTCATGCATATTTTGGTATTTTTGTGATACGTTATTAAAAGATTTGGGGTATTTTTAACACTGGCATGGCAAATTTTTGCCAACCATTTAGTCTTATACAATGATTATTTATTTTAAGTAAACATATTAAGTACAGGAGAATGAGAAAATATTCATCATCTTTAAGGATAGTTAACCCGAAATCGGAAATTTAAGGGGTTTTTTTTTTTGTTGAGAAGATACGAAGTTACATTCTTTAATATTAATCATGTTCAAAAGTTTTTAAAATGCGTAATACAAAAAGTGATAGATAAGTGTCTAGTTATTATTCTACACTGACCATTGCAACTATATATTTATTTGTCCATGCATAATTTGGTATTTTTGTGATACGTTATTAAATGATTTTGAATATCTTTAACATGAACATGACAATTATTGCAAACCATTTAGTCTTATACAATGATTTTTATTTTACTTCTTTCGCACATATATTATACAAGTTTAAGTAGCAACAAATTGAACCAAGTATAACAACAAACTAATTAAATTAACGGTTTAAAAAATAAAAAAGTTATAAACAGACAGATTTTGCGTGAAATAATTTAGGTGATAAAACGGACTATATCTCTTAAATGTTGGATTATAAAATAAACACCGATAAGCATAATTAAGTACTCGAGACAACAATAACAAAAAGTACCATAATGACGGCATATACTACAAATGATCTTTTTGCCATTGTGAGGAAGTTGTAGAACACTCGCTAGAGTTAACCGGGTGTAGCGAATATCCAAACGATATGGAGTATAAATAGGAGTATGAAAGAGTTTTAATAAATACGTGTTGAACACAAACACAAATATTGAAAGTTTGTCACTAAGTATGAAAAGAAATTAGCAAAAAAGTTTCTAAGACGTGTTGTTGTTGTATATATAAATATTCACTTTAAACGGTAAATTTCACGTTTAAGATGTAAATATAAAAATAGATATGTGTTCATACAATGTGGCATTTCCACTAAAGGTGATCGTTATGACATATCCGACATTTAATATTTGTGTGTTTTATAACGTCTAGTTTGTTTTTGATAATAGAATTAGATTAATAACTATTGAAAAAATGATACAGTCTTCAATTTATTTTTTTAGAAAATATAAACAAGCTAGTTTCAATTGGAATAATTTCTTACAAATTTATTAAATTGCACTTCAAAATAACATAAGACTGGCAATAAATTTTCACGTCAATTAAATCGCCATGAGTGTTTAATTGGCTGTGCTAGGATTACTACCAAACTATTATGAATTAGTTCAAGTAATTAAATTGTTCATATACATTGAAAGTAGGCCCGATACCAAACTTTGGCACAACAAATTTTAGGTAAGTGTGATTTAACAAAATTTACCTAATATATTTCCGATAAAAATATATATCTCACATTATTTTGAATTGTTATGTTCATGTTGCAAATATAGGATTTCTTAATTCTTTGAAGGGCTTATTGTCTGTAGAGTTTTCGAACTTATTACGGAACTCTTTTGTATGTATTCATGTTCAAAATGTTCTATTGGATGCATCGAAATTATAAATCACTTCTTTTGTATGTATTGATTAACTTGAAATCGAATTTTTACGTATGTGACACCAGTTAATCAACTTTTGTTCATGTCCATTGCCACCTAGGAACCTTTAGTCAACTTTTGATGTATCAAACTTTATAAAATAAATTACATTTTTTAAGTTGAGTCTTTTAACATACCATGTTTGATTAATGTAATCAAGGGTTGGTCACTTTCAATATACCCTTACATCATTTTTTCCATTAATTTTCTTTTTTCATTTTAATTTGAAATTTAGATAAAATAAAATAACACACCATCACCAGCATCCTATTACCAGCATTTGACCAAATATAAATATATCAAGGTTGTCAAGATCCCGATCCTGATCGTAGGATCGTACGATATTACGATCCTACCAAGGGAAAACGTGCAGGATCGGAGTAGGATCAGTCAGGAGCTAGGATCGGAGTAGGATCGTAGGATCGATCGTAAGATCGTAGAATCGTTGAACGATCCGATCCTACGCATTTGCTAATTTTTTTATTTTTTATTTACAATTGGACTTGTAATGCCCATAAGTAGTCCAAATCCTATCTCAAAACTTACCATACATTTGTTTCCAAGTTCAATTTCCCCGGTCATTATCAAATTAACCTAAGAAAAAATCCATAACCTTTAAAACGACGATTAGAAATTTTCATTTGTAATATGTTCTTAGACTTTGGTGCAATTGTACTATGCCGTTATCTTTGGTTTTATTACGTTTATCGTTCGAGAAATATATGTTGACAAATTGCATCACTTCAATAATATAAAAGTTCGAATGTTAGATTAATTCCTCTTATAGTAGTTGTCACACCCCGTCTAAAGCGGAAACAACGGAATGCAACTATGATAGGATCACAACACATCAATAATAAGAGATTACTAAATGAAATCAAACCAATGTGTTGTGATGTTATTAACACGAATGACGGTTCGTGTCATAGCATTCACACCAACAAAGAAACAATGTGTCACAAACAATAAATGTATCATAAGTCTTGCAGCAATACTTAATGCAACCTAACAGGTCCACTAAGTTTTCTTGTCATCGATCTTAGTGCCACTAGCGTTCCCTGAAAAGAAATGTTTGAAAATGTCAACACAATGGTTGGTGAGTTTGGCAGGTTTAAATAGACACACAAGAAATACGGTTTGCTGTGATAATAAGTAAGTAGGACATATGATATGAAATAAGCACATAAGATAACCAAATCATCCACCATAAGCAATCCGTTCCGTTCCTGGATAATATTCACTCAAGGATAACGTATCTATCACAAGAGTGGGACCGTCGTCCGATAGTACTCTCAATAATCATATCCGTATTAGTAAGAAATATGGAGTGTTGTCATGGTCCCAAAGACACAAGACTCATCCGAAAAGTAAGTAATATGGAGTTTTGTCATGGTCCCTAAGACACAAGACTCATCCGAACAATCAGCAAGCAATCAGTCCACAACAATCAGCATGTCACTTATTCAATCATAATGTCCAAATCGGAAAATCAGGTAGTTTACACAGCATAAGAAAAAAAAATTCGAAATCAGTTTGAGCATTCTTTCCCCCCAAAGGAAATAAGTAAGAAAATGGGGCCGCAAAACTCACATTGATTAACAAAGCAAATATCGTCCCAAATGAATCCACCAAACAGTACGTCAATCTACAAATAATTACATATAGATTAATAACCTAGGCAAAACTATACCTTGTTATTATATCCTAATTGTTTGATCTTATCACTTTGTATGAAGTCAATGAAACAACTGACACCAACTAAATGTTAAATCATTAAGTTGGTTAATTACTAAACCTTAAAGAACTTAATTAAAATATTAAGTTTGGTAGTATAATTATTAAAAGCTTTATAACATGTCAACGCCATCTTCCAAACCATACCTTATATCTTATATAATTATTATAACAAAATTCATCTTCATCAACCGAAAATGAGATACACACTTCTTTAATCCTAATCGTTTAAACCTTTCCAATGTTATCATACAATTAAAGTATAACACTTATTATTTTAAAAATATGATACAAGACGATTGAGACATGGCCATTTGTAACAACTATCACCCATTACATAATCCATTCTTTTTAAATCAAATATATAAATTACATCTAAGACTTTTATAAATGTGATTTGTTTACAGAAAAGTATATTCTCAAACATTCTTTACAACCCCCAAAATAACTAGAGACAATTTGATCAAACCGATTTAACATTATCAACTTTTCCTGAAAATTCGTCACTCTTAATAGCAGTTTACAAAATAATTTTTATAAAATCGTATGTTGCTTTTTAGAGGCCGAAACGTCGCGAATTTAGGTAAAATTTCGAGATCTACAACTTTCGTGTTTTGGCCGAAGCCTGAAAACGAACGAAACTAGGTCAAAACTGCCCTTGATTAAGACTACGAAAATATGGACAACTTTTACAATTTACGGGTATATAACTTTCGGTTTCCAAAACTTATTTTACCCAACTTATTCATATCCCAAATATATAACTCGACCCACATATACATCTATTTCAGAGAAATTAAAATAAAATAAAAACATAGTGATTTGGGTGTATGATTATACCTATATGAATATACGAACGAGAATACACAGAAGAAATTCACAAACTCGACTCGATCTCTTTCTCCTTTTTTTTTTTTTTTTTTTCTTGGTTCGACCAGCCTCCCACAATAACCCCACTGACGATTTACTGTAATTGCAAAAAAGAAATATTTAGGGTTTGACTTTTAGATTAATATTTATAGGTTAAATATTGTTTGGATACCAAGTATTGTGGGTTTGGGCCGGTTTTAAGTTCACATAATTTTAACATGAAAACGAAACACAAGTTTTGCAACTCACGGCCACATCAAGATCCTTATAATTATTATTTTATTATTTACTTCATTAATTCCCACCGATACACTCTTTATTATTTTATAATCATAATTATTATAATAATAATTGCTATTAAACTTTTATTATTACTATCATATTATTATTATTATATATTTCATCATAATTGATGATGATGATACGATTATTTATGATTATTATTATATTACTATTATTATTATTATATTATTATTATTAACTATTATTATTATTATTTCATTAATATTAACCTAACTTTTAATCCAACCGCGTACGGACATTGATTCGAGTTTTTGAACACTATACGAGAATTAAATTTCTCACATACTTTAAAATACGAGTACTTAATTTATTTCTCCAGATTACTCGCGCCAATGAATACAAATAAGAAATGACTATAAACAATTGTTCTATAAATATTGTTTTTGGTGACGGATGTCACAGTATCCCCCCGTTTAGGGAATTTCGTCCCGAAATTCAATCGAAATTATTACTGACCACGTTAATAAGAACCAGATGCGGATTTTTGAGTTTCGTATAAGTCTCACGTCCCTAAGCAAATTAATTCCTTGTCCAATATTATATCACATCATAACTATCGATATCTCGTTACGTTAATCACTACTTAAATTCTTGTCCCGTGGTCTTTACCGACCCTATGACAAAATTTTGTTTTTAAACTACATCTCGATTTTATTTAACTACACATTGCTATGTTTTGTTTGTGTGACACCGTAAGAGACTCGTCACTTGATTAAGTAACGCGAACTCCGTTTGCTCCATTTGTCCCTTCGATTGAAAGGTTATCGAACCTATTTGTTAAACGTATAACACGAATTTGTTCGGTCCGCTAAGAAATTAAAAGAAATTGGTGTTTGTAAAAAGGATCTTTCTTAATTCCAAATCCCATGGATACCACAGGCGCAATTGTTGGACCGAGAGGCATAACCACATCGAGTCCTCAACGTCATCTTTGGTATAACCTCCGCGTGATTCCTCTATTGAATTCATAGTTTGTTTGAATGTCGATTATCTGTACATCTACCCGAACCTTGAAGCTGATTTATTAAATCATCGTTTCTAGAAATAGGACATCGGTTCTACGTTCTGCACGTGATGGGAAGTTTAACAACTAATGGTTATCTCTGAAAAAGGTTTCCTATATGTCAAGGGGTAGGTATTTCAACTAGATTTTTTTTTTTTTTTCGAAAAGTCTCAAGGAAAATTTGTTGACAATCCGCATATCTTCGAGTTTAAGTTTATCGGTTATGCGCTCACTTTGAGAATTTATATTTGTTTTACATAAAATTTTAAGGATGAAAATTTATTTTGTTAGCTAGGAATAGTAAGGAGTTCTTACCAAAATAGTATGGAGTTAGAAGTGGTGATGGTAATACGTAAGATGTGCCAAGGAAAAATCAATGCACATTATCACTTAAGGAAGAAAAGTTTTTACCTTCAAGTATATTTCTTTGTGAGGTTACATAAGTTGGCTTGTATAAGGGATGAAATAAGTGTAAGCTTAGATTTTATCTTAAAATCCAAGGGCTTCGATTTGGGTTAATCTCACAGTGTACGTTCTCTCGCATCGAGATCCCTGTTACTTAAGGACTAAAAAGAAAATTCACGCGTTATGCTGTGGTAAACAATAAGAATAGTGTAGTAGGGATCGATATTGACAGTTGGCCATAGTGTGAATGAGTGAATGATAATAGTTTATTGTTGGTGATCGTAAAAAATGTTAAGTCTACGATGTGAGATAGTATACAAAGAGATTATCTTGATAAGTGGCACCTTAGAGTTTAAAAATTATTTTGTTTAGTTATGAGAAATTCGCATATACTGACAGAAGGTGAAGCAAATATTTGATCATTTGCTTAAATTTCTAAGACGATGATTTCCAAACTTGTCGAATATATAAATAATTACCCAATTTAAATCTTATATGAGTCAAAGCTTTTCAAATGTTTATTAATGTGAAGAGTAATGTAGTAATTATCGTCTAATGTTGTGAGGGTAGTAGGGAATTTTCGTATCTTGTAGCTTACATAACTGAAAAGAAAATGGGTAAATCAATTTTAATGGAGTATAGATAGAAAATAGTTTCAGTGTTTAGTGCCGAACCACGTGCTTCATCGTATCTATTGGTCCTTCACGTCGTTTTATTTTAATGCTAGTAAATGTTCAACCAAGTTTCGGTGACTTTTTGATGTTGAAAAATAATTGGAATCCGGTTCCGTTGAAAGGCAAAACTAATTCTTTTGTTCGAAGTGGTCTTCTTCTATGTATTGATTTGATAATGCTATTTCTATACCCACACAAGGCAGGATAATGGTGAAGTGATTGAAAGAACATTACTCGGCGATATTATGTGATCCGTATTTGATTTTAAGGCCAATCCCTTAAGTGAAACGTTCTACCGATACGCCAAATCAAGCGGTTTGTCTCGTGTAAATCTTGATCTTCACTTTGTAATTGTGCTAACTTGTGTTTGAAGATTATTTGGTCGAACATCTTTGAGATAATAGTTAAGATTCAATGTCTCATTTCCTATGAATTATGGATTATTAGGAGATCATTCCCCGTATATTATTACATAATAGAGTATGGTATACGTGAATTTACTTTAATGTGCCAACCAAACAATTATCTCATGATTTACTCCTATCCATTTCATTCGGTGAGCTTGTAACACTTTTGGTTGTTACGTTAGCTCATTGATTTTTGTGTTTTCCTTTGACTTAGTGATAACCAAATGTTATTTTGATTAAGTTCTTAATATTACGTGACATAAGAAAATGGTTTTATTATTGGAGTTGAGCCTTTGTATATCTCGAATTCAACAACCATCTCGTTATTTGAGCCTCTTGTGAAAATAATTACAACTTGGAACTTCTTCGATTTTATACCAACATTACGAGTGAACTTTCCCCTTGAGTGCTGATGCGGTGACATTTCATGTAGAAGTGGAATACATTATAAGGCTTGAAGCACTAAATTTTTAGTTGTAGATATTAAAGGCAATGGAGGTTATTATATTATATTGTTTGATTTATTTTAGATATGGGATGGTAGTAAGTTATTATTATTACATGTTCCAAGACACAGAGAGTTTCCGAACGGTATAATTTATTTTGGGTACCAAGGATTTTAGTAGAGAAATCTTGAGGCATCATTTAATAATTTAATTTATCGCAGGTAATTAGATATTTTAGCTGGGAGAGTAATTTAATAGGGGGACTTATCCTCATTAAAACCTCTTTCTTTAAATGGTATAGATAATAGAGGTTGAGAGTTATTACCAAGTTTTTTTTTGAATACCAATACATCCATGAGTAGGGTTCATAATATGACCCTTAGGAAAAAGTTTGATCGAGAATTTACAATGGTTACATTGTCAGAGAATATGGCGTAGGTATGTTTTAGATTGACTTAAATTCTTACGGAAGTTGTAGTCAAAATAGTTTAAAAACCGAGATTATAATACATGTTAAGAATGGTCTTATTCAGTTACATTATAATGTAGCATGTGGTATGGAGCCCTTATTATATGGAGGTAAAATTGCCAAGCAATACAGAGAATTTGAATGCATGTCCAAAAGATATCAAGATCTTGGGCTAACTTGCTAAAGAGATTAGAAACTTAGTTGCGATAATGTGAGAGTGGCCAAATGATGAATACATCACTGACTAGAAAAGATTATCGTGTGATTCGTGGTTGTAATGTGAAATTTCCCAAGGAAGTTAAAATATAACTATGTCCAAAGAATTTGAGGGATGATGAACCAATTATTTTGATTCCAGTGAGTAATGATTTAATAAAGTTTTCGCATGGTTATTCATTAGCTAGTTATTATCCGCGTCCATTATTCTCACGCTACGGTTTCCATGTCTTATAATGATGTTTACTTAGTACATGATTTACAGTTTTATATTTATCACCGTTCACGCTCGTTACGTTTTTAGCATTTCGAGTAGAACGTCTTGGCAGCATATTTGATACGATTTTGAGTACGTATGAGCTTAGAATATATGAGCAATTTGGATAGTGTATGCACCAAACCAATGACCAAAGATCATGATTTCAACACCTGTAGAGACGAGATTTGACGTCGTCACGCGACTTTGAAGGCGACACATTGGACATTCAAATATGATGTATAAACACACATATGTTGTGATACCTTCGCAATTACGTCGGCCGCCATAATTGTTAGGGTATCCTTTCATATATGTCCTTATTACCAAACCCTATATCACAATGTTCAACCTTGTTCCTACCTATTCGAATCTAAAAGTGGCACGAATTTATCAAGAAATGATACTATGATCAATATAGTATCGATAGATAACATTAATGATCCTGCGCCGTTAAGCCTACATAACCCTCTCGGGTATGCGGAACGTGCGGAACCACCAACGGAGCATGTCTTGCTCAAGAACCGAATTACGGATGAGTACATGTTGTCTATGTAGCATTTATGTATATATCCTAGCAAATAAGTACATATCATGACAAATATTTGTGCATCGTTTCGAACAAGTACACATCATTGCAAGTAAGGACATAAGGTTTCAATTAATCACGGATCGTTTCAAATGAGCACGCATGATTTCGAATGAACACACGTTGTTTAATGCACACATAGTTCCTAGAATAGCATTTATATGAAGGTTCTTAGGTTATAGTTTAGGTCAATCCACCTAATTCTCTATAACCAATGGCTCTGATACCAATCTTCACACCCCGTCTAAAGCGGAAACAACGGAATGCAACTATGATAGGATCACAACACATCAATAATAAGAGATTACTAAATGAAATCAAACCAATGTGTTGTGATGTTATTAACACGAATGACGGTTCGTGTCATAACATTCACACCAACAAAGAAACAATGTGTCACAAACAATAAATGTATCATAAGTCTTGCAGCAATACTTAATGCAACCTAACAGGTCCACTAAGTTTTCTTGTCATCGATCTTAGTGCCACTAGCGTTCCCTGAAAAGAAATGTTTGAAAATGTCAACACAATGGTTGGTGAGTTTAGCAGGTTTAAATAGACACACAAGAAATACAGTTTGCTGTGATAATAAGTAAGTAGGACATATGATATGAAATAAGCACATAAGATAACCAAATCATCCACCATAAGCAATCCGTTCCGTTCCTGGATAATATTCACTCAAGGATAACGTATCTATCACAAGAGTGGGACCGTCGTCCGATAGTACTATCAATAATCATATCCGTATTAGTAAGAAATATGGAGTGTTGTCATGGTCCCAAAGACACAAGACTCATCCGAAAAGTAAGTAATATGGAGTTTTGTCATGGTCCCTAAGACACAAGACTCATCCGAACAATCAGCAAGCAATCAGTCCACAACAATCAGCATGTCACTTATTCAATCATAATGTCCAAATCGGAAAATCAGGTAGTTTACACAGCATAAGAAAAAAAATTCGAAATCAGTTTGAGCATTCTTTCCCCCCAAAGGAAATAAGTAAGAAAATGGGGCCGCAAAACTCACATTGATTAACAAAGCAAATATCGTCCCAAATGAATCCACCAAACAGTACGTCAATCTACAAATAATTACATATAGATTAATAACTTAGGCAAAACTATACCTTGTTATTATATCCTAATTGTTTGATCTTATCACTTTGTATGAAGTCAATGAAACAACTGACACCAACTAAATGTTAAATCATTAAGTTGGTTAATTACTAAACCTTAAAGAACTTAATTAAAATATTAAGTTTGGTAGTATAATTATTAAAAGCTTTATAACATGTCAACGCCATCTTCCAAACCATACCTTATATCTTATATAATTATTATAACAAAATTCATCTTCATCAACCGAAAATGAGATACACACTTCTTTAATCCTAATCGTTTAAACCTTTCCAATGTTATCATACAATTAAAGAATAACACTTATTATTTTAAAAATATGATACAAGACGATTGAGACATGGCCATTTGTAACAACTATCACCCATTACATAATCCATTCTTTTTAAATCAAATATATAAATTACATCTAAGACTTTTATAAATGTGATTTGTTTACAGAAAAGTATATTCTCAAACATTCTTTACAACCCCCAAAATAACTAGAGACAATTTGATCAAACCGATTTAACATTATCAACTTTTCCTGAAAATTCGTCACTCTTAATAGCAGTTTACAAAATAATTTTTATAAAATCGTACGTTGTTTTTAGAGGCCGAAACGTCTCGGTTTTAAGTAAAATTTCAAATCTACAACTTTCGTGTTTTGGCCGAAGCCTGAAAACGAACGAAACTAGGTCAAAACTGCCCTTGATTAAGACTACGAAAATATGGACAACTTTTACAATTTACGGGTATATAACTTTCGGTTTCCAAAACTTATTTTACCCAACTTATTCATATCCCAAATATATAACTCGACCCACATATATATCTATTTCAGAGAAATTAAAATAAAATAAAAACATAGTGATTTGGGTGTATGATTATACCTATATGAATATACGAACGAGAATACACGGAAGAAATTCACAAACTCGACTCGATCTCTTTCTCCTTTTTTTTTTTTTTTTTCTTGGTTCGACCAGCCTCCCACAATAACCCCACTGACGATTTACTGTAATTGCAAAAAAGAAATATTTAGGGTTTGACTTTTAGATTAATATTTATAGGTTAAATATTGTTTGGATACCAAGTATTGTGGGTTTAGGCCGATTTTAAGTTCACATAATTTTAACATGAAAACGAAACACAAGTTTTGCAACTCACGGCCACATCAAGATCCTTATAATTATTATTTTATTATTTACTTCATTAATTCCCACCGATACACTCTTTATTATTTTATAATCATAATTATTATAATAATAATTGCTATTAAACTTTTATTATTACTATCATATTATTATTATTATATATTTCATCATAATTGATGATGATGATACGATTATTTATGATTATTATTATATTACTATTATTATTATTATATTATTATTATTAACTATTATTATTATTATTTCATTAATATTAACCTAACTTTTAATCCAACCGCGTACGGACATTGATTCGAGTTTTTGAACACTATACGAGAATTAAATTTCTCACATACTTTAAAATACGAGTACTTAATTTATTTCTCCAGATTACTCGCGCCAATGAATACAAATAAGAAATGACTATAAACAATTGTTCTATAAATATTGTTTTTGGTGACGGATGTCACAGTAGTTTTCTACAAGAATTTAGATATCTTTGTATAAAAAATTATATTTACGATCCCGATCTTGCAAAGGCAAAAACGATCCTACGTAGGATCCCAATCTTGACAACCTTGAAATATATAATCCCCAAATTATCTAAACTCTTCCCCCAAATTAATTCAAACCCCATAATCATCATGAACACCAAATCATCTTCCCATTTTCCTTTCATATCCATCTTAAAAATCCAACATTCAAATCATAATCCACTAATCATCATTAACAATAAGTTGTTACATCAAGATCTAGTTCGAATAACACTAACATTAAAACCCAATGTTGGATTCAGACAAAGATTAACTTCTTAGATCCGGAGAATGAGTAAACGACGGTCGGATAAGGAGACCGATTAACGTCTTAATTAGATCCGGCCGGAGTGCGAGATAGATCTAGTGTTAGATTCAAACAGGGATGACGGTGGTGGAATTCGAGGTAGCTTCTAAATCCGGTTGGAGTTCGAGATCAGATTAACATGTGGTGGGTTTAAAGGGAGATGACGGTGGTGGGTAAACTTAAAGCCATTGTCGGAGTTTGTACCAACAGATACGGGTGGTGGTGGTTCAGTAACAACAACAAAACCAATTCCGTCGAAAAGCAACCCAATTCGAAAGAATAAACCGAAAATACATGTCAATGGTGGTGGCTAGCAACCTATCGGTGGTAGTGTTGTTGTTGTTGATGATGATGATTATGATATAGTTGATGGACAGATCGTAGAGATGATAATGTGCTAGACCCTGTTTTTTCTTAATTTAAAATGGAACAAAGAAAATAACCAACATATAGTTATACGGGATTTTTACCTTGGTGGTCGGTCAACCACCTTAGTTTTATTGAGTAGTCTATGTCAGAAATATTTTTACCATTGTAGTCGTACTTTTCGCCTAAATGCAATTTATAACCGGCGAAGTAGGCGAAACAAAGGGATATTGTGGTACAAGTATGAACCACACCCCTCTAGTAACCAAAATCGCGCGGATTTCGAGTATATCTATAATTCGCCGACTTCGCCTAGATGATATTCCATTTAGGCGAACTTTGTACCATTATCCAATTTAGGCGAATTGTTTGTTGACCGGCGAAGCGTGCTAGACCGGCGAAGAAAAAGTGCCACGTGTCTTGCATTGATTGCTTGAGCTATATTCGCCTAACCCAAATTCCTTTTAGGCGAAAAGTACGACTAGAAATGTAAATTTCTTCTGACAATGACTACCTCATGATATACCCTTGTTTGACCGACCACCAAGGTAATTTCCTCTAGTTATACCCCGTACTACATAACTCAAAACCCTTAAAGTTAATTAAGCTAATTAAATGTGTGTGTAAACTATCTAAATGTTCCTTTCAATATAATTTGAAAGTATCTTTATGTTGTTATATGTATTATAATTTACATGTTTGTTTTTCCTTGAGAAATTTTATACTCCTACGTAAAGCTTTTTATTTATCTTTGCTCTTGTAATTATGAAAATATCAAGTTGGTAATGGTTCAAACATTAACTCGGAAAACAAAACATGTAAATAGAGAGCGATCCATGTAAATAAATTGTCATGTACAGATCGAGTAGTTGTTTGTAATATTTGCAACTGTCTCCATGTTGTAACACCGAGATCAACCCATGAGAGACCAAGAGTATAAGTTAATTCATTAGAATTAGAATTTACAATAAATGATTTGCGCAACTGACAACACCTAAAGTATGTTTGCAAACAAATTAGTTAGACCACTCCTAGTGGTTACGTCGGTTTCAACATTTCCTTTCGTCACTTTCAAGCCACCGATGGCACGGCTTCATCCTTTGCTTTCGTCGCTTGCATTCTTCGGCTAACCGAAGAAGGGAAACGAGTTTGTATGTGGGCCGGCTTATATTTAAAATGTATTGTTATTTATTGTTTAGTGTATGTAAATGTAGATATATTGGAAAATGTGGGGCCCAAAAATTAAAGGAATAAATGATTGTTGGTAGTGCTTTGTCAATGACGTGGCGTTGAGCTAGCACAAGGGAAGAAAGAAGTAACGAAAGCACTATTGAAAGTTGTATTAAAACTGAATCACTGTAGATTGTGGTCGAGCTGCAGATGACAACACATGTTATCCCGATTTAATTTTCATGTATATATATGAATCTTCAAATGGCAAAATATGGTCCCTCATAATCTTCTAGCCTTCACATCAGGCCACATATTTCCACCGACTTCACATCTAATCCTCCTAAAGGTCAGGGGTTCGAACCCTGCTCTGGGTAAACATTTATCAAGGTAGATACCGCCGCCGCTAACCCACACGCCCCACCCGGATTCGAGCCTCTGGGCATTAAAATCCCATGCCCCGGTTGTGGGGTCACTGTGGACAGGTGTTTAGCCGGGCAGATCGTCTCTTGCGGGTGGGACACTGCGGATCTACGGATCCGGGATCCAGAGGGTATCCTCCACCTACCCTTTTTTTTTAATCCTCCAAGTTCCAGTAATGACATCCAGACCCTCCAAGTTCTATCTTTTACAAAGTAACCTGAAAAATCTAGAATATCCACAAGTAAGTCCTAAAGTGAATATAGCAATGTAACCTTGATTTTAACTCATAATTTCAACACTAGTGAATTGTTTTCCTTTAAAGTTCATGTAATTTTTGTACATGAAATATTGTTTTTGTAATCAAAATTGAAAGATGACAAAAGATCAATAAAATTGACAATGCGGGATTTAGATCTTAACATCCAACAAATATTATAGTTGAAAATCTTAGAATTACAGTTAGCATCATCTTGTTTCAAATTTGCTACATCTTATTCTAAGACATTGTAGCGTTTGTTTCAGTCTTCGATATGACGCCGATTCAACGCATCTTCAAAACGACTACACGAATCAGCTCTCATCTCAGTACTCATATCATTCTCAGGTGCAGGATGATAATCTTCTCTTAGCTGAACATCTCTTAAATTCGGAATCCTTAAAAGAAACATCAAAAAATGTTCATTAGCTGTTCCATGAATAAACAATTTCCTCAACATAAGACATTTTTGCAGCAGCCCAACTGATAAACTTCTCTGATCTACATCTTTATCTTGTGGTGGCCAGTAATCGAGTTCAATTAGGCCCAAACCCCCGATCCCATACAGATAAACCCGTTCCCATACAGATAAAATTCTTCTTGCAGTGTGCACATACCCAATTGTGTCACCACAATCCAATTGCATATTTACTAGCTTCGGGTAGACTGCCAAGTATCTCAACCCAAATTCCCTTTGTGAAGGTTTTGCAAAGTGCCTGCAATCACCTTCCACTTAGATGAAAAATTCTTCTAAATTTGGTGTCAAAAGCTCACCAACTGAAAACCAAAGTGATAGATGCTCAAGTTTCTTCCATGGTTTCTGTTGAAACCCGTTACTCGTATCATTCAAATCAATATCAAGCTTTTGTTCTTTCCTCTTATGACCAAACTCCTCATTATAATTGCATTCGATTTCAACCCATCTTCATCATTATCATCAAATACACAATAAATATGAAGCCTTTAAATCCGATCTTGAATTGGCTCCAATGCTTTTAACGAACTCTTTGCACCTACATTCTTACAACATGAAATCTTGACATCAACTAAAGTCCGACTTAACGAACAAACAAACAAACGTCCTCATTCCACGAACCGCGATATTCTTACACCCTTGAACCTCAAACTTAACCAACTTCGAACACCCTCAAGCAATCGCAATCGATCCCATTTTAGTCAAATCAGCTACATTCCTAATAGCTAACGATTCAATCCATGTGGAGTAGAGTTTCAATACTTCGATGTAGAATTATTCCTCAGTTTGACCTATATAAGTTTAATGTAATCAGTGGCGATTCCCCTAGGGTAATATATACCTTCTTGGCCATATATTGTATGCCACAAGATCATTGGAATGATCCTCCTCCACATGGAATGATCAATGGCCACGCATTTTTTAGCGACGGTCAATTTATGTCGCAAATCTGTCGCGATGGATTTATGACGGATTTTCCGTCGCGATAGTGTAATACAAAACTTAATGATATTTCATCATAATCTTTTTCACATGAGTACTACCTTCATCGGTATACTAACTTTGCTAATCTGATTTGTGAATTACTTTTATAGCAAATGTTTTGATGGGCAAATGTCATGTATTGTACACACTTTTTTCATTTAAGTTGATCTTTAGTTTCGGAAAACGTTTTTGATGATCATACATGAACAAAAAGTACTCACATATACCATAATACAACAAATTAAAGTGATCATGCATATAATATAGTTCTAAACAATTGTATGAGTGATGTAGACCTATTTGTAGACTGATACGAACATAGCCCATACTAGGCCCATATCATGCCATAAGCCCAAGCGTAGAACTCACTCCCAAAAGCTAGCTTGAAGGAGGAGGGAACACCTAGACTTGTAAGCCACCAACCAATCCCATACTTTGCCAATGTGGGATCATAACAATACCCCACCCTTGAAGAGCCAACGTCCTCGTTGGTCATGGCTATGTTGGTCACGGTTGGCACCCTCTCTTCGGGTCCAAGCCAGCACTACATAGGCCACCACTCCGAGGCCTGGTTGGTCACGGCTATGTTGGTCACGGTTGGCACCCTCTTTTCGGGTCCAAGCCACCACTACATAGGCCACCACTCCGAGGTGTTGGGACCTTGAGGATGTCTCTGATACCAATTGATATGTTCGAATTACAAATCAACAGATGAATTGAAATTCACACAAAGAACAGAGAACGGGAAACTCACGAACTAGAATTGAGATTCGTAATCAATGTCTACAATCAGCTGAATGATTACAGTCGTAACCACATGAATTACCGAACTGGAATTAGGAAGAACGATTACACAATCAAAAGCTAAGCAAAATGGAAATGACGTGAGCTACTATATATTCACCAACAACTCTAACCGCCTGTAACAACTTTTAGCACCACTTGAACGCTCCTCTCACGTGCGTTGCATGTGCCAGGGTTTGAGTGAGATCACGTGTTACCCACGTGATCCTTTATTCTGTTACTCCGTTATTATTCTGTTAGTATCTCGTTAACCTCGTAACATAGACATGTTTTTCATTGACACTTTGCGACTTGCGTTACTCGTATGGTACTGAGAAGTTGTGGTACCCAAGAACACAGGAAGATACAATATACATATCTCAACATCAGACAGTACTAACAGTCATCAATATAATATACATATCTCAACATCTACAAACTATGATACTGCTTCTAACTTCAACATAGAAACCACATTTCGTTATTGTCCATTTTTTAATGGTCAAATTGCAAATTACCATAGATCATAAACTTTGAAAGTTTTAAGGATTATTAATGGTGCAAACGAAGTTGGTTGCCTGGAATAGAAGATTAAACAAAATTTGAAATTGGGTTTATCATATATTCACTATGGGCCTAAACTAAAATAAAATCTGCTCTTCTACATCTTAATATCTTATCACCATGTTGCTGCCGTCTCACGATCCTCACGTTTAAGGTAAAAATTTCTGAATCAAAGGTGAAACGTACACAATCTCTTTTGACATGTACACAAACAAATATTCCTTTTGACCACTCTGTCCTTGCACTAAAGAAATGGTAGAAGAAATCGAGTTCAATGCGGTGAGGGCAAAATGATCAAAACCAATTTTTGATGGTGTACCCATCGAAAGAGGTGCTCTAAAAATCACCTCTTTTTTAGTTGGTTAAGTTGAACAAGCCAATATGGCTGAATATAAATACAAAAACCTACTTGGAGAACAAGCTATATCTATTCCCAAAATACATTGCTATCCTACCAAATACGTCTTTCACATATATGTAAATACAATATATATAATAAATGCACAATATTTTCCAATACCCCCCTCAAGTTGGAGCGTGTAGATCTCGAATGCCCAACTTGCACCGGAGATAATTGAACTGTTGGTTCCCCAATGCTTTCGTGAAAATGTCAGCCAACTGATCAGAACTATGAATATGAGCAGTTTCAATGCTTCCACATTGTACTTCATCACGAACAAAATGACAATCAATCTCAATATGCTTTGTACGCTCGTGGAATACCGGGTTTGATGCTATATGTAGAGCAGCATCATTATCACAAAACAGTTTCACAGGCCCACAATGTGACACTCCAAGAGAAGACAACAGTCCTTTCAACCATTTTAGTTCACACGCTGTGATAGCCATCGATCTATATTCCGCCTCAGCTGAGGACCTCGAGACTACATGTTGTTTCTTTGTCTTCCAAGAAATGGGTGAATTTCCCAACAACACAAAATAGCCAGTAATGGATCGTCGACTCACTGGACAACTGTCCCAATCTGAGTCACAATATGCGTATAGTTTTAGATCACAATCTGATCTAAGTAGTATTCCTTGGCCTGGACTACCCTTCAAATAACGAACCACTCGTAACGCTGCCTCCCAATGCTCCTTCCTTGGATTTTGCATAAATTGAGCTAGAACATGAACACCATATGACAGCTCAGGTCGTGTAAGTGTCAAATAAATTAGGCGACCAACTAGTCGTCTATATTTTTCTGGATCTTTTAATACGGGGCCTTTCGCAAGAGCCAAACGATGATTTTGCTCCATCGGAAATGTTGTGGGTTTTGCACCTAACAAACCAGCTTCCGCAATAATATCTAACGCATATTTACGTTGACAAAGAAAAATGCCATCCTTATTTCGTGCAACTTCTACTCCCAAGAAATATTTTAGTGTACCCAAATCTTTCATGTGAAAACACTGAGATAAATATTCCTTACATTATTGAATAGCAGCACCACTATTACCTCCAATTACAAGATCATCAACATATACTAAAATGCATAATTGAACTTGGTTACGAGTCAACGTGAACAACGAATAATCAGATTGAGATTGAGAGAAACCATATTGCTTTAGCGCACCTGCAAGCTTAGAAAACCAACATCGAGGAGCTTGTCATAACCCATAAAGAGATTTTCGCAATCGACAAACTTTTCCTGATTGTTGAGCTGTAAAACCAGGTGGCATTTTCATGTAAACTTCTTCTAATAGATCTCCATGCAAGAATGCATTATGTACATCCATTTGGTGAAGTTCCCACCCCTTAGCAGCTGCCACAGACAAGAAAGTTCGAATTGTCACCGTTTTCACAACTGGAGCAAAAGTTTCTGTGTAATCGAGTCCTTCAATTTGTTTATTTCCAAGAATAACCAAACGGGCCTTGTATCTTTCTATAGAACCGTCTGAGTTATACTTTATTTTGAACACCCATTTGCTTCCTATGGCTTTCTTTCCCATTGGAAGATCTTCAACCGTCCACGTTCCATTATTCTCCAATGCCTCAATCTCATTTTTCATAGCTTTTCTCCATAGAGGATCTTTTACTGCTTGTGCATAAGAGTTCGGTTCTTTTCCATTGGTCACTTCTGCTAAGAAAGATCGATGTTGCATGGAAAATCTATCATAATTTACATAATGTGCTATAGGATAAGAAGTACCTGAAGATGGATTTGGCTCGGGTGAACACGCGGATGGGCTTATACATTGAGCAGTATGAGTCACAAAATCTTTTAAACGAGTAGAAGGTTGCTTTATTCGATGACCACGCCCAAGTAACTCATCATCTGTACCAACATCTTCATTTGTGGTGTTATTAACGCCACTTGTTTCGTCATTCATGTCATTAGACACTTCTGGTTCTTCATTGGACATATCACATTCCTTGTCTTTTTTAGAAATATCTACACTTTCATCGGGTATTTCATCATCGACACACACAGGTGTTTCAAAAGAACTTGCCTTGGATACTCCTTGTTGTTCTTCATGATTTTTGACATATGGGAACTCGTTCTCTGAAAAAATGACATCTCTTGAAACAAAATACTCATGACTCTCAAGATCGTATACTCTCCACCCTTTCTTGCCATAAGGATAACCAACAAATAAACAACGCCGACTTCTACTTGCAAATTTATCCTTCTCACGATTCAAACTTCGAGCATAACATAAACACCCAAAAATACGTATATGTTTGTAACTAGGTGGTTTCCCAAACAAAAGTTCGAAAGGTGTCTTACCACCTAAAAGTTTGGACGGTGTACGGTTAATTAAATAACCTGCTGTTAGAACACATTCCCCCCAAAATTCAATTGGGAGATTTGCTTGAAATCTTAATGCTCTAGCCACGTTCAAAATATGACGATGTTTTCTTTCAACTTGTCCATTTTGTTGGGGTGTTGCTACGCATGAAGTCTGATGTAGTATTCCTGTTTTAGAAAAACACTTATCCAAGCAAGTAAACTCCGTTCCATTATCACTTCTAACGATCTTAACATCCTTATTGAACTGACGTTTAGTCATAGCAAAAAAATTACGAAGTGTAGGTGCCACTTCAGATTTGTCAACCAATAAATAAATCCATACACTTCTTGAAAAATCATCAACAATTGTTAAAAAATACGAGGCACCACAAGAAGCAACAGTACGATAAGGACCCCATAAGTCACAATGAATCATTTCAAAATTTTCACTTGCTTTATTATCACTAAAAGAAAACTCTTCTCTAGTTTGTTTAGCTTTTAAACAAATATCACATATTTTATTTCTAACAGAACATTCACCATTATCATTCCCTAATCCAACAATTTTAGTAGATGTATGTCCCATTCTTTTATGCCATAACTCTATTGACTCCAAACGAGTTGCTTTGCAAGATTCAAACCTTCCTCTTAACTTCAGATAGTAAAGCCCATCGCGTTCTTCACCCGCTCCAATCACCATCCTCGAAGCTAGGTCATGTATAGCACAAAATTTATCAGTGAAAAAGATTCCCAAATTGGAGTTACGAAGCAATTGTGTTACTGAAATTAAATTGCAATTCAATTTTGGAACATAAAGAACATTCTTTAACATCATGTCTTTTCCCAAACGAACTGTCCCTTCTTTCAAGGCACTCATTTGATTGCCATCTGGCAAACCAACTCCACATTCGGTTATTCGTTTTGCATCGATCAAACATTGTAGATTTCTAGTCATATGGTTAGATGCTCCTGAATCAATTATCCAGTCTAAATAGTTCTTACCAGATAACTTTTCTTTGGCATCAATTTTGCAAGAATTGATAAAGTTAAGAAACGTCGCCCATTGCTCACTGCTCATCGGGCCAAAGGCTGCATTATGGTCTGTTTTCGAAGTTTCTGTTGACGAAGATGAAGAAGATTGACCATTTACTTGGGTAGTGTTAGCCCTATGTGGAGTACCACGTCCCCGTCTTGAATTTTGATTCTCACGTGCACTCACTTTGGGTAGATCTCCCCACCATTCGGGATATCCAACGATCTCAAAACAATTTTCATCAGTGTGCCCATTACGATTACAGTTTGAACACTTTAAAGATTTATCTTTCGTCTCAAATACATTCCTTTTGCTTCCTGTATTGGTTTTAACCGCAAAACTCATCGCCTCTCGACGCCCATCTTTATCTCGTGACATGCTTCGAACACGTTCCTCTTGGCATATCAATGAGTACCCCTTGTTTACACTAGGCAATGGTTCGGTTCCAAGAATATGAGAACGAACCGTTCCATAAACCATGTCATCCAAACCCATCAGGAACTGATGAAGTTTTTCTTCTTCACGTTTCTTATCAAATTCTGCCAAGAGATTACACCTGCATCCTCCGCATCGACACACCGGTATTTGGTCATAGTTTGCGAGTTCTTCCCACAGTTGCTTCAGTTTTCCGTAATAAGTCACAACTGGTAGTCCTCGTTGCTTGCACTCCGCAAGTTCAACCTTGATTTGTTGAACTCGAGGACCATTAGCAATTGAGAAGCGTTCTCTAATATCTTCCCATACGTCTTTCGCGATCTCCATATGAGTTATCGTGGATCTCAAAACTGGTTCAATGGTGTTTAATATCCATGAAACCAGCATTGAATTCACAGTCCACCAATCCTCCAAATCAGGAGAATCGTCATCAGGTTGCTTCATCGTTCCATCGATGAAACCATGTTTTTTCTTGGCTCTCAACGACATACGCATTGCTCGAGCCCATTCATCATAGTTATCTCCTTTCAATTGAACTTGAGTAATGACATTTCCAGGATTGTCATTCGAATTCAAGAAGTACGGTGAGACAGGTTTCTTTTCCTCACCATTCTTCTTTTCTTTACCGTTCTTCTTTGAGTTGTCTCCGTCTTCGATCATCGTGACGGCTCTGATACCATGTGAAGAATATGATCGAGATTTCTCTATATCTCTCAAGAGCCAGTATGGCTGAATATAAATACAAAAACCTACTTGGAGAACAAGCTATATCTATTCCCAAAATACATTGCTATCCTACCAAATACGTCTTTCACATATATGTAAATATAATATATATAATAAATGCACAATATTTTCCAATATATATGTACAAAAAGGACCAACTCTCATTGTAGTTTTTCTAGTGTTGGCTCACATAGGTATATGCATGCTAACTTGGGTGCAAGGCTGGAAAAGGAGAGTAGTCTATGACTCTATGCAGTCTTATATTTTAAAGGGGCTCTTTATATATCTGTTTCCAAAATGAAAGGAGTAAAAGACTTAAAGAACATATTAATAACCTTCGTACTAAAGCCGTATGTCTTCTTTATAAGACCACTACTAACGGGGCATCGGTTACGCGTCGGTGGGGGGCGTCGGTTGGACCGACGCACCGACGCCGTTGGCACGGGGCGTCGGTTCGGCCGCGTCGGTTGTGTGCGTCGTGGAACCGAAGGAAGAGAGAGGTATGGGCTGGGGTCCACCGGCTGCTTTATACCAAAAAAAAAAAAAAAAAAAAAAAAAAAAAATTTAAAAAGTGTGAAACGGTCAAAAAAAAAATTTTAATTTTTTATTTTTTTTCCTTTTTACACTCTATAAATTCAAACCAAATCCAACCCATTTTTCACAACATTCACTCCTCAATTCACTACTTTTATATACAATTCCCCACTTTTATACAATATATTCTTTCCAATTCCCCACTCTCAACCAACTTTCCACATTATTTTACACCCAATTCACCACTTTTATATAAAACTCACCACTTTTATATAAAATTTTATCAACTTCTTCAATTAACCACTCTCAATTCACCACCTCTATACACAAAAAAAATGAGGCGAAATTCCAACTCCACCGGCGACGATATGTTTAACAACTTATTCAACTACGTGCCTCCGCCGGTTAATCAAGGTTCACCACCATCCACTTTCTCGGCTCAATCGAGCAACTCGTCACCTAGCCAACCCCCCGGTTTTTCATCATACGCAAGTCCAACCCGAACCTTCCAAAGTCCATCCGCTCCATACCAAATGTATCAACCCTTGGCATATCAAGGTTTTTCACCAACAATCCCATATCATCAATCTCCCGCGGCGTTCGGAAACCCACACTACATGCACCAAGCTCATCCTTCCGCTTTTAACCCATATCCACCAACACCAATCAACTACCCACAATTCGGAAACATCAACACTCCACCCCGAATTGAACCCGAAACCCAACCCCAACCCCAACCCGAACCCGAACCCGAACCCGAAACCCAACCCGAACCCGAGCCGGCTCCAAAAAGAGGAAGATCTAAAGGAAAAGCCGTGGACACTGGCCGGGTGCAAGTACGATGGTCCGACGACGAGGCGGTTTTGTTGGCGCAACGATGGATTCACCGGTCAGAAAAAGACAAGGAAGGCGCTGCACAAGCTGGAGAAGCGTTTTGGGCTAAAGTTGTGGAGGACTACAACAAGGTGGCTCCCCAATACCGTTCCAAGAGCCAACTTCAAGGCAAATGGAACAAGATCCGTTCGGATTGCAAGATCTTCATAGGAATTTACAAGGAGGTTACAAATCCTCGTCCGAGCGGTGCCAAAGAAGAAGACATTTTGAAAGCAAGTCATAAGAGGTTCAAATCCCGAATGAAAAGAGATTTCACATATGAAACTTCTTGGAACGTTGTCAAAGACCATCCAAAATTTTTGGCAACGTTTGGTGTCATGAGCAACCGCGAAGAACCATCCCAACCCGAGCTCGAACCCATCAATCTTGGAGACGACATGCCTTATTCCGACCCTCTCACGGCTAACATGCAACATTTGTTCACCGACGACCCCATTCGTCGCCCGCCCGGTCGTTCGTCTTCTAGAAAAAGCCAAAAAAGCTCGGGTTCCAGTGACGCCGCCACTTCTTCGCGTTCTTTGAGAGAACAAGAACGTTTAGCCAACATACGAGCCGCATCAGTGGCCGAACGTACAATGGTGCAAATCGGAAAAGCCGCGGCCAAAAAAACGATCATTAAGTCGTGGAAAATGCTTATGCAGCCTGTCCCGTCGTTTCTCAAAGGCAAGGAGAAAAAAATGATCAAGGAAGTAAGAAAAACCTTGGTTGACAACTATGAGTCGGACTACAAAACGTTCTTTGGTCACGACGCGGGTGCGGGTTCTACTCAAGTGGCGGAAACGGATGAAGACGAGGACGACAATGAAGACGACAACGAAAACGACAACGAATCCGAGTAGACTACTAGTTGTATTTTTAAGCTTTCAATAAATGTATTTTTTTCTTTTTTAGGATTTGTAACATTTTTCTTTTTTAGGATTTGTAACATTTTATTTTTTTAGGAATTGTAATTTTTTTCTTTTTTTAGGAATTGTAACATTTTATTTTTTAGGATTTGTAATATTTTATTTTTAATTAATGTAATGTTTTTAGTTTTAATTTAAATGTGTTATTTAAGTTTTTGTATCAAATAAATAGATTAAATAGTGTGTGGGGCCCTGAAAATAAGGGAAGTGATGTTGCTGTTGGCAGGGGTGTGTCAGTTGTGTGTCAGTTTGTGTCAGTCTGACGTGGCGCTGAGCTGGCAGGCAACTGACGCGTCAGTTCGTGTCACGGTTGGGAGAGGCCTAAGAACTATTTGAATTATAAACTTATTTTTTGTGAGGTAATAAGTTTATTGAGTTGAGTTCAAATGAGTACAAACATTCTAGTGAGAATGAAAGAATCAATGAGAAAGCTCTATTTGTAAGGGTACAATAGTCATCTAGTTAAAACCTCAACTTTCCCCCAACGATTTTAAAAAGTAAATATCTCAAAAACGGTTAATCGAAAAATTATAAAAATTGCACCAAAAAAATCAGCGTTTTTTTCTCTTCAATTAGACATCTCACATGATATACTTTCGACAAATTTATTTTTTTTCATTTTTTGCTGGGTTTCAAAAACTGCATAATATAGTATCACATGTGGTACAACAACTATCACATGTGGTACTAACGGTATCACATGTGGTACCAACGACTATCACATGTATTACCGTTGGTAACACATGTGGTACCAACGCTATATGTTGATGAAAATAAATAATATAACCTTACTTTATTTTCAGAAGAATTTCCCAGTTTAGGTTACTATTTAAAAACATGGATATACATATACCTTTTACAAACTTGAATTCCAAATGTATGCATAACCTTTAAATTTAAATTAATAATAATATTGAAATTCATTTCTCTCTCCTCTTTGTTGGCTGGCTCATTCCATCTCCTGACTTCCTCTTCAACTTTTATTTACTTGCATTTCTCCTTTTGTACAATTTGTATATGAGTACAAAAGAGTATTAGTTTACATTTTTCTTTTTTATTTCTATCATCCCAACGCAATCAACTCAATAACATACCGTATTTCATTCATGAATAAATGCAAGAACATTATTACACCTTTTTAAAAGCTAAAAATATATATATATATATATATATATATATATATAGGATTAAAGATGTCATTTGACATTAAATTTAGAAAATATTACATAGAAACACATAACGTACATTACCAAATGATTTAAATGTCATCAAATCTAGGTTGTGAGTTCGTACAACCTCTTATATTGTGCCCACTAAGGTGACAATTTCCACATCTACGTGGTTCATCATGGTGATGTTGATCCATCTCATTGTGTATTCGATTTCGGCGTCTTCGACCACGGTTTGAAACAAGTTTTGAGTAGTCTGCTTGAATTCTCCAACCCGGATCCTGCCAATACTCAACATGAGGAAGGGGCACAAAATCTGAAGCGTATTGACGTTTAAATGTTGTAGTGGTGTAAATCTCATTCACGAGTGTGATTGGATTATCTCTTCTATGTCGACAAACAACAATAGCATGTGAACAAGGAAATCTGTGAGTTTGCCACTTCCCACATGTACACTTTTGTTCGTAATAATGGACGACTTGCACATTTCCACCACAACCATTAATTCTTCTAGCCGTAATAACTTCATACACGCCTCTTGTGTAGTCAAATTCTTGTATCTTATGTCCCTGAGCTTGTGTGTCAGCTTTTCGAAATATCTTCCATATATTGGGCGGTAAAGATGTATTGCAATTCAAAGCGGTTGTACTATATTTTTTAAATAGTTGTACCGTCCTTTGAAATGTCGGTTCAATTCAAGCTTTAATAGGTAATTGTCTAGCACCTCGTAAAACATTGTTGAAGCTCTCGGATGTATTTGTGGTCAAAGAACCCCATCGACGGTTGTTATCAAATGCAAGGCACCATTTACTTTTATCGATCTCCTCAAGATAATTCCAAGCTGTGGGGTTTATTGCTTGTATATCGCTCATATAGCCATAAAACTTTCTTTCTTGCGTAGTGCTACCAATTGCCCAACACAATCTTTTAAGCGTCGAGTTTTTGAATTTTGACATTAAATTGCTTCGTACGTGTCGTAGGCAAAAGCGGTGATATGCAAATGGCTCTTTCCACCCCTCTAAATGTGTCATTGCATGAATTATGCCTCGATGTCTATCCGAGATAACACACAATTGTCGATCTTGTGCAACATAATACCTAGAAAAAAACAATTTAAAAAAAATAAATATTGACTCAAACAATTATACTTTTAGATATTAAAAATCTTATAAACTAACCTGAATTGCTCAAAAAACCAACACCAACTATGTGCCGTCTCTTCATCGACTATGGCGTAAGCCACCGGTAATATGCGATTGTTGGCATCTTTGGATACAGCTACAAGCATCTTCCCTTTATATGACCCACGCAAATGTAACCATCTACACAAACAACAGGTCTACACATCCGAAATGCATTTATTGATGGTCCGAATGCCCAAAATACATATTTGAATGTCATTGCACTTGAAGAGCTATTCGGATGATGAAACCACTTTACAATGGTATTCGGATTAGATGTCTCTAAAGCGGCAACATAAGCTGGTAGTTCAACAAAATTACTCTCCCAATCCCCATACACAGCCTCGAGTGCTTTTTTCCTACCATGCCAAGCTTTTTTGTAAGAAACGTCAACATTCAAGGAATTTTTAATATCTGCTTGAATGCTTTTTACGGAGTATTCAGGATCTTGCTCAATCGAGTGTCGAACGAACGATGCAATTAATTTGGACGTCAAATTATTATGATTTTTACCAACTAATGCTCCAATACAATTATGTTCACTAACCCACCTTGTGATTTGCCACTGTTGATGAGTTTTCTTTTGAACTGCACGAACATACCATACACAGTTTTGTTCATTTTCCTCCTTGCATTTTGCTGCCCATGTATTAATTCGGCTTTCAACAACTTTAAACTCACGATTTTGAGATATTGACCATAACGACACAGCCTTATACAATTGTGGCTTACTCATAAACCGCATTCCTAACCGAATTTGGCGCTCCGATTCATTCCAGTAATCAATACGGATGTTTTCATCTCGTTGGTGAGTGTCATCATCATCATTATCCCCAACATCACTCATGTACTTCATAACTCTTTCACTATACTCACGAACATGGATCGGTGTACGTTCAACTGGATGCTCGTTCATATCATCGTCAGACTCTTCTCCACAACTTTTAGAAGAATCACCATCATCTTCACTTGATTGTGAGTCGGGTTGCTCGCCGAACCCATGTTCACTTTCACATCCATCATTGACATGTTGAGGTTGCATGTTTGGACCGTCCTCGTGTGTATCAACTTCACGTCGAGGCGTAGAATTGAGTTGGCTAGATGTACACAAAGACGCCATAGATGACGTACGATTCGTAAAGCTACATAATAGATCTACTAAACTCGAAGTTGTGGGTGTAACCTGTAACATTTCATTTTGAAATTTTCATTGATATAGGTTCTTAAGTGATAGTTATGTGACATTTAAAGTTTATAATGGTAGCATGCATGTACTAACAAGTTAAATGACAACATGCTGTACCAAAGAGTGCAAGTACAAAAGGATCTTGTAATTGTTCCATCTATTTGATAATGATCTTTAAAAATGAGTAGTTCTAGTAATTAGTTAAAAATATATATATGCTAAGTACAGTTTGAAAAAAAAAAACAATAAAAAGTACTTTTAGTCCAAGTGTGAAAATGTTAATGCAACAAAATAAAAATGAAAGTACGGGTTACCTGAATTTTTTCCGTCTCGAGATGAATTTCGGCCCAAAAATCATCATCATTTTCACCTAAGAAAAATAATATTTGTAAAGACGTATCGCATCGTATTTGATCGACTCTAGCTTTTCCACGATACTTGTAAATAAGAGTGAGTTTCAACTTAAACAAGTTTTTATCAACTCCAACATTTGTGTAAATCAAATCGACCAATTCATCATATCTTAATTTGTGCTGAATTATAATTGTAGAAGTTGACGACGACTGATTAGTCTTGATAGACCCATTAACATATTCAATATCATCACCCCAAAATAATGTCATAGGAATTGAACGATTTAAATTCATCTTCAATCGATTAACTTGATGAAGAAAGATACTTGGTAGAATTCAAAGAAATAATACAAAGAAGGAATGAGGAGAAATATAATTAAATATGAAGTTGATGCCTTAATAGTTTTATGTTTCTCATTAACAAAGACACTTGTATATATTGAATCAGAGGTAGGTGAAATATTGAATGTTTTTTTTGAAAGGCAGTTTGGAATCACTGACGGGCCACTTAGGCACCACCCGATCATCTCACCATGATGCACCCTCGAGAAGAAAGCCCTACAGCGTCCCGGGCGGTTACGGCCACTAGGCAAGCTAGTGGAATGTTATTTATAATGTTTTGATGAGTCAAGTGAAATGTCATGTAAAAGGAATATTTGTATCTGTGTACGTAAAAATGAGAAAGAAAGTTATCTCTTTTTAAATGATTTTAAATGAAAATAGTGGGAGGTGAATGTAGACAAAAACTAGATGAATGATGACAAAACCTAAAAAGAAAAAAAAGAGAGTTAATATGGATTCAGAGAGAGAATTTAAGATAGATGATAGAGAAATATGTTTTTTTACTTATTTTCTATTTTAATATGACAGAATTCACAAAGTTGACCAATGATTTAGAAAGCAAGGTGAGGTTCAAATGAGAATGACATTTTGTGTGAGAATGTAGGAACCAATCAAAATGCTCCATTTCATTTAGGAGTGTAAGGGTATTATGGTCTTCTTACATTATATTTAATTCTAATTAAATAATTACTCAAAAACAAAATTAGAATATATAGATAGATACATACGCAGTATACATACACACGTACGGAACAAACCATCGCGCAGGGTTTTCTGATCAACGCAAAAATCAAAAATCGAAGGTAAGAATTAGGTTATTTCCACTCGAAAACTCTTCAATTCAACAACAGAACGGTCGATTTGTTATAAATCGATTAGGTTTTACATTACCGCGATTTTATGAGATCGTGTTGTGCGCGATTTTAACGTAATGTGTTTATCGCGATTTTAACGTCATTAATTTAAGATTTGATTGACGGAACTGCAATAACAGTATGATTTGATTGACGAAACGTTTTCTGATGTGTTAGAAATCCATAACGAAACACATGATAAATCATTGCGCAGCATAATAAATCAAATTCTGTGTTACTAACACATGTGGTACTAGTAACGTTTCAATATCTGTGAACTATATGTTTCGTTAAAAGTTGTCAAAAATCTACATATGTGTTAATTAAAAAAGTTCCAGATGTTAGATTTTTTAAATTAATTAACACATGTGTTACTCACTCACGAAATTACCACATGTGTTCAGTCTTCTATGTAAGTCATGTTTCATGTGTTAGTTGTGAAAACTAGTCAAACAGAGTTGGATTAACATATGTGGTAGCTGATAAATTTGATACGTATTATGTTGCATTACGGACGTGATGGCTGTGATACAAGAAATTAAAGAAGCTAATGACATCGAACAAAAGACAGACGCAAAGGCTACAGGTACTAAGACATGCTATCTAATAAAACATGCTATATAACATCTGTTAATAACACATGTGCTACTAATTGATTACCACATGTGTTACTATATGATAACACATGTGTTACTGCTAACAAAAAAACTTATACTTCTGCAAAAAAAAAAATACAGGTGCAACAGCTACACCGACAACATGTGATACGAACTGTTTACACATCCGATGCTAACTACTATCTCACTTTGTTTTATTTGAATCAAGGTGATTTACATCATAAAGGATGACTCAGTTGAAGCAAAAGAGAAGGAAAAAGTGAAAGCAGATGCGAGAAAGATAGCAGAAGACAGGCTAAGAAAATAGAGAGTGATGGTTTCCGTATTGGCTAACACATGTTATACACGTTTAGTATCACATGTGTTACTAGATGATATAAAGTTGATAACATTTAATGTTGGTTTACATTTCAATTACATTTTTGAAACTGCTTGTTGAATACTATTTTTTACATACAATTGATTCTATTTTAAGAGAAGATGTATGTTACTGATTTCTAACACATATACTTATGGTAGATAACACATGTGTTATTTTTTTTTTTTGTTAACACATGCGTTACTCAATACTTGTTTGACAAATATGCTTAAAGTTGATAACACTTGTGTTAATGGTTCATTAACACATGTGTTACTGGTTTATTAACACATGTGTTAATGGTTCAGTAACACATGTATTAATGGTTCATTAACACATGTAAATATAATATGCTAACACATGTGTTACTAGTTCATTAACACATGTGTTAATGGCTCGATAACACATGTGTTAGTGGTTCAGTAACTTATGTAATACCACATATACTTGTTTAAAATGTATATGTTTTGTACAAAGTATGTGCTAATGGTTCTAATACATATGTTTATGGTTTATTACCACTAAGTCTTACCTATTTATTACCACATGGCTTATCTTTTTAGTATCAAATGTGTTAGTTTGATAACACACGTGTTATTTGGTTCGGTATCACATGTGTTAATGGTTTGGTAACACATGTGTTAGTGATAGGTAACACATGTGTTAGCGGCAGATAATACATGTGTTAGTGGTAGGTAACACAAGTGTTAAAGCACGTAACACAAGTGTTCGTGGTAAGAATAATAAGTGTCAGTGTTATCTAACAGACGTGTTAGTGATAGGTAAGACACTGTTAGTGTTATCTAACACAAGTGTTAGTAGAAGTTAACACATGTGTTAGTGGAAGGTAACCTAAATGTTAGTAGCAGATAACACAAGTGTTAGTGGCAGGTAACACAAGTGTTAGTGGTAGGTAACACAAGTGTTAGCATTCTGTAACATACAACAGCAGTAAAAAAAATGATATAGTGAAAAAGCCAAACATCCAAACGATTTAGCAAAAGAACATAAAGTATACTATTATAAAAAAAATGTACCCAAGTGCATTGTAGCGAACACCCGATTTACCAAAAACAACATGACCCATACGGTTATCAACAAATGTACTAGAGTGCATCGTATCAAACACACACCGATTCAAAAAAATAACAATACCAACACTGTCATGAACAAATGTACTTGATTACAGCATCGGACCATATAATTTTCTAAAAACAATACCCCCTTTTTCAACGTATTCTAGGGCGTCTTAATCTACATTTGATCAGGGTCCTTAAGCCTCATTTTGTGGTTCCTAATTGCATTCTTGATCATGCTCTTTCGGCAAGGATGTTGTACTCATTCTATTTTCTAGCTTCTTCCTTTGCTGCTTTGTTCTTCTTCAACTCATCAGCATCATCAGCTTTCTTTCTTTTCTGCTCTTCTTTCTGTTTAATTGCCTTTTCTTTTGCAGCCTTCTTCTTCCTCTTCCATATACAAAGAAGCACACATTATATACATAACCTACAAAAATATAACACCATAATATTTACGCTCAGTGTACCTATGCATTACATGAAAAACACATTCCAAACACTTGTGTAAATTCAAACATACCAAACACTTGTGTAAAATCAAAACATTCTGTAAAACACAACTTCCAGCCCATAAAACTCGAGCTACAAAATAACCAACATTTGTGTTACCAAAACCCTAAATTCAAACCAAACACATATGCACATTCAAAATAGCAAACAAAACACAAAATACAACACAAATAGAAGTCTCACCTGTGTAAATACAAACTGCAGCACGCCTAAACCACTTGCAGACATTAAAATCAGTATAAACAAAATTAACACGTGTGTTACCAAAACCCTAATTTCAAACAAAACACATTTAAACATATAGCATGCAATACAACATCAAAATGCAACCAATAACGAAAATATTAACATATTAAACACATAAAGCATAAAAAATAAAAATCGAAAAAACTAACGTAATGGTACGGCTATGATTGGTCGAGCTTCAATCGGACTTGAAGAGGTTTTTCCTGCCGCAATCTCATCACGAAGATCCATTTACAAGTGATTCCGGTTACAAAAATCCCTGCTATATTGATTTTCAACGAGTTTCTTAACTAGGGTTTCTCAAAAACGTTTATTCGGTAAAAACGCACCGATAGAAAGCTTAATCGAAGCAAGTAGATGAAGAAAACTAAGATTATAGCATCAACGACGACGATTTGTTGATTATTTGGACGAAATTTGGATTTCTAGGGTTTTGTGGTTGAATCTCCATAGATGAAAGTGAAAGGAACGAGAGGAGGAGTAATCTACGTGGTTTTTGTTTTTAACAAAAGTGAAAAGAGAATGAATTAATTAAATTGTAATTTACCATTATACCCCTCCGCCCAAAATCAGATTTAATTTGATTTTTTTAATTAAAAAATGAGATATTAATTTGGACCTTTGATTTGATTAATCTGATGGCTCACATTCATTCCCTCATTCTCACTTTAGATGAGTGTACTCATTTGAACCCTACTCTTAGAAAGCAACATATGTATGACCATGATTCCAAAAAGTAGCCTAAACTGGGAATTTTTTCTTATTTTCATTGTTGGCCTCCATTATTTCACGTTTTATCACATCAATTTATCCTCAAAATTTCAACCTTAAAAATCACACAGTCACAAATAAAACACCCCTCTTCTCAGTTTATTTGTATACACAAAATAAAATTATTGAATGCAAATACAAAAAAAGTATTCATATCACTGTACATAAACATCATTATTATTAACCCACACTTTTTTTTCTTTTTTTTCTTTTTTTTGAAAAGCAAAACTTGATACATATACCTCACAAAGTCACAATCATCAGAACATACACCGAACATATTGACAATAATTTTTCACCCCACTTCTAACCACTAGATTGACTTCCTTTTTTACATATATGAACCTTTACACAAAGAGCCTTCAGCCACTCTTCAACTCAAACCAAATAAATTTGACCACCATACCAATTGCCCCCACTACCCACTGATATCTGCAACCCCACGCACATCGCCAAGAACTGAATAAACAACCTTCCACAAGATTCAGTACACTCTATCACGCATAATTTATCAGAAAATTGTTACCTATGAACCTTTATCTTCATCACTTCGCAATTAATCGACTGAAGCAAGATTTTGGATCCATCTACAAACTCAAAAACACTCAACCTTCGCATTTAAATAACACTACAAATCACACTTGTGCAACAACATAACTTTATTGCACACTGTTTATGAAACCTAAAGAATCAAAATCAAACACATCAAGACTCATATCATCATCATCACCACCATGTCATATAAAACATAAAACCCACCAAATCCCACCATGGCCAGATCTGATGATGGCGGCGACGCACTTGAGAACGATTACAAAGGTGTAACTCGGAATGAATTACTTTATGATACCAAAAGTAAGAAGACGGTGGCAAAGGTTTACGATAGTGACGGCGGCGAAGGTAGATGACGATAGTGACGGCAGCGGAGGTTTATGACGATAGTGACGGTGGCGGAGGTTGATGTTGATAGCGAGGTCGACGAGGCTTGATTACGATGGTGACGATGAAAGTCGAATGGGGATGAAGACGGTGGGTAGGTTGGTCGGAAAAAATGATCGAGTCTGGGAAATTATTTTGACGAGGTGGTGGAATGATTTAGGGGAAGGAGATGCTAGAAAGTTAGATATGCAGTGACGAAAGTACCCTTCACAATGGGAATTAGTATTTCAGTTATATTTATTTACAGGAATATTTCAATTAATCTTAACCTTAGATTATTGTGATCCAAGGGTGGAGATTAGTTCCTCCATTCTCACAACAATTAGCTATACTCATTTGAACTTTAGTCATATTATGTTTTTCTAAAGCCGTATGTCTTATTTATAACATATATAGGTATATTGAGTTTCTTTATTACAATATCAGTCTATGTCATTTTTTATCCTGAATTAGAAACCTATACATCCATCACCCTCGATAAGAAACTAATGAAAGTTGATGACAACAAATCCCTATTAACAGGCACAGAGCATCAATGGTTTGGTTCAAAAGAGATTTAAAATTGGTAGTGGCAAAGAGACGAAATCGGACATCAATTAGCTACCAAAGAAAATAGATCTTTCAAAATCATACAAGTAGTAGATCTTCACACAACAACTAATCAATCATAGTACATAGTAACCAATAGAATGTTGGGCAATTGAGAAACACAGGAAAGAAATTAACATATCAGTTCCTAAAAGAAATCATATGAATATGGACTATAAGAATACATTTAAGTGAAGAAAGAGGACTAATATGAACCAACGTTACATCAAAGTAAAGAGAAAGGAACATCACCAGGACAGATCCAACATAAGCATTCATTTCCATCTTAGGGAATTTTGGTTGAACTCCAACAAAGGTGGTCCACTTTCAGATTTAAAGAGCAATCACTCCAGTCGCGCTCAATAATCACAAGTAAACCTAAAGATAGGAATGATTCCCAAAAAATAAAAGCATTTCCTCATTACCACTTCAGTTAACAACTATTTGCTCGCCTCCTCACTAGACCCAACAACCTGCCAAAACTTTCAGAGTTACACTAAATCCTGACAAAAATCATCAAATCTGCATTTCTATAAATCAATTACTCATTAGAAGTAAAGGTTTGGTTTAAGATAAGCGGGAGAAAAGGCTTATATGTAAGTAAAACATACCTGCCACACGGAAGAGTCTAAACTGTTAAACTTCTTGCATAAACCATAAAGGTAATCACACATGATATGTGGCGTAAGAATGGTGCAAACCTCTTCGAGAACCTAAAATGGAAAGTTAGATTATTGATGAAATAATATAAGTTACATATTCAACTATTAGAGTTATAATTAAAGACTAACTTTTTTCACAACCGGTCAAAAACATCTTGGTATGTGTTTTAATTATTCATTAAGCTACTAAGATTTAATTCCAACAACTGGTCTTTATGTAACAACCGTGTTATAATGATAATTATGGACCACTATAGATGAACTATATAAAGTCAAGGGTGCAAATATATATTAAAATGAAATCATGAGGAGATGAACGTAGTCTTAGATATGATCCCATAAGACTCGATATCTCACACCCACTCCTCGTGAGTGTACACATAATTGTTGATAAACTCATCATGCCAACTCTGGAATAAGAACGGGCTAAAATGTAACTTTGTATAACATGTACATGAGGGTATAATACGATTTAACTTAACAAATATTCAAACAGCAAGACCAACTGCATGTACCTCAATAATGTCCGGGAAACCGCGATCATGGATTCCTCTTCGGAGCACAACAGCTCCAGAATACTCAAGCATACGAGCTAACGTTTCTCCAAAAAAAGAGGATCGTACATGGTCCATATGCATTTTCTCGGCCATATTTGGTGGAAATAAGTATATAATTGCTTTTTTCACAGAAAGTTTTGGTGCCCATGTCTCTATACCAACCCTTAGCATCGTAAGAATACTCTGCAAGGAAAAAATAAAAGTGACGATATTGAAGTAGATAATGATTAAGGTCAGAATTGTAATGTGTGTTTAACAACAGTTGGAATAGAAAAGAAAAGAAAATACCTTAGCTATCCATTTCCTACATAACTTAAACTTTACAAAACCAGGACCACATACAACGCATCTTTCCATCATGTCCTTATAGTCAGAACCCATGATATTATCCTTGACAGCCTATAAAAAAAGTGTATAAAAAACTAGGCTGTAATTTTTTCAAAATATTTGATACTTCACTCACAAAAGAAAATTTTACCAGTCCAACATGTTTTGGTCCATTATAGAGATAAGTGGTCTTTATTTTAGGCCATATGTGCAAGACAGTGGAGCTATTACCAAATAAAAAATTTCTGGATTAGTACACATCATTCAGAAAACAAAAAAAAAAGAGCAAATATATACCAAAGGAAGTAAAAGTGCACACGTATGAGAAAGAACATATATACCATATATAATCACCACCGTCCTCTTTGGTGCAAGTAGAAATACTACAAGGCACATCTTCTTGAAGCTTGAAAGTATGTTTCAGCGAGGTGTTAAACACCTTTGCAATTTCTTCTTGCAGGCTCCATCTATTACGTTCCTGTATTACAATACAAAACCATCCTTTTAACTGCATGTTAACATATCTTCAGTTTTTATATAATATAAGCTTCTGAATCTAAAGTTGATGTTGATAGAGTTACATCACGATCTGCCATGGTTGGCGTAGAATGGGCTCCAAATTATCTTCTTTCAGTCTAGTTTTGCAGCAAAAAAATATTATGTAGATTAGCTCGGATAGCAATAACTTGGGCTAACTTTACCAAAAACAACATGTACACAAATCAATTGCATATCTTATTTGTATTGAATTTGACATATTCCTTCTGCCTTTACAAGAATAAGATGATAAACATAAATAATTCAAAGTTTCTAATTCTACTGCAGAACAGAACATATGGAGCCTAAGCCTGAACTAACCAATTTGAGTGATAACTTAAATAGCAATTTAAACATACAGACAATATGCATGGATGGATAGGATGGAGCTTAAAATTAATTACCAGACAACTGACGGATGAGTTTGAGGAGGAACGGATTTTTAGTTCTTCATATGGCAGCTTCCAGTTCACTGTCAGTTTTAAAGAGCAACCATCACCCTGTATAGTTTTAGAGGAGCTGTGACAATCAAGTGGCACACGGAATTCAAGAGTTCCCGACTATATTTCATCCTCACCCTTAGAGGTGCGGTTATCTAACTTTGCCTCGATTATGAGGGAGGAATAAGGAATTGGCTGGTACAGCCAACACAGATTGATACAGGTTTACTCTGCCAGGCTTAACATAAGCAGCAGGAGGAGAGTTGGGATAAACTTTAGAATCAGGGGGCTGAAGGAGCCATCTATGGTAATCACTGGCAGGATAGTCATTGTCGTCATATTAAAATCCTTTGCCATAATAAGCCCTTACGCTTCCAGTAACTTGAGTGTGCGCAGCAGTAGCAGTTGTAATAAATTCTACTTCCAGTTCTGCGTCTACTGCATACTTGAACACAACGTAATTCAGGTATAGAGCCCCATCTGTACCAGCTAATACACTACAACCCGCACCGCCGTCGGGTTTGTCTGAGATGTTTATAAACGTATGGTCATCGCAAACGCAAAACGCTTTGTTAATATTGATAGATACCATTTCATTATGAATGACAGGTTCCTCTTCCTTGATCTGCTCAGTGCTGCAAGGAGCAAGGGAAGGTTTAGGTTTATCAAACGTACGTGCCCCTTCCCTCAATTGTTTTCTTCTTTCCGGACAGGTAACGGGTTTCAATTTAAGAGGTTCAGGAAAAGGATCATCAGGAGTATATTCCTCCACGTCATCGACCTTGTCAGTGGTAACATAAAGTTTGGCAGCAATCTGAACGACGGAGGTAGAGGAGACTAGAAGTGAACAGTAACCGACATCGTGTAAAAGTAAAGTTAAACTCGCCCAAGGGATGTGTATGGGATCATTGAATTCACGGTTGAATATACTAACGGAAGAAGGATTGAGTTGTTGTAACAGCGGATCTAATGAGAAACCATTATCACCAGCCTCTGCGTGAATAGTCCCAAAGAACTTAGGGTCGGGGACACAATAACGCTCTTTAACAAGAACAACGCAACACTATACGAACCGAAGACTTCCACCGAACATGTTCATCCTATATATATCATGATCATGAACAAACAAGGGAGCAACTATAAGCAAAGCCACAAGTGAGTGTATACTGTATAGATAGGTTTTGTTTTATAAAAAGAAAGTTTTATTTTTACGTAATAACGAGAATAAAAGGGAAGTAAAGTGACGTACAGTTGGTTGTCGTCTAGGTCTGAAAACAAGGGTGTAAGTTTCGTTCTTTTGATTTTGTTATCTTCGACCAGGTTTTCATCCATATTCCTTCCCGCTTCTGCTTGCTTGGTTAAAAGTGAACTATAATAATTATAATTGAAATCGTCTGGCTGCTCCAGAACCAGCTTTGCATCCATATTCCTTCCTGCTTCTGCTTGTTGCTTGGTTAAAAGTGAATATTAATAATAATAATAATAAATTAAACCCAAATAGGAAGGAAGGAGATGATATCGAAATTATTCCCAACGGTGTGAGGAAAGACGCAAGGGGGTGGGGGTCAATTTAATACGAAAATTTTTTTAAAAAAATTTCAGTTGCAGAGTGCAAGATTGGCAATTGAAAACGATGATATATTTAGGGCGTGTTTGTTGGAAACTTGGAACTGGAATATAAAACTTTCCATCGATGATTAAGTGAAGGAAAATCTAAAAGGAATGTTTTCCAAAAAAAACCCCAGTAATATAAAAGAAGAAAAGAATTTATATGTTTACCAAAGATTTCATATCTCTTCCCCATTCTGAGCAGGCAACACCGTCCGACCACTGCAACTGTCGCGTCACTGTAGCATAACACCACCGCAACTGCTACTGACACCGTCGTACTACCGCCACCGTCGCACCATTAGATCGTCGGGATTTTGATTCTTTCTTTCTAAAACGTTGTTGACGGTGGGATTTCATGGGGTCTTTATTTCTTTTTTTCTTCAAGATCTTCTTTGATCTGCGATTTGATAGTAACTGATTGTATTTTGATTTGCTAGTCATGGTGGCAGGTGGAGACTTTACGGAAGTTCGGGTGATTTTATGGTAATGGGTTTTTGGTTCTTTCATTTTGTGGTGGTGGTATTAACAACTACAGCACCACAAAAGTTGTAATTTCACTAGTTTGTGTCTTCTTTTCCTTTTTCTTTTCCTATTTATTTTTTCTGGTGTGTAATAAAGATGTGACACATGAATGGTAAAGAGTAGATAAAACTAGGGATAAGCATTCGTACCCGAATCCTGATCCCGTATCGGTACCGTACCACTTTAAGCGATCCAGTATTTGGTACTCACTTTAGGGCCAAAAAGATAATCGGTACCAACCGGTTCGGTACCGGTAATTTACCACTTTTCCCGCTTTGGTACCGTATCCGAAATATACATGTTTTTATTTGTTATAGGTCCGTTGGTTCTTTCTCTATTTTATAAAGATTTATTTATAACCTTAATTCTATGATCATATGATATGTCTATTAATATAAAAAATGATATTTTTTTGATAACTAAGAAGTATAAAATAGAGTTAGACTCTCGCGTATGAATACAATTGTAATTTTATAGAAGTATAGCTAGTTTTCTTTGCTACACAAACAATCACGTTTTTAGCATCCTACTTGAATCGGATTCCAAACATATTGCTTGTTAGTATAAAGGTAAGGATCATGACTTATGTCATTACCAAAACACTTAACACGGTACAATAACGTCGTATATATTTGTTTTTCTTCGTCAATATCCATCTATGTCACTTAATGATGTTTTAATTTATTTGAGATTCATTAATATTTATCTTCTGTGAATTTTATCGAGTACAAAATACGTAAATATGTTTATTTATTATTCTACTATGTTTTGGTACCAAAGCGGTATAGTACCACTTTTACCCGTACCGGTACCGGAACCGTACCGGTACCGTACCGCTTTAAACGGTCCGGTATTCGGTACTCACTTTAGGGCCAAAAAATAAGCGGTACCAACCGGTTCGGTACGGTTTGGTACCGGTTTCGTACCATGATCACCCCTAGATAAAACATAATAGGGTTGTAACTTGTAAGGGTTTTCATTAAGGTGTTTGGACATGCATAATATATTTTACTTTAACTAAAATTCAGGGGGACAAACTAAAATTCAGGAGGACAGAAAATTTAAAGTACATATTTTTTTTGCATGTCCTAACGTCTTAACGGAAACCCTTAGGGCTCTCGTTATCAATTTCCAACATAATATCGTTAACTTTCTTTTTTTAGGGGTAAGTATGGGTAAATGCACTCAACTTTAGTAAAAAGTCTATAGTATGTATCCTACTTATAATACTTCTATTGTATGTATCAAACTCTCAAGAATCTCTATTGTATGTATTGAACGGTATTTTTGATGATGTGTTAAGCTATACGGATGACACGTGGCACATTTTAGGAAGGACACGTCATCAAAAATACCGTTCAATACATACAATAGAGATTTTTGAAAGTTTGATATATACAATAGAAGTGTTATAAGTTGAATACATACTATAGACTTTTTACTAAAGTTGTGTACATTTATAAATACTTATTCTTTTTTTTAACAACTAAACAAATCGATATATATATATAAAAAAAAAAAAAAAAAAAAACCACTAGCGAGGAGCTAGAATTACATAAGAGATTTTAACCAATCTATCCAACTACTAATCTTACCACCTCTATATTTAAGCAAATAAAATGAAAATAAACGAATGTTATCGAAAATGTCATCTTTCCTCATAGAACGAGAGTTAAAGGTGACACTATTTCGATAACGCCAAATCACCCATAAAGAAGACACTGTAACGACAAAAATACGTTGTTTCTTCGCTAAAAAGGCGGACCACGAGCTTAACCAATCTCGCCAATGAAACGACCCAAATTTGTGAACAATTTTTTTTTCATACAAACATCCCATAGATCTTAACTTACTTCACAATTCATATTATATATATTTCATATTCAACCTTGGACTTAAAACTGATTTTCTGATTTTATACATACATACGCGATCCAAGTTTTTTGAGTTGGGATCGCGTACCAAAGAACAAAAGTCCACTGATCACAAAATACACTGACATACATGATCCAGAAATTCTTCTGGGATCGCGTACCCATGCCTAAATCTGAAACTCAGCAAAACTCAACTTTTTGACCAAATTCAAATGTGCATAACTTTTAACTCGTTAAGAGTTAGACCACCAAATTTTACAGGCAATTCCACCATGCCAAAATGAAACTTTCCATTTTTACACTTTTTCAAAATACGCGTTTAACGAGAAAACGGACGTATAACCAATTTATGGCCATTTTGGACCATTTTGGTTGACAAGTCATATTCCAAATGGCTTGATTTCAGATTTCCAACTTTTACCCACATATTCTATGATACATTTGACATGTGTGAGCGTATTCATCAACATCATACACCCACTCTAACCCGTTTTGACTCCTTTGACCCGTTTGGTGTCCATTTGGACACTTTCACCAAATCTAATCCATTTTAACCATATGATACATGATTTCAATTCATATAAACAACATGCCATAATTCTTGATTCATGATCACTCAAATGAGTTAAAACACCATCTTTACCCGTTTTTTTCTCTGTTACCCGCCGGGTAACGTTTTACCAACCGGGTACCCATTTTAATTGGCTTACCCGCCGGGTAAGGGTGATACCCGCCGGGTAACACCATTTTCATCGACCTGCACCATCTATTCAAACCCAGACCCGATTTTCACAATCCAAAACATCACAACTCAGATATGTAAGCATTTTAATACAACAAACAACAACAACTAACATCATAAAACAACAAGTAACATCAACAACAAGTTTCTAACCTCAATTTCATCCACAAATCATAAACCCTCTATAATTCAATTTAAAAGAACAAGTTCATGGTTAATGGTTAATTAGAACAAGAAACTTACAATTAAAATAGCAAGATGATGATGATGTTAATGAAACTAAATCAAATCACAACTCAATATTGTTTCAAGTTTTTATTTATGATTTTTAACTTTCTGTATGTTTGATTTTTTTTTTAACAAGGGAAATGAACTTTCCAGTTTGGGAAAGTTAAATAAATTGGTCGGCCTAATTCCCAACCGACCTCGTATCCACTTAAAATCAGTCCCCTTCTAAACCTATTGTCTGGAACCTAAAAACTATTTACGATTCCAACAATTTTATTTTACCTTCAACTATATAAAGTTAAAACAATTAATAATTTACTAGTCACAATTAATTATTTGACCTTTCACAAATTTTTCACAAATAAACATAATAAATAAACAACTAATTTCCTAACACATTAAACAAATAATTTAAAGTCAGGAAATTTACCAGAATACCACTTGATAACATTAAATAATGTTATATTTATATTAATAATATTTACTATTTTTATTACATTTATATTGCATTTATTTAATAATAGATACTGATTTGGTTAATATTTGTAAATAGGTATATAAATGAGTTGGGACAAGAAAACGTTCAAGAAATGAAGAAAATTACGCAAATATTTGAGTTTGATGATTTAAATAGATTGCGCAAAAATAATTAGATTGAAGATTTATTGGAGTTTATGAGTTGGACTTAAGAAGAACTGGATCAAGAGAAACAAAAGAAGAAACAAAAATAAATAAGATGGGCTAAATTATGAAGACATAAGCTAAAATGCTAGAACGATTAGTTGGGCCAAATTAAAGAATCTGGATTGTGGATGCATCATAAAGCGCAAAGTGGGTTCATTAATATTAATTGGGATTAAAAATAAGTTTAATCGCATAAAGGGATTAAGAAATGGATCACGTGGAAACAAAGGAGTTGGGCCGAGTGAATTGAGATCACGTGAAGCAAAGAATCATTTGGGCCCAAAAAGATGAATCTGGTTTAAGCGTGGCATTTGAAAGGAGTTGTCGGAAGGCTTTTGTGAAATAATAAGGCGGTCAACAAGAGAAGATTCTAGTAGCCGCCAAATGCAAAGTCTTCACGTGGAGGCGGTGCAGCCTTGACTTGAGGAGTACGCCAGTTTCATCCATACGCCGTATGCTTTGTCCATACGCCGTATGGATTGTTTCCCCAGCAAGTATAATAGCAGCTTTCTGCTACGCATTTGACAGACTTTTTCATATATTAAAATTAGGGTTACGAATATTTTAGGGTTTTTGGAGGATTCCTACTCATTTTTGAAGATCTATCATTGTCTATAGCTAATCGGTTACGCGCATTCATCAACAATCATTGTAGTATCTCGGTTTGCATTATTTATTTATTTAAATCATGTTTTCTTTGATTTTAATTATTTCTTTTGATTGTTTTTGCTTGAATATGAGTAGCTAAATACCCCAACACTTGCTTGGATGAATTAGTTAGTGATTAGGGGTATATTTATTTGATGTTTATATTAAATTAATTACGTTTAATCGAGAACCTTATATATTTAGGTTTAATTATTGGTCCCAATTTATTTAGTAAATGAATAAGTGATTATAGTGAATGTTTGTCACTTATATGTTTATTATCAATTGTTTGTCTATGAATAATTGAGCTTTGACTGCGGATGCAGATAAGTAATAAGTTAGACTATTAAACTCAAACGTGTAAGATAGTGATTTTGGCGAATGTCTTTCACTAGATTAAATTGTTATTTGGTGAATTGAGATTGGAGTGTAGGTGATGGCGAATGTTAAACCTAGTCTAGTCGAAATGAACATAAATTGCTAAATAAACTGGTTTTAATTAAATACCCCGAAGTCATTAGTGAAATAATCCAAGTAAGTGTCGTTTTAATTATCTATAAGTCAAATAAATCAATCTGACTCTTCCTGAGTCCACTTGCATTAGTTTAAATAAAAGTAGTTTTTTAAGCAACGTGACAACTCGGTCACACAAAACCCCAAGTCTTTTCTGTACTAAGTTAATTACATTTTTAGTTTTAATTCTTAAATTCACAATCCCCGTGGAACGAACTTGGACTTATCATAGCTATACAATACACGATTGGGTATACTTGCCTAGTTGTGTAATAGTAAGTAGTGGTTTTTCTTTGTTTATTTTTATAATTAGATTTTACACATCACCACTAGGCTCCTAGAGTGGGTGTTACACATTATTCCACATCTAACAACAATTACCATTATACAATATTTCATGACCCAATTCGACACAATCGTATTTCACTTTGACTTTATCAAGTCAAAGATACACTTTTACACAAAATTGACACGTTACACTTTAATTCATCAACATTATTTCAAAGGTGTCTTTTTGGGCGATTTACACAAGTGATAATTCATAACGATAATTCAAAAGAAAGAGAAGCTTGACTAACCACATTGCAAGCTCCATCCACGCTACTCCCTTATAGTCATATTTCATCCAATTGGTTCAACCGAACCAAATACCTACAATATGAAACCACTAAAACGGGTAAGCATAAAACTTAGTGAGCTTATGAGCAATTAAATGAATAATCCACAAATACAATAACATATTTCGTTTATCAAAACCACTTATCTGATTTCCACAAATACTACGAAACGATTGTAGAGATTCTCTTTATTTCGTAAGGATCCGCGGTCCAATGGACACAAGTAAGCAAGGCACCAATTCTCATCAAAATGGATACCAAGCTTAATAGATACAAGTATTGCTATGCACTTATTTCGTAATCACTAATTATTTCGTAATGATACAATCTCTACAAATTGCTCATTCTACAACATCCACAAAATCATCATATTACTCAACATACCGATCACTAAATCAATCATCAAACATCTTAGCACGAAACACAAAATATAATATCACCACAACATATAAAAATCAATATCCTAATAACCACATTTAGAAACAAGATACGAAACCAACAATAATCCACAATTAAAAGACAAAATAAGATACAAACAACTATCACTTGATTGTATGAACCTCTTGCTCGTAAGCAATCCGGGACATACAATCATTACTCATTTAATTCCCATAACACTCACATTTGCTTTTTTTTAGGCGAATGCATGATGTCACATCCAAATAGCTAAACCACCGTTCTTGATCACTTAGCATATAACATATCGATACAATAACACATTTAATAACTAGAAATCATTATAATCAATACATCAACATTATTAATCCATCATCCTTTTTGGATTGATCATATTACACCTAATCATTTATTTCATAATTCTCTTTATTTCATTATTTCATTATTTGTATAATCACTTTAATGATTACTTCTTATCATAATTCAAGATTCATCATAAACCAATTCCAAGGTTATGAAAATCATATTAAATATCCTTAATTCGTATTAACTTCTTAAAATTCATTATTTCATTACTTATTCCATAGTCATAAACATGACTTAATCACTTATAATTATTTCAATCATCACTAACGATCATCATGATCATTTTATTAACTTAATTTTTAATCATCCTCATAATCATAATTAATCCAATTGCTTAATCCTTTGATTCATTATTTCAATATCCTTTAATCATATTCCAACAACATCTTTAAACACTAATCAAAGTGTATTAACACCAAAACATATCCATATGATCAAAACCTACTTTGATCATTAATCCTACAAATCAATTAATCCATTTTTGGATCAAATTCATGTTATTCATCATCATAAACACACTTATACATTACTAATTCATCATAATACACTTCAATTTCAACCTAGAAACCATTAATCATTCATATTATTCAAAACCCCCATGAAACCCTAAGTTTTAGTTCAAAATTAAAGAAGAATCATGATTACTTTAGGTTTAGAATGATTAATTGATAATGAATTCATGTTCTCCAGCTTCAATTTCGGGTTTTGAATCAATTTTAGTTTAGGGTTTGAACGTGATTTCTTTTGTTCGTGAAGCTCCTGGACGTTTGAAAATGATAAGGATGATATATGATACGTACATACACATATAATAGATATATATGTGTTTTAATTTTATTTCCCGTGATTACCATTGTCTGGAACTTTAAAACCGACATACAATTATTATTATTTTATTTCACCTAAAGTAAATATAATTTAAAACAATTACTATTACTTTATTCACAATATTACTTTTGGATTTTGGGATGTTACAGCCAATCATAGATAGAATCAAATATCATTAACTTTTATAAATATGTGTTATAAAGATGACATATTTTGTAAATGAATACTGTATAAAAACTTAATTAAACTTGCATGTGTATTTTGTAATCCATCACTCAAAAAGCTTATATGGAGTCGTCCAATATGAAAATCGAACACTTTAATAAATAATCAAGTAAATGTCTTCAAATTAAACAAAACATACATCATACCTACTATAAGTACTACAAACAAAAATCGTATTATGAAGCTGAGATAGCCCCGTAGATGACAAATTGTGCAACTATCGAAGCCAGTCTTATAAGGGACAGTGCATTAAACAAAATTGTAACGAATAATGCAAAGGTAGTAAAAAGAATGCAATGAGTGGATTTTGTGTGACATATAATAGAGATCGACCCGCTTACATTTGTTGCATAAGTTGTGACAGGTTGCCTCTTCCTCCTAAAAACAAGAAGCTTCAAACATCGTAAATTATCATTAGAAGGCAGTTAGGTGACAGTAGATGATGTAACTTATAATTACTAAATAACTTACATATAGTACATAACTCAAAAACTATGAAGTTGGCCCTTTTACATTTATGTTTAAAAAAATTAAGCTAATTACATATATGTTCCTTTCAATAGAATTTGCAAGTTAAGGAAATTTATTGTTATGTTGCTACATGTATTCTAATTTACATTTACATTTTAAGTATCCATATGCTATAATATATGAGTTTTTTTTTTTTTTTTTTTTGAAATCAGCAGACATATACCATTACCAAAAAAATCAAGATACACAAGAGTCCAAAACACAAAAACGAAAACAATAGAAAACAATGGCAACCTAAATTACAAGAGGTAATTTAGAACCTCACTAAACAGCAACCTAGCATAAACAACAACCAAACATACAGATAAATGTACTACAGATGACAAACAAGAAGACCAAAACAGAACCCAAACATAATATATGAGTTTTTGTTGAAGCTATCAATATAACTTGATACAAAAAGATGAAGAAGTCCACAATACGTGTTGAATCAAATATTATTGAATCGATTCGATAAGAAGGTTCACTTGAAAACTAATAAAAACTTGAAAACTAATACTAATGTCATATGTTTTTAAAAAATGTTAATAAAGAAAAATTAAAGCTTGAACCCTTAAAATATTGTTTAAAAAATTAAATACATTTTAATTGATTTATTTGCAAAAGAACTTTAAAATTGTTAACAATTAACACGAGAATAACTATGTTATCATGTATTTTTATAGGAAATTTTGAAGTTGTTGGCATTTTTTGTTTTTCATTTATACAAATATCAATATTCAAATGTGTATGAATTCAATCAAATGTGAAAACACATATAGGTGAGTGGCTCTCTCGAATTCTTGACCGGTAGTTGGTTCTGATTTGAATATAGGTACCTCATAAAAATATTATCGCAAATTAAAGTTATATTTAATAAAAAATCTAGCCATATTAGTTTAGAGAGGAACCTCATTATGCTTATACACAAGTTGTATATTAAATAGTAGTGAAAATCAGCATCATCTACTTATATTTTCTGAATAATATGCACTGCATACTTATTTTTTAATTGGATATCACTTTGGATAAACAACCACAAACAGTAGGGGTGTGCACGGTTCGGTTTGTGGCGGTTATGGACACTAACCGTAACCGAACTGAATATGGCGGTTAATTGATATTGATAACCGTTGGTTTCGATTAATTGGCGGATCGGTTAAGCGGTTAATTTTGACGGATCGGTTAATCCTGACGGTTAAAGCGGTTAACCGAATATGTTGGTTTTGAAAATAAAAAAAAAATTACGAGTTAACTTTTTAGATCCAAAAGAGCAAAAGTAAATATGAATGAATATTAAAATTCAAATATTGGTTTAGAAGTCCATATGTAAAGTCCATATATAATATTGGTCCATTACAAAATTCCAAAACAGACAAAATCAATAATACAAAAATTAACTTGTATGTATTTCTTAATTTTTAGCACTAATCCATATAGAAATAAAAATAATATATGTATTAATATATTTATTTAAATCTAAAAAAAAAGGTACAATATTTAAAGCGGGGCGGTTAATGGCGGATCGGTTATGGACATTAACCGTAACCGAACCACTAACTGCGGTTAATTTCATTTTACATAACCGAACCGTTGGTTTGTGTGGTTAAACGGTTAATATAGATCGGTTTAACGGTTAATATGGTTACGGTTCGGTTAGACGGTTTTTGTACTCACCGCTTGTCAAACACCATATAAAATTTAAACTTTTAATTGACTAACAAAGATAAAGGGGGTGTAGGTGTAATTGTAGGATAATAACGGTCAGAAGTCAAAAATATCACGGGTAGCCGTCACTACCCTCAAGGAGACGATACCAATGCCCATCTGAGAAAAATCAACGACTCCACAAAAATCTCATTCCCAGGTAACTTTTATATTACGACTACTAATACTAATTCTCTTTAATTCCACCATCTTTTTGTGTTACTTAGATACCAATTAATTCTATGTCCAAACCCTAGTTTTTTCCTTTTTTTACTTATGTATAGCTTCAGATCTGCTCATTAAACTTACAGTTTCAGGGTTGCAATTAATAATTAGTAGGTGCAAGTTAGTTCATATGTTTTGGTGTAGCTTAAACTTGTACTGAAACCCTAGAAAATTAGAAAAGGGGGAAAGTTTTTGTAACCCTAATTTTAGCTACATTGGGATTGATTGCTTATTTACTAGGATTTTTTATTTATTTTTATTATTATTTCTATTTTTTTGTGGATCTGCGTATAATTAATAATTAGTAGGTGCTAATTAGTTCTAATGATCTGATGATTATAGATATTTATTTGGTTTGTGTTTGGATAGTGTTTCACCTATAGCTTATAATGGAGGGTATTGGAGCTGGTAATGGTAATGGTGCCTCGGCTGCAACTTTGGATCAATGGAGGCAATATACGAGGCTTTTTCAGTTTTACCTTGATAAAACTACTCCGCACGCAACTTATAGGTGGATTGGGACAGCAACGTTAGCATTTCTGTTTGTTCTGCGTATTGTTTATGTTCAAGGGTTCTACATTGTAACCTATGGTCTGGGGATTTACGTACTCAATTTGTTGATTGGGTTTTTGTCGCCATTGGTTGACCCTGAAGTTGACTCGACTGATGGTCCCATGCTACCTACTAAAGGGTCAGATGAGTTCAAGCCTTTCATTCGACGTCTGCCCGAATTTAAGTTCTGGTATTTACTTCACACTTTCACATGATCATTAACATTTTATCAAGTTTTTGGTCATAAGACCCTAATCTCATTATGTTTTGATGGTTGAATTAAAAGGTATGCGATCACAAAGGCTTTCATCATATCAATTCTGATGACTTTTTTCTCGATGTTTGATGTCCCTGTGTTCTGGCCAATACTACTTTGTTATTGGTTTGTGTTGTTCGCTTTGACAATGAAGCGCCAAATCATGCATATGATCAAATATAAATACATCCCATTTAGTATTGGAAAACAGGTCAGTATGCAACTGTGGAACCTCAAATTAAAAAATATATAAATTCCAATATCTTTACTACTGATAAAGTTTTCTGTGAATAACTTTTAACTGGTGTTTTAACAGAAATACGGTGGTAAGAAATCATCTTCAGCAGGTAGCAGTGGCGGTGGATCCCGAGCAGACTGAAGGATATTTGTAAGAATATGGAATCGCTAGATATGAATGGTTGATGCATTTTGGATGTTAAACACACGGGAGTGATGTATTTTTTGTTTTAAATTTCTAACTGGTATCAAGTTTCAACCTTACCTTAGCTAAGCAATAGTACAAGTTCTTTCACCGCTGATATTATACGTGGTTAATCAAATCATCTTTTTTTAGTTACATTATATTTATAATTCTATATATAATCCTATATAAGTGTCACTTAAATATAAGTAAATAGTAAAGTAATGTTGCTTGCGTATTCCAAATGTCGATGACCAATTATATATCCCGACTAATTCCAACCCCAATCTCGCTTGTATATCATCGTGCAAGCATTAATGTATTAGGTTTGTATTAGAAGAGCCACTAAGTTTCAAATTATGTGTTGAGCTAGGCTTAATCCAGTAGTTGGGATATTTCCTGTTGGTACCAAATTTGAATACCACATTTAAGAATCGCCTGGTGAATAATGTTGCTGCATAAGAAAAATCTGAAGAAAGTTTTACTTTCAAGATTGGGAAATATCAGAGGTGGCAATATGGGCGGGTTAGGTTACAGATTGGAACGGGTTGTCCTATATTACACGTTGGGTAGAAATGAAAACATCTTTTATATATCAGTAAATATTTAATGTACTAGCATGATTACAAACATGATATTGTGACAATTTGACAATATTTATATTTGATGAAGTGATTTGGAGTTTGTCTGCAGCGAAAACACCCCTGGTGTGACATTTAACCAATTTAATGCTATGGTTACAAACAAATTACACAAACAAAAGTTACAAACTGAGATGTCATAATTACATTGGTTTGTTTTTGAAATTGAAAGTTACTCGAATTGCTTTGTTAGTTGGTGAATGGGTCAAAATTGACACGGTAACAAAAATATAATTTTCTCACCTGCAGAGTGTTGTGTAGATATTTTCAGCAGCACAAAGAGCTATTTTAGTCGAATCCTGTGAAGATAATGTCAATGCTTATCTGTTTAAAAGTAGAATCATATCGTAACTAATTACTTGACAATGCGCTCGGTACAAACCATACAAGAAGATTGTTGGAGTTCCGTAATCCGTATACTGTAATTAACAAAGAAGATTAAAAAAAGAAAGAAAAAAAAGAGAAGAATGTTTCCATCATTACAATTCCTTGCAACAGAATACACATGATATGTGTACATATTAAGAAATATTAAACACCACAGCGGGCACATGAGAGTCAAATGGGTTCTGATCTGCTAACACTCGCACTGTTCTTTGTTTTGTATTTTGTAAACAATGGATGTATCAGATAATGTATCCATGATTACAAAAACAATATTATTGTAACTATAAGATGACTACTTCAATAAAACAATTCAATACATCGTGAACATGAAAATAAACCTAAACAACTGTTGACCCATTTTACTCATTCGAGTCGTTTGACCTTATCAGTTTTAGCTTCAAATTGCCACCTCTACACAGACTTGAGCAGTGTACATATTTTACTTTGAAGACTAAAGAAGTATACAACTCTACAACGTTCAATGTTAACAAATACACATATTAAATCTGTTGAAAAAATTGATCAACGATTAACATTAAGTTTCATTTTTAGGATTACCGTAGTAAACCAGCATAAGCTAAAGGCATGACTGCATAATACCAATAGGCCCAGTTGATTTTCAAGTCTCATTTAAAAAGCAAATATTTGTAACAGCTTCAGCTACACCTCTTGAATAAGCATACATACATTAGTTTTGACTTTTGACAATCAATAATCATAATAACGTGAATTTATCAAATCAACTATCCTGAGAACTAACCAACTTAAACAAAAGATTGCTCAGCGAAAACTACAAGACTACTAGTGAAAATTATGACATCAAAAATTCAAAACAACGATCCTATAAATGCATGTAGTATCTAACTAATAGTCATAAAAGGATGTGCAGTTAGAACACTGCACAAATTAGGGGGTAAAAGAAGTCATAAAGATATCGATCTAAAGGCTAGTGAAAGCACCTAAAGGGCACACACATTGAGCGTATCTTTGAAATCGTTAAGTTGACGCCCAGCATCACGTTCAAGCTACACACGAATTCATATTACCCCGGGTAACCCTTCGAAGTCATAATTTTGGATAAAATCAATATCTAATTGTTTATACAAGCATAGAATATAAAAATTAGCACTGAAATTATTTCTGCATAAAATCAAAATTTTTGCCAAAAATTCGTATATGCGTACATAATTTCGAAGCCTAACTATTTATACATACGCAATTAAGCAAAAAATAGAATATTTCGCACAAAATCCAGAAATAAAAAAAATTAGCAAAAAAATTCAACATTTTTGCTGAATAAATTTCAGAAAATATCATATATAAATACATAATTTCGCAGCCTACTGTATATACATACGTAATTTAGCAATTCCAAAAACTAAAATAGTTTCGCAAACAATCTTTAATTATTGCGAAACCTTATTGTTTTTGGCAGATCATGAAGAATATCGAAAAAAATTTGTATACCGTTATGTTTTTAAACAATCTTCAATTCCAGCCTAACTTTACCTTTTTGGGCTTTCCGGCCCAACTTTTTAAATTATTATTTTTTTGGTTCTTTTTCTACTATTCTTTTCATGATTAATATTTAAAAACATACAATTTTTCAAAAACTTATTCGATTTTTCAATTTTTCCTAAAAACTAAAAATTACTCTATTATTTTATATTTGTTTTTACCTCTGAATTTAGAATAACAAATAACTATGTTACCTCTAATTTATAACAATTCAACATCAAGTTTAATTCAAATGATTTCTGTAGTAGACCTGCATTGCTAAAGCCTAAAGGCATCATCCCAATTGCTCATACAAGTCTCTTTAGATCATTAAACAGACATCATCACTTCATAATCTGAAATCCAAATATATTAACAATTCTTGATTCTTGATATATACAACTTCAAAACTGATTTGGGAACTTATAGAAAGTGTCAACTTCAGGAGCATCTGAGTAAAGTTATACATCAAGGTAGATCCTGTTTTCTTCTCCACAAATGAAGTGGTTCTTATAAAGAAGCTCATATATAAGCTTGTGATGATCAGAATATAAGCTGGAGAAGAATATAAATAGATCGAGGTGGCAAGATGTGTTGGTCGATCGGATTGTGTAATGGGTTAGAAAGAGTGGTTTTCGGGAGTTGGGTCAATCCGAAACATTTATATTTATATATAAAAATTGTTAGTTTCATATATGATTAGAAATTCCGTATTATGTTGATGATAATCTAGTATTTTAACTAGAATGATTTTGGAGTTTTTAATTACTTTTTCATAGAGGATGAGTTTTCTAAGATTAAAAATACACTTTTCATGAGGGACTTTCGACCCATTTGATATATTCAACCCGTTTAACCTGCTCTCCGATATTATGAAGATTCAAATATAATCTTGGGATATTATAATAACATATTTGTCAATTTTTATTACGTACACGATTTTGGACGTTATGTTGTACGTGTCTCGGATCAGGAAACCACTGTCTTTAAAACCATACCCGAGCTAGAAAATCGAAAGATGGATGGCAGCCAGAAAGATGTGGATATGCAAGTTCATCGCCAACCAAATAATCATTGTTCAGAAATATAAAGCCAGCCAGGTAATCAGATAATAATATTCAAAAGAAGTTGACTGAAACTATCTAAAAAGGACTGGTATACATACTTTAGGAAGATCTATATTGGTAATTGTTGATGTCATCATTCCTTTAATGTAAAGAAGATAATTTTAAATCTGTTCCTGTTGAAGTGGGGCTAGGGTCAAAAGGTATAATGGTCAATCACTATCAAGAAAACAAAAGGAATCAATGAAATCTTGCTGCGGATGAGGCCGTATCTTCGCATCATTATCAATATGTGGCTTGAAAGCAATAGAAAGACACGGCTCTTAAGCAACCCACTGATAAATATTTAAGCATTTAAGACATGGAATGTATATTGAGATCTAGTATAATCAGTACTATTGTTTAATCCACCATTCAAAGTTGGTATCTTTTTTCTTTTTTTCATTGGATCAATTTAAGCAGCAATCGCTGAGACTAAAGGTAGCAAATTGGGTGGGTCGGTCAGGTTGGGTTACGGGTCAAAATAAATTCAGATTCCAATACAAATAATTCTGAAAACGGAGCGGGTGAGATGAACTTAATGTCAGGTTTAGTGTGGTAGATGTTGGTGTCCCGATAGAAAATGTCTATTTTTGGTCCCATAGGAGTTGTTACTATCAGGGTTGTCGTTGGCTAGTTGCATTACTATTGATGTTTATTCAAGTTGTGTGTATGAACTTTCAATCATTGTTTCATACATTAGCTTTCAACAGAAGGTAGAAACTGGAAATGTAATTATCAATAAAAAAATTTCTGAATTCTTGTTATTGTATATAGAATAGAATGCTTACATATGTGATGAATATATGTATATATACATTGGAAAATGACTAATGAATCAAGATTGGTAAATTTTTGGATTTAATAATTGCAAAATAGGTTCCTCAAGATGGATCTTTAAGTCTACATCTCCATCTTCAAATTGCTTCCTTCATATAAACCTGAAAAACAAAATATAATTCTTAAATAAACATGGATCATTTATGGAAAAGTGCATTATCCCTCAATTGACAACCCTGCAATTTTTATCATAATTGATGGAAGACATTGAATAAAGAAAAGATACCCAACAAGGAACTTTTCTTGGTCCAAAAATGTGAGCTTTGACCCACTTATTATTTTACTTTTTGATTATATAGTTAACTTAAATGTTAACTCAATTACTTTTTTTACCTGTAATTTTCTGGGATTGATATGGTATTGCTGATGACTCTTGTTGAAATTCAAATCTGTATGGATTATGTAGATCAGCATCCCATGTAACACTTGGCTGCATTTGCTTCAAAAAGAAAGATTAAATCTTTATAAGAACCTCGGTGTCTCGATAGCTCAAGAAAAACATTTATAATCAAAGGAACTAAAAAGGGAATTACATTATAACAATTAGATGAAACAACAAAGGTTTCAGGGATTGAATCTGGACCGCCAATGCTTTTTCTTAGCATCATGTCAATCTGGTTGTTTCCCATTTCTAGTAACGAGTTTAAATGAAAATATGCAGAATATGCCATCTCGGACGAGTACCCAATTGTTGAAACCTCAAACATCTGATATTAATTACAACATAAGTTAGCAAATTGGTCTAAAAGACTAAAAAAAATTAACACAAGTGAAAAATCTCGTTAACTAGCTAAGCTACCTCTTTTGTGATCAAGTTATCGATGTCGATATCTAGTCTTGGATGAAGAGCAGCAAGCTTCATGGACAAGAACTGTTACAATCCAAATATAAAAAATGGTTAGATTCAAAATTTAAATAGCTTGATAAATGATTATTGATTTAACTTAATTACCTCTACTTGTTTTTGAAGAGATTGAACATAATTGATGATTTCATCTAGCATTCCTGCTTTTCCAGTGATCTTGTTACAGCCAGGTACTAAATCTTGCAAATATTTCATTCTTTCACTGATTTTCTCCCTTCTTACCTATGCACATTAAAATTATACTCCGTATTATAATCATCATTAAATAAAATACTAAATTCTCCTAATTATTGATCCTGCTTATGGGCACTTGGTAATAAACAATGTGATTTAGACTTTTGTAGGTTCATTATATTATTTATGGTCAATTAGCATATCTTTGTTAGTTCATGATGGCATAAGAAAAAGCGAAAAACGTACTCTCTCAGCCAAACTATGGCTATCAGTAGCTTGTCCTCGACGAGCTCGAACATGAATATAATCTTGCTTTTTAGTTCCTGTAACTTTAGATTTTCCTTTTGATGAATTTTCTGTTGAGTTATCTTCAGAACACCCTTTTATTTTCTTCTCTTTGTCACCATTTTCTTTTGAAGCCACCTGGGAAAATAAATGTCGCCCATTAATAAAGATTATATTTTTACTTCTTTTAATCAATCATTATAGCATAAAAATGAATAAAGCTTCAACCTTTAGCTTCAAATTCTCATGTGTTTTCCTTTTATTGGGTGACAATGATACTGAACTTGAATTCTTCAACAATATCTTTTGATCAGCCATTAATGGTGGAAACTGATCATCACACCCATTACTAAAATCCGGCCATCCATTTTCCATACCCGGGTCGGGTTTAATACTTCCAATTAAACCCTGAAATGGTTGCATGGATGATAACATACTAAAGTTGGGAACTTGATGATCAGCATTCCCATTAAAAAAGCTTTGTTCTTGTTGCCACTTCATTCTTTCTTGTTGTCTCTCAAAAACACTTACATCATTGCCGCCGGTGATGGTGGTGGTGCCATGGTTGTTCATGGTGGCCTTGTAATGTCTATAATATATTAATATTATACTATTATGTGTGTGTGAAAAATGAGTGTGTGAGAGAATATAGAAGGATAAGAAGGGTGGGGTATATATAAATAGAAAATAGAATGATGGGGTGGGGAAATTGAAAGTCACCGGAGGGAGAGACAATGACTGCCGGAGACTGACACAGGTGGCCGGAATAAATAGGAGAGTGGTAGGGCAATGTAACCCAATGGGAGAGCTATGGGCTAGGGGGCCTTTCTGACATGATTGCCACGTGGTGTGTTCCTACAAAATATATACTAAATTAAATTTTACTAAAATTCAAATATTTATGGGTTTACTTTGCATCTATCAAACTTATATCAAGAACCAAAGATAGTAAGTTTTTAGCCAAGAAAGATTGTGCCGCTCATGTCAATGATATTGTACTTAATTTGTGTGGCTTGGAAAATTATGAGGTATCAATATCATGATAATAAATAATACAAGTTTTGATTTATTTTTCGCGGTCTTGATTCTGATGATCCTGATACAGCTAAATGTAGAGTAATATTTTTGACATTCAAATGTCCTATCAATTAAGCTTTGATACTTTTTGATGATAGGTCCATATTGATGGTAGCTCGATCATCATCAACGATATTGCTTTGGCATTCCAAGTTACATGTGTTAAAAGATTACTATTCAAAAAATATGTGATGATGATCCATATGCTGAATTACGTAACCGCTCTCTATTGCAATAACATTCAGCTCAAAAGGAGTTCTACAATCAACTTCTCATGCATGGATTTCACGGCTTTGGTGCGGGTGACCTATACTTGTGCTATTTGTGGCTAGTACGTCTTATTACATATGTTAGTATCTAAGTGGATCGTTATAACGTTATGCGAGCTTCATTTTTCTCTCTTGTAATGGGTCTAAGGTTGCATGACGTGATATAATGGTTGGGATTGTCGGTATTTCAACTATTTGGAAGTACCATTTTTTATACAACGAAAATGCAAATGTGTCATTAATTGTGTTTTTCATACTTTTTGAAAATTTATGTTTAATTTGTCATATATTCTAATAACAAATATAAGATGATTACATGTTCATCTAATAATATACTAGTAACAAAGAGTATAATCCCTTTACTCAAAATGTCACTTGGTCACAAAATGACACCTAAAAGCTAAAGTACACGAGGAGGCTCATTCATGAATCTAGATCTATTGATAGTTTGATACCCGTCAAATAATCTATTTTTTTGTAATTTCCATATGTCATGATATGAGTGACGTCATTTTTGGAATAAATCTTAATTCCATGTCTAGCATATATACATATAGAAGGGTGGTGATATTTCCACCAAACTTTTTGATAGATCTATCATATTGGTGGATTTATCAAAAACTTTGGTGGATTTATCATCACCCTATAGAAGTATATAGCATTTGACGGAAACTTTATATATCCATTTATGCGAAGGTGATTCCTTTTAACGCCACCTTATTGTTCATTTACAATTTATTATAAAATCATCGAATTCCACCTCAGTGCCAACATCAGATTACTTCTATAGGCTTTGTCTCTCCATACTTTCTAAAATTACTCACCATACCACTTTTGACTTTAAAAAGAAAAAAAAATACAGAAAAAGTACAGAATGTAAGAAAAAGTGATGGAATAAAGTACAGAAAAAGTACAGAAAAGTTAATTTTAAAAACGCAAGTGGTATGGAGAGTAGCAACCCTGCAAGTGGTATAGAGAGTAGCAACCCTTCTATATAAAGTGTTTGTTACATAGCAATCATTAATTTAACAATTTAAGTAGGATGTACTATTTGCGTGTCCTTGTTATGCTTTCCATAAATGGTAATAACCACCTTAATTTATAGCTAAAAATGTTCAAAATTCTTTATATATACTAAAAGTTAATTAATTAAAGTGACCTTAATTAATTAATTTTTAGTACCTTAATTAATTAATTTTTAGTATATATAAAGAATTTTGAACATTTTTAGAAAATTTAATGCTAACTTTTGTGATGTTACATGTATATTATATTTAAGATTGATAGTTGATTGAAGCTGACAAAATAAACTTCAATTTCTTATCATAAGATAGAATCCCTCTAAGGCTATTGCCATTCATGACCGAGAGGTTTGGTTGGTCACACTTTACACAAAAAGAAACAATTAAAAAATAAAACCTCACCAACCAAATGTGTTGGTGGGTTGGATTTAGTCCCGCCGGTTGCCCATATTATAATATTATGGGTTGATTTTAAATTGTACTTTATGCAATAAACCTTATACTATTGTTGTATTATTTAATAAAATAAAAGGTTTAAGGTGAGTTGGTAATGGGAGTGTAAAGTTGGATTTAGTTTGGTTGGATAAGTGGAAGAGAGAGAAATTAATTATTTAGTGATTAGTTGGGTCGGTTTCGGTTGTGAATGGGGATAGTCTAACTCATCACAATTTTAGACTTTTTTTTAGTTAATATGCTTATAGTTCAGTGGTAAGAGTTAGTAGGTTATATTAATTTCTTAATTTTTTAGGGTTTATATTGTTTCGTGATGTATTAAACTTTACACTTTTTACTATGAGTTTAGTACATGGAAATGCAACTAACTTGTACCCGATATCTATTGTGTGTACCCAACTTATATATGCTATTTTTAATGCATCAAACTTTCAAAAAGGGTGTTTTAATGTAGTATGGTGACGTGTTGATGATTTGTCACACTCTCCGGATGCTATGTGGCACCTTCAACGAGTGACACGTCACCAAATTACATTAAAACACCCTTTTTGAAAGTTTGATGCATTAAAAATAGCATACGTAAGTTGCGTACACACAATAGATATCGGATACAAGTTAGTTGCATTTCAAGGTACTAACCCCTTTTACTATTGTATGAGTCGAACTTTGAAAACTTCTATTGTATGTATTGAACATGTTAATATGGTCTATTGTATGTAAAATTTCCTTTTTGGGTAAGGCCCAAATAGGAAAGTTTCCTTTTTTGGCCTTACTCAAAAAGGAAATAATACATACAATAGACCATATTTAAAAGTTCACTACATACAATCAAGCAAATGAAAGTATGTCGCATACAATAGTAAAAAGTGTAAAGTTTAATACATACTGAAACAATAAACCCTTTTTATAACAATTTAACCATTTAATGTTATTCTAATTATATATCTAATAAAATGGTTATTTAATAGTTTAAAATAAGTATTATAAATTTAATTACTGATACTTATTTTGTTAGTTGATTACAAGTGGCACTAAGGTAGGTGTTAATGTGACATTCTTTAGTTAAACTTGTGCTTCTTGTATATATAGTAATGAAAATGATACTATTATATGATGATGATGACTATGATGATTGCAAATATCATATTTTTTTCTCAAAAAATTGTCTACTTGTAAAAAATACCTATTAGAAATTATGAAACTTCTCAATTTATCCTCGTTTATTACTTTTAATCATTTATTTTATAAAAATTTTAGTCAAATTTAGCTCGAATATAAGAACAAATTTGAAATTTATAAAACCTATCTTAAAAACAACAATTTTGAACATAATCACCTGGTGTGTCCTAACGATAAGACCATTCGTAACGCATCTACGTGGCTGGCGTTGTGAAGGATGAGAACGCCAGAACGCCGGTAATGCGGCGTTCTGAGCCGGCGTTCTGGCGGCGTTCTGACTCGGATAACGTGGAAAAAAATGGCGTTTTGGTGGATTATACGAAATTAAATATAGTTGTGGGACCAATGGGGTTAAAAAAGTGGCGTTCTGGTGTTATGATTAGGGGTGTTCTGGTGTTATGATGATGTGGCACCTAAAAAAATGGCGTTCTGGTGTTACGATTACGGATGGTCTAAGTGATTATGCTTTCGTAATGATTGTCATGTAATTGTGATAAATTAAAATTATGACTAATTAATAGTACCAAATTAATGTATATAGTTATTAATAAATTCACATTTGAAAATTTTCAACTACAAGTGAATTCATGCTAACAAATTAATTAGTAGCAAGAGACAAGAAAATTAGTTGATTCGTACATAATCGAGTCGAATTCAACCCAAAATAGACTACTTGATTGAACTTAACAAATTTTTAAGAAATCATTTTAATCGTATTCATTATTGACTCACATTCACCTGCTCAAAAGACAAATTTTTAAGATATCATTTTACTACATGATTTGGATATGGGGCCTTGAGCAGAAACATTTTTTCAAATCGGGTTGTTTGTATTCGGATCCGACGAGTGTAATCAATTTATAGTGCTTATTTATAATCTATAAATTATAACTACTTACAAAGCATATTGCTATTTTATTTTTGAAAAAAATTAAGAAGACTCAACAATTCCTTTTATAGTTTGTGTAATTTTCATTTTACAATATAACTATATAAATTACAAATTTTCCACTTTTTATTTATTGTATCTCGAATCTTGAACTCTACATATAAGCAAATTAAATTGTGGGATGGGATTGAAAAGAACAATTGAGTAGGTAATGAATTTAGGTAGTATTATATACAATGTATTAATAGTTGTAATTATTTGAGATTGTAGGGGTCTGCACATAGTATATACAATGGTGAGATGCATCTTAAAGCTAAGTAATACGGAGTAGAAGTTTGCCTTTTTTCAAGAAAAAACATATGAGCAAATTACCACTATCAACCAATTATTATGGGTAATCATGTAACTATCTTAAATCACTATTTACAATAAAATAATATATTTCGCTGCATTGCGCGGGTATTATGCTAGTATTTATAGACATGTAAAAAACACAAATTCTTGTAAACTTAAGTAAAAAGTTTCAATGTTTTAATTATTTAAGAATGGGATATTGTATAGACTATAGAATAGTAAGCTATTTTTTTATACATATGGATTTTTCCTTCTACATAAAACAACAATCTACTTAACAATGTCTTTGAAATATTGAAACTTAACTCAAAAATAATTTCTCTAGTTTTCGTTTTTAGAGATCAATAAAACATGTTACCATTTGAAACTATAAATAAATTACCTACTCGTCTTAACTTTTATAATTCACATTATCTATGATAAAAGGTTGATAAACAGCAATTTCAGACTAACCCACAATTGTCTGTTTATTTATAATGTGACAGTTAGACCCACTCATTCATTATTTATTTTTATTTGTTATAACCTCTCTACTGCTAAAAAGATTAATATCATGAAACAAAGTTTATATAATTCTATGAATTGAAGTTTCGAGATTGATAATGTAAAAAGAATCTTAAAAATTATATATAGGAAACATGTGATGATGTCATTAAAAATTCAGTTAACCAATCAAATTGTTTGATTTTATCAAATTGACTAAAAATTGGGATATTATGACATCATAAATAATAATAATAATAATAATAATAATAATAATAATAATAATAATAATAATAATAATAATAATAATCCTTATTATCACCAACTAACATAGATATTATAAAATAGAGATCTTGAATTAAATAATAATTGTTTTTTATGTCCTATATTATTAAACCTCTACGTTTTTACATATATCTATCTTATAAATATATGGTATTACATGTTTACATTTAACGTATCTATAATATATTAATTTAATTATTATAAATTAACTTATATTTATATATATTGATTATCACTAACATCGCATAATTTATTTTTCTTAACATCGATACTTATTTTACTTGAGTAATAATGTGTATGATCATTATAAACATATATATAAAAATTCTATTAATTTTGTGGCATAAACATATCTTATAACATCTGTCATTATTTTACCCGAGTAATAATTATCACAAACATATTATTTAATGTTTATTTTGTCGCATAAACATAAATTTAAGTAACATATGTATTTTATTAAGAGTGAATAACAATTGCATATTATTATCATATTTTTTAAACAATTTTGTTTACTATATCCGATCAGTACCTTAAATAGATTGCTGTGATTTATTTATTCTATTAGTAAATGTCAAAATATTATATCGTGCATTTTTATAATCTATAGTTCAGTTGAGGATATACATTAAACTTATTGATAAATAGAATTTTCTATATCTATTATATGACTCGTGTATATATACGGGTTTAAAAGCTAGTATAAAAAATATATAAGGAAGTTGATATCAGTGCGTGTGGGTTAGAGGTGCGAAAAATCGATTTTTTTCGGTTTTCGTTTTTTTAAAAACCGGTTTTAAAAAACCGGTTTTTTACCGGTTTCGGTTTTTTAGGTTTTCGGTTTTTCGGAATCGGTTTTTTTTCGGTTTTAAATGTTCGAAATCGGTTTTTTTTCGGTTTTGAACCGGTTTTAATCGGTTTTTTTTTTTTTGGTTTTTTTCCGAATTCGAATTCGGTATAATTGTATAACAAAATTTAAATAATACAAATGAAAATAAAAAATACAAACATAACTTTTATCTAAAAAGTCTATATAATTCAAACACGTTCGGTTCGAGCGTTAAGTGTTTTAAGGAAAGTCGATGTTTGGGCCAAATTTTTTGCATTGAATTCGTAGAACATTAGTAATGAAAACATAATTGATCATTAACTTAACCAAAAGGCTTCTAAATCTTCCTAAAAATATTATTGAATTTAAAAAGTCTATATAATTCAAAGTGAGTTGATACATTCAAGGAATTTTTTACTAAATTCAAGGAAATATGTGCATAAAAAGTGGTACTGTAAGCATAAAGAGTTGTACTTTTCCGTGAATATAGTAAAAACTTTCTTGCATTTATCAGCTCCCAATTTCAAGTAGTTCGAGCATTATTTTTAAGGAAAAACAATGTTTGGGTCAAAAAATTTTTTTATTGAATTCGTAAAACATTAGTAAGGGAAACATAATTGAACAATAACTTAAACAAAAGTCTTCTAAGAATTCTTAAAAATATTATTGAATCAAAAAAGTCTTCATAACTTTTATTTGAATAATACAATTACAACTAAAAATATAAAATACAAACATAACTTTTATTTGAATAATATAATTACAACTAAAAATATAAAATACAAATACGAATACATTTCGAGCTTCGGCAAGGCCATCACCCGAAAATGTAATCGTGTAGTAAAGTATATCGAGCTTCGGCATGGCCATCACCCGGATACACTTAACTACTTATGTCGTCCCAAACTTCATTCTCATTGATGTGACTCAAATAGTCATGTTTTTAAGGGCAATATTCCGCACTTTTTGGATGTATCTTTAGTGAAAACATTCCAAAATGATCATTATTTACTAAAATTCACTAAAGTGGTCTAAATATAGGCGTTGTTGCAAAAATCACCTAAAACGTCCAAATAACAAGCAAATTAGAGCGAATAAACGTGCACAAAATCCTCCGGCCTCATTTACCTTATATAGATCACATTCTAACTTCATCATATGATAAAACGGGTAAAATCGAGACGGGAAAATCAAGAATCATGCAAATCGGATAAAGAACGGAGAAGACTGAGCGGTATCTGACCCTATAAAGTCAATTCGGCTATGCTTAAGCTATACACATCCAATTTCAGTGAAGTTGGCATCATTAGAAGCGTAACGGAATTACGAAGACACGGGCGAAAGAATCAGGTCAAACGGACGCATAACGAAGGAGATACGCGCGTTTTAAGCAACGAACGAAATCAGACGGACACCGTATACGGCCCTGGCAACCGTATACGGCCCTATACAGACTGTATACGGCCTTGTATACACCGTATACGGCCCTACCAAGGCCGTATACGGCCCCCCTGCCCCCGTATGCTGCTTCGTTTGCTTGTACGTGCTGTTTCGCGAGTTGTACGGAAGATTTGAAGCTTTGCCTATAAATAGAGGGTCACCCCTCCTCATTCCACACACTTTCACACATTTTTTCATTCTCACATGTTTCTCATTTCTCTCTTTCTTTCACTTTCTCTCTCTAACTTTCTCTCTCTGGCACTACTTTTAGGAGTTAGAGGAGAAAGGTTAGGGTTGAGTTTACGGTTCGAGTCTAGAGGAAGGTTTAGCTGGTAATCTTGTTGTAACGAGTTTTTCAAGTTCAGACTATTTGTAATCCTCAGTATTACGCTGCTGTATTCCCGGTGATATCTAAACTTTACTTACTGTTATAATGCTTGCGCTTTATGTTATTTCAGTTTGTATTCTGCATATTGCCATGTTTATAGAGTAGTTTAATATTGTGATTGTTGAAATGTAGATATTAGGAGTAGAGATGATGTTAAATTTGTTGAGACATAGATTATGACAACAGATCTAGCTTGAAATAGGACTGGTGTAATTATTATTACGTTTGTACATTGGTTTAGATTTGTAAATAAATATTTGTTTTGTTAGTAATATTCGTTAAACATATTATTTTGTTAAAGTTAGACGAATTATTAAATACGAAATAAGTATATACGTTTAGTGCAAGGCGAGTCGAGATCTCAAGTCGCAGCGAATCGAGCTGAGAGATGAGATCTGAACTCGCGGAACATTAGTCTAGCGAGCCGAGTCCTATAGTGGGCTTGGGCTGCGAGTTGGACCGAACTCGCCGGCCCATGCGAGCCGAGCCGAGACAGAAACATAAAAAACGATTTTCCTTAGAAAATCGTAAACAATCATTAACACTTTTGCATTCTTATTCCAGCGAACTAAGAAACCAGAGAAAACAAATCTAACGGCTAGGCTTTGACGTTTTATCGTTTAAAGTTAAGCTTTAATATACGCAATTACGAACTTACTCGTTATTAGTAAGATAACACCGTATTGAGGGATTCCGCACCAATACTACAGATAACGAAGTTATCGATCCTAAGAACTAGGGACTTACAAAATTAATATTTCATTTGTACGATTGGAAATTGTTATGCTGTGTATCTGGTTAAGCTTATCCTGAATATAGATCTAGTCTCTCATCACCCTTTCCAGACTTTCACGTGACTGTTGCCATAGGATAGGATCTGATCAACCCTAATACTATGAATATGCTGTTATCTCCAGTTACAGTATGAAACTATGAACTTTCCTTTAAAAGGCACGGTACTTTGTATAGCGTTGGAAACACCTCGTGTGGAGTACAAATACGTGGAAGCTAAGGAAATGCCATGGATTGTTTCATCGTGAATTACCTAGAAGTGACCCTTCTAGAACTGTGGTCTAGGAATTAAAGCTGTGGAAATGCTTGTTGCACTGTACACCGTTAGTACACCTAAGATCTGGAACACTGTGGAAATGCTTAAATGCCCAGTACACCGTTAGTACATCTAGGGTTTGGAACACTGTGGAAATGCCTAATTGCCCTGTACACCGTGATTATTCCTAGGGATGAACGCCTGACTGTAAAGGAGGGTCTATATTTACGATGGTTAAGTATGTGCTTCAACAGATACAATACAGGGTAGTGTCAATTATAATACCTAGACATGCAAAACCCTAATCAGACCAATAGTTTAACATACATAGGATACAATCAGTATTTGCCATGATAAAAGTAAATAGACGATTAGGAGTTAAGAAATGTCAGTAAATACAATTGCGGTCTGTTGCCTTATGCCTGCTCCCTAGATAAATCAAGGGTGACTTTGTCTTATTCAAGCAAAAGTTCAGGGGGGTTTGAAAACAGCCTGATCTGATCAGAATCATGATAACCTAGGATTCCAGTGACATATGTTTCTAGGGTTTCACCTGAACGTAGGGTCCTAGCGTTTACACCGAAAGTATATCTGCTTTTTATCTGGTAAATCTCCAATCAGTTTTATAATGAACATCATCCCGAAACCCTAATTATCCTAGTTTCAGCAATCACATCTCTACCTGTCTGCTTATTCCCTATCTCTTATCTCTGTTATTTACTTTACTACACTTAGGAAAATTAGAAAAACAAACCTATCAAAAATCTATCTACCTAACCTCATCCTATTAGCGACCATAATCTTTGGTGATTCGCTTCATTTCAATTCGCTCCGATTTAAGAACGACCTCGAGTTATACTTACTGCTTGCTCCCAAGGTAGGTAGTACTTATAGTTTGAGCCCCAGCTCATATAAATTTAAAACTCACTGTCCGCCGCTTCTATTGCTGTTGGAACAACGACCGGAGTCAAATCCGACCGACCGATAGAGCTGCGACAAGTTTTTGGCGCCGCTGCCGGGGATCGTAGAGCGTTCCGATTTGAAGCCGCCTTAGATATTCTAGCTTTTAGGAGATCCTTTCCAGTTAGGTTTTCCCAAACTTAATTGGTAGTTATTTGCTTTCCTTAGAATAATTTAGATAGTTTAATTTAGTTAAATTAAAAATGAAAAATACAAAAACATCTTTCTATGATTCATTTCCGTCTAGCCCCATTTCTCCACTCGCCCTCAAGACGTCCGAAGAAATGATGGCCATGGATGACGCTGAGTTCTTCACCTGCTTAGAACGAGAGTTGGAATCTGACGTCTACTCTTCATCTTTATCCTCTTCCGAAGTTATCTCTGCTAATTCAGATAATGAATCTAGAACTTTAGGGCAATTCTTAGACCTTGACTTAGGAACCCATGATTCTCATCAGAAGATCTCAACTTCTGCATCTAGCTTTCTAAGCTATCAGGTTATACCTGCTCCTAAGATTTCATATTCCTTAGAAAACTTCTTTCAATTCCCTATCTCATCTGGTTTTGTTGAGAGTAACTCTGAACATCTTCAACCCTTTCATTTTCCACCCGTTGAAGAACGTCTTCCACCATGCATGGGATGAAGAAGTTTACGAATACCCTCCAAAATCACCTATCTTTTTGAACCTTGTACCCGAACCGGAGTACACCATCTATCGTGTTGTTGATAGGACTTTACCAATCAAACCTGAAGAAAATATCCGCTACGTAGATAACTCTTTTGATCCTGATAGGAGATTGGATGTTTGTCGGGCATTTGCTAGACAACTCAAAACGTCTGACTTTCCTTTTTCGGTTGAATAAAGAGAAGTCGCTCGTAGGATAAAGAAACAGGTTGGTATTCTCCACCGTTTTCCAAATCAAAAGGAGGAAGGTATCTTCACACATTATCGAGAGCAAGAACTAAAGCTTAAATCAGAAATAGACCTACTAATGGACCTATTCGCCTGCACCGATTATCAACCGGTTTCCCAAACCCTAATTAATCGTTATGTTGCGGCTATGATTTATGAGTTTGAGTTCTGGATCAGCAAAGATCCCACTATATCTCTAGTCATTTCTGATAAAATTCCATTCTTCGTTGACCCCGCTACTTACATAATCGACAAGTTGTTAGAGATATTCCCTGGAGCCACTGACGATAACATTGAAACTACTTTCTTTGCTGGAAGGAAGGATATTAACGTCTCACTCACTTTGTTATTTGCTCAGTCAAAATTTCCTTTCACTGTTTCACAAACATCTTTAATAGAAGAAATCACGGAGTCAGTTTACACTACCACCGGAGATCCCGATTCGAGAGAAGAATGAGAATTTCAACAAACTTTAGGAATGCTTCTTCATGACTTGAACAATATAGATGACGGATCACGAAACGGAATTTCAAACCCTAAGAAAGTTAGAAAGGAATTTAACAAGTTTATCGACAATCTTCTAGATTTAGGCAAAAAGGAACGTATGTTTCTCACTGAGCACGAACGATTCTCATTACATCCCGCGGACCTAGTTGATTCTGTCATTAAGATCCTCACTTGTGACTTTATTCCTCGCTACACTTTCCCTCAACTAAGAGCACCAAATTCACTTAAACCATTGCTCTTGGGCAATACTCAATAAATTTGTCCAAAAGTCGAGCTACCGACTTTAACCAAGCGCTTTTTGGGAGGCAACCCAAACTTTAGTTAATTTAGTTTTATTTTAAGTATTTAGGATAAGTAATATTAGTGGTTAATTATTAAATTTAAAAGCTTGCATTTAAAAACACAAGAAAACGTTATTTTAAAATTCAAATTCGCACAACACAGTAACGAATTTCAGACATTTTCAGAAAGTTCGAAAAAGTTTATTTTTAAATTTTGAAAAAATCAATTTTGAATTTGTCTTGGATTTTAAAGAACACAAAAAGATTGTCTTGTTTTAAATAAAAACGTATACGATTTCGCGTACGATTCGCAATATCTTTTCAGACTGCGCGTAAAGGTTCAGAAAATTACGAACATACTTTTTAAAATTATTTTATTAGAAATTTTTAAACTTTAAAATTTTACTTGTATGTTTCGTATATTTCGCGAATTTTAAATCGCACGCGTTTGAAAGGGTATAAAAGGAACTTTTGGCCACACACATAAGACAAAACATAAAAAAAACTTCATCTTCTTCCCCCTTTTCTCCTCCCCACCGTCGGCCTCACCCCCAACATCACCAAATCTTCATTACTTCACCATTTTACATGATTCCAAGCTCAAAATTCATCATTTTATGATCTTTCTTGCATCCACAACATCACTACATCAAGTTTAAGGTAATCCTTGACCTAATTTTATGATTTTCATAAAACTTTAAAAATTAGGGCTTGTAACTCATTTTCATATATTTCATGGTTAAAAGTTGCAATCTTTAGTGTTATTCCATGCTTATCTTGATGCTTAACATGATTACAAACATAATCTAGTGATTTGTTGGCTTAATTGCAAGTTTGAAGATTAAAGTGTTGACTTTTTGGATGAACTATGGCTAGTTTGACTTTTTGATTGATTAATTGCTTATGTTGACTTTTGTTGATTGAATTATGCTTAATTATGATAGGTTAACATGCTTTGATTAATCGTTTGCAATTAGAAAATGGTTAAACTAGTTTTTGGTAATTAAAGTAAGCTCATTTTTTATAAAACCATCATAAACATCATTTTTTTTTTTACTTAAAACTTTTATTTTTTTAAAACCATGTTTATGACTTTTCTAGACTTAAAAGCTTACAAAATTGTCAAAACAAGCTTCGGTTCATTTAATCATTTCTAAAGTTCATCACTTTAAATAAAGTGTATGACACTTTGAAATGGAATCAACAAAAACGCCATTTTCTAAAAACTACCATTTTGTCAAATGAGTTTACTTCTATTCTTTGCTCGGAACAATGTAATTGAGCTTCATGTCTTTTGGAAATAGCGGAAAGTTGGATTGCATATTAAATTGGTAATATGTCATTTTGTGATTAATTGATTCACTTTAGGTAATTATATGACCTTGGACTTATTCAAAGTATTAAGCTCATTTGAATTGATTAGCCATAAGCATAAAGTGTTTAAGTTTTTAGTCCTTGGGATAATTGAATTAGGTGCTTATATACTTACTTTAATTATGCTAGAAACTTGAAACTTGGTGCCACTTTCCCTTGTTTAGACATAAGCTGATAAGAAAGTATTGATTTGTGATTGGTTGCGGTTAGGTTTAGCAATTTTAAAATTTCTGGATATGCCCATTTCTAAAGCCTACATTTCCAATTTTTTCTGAAAATCTGGAAACACTTTAGCATATCCATTAATATACCACTATTATGGTTTAATCTTTTCTTTTCTTTAGTCTCAGATGAATACTTGCCCACCTTCACTCAGCTACTTGGCCAAATCTTCAAAGAATAGGTCACTCATTCGCCAGTGGTTACAGCGACCGGTCGGCAGTAATCGTTATGTGATATGGAAAGATATGATTAAGCTTGGAATCAGGGATGAGTTGAGAAGTTTGTTGATGTATGAAACCGAGGGTCAAGTGAACAATGCCCTTCTCCGTCTCTTCGATATAGATGAGTATTCATATCGAGAAGTAGTGACAGAGTTCATGATGACTTACCAGCTGAATCCAAAAATGAGCGTATCCGACAAAAGAAAGATTTCATTCAGGTTTCAGGAACAGATTCATCATATCTCAGTTGCCGACTTGGGAGTGTATCTTGGTTTATATACAGAGTCTCAGGTCAACTCTGCATGGTTCAGAAACAGTGTTCAAGACATCTCCAGCCTACCAAACAGGAACCACAAAGATATTTGGATGGATTTAGCAGGATCAAACTTTAGGAGCTGTGTTAAGTCATCCACTTTCATCAAGCCGGTTCATCACATCCTTCACAAGTTACTAGCATGTTCTATATTTGGGAAGAAGGAAGGTGGTGCTGTGAGTGCCGAAGAGTTGAAGTTCATGGAAGCAATCATAGGAGGAAAGAATCTGAATGTTGCTTTCTTGATCGCTGAGAGACTTTGGGATGAGACAGAATTGGATAAGCACATGTTCATGGGGTCAATTATCACTAGATTACTGTATGGTATGGGATTATTGACCGAGGCCCACACTGAGGAGTTTACTGTTTGTTCTCGTTCTTTGGCATTCAATAACTTGGAATACTGCAAGTTGATCCATCTTGTTGAGGTAGATGAGCAGAGACAGTGCCTATGGAAGAACACCAAACAGATCATTCCAGGATGTCGTCTCCCTGGGAAGCGTGTTAGAGGATCCTCACCTGTTGCAGATACTGAGGATGGCCCATCTGATAGAGCTCGAGCACCTACAACTCATGCTAGTGTCCCGCATAGAGGAGCTGAGACAGCCGAGCCACCCGCTTAGGCTATTGTTCACTACACAGATCCAGTGACCTCGCTGACACAGTATTATCTTTTGCATGCTCTTCAGGTTAGCCGTTCCCATCAGCTGTTGATTTCCAGGAGACTTGGTATTCCTGACCCTGAGCCTTACATGTACCGATGCGGTCCACCACCACCAGCCATAGCACCACCACATACATCCATCCCATCACATACCACCCATACACCATCACCCGCTATCCGGACCACACCAGTACCAGAGCAGGTCCAGTCAGTTGAGACCGAGATACCGGTAGTTCAGCCAGTGATTTCTGCACCTGTGATTTCTCATCCTGCCCAGCCAGTCGCCAGTGGATCTTACCGTGCTGATACAGTCTATTTGGGCACGGATGCTCTATCTTTTGACACTTCCAGGATGTTACTGAACCTTGGACCGATCTCTTCTTCAGATGTGCCCACCGAGACCATGCTTCGTCAGGCCTATATGAAACTACTTGAGGATGCCAAGGTCACATCAGATGTTCTGCTACAGTGGGGTATTACAGATCCGATGAAGCTGCCGGCAGCTACACTCAGAGACATTTTGATTCAGCTCAAGCTTATCACTGCTGAAGAAGGACAGAGAGTGTCTAGTGGCCAGCAGTCAGTCGTGGGACCATCCACAACACCAACCCCTACTCAGCATGATGACATACCTGATCAGGGATCCCCAGCTTCATAGACCTGCCCCATTTGCATCACTTGACTTTGGTTTCAGACATTATTATCATTATTATCTTGTGTTTGTTTGGCTACTGTTGGACCTTGCTTTTGGAACATATTTGTATCAGCCACTAGTTGGTTGATCACTCTATCCTTATTTACATTATGCTATTACTTATTATGTTTTATTTTCTTTCTGTCAAATAAGTAGAAATGTTGTGATAAATGAACGTGAAAAAATGCGAGATGGCGCACTTTCAAGAAGAAAATCCGTAAAGTCAAAAGGCAACCCGAACCAGCTTTCAATATTTGCAGACTCGGAACATTCAACATCTCATGGAGGGGTCTCATTCTTCTCAAAACTTCCTTGTATCCAAGCACCTCAAAGAACTAAGTGTGGGATCACTTCCCACATTACAAATACTTATCGAAATCACTCCAACTTCTTCAATCTAAAAGTATGGGATTCTACACCATAAGATCCCTACTTAAAAGAATTGAAGTTGATTTCTGATAACATTGGATACATGACACCAGATAACCCAATTGAAGCTTACTGACCTTCAAGAAGAATGTAGAAGAAAGCTCGCTTCGACTCTCTCTCTCCTGCAAAATTTCATAAGCTTCAAAACGTTAAAGCGTTATCTGGGGAGTTTCTTAACCCTCTATCCATTTCATGATCACATTTATTCTGTCTTGTTAACTTGTTATAATCTATACCCTATCCTGAGCTTATCACTAAGTGTGGAATTCAAACCCAAATTTAACACTTAAGAAACATTTTCTTACATGTTCAAACTCTAAGTATGGGATTTTACCTCCAGTAAAAACTCAACTCAAGAGAACATTAGGGACAATGTTCCTTTAAGTGTGGGATAGCTAGGTATAGAATACCTTGGATAATTTTAGGCGATTTTTATGTCCAAAATAGCATTATTCAGAAAATGTTTCCCCAAAAACGAACTTTTTCAAATAAATTTTTTCAAAATTTTTTTCAAAAAAAAATAAAAAAATAAAAATAAAATTACAAATTAGATTGTGAAACTAACTCTAAGTTTTTGAGTTAAATACTTTCGAAAAGAATCATTCTCAAAATATGAGTAAGGTATTTTGGAATATAGGGAAAATAAGGTAGAAATTTCTCGAGCAAGAAACAATAATCTAAAAGGAGCATGGCTAGGCACATACAACCCTATTTTGTAGTGAGGTATCTTGAGCCTAAAAGCATTCATCTTTAATGCATCACTTTCATTTCTTGTGTGTGCCGATGCTTGCATCTCAGAATTAGAACTTGCTCCAGACATACGTTTCGAGATCACATTGGTGTGTACCGTACGCGGTATAGGTGCAGCTAGATGACTTTGACATTCCTTAGGATTTAAACCCAATTCTTACATATCTCTTCAAGCCCAAAACCCTTCCGATACTCATTTTCGGTATCGATGATCCGCCTAGTAAACCCTGTTGAGCCTAAACCTTTCATTTCGTAAAAACCCTCGTACTATACCCCTACTCACCCAAAAATTCCAAAAGCTTATCTTAAAATTTCTAAGGTCGTAAAAAACATCTTTTGGAACATCCTCTTCAATTATGCTCCAAAGTCTTCCTCTTCTGTGTACTCTAAAAGTCAATAGTGCGAAAAATTGACACGATGAAAGAAATTGAAGTTCAAGATCAAAGATCATAATTCCGAAAAGGATTTCTGAAGGAATCAACTTAAAATATCCTTAGAAATTCTCTGGCAAAGAAGTTCTAAAGAAGAAAAGAAAAATAAAAAGTAGAAAATCAAGAAAAGAAAAAGAAATTGTTCCATCAAATAAAGCTGAGTGCTTCAAGTATCACCTTCTCAAGGAAAATTCGATAGAAGACGAGCAGCTACAAAATCCTCCGTTCCGTTCTGAAATAAAGTTTTTCACTATCTTTGAGTTTTAAGATGAGTCAAACCCCTACAAAACATATACCACTACCCATACCCTTAAACCTCACCAAACAGTACAACCTGTTGAATGTCTTGGGATAGTTAGCACTGTCCTCACCTAAGTGGTGGAGATCCGATTCTCGACCAAGCTTATGACGATGAGTGCTGCATGACTGGCTTATTTGAGCGATTTCATTTGTTCTAGATTGTTAGGAAACCCGATACACTTTGAGTGAATTGAGTGACCACCTTTAGTGAGATCGCCTAGTCATGTGTACTCCAAGATCACGAGGATTGGCAGTATGCTTGATGATAATTGCTTCTTGCTTCTGAAAGGATCATCTTATCCTTTCCCTTATTCTTAAACAGTCTTAGTCATATTAGAAGTGGTATCATTTTGAAATTATTTTGACTCACCCTTAAAAACCAAATTTTAAATGTTTTTTCTAGCTGAGTGTTGCTTGAGGACAAGCAACGCCTAAGTGTGGGATAAGTTGATGTGACTCAAATAGTCATGTTTTTAAGGGCAATATTCCGCACTTTTTGGACGTATCTTTAGTGAAAACATTTCAAAATGATCATTATTTACTAAAATTCACTAAAGTGGTCTAAATATAGGCGTTGTTGCAAAAATCACCTAAAACGTCCAAATAACAAGCAAATTAGAGCGAATAAACGTGCACAAAATCCTCCGGCCTCATTTACCTTATATAGATCACATTCTAACTTCATCATATGATAAAACAGGTAAAATCGAGACGGGAAAATCAAGAATCATGCAAATCGGATAAATAACGGAGAAGACTGAGCGGTATCTGACCCTATAAAGTCAATTCGGCTATGCTTAACCTATACACATCCAATTTCAATGAAGTTGGCATCATTAGAAGAGTAACGGAATTACGAAGACACAGGCGAAAGAATCAGGTCAAACGGACGCATAACGAAGGAGATACGCGCGTTTTAAGCAACGAACGAAATCAGACAGACACCGTATACGGCCCTGGCAACCGTATACGGCCCTATACAGAACATATAAGGCCTTGTATACACCGTATACGCCCCTACCAAGGCCGTATACGGCCCCCTGCCCCCGTATGCTGCTTCGTTTGCTTGTACGTGCTGTTTCGCGAGTTGTACGGAAGATTTGAAGCTTTGCCTATAAATAGAGGGTCACCCCTCCTCATTCCACACACTTTCACATATTTTCTCATTCTCACATGTTTCTCATTTCTCTCTTTCTTTCACTTTCTCTCTCTAACTTTCTCTCTCTAGCACTACTCTTAGGAGTTAGAGGAGAAAGGTTAGGGTTGAGCTTACGGTTCGAGTCTAGAGGAAGGTTTAGCTTGGTAATCTTGTTGTAATGAGTTTTTCAAGTTCATACTATTTGTAATCCTCAGTATTACGCTGCTGTATTCCCGGTGATATCTAAACTTTACTTACTGTTATAATGCTTGCGCTTTATGTTATTTTAGTTTGTATTCTGCATATTGCCATGTTTATAGAGTAGTTTAAAATTGTGATTGTTGAAATGTAGATATTAGGAGTAGAGATGATGTTAAATTAAAATTTCATTTGTACGATTGGAAATTGTTATGCTGTGTATCTGGTTAAGCTTATCCTGAATATAGATCTAGTCTCTCATCACCCTTTCCAGACTTTCACGTGACTGTTGCCCTAGGATAGGATCTGATCAACCCTAATACTATGAATATGCAGTTATCTCCAGTTACAGTATGAAACTATAAACTTTCCTTTAAAAGGCACGGTACTTCGTATAGCGTTGGAAACACCTCGTGTGGAGTACAAATACGTGGAAGCTAAGGAAATGCCATGGATTGTTTCATCGTGAATTACCTAGAAGTGACCATTCTAGAACTGTGGTCTAGGAATCAAAGATGTGGAAATGCTTGTTGCACTGTACACCGTTAGTACACCTAAGATCTGGAACACTGTGGAAATGCTTAAATGCCCAGTACACCGTTAGTACATCTAGGGTTTGGAACACTGTGGAAATGCCTAATTGCCCTGTACACCGTGATTATTCCTAGGGATGAACGTCTGACTGTAAATGAGGGTCTATATTTACGATGGTTAAGTATGTGCTTCAACAGATACAATACAGGGTAGTGTCAATTATAATACCTAGACATGCAAAACCCTAATCAGACCAATAGTTTAACATACATAGGATACAATCAGTATTTGCCATGATAAAAGTAAATAGACGATTAGGTGTTAAGAAAGGTCAGTAAATACAATTGCGGTCTGTTGCCTTATGCCTGCTCCCTAGATAAATCAACGGTGACTTTGTCTTATTCAAGCAAAAGTTCAGGGGGGTTTGAAAACAGCCTGATCTGATCAGAATCATGATAACCTAGGATTCCAGTGACATATGTTTCTAGGGTTTCACCTGAACGTAGGGTCCTAGCGTTTACACCGCAAGTATGTCTGCTTTTTATCTGGTAAATCTCCAATCAGTTTTATAATGAACATCATCCCGAAACCCTAATTATCCTAGTTTCAGCAATCACATCTCTACATGTGTGCTTATTCCCTATCTCTTATCTCTGTTATTTACTTTATTGCACTTAGGAAAATTAGAAAAACAAACCTATCAAAAATCTATCTACCTACCCCCATCCTATTAGCGACCATAATCTTTGGTGATTCGCTTCATTTCAATTCGCTCCGATTTAAGAACGACCTCGAGTTATACTTACTGCTTGCTCCCAAGGTAGGTAGTACTTATAGTTTGAGCCCCAGCTCATATAAATTTAAAACTCACTGTCCGCCGCTTCTATTGCTGTTGGAACAACGACCGGAGTCAAATCCGACCGACCGATAGAGCTGCGACACTCATCCACGGATTCAACTTCAAGTTCTTCAAATTCACCTTCATCTAATTCGCTCGTTGGAGGTGATATCCCTAATGCGACTTCTTCATCTTTGATAATCTCTTCCACGTTACCTAATAGTGGGCCTTCCAACATTGTTACATTTTGTATTCTATCTACCTCGTCCAAGTAATCTTTCAAACATACGCATAATTCCACGGATTCAGCGGTTAGTCTTGACCTTCTTTCCGATATGATTCTATCGCTAGTAGAAAATGCCGATTCGGAAGCTACCGTCAAAGCTTGGACGGCTAATAAATCCCGAGCCATAGCGGATAAAATTGGAAATTGTACTTCTCTTTCTTTCCACCAACTCAAAATGTCAAAATTACGAAAATCATCAACACTTAAAGTGGTTAAAAAGTTTGTAGACTTATAGTGTCCTAATTCGCTTATTGGAGCCGATGTTCGTTGACGCTTTGTAGCGTCTTCAAGTAAAGCATTATAAAGGTTTATGCTTATGTCACTCGATGATGCTCGAGATGTTTGATGTCGTGTAAACGGGGCTTTAGTTTTAAAATGGAAAAAACCTAACTTACTACACACAACACAGGCAAGAATACCTGATCATATATAGTATAGTTTAGTAAGTCCGAGTCGAACACAGGGAACGGATGTCAATATTAACAAATTGGAAATTGCTACAATTAATTAAAGCAGTAAAAAGTGGGGACGTTTTAGTTCCGATCGAACAATTGAGTAACAATTATAAAAGAAATGATTTATTAAATAAAACTTAATTATAAAATAAAGAAATAATAAAATAACTTAATTAAAATAAAGATTAAATTCAAATGGTAAAAGAAGTACAATTGCTTAGACTAGTTTCCTCAGAATCCGATTATCACTTTATTGAATTGCTAATGTATGAACTTCATTGTGACATGACAAATGTATCAACCATCTTTGCAGGATTAATTGATTAAACACAATTCAGAAAGATATAAAGTTGTTTTCAACCCGCTAACAGTTCAATTTAACGTTATCCACCAAATTGCATTATGAATTATAACTACACCGTTTGTATGATTTATCCTTATAACTTGAATCAACAAAGTCTATAACTATTACTAGTTATCACATTCATTGCCAATTCTTAACAATAATTGATCCTAGCCTATCAAACTCAATCTATTTAGTGATAATCATCAATTAAAACCAACAATCATCAATAATGACCAATCAATAGAGAACTCAATCATAAATCAAATGATCATCACGCTAGGTTATCATCAAGATTCAACAATTAAACATGGATCTTCGAATAAACATATAAACATTCATGAAATTCAATATTAACTAGCAATTCAACAATCAAATCATCATCCGAGTATTATCATCTAAGCAATTGTATTAAAAACTTAGCCACTCATATTATCACAGAAAATCAGAATCGAATTCAACATCATAATCATAATCATAATCAAATGAAAATAAAAAGTGTATTCGAACCGAATTATCGAAATAATGAATGAACGAATGAAAACCCTTCAATCTTCTTGCTCTTCCTCCTTCAAAAACTCTGGAATTAGGGTTTGGAATGAGAGAAAATCGACTGGAGCAAAGTGTGGTGAGTTGTGTAAAAAATGAGGGCAAAATGAGTTTTTTAGATTTTCTGTCGAAGCGATCCATACGCCGTATGGAATTCCATACGCCGTATGGATTGCAAAGTCCATGGGTTTAACCCGCGTCTTCTGGCGGCCCGGCTCAACTGATCCATACGCCGTATGGATTTCCATACGCCGTATGGATTGAAAATCACAAATCTTCAGCCAATCGACTTCCATTCTTCAAGCTCCACAATTTTTAGCATCTTTTCTTCGATATTCACTCGTTTTCCGTTTCTTTTATAATTCAAGCTCCAGATAATTTCTAAATGCAAATATGAACGAAATAAGTATCGAATTCAAATCAAATGCATAAGAAATTAATCAAACTAAGGGGTAATTAGTACTATAAAATAGCACATTTTGGCGTTCATCAAACATCCCCCACTTGAATCCTACTTGTCCTCAAGTAGACTATTAACTCAAAAATTCAAAACTTTTAAATATGAACGGCAAACGATGCATAAAAGGACTTACAAACTACACAGTATTCGGCAAACCAAATTTTTATCTTAAAATCGATTCTACCTTAAAACTCAGCAATCAAGAAACTCTACATGGGAAGCCATTCTAACATATTATTATTACACATAAAAGATAATTCACTCAGATTACCGATATTGTTGTCCACTTAAACAATCTAAATTTCAGAAATTGAGCTCAACTTATTATTATTCTAGCAGGCCTTACCCTTGATTTTCTATAGCAAAATACTCTCATACAAATAACGTGTCACAATTCTCCAAATAATAAACATCCAAATAAATCAATCATTTTTCAAACCAAGACATTGGTGACAGGTCTGTACCTCAGTACAACAGAGCGACATAACTTGGCTTTAGTTTTTCAATTTATGAGTCCTTTGTACTCATTTAATTTTTTTTATCTATTTTGATATCAAATATACTGACGGAAACCAGGTCTGTACTTTCGTACAACAGAGGAGACAACACCCAGTATATTCCCAAATGATGATAATTAGGATCCCAAAATTATGGATTATAACACGCTATCATACAAGAATTAAGACTAAGGTCAACCTTGCTAAAAGATCCTCATAGGATAAATCCCTACTTAATTCATTACATTTCTTACTAGCTCAATAACCTTCATATAGATTGCCTATCGATACATCATAAGATGGACTATCTAATATTAAAAATTAAATTTATTTCATTCTTTGCATTCCCAAAATGTGTTACAAGATTGCTAAACTTTACATAGAAAACAATTTTTAAAACAAAAATTTGGGTTGAAAAATGACTAACACGTAGAATGCCTCTTAACCTCAATATTTTTCAATAGCTACCATTCATAAATTAAGGACAATTAGACTTCTTTTCCCCCATCCCCCACTTAGAAACATGTAATGTCCTCATTGCAAAAGAAAATAAAAATAAAGGGAATAGAAAAGAAGTGAAACAGAATACTCCCCTGATTTGAAGGCAAATTGCTTGAAGGACTTCGTTCAAAAATAAAATATAATAGCACACTTCCGTAGGCAACACGATTGCATTTAACACATGCAATAAGCCTTTAAACCCCTCGGTATCCCGAGTGGACGAGTTGTAGTCTCGTGAGGGTTTCCAGGGAACATACCCACAAAGTTCAAACCTGCAAACAAAAATAATAAAACAAAATAACGAAACAACGGGTTGTCTCCCGGAAGCGCTTTTGTTTATCACGTCGGTAAGCTCGACCTTTTACTTCATAACTTAATTCAACTCCATCTCCAAATCACGCTTGGAATCCCTTGCATCACCATCGTATCTCTTCAAACGACTTCCATTAACCTTGAAAGTTTTTCCAGAATGACCTTGCAGATCAACAGCACCAAAATGATAAACCGTTTTAACTATAAAAGGTCCTGTCCAACGAGTCTTCAACTTTCCAGGGAATAAATGCAGACGAGAACTGTATAGGAGAACCTTATCACCTTTTTCAAATAAACAATTTGATTTAAAGCGTGAATCATGCCATTTCTTGGTGCGCTCCATATATAGTCGAGCGTGAACATAAGCATTCATCCCTAACACTTTCTCCAAATGTGCATTCGTAAAATGCGCTTCACTATCACTGATCAAAACCTTCGGCGTTCCAAATCTTGAAAACAATCACTTACGGAACTTCACCACAACCCGTGCACCTTTTATAGGTAATGCCTTCGCCTTCAAAATCTTTCGTGACGTGTAATTAGGTCCCTTATGCCCTCTAGTAGGACCATTGTGACAATGACTTAGAATTCGCGTCTCCGTTTTGATCGAGATTCCATTTGTCAAGATTGACTCTTTACTCTCCTTTAGCTTGACGCCCTCATTCTCCAACTCCTCATCGCAAGTTGTCTCTATCTCTTCGAGCAATTTATCGAATTTTTTGATGTCACGGATTTCCTCGAGGTTTCCCGTCCATTCTTTAAGAATCATTGGGTCTAAATCTACGTCATCCTTCAAACTTTGCAAACTCTCGTCATCCTCAGATAATTCTCTCATGCTAGCAAAGTAACAAGTCTCATCCACTGATTCCGGATATTGCTTAGATTCATTCATATTGAATACAAGCTTCTCATCCCCCAACCTCATGGTTATTTTCCTATCAAAAACATCGATCAACGCTCTGGAAGTGGCTAGGAAGGGTCTACCTAGAATAATAGGCACCTTAGGATCCTCTACCATGTCAAGAATCACAAAGTCACAGGGAAACACAAACTTATCAACCTTGACTAAAACGTTCTCAACCATCCCTCTGGGGTATTGAACTGAGCGATCAGCTAACTCTATGCACATCCGGATAGACTTAGGCTCTCCTAACCCAAGTCTAGCGTACATAGTATAAGGCATAATGGATATGCTAGCTCCAAGATCCGCTAATGCATTCGCGACGTCTAATTTACCAATAAGACAGGGAATAGTGATTCTCCCTGGATCTTTCATTTTTGGTGGTAACTTGTTTTGCATCACGGCTGAGCATCGCTCATTCATCATCACCGTGGCTTCTTCTGCCAATTTTCTCTTATTAGTCAAGAGCTCCTTCAAGTATTACACATACTTAGGCATTTGGGCAACGGCTTCCACAAACGAAATGTTAATATGAAGCTGCTTCAGATTCTCTAAAAATTGGCGATAATGAGCTTCATATTTTCCTCGCCTCAAAGCTGCTGGGTAAGGTGGGGGTGGTGCATGATCCTTTGCATATTGTTCATCCCTAGCAATTTGATCAGCTTTTGTGTCTACCCTTGACTTTTTGGCAACCTCAGCTTCCTTCTCCTTTTCAGGCAAAAGCTTTGACACATGATTCTTTTGAAACTTAAGGTTTTCATGAACCTTTCCACTTCTGGTAGTCACTACCTTTGCGTGATCCCGTGGGTTGGTTTCGGTGCATGCTGGTAAAGTTCCCGGGGGTCTCTCTTGGAGAACTTTAGCTATGCTGGAAATGGTTCCCTCAATTTGCTTGATCGCCGCTCCTTGATTCCGAACTAATGCTTCAATGGTGTCCATCCGCTGTCCAGACCTAGCAATAAATTTCTCATTAGCGATCAAAAACTTCCCCATCATTTCTTCCAAATTGGGTTTCTTGTCAAGGAAGGTTGCCGAGGGTTGTTCCCTAGTGAAAAACTCTGGCTGAGCCTGGCTGAACTGGCGACCTCCTTCCTGGCATGGTCTTAGGAAAAATTCCCCTATGTCTTGGCCGTAGGTTCCGTGAGTTTCCACACATTTAACTTCCTCTCTCACTCCTCTAGAATTCATTTCGGGACAATCCTTGACTAAATGCGTTCCTCCACAATTGTCACACCCTACTTGGATTGCATGGACAGTCTCAGTCACCTTTTTTATATCTCTTCCCATGCTGTCCAGCTTGGCAGTTATGACGGCGAGTCCATCGTCATTGCTAATTGACCTCTTTCTCCTAGAAGAACCATCATCCCATAACCGAGAATGCTTTGCTTGGTCGCGAATAGCTGCTAAGGAGTCCCTAGGAATCTTCTTCGGGATATGTCCTTAAGCATCTAATTGCTGTCTTGTAGCACGATCCACTCCCCTATAGAATACCATTATAATTTGCTGGTCGTTTAGGTCATGCTGTGGACATTTATGCATCAAGTCCTGGTACCTTTCCCACGCTTGGTGTAGCGACTCATCAATGTCTTGCTTGAAGTTTCGAATCTCGTTGATCATCTTCGACGTTTTGGATGGCGGGCAGTACATCTTGAGAAACTTCGTTCGGAGATTTTCCCACGTGGTGATGGATCCAGCTGGTTCATTAGTAACCCATCTTTTCGCGGCTCCCTTGAGTGTTCTTGGGAACACTCGGAGCATGACTTGATCGCATGTAACGTTAGGGATGCTGAACATATCGGCGATCTCCACTATTATTTCCACGTGCTCGTTAGCATCTTCATTCTCCTCTCCTCGAAATGGGTTTTCCCTAAGCTCCTTTAGGAATTGTCCCTTTATCTCGAACTCAACATTTTCTGCAATCGCAGGCCTCACTACTCCTGGACCAAGGTCGCTACGCCTTCTGCTCGAATATTCCTCAAGAGTCATGTTGGCGATGTCATCTACCATTTCTAAATCTAGTTCCGATTGATCGATGAGTGGTTCAAAGAGAGATTGTAAATATTCTCCGAAATCGTCCTCCAAATACGAAGGGTAGAATAAGACTCTTAAATATAAAACAACTTATCAACTAATCTCTAGCACAAGATAATACAAATAAACACAAAAACAAAACTAAATTCAAACAAATAATATACAGAAAACAAATTCCAATTTATCAAATTGAATCAAACCGCTCCCCGGCAGCGGCGCCAAAAACTTGATGTCGTGTAAACGGGGCTTTAGTTTTAAAATGGAAAATACCTAACTTACTACACACAACACAGGCAAGAATACCTGATCATATATAGTATAGTTTAGTAAGTCCGAGTCGAACACAGGGAACGGATGTCAATATTAACAAATTGGAAATTGTTACAATTAATTAAAGCAGTAAAAAGTGGGGACGTTTTAGTTCCGATCGAACAATTGAGTAACAATTATAAAAGAAATGATTTATTAAATAAAACTTAATTATAAAATAAAGAAATAATAAAATAACTTAATTAAAATAAAAGATTAAATTCAAATGGTAAAAGAAGTACAATTGCTTAGACTAGTTTCCTCAGAATCCGATTATCACTTTATTGAATTGCTAATGTATGAACTTCATTGTGACATGACAAATGTATCAACCATCTTTGCAGGATTAATTGATTAAACACAATTCAGAAAGATATAAAGTTGTTTTCAACCCGCTAACAGTTCAATTTAACGTTATCCACCAAATTGCATTATGAATTATAACTACACCGTTTGTATGATTTATCCTTATAACTTGAATCAACAAAGTCTATAACTATTACTAGTTATCACATTCATTGCCAATTCTTAACAATAATTGATCCTAGCCTATCAAACTCAATCTATTTAGTGATAATCATCAATTAAAACCAACAATCATCAATAATGACCAATCAATAGAGAACTCAATCATAAATCAAATGATCATCACGCTAGGTTATCATCAAGATTCAACAATTAAACATGGATCTTCGAATAAACATATAAACATTCATGAAATTCAATATTAACTAGCAATTCAACAATCAAATCATCATCCGAGTATTATCATCTAAGCAATTGTATTAAAAACTTAGCCACTCATATTATCACAGAAAATCAGAATCGAATTCAACATCATAATCATAATCATAATCAAATGAAAATAAAAAGTGTATTCGAACCGAATTATCGAAATAATGAATGAACGAATGAAAACCCTTCAATCTTCTTGCTCTTCCTCCTTCAAAAACTCTGGAATTAGGGTTTGGAATGAGAGAAAATCGACTGGAGCAAAGTGTGGTGAGTTGTGTAAAAAATGAGGGCAAAATGAGTTTTTTAGATTTTCTGCCGAAACGATCCATACGCCGTATGGAATTCCATACGCCGTATGGATTGCAAAGTCCATGGGTTTAACCCGCGTCTTCTGGCGGCCCGGCTCAACTGATCCATACGCCGTATGGATTTCCATACGCCGTATGGATTGAAAATCACAAATCTTCAGCCAATCGACTTCCATTCTTCAAGCTCCACAATTTTTAGCATCTTTTCTTCGATATTCACTCGTTTTCCGTTTCTTTTATAATTCAAGCTCCAGATAATTTCTAAATGCAAATATAAACGAAATGAGTATCGAATTCAAATCAAATGCATAAGAAATTAATCAAACTAAGGGGTAATTAGTACTATAAAATAGCACATTTTGGCGTTCATCAATGTTCCCGCCCACATGGAGTCAACAATTGGGTTTGGTTGGTAACCAATTTTTGTTTCATAAATCTCAAATAATTGGGTAAAACCATTTTCAAATCGAGTAATTTCATTTGTAATATAGTTCGGGTCGTCGGTTAAGTTTAAGTCTAAATTTTCCAAAATTGTTGTGAGTATACGTTGTACGCCGCCAACATTTATAGTTGGATTTAGTGTGGAGGCACAAGTAAAACTCAAAGGCATGCTACCAAAATATTTTATAAATTTCTTTTTTATAGCTCTAACCATTTTTCTAAAAATTGGAAATGACGAAAGTTCAAATTCTTTTAATTTTTCGGTCATTATAAAAACTTGGTTTAGAACTAAGGAGCTAGTTGGGTAATATACACCCGAAGGCATAGTAGTAGCATCTTTAAAAACTACTAAAAAAGAAGTTAAATCATAAAGTTAATCCCATTCATAATCGGTTATAGCTACGGACTTATTTCTATCAACTAACAATGTATTAAAAGCATTTAAAGTATCACGTTGTCTTAAAATATTTTCAAACACAGTGTGAGTAGAATTCCACCTAGTATTATTATCATAGCATGGTTCTAGGGGAGTTTCACCACATTGTACACGGAAACGTCTATAATTAGCTTGACGTTCGTTACTAGAACTATATATAGTTACTAATAAACTCTTAAATTTTTGACGTAGATTATCACATATTTTTAATGCCGCTTGCACGACCAAATTTATAATATGAGCAACACAACGAGAATGAAAAAAAGCGCAATTTAAAATTGGTTTTAAACGTAATTTTAGTAAATTCATAGCTCTCGTATTATTTGACGCATTATCTAGTGAAATTGTAAAAACTTTATCGGCTAAATTATATTCAATTAAAGTGTCATTTAAATTTTCGCAAGTTACATCCCGTATGCGGATAACCAAATAATTTAAAAGCAATTGTACGTTTCATCAATAACCAAGACTCGGAATGAAACCAATGGGCCGTAACGGCTAAATAAGAATTTGTCGTACCATGTGGTGCGGTCCAAACATCACAAGTAATAGAAACGCCAAGTTTATAGTTTAGAAACCATCAATTATATCTTTTTTAGCTTTTTTCCATAAATTAAACGCATCGTTTCTAAGGGTAGTACGACTTACTTGTTGGTATCGCGGTTGTAGTCTCTTTTTGATGATACTCGTAAGCCATTGGTTGTCAAAGTGGTTGAATGAAAGCGCCTCTTGGATGACAAACTTGGTAAAATCTTCTCGAAGTGCATCATTGTCGTATATAAATACCCCACCATCCGAAACAAGTGTCGATTGTGAGGCATCTTGACTATTCGATCTACAAGCCGCGGTCATGTGAGCTCGTAATGTGGAGTTTGATGAAGCGTTATAAAAGTTCCCACATCTCTTGCAACGAGCCTTACTCGCCCCATCATTCATAATGCACAAATCATAATTCCCCAAAACTTCTTGGTTCCGGTTCGTTGATTTAATTTGCACGATAACATCGTTTGTGTAAACTTTTTTTCGTACATTGTTACCAACGGGACCGGAAGCTTGAGATTGTATATTTTCCATTTCGCAAACGAAAAGTATATATATTTTTGAGAGATTTATAGTGATTTTTGAGAGAATATTAGAAGGTTGTTGGTGTGGTTTGAACCCAAACCAACTAAGCATATTTATAGTGTGTTTAGGGGGGCAAAAACACCCAAAAATGCCAAAAAAACGGATACATTTGGGCTGTAACGGCTATATAGCCGTTTTCTGTCTTTTTCCGAAAAAATCCGGTTTAAACCGGTTATTTGTAAAAACCGGTTATTAAAACGGTAAAAAACCGGTCAATCCAAAACACTGAAACCGACTAAAACCGGTTCGGTTATATAATAACCGGTTCGGTTAATAAAAAACCGGTTTTCCAAAAACTGATTTCCGGTTAACCGTACGGTTTTCAAAAAAACCAGTTTCGGTTTTGCACGTCTAGTGTGGGTGTTCTTTAATCTTTTTTAGGGATTTGACAGGAAACTGGTTATGGCAAATGGGTCGCACCACTATTTGTACTTTTAAGATGGGCCCAGAATACGGCCCAGTTCTTTCCAGCTGGGTACAGTCTCTCTTACATCGTTTTCAAATTTTTGTAGGCCCACATTATAACACCCCCTGTTTCAATATAAACAACTATATAATATTGGCGACTCGGAAGCGTATATTTAAAACTTTTATATCAATGTACTCAAAATGTAAATAAACTTTTTCAAAGCCAAACACATGACATTTCAACAAACTCGGTGTTATATAATTCAAAACACTTTTACAGTTATAAAATTTACATCAGAGTAACAGCCTGTCAAACATTCCATCCAGTCCAACAACCTCCTGCCCAATACGTCCCATTAATATACAACCTGCAGGAAGAACTGTGGTGGGGTTAGCACAACGCTAAGTGAGTGAACCAATAACAACAGTGCAACTCAGCATAACAATCTGTTTACATAAAACACAATAAACAGAATATAAATCACTGACTCAATCAATTACTAGCCGACATTCACACAATGTCATTCAAACTACGTCAAGAGGATCGGTGGTCCCTGAGCAACCATATACCGGTTTGGCACCCAAGAACACTTATAGTTCAACTGTGTAGGCCCATACAGCACTACCGATAACGTGTTGTTGATCACACACGACCTAGATCTCTAAACCAACAATTCAAGTTTATGAGATCTCCTGTCGTCTACAACAACAACAACAAGCCCAACTATCAAATCAAGTTGACCTCTGAATCTTACATATTAGCACAAATAAGCTAAGTAAGTAACATGCCAGTCTATCATGGCCACATGTTTCACAGATGCATCATATCACAGTAATATAATAAATTACTCGTTGTAAATCAAATCATTACAACTAAATCACACTGAGGTTACAGATCCACTCACCGACTACCTCAGGCCCCCACTCAGTAGTCTAATATCACTGAGCCTTCTCCACATCTGAGAATCAATATCAAATATAAGTTAGTAATCCAGATCATCAATACATAACTTATATCAATCTTTAACATTTAGGAACTTAACATAATTAACATTACAATTACTAGTTCCTAATTGTGTATTAATGATTTACAATATAATCATTATCATATATTATCCTATAACATATATCAAGCACATTACTATCGAAATCAAACAAGTAATGCTGAAACAGCTCTTCAAGCCGCCGGCTTCCTCCTAGAAGCCGCCGGCTTCAATCCATCACCCGCCGGCTCCCCTTCCCAAACCGCCGGGTAATTTACTATTTGTGGTAACAGAACTAAAATGGGTTTTAAAGACTACACCAACCGCTGGGTCGGGTTTATGCCCGCCGGGTTCCTACCACGCAATACAAACCGCCGGCTTCACCTATGAAGCCGCCGGCTTCTATCCAAAGTGCACAAGCCGCCGGCTTCCTCTATAAGCCGCCGGCTTCCCTCGTCGTTCCAGCAGACCTGCGACCTGTTCAAACCCTAAGTCGCGAATTTAATAACCAAACCACTAAAACTCGATTTCTAATAGTTATAAACGCCCAATAACTTCATATAATCATTATACAACAGTTATTACAAGTTTCTAACATCAATTTCTCACAGTTTCTCAATTAACCCAATTTAAATCAAATGGATTAAATCAAACTTACTTCTTATATGAAGAACACAGAATTGATATGATGATTTTGATGAAACGTGAATCACTAGCAGCTCCAAATTCATTTTCAATTTGGTTTCTAAGTTTTTGGTTTGAATTGATTAGGGTTTTGAGAGGTTTTTGAAGTTTCATAATGAAACTTTCCAATTAAGGAAAGTAAATAAATAGTCGGTTCCACTAAACCGCCTTCAATTATACGGGTAAAATTTAATACCCCATCTCAATCTATTGTCTGGAACCCGAAACCCATTTGCGAGTCCAAACATTTTATTGCACCGTCAACTATATTAATTTACAACAATTACTAATTTACTTATCACATTGGAATATTCGGCTCCTATTCCAATTATTTCACTATTTCAAACAATATTATTTCCAAACACATTTAAATACTTATTTAAATCAAGAAATAATATATATACAACTAGGTCCAATTCGAGGATGTTACAACTCTCCCCCCCTTAAAGAGATTTCGTCCCCGAAATCTAACCTCAATCAATCTAACTAATGTGATATAATCACATACCGCTTAGCATACATTTGTCCTCAATAGCAACTTACAACTATACTTAGACTGTTTGAATTCTTTCCACATGCACATATCCAAATGTACATGCTTCTATCTTTTCCTATGCACACATACAGTGCATCCATCCAACATCTCATAGGGACCAATCATCTATCTAATTTCTTTATCACCAATCAGATAAAAGTTTAAAGCACCCAATCACTTTAACCAATAACAATAAGTGAAACCTAACATCACTTACTAGGTCTACACAACCAGAAATTAGCAACATGCTAAAATCTTTAACCTATTCTCACTGTTCATCACTGTTAACAATAAAACAGCAGCAACAATATCACAACAACAGTGTTTATTAAACCCCAATGTACCTAGCAACATTGAAATATAATTCAACTCACGACCAACAATCAATCTAATATACAGATTACAATCTTAAATCTCTACCATCAAAGATCTGAAATCCAAATCTAGGTCAACTTTTCATCCAAAAGTTTCATACCTAATTTCTTTTGAATACTCTATCATATTCACATATCATTTCAATCATATGAAACCTTTTACTTAAAAGTAATCCAGATTCCTATCACCTTAATAAGTACTGCAGAGGTCAACTCAGTAGGTAAAACCACAATCAACAAGTACTTTGCTCAATCAACAAAAGTACTACAATCAATCTTACCTACAATCAACCAACCTCTACATTGACTTATTTCCATTTGTAACTCCTTTCATTACTACCTATCAATTGTCAACAACATCTAAGTCGACAATAACTATTGCTCAACAATAATCACAACATTAGTGATTATACATTCCAGTACACCTATCAGTACTTAATATTTGTCTTCAAACTCTAACTAACCATCAAGTTAGAATTTATATACTACTTAAACTGGTAAGACATCAAAATCTATTCTTAGCAACCAGTTATTTCAACTCAACCTTAAGCTCTTAAGCTACTAATCACAAACCATTAGCAATTATACAACTTGAATCACTTAATCATTCAACACTAGATTCCATCAATCTAGCAACTAAGTCAATCTTAATCAACATTATGATACCACAATTCAAGTATCACAATATCACAATGTGCTACTTTACAACACATTTCAACAAAATCTACATCAAGTTAATCACAATTAACTAACCTCCACATATCCTATGGCACATTTTAATTCAATCTATTAAAACTTATCATGCCATTTATTATCATGTATACTACACATATATATTTACATAATTTCAGATATTCTCTAAAATGGACACATACACAACCATTCCATTTCATTCTATATACTAGGCCATTCAGACTGTTAAAGTCTTTATCAAGCCTTTTCAATACTACTATTCATCATATATCCATACCACAGGACATGGAACAATCAATAACTCTATGTTTCACTTATATACTTATCAACTAGTATATAACTTCAACGTTTCATTCTAAATTTCAAGAAAAGTTTGGTGAATACAATCATCACCTATCAATCTCAAGGTTTCTCTTACTCTCCAACACTTTACAATTATACACATCAGGTTTTCAGCCCCAAATGTCAAGCAATCATTATTCTTAAACTATCAAAATAATGATCATTACACTTAATTTCATACCTGATTTCTTAAAATATGAACAACTATTCAATTTATATTTCCTCAATTATCAACAAAAATCAACTAGATCTTTAATACTGCCTATTTACAGATATACTTTCATATCTTTTCTCCTTATTTGGATCTAATCCCAATTTACCACTTTATCACTTACGTCATTTGTATACAATCAACAAATAACTAAAGAATCCATTCAATTCTTTCAATATTTAAGTAACTCACCATGAGGTACCAATCAACCTATACAACTAATAATAATAACCTTCAATTATTCATCATCTCACAGTCTTACCCAATCAAAGCTATCATCACAAGCCTCATACACTGGTAAGACTTTCCTATCACAATTCTAATCAATGTGATTTAATTATTCTAACATATCTTAGCAAATTATAACTGTCATATCAAACAATGACTTCATATCTGTATAATTCTTCAACACTTATTCAGTTCAAATATCAATCATTGCTTAACTGAATACTCAATTATACTTAACACTATTTCAATTACTTAACACTAGCTTTAAGTAATTAGTCAAGTTTCACAAACTTAGAAAATTTGGGAATTTAACCACATTCCCCACACAATTATAATATTACAGTCAATATTAGACTTTTTCAACACAAACAGTTGACTATATGTCAACTCTGGTTTCAATCAACCAATCTATAAAATTTTCAAATTGCTCTCCTCAAGTTTGACCCAAACTCAAACCAATCACAAGCAATTAATTTTTTATACACAATTTTCTATTCATGGTTTGACTTTCAAAGTTAACATACCATCAAGTTAACTCACAACAAACCATTTTATCTTATATGTTCTTATCAATCCTTCACAAGGACAAAATCAACCTACCTCAACTTTGGCTCCATGCAAGCCATTACACCTTGTATGTTTACTTTCAAACAAAATTTTCAATTTATTACTTTTAATGACCTTATCAATCCTTCACAAGGACCAGGTCAAATTATATTAATCCTGGCTCCATACAAGCCATTTCCTTTTATATGTTTATTATCAAACATAAACTTTCAATTATTACATTTAATAATACTTAGAATTCCTCAAGCAAGACAATACCATCATGTCTCAACTTTGGCCTCATACAAGCCAATTATCAAATAGTGATTCATTTAAACACTATCTAATTCATTTACAAGTAATTTATCACAATTACTTATTCAACAAAATCAAATTAATCACTTAGGTTTATCATCAAAACCTATATCAATGACAACTATTACTTACACTGACACTGTTCTATTAACCAATTGTTTTCTTATCAAAACAATTATTAAACACTTTAGCATACTTTCATGCTTAGTTATTCCAAATCACATTACATTTATTTTATACAAAGTAGCCTCAACAAGTTCATGTGACACAACATAATATAACAACGGTGATCAGGCGTTGCAAGATTATGATCTTCACAATCCCTTCTCAGGCTACTCCACTTTATAATTATCAATGTGATCTATTCTCCTTTTATATTAAATACTTTATGATTTTCAAATCAATCATATTCTATTTAATAGTTTATATCAGCTGATACACATTCAAATCAGCTTACTACTTACATTCTCACACAATGTTCTAACTTTCAACAACTGGATTACTCAATGTTTCTACTTGCCCGAAACCTCAAACATATGATAACCTATCATCATAATTTTAATACTAAACACAATTCAATGTCCCTATTTACTACAAAATTCAGGACACATCATAATTAACTAGCATCACTTTGACATATGCTATACTATCAAGCATCAATGTCACCACAAATCTACTCAATCATGTTACTATAAAACATTTCATTTATTAATTCACAATTGACTAGAAAGACCTATCACTTTCTCATTCAATTTAGCTTTATCATAAGTTATTTTCCTCATAAACTTATTCATCTTAGTTTAACTCAAGTGTTTAACTACAATCAAAACATATCATGTAGTCACATAACCACATATTTTCTCAATTAGCAGTCATCCTCAAATCAAATGACACACAGTTCTTAAACAGGATTCAAATCACACCCTGTAACCAATCTACTAATATAATACTATCAATTATATTATTTCACCAATAAAGACACCTCTTAGGTTCTAACATCAATCCAGTTAAAACCTTACGCAACTCTTTTCTACTCATTTAATCATATTTCTGCATTTCAATTTAATCAGAAATACTAGCCACAATGAGCAACTCATTTAATACCTCTATCTGATATCAACATATAACAATCACAGTTAACTCAAAACTGGGGAATCATATCAGTCTGACTCGATTAACTTCACTACAAAGCTTACTCAACATAACAGAGTAAACAATACAAGTTAATTTAAATTAACAAAGGCTTATCAAAGATTACCTGACAAATCTTAAGCCAGCAATGTTGAGGAAACATGAAATAAACCAACCAGTTACTCATGTTCCTCCGTCTCTGTATTCAAACAAGAACTTCACAACTTGTTATGGGTTAGTACACATGCAACTAATCACTTTCTCACACATTCACTAATCAACTAAACCCACACCCACTGGAATGTTTGACTCAACTCATCAAAGTTTAGGATTGAACATTCTATCAAGTCCAATTCACCCAAACTATTGCTCTGATACCAACTTATAACACCCCCTGTTTCAATATAAACAACTATATAATATTGGCGACTCGGAAGCGTATATTTAAAACTTTTATATCAATGTACTCAAAATGTAAATAAACTTTTTCAAAGCCAAACACATGACATTTCAACAAACTCGGTGTTATATAATTCAAAACACTTTTACAGTTATAAAATTTACATCAGAGTAACAGCCTGTCAAACATTCCATCCAGTCCAACAACCTCCTGCCCAATACGTCCCATTAATATACAACCTGCAGGAAGAACTGTGGTGGGGTTAGCACAACGCTAAGTGAGTGAACCAATAACAATAGTGCAACTCAGCATAACAATCTGTTTACATAAAACACAATAAACAGAATATAAATCACTGACTCAATCAATTACTAGCCGACATTCACACAATGTCATTCAAACTACGTCAAGAGGATCGGTGGTCCCTGAGCAACCATATACCGGTTTGGCACCCAAGAACACTTATAGTTCAACTGTGTAGGCCCATACAGCACTACCGATAACGTGTTGTTGATCACACACGACCTAGATCTCTAAACCAACAATTCAAGTTTATGAGATCTCCTGTCGTCTACAACAACAACAACAAGCCCAACTATCAAATCAAGTTGACCTCTGAATCTTACATATTAGCACAAATAAGCTAAGTAAGTAACATGCCAGTCTATCATGGCCACATGTTTCACAGATGCATCATATCACAGTAATATAATAAATTACTCGTTGTAAATCAAATCATTACAACTAAATCACACTGAGGTTACAGATCCACTCACCGACTACCTCAGGCCCCCACTCAGTAGTCTAATATCACTGAGCCTTCTCCACATCTGAGAATCAATATCAAATATAAGTTAGTAATCCAGATCATCAATACATAACTTATATCAATCTTTAATATTTAGGAACTTAACATAATTAACATTACAATTACTAGTTCCTAATTGTGTATTAATGATTTACAATATAATCATTATCATATATTATCCTATAACATATATCAAGCACATTACTATCGAAATCAAACAAGTAATGCTGAAACAGCTCTTCAAGCCGCCGGCTTCCTCCTAGAAGCCGCCGGCTTCAATCCATCACCCGCCGGCTCCCCTTCCCAAACCGCCGGGTAATTTACTATTTGTGGTAACAGAACTAAAATGGGTTTTAAAGACTACACCAACCGCTGGGTCGGGTTTATGCCCGCCGGGTTCCTACCACGCAATACAAACCGCCGGCTTCACCTATGAAGCCGCCGGCTTCTATCCAAAGTGCACAAGCCGCCGGCTTCCTCTATAAGCCGCCGGCTTCCCTCGTCGTTCCAGCAGACCTGCGACCTGTTCAAACCCTAAGTCGCGAATTTAATAACCAAACCACTAAAACTCGATTTCTAATAGTTATAAACGCCCAATAACTTCATATAATCATTATACAACAGTTATTACAAGTTTCTAACATCAATTTCTCACAGTTTCTCAATTAACCCAATTTAAATCAAATGGATTAAATCAAACTTACTTCTTATATGAAGAACACAGAATTGATATGATGATTTTGATGAAACGTGAATCACTAGCAGCTCCAAATTCATTTTCAATTTGGTTTCTAAGTTTTTGGTTTGAATTGATTAGGGTTTTGAGAGGTTTTTGAAGTTTCATAATGAAACTTTCCAATTAAGGAAAGTAAATAAATAGTCGGTTCCACTAAACCGCCTTCAATTATACGGGTAAAATTTAATACCCCATCTCAATCTATTGTCTGGAACCCGAAACCCATTTGCGAGTCCAAACATTTTATTGCACCGTCAACTATATTAATTTACAACAATTACTAATTTACTTATCACATTGGAATATTCGGCTCATATTCCAATTATTTCACTATTTCAAACAATATTATTTCCAAACACATTTAAATACTTATTTAAATCAAGAAATAATATATATACAACTAGGTCCAATTCGAGGATGTTACACACATGATAAATATTAGCTTAGTCAAATCAATTTCCTTCTCTAACTCATATTATTATTTACTAATACTTAAACCCGTCTATACACACGACATATTAATTTGTAATTATTTTTTTATAAATATGATTTTGATGTATATAATAAAATTGTATCGTTTTATATGGAACTAAAAAAGATATGCAGGTTGCAAAGTAAATTATTTTATGTAGTATGTAAATAAAGCGTATCGTTAGAATTAATTTAAGTGAGTTGGGAGTAGGTTTGTATCTGAAAACATGTAAGATAAGTTAAAAAGTATAAAGGTAAAAATAGAAGTTAACATTTATAAAAGTGAAGTTGTAATACAGAGCGGTAATTATATCTTCTGAAGATCTCTTTTCACATTTGTCCTTTTGATACTAATTTATCTAATCTCTTAGTAATAGTTATCCAGCGATAAATTAAAAATAGATTCATTGATATTCAATTTGAATAGTGAGACGAACAGTGTAATAAGTAATAAATAAAAAGTCTCGTTCATATTTAAGTATACTTTAAAGATTATTTTTAGCTATAATCTAATTAGAGATTTAATCTTTAAATTGTATTCTTAGAAGCTATAACCATCTCATCTCAAAAGGTTATAACCATCATGAATCATACATGTGGCATATTTTAACACAACCAAAATTTTGTTTATAAAAGGTTAAATTTTTAGTTTAAAAGAAAATTAACATTTGACTTAGTATACAATAGTATAGAAGCATAATTGTTAAAACTCTTACGAGTTACGAGTCGAGTAAAAAATTAAAAAAACAAGCCGACTCGAACCCCGACTCTTAAATGCCTTTCACTCTTACAAGTCGTTTATTGCCGATGAGTGTGTGACTCTTCCGAGTCTTGTGCAACTATTACGAGTCTGAAAATCAAATAAACTTTATTGTAATGTAATACAAAAAGTTAAAAGACAAAATAGAGAAAGAAATGACTATAATCTATTTTAGATTTAGTCTTTGTGTTGATTGTCGGTTAACGACTTAATTATCGACTCTCACCATATTTTATACTCTGTATCTCTTAAGAAAATAAATCTTAAACAGTAATATAAATATAAATATATATATATATATATATATATATATATATATATATATATATATATATATAGGGGGTGGATCAAGAGGGAAGCAATTTTTTGAGGGAAGGAGGGAAGTGTAATATTCATCACGGAGCATTTTAAATTCGTCAATACAAATATCAAAGATAAAATTAATTTTACTTGTATATAGTAATCAAAATCGATGCTATATAGAATATTTTACATATGAAAGTCAATTTTAAGTCATAACATTAGTTTATGAATATTTATTTAATAAAACGTTAATATTCATCGTGGTGAATGTTAATCACGATGAATGTTAAATAATAACATTAATTTTATTTCAACATTCATCGTGATGGATGTTAAGTTAACATTCACCGCGACAAATATTAACGATTTGGGATATAAAATTCATCAATTGATGTCATAGCCTACAAAAGGAATTAATCATGGAAGCTTAACATTCATAGCATCCATTCTGATCAACATTTATTAATTTTCACTTTTTAATTTTCGACAAATGGATTTACGAAGTTAAGATGTATCGTGATGAATATTACATTTCCCTCCTTCCCCAAAAAAAAAGTGTTTCCCCCTGGATCCTATATATATATACACTAGTGAGTCTTTATGCCGTGCGATGCACGGCCTATTTAATTGTTGTGATGGTACATGTATATTATTTTTAACGACAATCATTGATTGAAATGAAAATAAATTTATACTTTTATCCTCAACAATTGTCAAATACCAACGCTTCAATTAGAGTGTTGTCTGATGGACACTGAATCGTAGATTATGTAAAGAAAAATAATTTTAAATCCCAATGTATATTTAGGATGCACAAAAATTAATTGGTAACGATGAATTCTCATGTTATTGACAATCTATTTAGTTGTTCTACTTATGGACCATGAAGCTAGCTAGCACAACTTAAAAATATGATTGACATGCATACTCGAATACATATGTAGAACCCATTCCAAAAATCGAATATGAAAAAAAGGATTCATGAAAGACGCACCTTGCAAGAATTAGTTAATACGAAAAATGAATTTTATGACAATGATAATTTATAATTAAATAAAAAGATATTAATGATAAATTATGTTAGTTTAAACGATGTAAAATATTTTTACGGAATCTTTAGTTAGTTAAAACCGAGAATAGCTAAATAGACATAAACATATGTAATGGTAATGAAAGCCATGCGTATGAGAATATAAAAATGAATTTTATTTTTGCTTTTTGTAAAAGGTTTAAAAATAGTTTGTTTCGAAATAAAATGGTTTTTCAAGTAGTTTTAAAAAATTATTAGGACTAAATTATGATTTATAAAAAGGGATGTAGTAAATTTTTTATTTTAAAAAAGAAACGGAAAAAAGCTTTTCCATTTCTTATTTCTTCAAAAGTTATACACACATTACTAATTTGGTTAGATAAAGATTTCAATCTTCACGAAGTTATTCATAATAAAAGATATTGTCTCTAATTATAAACACTTTATAATTACAAAAACTTTTAACACATTACATTTGAAAGTTTGTAAGAGATTGAAATATTTTTTAAACATATAGAGAGAAAAATAGATTGAGAAAGTGAAACTGATTTGATAAAAGAGTTTAAGCATTTGATACATTAGATTACAAAATAAGCTGTAGATGCATATGTTCGGGTCGAAAGAATAGACACGACCATGCCTAAATTTGAAATAGATTACATAAGTAGTACGACTATTTTTATAAGAGTCCATGATGTGTCATTACAAGAAATATGAGGAGCATATAGACTTTCAAAACCAAAAGAAAAGGCATTCATTTAGCAAAATTTTTGGATTACACAAGTAGTATGACTATTTTTATAAGAGTGCATAATGTGTCATTACAAGAAATATGAGGAGCATATGCACTTTCAAAACCAAAGCAAAGGCATTCATTTAGCAAAATTTTTGTTACGATTTATTGATAAAAAAACTTGTTGTATTTGCATGAACCTTACAAATTTATGAAACTATTGAAGCATGCATTAAGAGTCTACTTGCATAAATGTGAAGTAAAAATATAAAAATATATAATATATATGGTTGGAATACTAAAGAAATATTTTATAACAAAATATAAACTAATAAAAGTGAAAGATAATTACTTGTGTGTTTAGGGACACTTGTCAATTTTTAAAATGCCTAGATGTCAAATTTTAGAATGCTTATGTGTCATTTTTAGAAGATGTTATAACATTAAGAGGCTTTCTTATATAGTAATGATATATATATATATATATATATATATATATATATATATATATATATATATATTGTAAAATGGTGACTTTTACGAGTCGCGTATTAAATATTGAAATTCTGAATCAGGAGTCATATCACGAGTTAAGAAGCATGTATAGCAACAATTAAGTACTTCTCTGGGTCTGTACTTGAATGTACTAGTAGCACAGTTATCATACCTTTGGAGTAGGGGTGTTATTCGGACGGATTGTTCGGATTTCGAATTATTCGGATTGGATTAATCGGATTTTGGACAATCTCAAGTTCATCCTTAATCCAATCCAAATAAGAAACGGATTAATCGGATATGGATTAAATGGTTCGGATTAAATTTCGGATTAAACGGTTTCATCCGAATAAACTCAATTTGAACGTGTGATATCGAGTAAGACTAAATTTACGTTTAATAAAACAAGTATATAAACAAACATAAGATAAGATGAAATGATATATCATATTATAACATCCAAATTCCAATTCCAACTTCTAACATACAATTTAATCCAAAACATATTTCTAGTTCCAAAATTAAATACACCTCCAATCAATCTAATCCAAAAGAGGAGTCCCAAAACAACCAAAAAGTATTAAATGTTCTTTTCTTAAGTTCATAGCATCCAAAATGTCATACCTCCGTTCTTCAAAAACTGAAAAAATAGTAACTCTTTTATGTGTTTATTTCTTACACAAAGTAGTAAAGTACAATATGTAATAACAATTAAAAAGGAAAGTTTATACCTGTTACTTGCAAATTTATCTCCAATTTTGACTAAAAGTACTAATATCTTCCAATTCTACATAAATATCTAATATATTATATTTGTGATTAATTTTTAATTTCATATATGGTAACATTAATATCTAATATATTATTAAAAAATATTATTTAATTATTTGATTCTTATTCGGATTATACGGATATATCCAAACAGTTTAATTTTGATCCTTAATCCTATCCGTGTATCCATTTAAGTAATCCATAATCCGTTTAAGCAATCCGTAATCCAAATAATCATGTCCATTTAGCCTAAATCGGATTGGATCGGATGAATTATTCGGAATCCGGATAAAAGTGACACCCCTACTTTGGAGCACACATTAATCTTATGCTTTATTTAGCAACTACTAATGAACGCCAATGTTAAAATCTAGAATTTTGTATGAAATCTGTTTGAATACTCCGATTAGACCGTGTACATTTAAGTACGTGTACATTTAAGTAGGAAAAATTCGCATTCTTCGAATAACTTGAACATATAATACTTATACTTACAACTTTTAAAACTGCTTGGATTATGGGTAGTATGGTATGTTAAGACAGTTCAACATATATATTTTTTTAATAAGGAAATGGGTACAAAAATAATTAGAAATCTTATTAGACAATTCACTACCAACAAATTTTTTTTTTTTTTTTTTGTTTTTTTTTCCCTCAAAATCGAAGTGCTATATTTTTCAATTTTCAGTTTTTGGCGTTTTATGTTGAATATTGTTCTATTTGTAACTGTGCAATACGTTACCTAACTTATATATGATGTTTTAACACTTTTGTGTCACCTTGAAAAAGAAAGTAGATGATATAATGGAGAAAATAAGTTGATATCATTCAAAAAATTGTTAAATATACAATTAAATTCTTTGAAATTACCATTAAACCCTTTTAATATAAGAGAAAAACAGACGTAAAATATGTAAAATGGTGATCAACTTGTTTGAGCAGATATGTAGTAACATTATTTTTTTCCACTAAACAAAGAAATATTTGTTAAAACAAATATTTTAGTAGCTAGTCCATACAGAGTTGGCCCAAACAAATATTTTAGTAGCTAGTCCATACAGAGTTGGCCCAAACAAATAGGCCGTTTAGAGCAATCTAGACGACATTCCAGTATTCCACCTTGACGACACGACGACGTACCAAAGTGTGAAAGATAAAACTATAAATCGAAGGTTCAGGCATAGCTTGAACGAAAAGAAAAAGGTACCAAAAAAGTTGTTTTGTATTCGGGTCGAATCTTGCTATTTGGAGCGCTGTTTGTTAACTCTGTAAGCTACCAATCCTACAATTAAAAGGTAATCTTATACATAAATTATTATTAAGGTTTGTTAGTATCGATGTTATTTGTTTTTTGATCCGTGATTGAATAAATTGATGATGTTTACAATTAGGTTTTCTTATATGTCTAAAGAATTTAATGAACAAAATATATATAGTTATTGTGATTATTCTTCATCAGTGATATGATACAATCGAACCAGAATTCGTTAACGAATTGAAGTACGATTAGCAACTCACAATTAGGAATTCAAGTAATTGAGAATTGAATCCGAAATTGATATTAGCTGAAGGTTTGATCGATTACTATTGAGCGGTTACAGAGAGAATGTTTCTTACAATTTTCTGAATGAATGGAAATGAGCTAACTACGAGTATTTATTCACCCACATTAACTAACAGAATATAGACCTCCCGCCTCCTATTTGACAAACGTTTTAAACTTGCATATGCCAGTCACGTGAGCTTCGTAACAATCCCTTTCCCTTAACAACCTTGTCCTCAAGGTTGTGCAGCTGCGAATTGGGGAAAACGTTGGATGAGGTCACCATATATCTCCCATGTAGCATCATCAGCATCATGATTAGCCCATTTCACCAAAACATACATAACAGGTTTGTTGTTCAATTTTCCCAGCTTCCTATCCAAAATAGCAACTGGTTCAATTGACAATAACCCATCAGTTCCACACATAGGCAAAACACCACCCTTGTGAGCTGTACCTTTACATTTTTTTAACTGAGAAACATGAAACACGGAATGAATTTGGCTATTCAGTGGCAACTGGAGCTTATAAGCAACTGAACCCACTTTTGCTATGACTCGAAATGGGCCATAATACAGCTTGGTGTGTTGACCCTGCCTAACAGTAACTTGGCGATGGGGCTGCAACTTAAGATACACCCACATTCCCACATCAAATTCTCGATCTGACCTATGCTTATTTGCTAAGCTCTTCATCCTGTCTTGTGCTCGCTTCAGGTGAAATTGTAGCATGTGAATAGCCTGCTCTCTAGCTTGCAGGGTTCTGTCCACACTTTCCACCAAACTGTCACCTGCTAAGTATGGAGTATGCACAGGTGGGGGCTGTCCATATACAACTTCAAAGGGAGTTGTATTGATTGATGAATGGAAGTTCGTGTTGTACCAAAACTCAGCCAATGGCAACCATTTGACCCACTCTTTAGGATGTTCACCAGTCATACACCTTAAGTAGCATTCCAAGCATCTATTAACTACCTCGGTTTGGCCATCGGATTGAGGATGATAAGCAATAGACATGTTCAGCTGGACCTTAAGCATTTTAAACAAAGCTTGCCAAAAATGGCTAAGAAATACTTTGTCTCTGTCACTTACAATTGAATCAGGCAACCCATGAAGTTTATACACATTGTCCATAAACACTTGAGCCACCTATGACTAAGGGACATGAAATGTGCATATTTACTTAACCTATCTACCACCACAAAAATGACTGTTTTTCCTTGAGAGGTAGGAAGACCTTCTATAAAGTCCATGGAAATAGCAGACCATATCTTATTAGGAATCGGCAAGGGCTGCAACAATCCTGGATAGGCACTGAGATCGGGTTTTTGTCTTTGGCACACATCACACTCCCTTACAAATTGTTTCACCATCTTGTGTAAGCCTTTCCAATACACCAAATTGCTCATTTTTTGCACTGTAACTCTAGTTCCAGAATGGCCACCCACTGGATCAGCATGAAAATACTGGATGAGTTTGGTTCTTAACTGGACATTTGCACCCACCATAAGCTTTCCCTTCCTTCTTAGCTGACCATTTATCCAAGTATACTTTCTAGTAGTATCTCCAACATCCTGTAACTTTTTAATAAGAGCTTGAACCTCTGCATCTTCTGTCCAACTGTCTTTAATATCTTGTAACAAATCACTGGAAATAGTAGTGAGTACCATCGCACATAATTCACCACCACTGGAAATTCTAGAAAGTGAATCAGCTACTATATTCTCACCACCTTTTTTGTAAGTTATTTCATAATCATACCCCATCAATTTTGGTAACCACTTGGCTTGGAAAGGAGTTGTTAATCTCTGGTCTAACCTGTGAGTCCAAGGAATCCTCTCAATTGCTTGATGGAAGTGGGAATAGGCCATGCTTGCATTGCTTCTATTTTAGTTGGATCAGTAGACACTCCTTCTCCAGAAATGATGTGACCAAGGTATTCAACTTGAGCAACAGCAAAAGTACACTTACTTGCCTTAGCATACAGTGTGTTCTCCTTCATTACTTGCAAAACTGCTCTTAAATGCTGCACATGATCCTCCATATTCTTGCTGTAAACCAGTATATCATCAAAGAAAACAAGAGTGAATCTCCTTAGGAATGGCTTGAAGATAGTATTCATTAGTGATTGAAAGGTCGATGGTGCATTTGTTAGCCCAAAAGGCATAACCAGAAATTCATAATGACCCTCATGTGTTCTAAATGCAGTTTTGTATATATCTTCTTCATTCATCCTGATCTGATGATACCCGGACCTCAGATCCAACTTACTGAACACTTGTGATCCACTTAGCTCATCAATCAACTCTTCTATCACAGGAATAGGGAATTTATCTTTAACTGTGTGTTTATTCAGCTGTCTATAATCAACACACATTCTCCAAGTACCATCTTTCTTTTTAACCATCACTATTGGAGATGAAAAAGGACTTTGACTGTCCATAATCACCCCTGACTCCAGTAATTCCTTAACCATGAGCTCTATGGCATCTTTCTGATTTGGTGGATGTTTGTAGGGTCTAATGTTGATGGGAGGGGTGTTTGGTAACAAAGGAATTTTGTGATCATGTGTTCTCTTAGGTGGCAGCTCAGTAGGAACAGAAAACACTCCTTCAAATTCTTCTATTACAGCTTTAATGTTTGGTGGTAAAGATGACTCACCATTCTTTTCAAGTTTCAACATTATGAGTCATTTTCATAAGAGATGTAGGATACACACAAAGTGACATAGCAGCCAATTCAGCCACTGGTTTCTTTTCTTGTTGTTTCCTCTTACCCTTCATCCATTGTAATGTTGACTGCTTAGTTCCTCTTAGTACCACTTTCCTTTTCTGGTAGCTGTATTCCATCACCAACTCCTTAAAATTCATTCTAATGCACCCCAAAGTCGCTAGCCATTGTACTCCCAATACCATTTCACAACCCCCCAGTGGTAATATCATAACATCAGAAACATATTCTTGACCCTGCAAAGTCCAAATAAACTGCCTGCACTCATACTCACTGGTCATCTTTTGACCATTAGCCACTGACACCTGTAAAGGACATGTACTCCTAAGTCTACACCCAATCCTCTTAGCAGTTTGCAGATCCAAGAAATTGTGTGTGCTTCCTGAGTCAACTAACATGTGCAACATGTGCTTGCCAACATGTCCTCTGAGCCTCATTGTATGATAAGTAGTTGCACCAGTCAAAGCATGTAGTGAAATTTGTGGATTCATATCCGATGGTGCTACAAAAGTACTTTCTTCTTCCACATTTTCGACTATTACTACATCACCTGCATCTCCTTCCTCTTCAGTAGCAACTACTTCTAATGAATATAATTGTCCACTACATTTATGACCAGGTGCATATCTTTCATCACAATAGAAACATTGATTTTAAGCCCTTTTTTCCTTAACTCTTTCTGAGTCAACTGCTTCCTTAGTGGATTATGATAAGCTTTAGAAGGTACAACAGGTGCAGTCACATTTCTATTAGCAGAAGAGCTAGTGGGTGGAGCAGGTAAAGCTAAGGGCACATGTGCAGGTGGCAAAGCATGCAAAGTTCTATTAGTATAGCTAGCTCTAGGAGTTGGCAATAAAGGTGTATACCTGCTTTTACATGCCATTAGAGTTGCCTCTTGCATTTTAGCCAAACAGTATGCATCTGCTAGTGTAGCAGGCTTAAACATCCGCACAGCCATTCCAATTTCATCTCTCAAACCTCCTATGAACAAACTAATTGCATATACTTCACTCAATTCAATTTTGTTCAATAGTACCTCAAATAGATCCTGGTAAGCCTGTACCGTAGAAGTTTGCTTCAGATTCTTCAATTCCAGAATCGGATCTTCAAATACTGGAGCAAAACGCCTATTGATCTCTCGCACATACATCTCCCAAGGCACTTCTTCTCCAAAACGCTTTACAAACTGCTGGTGCCAACTTAACGCTTTATCAAACATGTGCATCGACACTAGCTTGATCCTTTGCCTATTATCCACATCATCCAACGCGAAGAACTGTTGTACACGATATAGCCAACCATCCACGTCATCGCCATTAAATTTTGGAAAATCAAACCTCGTAAGCTTCCCGTACTGTGATTGTGAATTCCTGCCGTTTCCTTCACCGTTTTTAATTTTGTTGAATTCATTCGTCGAGAACTGTTGGAACAACAACAATCCGGTAATATTTTCACTCAATTTATCGATCGAGCGTTGCATATTTACCATCATGTTGTTTAACTCCGTCGCGTTAACAGCGTTATCAGCTCCGTCTTCTCTCGCATGAGTATTCACCATTTTCTGTGACCTAATTCTGGATTGAAATGAAATTGAAGTGAAGTTGAACCGAAATTGATCAAACTTGACCTAACGTAATGCCAGGAGCGATTCTCTGATACCAAATGATACAATCGAACCAGAATTCGTTAACGAATTGAAGTACGATTAGCAACTCACAATTAGGAATTCAAGTAATTGAGAATTGAATCCGAAATTGATATTAGCTGAAGGTTTGATCGATTACTATTGAGCGGTTACAGAGAGAATGTTTCTTACAATTTTCTGAATGAATGGAAATGAGCTAACTACGAGTATTTATTCACCCACATTAACAGTATACTAACGGAACTAGCGGAAAACAACAAACTAACAGAATATAGACCTCCCGCCTCCTATTTGACAAACGTTTTAAACTTGCATATGCCAGGCACGTGAGCTTCGTAACAATGATAATGAACAATTATTAAATTTTTGTAAATTTTAGTGATGTTTTAGATTTACTACACAAATTAAGTGATTAGATTCGTACGGTTGGTCGGTGAAGGGGCGGAGCTAAAAAATTCAAATGGATTGGGTGAAAATAATTTATTTTTATTTCTTCTATGGTTTTGTGGGACAAGATTTTTAAAATGTCATGAATACTTATAATTTTTTTTTTTTGACGTAATTTAACAATTCTTGTGGGTTCCGTCCTGTCTCCGCCCCTGGGTGAGTGGGTCGGGTAATGGGTCATAAAAGAAGTTGATTAAAGTGTTTGAAAGTTCGGAAATGTATAAATTATTCTACTTTAACCAATTACCATCTGGTGAATTCGTTATGGTTAGACTAATAGACTATAGATATGTATGCATATCTTCAAATCTTGTTATCATTTCCCTTTTATCAACACACATAAGTGATAGAAAATTTATAAGTAAAACTATTTCGGAGGCCGAATGGGTCGAAATTGCACCTTTTTGTTTAAATTAAAAACCACTTTTTCCTAAAGAAAAAAAATTCCTTTTTTGCAGTAGTACCAAATATGGCGACAGAAAATATCGAGGTTTCTTCTGCTACTACTACTTCTACACGTCCAGCTATGGAATCATGTAGAAAGAAGAAGTCAGATGATGCAACTTTCTTGCAGGATGTTAAAGATCATATTGATGAGTTTATACATGCTTCAATGGATGAACATAAAACCTGCTTTAAAAAATCCATCTCAAAGGTTTGTTTTGTTCTGTTTCTAACGTTTTACCATACACTGTACCCTGTTTTTATTTGTGAATGCTTATGAGCTATGATATATAATCTCGAGTGTGTGTATTGCAGATGTTTGGAATGTCTAAGATTGTGGCAGAGAGAGACGCTGCTGAAAACAAAGGAGTCGAGAGCTCATTACCCCTTCAAACAGTTGTTACTGATTAGAATATAGGATGATGACATTATGGTCTGTTACTACTGATGATGGTGACTTGATACCTTATTATGTGCACAGTATATTAAAAAGGGAATAATAGTATGAAACTGCAATTGTAGTTGTTTTGCTTTATGAGAGCATCTGGAGATGGTCTATTTGAAAAAAATGCAATTTTGTCAGATGTCTTCTGCTGTTACAAGTGTATGCTATTTTTTTATGAAGTACCAATTGATGCTATTGCACCAAACCAAGTGATGCTATGTTAGTTAAAATATTTATGGCACTTTTGATCTTCAAAATGTTTTCAATGGAATTGGAATTCATCAAAGATATATTAAAATTTAAAGAATATATGACTTCTTTTGAGTGAGTTAATTTGGTGACTTTCAGTTCAACTCATTGTTGAAGTAAATACCTTACGGAATGGAATTGAGTTTCCGGTTCTATTCAAATTCATGAAATAATGCTAACCAAACACATACTTATAGGTCAAGTCCTTCCAATTTTCCGTATAAATATAATCGCTTCTTGTTTAAAGGACTAATGACGTTACAAGTTTCAAAATAAAGGATGGTTCGTGTAATTAAAGTTTGTAAAGGACCGTTAATGAAATTTGGGCAAAACACAAAGGATGATTTGTGTAATTTTCTCAAAAATCAATTATGTGTGAAAATAGTTTTTGTTAAACTCACTAATTTACAAAACCAATTCATATTATCTTATAGCCACAACTCAAAAAGCTATCATTATTGCCTCGTGAGATGATGATTCGTATACTACTAAAAATTATCCGTACACCACAGATAGTGTTTTATAGTGTTGTACAATATAACCATAAAACACGGTTAGTATTTGTATAGATAATTTTTGGTGATCATCTTTGAATGGATATAATACTCATGTGGCACTTTTGAAGTTATAAATAAATTAGTGCAAAAGTTAAAATAGCCAAAACTTATGTGTCAATTTTCATAAATTGAATAAACTTTAATTAATACGCTGGGTAGCTGGTAGGGAAAACAAAATTTCCCCAATCACATTTCTTCACTGATAAACCTCAAAGGCTGCCGCCTCTCTGATCTCGTTGCCGGCGACCTACACCGGAAACCGCCACAACACCTTCTCTGAAGTAACCTCGATATAACTCTCTCTAACTTAGGGTTTCATTGCATTTCGTATAATTCGTATTTAGGTTAATTAACTGTAAACCCTAACCTCCTTATTTTCAACCAAATTAAAATCTTATAATATGTAATTTCATCAATTTAATTCACATTTTTTTGTTTATTTTGTAGGAGTGAATATATATCTACAAAGAAAAATGGTGTATCTGCAATATGGAAAAAGTATACTTCGGCAGAGTAAAATTTTGAAAGATAGAAGTGGAAATGTGTTGCATCATCCATTATTGTATGCTGGTCAAGGTGTTAGATACAGAAAATTGGAAGTTATACTTACTACTGTAAGTTTATATCATCTTTACAAACCATTATTTATTTGTTTAATTTGTGTAAATTTTAGTCCTTTTTGATTGTATGACATTTGGTAATTATATTTTGATGATGAATTTAGAATATAGATAAGCTGGGGAAAGCAGGAGAAACAGTTAGAGTTGCTCCTGGACATTTTCGCAACCACCTGATGCCAAAATTGCTTGCAGTTCCAAACATCGATAAATTTGCTTATCTCATCAGTGAGCAGAGAAAGGTTATTGTACACATATTTACATCCTTCACAAATTATGTCTAATTATGTGTTCGTTGTAAGGAAAATGTAACGGTTTTTGGAAAGAATTGTGTGAAATGTTATTTGTTGAGCATATAGCATGCTAATATTTTGATCATTGGTTTTTGAACAGATTTATCAGCCCAAGGAAGTTGAAGAGGTCAAGAAAGTAGTTCCAAAGACTGAAGAAGACATAATGAAAGAATACAGAACGGCAGCAAGACGACTGGAAAATGCTAAGCTGGTGTGTAACTCAATTTTTTAGCTTTTCGATTTCAGATGTCTAATTGTAGTTTTCTTTAAGATAAGCTCAGGGTCTCTAGAGATTTTGGGTAAACTTCATTGATCAATTATGTCCGTTCGATCCCTTTTACTTACTTATAAATTGGTAATTCCCTTTCGTTATATAAAACAAATTTCTTTACTAGTTGATATTTGTGCTGTCGTTGTTCCTATATTAAAGCTGCTTTTGGTATAAATACAAGGTTTAGGAAAATATTTTATATAAGTGGCAATATCGGCCATTTAGTCTAACATGTCAAATCAGTGAAGTTAAACGATTAGTTAAGAAGGAAATGGGTTGAAAGATTGAACATTGCTAAAAGTTCAATTGTTATGGCATACCCTACTTAAATAGAATGTTATTGTAATCGTATATAGTTTTCAATACCGTGATTGTTTATTAAAAAGAATCGAAAGGAAATGAGCAAAAAAGTGTTTTGGGTTAACACAACCTGTTTTAACCCATATTAAAAGTTTACCTGTTTTGACCCGTTACATAACCGCCTATCCTTCTGATAAGCTACCTCTAATGAATGTTATTGTAGTTCCTTGCTTTCTTGAATAGTTGTTTGATATGTTTGACGTTGCTTGTAGGTTCTGAGAAAATATATAAAGATAGATACCGAACTGCGTTTACCAGTGGAAAAAGATGAAATTATATCCGAGGTATGGTGTACTCTCAACTATGTTTATCATTGGCTTGTACACTTGTGGAAATTACTTGATGGTTCCATTTGTTGATTATCGTGGTAACTATGAAAATAAGACAATTGGTTGGTTCAATGGCGCCTTTAAGCAAAATAAATCAGTTAGTAGTGCTTCTGATTGTTATGTAGCTTCCATTATTGGTTACTAAAGGTGTCAAAACCCATTAAAATAATATGAGTCTGGTTGGGTTATGTTTTATTGTTTTGTATGTAACGAGCGAAAAAAATAAAAGAGTGAAAAAGGAAAAGGCTCAAACAGATTTAAATATCGACGAATCTATATTCTGAATGCGTAAAACCTTTTAATTTATCTTATCTAATAATTTGGATATTACTGTAATAGTATTAATTCTCTAATCCATAGTTGACTCGCTAGTTATTATAGAAAAGTATAACTTATCGGGGGAAAACGGGTCAACCCAACCCATACCCAAGTTGCTTATTTCAGCCCATAATAATTCGCTCTTCCCCTCTCCCTTTGCCACCTTTATGGGTTACTTCTCACTTGAAGGTCACCTTTTTAGGCATTTTGAACTTCAAAATGCTAGTAAGTGGGCCATGACAATGGTGGTTAGAATGATTTTTTTTGAACAAATTTCACACCCCTGGTCAGCTATTGATGTTCGTAACAAGCCCTAATACTGATTCTTTTTACTGATGTGCCAGGTGGCAAGACAGCTTGGCGTGCGTATCGAGCCTGAAAACTTGCAATTGACAGATCCTTTGTCAACTTTAGGTGAGTTTGCAGTGCCACTACGATTGCCTAAATCTCTCCCTTTACCAGAAGGCAAGGTCAATTGGACTCTCGATGTCAAAATCCGCAAAAAGTGAACAAATCAAGATGATCTTTTATTGTGACATCTTGGTATCTGATAAGATTTTTCTAGTAAACCACATGGCATTCAGTTAGGTTATTCAGGTTTACCAACTTCTGTATTTTCGCTTGGTAACGTTGTTGGTTGGAACTTCTGCCATCAGTTTCAACTTTCAAGCTTTGTCATCTCGTTTCTTCTTAAATAAAACTATATGTTACAGGTATGGTGATGTGTTTCCTTTCTGTATGTTTCATTGAGGTGATATGCATTTTATTGCAATATGATAATTATATTATGTGTTATTGACTAATCGACTACCGAAGTTTCTCATTACTCTCTGGATTTGAAGCTATCCATGTTACATACTAAAGGCTTTTGAATAATTGAATTTTGGTTCAAGATTATGTTGTCTTTATTAGAAGACTCTTACATATGTATTACCTAGTTAAACAATATTTTCTGTGAAGTCATATATACTCAAGGTGGAAGAATAACATTAGAATGTATGCCTATTGATCACTGGCTACCTGATGATATTGCAGGAATTATTTAAAATTCGGATTTTTTTTCCAGAATCTAAACAATTATTTACTAATACATCATAAAAATAGGGCTTCTTTTCTGCTATTATAGAAGCCAAAATTTGGTGCATCCTTGTGAGGATGGCTAGATACACATGCATACTGTACGGTATACATGCATCATACACATGCATGTATACATACATATATATATATATATATATACATACATATATATATATATATATATATATATATATACATACATATATATATATGTACATACATATATATATATATATATATATATATATATATATATATATATATATATATATATATACATACACATTGGTTGATATATATATGTGGGAGGTTCAAATGAGAACCACTTTAAAGTTAATCACATGTGAACAAACACGTATTCGTTGTGGTTCTCACAGTTCTCAATTTTAAAGTGGTTCTCATTTGAACCTTCCCCTATATATATATATATATATATATATATATATATATATATATATATACATACATATACATACACATATATATACATACATATATATATATATATATATATATATATATATATATATATATATATATATATATATATATATATATATATATATATAGGGTTAGGTTCAAATGAGAATCAACTAAAAGTTAAGAACCATATTACATACAATATACATACATGTATATATTGCCCATCTAAAGACATTTACATAGTTACATATATATGTGTACATACACTGTATACATATGCATTGCATGCATATACCTTAACCTTATATATGCGTACAAGTATAGTGTATAGTCAAACTTTGAAAACTTCTATTATATGTATTGAACTTGTAAATATGGTCTATTTTATGTAAAATTTTCTTTTTGGGTAAGGCCCAAATAGGAAAGCTTCTATTTTTGGTCTTACCCAAAAAGAAAATAATACATACAATAGACCATATCTACAAGTTCACCACATACAATAGAACAAACGAAAGTATGTCGCATACAATAGTAAAAAGTGTAAAAGTTAATACATAACGAAACAATAAACCCAACTATCATATCTTGTTGATTATAAGATATTTTACGTACATCATGTTAATTTTGCAGATCGTATCAAAAGATCTACAACTAATCCTCATATGATAAAAGCACAGTTCATTAGTTCATTTGTTACAACGAAACTACTAATGAATGCGTTAATCAGATTACAAATTGAAGCACATCTTGGTTGTTATTTCATTTGAATGATGAACGATGTGTGCTTTAGCTAAGACAACTGAAGAACGATAGATTGATATTCACCAACTTACAGCAGAAATAAAATTAACAGGAATCACAAATATGATTCCTTTTACATGCATACTAGTTACACTAATTTGCATTGAAGAAATTAAACGATCATATATCTGATCTTCGTTATTGCTACTTTCATGGAGCGTAGGGGATTCCTTGTCCTGCAAGGTTCATAAAAAGGTAGAATCTTGAAAATGTTAAGCGTTATAATTTATAAAACATTGAGCTAGCTTGTAAGTATATATACAAGAATTGAAATACAAAGAAACTTTACATATCACCTACTACATGTATACCACATGTATTAATTACTAACATGAAGTGTAATTATAACACATTTGTTTGTGTAATTACTAAGGGATTGTTTGTTCAATGCAAAAACTGCAAAATGACGGGTTACATATATTCAACATATTCAAGTATTCAACAATGCAGTTTTGCTACTTTTATGGTAAATATAGCAGCAAGGTTTACTCCAATCTAATCATGTCTCCGCAAATCAGATAATTTTTCAACAATGAATTCAAGGACTTAGTTTATACTTTATAGTAATAGTAATGAAGTAATGAAGTAATGATTTCGGCTTGTATTAGGATTATGGTACCTTAATCATGCTCCTCCTTTAGAGGATCTATAATTAGGGAAAGGAACTCGACCGCTCTCAATGCTATTGACATCCGCAACAAGGAGTTCAAAATGCCTTTCGACTTCTTCAGCCGTTTTCCCAGGAACGGCCTTAGCTACATTGTGCCAGCGGTCAGGGGTGTCCTTATCAAACACAGCGAGCGCCTTTTCAAATGCCTTGTTTTGCTTAGCAGTCCATGAACCCGATCCACGTGAAGACATTGAGCTAGATGCCATATAAAAACGTAAGAAACTCGAAAAAAAGACTAACTTTGTGTTCTAAATACTAGGAGGAATGTGGTGACACTTGGGAGGAAAAGAACTCACTCTTGAAAATTTAGGCTTAAGTGCTGATATGTTTACAATAGGTGGCAATGTGTACCTTTTTATAGGCTCCAAGAATAGTGGGGGTGAGGTGGAGTTGTGGTAGCTAGTTGGACAAATGAGAAGAATTTTTGACGATGATTCGTGTTCTTAATCACCACAAAATAACAAGGATAAAACTATATCAAGCGTGGTGGAAGAATCAGCATCTCTAAGAACTATTACTCTTCTTCTTAATTACAAGTAATATTAAAATATATATCTTGATGATGTCTTATTAGCAAAGGCGGACGTATAAGAGGGCAGCAGCCCCTTCAAGGAATTTCAAATTATGCAAAAGAAATCTATTTGAAGAGTATCAATGATATTTTTATAATTTTTGCCCCTTAAAATAATAAAACAAAAAAGCCCCTGCCAATTAGATATAGATGAAGATTAAGGTAATTATCATTCATAATTAACCTATGTTTATTGATTAACACTAACCTCTCTTTCAGGATGTGGGTTCTCTTCTGCAACACCATATCAAAGTCCTAAACTGACAAATTTCTAATATTTGCTTAGTACATTAGCGATGTACGTAATTTTGTATGATTAATTTAATAATCGGGCCGGCACGACTTGTCTAATCGTTACCTTCGGTAAATCCAATAATTCAGTAACTTAGAGTATAAGCATGATCAGTTGGAAGAACCAAATTATCTCTGAGCCTCAAAGTGTAAAATTTAGCAAACTATCTTGTTATATGATAAAATGGGCAATTCCTTATTTCCAGAGTTAACACATCCCAATCCAGAAAAGAGTTGCTACAGTTACTTGTATATCATTCATTGAAGCTTAAAGATTCATCTGGATTTGAGAATTTGAGCTCTGGAAAAGTGGTGTGCAGATCAAGTGACCAAACAAAAACTCTCACGAGGGTGTCAACTGTCAAGAATCAACGTTTACTAGTTGTTGTAGAGTTCACGAGAACAGAACAAAATCCAGAGATTAACTAGGTAGGAAGGTTATCTTGAAAATGTACTTTGTACCAAACAAAAAACCAAATTTGTAGCTGTATACCTATTGCTTGTCCTGGCTCTGTGATTTTGTAATGCCCATACTACTTTCAAAGCCAAACACGTGTTACCTACTACTACAAATATTCACTTTGTTACAAAAAAATTAAAAAATAAATTAAAAGATCATGTTATGGTATTCATGGTTCTTTCATAATGTTGTTCATTGTTTTATAGTAGTGTTACTACACAGTTTCACTTAAAATGCAATGTCCTTTTTACGACACCTTATCGAGTTAACAGGCAAAGTAGATAGAGTCAGCGTAGTTTATCTCTTTCATGTTGACCAATAAATGGACTTGAGATGTTTGGAAGCTTAACTATAACGGCATGTTCTTCAAATTTCTCTTTGTGGGTGTTTATGAATTCAGAAGTTGTCGTCGCATACTAAAACGATTGATTAGTGGTTGAATATTTTGTAAAATGCAAGTTATGGTTACTTCATACTTGTATAGTAGGCAAATGATCTCGATCATAAGCATATAAGAAGTCGGGACTAAGATATGGATTCCGCGTGCTAACTACATGGACTGAGATCCCGTAAATTAAAAGCGTTCAAGTTGGTCATGTTAATTTGATCGGAAAAAACGCTAAGGACCCATTACTAACTAAACTAAAAATCAGTTTAGGATTCACATGACATGAAGTTTCCACTTTGGTATACATGGTAAAAAGAAGTAGCTGGTTGCTAGCAAGTCTATTTGGTTTAGCTGATTAAGAATGTATATATATTATATTTTTGATTTATATATATATGGGTTAATTGTTTCGTTATGTATTTAACTTTACCTCTTTTACTATTGTATGCAACCAACTTTCAAACGTTCTATTGTATGTATCGAACTTTTCAAAAATGTCTATTGTATGTATTGGATGAATGTGGCGCTGACAAATCAGCGCCACGTAGGATGACAAATCAGCGCCACGTCAGCATAACCGGTGCCACGTCAGCAAAAAGGTCATCCAATACATACAATAGACATTTTTGAAAAGTTCGATACATACAATAGAACGTTTGAAAGTTGGTTGCATACAATAGTAAAAGAGGTAAAGTTAAATACATAACGAAGCAATTAACCCTATATATATATATATATATATATATATATATATATATATATATATATATATATATATATGCATGTTAAATTGTTAATAGTATACTTGTAACTTTCATGGTGAGCGAAGCATATTTGCTTATAAAGTAAACAAGATATCTCCTTTTGTTCTTGGTCTTGTCTTGATCCCCTGCTTTACAGTCTGATTGATTCTTGGCCCAGCCTTCAAATTTTGCTCAGGGGTCCATTGTTCTACAACTTCATTAAGAAACATCATAGCATTTGGATGCTGTACTGTATAATGAGTAAAAAAGTTTACTTATTTTAGTCTGCCTATATAGTTTTAACATCCCACTTAATTTGGTATGTCATGAAAAGTGCATTTTGCTTGCTTTCTAGCATGGAACTTAAACATGTGAGGTAAACTGGTAAACGGAGAGAGATTCATGTTCTGTCGACCCGAGGAAAGTCGAGTCTTTTTGGCTCAGATGTCCACAGCTAACCATAAAGGTTTGAACCTGGGTCTCTTTGAGACATTCATGACATGCCCTAGGCCATCTTGGAGATTATTTATGTAATAGTATTTATATCTGAATTATATTTTGTTATCGTTATTTCCCTTCCATCAACTTGGATGGTACATGAAAATATTATCTTCCCTCATCAGTTAGACGTCTATTATCCAAATATTCTGGATTGGGTTTGACTCGGTCAGTACTCATGTCTCACAGTACTGCCATCAAAAGCACTTAATAATATGCTTAACTAACTAAAGCTCAACGAAAACAGAGAACTTAAGTTCTAATTACCTTTATAGGAATGTAATGAATGGAACCATATTCAGTGGCAGAACATATATCTACTTTGAAATATCATAAAGTCGATTACCTTTTATACTTTTGAGGTTCATCGTGCAACATAGACGTTTGAACAATTTATGTGGCCTAGACTACTCCTGTTACCTTTGCTACGTAGACCTTTGTTACTTTGGTATCGAAATTACAAGTGGGTCGGACACATAAAGCAAGTGGCACACGCACATTGTTGATATCTTAATTGCTATAAAAATCTTGAAAAACCTGACAGTTAAAACATTTATATTATCTTTAGCTGGAAATGACGAAAGGATACAGATTTGAGATCGATGGCGTTAATTAAGTTTATTAAACCTTTTCAAGAAACTATATCATAATGGTAAAGGTGACTTGCTCTGTTTAGTAATTACATAGTTTGATTTATGTATACATCAACCTTTTGCTGATATGTATGTGTGGGTGTTCAATTAAGAGATAAGAATACTAAACCATATTACTATATCAATGTACTCACTGGTGAGGTGGCTGTAAGCATTTTGGATTGAAATTTTCCAATTAGGCATCCAACATCCATGATCCCCAAAGGTCGTGGAACTTTAAGAACAACTCGAAAGACACATGGGGCCCCTAATATACAAGTTGCATTCTTCGAATAACGCCCCATATGATAATGGGGCTGTGGTGATCAAGACACAAAAATAGGGTGATGAATAGGAAACCAGTACAACTAGAGTTGTACGTAAAGCGGCATAATAGTATCATATACATGTATCAATTTGAGAAAATATCTACGTCTAAAATATGTCATTTAAGCTAGCAAATAAGAATTTAGTACGTCTTTAGTTATATGAGAAATTGTAAGTATCTATATATCTCCTAGTTCTAGAGAAGCAGATAAGAATTTACAACTTTATTGAAACCGGTCCTCCAAAGAATATAATCTACCATTGAATTGAGTCATTGAACAGAAACCGAATAACCACCTTAATATGGTGAAACACTACATGCTTTTTTAATTGATACCCAAAATCATTTTAGTCCCAAGTGTATAACCACCTTAATATGGTGAAACACTACAGGCTTTTTTAATTGATACCCAAAATCATTTTAGTCCCAAGTTAAGCAGAACTTGAAGAAGCCACTTGAATGATGTTAATGCAGTAATATTGGAAAATATAGGGATCACCAATCGAAGTACATCTCTACGTACATTGTTGCTAGCAAAATACGAACATTCTATGTATAATCCAAAATAAGTAGTGGGAATCTTGAAATTTCTTCCTGCAAAATATTCAATCTGGAATCAAATGCTTTGCATCATATCTTTGCTGCACTCTTTTATTTAGCAGAGGAACATTTATATTATGAATAGCTGTTGAATTTAAACTTTTGAGATATGTATGATGTTACACTACATTCCTGATGTTGACACGGTCAGAAATTTGATGATATACATATATACTACACATATTTCTTGTTTTCCTGATTTATACTTATAAAGATCATCTTCATGACTTCTTTCTTAATACTACAGATAAGTGTACATTAATGCGTATCCTTTTATACTATTTCATTCACTACTCCATATCAGATTTCTTACATTTTTTATGATGGGCATAATACATGCTTCAAACATGTAAGAAACACATGAACTTCTAACGGACAGAACTTTTAACCCAAAAAGGCTATGTGGATCCTTCGAGCAGCCCATGGAATTGACCCGGCAGATTTACCTTTCTTGCAAATACTTTCAATGGTTGAGCCCAAATTCCTTCATCTGGCTAATTCATAAAAGAATAAAAACGACTTAACACTATCATGATCAACCACTTTCTTCGGATATTCAATTCCATCATATCATAGTTATTATTACTGAACAAAAAAGGAGCCGAGTAGCATTGATGGTATACCACGATATCATTATTATCATATCATATGTTCTTGCCACATTTTAACCATATATAAGCAAACTCACGATTTGTGTACCAGTAACTTAGGTCTGATCGCATACTTCTTAACCAAATCATGCATCTAAAACATATGTATTTTTGCATAATTTGTCCGAATTGAAATTTACAAATTCTACTATTGAATAATAGAAAACCCAGTGAGGCATTACGTTTATGGATTCATTATTTATAACGATTATATGAAACCCTAAAACTCAGTGGACCCTAACCCATCTATACAATTGGACTAAGCCACAATAACAATAACATAATATATCATTAATAAATTCAACCAATTATTTGCTTACAGTACAGAAAAGATAGGAATGCTCTAAATGCTAAACTAAAATTAACCTTTTGACATATGTATGATTTATGTATTCTTCCTGCGTTACATTTCTGATGTTTTATTGTTTTCATGATTTATACTTATAATGATGAATATCATCTTCCATGACATCTAATTTATTTTCACACACACACACAGACATGTTCCAAGTACATTAATTATATTGATCATATATATATATTAGATTAGATTAGATTGGTTTGAAGTTTGAACTATAACTTCTTTTTAATCCAAACAAGGCACGTACATAAAATAGTTTGGTTAGATAAGAGGTATATTTTTCTTGGATTTTATGAAGTCCGGATGTAATTAAATTAGTCGTATAAGTTAGATTACGTACTGCTTTTGTCAATTATATATCTAGTAGATACTTTGCGAGTACACGTTTAGTTGATAATCAGATCAGATCAGATCAGAATAAATTATTAATTCAAGCACTAATAATCATAGTTGTTAACTCGTGATTCGACTCGTGATTCAGAATGTTGATTTTTAACACGTGACTCGTAACTCGACTCAACTCGTAAGAGTCATAAATTTACAATAAGTATATATTTACATCTATATGTATATTATTGTTTAGATCTTTGTTCTTAAGTTAAGTAAACATGATGAAAGTCAATAATAATTAACACAAATGCTTAAATTAGTTTTGATTATTATTCATTTCTTTTCCAATTTTGTCATTTTATTTTTTATATTACATTACACTAAAAGTTTGACTGAATTCTGACTCGTAAGAGTCGCCCAAGACTCGGAAGAGTCACATACAACTCAGAAGAGTCAATAAACGACTCGTAAGAGTCAAAGTCATTTAAGAGTCGGAGTTCGAGTCAACTTGTTTTTTGAATTTTTGACTCGACTCGTAAGAGGCGACTCGTGAATCGTAAGAGTTTAACAACTATGCTAATAATGTATGGGTTTTGCTAAAGTGTGCCTCCGTGACACACATTAAGATGCATTTAATGAATCTGTAATTTCCTTAAATAACATAATTTGTAATTGATACATGCATAAAAAGGGAAATTATTATATTGAATTAATGAGTATTAAATATAAATATTATTAATATTTAAGAAAATTTCGACTTCATTAAATGATCCTTAACGTGTATCACGGGGACACACGTTAGCGAAACCCATAACGTATTTCAATAATTTATTAGACTTGCTTTGAATACAAGAAAATGATATCCGAACCACATGAGAGGCCAAAAACTCGTGTACCTGTTTCACGTCTACCTTAGTTTGTCACTAGTATACGCTATCAAATTAATTAATTGTGTCTCCTAATTTAAAATTGTCAACCATTGTCAAATAAAAAATGCAATAAAATCTCTAGGTTATATATTAATTAGTTTTAACATTTTCTCGTAATTGTATATATTTCTTCATGACATGTATTTTACAAACAAGACATCCATATATATTTTTATCCGTCTTAGAATACAAAATTTGTAGTCAAAGCGTGAATTTGTAAGAGTTTAAAATCGTCTTGAAGTTTTTATTGGGATTTTCATTGCTTCAAGTTCGATCAATATAATTTAGAGAGGAGAAATGATTGGTAGGACTAAATATTGACCTAAAGATGTGATTGGTATATTTCAAAAATTGATTGGATGAGATTAAGAGAGAAAAAAAATTCAACCAATCGGAAAATTAGGCCTACTTACAGGTCTACGTAAGTAGACCTATTTAGCACGCATTACTCTTAAGAGATTTTAACGTTATAAGATTGTCCTTCAGAAAGCCATGTTGTTGGGTGCAAACCCAAGTTCTACATCGGAAACATAAAAGAAACCAAAGCATGTATATAAGTTCATGGGCTACTCCCTCTATCACCAATTGATTAGTGAAACCTCATCTGGGCTTATATACATGAGCTTTGAACGAGTTGGGCTGAAAAAGTTCCTAACACATGTTAGCTTAATTTGTAAAACCTCAATGGATCGAACTTCTCGATGCTCATCTATGTGCTTCCATTTTATCATGAGAAGAAAAGTAATATATGCATACATGCATATATGATGCTTGCTTGCTTGCTTTCAATCAGTATTGTCTTGGTCAATTCAAACTACAAAACGTTATACAAAACCCGTTTCTCTATTTATTTTTCACCTAGTAGATGTAAAGTAATTACATCAATAATAAGTTTAACCCACATATACATTGTCTCCAACAAAAGCTTTTTCTTAACCCACATCCTCTTGATTGATGGGACTTAATATACCGTCGGACCAAAAGTCATTTGGTATTTGTAGTAAGATGTTAATCTCAATTAATTAGGTGTGTTTAATTAGTTTTCTTCCTTTGCTTGATTTAATCTACAACTGCATCATATGTAATCTTTTAAAGCCAATTATTGCCATAAAAGAGTTGAGGAGGTCGGTACCTGTGCATGTTGGTCAACAACTCCATATGAATTTAAAATATGTAAATGGGGCCATTTGCTTCGCTACTTAGCATGGAAAAATTGAAGAAAATTAAAACACCAACACTTAATCTTATGATTTCACGTTTATTTGCAAAAATGAAGTCAAGAACACCAATAATTTGTATATCATCATACGTCGTTGTTGTATGTGTGAAATAGTGGCGGATCCAGGAAATTACGTCGTGGGGGGCACAAGATAACTATCGTACGAGTAAAATAGCACAAAAACTACATAAACGTTATGAACATCCATTAAAACAAACCAAAACAGCTTAACGAGCTTCAAAACAATCTGAAAATAGCACTAAATTAACACTACACAAACAACATTGAAAAAAATTAGAGCGCCAATAAATGTATCGAAACAGATTACAAGCAATACCCAATAATAAACATCATATTAGAAACGAAATAGCTCAAAATATACAATAGCTAGAAATATTTACTTAACTAGTAGAACAAGTCAACAACAGTTTTAATCTTTAATTAACAAGAATTGCTCATTTAAACCTTTAAAGTTGAAGTTTTAAAAATACTTAGCACTTAAAGAAATAGAAGGGGTATTAGAATTTTAAGTTTCCAGACAAATTCTATTAAATTGAGTTGAAAATAATAAAGAATGCAAAGAATAAAGTTTACTTGTTAGGGCCCGTAAAATACAAAAGTTAGTAAATGGGCCAGCTTTCTATAGTAACCGTTAATATGGGGGCCAAGGGCTCTTTGTTTAGCAATCCATTACAAACCCTGTATACCATAATTTTTCTATTAGTGGGCCGAATGGGATGGGGGCCCCGGGAACCCCCTCCTAAAACATTGGATCCGCCCAGTGTGATTACCACCAGTCCACCACCATCTCTTGTGCATCCAATGAGACCGATCACCATGCTTTGTTGTCGTTCAAGGCAATGATCAGCGATCCATATGGACGTCTAAGCTCATGGAATGATTCCTTTGATTTATGTGATTGGACTGGTGTTACTTGTGGAAAGCGTCATAGATGAGTGACTAGTATAAATCTAGATTCACAAGGATTGCAAGGCTCTTTGTCTCCTCACGTGGGGAACCTCACTTTCCTCCGAAAGTTTTCTCTCTATAACAACAGCATTCAAGGTTCCATCCCTCATGAACTCACTCATCTATTTAGGCTACTTCTCCTTGATCTTGGTCATAACAATTTCACTGGAGTGATTCCAACTAACTTGTCTGGTTTTGATAACTTAATACAATTGTGGCTTGATCATAATAAGCTAGTTGGAAGCATACCAAAAGAAATCAGTTTCCTCCCTAAACTTACTTTGGTGGCAGTTGATGATAATAAGTTAACAGGGGGAATCTCACCGTTCTTGGTAATATGACATCACTTAAAGTATTCTCAGCGCCTAAAAATCCATTTGCTGGGAGAATTCCAGAAACCATAGGCAAGTTGAAAAACTTAAAAGAAATCATCCCTCATTCCATTTATAACCTCTCCCTCCTAGTTTTTTATTCCATACCTTTTAATAATCTTAATGGTACTCTTCCAATAGAATTTGGTGCAATGCTCCCAAATCTCGAGTATATCCAGTTAAACGATAACCGACTGAATGGACGTATTCCACCCTCGATATCGGATATCAAACTGTTCTAAATTAGGATTTCTTTCAATGGGTGACAACCTTTTTGGTGGAGCGTTGACAATAGATTTTGCAAAACTAACAAACATAACTAAAATTATGTTACGGAATAACAGCTTCCATGGACGTGGAGAAGCTGACGACATGAAATTTTTTGATTCTTTGAAGAACTACAGCAAGTTAGATACTTTGATTCTTTCTAGTTGCAGTTTACATGGAGTACTCCCATGATCAGTGGGTAATCTTTCCGATCAACTCCACCTTCTACTTTTGGGAAAAATCAAATATACGGAAACCTCCCTTCGAGCATTGGTAATCTAGTTGGTCTGACCGGGTTATATTTAGAAGCTAATCAGTTCACAGGAAAAATCCCGGACACAATTGGTATGCTTCAAAAGGTACAACAGATTGATCTATATGCAAACAAATTTTCAGGGCCTCTACCAAATACCATCGCAAACTTATCAATGTTGATTACACTTAATTTATACTCCAATATATTGGAAGGGCGTATACCATCAACATTGGGGAATTGTCATAGTCTATTGGAGTTACAACTCTATGACAATAAACTGAGCGGCAAAATACCATGAGAACTTGTTCAACTTTCATCTCTATCCAAATCATTAGATCTTTCTCTAAACCAATTGTTTGGTTCAATTCCAATCGAGGTTGGAAACCTAAAGATGTTGGATCATATGGATTTATCTTATAATAATTTATCAGGTAATATTCCTAATAGCATTGGTAGATGCATTGGCCTTACATTTCTATCCCTCAGAGGCAACTTATTGCAAGGCATATTCATTAACTACCCTCATAGTATTGGAGATACTAGACGTTTCACACAATAATTTATCAGGACTAATTGCTCAATTCTCCAAGCGATTTTCATTAAAGTTTATAAACCTATATATCTTTTAATGATTTTGAGGGTGAAGTACCGATCAAAGGAGTGTTCACCAATGCAAGTGCATTCTCACTTGTAGGAAATATCAGGCTTTGTGGTGGCTTGGCTGAACTTGGATTGCCCAAATGTAAGGAGACGGAAAAAAATGAAAAAAAGTTGATCTTAATAGTCACTTTGTGTGCATCCACAATTATTACCATATTATGTTTTGTGTATGTTTGGTGCAAAAAGAGAAGCAATGGCCAACAATCTCAATCGTCAAGGAATGAACACTTTTTAAAGGTTTCCTATAATCAACTTCTCAATGCCACTAACCGTTTCTCTGAAGAAAATTTGATCGGTGAAGGTGGTTTTAGCTCTGTTTATAAAGGTGTCCTCAATGTTGATGATGACCGACTAGTTGCTGTCAAAGTTCTAAATCTTCAAAATCGAAGAGGTTTAAGAAGCTTCATGAGGGAGTGTGAAGCATGGCGCAACATCAGACATCGGAATTTGTTGAAAATAATAACTTCATGTTCAAGTGTTGACTTTCAAGGAAATGATTTCAAAGCTTTGGTATATGAGTTCATGCCCAATGGAAGTTTACATGATTGGTTCATTGCACTCGAGTGCCCGTACATCTAGACTAAACCTTTTTCAAAGAGTGAATCTTCTAATGGATATCGCATCAGCACTTGATTTTCTCCACAATCGCTGCCAAACAACCATAGTTCATGGTGACATAAAGCCTAGCAACATTCTACTTGATGATGATCTGGTGGCTCATGTCGGAGACTTTGGTTTATGTCAATTCCTTGGAACGGATTTAAACCAAAACAGCTCAACTGGGATTAAAGGGACAATTGGTTATGCACCTCCAGGTAATAACACTTAATTATTGTAATTAAAAATTATTATATGTTACATTTTATAAAGTAATTGTGAGCTTATTATTATTTTCAGAATATGGTCTTGGAGGTGAGATGACAAGTAGTGGGGATGTGAATGTCTACAGTTTTGGAATATTATTACTACATGTGATGACCGGAAAAAATCCGACAGAAGACATCTTTAACGATGGGTTAAGCCTTCATAAATTAGCCCAAATGGCCTTGCAAGACCATGTTATCGATGTTATTGACGATGATGCAATTGTGTTTCAAAGCACAGAAGCAAAAGCACAAAAAATGGAGGAATGTCTAGCTTCAATTATTAAGATTGGCGTATCATGCTCTGTGGATTCACCACCCCAACGGATTAATATAGAAAATGCTTTGAATGAGTTGCAACATATTAAGGATGCGCTACAAAATATATGATCAGGTGCCTTACTATATGCATGTGTTAAAAATCTACATGTTGGTTGATTATTATTTCCACTACTAATCTGGTTGAATGAGACTTTGATTTCATGTTATTATGAATCAGATCATGATTAATTAGTTAGACGTACGGTTTATTTAATCTTCTCCATGTACATTCTTTCAGATCTAACACCGAACTTGCGCGCGTGCATGGAATTGAAAGAAATTGCAACAAGATCAAGCATAGTTAGAATAATAAAGTTGGTGTGTCAACTTTCAGAGTTTAACTTGCTGCATTCACTTAAAATGTATGTATATTTTGCTTATAAAAACCATCGTGTCTTACTTTAAGTTTACTACTGCTCTTATTTTTCCATAAAAATTTATAAATGATATCACTCGTGATCTGGGCTTCTTTTAGCCCAAACCTCGATTTCTTTTCCAAGCCCAACTAAACATAGTTGGCCCTTGGCTGTGATAAAAATCAATTATTGTGATGGAATTGAAGGAATATATCAATCTGGATGTGAAAGTTCATCTTCAAATCATAACATGAAAAATTGAAGACAATGAAAATTTTAAAGTTGAAAAGGGTTGATTTTTTAAGACTCTTCCTATGATTACCTTTTAAGAGTCGATTTTTTTTTTTTTTCCATTAATTGATTATGTAACTTCAAGTATCCTTTAACGCTTTAATTAAACGAGTCAAACAAAAATAATATTATCACCGATTTATATAATCATGGCTAATTCGCGAAAATATAAAAACTAAGTTAGGAGGAGTTAGGACTATCACGAATAACCAGTGTCAAAGAATTTAATGCTACAGTGAGCGGTATTTTGCTATTGCGTACGTAAAGCTATAAAATACTACGGAGTATATGATGGAGTAATTCCCATGTTGATATTTTCTTCTGAAATTTTTATAAAATTACACATATAGTCCTTGACTTTATTAACCTACTATTTTGTTTACAAAGGAAAGAATTTGACTTAATTTGCTCAAATCCCCGGTTAACGTTTAATTTGTGTACCCATATCCAGAAAAAGTAATCCGTAGTAAGTATACTGTATATATGTTGAATGAAAGAACAATTACAAGAGGAAAGTTCAACAAAGAATGGTAAAAAATTGGAGAATGGAGGAACTAATAGGATTGCTCCATTTCAAAAACCTATTTTCACTTTTTTATTCAAAACTAAATATCTCACAAATCGTATGTCTATAAACTATAAAAATTACATATTTGAAATCAGCGTCTTTTTCTCTTCAATTCTAGATCCAACAAGTTATACTTTCGACAAAGTTTTTTTTTCTCCCATTTTTATTGGGTTTTAAAATTTTATAATGTGAATCACATGTGATTTAACACTAAAAAATAATCACACCCGCTTATATCTCCGATTAAACTTTAAATTCAAATCATAGATGATTTAAATGAATTAAAACATGAAAAACTAAGTTGTAATCACATGCGATTGAACATCAGAGTATCAATCACATGTGATTAATTAAAGAGTAATAAAATACGAATTTTTAAATCATTGACTATAATTATACAATTAAGTAAAAATCAAGTTGAAATCATACATGATTTATTATGTATCAGTAAATTTCTCATCAAATATCAATTTTTAAATAAAAATCATATGTGATTATATACAAAATCATATGTGATTAGGGGTGTTCAAAATATACCGAAACCAAAAAACCGAGCCGAAAACCGGTAGATTCGAACCGAATTTCGGTTAACCGAACCCACTTTTTTTTGTTTTCCGGTTTCGGTTAACCGAACCGATTTTTTTTTGGTTTTTCGGTTTCGGTTTCGGTTCATAATTTTGGGATGAACGTGATAAACGGTTAACCGAAAACACCGAAAATGTTATATATAGTTTTAAATATTTGTATATATATTGTACATTTTATATAATAATATATAGATATTTACACTTGTATTTTGATAAAATCATTTATATTTATTTTTCACTCATTTTAATGTAATTTACTAGCTTAATTTTGGACTAATATGGTAATTATTACTACTAAGTTTCTAATTATATTCTGACGATTTATGTACGTATAACTTGAATACACAATTATAAAGAGTAAAATGGTTATCGTTTGATATTTCTATAATCAAAATATTTTAAATATAGTGAACACTTAAAAATATATACAACCTCCGTCCCAATTCTATTGTCCAAAGACAAAAAACACGCAGTTTAAGAAAATATAAGCATCCCTCTCTTACTTTTTGGTAACATGACAGTTTTACCCTCAACTTTTTACCTACTTTTTGTCTTATATAAATACACTAGGGGTAAAAAAGAATTTTTTCTTCTTATTCTTATCTATTTATGGAAGTGGACAATTAATTTGGTACAGCCTAAAATGGAAATAGTGGACAATAGATTAGGGACGGAGGGAGTATATATTTGTGTGTTATTAATTACTTTTCAAATATGTATTAATTAATAAACGGTTAATTTGGTTAACCGATTAACTGAACCGAAAAAACGGTTAACCGATTTCCGGTTAACCGAATTTTTCGGTTTCGGTTTAGGTTTAAAAATATTCCGAACCGGGACTCCGGTTAACCGGTTTCCGGTTAACCGTCCACGAACACCCCTATATGTGATTATATAACAGATCACTTGTGAAAAATTGTACAAATAACAATCACATGTGATTTTTAAAGAAAACTAATGCAATTTTTAATTTTTTATTTATAACTATTAATGTGGATGAATATTAAGTTGTAATCACGTGTTAAATAACGTATACCATGAATAAATAATTGTGAACAAATTTTGATTTTTTATCATAAATCACATGTGATTATATTGTAGAATCCGGTTAAAAAACTAAGAAGAAAAAATTCGTCGAAAGTATAGCTTATGACATCTCTAATCGAAGAGAAAAAAATGTTCGTTCCAAATATGTAATTTTTATAATTTATGAACTTACGGTTTGTGAGATAATTAACCATGGGGGTAAAAATATAATTGGGTTTTGTAGGGAAATGGAGCAATCCTATTGGTTCTCACATTCTCTACTTTTTTTGCATTCTTAAAATAACCCACCTCACAATTATAAATATATACTAGTTTTATGACCCGTGAAAACACGGGTTTGATAAAAAGTTAAATTTTAATATTATTCTGTAAAATCTATCTATATGGTTATAATGTCGTCGTAATTTGTACATATAAAATTTTATTATTATGTCTTGTAGGCAAGTTAGGGTAATGCATTCAAAAAGCTTTAAGCTTTTATAGAAATACATAGGCTTTTGTATATTGTAATAAGTATTCAAAAATATTAACACTTACATATATTATCTTTATATTTATATATTTTAAAAACTTTCTTTTTTTGTAACAACTGAAACTGATATAATCAAACATTAAAACTAAAATAACTTTTGTTACGTTATATTTCAAAGTTACTATCAAAAACGATATAGCAAACATAAAAATGAAGAAACTTTTCTTACTTCAACATATGTGTCTGTTATTTAATTTTATTTTGATAACACCTTAAACAGTAAATAATATTTTGTAATTGGATTTAATAACGTAAAAAAGTTAACAAAAAAAAACTAATAAAATTAATTCATAGAAACTCATGTATATATATTTTTTTAAAAGCCTAACAATTAGTAATTAACATAAACAAAACATTCAATATGTTTGTTTTACAATAATCTTCATAAAAGTAACACAAGATATTTTTACGATTTATAATGGTTATTATCAGTAAAAGAAGTTACCATTTAACGAACATGTTTCCAGTAAAAAAATATGTATATGGAAAGGTTTTAATTGAATATCTAAGTATAAATTAACAAATCAACGGCAGAATAGTGATACGGAGGAGAAGATTTATATAGATATAAATAAATACATAACAACCATTAATAGGTTAATAACATTACCATACATACTGATAACGGAAAATCAGGAACCAAAGTATTTCTTACAGTAATAACCATAACCATATGTATAACCATTAATAAAAGCATAAATATTAATATTTACATAACATGTCGATGAATGTTTTTCTCCTTAATGCTTTTATCAAGTGAATCAATCACAGTTTCCAAAACTTCTTCATAAGCATCCTTTCATACATAACGATCATATAAACAATAGCCTGGATCTTGTGACCTGTTCACCTGTATGATATTAAGTAAAAA